>OX578151.1:119012405-121412405 GCA_951213105.1 Amaurobius ferox
AGTAATAATCAATTTGACGCTGATTTGTTATTTATAAAAAATTATAGCAAATATAATGATGGAACTAATTATTTGTTAACGGTTATAGATGCTTTTAATAAATATGCTTGGGCTTTTCCTATAAAAAGAAAAACATCTGAAGAAGTAGTACAAGGTTTTAAACAAGTTTTTAAAGAAAGAATACCAAAATTCATTTTGACAGATGAAGGTACTGAATTTACAGGAAAACAGACACAAAAATTATTTAAAGATAATAATATACATTGGTTTACAACTAAAAATAAAGAAATAAAATCTGCAATAGCTGAGAGATTTAATAGAAGTATAAGAGAAAAAATTGTAAAATATATACATGCTAACAATACTAAAAGATATATTGATGTATTACCCAAATTACTTAAAAATTATAACAATTCATATCATAGATCAATAAAAATGACACCTGTTGAGGCTAGAGAAAATGAATCTCAAGTTTATAAAAATTTATATACGAAAAAGATCATAAAAAAACCTAAATTTAAGATAGGGGATAGTGTTAGAATATCTACAATTAAGAAAACATTCAGGAAAGTAGATGATTCTACATTTACTGAAGAGATTTTTATAGTTTCTGAAGTATTAAAAACAGATCCTATTACTTATCGATTAAAAGATTTAAACAGTAAAGAAATTGAAGGAACTTTTTATGAAAATGAAATGGTAAAATATAATAAAAAAGATGATGTATATAAAATTGAAAAAGTCATAAAAAAGAAAGGAAATAAGTATTTTGTAAAATGGCTAGGATATCCAGATGAATTTAATAGTTGGACATCTGAATAAGTTCATATATAAATGAACTTTTTTGATGATAATAAGATGAAATTAATCTATGATTCAGAAGAAGAAGGATATTTTTATGTTATCGATTACGATAGTTTAAAACAAAGATATAATAGTAGAGTTTGTTATTTTAATCGATTAAGAAGGAGATATAATATTTCTCAAGAAGTTGAGGATATGTTTTTAAAATTTTTAGATTTTATGTATTATGAGAAATCAATTAACTATTACTATTTTATGAAAAAGATTTGTGATATTTTTAATATTGAAAATAATATAAAAGTTCAAAAAGTTAAAAAGAAATATGAAAAAATATGGAATGATTTCTTACAAAGTATTTCAAGAAATGTTTCTTAATAAATGGAGCTTACAAAAAAGTGTATACACTGTTTGACTATGAAATCAGTAAATGAGTTTTACATATATCATAGAAATGAAAAAATTTATTTCCAAAGTCATTGTAAATGTTGTGATTCCATAATCAAATATAAAAAATTTAAATGTGAATGTGGTATGCAATATACCTATACACACAAAAAGAGACATTTAAAAAGTATTTATCACAGTAAGCATCTTCCAGGAAAAAGTATTGTAAAAAATGTTTCCTAATAAATGGAGCTCAACTTAAAGTCAAAGACTATTGGTGAGCTTAGAAAAGGAGTAAAAGTATTGAATATTAAACAACCTAAATGGTGTAAGAAGGATGATTTAATTAGATTATTAATTAAATATATAAAAGAAACTGGAGAATATAAATATGTTTTAGTAGATTTATTAAATTTAGATATATCAAAATACTTGGAAAAAAAGAAGAAAATATTTATTAGAAAACCTCAAAAACGTAATAAAATTAAAAAGGTTTTTGATTCTTTTAATTTGAAATTTGATAATAAGGAATTTAGGCCAAAAGAAGGAAAAAAGATTAAAACAGAAGTGAATCTTAAAAAATTATTTACAGTTATTAATAAGGATATATTTGGTTTGAAGTCAAAGACTATTAATGAACTTAGAAAAGTAGTAAAATTATTGAATATTAAACAACCTAAAAACTGTAAGAAGGAAGAATTAATTAAATTATTAATTAAATATATAAAAGAAACGGGTAAATATAAATATGTATTAGTAGATTTATTAAATCTAGATATATCAAAATACTTAGAAAAAAAGAAGAAAATATTTATTAAAAAACCTGAAAAACGTAATAAAATTAAAAAATTTTTTGATTCATTTAATTTGAAATTTGATAATAAGGAATTTAAACCAAAAGAAGAAAAGAAGATCAAAACAGAAGTGAATCTTAAAAAAATATTTACTCCTGATCTTACAGAACAATTGAAACAATTTATTAAAGAACCTAAAAATAGACGTAAACTTAATAATATTTTTAATTATTTTGGTTTGAAATATAAAGATGGAGAATTGGTAAAAAAGGAAGAAAAGATAGTAGAAGAAGTTAATCTTGAAGATTTATTTAAATCTGATTATGAAATTGTTCAAATTAGTCAAAAATATATTAAAAAATATAACACATACAGATATATTTATAAAATTGTAGAAATCAATGAACTTAGACCTGAACAATATTATAGCATCTTAAAGGATTTATTCAGAAAAGCTATTGGAAAAATAGAAGGAAAAGTAGATATTATAGTACACAATCCTATATTAAGTCAACCTTTTCATCCTAAAAGTATGCCAACTAGAGAGGCTTATGATACCTATTTAGATGTTTTAACACATAAAATTGAATACAAAGAATTAGATATTAAAGAATGTACATTCAATTTTCATGTTATAGAATTACCACACGGTGGAAAACATCTAAAAATTCTCAAAGATGATGATATCATAGGCAAAAAGAGTATTTGTCAAATTAAAAATAACGATAATATATGTTTAGCTAGATCTATTGTAGTTGCTCTATCTATTCAAAATCCTGAACTTTTATGTAAAAAATTAAATCATGAAACATTAACTAAAAATGACATTCTATATATTAAAAAAGGTAGAATATTACAAAAAAAGTTAGCTGAAAAATTACATGAAATGTGTGAAATACCATTAGAAATATGTAATTTAGAGCATGTTAAAATATTTGAAGAATACTTAAATATTCAAATTACTATATTTTGTAGAGAAAATTTTAATGAAAGAATATACAATGGCACTTATAAAACTACTTGTATTTATATTTTAAAAAATAGAAATCACTTTGATGTGATTACATCTGTTACAGGATTTTTAGGAAAAAACAATTATTGTGATTACTGTAAGGTGAGTTATAAAAGAAGCGATCAGCATAAATGTTTATTAAAATGTGATAGATGTTTTATAAAAGATAGTAATTGTGAAGGAGATGATATCCAGTGTAATGAATGTTTTCGAAGTTTTAAAGGTGAAAACTGTTTTGAAAATCATAAATTGTCTGTTTGTGAAAGACTATGGAAATGTTTAAAATGTAAGAGAAATATTAACAGAAATAAAAGAACACCTGAAGATCATAAATGTGGAGAGAGAGAGTGTAAAAATTGTAGACAATTGGTCTCAAAAAATCATAGATGTTATATGAAAACAAAAAAAGCTAAGGGTAGTACATGTATAAATATTTGTTCAACTGGAGAATGGTGTAATATATGTCAAAAACATAGATTTCCTGAAAATTATATGTATGGTAGTATATGTGAAAACAAATGTAGTAACGATAGAAAATGTAATGCATGTAAATATTCAGGATTTACACAAAAATATATGTTTTTTGATGTTGAAACGAATCAAGAAACAGGAAACCATGAAGTTAATTTAATTATAAATCAAGAATTTTATGGAGAAGAAAACATATTTAAGAATGAAAACGACTATTGTAAGTGGTTATTTGATAAGAAACATGTAGGTTATACCCTATTAGCTCATTATGGAAAAGGATTTGACTTTCAATTTATATCTAAATACTGTTTTAAAAATAAAATTTAAGTTTTTACAATCTATCAAGGAAATAAACTCATTTATATGCATGCAAACGAATATAATATAAGATTTATAGATTCTATAAATTTTACATTGATTCCATTAAGAAAATTCCCTAAAACGTTTGGATTAACAGAATTAGCAAAAGGATATTTTCCTCATTTGTTTAACACTATTAAAAATCAAAATTATGTTGGAAAATATCCAGATAAATATTATTATGGTTATAATACTATGACTTTAGAAGATAGAGAATTGTTTAATAAATGGTACATATCTGTAAAAAATGAAATCTTTGATTTTCGAAAAGAAATTATAAAATACTGTAGGTCTGATGTAGATATTTTAAGAAAAGGTTGTTTGGAATTAAGAAGATTATTTTTAGAAATATATTGATCCTTTTAAATATGTTACTTTAGCAGGTGTTTGTATGGCTATATATAGAGATAAATTCGTACCTGAGGGTACAATAGCTATAGATGAAGAGATCATCAAACAAGATCAATACAGTAAAAAATCTATTGCTTGGTTAGATTATTTATCTCAAAAACATAAAATAAATATACAGCATGCTTTAAATGGAAGAGAGAAAAAAATAAAAATAGACAATAAAATTTATAAAGTAGATGGTTTTTACGATAATACAGTATATCAATTTCAAGGTTGTCATTGGCATGGATGTAATAGTTGTTACAGAAAATCTACTTTAAATAAACAAAATCAAATATGTATGGCTGATTTATATGAAAAAACAAAAAAGATAAATAATAAGATAA
The DNA here is from genome assembly GCA_951213105.1 of Amaurobius ferox. Lineage (NCBI taxonomy): Eukaryota > Metazoa > Arthropoda > Arachnida > Araneae > Amaurobiidae > Amaurobius > Amaurobius ferox. The sequence continues at coordinate 119,016,968 of OX578151.1, forward strand.
AAGACGCAGGATATGAGTTAATTGAAATATGGGAATGTGATTTTGATAAAGATGAAGAAATTAAAAAATATATGAAAAAAGAATGGAAAAGAGATTTTATAGAACCCTTAAATCCTAGAGATGCCTTCTATGGTGGTAGATGTGAACCAACCAAATTAAAATATGAAATGAAAAATAAAGAGAAAGGTCGATATATTGATGTATGTTCACTCTATCCGACTGTAAATTATTTTGATTATTATCCAATTGGACATCCTAAAAAGATCTATAATCCTGAAATATATGATGAGCTTTGGTTTGGGATGATACAGTGTAAAGTACTTCCTCCTAGAAAATTATATCATCCTGTATTACCTTATAAAGAAGAAAAATTGATATTTAGTTTATGTAAATCATGTTCAAAAACATTTAAATGCTGTCATTATGAAAAGAAAAAATGTAAAAAGTGTTATGAAATAAGAAATAAATTATGTAATCATACAGATGATGAAAGAAGTTTTATAGGTACTTGGACTACGGATGAAGTCAATTTAGCTATAGAAAAAGGATATAAAATTTTAAATATATATGAAGTTTGGTATTTTGAAAAGAAAACAGATAAACTATTTAAAGAGTATGTCAAAATGTTTTTAAAAATTAAATTAGAAACAGATGATAAATTACCAAAAGATATTAATAATTATAAAAAGATTGTTAAAGAAAAATTAGATATTGAATTAGGTGAAATAAAAGAAAATCCTGGTATGAGATTTATAGCTAAAATCTGTTTAAACTCTTTATGGGGTAAGTTTGGACAAAGAAATAATATGAAACAAACTGAATATGTAATAGATTTGGAAGATTTTTATAGAATTATATTGAATGATGAAATTAAAGATTTGAATATGATATTTTTAAATGATGATTGTGTACAAATGGATTATAAGATGAGAGAGGAGTATACCCAGAATAATTTTAATACGAATATTTATATAGCAGTTTTTACAACTAGTTCGGCTAGAATAAGATTATATAAAATGCTTGATAAACTAGGAGATAAAGTAATGTATTATGATACAGATAGTATCGTTTATATTGATGATGGTACTAATAAAGTAAAAACAGGTTGTATGTTAGGAGAATGGACAGATGAATTAGGTGAAGATAATTATATGACTACATGGATTTCTGGAGCCAGCAAAGATTATGGTTACATTCTTAATGATGGATCTGTAAAAGGAAAAGTAAAAGGATTTAAGATGAGTTACGAGAGTGAAACTAAGCTTAGTTTCGATGAAAGAATGAAAACAATAACAGGTGAAACTGAATATATAGCTGTAGAAATAAATCAGTTTCAAATACAAAAAGATAAAAATATTAAAGTGCATAAAACGAATAAAAGATACATGTTTGGATATGATAAAAGAAGAATTTTAGATAATTTTGATACTGTACCATTTGGTTATTAAAAAATATTTACTAATAAATGGATGAGTGTTTAGGTGATATTCGAGCTTTAAATTTTACAAATTCTGAAGAAATTTACTATATGACTTATCCTTGTAAAGAATTGTATGATTTGTATATAAAATATGATCATAATAAAAAACTATTATCAGAAAGTTTTCAAAGGTTAACTGAATTAATTGAAAAAGAAGAAAATGAAGATATTAAATTGAATGGATTAGGAGTTTTATATGTTATTTCAAAGAATTTATTCTATTGGTCATGAATTTATAAAAAAATGTTTACTAATAAATGGAAGAGTTCAATAGACTGATAGGTTATCCTAAGACGCTTAAATTAAATGATTTATATCCTGGGAAATATAATCTGATATCATTGAAAAAAATTAAAACTAAATATGGAGATACAGTAATCGCAAAGTTATATGTGATAGATGAAGAAAAAAATTATTACCTAGCAAATAAGCATGGTATACTTTCTGATGAATCAATATATAAAATCAATAAAGGTAGATATATATTTAAGTATTCAGGTATGATTAATGATAAATATGAATATGAATTAGAGGAAGCTTAATACTCTCAAGAGTTAAAAAATCATTCTAAATAAATGGATCTTTATAAGATTAAAAAATCTCTAGAAAAGAAAGGAATTAGTGTAATAGCAAGATTTATAGAATCAAACGGTGATACTGGAACAGCATTTTTAAGTAATTATAATGATAAAGATCTTAAAAAACTTAGTAAGAATATTAAGTCATATTATAATTTTGGTGGAGAGAAAAAATTTAGTAAAGATTGTATACAACTTACTTTTGTTGAAAAAAAGTGATGATTTTCTAAGTGTATATTATATCTATAGATGGCAGCACTAGTAATTCTTTTAATATATATTAATCTTTTAATATCTATAGTACTTTGTGTATATATTAAACTTTCCTTCTTTATTTTATATTATTTATAAACTCTATTTTAGTCGAAAAGGTCTTAGATGTTAACTTTTTTCGACTAAAAATTATTATGTCATGTTTATATTTTTAAAAATTAGATGTCTAATTGCCCCCGGGGGTGGTCGAATGGATAAAGCCTTAGTCTACCATCTGATAGATCCTGGTTCAAATCTCCATGTGCACTGTGAATATATGATCCGTACGTTATTTATTAGAATTAATTAGATTTAATTAGTATTAGTCTATATATATATATAGTATATTAATTGTATATTCCTTGTCTATTTCAGTCATAGAAATTGGAGATAGAATTCTGGAATCCTGGCTGTGTTGAATAGGAGCCTGGCTGATGAGGAGTCCTAAGAAGAAAAAAAAAGGATTTCCCCCCCGTAGACCTTAAACCCCCAACGTGTTGAGTTGTATTTAAGATCAGAAAAGGTCTACGGGGGAAGGGGGTTTTGTTGAATTTTAGTATATTTTATTTTAGTCTCTAACATTGGATAGTGCTGCCATCTATCAAATAAATCTTCAACATTTGTCTTCATTCATAACATCGCTTGGGATGATAAACAGGGAACTTTGCTGTGTCGATAAACAAAGTTGCTTTTATTTTTTTTTTTGCTTCTGATATGAGAAAGATCCTTCTTTAAAATCATTCTTCATATCTATAAAACACGTCCGTAATTTCATCACGTCCGTTTTTTCATCTTTTTTCTTTCGACAATATCTTTGATTTGGCCTTTTTTATAATTCTTTTTTAATTTTGTTTAGTTAGAAATCTTCAAAAGATTTTTTTTTAAAATATATTTAGTCCATTTGGAAGTCCTCTTTTTTCACGCATTTATTTAATTTCATATAAATCCTTTCACCGTAATTTACCTATGTATGGGGGGACTAACGGTCCCCTCATAAATATACCCTATAATGGGGCAACCTATCTTTGATACCTTTTATATTATGTCTATAGATGGCAGCACTAGATATTAATTTTGATCAAAGATTTGGTCTCAATAATATTCATATAACTCATTTTTTAAGTTAAAAAACATGAAATTTTAGAGTCTTAAAACTCTCTTGATTTTTGATTTTTAAAAAAATACCCATTTTTTAATGATTTTATACATACTTGGTCTCAGAGATTGTCCTAAATCTTTGAAATATGATAGGAATTTGTAGTATATGGGGCTGTCTCTTGGTGTCCCAGAGTCAGCCCCATATACTACTGACCATAAATTGAAAACTTGAGATAAAATGTTTGAGGTATTAAAACTCGATAAATTCATTTGGTGAAGGGTCTAGAGCAGCCTAAGTTAATAAAGTTATGTTAGTGTTTTTTATATTAAGTATGCTTTGATAAGGAGTCGTATAAAAATAGTAATTTTGAGTTGTTGTCTGTGTACGTCTTGCATGTGACTATGTTAGGACTTACGTTAGGGCGTTTTATAGTATGTATGTTTTGATAAGGATTCGTATCAAAATAGTAATTTTTAATGAGTGGTGTGTATGGCTCGCATATGATTACGGATATTAGGAGTAGATGGGAGGATCGACGGTAATTGATCCCAGCCTGTTTCAGTTTCACATGTTCTTATTCTAGAATCCCAAAACGCGAAAATCCTTCAGAATTTCGTGTTTCGCCCATATTATTCGACCATTTATTTCGACCACCACATAGTAATATTTCTATATACATTACCATGTAGTGTAAGATACATAAATAATCTGCCACAGTTCCAGTCACGTGTGTAATTAAAAGAACAATTGGCAACTTGCAACATTCATCTTAAATCCCTTTTCCTTCAAATTGCATGATGGACACGTTTTGAAAATCCGATTTTCGTAATAAAATTTATAACGATTTAATTACGTCACTTGCAACGGGAAAGAAGATAAACTTCAAATATATCAGTGAACGCATTATTCGATCTGGAAGGAAGGAAAAGAAAATAGAACATATCCAGCCGTCACATTGAAAATGGTTTATTTGTATTTTGCACTGCTCTCAACTGAAATCGCAACAGCATGAAGAAATTGATGTATCCTTATGAAATTTACAGAATAGAATTGCAACATGGAGATGTGCAAATGATGAAAAAATCATACCTGGAAAATGAAAACATGGAACTTTATTGATATTAGATCAATATGGAATAGGCCCACAGTGATCGGCTACGCAGGATTGAATACGACGAGGCACCCCGTCAACGAAGTGGTAAATTGTGTGATGAGGGATGATATGCCACACAGCATGCAATTGGGCTTGTAACTGAACATGGTTTGCTGAAATTGAGAGTTGTCTTAATCGACGATCCATGATGTCCCAGATATGCCCAATTAGCGAAAAATCTGAAGAATATATTGGCAATGGCAGAATATCAAAATCTTGTAAATTTTTCATATTTACCCGTACATTGTGTGGCCTGACATTATCCTGCTGAAAAAGCACTCCAGGCCTGGTTGATAGATATGGATGTACCACAGGTCTCGCAATGTCAGAGACGTATCTTTATGCCGTGATACTGCCAGGAACGTTTACCAAAGGTGTTCGTCCACCAAATGTTATACTACCCCAGTCCATGGTGCCATTTAGGGGGCTGTGTGGCGACTGATAGAAACAGCTTTCTGGTGGCGTTGTTGAAAATGCTGCCATACGCGAGTACGGCTATCTGACATGCCAAAACAGAATTGTGATTCATCCGCGACCAGAATGTTTTACCATCCTGTCGACCAATTACATTTCATTTGACTCCACTGGAGGCGACGTAACCGGTGAAGAAGTTGAAACAGTAGGTGTCGAAAAGGTCTTCTACCTCGGAGTCCTGCGTCATGCAATCAGTTTCGAATTGTTTGTATCGAAACCACGTTTCCTGTAGTGTGGGATGAATGTGGTTGCAACACGGTTGTTGTGGTAAACGGCACCGGCGCAACGCTTCTCAGAAGCATACGATCTTCACGTGGTGTGTTACACCTGGAAGCTCCGCTATCTGATCTTCGTGTCGCTTTCTGTCTCTCAGGAACCGTAACACACACCGTTGAACTGTGCTCACATCACGACCCAATAGTTCAGCGATCTTTTGAAGGTTCATTCCACCCTCACGTAAAACAATGATTTATTGCAATTCCTTTGACGGTAACTGAACATATGCGGTACGTCGACGTACTCTTGACAGATTGTGATGATTTTTACAACCTGAAACCAATGACGCTAAAATTTAACTAAGATATCGCTCCTCCTTGACCTGACGCTTTTATGCTGTTCGGCAAAGTGTTACGTCACTATGCGTAACGAAACTGTGATCATTTGCATATCTCGCCTTGATGTTTCCATTGACTGATTTACATAAAGCTACACCAACACCTATATGGGGTTGCTATTTCAGTTGTGAGCAGTGCATAATGTCCTACACTTGTAAATGCGTCGAAAATATGAATTACAATTTTCGACACTATCGGGATACTTTTTCTATACATATACTGCAATACAGCTTATGTCTAATAATTTATGGCTACAAGAGCCATGTGCCATTTTCGATTCTCAACGTATAACTTTCGAAGCATGAGAGTCATTCTCCAACTTTTCAATGCAGGTAATCAGCCATCAAGGACGTAGAAGTTCATTGTTTTTCCTAATCATTTTCGTTTTGGCGAAAAATGGAAGTGAACAGTTTTGCAGACGCAGCTAACGCCTTAATGATTTTCGCAAAATGGCGGTAGAGAAGTTGAGAATCTTTGATGTAAAGAGATCGTGATAAGATGCTATTAACACTTATGGATAATTGTCACTCTTGTTAATCGAGAGATATTTCTTTTAAGAAAATAGTTTAGTAAACTGCTTAATGGAAATATATCCGCGTAGGTATGTGTGGCATGATGTTTGAACGGCCTGGTTATGATTAGAAATGTGTATTCTCCTATGCATATATAAATAATTTGCATAGCTAGATTATAATTTAAAAGGAATTCACATAGAGATAAAATTTAAATTTGTATTTATAGTTTAATAGTTAATTTATAATTAAATTGAAGAATAGCTATTAAAAGCAAAATAAAAGTAATACATCAATCAAAATAAATATGTTATTAAATATTCTATTAGCATTTGTGTTCCCTATAACACCGTAAAACTGGGTAATTATATGACTCAATTAATATGAATCAATATGAATTAATGTCGATTTCAACTTTAAATATTCCGCAATTCAGAATATTTTTGTGTTTACTACTGTTACAAAATTACTTCTGGAATCGTGAGTGTACACTTAGGATACAACAATCTGTCCAAATTTCGGGATAGCTAACAACTTTATTTATAAACACAGCGTAAACAGGAACAATATACCGCAAATAGCTCTTAACTATCGCACAAAATCACTAAACTGTCAGGTACAGTACAACAGCCAATATGGCAACCTTAAATTAACGTCATAGAAATGGCTGCCTGTAAAAGTGTTTTCTCTTTCTGGTTTCAAATGAGAATAGAGTATGTGCATTTTACACCTTTGTAACAATACGTTAGAATTAGCAGTTATTTTAGAAATAGATTTGTAGAATTCTAAAAAAATAATAATGTATCTGAAATAGGAAGAATTCTAAAAATTGATTAATGTACACGAAACTAAGAATCCCGAAAAATGATAATTTACATGAAACGTGAAGGATTCTGAACATTTATAATTTACATGAAATGCAAAAATTTCTGATAAAGGATAACTTACATGAAACGAGGAGAATTCTGGAAAATGATAAATGGACAATTCTGATTTTTTTAAAAGCTCTTAAAACCAATTGATATATAGAAAATTTTATTTCTGATTTCTAATATTAATACTTTTGAACTTTTTCAGAAAACACTTAAAGCGTCTATCCGAGCGACTGATTTTTTAATTTTTCCTACTTTCACTCAAACTTCAAAAGATAGTTATAATTATCAAGCGATAAAAATATGTATTAGCAAATTTAGTTTCTGAATCTAATTTTTGAAAAAAAAAAAAAAAGCTAATATATTGAACCATACAGACTTAGTTTTCGAGTATTCGTCTTGACAATTTGAAGAAGATTGAAAATGTTTCAATGTGTTTGTAATGCTTATATCTCAAAAACTAAAAGTGATAGTTATGCAGGAATAAGCAAGAATAAGCAAGAATTTGTATCTCTTTAAAAGTCTTGCAAGTGTATATAATTGAGTTATGGATCCAGTGGTTATAATTTCGATAGCTTAGTTTTTAACCTGGATATTCCAATAGCTGGGAAAGTTGTAATATTTAAAATATCACGATTGCTGCAGCTCAGCGTCTTTACTTACTTCTTGGTGAAATATGGATGCACAAGAACGAGATATTTTTTTTCTTAAATTAGACGGTCGAATGAATTTGGGGATTCTAAAGATGTTTAATGATTGGTGAGGTTTGAACATAATACATGGAAATATACATAATCAAGTACGTAATTATGTGCCGCCAGACAAGTTTATAAATTAACTTGAATGTAAAATCTCGTCAAACATATTGTTAAGTTTAATATATATATACCGCAAAGCAAGTTAAAAGAATTTCATATTTTGAGAAAATTGCATATCTTTAGTCAGAGTATCCAGATGAAATAGGGACGAAAACTAAAAGTGCTAGCTAGCTATAAACAGTTAGCAAGTAATGTGTAGCACTTTGAAAGCTTATAAGCGAAACAAATGAGTGTGAAAAAAAATCGAACAAATTGAATCTTACTGAAGTTATACTTTACAAAATATTATTTACGCAAAGCCATTTCGACTCCATCAGACTGGATGACCCACCGCTGATTTTTTTTAAAGTGCTCCGAAATTTTTTCAGTGCAAATAGCCTTTTATTGTTGAGTTTGCTATACAGTAAATTTAAATCGAAAGTTTAGATTGAGCGGTGTTTTTTTCCTGGGAATTAAAAATAATATTTATGTATTTATGTTTATATATATATATATATTTATGCATATATTTTTAATTACATTTATATGATTTCTGAGGATTCTAAATATAATATCTAATAATTTATTTTTAAATTAAAAGCAGCTTTAAATTATTTCTTATAATATTATGATTTGAAACCTATAATAAACAGTAAATCATTTATGATTCTGAATAGGTGAAGGAATTGTAAATTATTTTCCATTTGATTTGTATTCCTTTTGTGGAATGTTTCAAATTTGTGATTTATTTTTTTAGATAAAATTTATTTTATAACTTTTCAAAAGCACATGTACTTCATGAAAATACTAAATTGCAACTTCTCACTGCAGTATATACAGATATAAAAAATATTTATGCACGGAATTTTCTTTATTCACTAAACTAACTGCGAACATCAGACACTAAATCGGGTACAAAGTCAATAATCCACTTTCAATTTGGCTTTAAATTCATTCTTAATAGCCAAACTAAAAATAGAGTGCCGAACCAGTAGTGGACACCAGTAGTGGATTTTCAAAGTTTATTAAATCATAAAGAAATAACTTCTCATAAAATGGCTTTGAAAATTGTATTATATAGTCATTCATTTATTAACTTAGCATACGTAACGAACACTCTTTAATGACAGTGGTGAATTTTGTTTACAATCTGGCTTCCTGCGCTTCACCTAATTTTTCACGAAAAACATTTTTTGGCACAGATATAAATATTTTATCTGATGATGTAAAACCAGTTATCGGGCACATTGGAGCGATACAATATTTATAACTATTTGGAAGTTTGGGACGGAAGAAACAATTGTAATTATCGGAACTTTCCGAATGTAACCAAACTTATGCATCAATTCTCAAAGACGGGAGCCGAGGACGAACATTGTGACGTCACATTCCGTGCGCGCCAAAATGGAACGTTTTCCCGCCACAGTTAGAAAGGCGAACTTTGACTGCTAATAAAACATGAAATACAGCTCGGAGAATAAAAATGTTTGCACTTTCGTCCGTTTTGAAACATTTGGAATCGAATAAAAAAATAAAAAATAGAGGTCGGAATTGTCCAGTATATGAAACGTGAAGAATTCTGAAAATGATAATTTACTTCAAGCGTAAAGAATTCTTACAGTGACATAAATGATATATACCCATTTTGAAACCTGTTAAAGTAAAATAATTTGCAGAATTTATTGGGTTTACGCGCAACTGGGAAAGATCTCGAAGTCAATATTATGCGAAAAGGACTGCAAAGTCGATAGGTAAATGGAAGGAAACAATATTTCCCGCCGGAAATCAAAAGTTCTCTTGGAAATTTTATTTAAATTTGAAAAAAGTGCAATGGAGAAATAATATATTCAGTTTTAATGTTTTACATTTTTCTACATGCATTGTTTAAGGTACAAAATACGTAGTATGGTGTGGTTAAAAATTCGAATTGGAGCTTTCTACTGATCATTCCTGAACTTTGTCATTCAAAGCAGATATTTTGGATGTTTTTTCCATGTGGAACTCTATATCAACGAATTGTTCAAATCGAATTACATTTGGTACAATTTTGCCAAAACAGACGCATTAAATTATGATTTCTTTCGACCCATAGAATAGTCTTTAATATTTGAACATTTTCTTCTGAAAGTCAAAAGGAATTGACAAGAAAAATATTAAATTAAAATGTATTATAAAACTAGACTTTAAAAGCATTTTTTTTTATTTTGAAGCAAATGACATCATGTACAGGATAAGAATAATAAAATATGCTATTTTCAAGAAATTCCACGTTTTGGGGAAAATACTCTTTAAGAATTGTATTTATTAAATTATCAAATTGGTGAAATATTTTCAAGTATTTAAAGAACAAAATAACTGGACTGTATTGTTTAGTTGCTATTACGAGATATTAATTTAATAAATTTCCCTTTTAAAGATGTAGCTATATCTATCGAAATAATTAATTAAATTAAACTAAGTAGAGTTATGCTTAATTTAATAGGTAACAAAAAAAGGGAGATGCTTAATTTAATAGTAACAAAAACCTCTCTATTGATATTCAGAGAGATTTAAATATATGAAATCACCAATTCGTATTGATATGTAGTTTTCGATGATACTGCAATTTATTAATCAGTAGATCAGTAACGAAATGCGATAAAATAATTTAATGAGATATAAAACCTCTGACCAAAATTAACATATAAATGGTTTCATTCTATATATTTTAGCAAGGTCATATATATTTTTATATACGTATTTTAACAAGAAACACTTAAAAAAACCTTTGATTATCTGTATGTAACTGAAATGTATGTAAAATTTGTATATTTCAATATATGCAAATTACATGTATGAAACCACATACAAAATTTGGATATTCTAGCTGTTTATTCAAGTTATTCGCCAAAACCTTGTACATTCCTATGGTTGGCCCAGTGTTTCTTTTAGGCATACATCCAGGAGGGCGAAGCCACCCCCTTCTCACAGACATTTTATATTAACTTTTTTTCTATTTATGTGGCAGCATTTAGATATATTCAGATAGTGAGTTCCCTAAAGTTTCAAAATATTTTTAACCTATAATATTTTTCATAATATATATATCCTATAATTTAGCGCATGAAAAAATAAAATTTGCTATTAATTTTTAAATCGACTCCCCAAAGTCCTCGGACAAACATTATATTTGCTGAAACGAAATGATTGAGAAAACAGACAAATCTCTGAGCTTAGGCGCATCTACTGGGGCTACGGCAGTTAAATGACAGAGGGTGCGTTCCTGTTTCCTTTCAGTTCATCTGCTGGCCAGGAGAGACATATTGGATATGTCTCCCCCGAACAATACACCCGCGCTTAAGATCGTCAGACGCCACACCAAGCAAAAAATCGTTCCACATCTCCTTTCGTTCATGTATACAGAAAAAAATCTTATACATTTATTTCAGACAATATGTAATTAAAATAAAAGTATATTAATAGGAAATTTTTTTGCGTATACGCTGTCTACCTAGTGTGTAGCGATAGTCGTGTGTGGGACAAATCAGATTTTCATTATATAAATAATTTCTTGGATCGAGAAATACATTTTAAATGAAATTTCGCTGCGCTTGTTATGCATGCTTCCCACCCACCCGTGCATGTCATTCGAATCTTCCAGACTGAACCGTTTGAACATATAGCAGGAATTTACAACTCACGAAAAGCGTTCTACGTATAGAATGTGCGTGTCTGTCACTCTGGAATATCTCTTGGTTTCATGTTTTAGATTTATGTGTCTAAACTTTTTGTAAACCAATTCATCGCAAGCAATTTTTACTGTGTCGTTTAGTATTATATAATGAGTGTAAATTCTTGATTGAATATTGAACCCATTGAAACCTAATAGTTTTACTTCAGCATAAAATATTATACATAATATATTGTATATATATAATTATATTATAATTAATAATAAATGATATTATGATTTCATATATTTAGCGTCATTTTCGCAATTTTATCTTCATTTTTGCCAAGTTGGTTACATTTTCATTCTGTATTCGTTCGTAAAATATCACATCCTCACACACACCCAAACAGACACACACACACACACACCCAAACAGACACACACACACACACACACTTACTGTGCCGATTTATTAATTTTGTTGATTAAAATTAATATTGTCAAAAAATGCATTTTACATTAAATTAATTATTTATTAGTATATTAATTATACATGTAATCTGTTCTAAAACTTACTGCTGTGTACATTGCGTTGGTGGCCGCAAAACCCACCTATTTCTGTGTTTAACGGGATACTAAGTTAACAAACTAAAAATTAAGGTTAATAGTAAAGGAACAAACATTTATTTATCACATACTCAATTTACACTCTTTAGTTTTACAAATTAAATAAATATCACAATAGAGGAATACATCTCAATGGTAGTTCGGGGGGGTGTAATGCCAGATGAATTGATATTTGGTTGGAGCACGTGGTGGGATGCATTAATTAGCTTTTCCTTAAAAACACAAATTTAGACAAATAGGTTATCCTCATATAGTTTAATTGTACGGTACCTGATCTTCTTTCATATAACTTGGGTAACACCGATGCTTTGTCACACTTTACACTTGCAATACCAGATGAACATGAGCTCTCCTTCGAATTCCTATATCAGAGACGCACACACAACTCTTAACTCTGCTACCGTCGCTTCTTCTTGACTAGTCTAACTCCAACAGCCTGCCTTGACCAATTCTGACCCCCACTTCGAGCAACTCTCACTTATATCCCTTTTTCGGTCGGCGGTCCACGTGCTGAAATGTAGAGCTAATTCGTAGACATGGCGTCGCCGTCTCGGTTGCCGCCAAACGGCTTAGTGTGGTATGTAAACATGGGCGTGGTATGTAAGATATGGGGCCACCTGTATATTATCGCCCATCTGCTTATCGTGGGGATAATCCGCCCGCATTCCTGGTTCCATTATTTTTTAATCCTTCCAAATATTTATTACTTTACATTTCTGGCATTACATTCTCACCCCCCCCGCGAAAAAAAAGTCCAAAAGTTACTCTCCCACAGTTTCACCCCAGTGGTAAGAAATTAAGTTCACAGTGGTTCCTCGCAAACACATAAGTTCATCCATCGTGAGAAAGGCTGAGTTCCACTTTTTAGCCTCGTACAACTCATAGCTTTGATAGTTCTTTGTAGTTTCTTGATAGTTCCCTGTCAAGTTAGTCCATTATTCATAATTGACATAATGTACCATAAATTACATGAGGATTACCAACATTCACATTATTATTAAATTGTAAATTTTGATATATATTATTTGCAATGCATAATTTTCATTTCTCCTTTTACATAATTATTTACATACGACATATCATTACATAACAGCATTCATTACTTTATTATTATTATACATTTCTTGTTATCATTTCATTTTGTAACATATTGTAGTAGTGCAACTATCAACTTCCGATTCTTGGTTATGGTTGAATTCCATACCACCATATTATTTATAAATTACTTTGTTATTTCACTTTTTTTTTTTTTTTTTTGAACTTGCCATATATGTAATGTCAGAAATACATAACATACTTTTTGAAATATACTTATATCCACAATTTAAAACATAAAAACATATACATATACACTCATTTATCACTTTCTCTTTATGACAATAATTACAAACTTTTTACATATTTTTCATATTCTTTGTTTTATGAAATTACTATTTACAACAATTCGAGGGCGAAAATTATACCCTCTGGCATTATAACAAACCTCATCATCATTTCTATTATTTTCACAGTTTAATTGCTTTTCTTTAGTGACCTTCCCTTCCTTAATTTGACTTTGATCATTATTTCTAATCACTTTCTCATTTTGATTTTTTTCTTTGTCCTGTGTGTGTGTGTGGTTTGATTCGCTTTCGTCACTATCTTTCAAATATTGTTTTCGCTCCGCTGCCATGTATAGTTTATTTATGTGCACTTTATAAGTTTTATTTTCATCACTTTTAAGACATATTATAACATTATTATTTCGGACTAATTTCGTAATTCTAAATGGTCCATCATATCGATCCTCTAATACCCTTGGTTTTAGGAACTTTTTTAGGTACACTGTCGCTCCTATAAATATATCGTTTTTTCTCACTATTTTATATTTCTTTATTTGTTTGTCATTTATCAGCTTTTGTTGTTCCGATGCGTCTTTCACGACTTCATCTATATTTTTTAAATGCTGTGCCACATAATTTTTATAATTATTTACATCACTATACATTATATCTATTTCTTCCTTACTTGGTATGTTTGTTTGTTTAATATTTTCAAATGGCAATGATAAATCTCTAAGATAGAACAGGAATGAAGGCTCAAATCCTGTATTACTGTTAATAGTGTTATTCACATAAAACTTAAACCATTTTAAAGATTCATCCCATTCAAACGTAGTCTTTGACAAACACATTATACATTGTTTCATGTCTCTGTGTATTCTTTCACAACGACCTAAAGAACTTGGGAAATAAACCGAACTGTATCGCCTTTCAATATTTAATGCATTTGTAAAATCTATGTATTCTTTACTTTTAAAAATTTGAGCATTATCGCTTTGAATAACAATTGGAACTCCATAAGTTGTCACGAAGTTTGTTAGCTTATTCACTATTGTTTTAGCAGTAATGTCTCTGACTGCATAGGCCTCAAAGTATCGTGAAAACATGTCTACAATTGTAATTACAAAATTATTTCCTCCATTACTGCGCGGTAGTTTTCCTACGCAATCCAGTTGTAAATATATTCCTGGTTTTAATATTTCTGGCATAGCCTGAAGTCTGGCTGGTGGTATATTTTTGTGTTTTACTAATAAGCATTGATTACAAGACTTACAAAAATTTTCCACGTCTTGGAAAGCCCCTATCCAAAAATATTTTCTTGAAAGTAATTGGTATGTCTTTTTTACTCCGAAATGAGGGAAATGTGCTATCTCTATTATCTTTCCCTTTAGCGAGTGCGGTATTACAATCTTATTCTCATTTATTTTCCTATACGTTTGTCTTTTATTTTCCTTCTTTACTATTAACAGTTTATTTTGGCTATCAATATAGTATACCTTGTTATTGTGATATCGGTTTCTTCCTTTTTGTAATTCCTCTCTAATTTTACTTAATTTTTCATCTACCATTTGTTGCTCTAATATTTTCTCCACATTTATCTCATCATTTTTAATTAAAGTATTTACATATTTGATTTGGTTATCATTGTCAAATACATATCTCGAGCAATAATCACTTGCGTTATTTTCACCTTTTTGATATTTGAATTTAAAATCATACTGACTTATGTCAATTAGCCACCTCGATATGATATTTGGCATTTTATCTAATTTTATGTGGTACATAAGGGATTTTGCGTCACTCAGCAAGGTGAAACTCCTTCCGAACAGATATTCTCTGAAGTGTTGTAAGGATGCGTGTATAGCTAGCAATTCTAGCTTTATTGCAGGATAACGCTTCTCTGCCGGGTTCACAGGTCTTGAATAAAATTCGATAACATGATCGACTCCATTTACCCTTTGCATCAAAATACTACTAATTCCCTTACCTGAGCCATCCGTAGTTAAGACAAACGGGTTTACTTCATCAGGCTGTCTTACAACTGGTTCTTTAAAAATTGCATTTTTTAATTTTTCAAAAGCTTTTCTACATTCATTATTCCACTCGAACCTAACATTCTTTTTTGTCAAATTTACCAACGGTTCTGCAATTTGTGCATAATTTTTTATCAGACCTCTAAAATAGTTTGTTGTCCCAAGAAAGCTTTTTACTTGTTTAACCGTTTGGGGTTGTTTGAAATTTTGCACTTTTGCACAGTTTTTTATTGATGGGCTTATACCATTCGCATTTACTTTATATCCTAAAAATTCAATTTGCGATTTGCATATCTGTAACTTCGCCGGGTCGAGTGTTAAATTATTTTCTTTCAATCTTTGGAAAACAATTTTGATTTTCTCTAACATTTCGTCGTTATTTTGTGCGCATATGACTAAGTCATCTAAGTAAAAGTATATTTTTAACTCTGATAGATCTCCTAACACTTTGTTCATTAAAAGTTGAAAATATGCTCCTGAGTTTTTAAGACCAAACGGAATTCTTTTAGGATTAAAATTTCCCATAAAAGTTGTGAACGTTAAGGCCTTTCTATCTTGTTTTCTTAGTTCGATCTGAAAAAACGCCGCCTTCAAATCCATAACTGTATAAATTTTACTACCAGCGATATTTTGTAATATATCCTTCACCTTTGGTAAGTTTATTGGCAAAAGTGGTAAATACGCGTTTATGGCCCTATAATCAATAGCAAGTCTATATTTAGGTTCTTCATTTGGTTTACTTGGTTTCTTTACAAGAATAATGGGACTAGCGTACGTGCTTTGTGAACTTTCAATAATGTCATTTTCCAATAATTCCCTAATTTCTTTTTGCGCAATTTCTCGTACTGCTCTCGGAATTGGGTATGGTCGACTCTGAATAGGATAATTGTGCATAAGTTCGATTTTCGGTACTATTGCTGATGTTTTACCTAGGGTAGCATATGACTTTGAAAAAACCTCTGTATTGGTCATCATTAATGCAATAACTTTATTTCTATCTTCCTTATTTAAGTGCTGTACTTGAAAATCGTCTGGAGATATTTCTTTCTTTCTTAATTCCCGAATTTGTTGGTAATCTGTTTTATTTAAATTTTGAATATTATTAATTTCCAACGTGGGTTTACTGCTTTTATTTTTTGTAT
This sequence comes from Amaurobius ferox, assembly GCA_951213105.1. Taxonomy (NCBI): domain Eukaryota; kingdom Metazoa; phylum Arthropoda; class Arachnida; order Araneae; family Amaurobiidae; genus Amaurobius; species Amaurobius ferox. The sequence goes on from OX578151.1 coordinate 119,033,575, forward strand.
CAACAATTTCGATTTGTTCTGTTATTATACCCACGTTCATATTTTTATTAAGTGTAATTTGGCAATTTTTTTCATTGTATAACAACATTCTAATCTTATTTTTATTTTCTATACTTTGGATCGCTTCCTCCGTGATTAATGTTCTTGCCATTTTTATTGGAGAAAATAAAACATCCTGTCCCTCATTTAATTCCTGTGACAAAATCAATTGGACTATTTCTGACTCCCCTGGCTTTAATGTTATTTTTCTTTTCAATTTAGCGAAAATCTGCTTTTCCTCTTTCTTTTTGACATTCTTATTCTTATTACTTTCATTAGAACTTGGTAACCATTTTTCATCATTTACATTATCGCGAGTGCTACAATTTTGCATATTAGCGTTTTTTCTATCGTTATCGCTTTCATTATCCTCGCTTATTCTACCTTCATTCTCATTATTGAATTCATTACAACAATTATTTATTTCCTCATATTCGTCGTCATCATTATCATCGCTTATTCTATCTTCATTCTCATTATTGGATTCATTATAACAACTATTTATTTCCTCATATTCGTCGTCATCAGTATTATATTTTTCATAATTACTATTATATCTATTTTCATCGCGAATTCCCTGGCTTTGTGGTTTTTGTTTTGAATTCTGTATTGGGTTTGTATTTTCACTTTTATACAATTTAATCGCAGTATTCCCAAATTGTACTTCGTTATCTTTTGTATTTAAAATTGCTTTATGTGAGGATAAAAAGTCGTAGCCTAAAAGCATTTTATATTGCCCCTGAAAGTTCTGTTTTGTCACGAAAAAATAATTTTTGCATGCCTTTTCCCCAATTCTAAATGAAAATTGAATGCAATTTAAAAATTCTATATTTTCTTTAGTAAACGTCTGAAGTATTACTCTTCTGGTTATGTATTTTATTTTTACATTTCTATTCTGTTTTAGTTTTTGAAATGTTTCCAAATCTATAATACTAACTTGAGCCCCACTATCAATTACACTTATTATTTTTATTCCTTTGCAATCTATTTCTACCATCGGTAATTGTGGGCTAGATACGTTTTCACATTCGCTTGAAAGGATACTTTTGGTATCATATTTTGCTTTATCATTATTTTCATAATATTGTCCTCTCTCCAAATTTGTATAGTTTTGCCAGTCATCTCCATTTTTGTTATTTCTATATGTTTGTGAACCGAATTTATTTATTTCTCTGGAATTTGTACGATTCGTTCCTTGGTCCCAAATTCCAGCTCTTAGTTTAAATTACTATTATTATTGTTTCTCTCATATGTGTTTGATCTTATATTTCTTCCGCTGCGCCCCCTAAAATTTCCTCTTATACTTTGCCTCTCTCTATTTTCTACGTTGGTTTCTAATTGATCGTAATAATTTCTTTGATCATTATTATTTCCTTGATATTCCCTATTATTTCTATTATATCCTCCTCGTTCAAAATTTCTGCGATTTTCGTTTCTGTTTCCTCTGATATAATTTGTTTGCTCCAACCCATATTGCTGATAATTCATTCGTTTGGGATTCCTTGCAAATGCAGTATTACACTCATTGTACCAGCAATCTGAGAAATAATGTCCATTTTTTCCGCACCCTATGCAAAAAACAGCTCGTTCCATGGATTGATTTGGTATATTTTGCAATTTTAATTTATTAATTTCTAAAGTCAAATCTTGAACCTGTGTTGTAAGTAACATTTCTTTCAGTTCGTTATGTGATTCTTCTGGAGTCCTATCATTAAGAATTATTTCAAACAGTTCGGCATCTTTTATGGCATCTTCAAACCGCTGCGGATCTTTTTTCTTCACTTCAATTGCCAAATCAGGGCGTAATGCGCTAATGAATTTTCCCAACATTATTTTATTGGTTATTTTCTCTACCTCTCCATCTGTTGTATCCTTAAGGTTCAAAAATTTACGCGCTGCGTTTTTTATTTTTAGCACAAGCTCGTCCACTGACATATCAGGCGTTTGTTTTATTTTATTGAAAGCGTCCTGTTCTTGCGTTATCGTTATTCTGTTTGAAAATTTATTTATTAGTAATATTTTTATTTTATCAAACTCCTTTTCGTTTTGTAATTCAGGGTTTTGAATTAAAAACTGCATAGCCTTATCTTTTAATCTGGTTTTAATGATAGCCACTTTATGCTCTTCCTTCCAACTTGCTAACTCCGCTAATTCATCAAATTGTTTTATAAAGAAATTTATATCTTCCTCCTTACTCCCACTAAATAATGGCAGGATCTGCATTACTGGAATATCCATATTTTTATTTTTTCTATCCAATTTACTATAATTTTTATTTGATATTTTTGAATCTTCTTTCAAACTTGAACTCCTTGTTATAATTGAACTTTTCACCACTTTTTTTAACTGGTCCCATTCCTATATCCCATTTTTCTAATTATACCTTTGATCTCATTTAAAAGAACCATTTTTTCCATTTCATTGATAAAACTTTACATAATCATACATATAACATAAGGAGAAATGAGAATTGTGCACAATATTTTCACAATCATCTATGTCGCCACCAGTTGTCCAACCTTATCAATATTTATTTTTTATTATTATTATTCCTTTTATTTTTATTAATTTCATAAATCCTTATTTTATTCCCGTTACTGCTAAAGTCACGAGCACCAAATGTGCCGATTTATTAATTTTGTTGATTAAAATTAATATTGTCAAAAAATGCATTTTACATTAAATTATTTATTTATTAGTATATTAATTATACATGTAATCTGTTCTAAAACTTACTGCTGTGTACATTGCGTTGGTGGCCGCAAAACCCACCTATTTCTGTGTTTAACGGGATACTAAGTTAACAAACTAAAAATTAAGGTTAATAGTAAAGGAACAAACATTTATTTATCACATACTCAATTTACACTCTTTAGTTTTACAAATTAAATAAATATCACAATAGAGGAATACATCTCAATGGTAGTTCGGGGGGGTGTAATGCCAGATGAATTGATATTTGGTTGGAGCACGTGGTGGGATGCATTAATTAGCTTTTCCTTAAAAACACAAATTTAGACAAATAGGTTATCCTCATATAGTTTAATTGTACGGTACCTGATCTTCTTTCATATAACTTGGGTAACACCGATGCTTTGTCACACTTTACACTTGCAATACCAGATGAACATGAGCTCTCCTTCGAATTCCTATATCAGAGACGCACACACAACTCTTAACTCTGCTACCGTCGCTTCTTCTTGACTAGTCTAACTCCAACAGCCTGCCTTGACCAATTCTGACCCCCACTTCGAGCAACTCTCACTTATATCCCTTTTTCGGTCGGCGGTCCACGTGCTGAAATGTAGAGCTGAGAGCTAATCCGTAGACATGGCGTCGCCGTCTCGGTTGCCGCCAAACGGCTTAGTATGGTATGTAAACATGGGCGTGGTATGTAAGATATGGGGCCACCTGTATATTATCGCCCATCTGCTTATCGTGGGGATAATCCGCCCGCATTCCTGCTTCCATTATTTTTTAATCCTTCCAAATATTTATTACTTTACATTTCTGGCATTACACTTACACCAAATTAAAACATCTGATTCAATTTTAGAGATACTTGAAACATACTCTCCCGTCAAAAACACGAATTCGAATTTTTGGTCCCAACTTATTATTTTCTTTATACATTATATTATGTTGGGAAAGTAATATAACTTGTACTACATTTCTAATTTTTTGAATAATGTATCTATCTACAGATAACATTTTCAGCTATAACACCCATCTTTAAGTTATCATGGCCACTCGTCACACTTTAATGTGTTCTAGAACTCTTAAAATCTTGTTTTTCTATTAATCTAGAATTGTAATTCGTTATATGAAAATTCTAGATTAACAGAAAAGCAAGATTTTAAGAGTTGCAAATTCAGTGCCATTTTGTGTAATTAAAATCAATTTAATGAATTATGAAATAAAGAGAACTTGAATATGAGGCTGCAGCGAAAGTCATGTGCTGCCCACCTCACATTTTATTATTCAAACCATGACAATTTAACAAAAAAATCGTGTCCAGTAAAAAACGTTAAGATATTTGTCCCCCACATATGAGGCAAAGTCATTTGAATATTCATCTCAATCATAGGTCCACACTGTTATCACTTTATGCCAAATACGTACATTCAAACTGCAAATTTCTGTTAAAACTTCACTAGTGGGCTTGCAATCATTACATATTTTTTTATTTAAAACTCAGTTGAAGTTTGGAGTGACTGGATGGTATTAGCCATTCCCAATTTCATTTGCTTACGAAGTATATTCAACTAACTAAAATGCTGCTCTATTGCCACCTTAGAACGTTGAAAACCCAGACCGTCCGACTCGTCCTGAGACTTGAGCAGCTATTTGGACAGCCGGGCCTTGGAACTAGAAAAACTATCGCTTTTCAGGCAAAGATAACGCGTACGCTATTAGAATTCTTAAACTTTATCTCTTTACCAGAAACACACTGAGGTTTCGTCTATTCGAGATATGTTCACTTAACCAAAGTTAAAATATTCTGTTAATTTCCCACTTTTACTTTCCCTACAATACATGGTAATGTAAGGGACAGTATTGGAATCATACCGAAAACCACAAGTCGAGTTTTCGACGGAGCTACACATTTTGAGACCTCTGGAATACAAAAAACTGTTTTTAACTTGACGTCTGTGTGTGTGTGTGTGTCTGCCTGTCTCTGTCTGTGCAGGTTTTGTAACAAATCTATCTAAAAAAGTAATTGACCGAATTTCATAACATTTGGTCGGTAAGTTTCTTGTGGGCGAATCTGGTGCTGATTTGTTTGAGCACGATTCGGGGTAAAAAACCCGCCTTTTTTTTGCGAAATGACCCGCAAAAATTGCCTGTACCCACTCTAGCTGAAAAACTAATGGACCGAATTTCACAAAATTCGGTGGATAAGTCACTTGTGGGATACCCTGGTACTGATTAGATTTTGGTACGATTCGGAAAAAAATAATCTGCCTTTTTTTGCGAAATGGCCCTAAAAAATAGCCAAAATCTAAACTAAAAAACTATGCATGCTCAAACATATCCATTAAATGCTTGTTTTATACATACTGTTTAACAATGAAAAGAATAAGACCAACACCATTACACTAGGACTTCCCGTTCTCGATATCTTTTAGGTTTTTCGTATTTTCTCTACACCACCTTGAAAATAAGTCCAGGTAACCAATGAGAACGAAAATTGAATTAAAAGTGAATTAAATTTAAATGAAATAAAGAGAACGTGAATATAAGTCTGCGGTGAAAGTCATGTGCTGCCCACATCAAATTTTTACTTTCCCTCCAATACATGGTAATGTATTGGAAGGAAATACATGGAAAGATCATGGAAATATCCCCATGGAAATATCCTCCAATACATGGAAAATATTGGAATCGTACCGAAAATCGTAACTCGTGTTTTCGGCGGATATACACGTTTCAGGACTTCTAGAATACGAAAACACTTTTTAGCGTGACGCTTTTTTGTATGTGTGTATGTGTGTTTTCGTCCAATGAATGTACTCACTCTATCTCAAAAACTAAGGGACCGAATTTCATAAAATTTGGAAGGTGAGTCATCTGTGGGAGACTCTGGTGCTGATTAGTTTTGGATACAATTCGGGATAAAAGAACCCACCTTTTTACCGAAATGACCGCAAAAATTAAATTTATCCACTCTAGCTGAAAAGCTGATATATCAAATTTTACAAAATTTAGTAAATAAATCACTTGTCAGTTATCCTGATGCTGATTAGATTTTACTACGATTCCGAAAAATTACCCTGAACTATTTTGTGAAATGGTCCTCAAATATCGTCAAAGTCTAAAATAAAAAACTACGTATGTTCAAATATATCAATTAAATGCTTGTTTTATACGTCATTTTTAAATTTAAAAACAATAAGCCCAACCCTAGTACACTAGGACTAGCCGTTCTCGAGATATTTTAGATTTTTCGAATTTTCGATACGGCACCTTTGACAATAAGTCCAGTTACAAAATGAAAACAAAAATAGAATTAAAAGTACAAATTCAGTGTAATTTTAAATAATTATGGATGTTATTTTGTGAAATTAAACTCAATTTAATGAATTATTGAAGAAATAAAGAGAACACGAATATGAGTTTGCAGGGAAAGCCATATGCTGCCCACATCAGATTTTTAAATTTTATTTGGCGATTTTCCAAACTTTGCCAATAGAGGGACTAAGCATGGTTTTGGTAGATGCGAGCACCGAAATGAGTTTTAAAACAATTTTTTCAGTATTTTCTTATTAATTTTAGAACTTACTAAAGCAGTGATTGCAAACAAAAGCATCTTCATCAACATTTACAAAACTTTACAGCCAGCCATTGTTCATCAAACTTATAAGCACTATTTAAATATTTAAAAATAGTCTTATATCTGATTTAAAATAATGAACATGCCTGTTATGGACGTGGTCCAGTTAAGGGCGTAATCTAATTATGGGCGGGGATTAATTATGGGCGTGACCTAGACATGGACGTGATCCTCATCAGGATGGTCTGACTTTCAAACATTACTAACTTTTAATTTAAATTAATTATGATTTTTCTTTCTTTAGAAAGTAAGGAGTGTAAGATTGTAATAAAGAGTAAAATTCAAGCCATGCCATAAAAATGCTTCATACAATTATAATAATACGCTTTATATATTCTAAAACTCAACGACTATAATATCCTCAAATCGGTCGAGATTCTTAAAATGCAAAATACACCAAAATGAGCTTATTTTAAATGTTATTCTAAAATTCATTCTGGCATAATTATTTATAGTATATTCATTTTATCAATACATAACTAGTAAAATTTTACGTTAAATGCTGCAAATACTAACAATTATTAGACTTCATGTGCGTTACTTAAAAAAAAGTATGATAAGAGCAGCATATGACTTTCGCTACATATTACAATGACTTTATTTCTTTCACATCGAAACAATGACGTACTTAAATCCACGGCACAATGCTTTTAATGTTAAAAAGTACATTAATATTTTTCGCTTTTCAGAAAGGCAACATCTAAAAATATATCAAAGTAACCAATTAATTTTTATTCCGTGCAATATTTCTTCAATTTGTCATCATTATCGTAACTTTAAGGTCATTTTTGCCAATTCCACACCATTTTCAAAAAGTCGTCAAATTGGCGATATTTCGCCAAATTTGTCACCAACGTCATCAAGCTTGTCGCCAAGTGTTCCGACGATATTTCTTACAGTTCATTCTGGGTTTTTTTAATAAAAGTTATTTGAAAAACTTGTAGTATCTCGAGAACGGTTCAAGCTTATGTTCTAAAGTTTGTGTCTCTCGACAATAAAAAATTACTTATAAAATGAATAATTATTTAACATCATTTAATGTCCTGATTCTTTCAATACTTCTTCAATAATTCATTCAAAAATTTTCGGATCTTCCATCCGTAAACGCTTCAGTACGGTGTTTAAATCGATACTGTTCCAGTAATTACCGATGGTACTAATCGTACCAAATTACATGTTCGAGACGCCCCATTCGTTCATGAAGTATCTCATCCACAGACACACGAACACAAACACTTCTATATATATATATAGACACAGTCATCACCTCAGAACGTCCGAATCAGGTACAGAGATGTTTGAAACGTGCACTTCCGTCGAAAGCTCGAATTCGAATGTTCGACCCAGTCACAATGCTTTACCTATACATATGTAGAGAAAGTATTATAGGAGTTATATGTGGAATGCAAATGCATCCTAGTTAAATCGACCTCCCCCTATTTATGGAAATATATATTGACTCTGTTCGATCAAAATAACAATAGAACTTCGAAATATTATAACAATGTTTTTTACATAAAATTTTAAATATTTTTGTCACACACTGTTAATACAATTTTAACACATTCGGAAAATTTCATAAAATATTAAATTTCGTAAATTATCTATATAAGAAAAATAATAAAGTGTTATTGAATATGTTAACATATTATTTGATGTACTCATTTTTGATTGAAAATCAAAATAACCAAAATTTCGCAATTCAACCGAATTGCTAATATGTAACTGTCTATGGCTATACTTATAGCTATATTGGCTAGATAAGAACATACATAGCTAAAGTAAAAAAAAATGGATAGAACTAGTCCTAAAACGGCTAACTTGGAAACAATGGATGCAGTGAAATTAGCTAGTATTCACAATGTAATTCTTTCTTTCGAAACGAAGATTCTAGCAGGAATATGGTTGTGATTGAGGTCTGAATTCTATTTATTTTAACCTCTTGCTTCTGCATGTATTGAGGTCTGAATTCTATTTATTTTAACCTCTTGCTTCTGCATGTGAAGCAGAGTTCTGGAAGCAGAATAGTTCTGGTCAACCGGAACACCGACTAAACGAAATCTCATTTTATAATTAATTTTCTTTAGAAATATCTATGGTAGATGAAGAACATTTTTTTTAATACAAACTGACATGGTATTACAAGTAATTTTTTTTCTTCAAAAATTTACCCTATTGGTTTATTACAAAAGATTATTATAAGGCCGTTGTTCACACAAATAAATGCCCCCAACAAGTTAAATTGTGTTTCAATTCAATTAGAATAGTAAACATATCGGTACATAATATAAGTTTAATGATGCATTTAACGCTACTTGCATAACTCTAACCGACTAGGTAGGTCGCATTTTGCAAATTTTCAGTAGGCAGCATACCTGACCTCTGCGTGGGTGGTTCGCGAGTAATAAAGATACATAAAGATTGATGAAATAGGAGTCACAGACCCAAAAGCGGAAGCAAATGCGAACTTACAGCAGCTAATACACAGATGTTGCTTTTTCCCTGTGGCTGCAAATAGTGTGTATAACATTTGACCCAAAAGTGATTAAATTGAAATACATCTTTGATTAAATATCTGTATTTTTACAAATGTGTAATATTCCCTCACTGCAACCTTTTCTTTTGAGATCCAGACGGAGAAAACGCTAGTACAGGTCTTCTATGACGTGTATCTAGGGTTGCCAGATGCTAAAGTGCGGAGGAGGGTTTCCAGATTTGGCGATTTATAGCCAATTTGGCGACATTTGACGATTTCTCGAAACTTCGAGATATACCTCGAAATAATCAATATTCTAAGTGATATAAGAGATTTTCTGATGTTTCCATGGAGAGTCTATAAAAGGAATCGTCACTCAGTCGCAAAAGGAGTTGACGTGATACGACCTTCATTAAACTGTGATTTTTGTCAAAGTTTTGAGAATAGCAGCGGCTGTTGTAAAGAATTTAAGTGTTTTATTGTATATTGTTCCTGTTTACGCTGTGCTTGTTGTTGTTTTTGAGACCCAGACCGTCCTACCTACCAGAAAGGTTACGCTGTGCGTGTGAATAAACGTGTTAGCTATCCAGAAATTTGTACTCATTCTTACATCCGGAGTGGACACCCGCGATTCCCGCGGGTACGAAATAACATTATTCATCCAAATCCGTTTTCACGAATGCTCTTCTAGCTAGTCTAAATAATAACGAAAATTTTAGAACTCGAAATTTAATTGACTCGATTTCTTGAAGTTTTGTCCTTTAAAATATTAAGCTGTTGTGTTTGTGAAACACTTTTAAGAATAAAAAACATTTTGCAATTGTATCTTATTCCAACGAGGAAAATTTTGTTCACATGAGTATCGGATTATTAATCAAACCAAGCTTCAGTTTCAGGAGTTTACCTAAACGAGACGCCATGGAGACCATAGTTATATATTTTTCTTTTATAATTTTGGCTGATACCGACCGTCAATTCAATTTTAATCATTATTTAAAGCTGTAAAATATCATTAATTCGAAAAATCACATTTTAGAAAAGAAATATTTATAAAATGATCATTTTATAAATGAAACATTAAAAAAAAATTGATATATTGAATTCATAAAATGCTCCTTATAAAAATCTCTGTTCATTGATTTTTGGCAGTTTTGTACTAGATATTTACCGAAATTTGTTACTGTTTTTTCGTCTTTTCTTTGCTGTAAAATCGTTCTTCTGTTTCTGAAGATGATTTAAAATATTGAATGATAAATATCCAAATTCAGGATATATTTAAAATTTTTGTATCTGAAAAAAATAATTTTATAACAGATATCAAAATTTAGATCCAAAGCATTATTAAACAAATGATATATTTTTCATAAATTTATTTTTGTACAGAAATTACTCTTAATATATATAAGTCAATTTCCAAACAAATATTAAAATAAAACCATTATTATTTTTTCTTTGATAAATAAGAATGCGTTTATGCAATTCGTTTATCCTTGTAATTATAAAATTTTGAAAAGGGAAGAATATATTCGCCCTTCCATTGAAGAAAATAGCATTCACGAATTCAAAATTGGTAGATTCAAAATTTAGCAACTTCGAAAGAAATCAATTATATTTCAAAGATACAGAAACTGGCAACTGTGCGCTGGGTTTCCAATATTTTGATCAACTTCATGGCCAGAATAAAGCATAGCAAAAAGTGGATATATTTCATACATAGATATTCAAAATATTTGCAAATTTAGCCATTTTATGGCTAGATTCAGTAGCTTCGCTCTGAAAAAATGGGGAAGGGAAGTAACAAAATATTCCATTTTTTCAATCATCATTATAAACATCAATGATCACGACAATCCTTTCAGAGTGAACGAATATTCTAGTGGAAATATGGTGGATGACTGTAAACTATGCCCAATTTATTTAAATGAGTTGCCTCTGTATGCAAAGCAACGTTCTGGATTCTCTGTTATCGAAACACCAATTCACGTCATTAAACTGAATTTCACATAATGAATATATTTCTTTTAGAATATTTATGGTGGATAAGAAAAACTTCATTAAGCAAACTCACATGGAATTATACAAAATGCAAATAGTTTTTCTTTTTGTGTGTTAATGTGTTTCTAATATCTATCCACCTGATTTACTGTAACTAGAAAAGAAAATTACGCCCTATAAGGCCTGTACCCAAATAAAGTTCCTCCAGTAAATTAAATTGCGTTGCAATTCAATTAGAGTGTTAAAAATATCGGTATATAACATAGTGTAATGAAATATTTAACGCTTTTCAAACAAAACTCTAATCAACTAGGTAGGTGGCATTTTACAAATCTCAGCGATCTCAGTAGGCAGCAGACCTGACTGCGGATTGAGTAATTCGCGGATAGTAACGATACATACAAATTGATGAATCTGGAACGATGTAATCGAAAGCGGAAGCAAAGGACTCTGATTGCTGCTGACAGACTGACGTAGCTTTTGCATCCGTTGAATTATTTTTTTTTTGCCCGGTGGCTTCAAATAACTTATATAATTTTCGACCCGAAAGAGATTAACTTAAAATATCCTTATCATTAATTATATTTATTCATTTAAATCTGTTAGAAAGAATGCTCTTCTAGCTAGTTTCAATAATAATGAAACTTTTGATCTCGAGGTCTAATTGGCCAGATTTCTTTTAGGTTTGTCCAGTAAAATATTAAGCTGTTAGGTTTATGAACCACTGTTAAGAAGAAACAGAGTTGCAAATGTATCTTATTTCAACCAGAGAAGTTTAATTCAGCATATCGGATTATTAATCAAACGAAGCTTAAGTTTCATGACTTTAACTAAACAGGCCACCATGGAGACATACTTATATATTTTACTTTTATAAATTTGAGTCAACTCGACAGTCAATTGGATTTTAATCATCATTATTTAATGATATTAAACCTAACTGGTTCGAAAAAGCACATATCAGAAAATATGAAATGACTATTTTATAAACAAAACTTTTAACAAATATAAGGCTCCTTTTGGTGATGAGGTTGGGACTTCACTCACTCGCCATTTAAGCCTTCACAACATTTAATAATACATAGAATCATTACTCATATTTTACAAATCATAGCTAGGATTAGCTACATATCACAAACACGTTGGCTATGTACTTTCTATCGCCATCTCGAACTCAACTTCGAATGTTTTTTGTAAACAAAAACGAATTTTCTTTGGTCACGTTGAGTGCTGCTATCTACTGTTCTTTTGGGAAAACAGAATGTCTCAAACAATCTCCCTCACGGTTCCGACGTCTAGGCAACCCTCTCAGTGAGGAACCAGCACTTGAAGTTTTTCGTGGGCGGCCACGTTTACATAGACGATTCATGGGTTGGACACTGTCCTCTTGGGAATAGGCTTTCAAGGCAGATGAGTGATAAATTCCAACTAGTACTTGAGGGTTTTCTAAGCCAGATAAATCGTATGAGGATGGGGATCGCTGTGCAAGTATAACACACGGTCCATCCCGTCGTGGCATAAACTTTGAACTTTTTATTTTGGCAGCATTGCTAACGGGGTGTAAAGTTACGTACACTCGATCTCCTGGCGTAAATTGTTGAGCGAGTTGTCGCCTTTGATCAGCATAATATTTCCTCTTATCTTGCTGCTGCTCTACAACTTCTTTGATCTGTACGGTGAATTTGGTGAATTTTGTAAGATAAGGAGTAATTTCCGGAACGAAGTTATCGTTTTCAATTACACTACGAAAATCATTGGTCACATCATCTGTAGTGCGATATTAGGTGCCAAAATTTAGAAAAGCTGCTGTTTGTCTAGTGATCCGGAACTTTGCAGTATTTAAAGCAAATAGGATTGCGGGTAGATTATCAGAGCAAGAACCATATTTATCTTGCACCAAAATTGCAAGTTGTGGCTTTAGATCACGGTTCCTTCTCTCTACTGTGTTTGCTTGTGAGTGATAAACAGGAATTAATGACTGTTTAATGTTCATCAGGCAACAAAGTTGTTGCATCACAGCAGAAACGAACTGAGTTACATTGTCACTGATAATCGGACGAGGAATGCCATACCTCATCAAAAGTTCTTCTAGCAGCGTTATTGCACATTTTTTCGCAGTGGTATTGGGCAATGGGAACAATTCCACCCATTTAGTAGCGATATCTTTTATTATCAAAATCACCTTTTCCCCCATCTTTACTCTCTGGCAAGGGCCCAAAAAGATCTTTTGAGAGGGTCTCAAAACGTCTAGAAGGAACTGGAGTCTGTAACAATCTTGCCGGTTTCTGATTAGAAGGTTTATATCTGTTTCAATCTATGCAATTTTTCACATAGTTGCTGATGAATATTCTCAATCCCGTCCAATAATAGCTTTTCGCTATACAGTCAGAAGTTCCTTTAGCTCCATAGTGTCCAGCAGTAGGAGCATCAGGATGCTCTTTCAGAATCAAGTTTCTTTCATGGGCTGGAACTACTAATTGAACTTCTTAACTTTCGGAATCTGGAGCATAACGGTAGAGGACACCCTGATTCATGAGGTAGCCTTGTTCTGTCCAGTTTACATAGTTTACGTCTTTGTCAATGCTTTCAAAACAGCGAATGAACTTTTCTACTTCCTCATCTTTCAATTGCTCTTCACGCATCACGTTAAGTGTTCTGGAGCGAACATCGAAAGATACAGTACAGACTTCTCATGAAGGAATATCATGTTCACAAACTGGTCTTGACAACATATCTGCAACAACGTTGCAATTTCCAGGAATGTATTCCATGTTCAAATTGAAAGACTGCAATTGCAATTTCCACCGGGCTAATCATTCGAATGGAGACTTAAGTTTCATGAGAAATTTAAGAGGTTGGTGGTGGGATGCAACTGTAACACTACATCCCTCTATGTATTCTCGAAACGTGTTTAATGCCCATATAACAGCCAGTGCTTCCCGTTCCGTGGTGGAATAATTTCTCTCGGCATAACTAAGTAGTCTACTTGCATATTCAACCGGATGTTCATCCGATCCTTGGCCTTGAAGAAGGACAGCGCCCAAAGCATAACTACATGCATCTGTTCTAATCACAAAAGGTTTCGTGAAATCAGCTTGCTCCAGAATAGGTAAGGACACCAAGCATTGCTTTAGAGTGTCGAAAGCTCTCTATTCCGTTTCAGACCAACTCCAGGAAGTTTTTTTTTGTTTGCTCAGAGGTCGAGGAATCTCAGAAAATTTCGGTATAAACTTTCTATACCAGGAACATGTCTGCTAAAAGTATAATAATTGCTTCACATTTTTAGGGGAAGGAATTTCCAAGATGGAAGATACCTTTTCAGAATCTTCCTCTATTCCACGAGAGATAATCCAGAGTCCAGGATATTTAACTCGAGAAAAAGAAAAGTTGCATTTCTCTCGGTTTGCACGAAATTTGTATTTGATTAGTCTGTCGAAAACCATTTCAAGATATTTAACATATTGTTCAAAAGATGGTGAGAAGACTATGAGGTCATCTAGATAGGCAAGAGATGGTAAGCCACTTCGAAATGGTGTCCATTAGTCTCTGAAACGTAGCAGGGGCATTTCGAAGACACAAAGCCATTCTTAAGAATCTATAGGTCCCAAACGGGCAAACGCATGCAGTTTTATCTAGATCAGGTGGATTGACATATACTTGGTGGTAACCAGATTTCAGATTAATGGTTGACATAAAAGAGGTATGTTTAGCATCTTGCATTAAATCGTCCATTCTAGGAAGTGGGTAAGTGTCAGGGACAGTCACTTCATTAAGTACCGATAGTCTACGCACAGTTGAACTTTAGCACTTGGTTTCGGGATCAAAACTATAGGTGCTCCATAGGGCGATTCACATTCTTCAATAATTTTCCTTTCGAGAAGATCATTCATTTCTTTTTCAGCAGCTCCTTCCGATCTGGTGACATTCTGTAAGGAGGTACAGAAACGGGAGCGCGATTACTTGTAGTAATATGATTCTGGATGATCTAGGTAGCTTCTCCCCCTGGTTGAAAGATACCATCAAATTTTTCTAGTAGACTGTTGAGTTGACTTCTCTGAGTAGCTGTCAGATACTCTTCTTCACTTTCCCGCAACTGACTAACGTTAATCAGAACTTGTCCACCCTCGTGGGCTTCTTAAAAGGTTTCTTTTGGTGATGAGGTTGGGAAAAAACTCACTGGCCATTTAAGATTTCACAACATTTAATAATACATAAAAATAAAATTACACATATTCTACAAATCATAGCTAGGATTAGCTACATATTACAAACATGTTGGCTACGTGCTTTCTATCGCCATCTTGAACTTCAATTCGAATGTTTTTTCTGTAAAGAGCAAACGAATTTTCTTTAGTCCGGTTGAGTTCTGCCATCTACTGTCATTTTGAGAAAACAAAATGTCTATTACACAAATAGATTTGATATATTATTTTTATAAAATGCGCTTTATGAAAATCTTTGTTCTATAATTTTTGATAGTTAGGTAGCAGATATTTCACGAAATGTGTTATTGTTTTATCGTCGTTTCATTGCTGTAATAGTGCGTCGTTTCATTGCTGTAAATAAGGGTAATAGAGCAATATCTTGAAGGGGGCCAGAAACAGTCGAAAGCAGTCCGAGCCCTAAGTGTCAATCGTTCCGGCATTTCCCGCCTGTCGAACCGGTACTAAAGCAAAGGAACAGTGTCGCGAAAACCAGCAAGTGGATATCCAAGGATCACAACCACTCAGTATGAGTTTTTCTCTGTCTACATGCACGACGCCACATGTCAATCACTGCACATTAGCTTGCTTCCGACCTTGCAGAGTCGGAAGGATGATATGAATGTCCGCAAACTGTTTACAGACGGCTACATTGCAGGTCAGATGCATACAAGACGAACAGTGGTTTGCGTCCCACTGACATCACACAGAGGAGCCCGCTTTAACTGAACTCGGGATCACTTCAACTGGACTCTACAACAATGAGGTGCTGGGGGTGAGTCACGGTTTTGTGTACAGAGTGATTTCCGGCGGTTATTCGTCTGGAGAATGCCTAGAATTCGCTAACGCGTCAGTATTTCATTTTTATTATAAGCGAACGTATTGCTAAAACTTTATCTGGTTTTCAGAAATTTACTTTGAGTTCCTGTGTAGTATTTATTAGAGGTTTGCCTCTCTCATCCCGGGTACGTCGGTTACATTTTCTATTAATAAATAATACAAATGCGGTTAAAAATAACACGAATCAAATTTCGAAATGCAGGTTTTGAACAAAAACCATTCCGCACTGAATTGTCTATTCACAACCCTGCCAATTGTATAGCGCAATTTTATGACGACAATATAAATACTTCACTGCTTGCTGAAAATCCCTGTTCACCGTATTTAAAGTATGAGATAACATCTGTCTGCACAAGATGGCGCTATCAGCAACCGTGCTATTGAACTCTCCGTCACGACACAAATCTGCCGTGAGCGAGAAATTCTTTCGACTGAAAATAACTAAAAAATTGATTCAAATGATTCAACTGCATTTTATTTGATAACTGCTCTAATAGATATAAATGCTCTACAGATATCTAATAAACAAACATAGAGACGCCATCGTATTTATTAGCATTAGGAATGCCTTAAACATGTAGATTCGTCAATTTCGAATCCGACTTTTTACCACATCTTAATGTTTTATTTTACATTGTTTCATGTATTGTATGGAAAGCAAAACTGAATATCCTGGAACATGTTTTAACACCCGAGAACTTAAAACATGTTCCAGAATATTCAAGATATCCTATGCTATGAAATGGTTGATATACCTGGGTTTCAGAAATGTAAGTTTCAAAAAAAAATTTGTAAAGATTTTTTGAGTCTAAGATCGCTGGTATAGAATTTCCAATTCAATATGTTGTTGGTATGAATAAGTAAATCGATCAGAAGTCGAAGGGAAATAAAAATATTACTGAATTGGAATCAAAATATTCTCATAGAAATATGTCGTTGAATGTGCAGTACATGCAAGTTGAAAATGACAAATTAAGTATCTTTACTATTTTACTGGAAAAAGTATGTACAGGTAGAATACGTATTGTAATGTTAGGGTCGCCCTTCCACTGCAGATAGCACCAATGGACTAGTTTTGTATTTATTATCTGTTCGTCAGCATTAAATAGCCAATATTTGTAATTGCAAGAGAAAATTTGCGGAAAAATCAAAATTTCTAATATCTCCAGAATGGCTGGCTCATCATAATTAAACAATAAAATAACTAATTAATTACTCAATATATATCTGATACTTACAAAGCACTGATTCATTCGAGAAATCATTTCATGAGTGCATTCATTTTTTCTCATTTCCTTGATTTTAACTTTCTCATACGTAGTATTGCGAAAGTATTCAAAATTTTGATGTCAATATATGTTTTAAGAACTTCTGAACTCGTGTCGATTATTTTTGAAGTGATGTCCGTCTGTCTCTCTGTCTGTCTGTGGTCGATTTCGTGTGTACACTATAGTAGCCACAAATACTATGGATTTTCACGAAAGTTTATATCCGGCTTTGTTCTCAAGAAATCGAGAACTAAATAGAATTTCTTTTAAATTCGAGTAAAAATTTCAAAATTGTTTTGAATTTTTATATTTTATTAACATGGCAGCATAGGACACAATTTGGCATAATCATTCATAAAAGGGTTTATTTATGGCTCAATGCTCAAGAGACGTTATAGTTTCAATCATTATTGCGATAACTTGCCGCGATCACAATTTTTTTTGTTCGTGACGTCATTACTTCCCTCGGGGGGCAAGTTACCCCCCCCCTTTGGAGGGAACATGATATTAATTATCGTATTAAATTTTATTAAGCCCTTTAAAGCGAAGGGTAACACTTTATAAGTGTAATCATTTGAACCCATGATACAGTTTCTTCAAAATTTTTCTCGTAATATTTGTAAAAAAAAATCTACTAAAGTGGATTCTGGTATCAGGATCGAATTGAACCCCACTACAGTTAATTTACATTTTAGATCAAAAATAGGAATCAGAATATTGATTTTCCGTAAATTACGTATGTTATCTGCTTTTAAACAGAAAAATGACATATAAAACACTATTTTATGACGGATCGGTATTGTGTGCATTTCATTTTCGACAAAACTATTAATTTTATTACTTCATTTTCGACGAAATCATAAGTGTCCCAGCGATTTGTCACTTACCCACCGATGTATTTACTGTTAAATCACGAATACTTTTCTTAAGCCACTTCAGAGCATTTTCCCTTTATATATACCATGTATTGTAGGTAAACTAAAAATTCTATTATAATCTGGTATATCACTTTCCATACACACATAATATGCGTGTAGAAATAGTATTATGACGGGGTCGAAAATTCGTCTTTGAGTTCTTTCGGCGGAGAATGTTTCAAACACCCCTGAACTCGAATCGAAAGTTTTCAGATGATGCCTGTGTGTGTATATATGTTAGATAGTGTGCATGTTAGTGAATGTGTATGTTAGTGAGTGTGTGTATTAGAGTGTGCGTGTGTGTATTTAGTTCAAAAGTAAGTTAGTATGATTATTAGGGTCTGTAAATACCGAGTCTTATTGATTTTAAACATGATTGAATGCACAACTGTCATTAATGTTACATAAGTGTAATCATTTCTTATGTAATTTTTCATTGGAAAACGAATGGTATAAACTTTAAAATGCTAGTATGTAACATTCTCGTGATACTGCTGAATTTGCAAATAAATTCATCTAAAAAAATTACATAAATTAAAAAGTTTGAACTACTGTGAAATATGGTCACTTTTCATAAGTAATATTATGCAACAAATTTGTTAACATTTTTCAAGTGAATCTAGTTTGTTCCATTCACGAGAGAATATACTTTGTATAACATTTTGTATTTTCATGCCCAATAATTCTTCAAGAGTCATTTATATATATATATATATATATATATATATATATATATATATATATATATATATATATATATATATATATATATATATAAGTCCCATCCGTCTGTCTGTACCTCTTAACGATTAATTTGGCTGAATATAGCCAAACTAGTTGCTCATTTCAAATAATGTCAAATTGATGGCAAAATCGTGTTAATTGCAAAAAAGGCGTTAAATTAACGAAAACGACATCAAATTGACGAATTAGTCAAAATATTTTTGTATATGGACTATATTGCTTATTGCGGATGTTATCAATATTGATTATTGTCAATTTAGAGTTGCGTGTAATATAAGTTAATTGGGTGCTTCGAAATAATTTTACATATTATCATCTGGAAAAATATTCCAAATGTTGAATTCAACGTTGCACCGTAAATCTACCATAGCACCGTGGCATTGTACCGTAGATCTTGTGCATCTTTATCTTTTTTTTGCTGTGAAAGAAGTAAATTCATTGCATTAAATAGAGAAAGGCATGTGCTGCCCATATCATATATTTTAAATTTACGATACATTGCTAACCACAAAAATAAAATCAGTTCCATTGTTATTCCTCCTTAATTACGAAAAAATTTGTTTACATCCAACGCCACTGTAAATTACGTAATCACTTTTAAAAGAAGTTGTTAAATAATAACTCATATTCTACTTTCCAAACCACATGTCTTTCGAAACCATAAACTTCTGTAACTGTGTTATCCAACAATAAACGAGATAGGCTTCATTCTTTTCAGAGAATATGGAATATATTTACTCAACCGTTAAAGATTAAGTTGTCAAAAGTAACGCACACCTCTGCGGATGAAAGAGGCGGAAATGAACAAGGCACATCATTAACTTTAAATCAATGATTTTGGCGACGTTTGGAAAACAAATGATCTATTTCTTTAGTCACTTGACTTTAACTTCAGATCAAATTAAGACGCCGAAGGGGAACAGCAACACAAATCGAAACTTCCTTAAGACTTGATCATGATGTAAATAAATAAGCCTACTGTCATGATCACACAACTCGTCTAGTGTATGTCCGTGTTATCAAAACTATGAATTAGTTCACGGATTCAGGTCATAGTATCGGCGAGTACGACTCCAAGCTTTATAAAAGAATGTCTGAGAACTCTTCTTGTCTGAGAAGTACTTCTTGTCTGAGAATTGTTTTAAAAGTAGATAGCAAACATGATACATTTAGAATTTTGCTATGTGAATCATAAATTAAACTTTTAACGAGTGAAAAGCAAGTAGTAGTGAAAAAGTAAGTTGTAGTGAAAAAGTAAGTAGTAGTGAAAAAGTAAGTAGTAGTGAGAAAGTATATAGTGGTGAAAAAGTAAGTAGTAGTTCCTTTATTTTTACCAGTTAAAATACAGGCTTTTCTGCATTCTGTTTCCCTACATATAACATTTTTGAATCAGTCTCACACAGAAACTCAAAAACGGCGTTTCACCGTCATAACAAAATTGCAAAATGCGATTAATTTATGTTCATTGTATATCAATTATTAAATTTTATTTTATTTATAACCTTGTTAAACTACACAAGCTTCAAAATGTTATGCACGGGGGTAAAATCAACAAAAATGGAAAATATAACTTTGATTAACTCAAAATTGTACACGAAGGTAGCAAATGTGCTTATGCATTAAAGGAAACTAGAATTATGTACAAAGATGAAAAATATATTTACTTTTCGTAAGTTATATGATTACGTCACATTTAGATCACTAACAAAATGATTTTTAAAAGCAAACAAACCAAGCAAAACTTACATTAATATAGTGCCACCCCGGACTTCACATAAATTTTACTACGATTTTTCATGCTTTCAATGAGGCGATCAACCATCGCAGATGCGAGCAACGCCCATTCCTTCAATAAGGCAGTTTCCAACTCTCTGAGACTGGCTGGATAAGGTAAACGTGCAGAGACAACACACCGAAGGGTATTCAAAAGGTTAAAGTCGAGGGAATACGCCGACCACTCCATACGAAAAATTCCCTCACTTTCCAGGTATTCGTCAACCATGTTATTTCGATTGGGATGTGCACTATCGCCCATAAGAAGGAAATCAGGACCAACTACTGCAAAGTAGAGTCTCGCAATAAGGTCTATGTCTTCATCAGGATACCGCTTAGCCGCCACAGAACCGCTTTTAAAGATGTGCAGCTCTGTGCAATATCCCATTGAAATTCCAGTCCACACAATGACGCTGCCATCCCTGAGTACGCTATGATGTTCGTGGCCTGATTGCGTGTGTCTCGTTCTCCCCAAACCCTTACACGCTTATCGTCTGATTCCAGGGCAAATCTGAACTAGTCCCTGAACAGGACGTTGCACCAATTTGAGGCAGTCCGATTGACTTGTTGAAGCCACCATTTTAATCTTGCTCCTCTGGCTTCGACAGTTAGTGGAACCCAAAACTTGGTACTCGGGCGTACAGTCCCTCCTCGTAGAGCATTCGGCACACTGTACTGGCAGATATTGTCTTACCAAGTGCCACTGCAACCATGGATGTAACAGTTGTGGAAGTCGTTCGTTCGTTCTGCTTGGCTACTATAGCAATATACCGATCATCAGAGGGGTTGGTAACTCTTGGACGACCGGGAACAAGTCTTCGGACAACTGTTTGACTTGTTTGAAATTATTTCCATAATCGAGAAATTACCGAATGATCAATGCCAAATAAAATAGCGAGTTTTTTGATTGACTGTCCTGCTTCAATGCGTCCAACAGCACGCTAGTGCTCACTACCTGTCATTCGTCATCTTTCAACCATAGAAATACGAAAATCATCAAACATAATCCTGCAAAAGTTATAAACACTTCATATCAGCATTTAAATGCACCTCCTCATACCCTTCAGAATGCTGGCGTCTTTAATGACTGCCTAATTAGCATATATCCGGACAGTTAATCATGATTGGCCGTAACATACGATATTTGCATACTAACAACTGCATCCGCAGCGATTTTCAGCCCCACTCAAATTCAAATATGCTTTTGGAAAATGAAAATATGCATTGCGTGCTTAACTTTTGGAAGTCAGTATATAAAGCATGGAACTTTCTATTCGTTAATTTTCGTCTCTGGTTTTCAGTCATTCCAGTTATCACATTTCGCCACTGATCAGGAAGAGAACAGTTTTCATAATTTTTCGCTCGCGCGTTATTCGTTTATAAACATTTTTAAATTATTTAATTTCAATTTTAAAGTAATTTAATACTCAAAAAACTAGTTTACAGAAAATTTCAAAAGTTATAATCAGGCTTCCATTACAGATAACTGTGTGGTACACATTTTAAAATTATTTAAAATAACACTTATTGTTAACACATTATAATTATCATTATTTACAATAACAATATTTATATATTTATGGAGGAGGTTGGGTATGTGAGACCAGGCATACTAATATTCTAAAACTGCTTGTGACCTTTTATATATGCTAATAAGCACATACACATATTTTCTTGTCTTTGGACATTGACACACACTACTGCCTTTTTTATGGACACTCAACAAAAACTCGCTATTTCGCACCTTGCATCTTCGGCGATCATTGCCTCAATTTTATAACAGCACACTACTGGCTCTTGTCTGGATGCTGGCTGCATCTTCGCTTTATGCATCTGAGCGTCTTATTGAATATTCTCAAACTATTCCCAGTAACCTTCTGCCTATTGCCACTTCGTAACATGACTGAACTGCCAGAGAACCTTCATGCGTATTACAATCTCGCCTCTTGTCTTCTGCCTGTTGCCACTTCGTAACATGACTGAACTATCAGAGAACCTTCATGCGTATTACAATCTCGCCTCTTGTCTTCTGCCTGTTGCCACTTCGTAACATGACTGAACTATCAGAGAACCTTCATGCGTATTACAATCTCGCCTCTTGTCTTCTGCCTGTTGCCACTTCGTAACATGACTGAACTATCAGAGAACCTTCATGCGTATTACAATCTCGCCTCTTGTCTTCTGCCTGTTGCCACTTCGTAACATGACTGAACTATCAGAGAACCTTCATGCGTATTACAATCTCGCCTCTTGTCTTCTGCCTGTTGCCACTTCGTAACATGACTGAACTATCAGAGAACCTTCATGCGTATTACAATCTCGCCTCTTGTCTTCTGCCTGTTGCCACTTCGTAACATGACTGAACTATCAGAGAACCTTCATGCGTATTACAATCTCGCCTCTTGTCTTCTGCCTGTTGCCACTTCGTAACATGACTGAACTATCAGAGAACCTTCATGCGTATTACAATCTCGCCTCTTGTCTTCTGCCTGTTGCCACTTCGTAACATGACTGAACTATCAGAGAACCTTCATGCGTATTACAATCTCGCCTCTTGTCTTCTGCCTGTTGCCACTTCGTAACATGACTGAACTATCAGAGAACCTTCATGCGTATTACAATCTCGCCTCTTGTCTTCTGCCTGTTGCCACTTCGTAACATGACTGAACTATCAGAGAACCTTCATGCGTATTACAATCTCGCCTCTTGTCTTCTGCCTGTTGCCACTTCGTAACATGACTGAACTATCAGAGAACCTTCATGCGTATTACAATCTCGCCTCTTGTCTTCTGCCTGTTGCCACTTCGTAACATGACTGAACTATCAGAGAACCTTCATGCGTATTACAATCTCGCCTCTTGTCTTCTGCCTGTTGCCACATCGTTTTCGTCTGAGATCCAGATACGCCCACCGTATCGCATTGGTTGACCTCAGGGCAATGCGATAACACTTCATCATTGGTTAAACCTTTAACCAATCCCATGGCTTCATCTTTAGCCTCCAGTAACTTTTCTGGCTAGACCAGACCTGTACTTGAAGCTCTCTTATTTATGGCTTTCATGATCTCTCGAATCAGGTCTTCTGTAAATTGGTATTTACCAGTCTGGACTCTTTGTATAGCTTGTCAGAAATCATAAATATTTATATATTACACAGTCTAAATGTCACTTCCCGGCCGTCCAAGGCCGTTGGTTGCTTATGCAATGTTTTTCTTCGTATTTAAGTTTTTGTATTATATTCTTGTAATTTTCCCCTGTCTTCATCAAATTATATATCACTTTTTCAACAAATCATTGTCAACATATCACTAAATATCATATATTATATAATTACACTCATACATTTTAATAATGTCATCAAACATCATGTTTTATATCAAGTCATTTTGCTAAATATCATGTCATCTATATTTAATCATGTCATCTAATCATCAAAATGTAAACTCATCATCACCTCTTTGCACAACTCCTTGTAACCTCAATGTATATTTTTTGAAACTTAAATAAACTTTGCCCCAGACCGTCGGCCCTTGGCCGCCCCGGGAGTTGGCTTCTGCTAACTCTTTTCCCGGCCGTCCAATTAGATACTCAAGTCCTCAGGATGAGTCGGAGGTCTGGGTCTTCTACACCTTTCTGGTAGGTCAGACGGTCTGGGTCTCAACAACAACAACAGTCTAAATGTAACCTGGTTTCACAAACGGTCGATCGGTTTTCCATTAGACTGTAACGCCCCCTATATGCAGATTCTGCCAGTATAAATTTGATCGTTGCAGTCTCATGCAATCTCAATTTAAATTTTAAAAAATTTGAAGCCAACTACGTGGCAAGACTGGATTTGTCGGTCTTCATAGAGATTCGGGAAATTGTGCACACAGCATTTTTTTTTTTACAATTGCAGGTATCTGATATTATATGATGACGAGCGTATAATAAGCACAAATCCGGTCAAGGATCAATCCATGATGTTAGCAATGATGTTATCAGTAATGGGAGCGCAATCCTCGTTACAGTTACTTCAATCGTCAAACGGGAGAATCATATTGCATCTCAGAAAAATCAAACTTGAGCATGACCTTTTAATTTTAAGGTACGTTTTGAAAACTTGAAAATGAGTTCTAGTGCAGCGACCATTATTTATCGGCCGGTTTGGTTTCAACACTATTCAGTACGAATTAGCCGATGATTGTAGTGATAGCAAGGAAGCCAGCCATGTGCTTCAATTTTGCGAATCTTTGAAGGCAACCTAGTTAGTCATATACTCAGCGTTCTTCAAATGTAAAGAACATTGATCTTACAATACGTAATGTTACAATGGCCAATTCCAAAGTTATGCCAATGCACTTAACGGCTAATTCGGTGCTGATGAACTGCAAAGAAGGTTAATCAAGTATACACCGATATTTGAATTCTGCACTTGGAGCAGAATTTCACGCGAGTATGTTGTTGCTCATTTGTTTAACATAATTTTCCAAAACCTCAGCTTTAAAATGAAGATATATATAAAATACGGAAAATATACCTGTTTTAAAAACGTAAATAAATTGTCTACTTTCCCTTTATTATTAAATTGTCAAGGATGGATCATCTCAAACAAATATCGGGTCATATTTTCTGCAGTGTGGCTAAAACCATTTTAATTAATTTTTACAAATCACATCAATTCCCTAATGAGCCCTAACCTTGCGTGACGAAAAATGGTATATGAATTTATTTTTTTAAAAATTGGTATTGCAAGCACAGTCAGAACATATAGAGGCAATTACAAACACATCCAAAAATAGGGCAGTTGACAAAAATATATAAATTTTTTATTCTATATTTAAATACAAGCAATTTTTCTCTTATAATTAAAATGTCAAGGCAGTGTCGTTAGATAATCTGCCACAAATGTCGGGACAAGTTTTTTCAGTGTGGTTAAAGACATTTTAATTAACTTTTTCCAATAACATCAATTCCCTGATGAGTTTTAACTTTGCGTGACGCAAAATGGTATATGAATTTATTTTTTTTTAAATTAGTATTACAAGCGCCGTCAGAACATAAAGAGACAAATACAAATACATCCAAAAATAGGACAGTTTGCAAAAATATATAAATTTTTTATTCTATATTTAAATACCAAAGCAATTTTTCGTAAAACAATGTTCTAAACATGCATCTTTAATTTTAACAATATGAGAAACAATAATTTAATAAAATTTTCCAGTTAATTACCTTCTTTTTCTCTACATAAACCAAGTGAGTTCTAACATAACTTACCTGCTGTCTAGCTTTGTTTAGACCTTTACATAATTCGTTTTGACATAAATATAAGCTTAAATAATTACTGTTTAATAAATCTTAGTTGAAATGTTATGCCTGCATTTCCATTCTCGAGAAATTTGCAAGATGGAAGTACGCTCAACCTACATTTTAATCAAAGTAATAGATGAAGCGGTGCTTGTGCACGGTGGTTTAACAAGGGATATACGAAAATTAATGATTGCCAGTTTATATCCAGCATGGTGAGAGAAACTGGGCATTAGAGAAGGCATAGCTAAATACGTAGAGCAGACGCCAAACTTATTCCGTCTAGTCACATTTGTGTTACAGTATAAAGCAAATTCTTATAGAAGAAAATATTTTCTTACACGGACAACAAGTGAACTTTTCAGAAGACTAAGATGGATGTTTAAGATTGCCGGTAAATTCAGTTTGTAGAAAAAAAATTTGGTTATACTATTGGTTTTATGAAAGAAAAAATCCTTGAAACATCTTTTACTCAGAATCTGTTGCAGATAAAACTAGGATGATAACTGATATGGAATCAGCATCTTTTTTTAAAGGATAACGAAGGATTCATCAAGGATTTCTATTTCCGGTTCAAACATTTTTATTTTACTTGAAACAGGTATTTCTCAGGATTGGTTATAGATACAGCTTATATGATAACTGATATGACTTGACATATGAATTGAGAGACATTAATTGAGTGTAGTTTCAGGATATAAACCGCGACCCCTAAATTTCTGTAAGATTTGCATATGACAAAAATTTAAATAACACCGCAATGTCTACAGATTATGAAACAAAGGACGTATCCCAGACGTCATTGTAAGTCAAGGGGTTAATATGAATAGAGAAATAATTGTTCAGCCGACAGAGTGAGCAGAATTTCAAAAAGAAAGCTGTAGCTAAAAGTCGCAGAGCTACGTGACCCGCCTTCAAAGATAGTTTGGTGAAAACGTAGAACTATGTATATTATTGTGATACAATTACATCGTCCCCATCTTTATCTAGTTTCTTCTCATATCTCTCCTTCTTAACATTGCGTCTCGAAATCCCTCCAAATATCTTGTACCCCCTCACCGCAATTGAGAAGTCCGCCACTTAGTAGTTCCCTTCACTGTAACGCCACTGCATTGGGACTTGCTGTGCCAAAGGGTACAGTTTACAGCGAACTGTGCATTGAGGTGGTTTATCTAAACTAGAATTTGTAAAAACAAAAGAATTAGAAATTAAAATAAAATAAAGAAAAATACAACTAAATAGGAAAGTTGACAAATGTGGAAAATGGATAAATGATGACTAAAAATGAAAAATTAGTTTTAAAAAAAATATTACGCTTATAATATTTGAAATGAAGAAAGGATGGGTGGTACATTAAATCAAGTATCAGTTGTAGAAAAACATATATAAAATTTTTAAATATCATTCCACATTGAACAGTGGCGTGAAAAACAGGATGCAACTATCAAACTGTGTACTTTACGACTGTAATAGCAGATATATCTGTCGTTGCATGAGATTTAAATTCTATGTGCCACTTCAAAATGCATTACTTCTTTTCAGAAAAACTCCCATTCAAAATTCAATTCAATTCCCACTATAGAAAAATAATAAAATGTACAAGAAAATCTGCTTCGCTATACAAAATTTTCTGCTTCAGCAAATCTGTAGAATAAAACATGCTTGCTAAATGTATACAGACATATAATGTTTGATTACCATACGCCACCAAGAAGACTCTAAAATGATGGGAAAAATTATTCCATAACCCATTTTCTATCCTGTTGCAACGACCATTTAAAAACATTCGAAAGCATTTCAATTTAAAGAACTTCAACATATATTTCAACTTATATTTCTTATATTTCATGGCAGTAGCTGCTATATTAGAATTAAATATATAATACCGTTTTGTGTATTAAATCTATTTTATATCAATTTTTTATTGAAATAAATTAAATTGAATTAAAATTGTGACCCACATAATTATAGTGGTTTATTTCAAATGTGTAATGAAAATTACATGCAAAATAATCATTTAATTAAAATTATTAAGCATAATTATTATTTCTCTGCTTTTTTTCTCGGCTCCAATTTCGAAACATAAATAACTTCTACTGATTGGAGGTGCATCAAAATTTTGGCCCGTCGTTCAAAAAACTAATAAATTTTACTAAAAATTTTTAAATTGAATTTTGACGGACACGTTTCAAGGCCAACGGCCGTACCGTGCTGATAACACCGGTTCTCGTTAGATCACCGAAGTCAAGCAGCATCGGGCGCGGTTAGTACTTGGTGGGTGACCACCTCGGAACACCGCGTGCTGTTGGCCATCTCGGGTGCGGTATCCCCGTGGTTTGCGCGCTAGATTTGCACGCTACCACAAATGCCGCCGTGTTCATGCGGAGTACGATCACGTTAAACATGTGGGTCCGTAAGTCCTTCCGAGAGGTTGGTGGTAGGGGAAGGAGGGTACGGTCCCTGTGGATGCCTCCCCCACTGGGTTCCGGTCTAAATTGGGTGGCACTTCCCGGCCGTCCATACAGTTACCTTACACCATTCTGGTAGGTCGGACGGTCTGGGTCTCAACAACAACAACACGTTTCAAATCCGTCAAAATTTATTCAATAAAGCATATTTTCTTGATTGCGTTTCAAAACCATTCGAACCGATTTTGAACAATTTTCGAAATATGTCTGTCTGGGTGTGTGGTTGTGTGTCTGCGAGGTGAGGATACGATAACTCCAGAACGAATGCAGTTATCGGCATAAAAATTTAATTATACAAGGTGTCCCCAAAAGATTGAAATGAGCTTTAATTCTTTACCTGTTGGAGATAAGTGGGCAATGTAAATTGCAAAAATGTTCAAAGTAAAGTAGGAAATAATACTACGTTAATGAAATAGTCTTCCCATTAATTTTCAAAAAGTTACACTTTAGTCATGCTTTATTTAGATGCATTTGGGATAAAAAATTTTGACGGATAATAACGTAATTTTGATCTAAACAATTTCCATCGTCAATTTGTTTATGATCCCTATTTTCACTGACGAAACTAACTTTCCCATGGTACGGAAAATTGGTCATATTTTTTTCCCTTTATCATAATTCAGTTGATTTTAAAGATACAGATATGCTGCTTTATCAATGATCTTGTTGCATTAAAAATAAAAGTTTTCTGATTGACCAAATTTGTCTAAGGGGATCGTATAAAAATTTAAAAATTGTAACTTTTTTTAAATTAATGAAAGAACTATTTTATTAACGTAGTCTTATTTTTTACCTTACTTTTAACATTTTTGCAATTTACATTGCCCACTTATCTCCAACAGCTAAAGAATTAAAGAGCGTTTCAATCTTTTTGAGACACCCTCTATATACTTTAAGGGAAAATAGAATTAGATAAAATGTGTAGTAATTCTCGCAAGTAGATCTTCCAAAATCCGAATTTTAAGCGCTGCATAGCATTATTTCCTATGGAAAACAATGGTAGTTCCCAGACCCAATGATAGTAATATATAGTATATAAATCTCACAGATATACAGACACGCACATAATCGGACAAGCATCCTTTTAACTGTTAGAATTAGGCTTGCGGGGTGGAGCCTTAAAACGCGCATATCGTTAAAATCTCAAATTCAAGCATTTTGGAAACGTAATACTTTCTCTAAAAATTAGTATTAAATTGTAAGAATGTATCAGGGAAAATAATTTTAAATAGATATATTGATAAGATTCTAAAGTTAACTTTAAAAAAATTAGTCAAATGCCGAATTTTAAAATTTTATAAATTTTATACATTTTATAAATTACTGGATAATAATCTCATTGACTAACTTTACATTTCTCATAACCTATCGTTTAGCTAGAGATTTTGAATAATCCTCAGACAAATGCATCTTCAATTATGGCAATATTTCCAAAAATATTTCAATTAAATGTTTATCAGCCAATTACCTGAATTTCTTATTCAGATTCCAAACGAATTCTAAAGCAGCTTTCCGTCTGTCTAACTTTGCACAATCTTCGCTTAATACGTTATGGCAGAAAAACTCCAAAACGAGTACTGCATATTTACATCTTAGTTTACGTTATGCCTACAATTTCCGTTCTTCAGAAATTCGCAACATCGCAGCATGGTCAACTTGCATTTTAATCAAAGTAATGGATGGATCGTTTCTTAGCGGTTTAACAAAGGATGTATGAAGATGGATGAGTGCGGCCGTTTGTTAAACAAAGATATTAAAGTCATGATTTTTGGAATGCACTTTATTGTAACCTAAATAAATGTAACAGTTGAATTTAGTAAAAATTTGCTATTTTTACTTTCTCATACATAGCATGTGTTGAGAAAGTATTGTTTTCACGAAAATTTTCGATTTTATGAATTTATGCCAATATATGTTTTAAGACCTCCTCAACACGTTTTGTCTACTTCTGCAGTGATGTCCGCCTGTCTGTCAGTGATCGATTTTTTATGTACATGATGACGGTCACGAATATGAATGAATTTTCACGGAATTTTATATCCTGTTTGTTATAAAAATTCTTGAACAAGATAGAATTTTTTTTAATTCAAGCAAAAACATTGTTATCTCTAGAATCATTATGGCTGGTTTTGTTGTCGCTCTGTAACCGTTATCTTTGCCATCTTTAATTGAAATTACATATATTTTTTACCATGGTATCATTGGATCAAATGTGCTATTATCATGCCTAAAAGGGTTTATTTATGGTTCATGACTTTATGGTTCATGATCACGATATTTTGCTGTTTCAATCATTGTTATGAAAAATAGCCGAACTACAATACTATTGTTCGTGACGTCATTAGTACTGGAGACATGCTACTTGCCCCCGGGGTCCACATTATCATGTATGGTATCAATCTAAAGACATTATAAGCCTTTAAATTGAAGCGTAACACGCTATATTTGTAATCATTTGGACCAATGATACCGATTTTAAAATAAATTCATTGTAAAATTTGAAAAAGGAAGAATCTATTAAAAATGGATTCTGGTATGAATTGAGCCACTCTCTATATATTTATTTATTTATTTATTTTTGTTTTGCTTATATACTTAAAACTCTACATTAAAGCTTCTGTCTATAAAAGAGAAATGTCTAAAATATATTTTGAAGTGTACGATGTTGTAATTACTTGATACAGCTGCTTCCAAGTTTTAATACTCAGTCTGCACGCAGTAAAATGACATGTTCTGTAACTGATTGCTGTTTCAGTAAAGTTCGTGTCTTAGCATGACGACAAATTTTAAGACATTGGCAACACATACAGAGAGATATCGTCAACATAGAGACTTTTGTCGAATGTGAAAAGCTTATTAAATATAAAAAGTTGATAATTTCCCAAAAATAACAACGTTTTTCTGAATTTTTGTATGGAAGATATTTAGTTATGCTCAGTGTTCAGAAAGTAATCATGTGTATTAAGAGAAATATTTTAAACTGTGAATACAGCAGTATGTCGAGAATATCATTTTATTCGGAATACGCTCCCTTGCATACACCAGTCTCCATTGAAATCCATAACATCTATGTTTAGGTTGACTTAATACGATAACTCACATTAGCGATAAATGCACCAGTTACGGAAATTATGGAATTTATTCATACAATTTCCAATTATCATTTATTTTTATTCATTCCTACAAGATAAACGTAATAATGCCTTGTAGAAAATTATTTGGAAAACTGAATCTTACGTTACCATGGAAAAAAATTCCGTAGTTTAGTAATAAAGACAGAAGCTAAATCAAATATGTGATAAGTCACCCAGTAATAATTTTCAATAGAAAATGTATTAACGTCTTGATTTTGACATTATTTTGATGTACTTATGATGGCAGGCGGTGACAGGTGAAACAGTGACACTAAAGTGTTATGGTAACATGAAATATACGTCAAGTTGAGGCATGGTTATCTCATATAAATTAACAAAAAGTGCGCCAGCTGATGCCAACTGACTTTAAATTCAATGTAGTTTATGATGAGCCATAAAAATGTCTTACAGCAATTTATAATGCAGCCATAAGGGTCCCACACATGACGAGGTATCACATGGTTCTATGGACCACGGGTTGTTATGCAATGTAGCCAATGAAAAGTTTCTTAGTTACGTCCAATATGGCTATGAGAAAGCTCCTCATACAAGCTCGCCAGCCAATAGGAATATGAAAGTGGTGCAATAACATACGAACAGCTATCAGTAATTTTGCAGTGAGACAGATTTCAGATGAAAGAGGGATGATAAAAAAAAATATATTCAGAGAGGGGGATTAGTGAAAACATATATTCAGAGAGAGAGAGATGAGATGAAAACAGATATTCAGAGAGAGGGATGAAATGAAAACAGATACTCAGAGAGAGGAGTTAGATGCAGTAAGGTAGGTTCAGACATTCAGAAGTGAGACAATTGTCATATAGATTATTGCAGAGAGTGTATATAGAACCTGGATGACCAGGATAACATTGTATTAAAAGTACTTGCAGCTGCGATGGCCAACGATGGCTTTAGATGATATTGAAAGAACGAGACGTATCATTTTTAGCAGTCATGAGGACAGTTGGATTTAATTATGAATTTGGCTTTAAAGACGAACAGATTTTCGCCTGTCATCTATCATCACACTGGACGTTAGCATATGGTGGGTATTTGGTATGTATTATTCCATTTACACATTGTCACTCCAACCTACACTTGAATATATTTCGCAATGTATTCTTGGGAGGATTGGTCAGAATTAAAAGAACTATTAAAGAAGAAAATTTACGTATTGATTTTGATCAAGTATTTTTAAAGCAAGCATATATTCAAATATATCCAGTTCCTTTTATGCTTAAAAATATAGATAATTTATACCGAAACAATTTAGCGTATGGTGTAAAGCTCAAGTCTTTTTATATTCATTTAGAGAATGAAGGATCGCATCATGCATATGACAGGACCGCAGCACGATCATAAGATGCTGTATACATTTCACCGAGGTCAGCAATACAGATCGCTTGTACGGTAGTGAATTTACTCTCGTCCTCGGTTCATTCCTTTTTGAAGGTCTTGTGACAATTTTTATTGTCACTCCGGAGGTGGGCTTGAGCCAAAGCTGGCGACCAGGAGTGCAGTGCCGCGGCATTTATGACGAGCTCGTTGAAAACTGGGGCGTGAGGTCACAACCCCTTACCGCCATCAAGTAAGCTTTTTGCTAAGCCTTCCTTCCTTTTTTCACTTTTTATCCATTCCTTTTTTATGCATTATATAGTGTATAGTACCTCTTGCTGCTTTGCGCATAATTAATATAACACATATATTTCTGATAATCCACTTTCTTTATATTATATATTATATATATATATATATATATATATATATATTCGACTTAAAATATAAGACCTAGTTAAGTAAGACCTAGTTATGTAAGTATCATATTTATGGTCATGCTTTTCTTATGGACATACATGTCTTAGCCAGTAGAGGCTGACATTTAACTAATACTTCCTTTTCAATAAAATAATTTTTTTTCATCTTTCTTTGGAAGCAAGGAATGTAAGTTAAAAATAAAGTATAAAATTCAAATTATACCATAAAAAATGTTTCACATTACAATAATTATACTTTATTTAAAAAGTTAAAAGACGAACATCTTCAAATCTATCGAAATGCTTAAAATGTCGTATAATAACCAGAATGAGCCAATAATTTAAATTTTTATTCGAAAATAAATTCAGTTCAATTACTTCTGATACAATCCTTTTATTAATTCATATCTGGAACAATTTCAAATTAAATATTCCAAATATTAAGAATTATTTAGCTGTATGATAAGCCACTTTAAAACATGTCTGCGTGATGTGGAATGTAAATGAATTCTAGTAGAACGTAAGTATATTGGCATTGATATTCTATTAATATATCCACAGAACTTCGAAATATATAGAATGTTATGTAATTAAAAAATAATTATCATATAGTAATGCAATTTTAACATTTCTGTTTCTTAAATTTTCATAAAATGTATAAGTAAAACAAATAACAAAGAGTTAATAAATAAACCAAAATGTTAATAAAACTTTAGTTTAATATTTCATCTATTTTTCACTGGAAAGAAAAAAGTTTTCATCTTAATGAATATTATATAATTGTCTATGGCTAGCTAGACGAGAATTATCATTGCTGAATGATATGTAAAATGGGTAGGTGTCTATATTTCCAACACTGACGCGGTGAAGTATTTTAATGATTACACGATTAATGCTTTTGCAAGGAACCGAGATTCCCCTGGAACTGCGGATCGTGATATATAGTTCTATTTATTTTAATTTGCTGCTTATGGATTAAAAGCAGCGTTCTGGATGTCTGACCATCCTGTGACAAACAATTAAGCAAACAAAATCTCAATATATTATCAATTTTCTTTTAAAATATTTACGGCAGATGAAATCAAATTTTAAATACAAATTCACATGGTGTTATATAAGATTTGATTTTTCAGTGTCTACTTTACTGATTTACTACAAGATATTAATATAATTTATAACCTATAAGCCCATAACATCCAAATATAGTCCAAGCAACCATAAAAAAACTTGAACGTGTAACCTGTAGTGGAGTCAATGAGATTTAAATATAATTTTGATGCAGTTTCGTGGAACAGACTGCCGTCGATGAAATGAAATATGATTATATTAGTAATTTTCTTTTAAAATATTTACAGCAGATAAAAAACTTATGCAAATTCACATGATGTTGTACAAGGTTTGTTTTTCTCCCATGCGTACTCTATTGGTTTACTACAACATATTATTGTGGCCTACAAGCCCATCCACACCCAAAAAAATCTAACCATTTGAACTATTTTTCAATTAATGAACAAGGAAAAAGAACGAAAACATTGTTTATTAAAGTATATCCTACTACTTAAGTTCGATGTGGCCTTTAAATTAATTAGACTAATAAAAATACTGGTATACAATTGTAAAGGAATGTTTAGCGATATTGTAGCATAACACTGACCAACTCGGCGCATTTAGATTATATCCGAGATGACTTCAGCAGGCAGCAATCTCGACCGATACGCAGGCAGTTCACGTGTAGTAACGATATGTACTGCGTTTGCTTAAATCGGAAAGATAGAAGTAAAAGTGAAAGTGGAATTTGCCGAAGACTTTGCTTTAGAAAAGCATAAAATTGTATTTCCTCTTTTATTACAAATTATTAATAAATACAATTGATTGCCAAACTGTAGCTTCTCATTTAGAGTTTGATATTATTCACCAATATTGTACAAATGAAATTATCCCACAACACTAAATAAATACAATTATGATAAACAATTTTATTATAACCTTTTTAATATTTTCATACTTATTGTATCGATTTGGAAGTTTATATTATGCTCCAAACTAGTTTTTAAAAAACTTGTTTTGATGCGCAAGACGTGCTAACAGATAAGATATTTTTTTCCTGCTGTTGCTATTTATATTTTACGTATTTTTCAATATTAATTTAGCGGTTACTGTAATAGGATTTTGTGTGTCGCATCCATTTAAGAGTATAAATAAATGAATGAATACATATTTTGGTTATCGCATATGTTTCTTTAAGGCTGCAAAATATAATACGGAAAAATGCGATGATGTACGTAAAAAAATGCCAAATTTCATAGAAATTTCTCTATTTCTATTTTTAGGGAAATTAAAATCATTACTTTCCACAAAGAAAGTGATAGCACGCAAACGGATCATAATTCCTGAAAATGATATCTATGACTTTTTTGTTAAAAGTACATAAAAAGAAATCATTCTTAAGTTGTGGACATATTAAATTTTTAGAATTGTTTTCCCGTATTAAAGGAAAACGTACATTTTTTTTAACACGGTTCATAATAACATTTTGAAAATGATGCATTTGCTTTTAAGTGAAAGTTACTGCATTTAAAGGTGTTTAGGTCTGTGATAATTTGTAATATTATTATACAACAAAATCAATTCTCAAATATTTTTTCCCTTAAATGGAAAAGTCTTTCATCTGATTTGAGATCTCCGAAAATAGAAACTCCCGTTCATTGATTGAAATAATCGTATCCAGGTCCGTTTTTGATCTTAATCAAATAAGTTAAATATTATGCACCCGCAAATTTTTATGGGTCTCACCAGTGCTCGATGTTTTCTGCCTCTTTTTATACTTTAAATACTTCACGGGAGAAGGGTTAGAATACCCCTCTCGAGGGGTTTTACCACGGCTGAGAGGTGAGATTGGGTTCATTGGTTCTCATAGAGGATCACTAGCTCGTAATTTTCTTTCTGCCACTGCCGATATGGGTATTTCATGCTGACGAGTATAATGTGATACTAGAAAGTGTATGCAATTACGGACATTCAAAGGTAGATAGTCGTTTGTTATATTTACCTTTATCGTTGACAATGAACGTTCCCACCAAAATTACAATGAGGTTGCCAGTCTGACTACATACGGTTACCCTCAAAATCCTCCCAATGTTTTACAGTTTCCGGAAAAAAAGCAGTATAAAAAACCATTAATTAAGCGATTGAAATGCTATGGCGTCATATACAAATGTTTAGGTTATATACGACTTGAATTACAATTAAATCAAAGTTAAAATGTATGTTAATAGAAATGGAAGGATTTTGACGCTGGCAAACGAGAAAGACTTGTAAAGAGTCTTGCTGATCCAACAGGAAATCGAACCCTGGATCTTCGAACTAGCCAGCCGAAGCTCTACCCCTAAGCTGAGATGGTGTTGCACTCTTTTATCGCCGAAGTGGACTCTGCTGATTCACAGAAAGCAAATTATCACTTATATGTTAATAAGAAAGCTGTTTAACAAGGCAGCTGCAGTGAAATATCATCATTTACGAATTTTTAAAGCCCAATTTGACATCACGGTTCAGATTGATAAAAGTAAACCTGAACTTATATTAACCCTTTTTTAACAAGGTATAATCAGAAAAAAAAGTTGTAGAAGTTTGAGTCGAAAAAACAACGGTTTCTAGAGTTCCAATTGTTTACCTTCCAAATCACAGAAATCGGAAGCGTGCTTTACATTTTTGTAGTAAACGGTATTTTGTGCTGTCTGTGTTAAGCGGAAGGGCAGCTACAGATGTAGATTGTATAAACCTTCTTCAGCGAAACCTAGAAGTCGATGTTAGCAAGTCAATAGTTCGAAGATGCTTAACAGTTCACTGCATGATAGTAAAAAACATTTTTTTAAAAACCTGCACTATCCAAACGCTATATAGCTGAATTTCGCAGAAATATACCAGACGAATTGGAATGCTGCTGATTGGAAGAGTGTGATATTTTCAGACGAGACAAAAAGTAATCGTGTTGGATGTGAAAGATACATTTGAACTTGAGATAAGCCAGAAATACATTTTAATGATAAGTAAAAATATCAATAATATATCTAGAAATATACTATTGATATGTATATGTACTCAAATTGAGAATTTCGAATTTGTTAGTCTCTATAGTTACTGTGTTCGTAATTGTAGATTTCTTTAAATGTGGTATAAATTAGTTGCATTCTATAATAGTTTCAATATTTAATGCGCATTGGGATAACTTTGGAAGTCACTCTAAAATGATACTATAAAGTTCGTTATTTATGACTTAAAGAGAGTCACATGGAACAGCTGCCCAAATGGAAATTTCTTCAGGCTGATTCAAAATCACATTACGTAATGTGCTTACGATCCAACTAATGCTGAAAAACGACTAATCATATTCATAAGCCATGTTGGTCAAAGCCCATGTCATCATCAAAGTTGGCGGAACTGATGAAGCTCGCTAAAAATTCATGAGTTTAAGATGAGAAGAAGCAACAGAGTAAGCGATGGATCGAGATGCAAAGTAGAAGAGATAATGAATCATCTCAAACCTTAAGCCCCACACCGGTCCATGGGTAGTGTTATCTGCAGTAAAAGCATAATCCTCACATTGTCAACACCATATTACCATAACCATTAAAAATTCCTAATGAATTTTGAATTGCAAATTAAAGGCATTTGCTTACATATTTTCGCAAACAATTTTTCGCAAAAAAAATTCGCAAAAATCTTAACACCCAGAATCAACTTTTCCCTCGGAAAATTGTGTGAAAAAATGCTATTGTTCAATGCATGGGAAGGAATCAATGGCAACGACTTTTATATCATCGGGTAAAAAGCATATTACCGTAACCATTAAAAATTCCTAATGAATTTTGAATTGCAAATGAAACGCATTTGCTTACATATTTTCGCGAAAGTTTCCATTTAATGCAACTTTTTAGTTTACTGTAATATATTCGAATTTTATTCCGAACACATTGTTGCCATCACAATCCTACTTTGATCCCCAATCCAATTAAATCTGAACACCGAGAATCAACTTTCCCTCGGAAAATTGTGAGAAAAAATGCTATTATTCAATGCATTGGATGGAATCAATGGCAAAGACTTATATCCTCGAAAAAAAAAGCCAGATAACGAACTTATGTAGACTATCATTAGGAACTAAATTACCAGTGATAACATTACTTCTTATTTCAATGTTTGTGCTATTGAATGGCGATGTTGAAAATATTTATGTTATGATAATATGTTAAATAAAAAAAGCAAAATTTGTATAGACGAACCTAATTGAAATAATTCCAGAAGTATTCGATTGGTTTCGAGAAACTTTTTTTCTTTAAGGAAATGAAGTTGAATATTCTGGTATAAATTTCATTGTTAGACACCTTAGCGTGGAACTGGAATTAGTAACTTTTGGTCGTCTGATTACCATGTATCAATATTTATGACTGAAACATGGCAGCGACTCAAATGGTAAAATGTCCAAACATACGTTATTTCTAAACAGTTCGTCCGATTTGTTGATTTTTGACTCAAGACCAATGCTGTTGACGAAGAAAACGCGAAACACTCCTATCAGAAAGATGATATGAGACACAGAATGCAAAAGTAGTGTAAATTTTGGCTATCTGCAGATGTGCGTGCGCGTATATGTCTCTTTATACCTGTTAATAATTTGTAAACAAATTCTTTTTTTTTATAAATAATAAAAAAACAACATCGATGTTTTGAAAAAAATGCGATGGAAACGGCTGAGAGGGACCGATTGTAATATTTAAGCCTTAATAGTCAATCTCTATTGGTCGCCACAGTGGATCTTTAGTTAGCATTTTGTATCTAACAATTTGGGGCTTCGTCCCTCCAGAGGACGAGGCTGGTAAAAATATATTATATCTAAAGAACTAACAATGTATTATTCAGTATATGCAATCTACATATTTTCACTGGTATGTTGATATACATATGATATATATTGATCAGACAAACTTGTATATAAAAATTCTTATTATGTAGTTTGTTAAAAGACAAAATTATTTTCAAGTAAATACTACACTCATCATCCAAAAAAGGTGCCATAAAATATGTTTTTAGAATATTATTAAGTACATACTTGGCATCATAAACTGATCATTTTCATTGCATTTAGGATGATTCATGCTAACTAGTTCAAATTAAGAACAAAACCAGTCCATGAATCAAATTGGGAGTAATGGGGACGAAACCCCAATTTTAGAAACGCCTCTTATAAACATAAACACTATAAAATAATAATATATTTCGAATTGCAAATGAAGCGCTTTTGAATATATATTTTCGTCGGAATTTTCATATATTCCAGCTCTTTAGTTGCTGCGGAATATTTGAATTAATTTTATTTCAAACAAGTTGCCGTCATCACAAATCTATTTTTATCCGAAATCCAATTCTATCTAATTGTCAAAAAACTACGTATCTCTCAAGAAAATTGCGAGAAAAAACTCGTCTTCAATGCGCTAAATGGAATCAATGGAAAAGACTTTTATCTTACTCAGAAAAATCCAAATAATGAAGCGATGTAAACTAATTAGGAACTAATTTATCAGTAATCACATTACTTTGTGTTTGAATGTTTGTGTTATTGAATGAAGATGGTGGAAAGAATTCTTTTATGATAATCTAATAAATAAAAGGGAAAAATCGTAGATGTGGGCAAATAACACTCGTCGCTACTTCGAATAATAAATTCGAATATTAATCATGCTCAAATACCCCGAATAGTTATTTTAAATTGTTGAAAAATAAAATTTATATTTATTAAATATTATTTATTATTAGTAAATACATAATAAACCAAATAAAAAGTAAAAAAGTGTAATAAAAATATATTAATTGAGAAATAACATCTTTTATTTCAAATTTTAATTATTTTACAGTAGCCTTTGATTTTAGGTATTCTTATCTACTATAATAACTAATTATAAAATCATTATCACTTACTTTGAATTTGTATTAGGACAAAAAAAACATTTGAACATGTTTCTAGTGTGCTTCCTATTTTTTTTTATTTTGTAGTACACTAAACTAGGGGGACTGGAGGGCCGTGTTGCCAGCGCCATGATTTAAAACTTCAAAAATAATTACTTATTGCAGCGAGGATGCGGGCAGTTTTTTTCCCTCAGTAGTCGAAAATGTATTGAATTCGTAGAAACAAACTTTCTTTTTGGAATTACTTCTTCTGGAGAATCTCAACTTTTAATTCCAGGAAAATTCTATTAATCATCGGGCGATAATCGAGGCGATAATCGGGCGATAATCGTCATACAGAGACAGAAGCTAAAGGATCCGGTCTTTCCATTGATTTTTCTTTAGCTCAGAGAAAGTTTTAGATGTAGTTTTATTAAGAGAAAAGTTTTTTAATCTTGTCAGGCTTTCCATAAGCCTCCTGATGATTTAGAAGACTGAATTTTTACATAATTATACTAACTTAAGGTGATTGTATTTCCAACGACCCATTGTGGGTAGGAGATTACAGGCATTTTTTCGTGAAATCTTACCAGACCCCTAATCAGTCATCTACCACCTGGTGACGTAGAAAGATGAATATTTGCCCACCACTTACAGTATCAATCACTGGATCAAACCTAACGCCATTATTTATCTGGGCCAATTTTCTATCGAAACGACAATTTCCAACTCTATGTACCATACATTGTTGAACAATAAAATGCATTAAAAACGTTGCAATTGAATTTTTTTTAACAGTATCAGTTTCTCTGTCTTAGACAGAGTGAAATGCTAGTTCTATTATAAGTGTGATTCTCCTGCACCTTCGCGCGGGACTAGAACTGATATAATAAAAAAACAATAAAAACTAACATAATATTTTCCCTGCAATAACATCAAAAATTACTAAATGAGCCTTATTCCTATGATAGCGACTCAGATGGTGGAATATTCGACCTCTCATTCCTCTAAAACGCTTGATCCATATTGATGATATTTTAACATAATTATATGTCATTGAGATGAAAACGTAATAAAAAAAGAATTTTGAATCCATAAAGTGGTTGCAATTGATTAAAAGATATGTCATGTTATTTCTATATGACATGTTTGTTCTCTTAGAAATACACGTGCAACCAATAGAAAGAAAGCAACGCGCTTCTTTGTTTTTACGTCATAATTTATATTGCTACTTTCAAGTCCATTTCCTGATACAAATTGCACTTTCAACTAGTAAGTGCCAAGGGTTTTTTTAATGTGCAGTAGCTGATAATTTACGCAGTACTAAATTAATTTGTTAAAAAAAATATTGAAATTGGTGCAGTGAAAAAAACAGGTTTTTATAAATTGTTTTTCAGTGTTTCTGTAGGGATTTAGCGGATACATTTTTTTTCATAATAAATAATTTTATTTATTCTATTCTTTCTTTTATTGATTAAAGAATTTCTGTCGAAAGATTTTTCTTGTCATTAAAGTACTTTCATTTAGTAGAAGTACAAAATATGTTTTGTGTGTATGACTACATAATCCATACCCGAAAAGAAAAATAGCCCTGATATAAACATATGTTTAACTTTTTTTTCTCATTCAATTTTTTTACGCATTATACAACGCTATTAAACATATAAAATGCTGAGTAAAATTTTCTATAAAAATAGTTTTACTTCCGTTGTAATATATTTCTGTCATATTTATGCATTGTATTTTGTAACAGTTACGTATTTCATCAAGTATCTATATTTGCTCATTTTTAAACTAATTTTAATAAATTTTAAATATGGTTATCTAAGCATCACCCTTTTTTGAAGGCCCTAGCTAGACAATTGGAAATTTAATTTCATGGGCAAATAATATCTGAAATGCATAATTTAGGATATTTTATAAAATTAAAAAATTGCATATTTTGAGTATTGAAATTTCCAATATTTTTGTCTGAGAAGCCCTACGAAATTTATATGTTACTAATAGTGCATGTTAGTCAAGTACAAAATTTTCCTTGCGTATGTCTGTTTATAAATATTTATATTTTGTAAATGAACTATTTCTTTGTAGTAAAAAGATCGTCGAAATTGTGAAAAAAAAGAAAAAACTATATTAAGTGATTGAATGCTATATATATATATATATATATATATATATATATATATATATATATATATATATATAAATTTGAAAAGTTCTTTTTATATGACCGCAGCGAGTTTAGGGTTATGTAGTCCAGTATTTAAGGTTTTAGAAAAATTGAAGTTTTTATTGCTTTTTTGCTTTTTAAAATATTCACTCTTATCATCAATACATTTTTTCATTCGAATAAACTAATGTTCAAAACAATTATGAAATTCAGAAGTTTGTTTGCAGAAACATGTGATTTATAAGCTTCAATTGCTTCTCCTGGGCTGTTAATTCGTTGACCACTCATTTTATATTTGATGGTAGATAACAGGAAAAAATCAATGTATGCTAAATCAGGCGAATAAGGACAATGACTCATAAAATAAATGTTTTCATGCTTCAACTAATTCATAGTTTGAGATGCTGTGTGTGAGTTTGCATTGTCATGATGAAAAATCTTGCGAGGCTTCGCATTATTTTTTCTGACATGAGCAACCATTTCTAGTAAACAAATTGTTGCATGGCGATCAGCATTTACTATTCTACACTCCTCTAAACCAATGGATGCAACATGGGCGGATTTACCAAAAACCGAAGCAATTATTTTCATGGAAACACTTCCTGTACGAACAACTTTTGCTGGATTTGGTTCATTTTAAATCAGTCAAAAAGTAGATTTTTTTTTTCTTTCAGATTCATAGGAATAAATACACAAGATTGGATATTGTATCCAATACCTGCAATAGCATCAAGAAAATTTGGTAGTACTGGCCCAAGGATTTTGAAAAGCGCCATAATCTGCAAAGTCTATAAAGTGGTATCTGTAAAGGGTTATTATTTATTTAAGATTAACTGCATTAAAGAAATATTATCACTGTATAAAAGAAGATTAACTCTCTATACAAAACAAATTGTCTTTTTGTGTAACATTCAGAAAAATAAATTAATAAAATTTAATGTTATTTCTTCTTGTGAATAATTATCACTCGGTGTAGTTGACTTACCAGCTGAATGATGTTATATAATGGAAATAGTGTAGCAGTAAGGTTACAATATTATGAGAGGGGCTCGGTTAGGGCACTGTTGCCATTTTCTATCTTTTTGAGATATCCATGATTGTTTATTTTCAAATATAATAAGTTGTAGCTCAAACATATCTATTTCACAAATTAATCGAACTCCAAATTCATCATAGATGGTTCTTAGAATGAGGATGATGTCATTGATTCTTGAGACGCCTTTCGAAACAAATCTGCTCATTATATTATATATTTAAAAGTATTTAGCTTTCTTTGACACACTTTTTCAGCAATTGATTTAAATTTGTAGAAACTAATTATTCAATTTAGATTCAAAAATTGTACGCTTATAGAATGAATTGTAAACGCTGTCGAACAAAAATTACGGATGGGAAAGAGCCATAAGTGTGAAACCTATCCATAGATGCACTTTTTCGCAATGGGAGTGCATTAGAAGTTGTTGGAAACGTCCCCTACAAGCAATATTTTTTTATTTGAGAAATTATCAATCATTAAATATAATATTAATTTTTGTCTTCTAATGTAACCTTCAGAAAAAATAAAATAAATAAGTATATTTAAAAATAATTATTTCTTTAAGCATTCTTTAGCAGGGGGGTGAAACTCTTTTGCCATGAATGCCATCTGTGACGTCAGATGGAGTGAACTTGCAGAACGCTTTCGACCGCCGCCTGAGAGTGCCAGCGAAATATTTTATTATTTCAATTTCAATCTGATACAACGTGGTCCTTGTTGATCTTTTGTTGTTTCTTACCTGTCTTTTTACGTAAACTTTGGCATAAACTTTCTTGAAACATTAGTTTAGTTCATGAAGTTACATTATGTAGGATTTTTAAATCTTAAAAAACGAAAGTACAGTATAATATTTATTAATTTCATTTTACAGCAAGTTATTTGTATCTTTATATATTTTCTAATGATGTTCTTGTAATTTTTGAAAAATGTAACAGGATTTAATCTCGCACATTTTATATTAATTAAATTTTATTACATTACATTTTATTAATTAAATTTTATTACATTAAAAAAATGGGGGGGTGGGGGTGGGGTACGATTTAAGAAAGTAAACAGGCGCTTGCTCGTATATCTTTCATCATGAATGAAACTACTATAATACCTTTACTTTATTTTTCTGAAAGTATATCATAGTATGTGTGTTAAACGATTAGTTTCTATATTTTTATATGTTTGCAATGAATTTCGATTTGATATAAATTCTGTTTTTGATCTAAAAAACAATAAAATCAAGTGGTTAGCAATAATATAAGTTCTTCACTATAAAAGCATCACTTAAATCGTTTACTAGTTAGGCATAAATGCATCCCTCTCCCCCCCCCCCCCTAAAAAGACATAAAACTCTTAGTGCTAGCGTTTTAATTATTGTTTTGATTTAATCTCGCACATTTTATATTAATTAAATTTTATTACATTACATTTTAATAATTAAAT
This sequence comes from Amaurobius ferox, assembly GCA_951213105.1. Classification (NCBI taxonomy): domain Eukaryota; kingdom Metazoa; phylum Arthropoda; class Arachnida; order Araneae; family Amaurobiidae; genus Amaurobius; species Amaurobius ferox. The sequence continues at coordinate 119,078,386 of OX578151.1, forward strand.
TTTATTACATTCAAAAATGGAGGGGGGGGGGGGGTACGATTTAAGAAAATAAACAGCTTGCTCGTATATTTTTAATCATGAATTAATGTACTATAATACAGTTAATTTATTATTCTGAAAGTATATCATAGTGTGTGTGTTAAATGAATAGTTTCTATATTTTTATATGTTTACATTGAATTTCGATTTGATATAAATTCTGTTTTTGATCTAAAAACAAGAAAGATCAATCATGCTTAAAGCATTGATTATGAAGCACTTTCCAACTTCAATGCAATTTTATTTAAACATGTCCAAAATGCAATACATTCCTCGGTAATATTTTAAAACTTATCACAATGCTACATTAATTTATTATATTTGAAAACTTAAACCTTCATCGAAAAAATGAACTTCATTCAAATGACGGCATAGAAATATAGATTACCTGGTTTAAACATCTCTAAAATGTGACATATTCCTCGGTAATAATTTTAGAATTATCATAATACTACGATAATTTATTATATTTGAAAACTTCATTGAAAACAACTGAAATTCATTCAAATGACGTCATAGAAAAAATAACACGCCTGGATCTCTCTATAAAAACATTTTATTCATAAATAATTTCCCATTCATGTCATTCATCACAATACTACAATAATTTATTTTATTTAAAAATTAAGACCATGGAGCTACTAGTAATTAAACTCTATGCGTAAAACGTCATCGAAAAAAATCATCCTTCTCATTTTAAAATCAGTGAATATTTCATTCATATCCTCTATGCAGACTCCATGAATTAAATGATTTTGTGTTAAAGAAATACAGCAATTGTAATACAACTCATTCTACATATTTTGCTGTTTACATTTTACATAGGTGAAAAATAGGCTGTGTAGAAATAATCAAATTTGGATGAGCATTTGAACTCAAATATATTCTAATTGCGTTGTTTCAGTATGTAGATGCATAGAATTTAAGTAAAAATAAAGTAGTTTTAGGACGGATACAACACTCAATATGAATTAAAAAGAATTTTAAAAATCACGATTTTGAGACAAGATGGATGCCATATATCATTTTGAAGTGGGTCACGTGATATTTCCATATCATGGTCACTTGATCGCTTCATATAAGAGGTTTTATCATTATTTTAATTTTTATTTAAGAAACTACTGAATATATTTCGCTGAATATTTTTATATATTTTATGGAACAATTTGAATATTACCTAAAATTTTCTAAGCAATTTGTGAATTTTAAATCCGCCTAAAAAATGTTTGAAAAATTAGGTCCCATAGGACTCAATGTATTTCATTTTTTCAATCCGGGTTCAATCCAAAACTAATTGGGTGATATTATTCATGTATATTCCCATAGGTCCTACAGACCGTCTGAACAACATACTACAATTTCATTTTGATTAAGTCATTTTTACGGCAGTTATCGTGCTCACGGACAGACAGACAGACAGACAGACAGACAGAATAAACAAAGTCATAAACACTTTTCAACTTTATTGTAAAGTGTTAAAAACTAATAAAATCAAGTGTTTAGTTAGTTCTTCATTATAAAAGCATCAATTAAATTGTTTACTAGTTAGGCATAAGTACATCCCTCCCCCCCCAAAAAAAAGACATAAAACTCTTAGTGTTAGCGTTTTTAACACTTTACAACAAAGTTGAAAAGTGTTTATGACTTTGTTCATTCTGTCTGTCTGTCTGTCTGTCTGTCCGTTAGCACGATAACTGCCGTAAAAATGACTTAATCAAAATGAAATTTTAGTATGTTGTTCAAACGGTTTGTAGAACCTATGTGAATATAAATGAATAATATCACCCAATTAGTTTTGCATTGAACCCGGGTCGAAAAAATGAAATACATTGAGCAGCTCTATGGGACCTAATTTTTCAAACATTTTTTAAGCAAATTTCAAATTCACAAATTGCTTCGAAAATTTTAGGTAATATTCAAATTGTTCCATAAAATATATAAAAAAAAATTTAGCGAAATATATTCAGTAGTTTTTTTAAATAAAAATTAAAATAATAATTACACCTCTTATATGAAACGATCACGTGACCATGATATGAAACGATCACATGACTCACTTCAAAATGATATATGGCATCCATCTTGTTTCAAAATCGTGATTTTTTTAAGTTCTTTTTAATTCATATTGAGTGTTGTATCCGTCCTAAAATTACTTTATTTTTGCTTAAATTATGTGCATCTACATACTGAAACAACGCAATGACAATATATTTGAGTTTAAATGCTCATCTGAATTTGATTATTTCTACAACAAAGCCTATTTTTCACCTATGTAAAATGTAAACAGCAAAATATATAGAATGAGTTGTATTAGAATTCCTGTATTTTTTTAACACAAAATAATTTAGTCCATGGAGTCTGCATGGCTGATATGAATGAAATATTAATTGATTTCATAAAGAGAAGGACGATTTTTTTTCGATGAAGTTTCAAGCATAGAGTTTAATTTTTTGTAGCTCCATGGTCTTAAACAAAATGTTTAAATAATATAAATTATTATAGTATTGTGATGAATAAAATGAATGGGAGAAAGTTATGAATGAAATCCTGTTTTTATAGAGAGATCCAGGCGTGTTATTTTTTCTATGACGTCATTTGAATTAATTTCAGTTGTTTTCGATGAAGTTTTCAAATATAATAAATTATCGTAGTATTATGATAATTCTAAAACTATTACCGAGGAATGTATAACATTTTAGAGATGTTTAAACCAGGCAATTTATATTTCAATGCCGTCATTTGAATGAAGTTCATTTTTTTAGATGAACTTTTAAGTTTTCAAATATAATACATTAATGCAGTATTGTGATAAGTTTCAAAATATTACCGAGTGATGTATTGCATTTTAGACTTGTTTAAATAAAATAGCATTGAAGTTGGAAAGTGTTTCATAATCAATGCATTAAGCATGATTGACCTTTCTTGTTTAACACTTTACAACATAGTAGAAAAGTGTTTATGACTTTGTTCATTCTGTCTGTCTGTCTGTCCGTTAGCACGATAACTGCCGTAAAAATGACTTTATCAAAATGAAATTTTAGTAAGTTTTTCAGACGGTCTGTGGGACCTATGGGAATATAAATAAATAATATCACCCAATTAGTTTTTATTGAACCCTGGTTGAAAAAATGAAATACATTGAACCCTATGGGACCAAATTTTCAACATTTATAAAGCACATTTAAAATTCACCAAATGCTTCGATATTTTTAGGAAATATTCATATTATCCCTAAAATATATAAAATAAATTTCAGTAAAATATGTTAGGTAGTTTTTTAATTAAAAATTATTTAATATAGGGAGAAAAACAAATTCAATTAAATTCTGACTTTTGCAATATCCTCCAGAAAGAAAAAATATATATATTATATAATAAATATCTTTCCAAGTATTTAATTATTTTGTATATGAGGGAGAATTCACATTTTAAAATAAAATTGGTAGATAACAATTTTTAAATTTTTTTTTAATTTTATATAACTCTTCATGATATACTTATTTGATGGCGTTTTTATGGACTTTCCAACGTCCTAAAGAGTTAAAATTTGGCACACAGCTTAAATTTGTAGAACATTTTATTTTACAAAAATTTGTTGGATTTTTAAATATAGATCCTACATTTTTTTCGAAATGGCGTGCAAATAATCCCCTTTCACTTCTATAAATCATTGTTGTGTTAAAAATTCTGATGTGGACAGCACATGTCTTTCACTGCAGACTCGTATTCACTTTCTCTTTATTTCTTCAATAATAATTTGAGCTTATCTGCACAAAATAACAGCCACAAGTATTTTAAATGACATTGAATTTGCACGTTAAACTTAAATTTGGTACTCATTTGATAGATGGACTTATTGTCAAAGGTGGCATATCGAAAACGCAAAAAAACTAAAATATCTCAAGAACGGCTAGCCCTAGAGTAATGGGGTTAGTCTTATTCTTTTTGTTGTTAAAAAATCATGTATAAAATAGGAAATTAATTGTAATAATTCAGCACACGAATTCTTTTATTTTTATATTTAACGATTTTTGTGGGCCATTTCGCAAAAACAGCCCGTTCCTTTTCCCGAATCGTACTAGAATAACCTACAAGTGATTTATATAACAAATTTTGTTAAATTTGTATATAATTCACTTGTAGGTTATTGTAATATTATACACCAAATTGTGTTATATTTGGTCCATTAGTTTTTAGCTAGAGTGGATAAAGGCAATTTCTGCCGCCCATTCCGCAAAGAAGGCAGATTCTTTATTACGAATCGCACCATAATCAAATGAACATCAGGGTTTCCCACAAAAAACTTACCTACCAAATTTTATTAAATTCGGTCCATTTGTTTTTCAGTTAGAGTGGATGCAATAACCTCACAGACACACAGATACACCCTTACATACACAGATGTCTTCCTAAAAATAGTTTTTTCGTGTTTTAGAAGTCGCAAAACGTGTAGATCCTTCGAAAATTTGAGTTCCGATCTTCGGCACGATTCCAATACTTTGAATACATACACACGCACACATATATATTATCTGTGTATCTGTGTATTATCTGTGTATCTAAATTCCGTGTCTACGCAATTACAATAGTTGTGATTTTAAATGATCCCTAAACTTTTATTATTTCTTCAACGAAGCCTAATTTTGACTTATGCAGAATGCAAATATCTCAAGCGATTGTAAGGTGAGTTACATAAGAATTGCTGAATTTTTTTCACACAAAATTATTTAGCTCTGGAGTCTGGAATACAAGCTATATGAATGAAATATTCATTGATTTTGCATAGAGAATCATATGATTTATATTTCGATACAGTTTTAAATATTTAAGTATAATAAATTACTGTGGTACTGTGATAATGTAAAAGATATCACCACTGAATGTATCACATTTTAGAGATTTTTAAATGAAATTGCATTTCAGTTGGACAGTGTTTCATAATCAATGCTTATGCATGATTGATCTTTCTTGTAATAATTGTTTTGATTTAATCTCGCACATTTTATATTAATTAAATTTTATTACATTTGATTTTATTATTTAAATTTTATTACATTCAAAAAATGGGGGGGGGATTTAAGAAAATAAATAGCTTGCTCATATATTTTTCATCATGAATCAATATACTATAATACATTTAATTTATTATTCTGAAAGTATATCATAGTGTGTGTGTTAAACGATTAGTTTCTATATTTTTATATGTTTACATTGAATTTCGATTTCATATAAATTCTGTTTTTGATCTAAAAACACTAATTAAATCAAGTGTTTAGCAATAATATAAGTTCTTCACTACAAACGCATCACTTAAATCGTTTACTAGTTAAGCATAAGTACATCCCTCTCCCCCCTCCCCCCTAAAAAGACATAAAACTCTTAGTGTTAGCGTTTTAATTATTGTTTTGATTTAACCTCGCACATTTTATATTAATTGAATTTTATTACATTACATTTTATTAATTAAATTTTATTACATTCAAAAAATGGGGGGGGGGACGATATAAAAAAATAAACAGCTTGCTCGTATATTTTTCATCATGAATCAATATACTATAATACATTTAATTTATTATTCTGAAAGTATATCATAGTGTGTGTGTTAAACGATTAGTTTCTATATTTTTATATGTTTAAATTAAATTTCGATTCGATATAAATTCTCTTTTTGATCTAAAAAAAACTAATAAAATCAAGTGTTTAGCAATAATATATAAAAGCATCACTTAAATCGTTTACTAGTAAAGCATAAGTACATCCCTCCCTCCTCCCCCTAAAAAGACATCAAATTTTTAGTGTTAGCGTTTTAATTTTCAATTATTAGAGATAACATAATCGAAAATAACTTTATGCATTTAGAAAGAAATACGCGATGTTTATTTGTGTATAATGAAAATTTTAGAATGATTGCTTGTTTAGAAAATTTTCCGAACATATTTCTGTAAATTCGTGTATTTGAAACAAAATTCATTAAAAATATCATCGCCTCCTGTGATAACATTGACTGGTTTCAAAACCGAAACGAAACTTTCAGATGATTTATATTTTTCAGAAAGGAAAATACATTTTTATTATGTATGTACCCTTCCTAAAAACCCCTGTACTGCATATTTAAGTTGTGTTCAAGTAAAATTAATGTTATTTGAGTATTTATTTCATATTTTAAATTTAAAAAAATGATTAAATTAATTTTGTTAGCATACTTTAACATTGGAGTCAACCGGGCCGTTCCTGACATTTAACTCCAATTGAAGTTGCGTCTTTACGTACTCTCATTGGCTAGAGCTGAAGTGGCGAAACCTTATAGATAATAACCTTGTTTTTTAGTCTCATTACGTGAGTAGTTATAAAAGGCCGGTACTGCGGCGGATCGGGGAGGCGGCTCAGGAGGAGAGGCCCTCTTTGGGAGGGAATTTCCCTCTTTGAGAGGATCCTCTTTGGGAGGATGCCTCTCTTGAGCCACCTCCCCTCTTTGGAGTGTCTTCCCTCTTTTGAGAGGAAGCCCCTCTCAGAGGGTCTTGAGACCCCCAGGAGGGAGGATGCCTCTCAGTGCCCCCTCCCCTCTTTTGGAAGTTTGGTGAGGCGGTGCAGCACCGGATGCCTCTTTCGGAAGAGGGCAATTGCGAAAGTCTTTCACGGAGGCCTGATGACTCATACGGAGTGAGTTTCACTCCGAGTCTTGAGAGGGAATGTCACAATCGCTGACTGACCCTTGACCTGAGGAAGTGGTTTCAAGGGATTTCGCAATCGCTGACCGACCCTTGACCTGAGGAAGAAGTTTCAAGGGATGTCGCAATCGAACAATCTGGAAATGACGTGTCGCGCCTTGGAGCTCCTTAGCACACGTCCTCCCTCTCTGCTGGTCAGCGACAGACTGAAAGATCTTATCAGCGTGAAGTAGTTAAAGCGCCCTCTGGCGAATTTTGATGAAGTGCTGCCATCTATCGGCATTTTTTTTTCCAAAAGAAATTAATGTTTCACTGGTCAGGAGCCGGATTCGATCTTGGGCCCAACTGATTAGAAGCCGCGCGTCTTACCATCGTGCCAAAGCACCCGTGCTTTATAGGCAGTTAACTTCGAAGTGTACCTTATCAGTGGAAGTTAGATTATTTTTCAAAGTTCATTCGAATAGCGATGCACTTTATAAAGGGTGCGTTTTAAAACAGAATGCTACGGAGTGAATATAAATCTGTGTATTATAACATTATGATTTTTTTAAAAAACAAATGTATACACAAACTTTAAAAACACGAATGTAATAATTAGCTAAAATTGTGTTCAGTGGACACGAAACTTGTATTCAGTGAATAGGATTCGACCATTCTGAGTGTTGTGTATCTAAAAACAAATGTATACACAAACTTTAAAAACACGAATGTAATAATTAGCTAAAATTGTGTTCAGTGGACACGAAACTTGTATTCAGTGAATAGGATTCGACCATTCTGAGTGTTGTATATCTAAAAACAAATGTATACACAAACTTTAAAAACACGAATGTAATAATTAGCTAAAATTGTATTCAGTGGATTTTTTTTTAAAAATAAATCAATACGATTTTTATAATAATAACGAAATGATTTCGAATGTTTAAAAACAAATTGATTACGGATGAACACACAAATTGTGTTCAATGAATACGATTCGACCATTTTAAGTGTTGTGTATCTAAAAACAAATGTATACACAAACTTTAAAAACACGAATGTAATAATTAGCTAAAATTGTATTCAGTGGATTTTTTTTTTTTTTAAATAAATCTAACTATCAATATAATTTTTTTTAAAAATGATTTGAATACACCCAAGTATAGTTACGCATTTTCAAAATGGTGTTAAGTGAATAGCATTCGACCATTCTGAGTGTTGTGTATCTAAAAACAAATGTATACACAAACTTTAAAAACATGAATGTAATACATAGCTGAAATTATGTTTTGTGAACAGGATTTGACCATTCTAAGTGTGTGTGTGTGATTTTTGAAAAATAAATCTAACAGTATATAAAAATAATAATGAAAATTAGAACTCACAGAACGACCTCTTCACTACCCACTGGTCAAACTTCAAATGAGTGATACACTCTCATTACGCTATTAAAAATTAGATATTATCTATAATGACGTCAGCAGTATGAGGTGTTGCCACCTATTTTTTCTAATAATATATTTTAATAGTTGGATACTTCAAGGGTCTGATTTGGTACACGTAATCTGAAATACATCATTTTAATGATATTACACATTGAATATGATTCGGCCATTTTTAAAATGGTGGATGTAATTGAAATATCGAAGTTTAGAATTTAACAAACTAACGAATTTTCACCCCCAAAAATTTTTGCATTCAGTTTAAATAAAACCCAATGAATATGATATCACCATTTTAACATCGTAATTTTACTACCATTATAGAACTTAGAAGTGAGTGTACATTATTTTTTTCAGGACACCAACACATTTTAAAATCTATTGAATAGGAATAGACCATTTTGCACATACATGTACCTAGATTTCAACACCCGGTATTAAAACCTGCTAAACATGAAACGAGTAAGTATTGTGTGAGATTTTATCACACTAACTTTCAAACTTTTTAAATTTTTAAAAATGTCCGAAATAGTTGTATTTCATCGGTAGACATAAATTGTATGGAACACATTTTTATGAAAAAAATATCTGTTTCGACAGCTTTTAAAAATAGATTTCTACAGTTGTACACTACGGTTCTAGAATTTTCTAAATACGAATCGACTGTTTGAACAACCAATGGTGGTTTTACCGATGCAAATATTTACAAGACAAATATTTCAATGAAACCGAACTTAGTTGAAGCTTCTAAGTTTGAATATTTAGAATCATTTCATATAATTTTTATATTCACATTGAAAATAGTTAACAAAGTTGGAACTCACGGAGCGACAACTTACTGTCCACACTCCAAATGAGTGATACACTCTTATTACATTATTAAAAATTAGATCTTATCTATAATGATGTCATTATGTTGCCGTATTGCCACCACACAATTATTCTTTCCAAATTATGCATTTTTTTTTCTTTTTTCTTTTTAATAACTTGCTACTGTCTTATGCTATCCATTTTTTTTTTCATATAAGCAGATATTCCATATACCTTCTAAATGTTAAGTTGTAATTTAAAAAAAAAAAAAGCATTAGAGGTGTATTTTACGTCTGAATTCGTCCAAGTGGAAATCCGACAATTGCAAATGCATGATTGCATCCTCACATTTCAATAGACACCACTAAAATGTGTGGATCTTATTTTGAAAAAGCTGCTCTCAGAAAGAATATGTATATGAATACATATTTTCCATAAATATACCCCCTCCCCCCCTCAATACACACAACGTAGTTATAAAAGGCCGGTACTGCGGCGGATCGGGGAGGCGGCTCAGGAGGAGAGGCCCTCTTTGGGAGGGAATTTCCCTCTTTGAGAGGATCCTCTTTGGGAGGATGCCTCTCTTGAGCCACCTCCCCTCTTTGGAGTGTCTTCCCTCTTTTGAGAGGAAGCCCCTCTCAGAGGGTCTTGAGACCCCCAGGAGGGAGGATGCCTCTCAGTGCCTCCTCCCCTCTTTTGGAAGTTTGGTGTGGCGGTGCAGCACCGGATGCCTCTTTCGGAAGAGGGCAATTGCGAAAGTCTTTCACGGAGGCCTGATGACTCATACGGAGTGAGTTTCACTCCGAGTCTTGAGAGGGAATGTCACAATCGCTGACTGACCCTTGACCTGAGGAAGTGGTTTCAAGGGATTTCGCAATCGCTGACCGACCCTTGACCTGAGGAAGAAGTTTCAAGGGATGTCGCAATCGAACAATCTGGAAATGACGTGTCGCGCCTTGGAGCTCCTTAGCACACGTCCTCCCTCTCTGCTGGTCAGCGACAGACTGAAAGATCTTATCAGCGTGAAGTAGTTAAAGCGCCCTCTGGCGAATTTTGATGAAGTGCTGCCATCTATCGGCATTTTTTTTTTCCAAAAGAAATTAATGTTTTACTGGTCAGGAGCCGGATTCGATCTTGGGCCCAACTGATTAGAAGCCGCGCGTCTTACCATCGTGCCAAAGCACCCGTGCTTTATAGGCAGTTAACTTCGAAGTGTACCTTATCAGTGGAAGTTAGATTATTTTTCAAAGTTCATTCGAATAGCGATGCACTTTATAAAGGGTGCGTTTTAAAACAGAATGCTACGGAGTGAATATAAATCTGTGTATTATAACATTATGATTTTTTTTAAAAAACAAATGTATACACAAACTTTAAAAACACGAATGTAATAATTAGCTAAAATTGTGTTCAGTGGACACGAAACTTGTATTCAGTGAATAGGATTCGACCATTCTGAGTGTTGTGTATCTAAAAACAAATGTATACACAAACTTTAAAAACACGAATGTAATAATTAGCTAAAATTGTGTTCAGTGGACACGAAACTTGTATTCAGTGAATAGGATTCGATCATTCTGAGTGTTGTGTATCTAAAAACAAATGTATACACAAACTTTAAAAACACGAATGTAATAATTAGCTAAAATTGTATTCAGTGGATTTTTTTTTAAAAATAAATCAATACGATTTTTATAATAATAACGAAATGATTTCGAATGTTTAAAAACAAATTGATTACGGATGAACACACAAATTGTGTTCAATGAATACGATTCGACCATTTTAAGTGTTGTGTATCTAAAAACAAATGTATACACAAACTTTAAAAACACGAATGTAATAATTAGCTAAAATTGTATTCAGTGGATTTTTTTTTTTTTTTTTTTTTTTAAATAAATCTAACTATCAATATAATTTTTTTTAAAAATGATTTGAATACACCCAAGTATAGTTACGCATTTTCAAAATGGTGTTAAGTGAATAGCATTCGACCATTCTGAGTGTTGTGTATCTAAAAACAAATGTATACACAAACTTTAAAAACATGAATGTAATACATAGCTGAAATTATGTTTTGTGAACAGGATTTGACCATTCTAAGTGTGTGTGTGTGATTTTTGAAAAATAAATCTAACAGTATATAAAAATAATAATGAAAATTAGAACTCACAGAACGACCTCTTCACTACCCACTGGTCAAACTTCAAATGAGTGATACACTCTCATTACGCTATTAAAAATTAGATATTATCTATAATGACGTCAGCAGTATGAGGTGTTGCCACCTATTTTTTCTAATAATATATTTTAATAGTTGGATACTTCAAGGGTCTGATTTGGTACACGTAATCTGAAATACATCATTTTAATGATATTACGCATTGAATATGATTCGGCCATTTTTAAAATGGTGGATGTAATTGAAATATCGAAGTTTAGAATTTAACAAACTAACGAATTTTCACCCCCAAAAATTTTAGCATTCAGTTTAAATAAAACCCAATGAATATGATATCACCATTTTAACATCGTAATTTTACTACCATTATAGAACTTAGAAGTGAGTGTACATTATTTTTTTCAGGACACCAACACATTTTAAAATCTATTGAATAGGAATAGACCATTTTGCACATACATGTACCTAGATTTCAACACCCGGTATTAAAACCTGCTAAACATGAAACGAGTAAGTATTGTGTGAGATTTTATCACACTAACTTTCAAACTTTTTAAATTTTTAAAAATGTCCGAAATAGTTGTATTTCATCGGTAGACATAAATTGTATGGAACACATTTTTATGAAAAAAATATCTGTTTCGACAGCTTTTAAAAATAGATTTCTACAGTTGTACACTACGGTTCTAGAATTTTCTAAATACGAATCGACTGTTTGAACAACCAATGGTGGTTTTACCGATGCAAATATTTACAAGACAAATATTTCAATGAAACCGAACTTAGTTGAAGCTTCTAAGTTTGAATATTTAGAATCATTTCATATAATTTTTATATTCACATTGAAAATAGTTAACAAAATTGGAACTCACGGAGCGACAACTTACTGTCCACACTCCAAATGAGTGATACACTCTTATTACATTATTAAAAATTAGATCTTATCTATAATGATGTCATTATGTTGCCGTATTGCCACCACACAATTATTCTTTCCAAATTATGCATTTTTTTTTCTTTTTTCTTTTTAATAACTTGCTACTGTCTTATGCTATCCATTTTTTTTTTTCATATAAGCAGATATTCCATATACCTTCTAAATGTTAAGTTGTAATTTAAAAAAAAAAAAAGCATTAGAGGTGTATTTTACGTCTGAATTCGTCCAAGTGGAAATCCGACAATTGCAAATGCATGATTGCATCCTCACATTTCAATAGACACCACTAAAATGTGTGGATCTTATTTTGAAAAAGCTGCTCTCAGAAAGAATATGTATATGAATACATATTTTCCATAAATATACCCCCTCCCCCCCTCAATACACACAACATGCAGGCCAAAGACTCACCCAAAATACATTCCAAATCGGCTCTATAGCTTATCGCGCTTATCAGTGTAACAGATAGTAACCCAAAGTTCATGTTCGCAAAGCGAGTTAATTGCAATGTTATTGTTTTAAGCAGTTCCCATATTTAAATGAAAAATTTATCAAATTATACAATACATACAAGAGCTGGAAGATCATAGCATTTCAATATTATAGAATACTCACGAATGTTTTTTTTTTCCCCATTTAAAATTATCAAATTTTAATGCAATTTGACAAAAATTGCACAATACTTAGTGTATGACTATCAAATAAGAGCTAGGTTTTATTGTTACAACAACGTTTAAGATCATTAAACGAGTATATATATATATATTTTTTTTAAAGAAGAATAGTATATAACTTACTGTTTTTAAGGATAGGTGATTGTTAACATTGAATTTAAATGAAAGAGTGACCCTCTGAGACAAGTACAGTACATTGCAATAACATTAAAAAATATGAAAGATATGCAATTAACACCTTAAAAGAAACATGTAATGAGTTTTGATATCTTAATAGGAGACATTATTGACATGCACATAGAAATGTCACAATTTTGTGGCTGTAGGTGCTCCATAAGACCCCTCTGCTCTTAATAAATGATCCCATTTAAATGTACATATTTAACAACATACAGAAAATGACAGGACTACAACAAAATTTTACACCTATTACAGAATAACTCCGAACTTCATAGATTTTTAAGAAACTACAGTCGAATTTTCACCGATTCTTAGAGATTGAAACACAGCATTGTTTATGAATCTTCATACTTTAGAGAATGGAACATAACTTACCATTTATTTTGAATGAATTCAGAATTTTGACATTTATTATAAATTTATGATTTAAACTCTGTAAAGTGTAAATATCCTTTGTTATGAAACTCACACTGTAGACATTTGATATGATTCGAATAAATCTATTTTTAATTTTTTATATTTTATTTTAAAAAGTGAGATTAGTAAACATGTTACACTTGAATGTATAGATACATAACTCACAACCATATAACATTTCTTAAATGGAACATGCTTAAAAAAAAAAAATTAGCTAATGAGTATAAATAAGAAATTCAATTTGAGAGATAAAAACCATTTAATGAATCTATTATTCATGAAATACACATTAACCATTATCAGTTGTACATTTAAACAAATAAGTTAAAATGATTTCCTTATTGCACATTCATAGTCCTCTGATTTGAATGACTCGAAAAAATTTCTATCATAGCAGTAAAAGACTTCTTCACCACGCAACAAAACTTTCTTAGCAATGTTATTAATGTCAAGATTTAGAAGCACTTGTTCAGACACTCTGTCATACATTTGTAATGGAGTGCTGTAAAGACATTCATGGTAACTTAAATCTTCAACTTGAGCAACACAGCCGACACATTTGAAAAGTTTTCTTACATGACACATGATGTTGTCATGAATACAAGAGATTAATTGTTCGAATGCAAAATTTTTGTCACAAATAAGTGATGGTAGAAAGGTTATAGTGTTCTTTATTTTTAATATTTGAGCAGGAAGCCACTCTATAAATATACTTTCTCGAAGATGTATACTAATGTTGTTAACACTATTCTGTAAACATGCTATTTGATTTTTATCTAAGGTAATATGACACTGTGTTAGACAAAATTTTGAATCATATAATTGAATTATTTTCTGCAAATGCAATTTTCCGTTGTCATTGAAACAGAACAACTCATTGCGACTGACGAAAGAGGTATCTGCATATAGAATATTGAACGACCACAATTTTTGAGAAAATTCACTCCACGTAGCCGGTGACAGTGTAAGACCTTCACGCGTAGGCTGTAATTCATTTCGATCGTTAGAGAGATATTTCCATATATACACTTTTAACTTCCCATGACGAAGTTTTAAATATACATACACATTAGATCCTAAATGCCAACGACGGAGTGCATCTTGCATAAAATCTGAAGAAGTAGATTCAGTCGAAACTGATTCTGTAGTGGAAGATAACACTCCGCTATGTGTTAGAGCACAAGAAAGTAGATCTTGAGTTGAGTTTTCAACCTCGGTGAGAACTTGTGAATTGACAACGGTAGATGTTTCTGCTGGGGTTTTGGAAGACATAAGATAGGTCTCTAACCAATCCTCTGCAAATTTTTGTGAGGGCGAATTAATCACATCTGAGACAATGTCCACAGATTTTGTTTCTTCTAGGGTAGGAACAGTCAACTCCGCACTATTTACACTAAAAATTATTTGCTCGAGTGATGGCATACTTTGAATTTTAGGCATTCTTTTTAGATAGTAACATCCAACTACGACATTCACAGTATAAGATTTATTTTTAAAACACTAACATCTTAAAACATTATAATTTTGTCGCAGCTATGAACGAACCAAACCTATCCACACAACGCCCAAAGTTGAAATGACTTATCAAACAACTTCATAAGTATAATCACATAACCTAAATCGAGTGTCGTGTGCAAACAGATCACATAAGATATGAAGTGATTAGAACTTATAATTTTTAATGAATCGTACAACATTAGATTGTGGTAAATACAATTGTTATCTACATGAGAAAATTTCTATATTATTTCATTCAGCTTCGAAATCATAGAGTGAAAATATGTACCAAACTTACTTAAAGTTCCTAATTTTAAATCACATTAACATTATATACTTAGAAAAATTTTATATATATTTTTATAACTTTAGGTGATATGTATCACGCGGAATATACAAGAATAGCTACCAAAAACACGAAAATAACTAACAGTATGAGGCCTTCACAAGTCGACATCCAAACTAGAAATGAACGATAAACACACTAATTACAACAATTAGATGAGAGCTTATCAGTTCTTATCTTATCTAAGATTTCACATAAAATGACGTCATCACTCCAAAGTTCACAAGATGACGTCATTGGTCCAAGGTTCGCAAGATAGCCGTTTAGCCTCTTAAAATTAAGAAGTAATTAAAATTTTTATAATTGTGAATAAGTGATTTAAAATTAAGAAGTAATTACTACCGATTTTAATTACTTCTTAATTTTAAAAGGCTAAACGGCTATCTTGCGAACCTTGGACCAATGACGTCATCTTGTGAACTTTGGAGTGATGACGTCATTTTATGTGAAATCTTAGATAAGATAAGAACTGATAAGCTCTCATCTAATTGTTGTAATTAGTGTGTTTATCGTTCATTTCTAGTTTGGATGTCGACTTGTGAAGGCCTCATACTGTTAGTTATTTTCGTGTTTTTGGTAGCTATTCTTGTATATTCCGCGTGATACATATCACCTAAAGTTATAAAAATATATATAAAATTTTTCTAAGTATATAATGTTAATGTGATTTAAAATTAGGAACTTTAAGTAAGTTTGGTACATATTTTCACTCTATGATTTCGAAGCTGAATGAAATAATATAGAAATTTTCTCATGTAGATAACAATTGTATTTACCACAGTCTAATGTTGTACGATTCATTAAAAATTATAAGTTCTAATCACTTCATATCTTATGTGATCTGTTTGCACACGACACTCGATTTAGGTTATGTGATTATACTTATGAAGTTGTTTGATAAGTCATTTCAACTTTGGGCGTTGTGTGGATAGGTTTGGTTCGTTCATAGCTGCGACAAAATTATAATGTTTTAAGATGTTAGTGTTTTAAAAATAAATCTTATACTGTGAATGTCGTAGTTGGATGTTACTATCTAAAAAGAATGCCTAAAATTCAAAGTATGCCATCACTCGAGCAAATAATTTCTAGTGTAAATAGTGCGGAGTTGACTGTTCCTACCCTAGAAGAAACAAAATCTGTGGACATTGTCTCAGATGTGATTAATTCGCTCTCACAAAAATTTGCTGAGGATTGGTTAGAGACCTATCTTATGTCTTCCAAAACCCCAGCAGAAACATCTACCGTTGTCAATTCACAAGTTCTCACCGAGGTTGAAAACTCAACTCAAGATCTACTTTCTTGTGCTCTAACACATAGCGGAGTGTTATCTTCCACTACAGAATCAGTTTCGACTGAATCTACTTCTTCAGATTTTATGCAAGATGCACTCCGTCGTTGGCATTTAGGATCTAATGTGTATGTATATTTAAAACTTCGTCATGGGAAGTTAAAAGTGTATATATGGAAATATCTCTCTAACGATCGAAATGACTTACAGCCTACGCGTGAAGGTCTTACACTGTCACCGGCTACGTGGAGTGAATTTTCTCAAAAATTGTGGTCGTTCAATATTCTATATGCAGATACCTCTTTCGTCAGTCGCAATGAGTTGTTCTGTTTCAATGACAACGGAAAATTGCATTTGCAGAAAATAATTCAATTATATGATTCAAAATTTTGTCTAACACAGTGTCATATTACCTTAGATAAAAATCAAATAGCATGTTTACAGAATAGTGTTAACAACATTAGTATACATCTTCGAGAAAGTATATTTATAGAGTGGCTTCCTGCTCAAATATTAAAAATAAAGAACACTATAACCTTTCTACCATCACTTATTTGTGACAAAAATTTTGCATTCGAACAATTAATCTCTTGTATTCATGACAACATCATGTGTCATGTAAGAAAACTTTTCAAATGTGTCGGCTGTGTTACTCAAGTTGAAGATTTAAGTTACCATGAATGTCTTTACAGCACTCCATTACAAATGTATGACAGAGTGTCTGAACAAGTGCTTCTAAATCTTGACATTAATAACATTGCTAAGAAAGTTTTGTTGCGTGGTGAAGAAGTCTTTTACTGCTATGATAGAAATTTTTTCGAGTCATTCAAATCAGAGGACTATGAATGTGCAATAAGGAAATCATTTTAACTTATTTGTTTAAATGTACAACTGATAATGGTTAATGTGTATTTCATGAATAATAGATTCATTAAATGGTTTTTATCTCTCAAATTGAATTTCTTATTTATACTCATTAGCTAATTTTTTTTTTTAAGCATGTTCCATTTAAGAAATGTTATATGGTTATGAGTTATGTATCTATACATTCAAGTGTAACATATTTACTAATCTCACTTTTTAAAATAAAATATAAAAAATTAAAAATAGATTTATTCGAATCATATCAAATGTCTACAGTGTGAGTTTCATAACGAAGGATATTTACACTTTACAGAGTTTAAATCATAAATTTATAATCAATGTCAAAATTCTGAATTCATTCAAAATAAATGGTAAGTTATGTTCCATTCTCTAAAGTATGAATATTCATAAACAATGCTGTGTTTCAATCTCTAAGAATCGGTGAAAATTCGACTGTAGTTTCTTAAAAATCTACGAAGTTGGGAGTTATTCTGTAATAGGTGTAAAATTTTGTTGTAGTCCTGTCATTTTCTGTATGTTGTTAAATATGTACATTCAAATGGGATCATTTATTAAGAGCAGAGGGGTCTTATGGAGCACCTACAGCAACAAAATTGTGACATTTATATGTGCATGTCAATAATGTCTCCTATTAAGATATCAAAACTCATTACATGTTTCTTTTAAGGTGTTAATTGCATATCTTTCATATTTTTTAATGTTATTGCAATGTACTGTACTTGTCTCAGAGGGTCACTCTTTCATTTAAATTCAATGTTAACAATCACCTATCCTTAAAAACAGTAAGTTATATACTATTCTTCTTTAAAAAAAATATATATATACTCGTTTAATGATCTTAAACGTTGTTGTAACAATAAAACCTAGCTCTTATTTGATAGTCATACACTAAGTATTGTGCAATTTTTGTCAAATTGCATTAAAATTTGATAATTTTAAATGGGGAAAAAAAAAACATTCGTGAGTATTCTATAATATTGAAATGCTATGATCTTCCAGCTCTTGTATGTATTGTATAATTTGATAAATTTTTCATTTAAATATGGGAACTGCTTAAAACAATAACATTGCAATTAACTCGCTTTGCGAACATGAACTTTGGGTTACTATCTGTTACACTGATAAGCGCGATAAGTAATAGAGCCGATTTGGAATGTATTTTGGGTGAGTCTTTGGCCTGCATGTTGTGTGTATTGAGGGGGGGAGGGGGTATATTTATGGAAAATATGTATTCATATACATATTCTTTCTGAGAGCAGCTTTTTCAAAATAAGATCCACACATTTTAGTGGTGTCTATTGAAATGTGAGGATGC
Source organism: Amaurobius ferox (assembly GCA_951213105.1). Classification (NCBI taxonomy): domain Eukaryota; kingdom Metazoa; phylum Arthropoda; class Arachnida; order Araneae; family Amaurobiidae; genus Amaurobius; species Amaurobius ferox. Next base: position 119,097,045 of record OX578151.1, read on the forward strand.
AATCATGCATTTGCAATTGTCGGATTTCCACTTGGACGAATTCAGACGTAAAATACACCTCTAATGCTTTTTTTTTTTTAAATTACAACTTAACATTTAGAAGGTATATGGAATATCTGCTTATATGAAAAAAAAAATGGATAGCATAAGACAGTAGCAAGTTATTAAAAAGAAAAAAGAAAAAAAAATGCATAATTTGGAAAGAATAATTGTGTGGTGGCAATACGGCAACATAATGACATCATTATAGATAAGATCTAATTTTTAATAATGTAATAAGAGTGTATCACTCATTTGGAGTGTGGACAGTAAGTTGTCGCTCCGTGAGTTCCAATTTTGTTAACTATTTTCAATGTGAATATAAAAATTATATGAAATGATTCTAAATATTCAAACTTAGAAGCTTCAACTAAGTTCGGTTTCATTGAAATATTTGTCTTGTAAATATTTGCATCGGTAAAACCACCATTGGTAGTTCAAACAGTCGATTCGTATTTAGAAAATTCTAGAACCGTAGTGTACAACTGTAGAAATCTATTTTTAAAAGCTGTCGAAACAGATATTTTTTTCATAAAAATGTGTTCCATACAATTTATGTCTACCGATGAAATACAACTATTTCGGACATTTTTAAAAATTTAAAAAGTTTGAAAGTTAGTGTGATAAAATCTCACACAATACTTACTCGTTTCATGTTTAGCAGGTTTTAATACCGGGTGTTGAAATCTAGGTACATGTATGTGCAAAATGGTCTATTCCTATTCAATAGATTTTAAAATGTGTTGGTGTCCTGAAAAAAATAATGTACACTCACTTCTAAGTTCTATAATGGTAGTAAAATTACGATGTTAAAATGGTGATATCATATTCATTGGGTTTTATTTAAACTGAATGCTAAAATTTTTGGGGGTGAAAATTCGTTAGTTTGTTAAATTCTAAACTTCGATATTTCAATTACATCCACCATTTTAAAAATGGCCGAATCATATTCAATGCGTAATATCATTAAAATGATGTATTTCAGATTACGTGTACCAAATCAGACCCTTGAAGTATCCAACTATTAAAATATATTATTAGAAAAAATAGGTGGCAACACCTCATACTGCTGACGTCATTATAGATAATATCTAATTTTTAATAGCGTAATGAGAGTGTATCACTCATTTGAAGTTTGACCAGTGGGTAGTGAAGAGGTCGTTCTGTGAGTTCTAATTTTCATTATTATTTTTATATACTGTTAGATTTATTTTTCAAAAATCACACACACACACTTAGAATGGTCAAATCCTGTTCACAAAACATAATTTCAGCTATGTATTACATTCATGTTTTTAAAGTTTGTGTATACATTTGTTTTTAGATACACAACACTCAGAATGGTCGAATGCTATTCACTTAACACCATTTTGAAAATGCGTAACTATACTTGGGTGTATTCAAATCATTTTTAAAAAAAATTATATTGATAGTTAGATTTATTTAAAAAAAAAAAAAAAAAAAAAATCCACTGAATACAATTTTAGCTAATTATTACATTCGTGTTTTTAAAGTTTGTGTATACATTTGTTTTTAGATACACAACACTTAAAATGGTCGAATCGTATTCATTGAACACAATTTGTGTGTTCATCCGTAATCAATTTGTTTTTAAACATTCGAAATCATTTCGTTATTATTATAAAAATCGTATTGATTTATTTTTAAAAAAAAATCCACTGAATACAATTTTAGCTAATTATTACATTCGTGTTTTTAAAGTTTGTGTATACATTTGTTTTTAGATACACAACACTCAGAATGGTCGAATCCTATTCACTGAATACAAGTTTCATGTCCACTGAACACAATTTTAGCTAATTATTACATTCGTGTTTTTAAAGTTTGTGTATACATTTGTTTTTAGATACACAACACTCAGAATAGTCGAATCCTATTCACTGAATACAAGTTTCGTGTCCACTGAACACAATTTACCTAATTATTACATTCGTGTTTTTAAAGTTTGTGTATACATTTGTTTTTTAAAAAAATCATAATGTTATAATACACAGATTTATATTCACTCCGTAGCATTCTGTTTTAAAACGCACCCTTTATAAAGTGCATCGCTATTCGAATGAACTTTGAAAAATAATCTAACTTCCACTGATAAGGTACACTTCGAAGTTAACTGCCTATAAAGCACGGGTGCTTTGGCACGATGGTAAGACGCGCGGCTTCTAATCAGTTGGGCCCAAGATCGAATCCGGCTCCTGACCAGTGAAACATTAATTTCTTTTGGGAAAAAAAAATGCCGATAGATGGCAGCACTTCATCAAAATTCGCCAGAGGGCGCTTTAACTACTTCACGCTGATAAGATCTTTCAGTCTGTCGCTGACCAGCAGAGAGGGAGGACGTGTGCTAAGGAGCTCCAAGGCGCGACACGTCATTTCCAGATTGTTCGATTGCGACATCCCTTGAAACTTCTTCCTCAGGTCAAGGGTCGGTCAGCGATTGCGAAATCCCTTGAAACCACTTCCTCAGGTCAAGGGTCAGTCAGCGATTGCGACATTCCCTCTCAAGACTCGGAGTGAAACTCACTCCGTATGAGTCATCAGGCCTCCGTGAAAGACTTTCGCAATTGCCCTCTTCCGAAAGAGGCATCCGGTGCTGCACCGCCTCACCAAACTTCCAAAAGAGGGGAGGGGGCACTGAGAGGCATCCTCCCTCCTGGGGGTCTCAAGACCCTCTGAGAGGGGCTTCCTCTCAAAAGAGGGAAGACACTCCAAAGAGGGGAGGTGGCTCAAGAGAGGCATCCTCCCAAAGAGGATCCTCTCAAAGAGGGAAATTCCCTCCCAAAGAGGGCCTCTCCTCCTGAGCCGCCTCCCCGATCCGCCGCAGTACCGGCCTTTTATAACTACTTACGTGATTATATTTTATAAATACACATGACTTACGATCAGCAGGTCATGAAATGAAACTTTTAAAGCAGTTAGTTTACAGGTGGGAGCACTAATGTCCATTTTTATCTTTATGTGATAGATTTACCCCATTTAGGGGTTATTTAGTTATGAATCCACCAACGCTTAGCTCGAATATACCTCTCACAGAAGCTAATCGAACTCCTAATATTTATAACAGTGTTTCTCACACATGTTTGATTTGAGGAACATATTTTTGTAATGAGTGAACATTACGTTCTAAGAGTACTGGCTGTCAGAAATACTCTGAAGAAGGTGGTGCCAGTCAGCTGGTTTGTGTTAGCTCGGCCGAACCGGTTATTAAAAATATCTAGGTTAGGCAAAACGATTGTTAAAAGTTTTCGTGGAAATGTGTACAAACCAAAGCTCGTGAGACGATACGCTCGGCAAGATTTCTGTACAATTCGAATGAGTTTAAAAGTTTGGAATATTCAATTTAGTTTAAATGTGGAAATATTAAATTAATCATTCAACCCTCTCAGGAATTTGATGCTGAATCTATATCAATCATTATCAAAGCTCTATCTATAGCTGATTCCGAAAAATAGAGTTTGCTAGAAAATTGTAAGTTTTATAATCGGAAGTGACATCTCCAAAACCAGAAGTGGAGATTCATAGTATATCTCCCTACTCTTTCCGGAAATAGAGGTTGGATCCATATCAGTCATTATCTGATCGCTCTTTATAGCCAATCCTGAGAAATATATATTTCAGTAAGAATTTTCATGCTGGAATTGGAAAAGGAACTGGATGTGAAATGTGTGAAATTTCTTTGTGAACCACCTTAATTCCTCCAGAATTTGATTCTCAATCCATATGTTACCATATAAACTCTATTTATAGCCACTCTTGAAATATGGTTATTTCAAAGAAAATGAAAATTTTTTAAACCAAAATAATAAAATCACTCGAAAAATAACTAGAAATTGAATTCTCATTGAACCCTCTTTTCTTATCCAAAATTTGATAATGAACTCATGTCAGTCATCATTAAAGCTCTATTACAGATTCTGGGGGAAAATTCTTCAAATGAAATGTTTCTCTCTACAATAAAAAATACTATGTCCAGCGACCGCCGACAACCAAATATTTTGTAATTTAGTATGATAATTTAGAATACATTGATATGTATCGCCTCCGAATTTGGTTACAACAGGATGGAAATATCTATTTCCTATACAATCTTGAAGTGAAAAAATTTTTGCACTATTTTTGTATGAAAAGTTTATTTTCTTTATTGTATCTTCAAATTCTAAAATTTCTCTTTTGAAATCGCTGTCGCCGTCTTAAAACAATTAATATTTAAATTAAATATTTAAATATTATTGTTGAAAACGCTGATACCATTTCAAAAGCAGTAATATGTAAAGAATCACTTCTCTAAAAACGCAGTGTCAGTGTGTCAGAGCAGCAAATGCAACCTCGAGCGCTGAAAAAACCTATGTATACCAATTCGACTATGATGAATTCAAATCCGAAACCCGTTTTTCAAATTAACTCTTGAATATCGACAAATAACTTCTTAAAGTTTGGCCTGTTTTGCTGTTTTTGTGTTTATAATATGAATGGCGTTGCCACAACAGAATGCAATTACATGGCTATGAGACTTTAATGCCTGAAGAAATAAAATCAACTGTATTCAGCTCATGGAGTTAGAGATGAGACCACTGGCATGATTCAGCTGAAGAGGAAAGTTAATATCGAGAGGTCATCCCAATTTAAAAATTCAGAATATGAATATTTGAAACATGAAGTTAGAGATATTTACTTCCTGCTTTATCTTCAAATTCACGTTTTAAACAATATGCAATTAATGAACATTTTATTTATAGATAGATTGATTGAAGCTGAATAGTATGACTCAAAGTTAGAAAGATTTAATACTTTTTTCCCTTGGTATGGCTAGAAATTGAAAACTTGATAAAAAGTTTGAGGTATTAAACTTGATAAATTATTTTGTTAAAGGGTATAGGAGGGGGGGCGTAAATTAATTGCATTGTATTAGAGTTTAGAATAGTATGTATGTTTTGATAAGGAGCCGTATAAGAAATAGTAATTTTGAATGGAAGGATTGCATGTGTCTATGGATATTAGGAAAATATGGGAAGGTCGACGGGAATTGATCGCCGCCGGTTCTTGTTTCACATGTTCTCATTCTAGACGTCCCAAAACGCCGTCATCCGATCAAATCTCGAGTTTCGATTTTCGACCATATTATTCGATACTATTTTGATCGCCACAAAATACTTTCTATATAAATTACCCTACATTGTAAGAGACATAAATAATCTGGCAAACTTCCAGTGGGTGTTTAATAGAAAACTTGACAACCTACAACATTCATCTTATGCCACCTTCCGCTTCAAAATGCATGATGGACTCGTTTTGAAAATCCGAATTTCATAATAAAATTTGTAACGATTTATTGACGTCACATGCGATGGGAAAGAAGATAAACTTCAAATATGTGAACGCATATTCGATATGAAAGAAGGGAAAGAAATTGCATCGTTCGGTTGTAAATTTTATTTAAATTTGAAAAAAAAAAGAACTTAATTTAGCGATGCATTAAATATCTTTATTATTTTACATATGGGTTGTTTCCCATAAGGATGGATCTATAAATATAAAATTAAAAGTATTTTGCTTGTTTCATACTTTATTTATTAAGCATACAAATCTAGAGTTTGGGACGGATTTATTTGGAATCTGTTATGGTCATTCTCTACTATCATTATGACCATTCTGTATTGTCATTCTCTACTACCTATGGCCATTCTCTTATGAGTAACCTTGTGCATGTTTCGTGTTTCTATAGGTTAGGGTTTGTCGAAAAGTTCATAACAAGAAAGGTCAATCATGCATGATGCATTAATTATGAAGCACTTTCCAACTGAAATGCAATTATCATTAAAGATCTCTAATTTGCGATGCATCTATTTCTGGTATTTTTAAATTATCACAGTACTACAGTAATTTATCACACTTGAAAACTTAAAACTTCATCGAAGAGTACAATGCTAGTGACACGAAATGAACTTTAATCAAATATCTTCTTCGAAATATAAATCGTCTGCCTCTCTATGCACATTCAATGAATATTTCATTCATATCATTTATACTCCAGACTCCAGAGTTAAATAATTTTGCATGAAAAAAATTCAGCAATATTTATACAACTCACTTTATAATCTCTTGATTTATTTACACTTTTTACTTCTGCATTATTTACTAGAAATAATCATTATAGAAATACATAATTACTAGAAATAATCATTATAGATATTATAGAAATCAACAAGAGAAGATATGGAAATAATCAAAATTTAGTGATCACTTAGAAATAATCAATAGATTATTTCTAAATAGAAATTAGAGTTATAGAAATAATCAAAGTTTACTGATCATTTAATATAAAAGGTATTGTAACTGCGGTCGTGCAGAAATTAAATACACAAATAATATACAATAATAAAAACGTTTTATAACGAATGCAACACTTAATGTAAATTTAAATTATCTTTAAACATCTACGGTTACAGTGCTATGAAGGCCAAATTTTATTTTGCAATGAGTCACATGATCTCTTTATATATCATGGGTGTAATAATTATTTCAATTTTAATATAAAAAAATACCCAACATATTATGCAAAAATATTTTAAAACATTTTATGTGATAATTCGCATATTTCCTAAAATTTTCGAAGAAATCTTCAAATGTAAACTTTGCTCAAAACATGTTTAAAAAATGAAGTTCAAAAGAGTTCAATGTATTTCATTCTTTAAACCCTTGCTGAAACCGAAACTAATTGGATGATATTATTAATTTTCATTCCCAAATATCCCACAAACCTACTAAAATGCCGCCATTTCGATTAAGTCATTTTTACAGCAGTTATCTTGCTTTCGGACAGAAAGACAATCAGAATGACCAAAGTCATAAATAATTTTCAACTACGTTGGAAAGTTTAAAAAAAATATAAATGGCCGACATAGCATTTTCTGCTGGAATACGGCCATGGAATATGGAATATAAGATTGCGGAAATATAAATTAATTAATATTTTCAATTTTTTGTGATATGTTTTGTTTTGGCAGAGTTTTCAGATTTATTGTGCTAACTAACTTGAACAAGGTATATAAGAACAAATACTGCAATAATGCAGTACGCAGCTGTTTCGAAAATACGATGGATCCCCTTCATCAGTTGCAAGAGAGCCAACAAATCCGAAGTCCGAAAGATAAATGGGTTGTGTTATTTTTGCTTATATCCGTTGCTCAAGTAGATTACCCATTGCATAAAGTATATTTTACTTATTGATCATACATTGTGTTTAGCCGATTGTTGAAAGAATGTAAAAATAGTATGGGTATATTTTCTAATACCGTTTCAGCATTTTCATTTAGGGATATACTGATAAGATTTTGTTTTCTGAATCTGCTTACAAATTTAACCGGGATGCTTTATTCTTCAGATCTGCATATGAGGATAATTTTGTTCAGCGAGAACATGACTATTTACGCTTTATTTTAGAGTAATTAAATTAAATATTTGTATATAATGATTTAGAGGATAATAATATTTTGAATGCTACAGAAATTTGCGCTTATTTCAAATCGTGAGCAAAGTCGGGTATATCTGTTAGTTGTACATAAAATGGTTTAATTTTCGATTCTTCAATTTCACTTAAAAAGATAGCTCAAAACATGTCTATTCCAAAAACACAATTTTTCCAAAAAAATAATTTAGGCTTAGAATACATAATCACTTAAAATATTACATTTAAGAGTGTAGATACATTTCCTGATTACTATTTAGTGGTTACTACACTTTAGTGATTGCTTGCGCGATTTTATTTTAGTGATTTGCGTAGTTCAAAATCCCTATTATAGAAATATCCAGCCGACAAATTGACAATGGTTAATTTGTATTTTATACAATTCCAAACTTGTAAATGAGTCGAAAATTTAAATTAAAACTTCCGGCACAATCCGGATACTTTCTCCATGCATATACTGCAATGAAAACAAGTTATGCGTAATATTTATAGCCATAAGAGCCATACGCCATTTTTAATTCTCAAATTGTAATATTTGAAGCACGAGAGGAATTCTATAACTTTTCAATTCAGGCAATCAGCCATCATCGATGCAATGTTTCATTGCTTTTCCGAACCATTAACTCCGATTCGGCGAGAATGGAAGTGAACAGTTTTGCAGATGCAGCTTACGCCTTAATAATTTCCGCAAAATGGCGGTAGAGAAATTGAAAATCTTGGATGTAAAGAGACCGTGATAAGAAGTTATTAATACTAATGGATGGGTAATTTCCTTTCTTAATCCTCGAGGGTTCTTTCCTTTAAGAAGGGTTATTGGAAATATATCCGCGTAGGTATATTTGATATAATGTATGAACGACATAATGCTGATTAGGAATATTTTTTTCCATATGCATATGTAAATAACTTTTACTGCTGATTTATTAGGAAACAGAAATTTACATAGGAACGAAATTAAAATTTCTATATATATTTTAACAGTAAAGTTAAAAAAAATTGAATTGAAGAATAATTAATGATGGCAAAATAAAAAATAATACACCAATTAAAATAAATATATCATTAAATGTCCTATTAGCATTTACGTTTCCTGTTATACCTTAAAACTGGGTAATTGTATGTATCTGAATTGATGGAGATTTCAGCTTTGCAAAAGGAAAATAATAATAATCCCTCAATTCAGAATATTTATTTGTTAAATACGTTGGAATTCGCAGTTTTTGTAGAACTACATTTGAAGAAGTTTGAAAAATATTAATTTATATGAAATATAAAGAATTCTGAAAAATGATATTTTACATGAAACGTGAAGTAAATATTTATAATTTGCATGAAACGCAACAATTTCTGAAAAGCGGAAATTTGTATGGAACATACAGAACAATAAACAAGAAATATCGTTCATGCATAAAGCATTCATAATGAAACACTTTCCAACTGAGATGCAATTTTATTTATGCAGCTCTAAAATGCAAAATATTCATCAGAGCTATTTTTCAAATTATCAGTACTACAATAATTTATTATACTTGGAAACTTAAAACTTCATCAAAAAAGTCAATGTTATATATCGCTTGCTTCTCTATGTAAAATAAATGAAAGTTTCATTCATATAATTTATATTCCAGACTCCGGATCTAAATAATTTTCCGTGAAAAAAAATGCAGCAATTCTTATGCAACTCATCTTATAATTGCTTAATTTGTTTACATTCTGCAAGGTATAGAAATTAGACATCGTTGTAGGAATAATCAAAATTTTGTGATTATTTAAATCAAAAATATTGAAATTGGGTTGATCCAGAATTTAGATACACAGATAAGATGCAAAAATAAAGCGATTTTATGACAGATGCAAAAATAAAGCGGTTTTATGACAGATGAAACACTAAATATAAATAGATCTTTAAACATCACGATTTTTAAACTGGGGAAAAAATGGATGTCATATTTTATTTTGAAATAAGTCACTTGATATCTTCATATAATATGAGTGTAATTATTATTTCAATTTTTATTTAAAAAACTACTTAACATGTTTTGCTGAAAATTGTTTCACACATTTTATGAGATAATTTGAAAGTTTCCTAAACTTTTCGAAGCAATTTGTGTATTTCAACGCAGATTAAAAAATGTTTAAAAAAATACGTCCCACAGGGTTTAATGTATTTGATTTTTTCAACACGAGTTAATTTGGAAACTAATTGGGCAATATTATTCATTTGCATTCGCATATGTCCCACAGGCAGTCTCAATAACATACTAAAATTTCATTTTGATAAAGTCCTTGTTACGGCAGTTATCGTACGAACGGACAGACAGACAATAAGAACAAAGTCATAAACACTTTACAACTGTGGAAAGTGGTAAAAATGGTACTACATGAAACGTTTGACAGGAAACGTAAAGAATTCAGAAAAATGATACATTACATGAAACGTAAAGATTTGTACTGTTTATTAGAATTATTTACGTTTCATGCTATAACTTTTACATGATACGTACAGAAATCTGAACAATGATAATTGACATAAAATGTAAAGAATTCTGAAAAATGTTAAATTACATGAAATGTAAAGAAGAATTCTTACAGCGTTATGAATGATATATATATATATACATTTTGAAACCTGTTTAGTAAAATAATTTGAACAATATATTGGGTTTACGCGCAACGGGAAGGATTTTAAAGTCAATATTATGTGAATATGAACGCAAAGGCGATATGTAAATGCAAGGTAAGAACATATCCCGAAGGAAATCAAAAGTTTCCTAGCAAATGTTACTTAAATTTGAAAAAAGTCCAATGGAGCCAGTGGTTCGAACGCGGGAATTGTACTCGGTAGGCCCGGTTTCGATTCCCTCTTCTGCCAAAACAGCCGCCGTGTTCACGCGGAGTACGATCAAGTTAAACATGTGGGTCCGTACATCTTTCCGAGAGGTTGGTGGTACGGGAAGGAGGGTACGGTCCCTGTGGATGCCACCCCCACTGGGTTCCGGTCGACATTGGGTGGCTCTTCCCAGCCATCCAAACAGTCACGTTACACCTCTCTGGGAGGTCGGACGGTCTGGGCCTCAATAACACACAGTATACAGTAAAAAAAAGTCATAGGATGGAGACAAATATACAAATTAAAGCGTTCTACTGATTTATACTTTTTCAGCGTCCCTGAACTTTAAATACGTTTTCAGCATTTATGAAACATTTAAAACAGATGCCACTATTTTTGATCCAGAAATAAAAGAAATTATGTTTTTATTTTGAAGCAAATGACACCATATACAGGATAATAAAATGTGCTTTTATTAAGATATCGCATATGTTTTGGGGGGAAAATCTTTGAGAATTGTATTTATAATCAGTATTATCAACTTAGTAAAACATTTCCAAGTATTTTTAACAAGAAATATTAATTCAACTTTATTGTTTAGTTTATGTCACGAGATATTAATTAAAGGAATTTCTCTTTTGAACATGTAGCTATATTTATCGAAATAATCAAGTGAATTTAAACTAAGTAGAGTTATGCTTAATTTAATAGGTAACAAAAAATATGTATATTGATTTTCAACGAGATTTAGATGTATGAAAGCTCCAAATCGTATTGGTAGTTTTCGACAATATTGGAATTTATTAATCAGTAGAATAATAACTAAATGTGATAAAATAATTTTAGGAGACCTAAAACCTCTCACCAAAATTAGCATGTTAATAGTTTCATGCTTATATTTGAACAAGGTCACAAATAAAGCATACTTTAAACAAAACATTTTATTATCTGTATGTAACTTACATGTAATGAAAATGTGATTATTAAAACGTGTGAAACTTATGTGGAAAAAACAACCACACACCAAAGTTAGATATTCTAGCTGCTCCAGTTCTTAAGTTATTTGCCAAAAACTGGTACATTCCTATGGTGGGCTCCGTGTTTCTTTCGGGCATGCATCCGGGAGGGCCAAGCCCTTCCCCTCTTAGACGATTATTCGCCCCTCCCGGAGAGATTTTATATTAACTTATTTTCTTTATATATGACAGCATTTAGGTATATTTATATAGAGTAAATAGACAATTTCCTCCCCTTAAAGTTCGCTCATTCAAGATTTGTCCACTCACCAAAGGTATAATATTCTATTAATTTTCCATTTTTAAATTTCCTTTGGCATTATTCCAAATTTCGCCAACAGAGGAATTAAGGGGCGCGGTAGCCCATTGGTTAGCGCGCTGGAGTTGCACTCGGTAGGCCCGGGTTCGATTCCAGCCGCTGCCAAAACTGCCGCCGTGTTCATGCGGAGTACGATCACGTTAAACATGTGGGTCCGAAAGTCCTTCCGAGAGGTTGGTGGTAGGGGAAGGAGGGTACGGTCCCTGTGGATGCCTCCCCCACTGGGTTCCGGTCTAAATTGGGTGGCACTTCCCGACCGTCCAAACAGTTACCTTACACCTTTCTGGTAGGTCGGACGGTCTGGGTTTCAACAACAACAACAGAGGAATTAAGCGGGGTTTCGGAAGAAGCGAGCATCGAAATGATTTTTAAGACAATTTTTTTGGTATTTTCTTTTTGAGTTGAGTACTTAATAAAGTAGTGATTGCTAATAAAAGCTTCTTCATCAAAATTTACATAACTTTACATCCAGGCATTGTTTATCAAACATATAAGCACTACTTAAATATAAAAAAGTCAAATATCCTACTTAAAATATTAAGCCTGGTCAAGTTATGAACGTGATCGAGTTATGAACGTGATCGAGTTATGGACGTGACCCAGACATGAAAGTTTTCCTAGTCAGGAGGTTCTGACTTTCAACCATTACTTCATTTTCATTTAAATTGATTTTATTTTGTTCTTTCTTTAGACAGTAATGAACGTAAGATAGTAATATAAATAAAAATTCAAGCCATGCCATAAATGTCATAAATGCTCTTTATGTACTCTGAAATTCAAAAGACTAAAATCTTCAAATCTATCGGAATTCTTAAAATGCCGAATACATTAAATAAGCTTATAATAAATGCTATCATAAAATTCATTCTGGCACAATTATTTTTTGTATAATCATTTCATTAATACATATCTGGTACAATTTCATAGTAAATGATGCAAATACTATCTAATACTACACGTCATGGTCCTTTAAAATTATTTTCCTTTTAAATGGTCATGTGTGTCACTTGAAAAGAAAAATTGATGTGCGAAATACATGACTTTAACTATATTTTTTAATGACTTTATTTCTTTCACATCGAAATAATGATTCAATAGATCCACGCACAGTGTTTTTACCGTTGAAAAGTACATTAACATTTGGAGGGTTTCAGAATCACCACATGTAAAAATATTTTGAAGTAGCCATTGCAGCCATTTAACTGATATTCCCTGAAATAATTCTTTCAATTCTTTCATTTGACATCATTGTCGTAACTTTGGAGTCATTTTTGAAAAATTCGCTCCATTCTTAAAATTTGCCAGGTTGACGATATTTCTCCAAATTTAATACCAAGGTCATCCAGCTTATCACCAAGTGTTCGGACGATTTTTGTTACTGTTCATTACGTTATTTTTTAGTAAAAGTTTGTTGAAAAACCTGCAATATCTCGAGAAAGGCTCAAGCTAACTTTCTAAAATTTGTGTCATTCGATAATAAAAAATTACTTAATTTCACTAAAATTACTTAAAATATGAATAGTAATTTAACATCATTTAATGTCCTGACTGTTTTTATAATTTTCTTAATAATTCATGCAAAAATTGGGAGGAGTCTTCCATACGTACGATGGTATTTAACATTAATTTGGTTCCAGTATTTACCGACGGCACTAATCGCACCAAATTATGTGTTCGAAACGCTCTCTTCTCATGAGACATCGCTTCCACAGGCTCGTCAGCACACACACACACACACACACATCTACATATACACACAGACATGACCTTTAAACATTCTACTCAAATTCAAGGATTCTTGACAATAGAACAATAGAATATAACAATAGAATTTCGAAGTATTATGACAATGTGTTTCAACGCAAAATTTTAAATATCATTATCGCATAGTGTTAATGCATTTTTAACACTTTCGAACAATTTCATAATTTATCTATATAAGTAAGAAAAATACTATGCTGTTAATGATTACGTTAATATGCTATTTATTGTATTCACCAATTTTGGATTTAAAATCAAAATAACCAGTTTTGCAACTTAACCTACTATCTAATAATCAACTGTCTCTGGCGAAATTTATAGCTGTATTAGCTAGACAAGAATGTACATAGCCAAATGTAAATAAATGGATAGATCTACCCCATAAGGTCTAAAACGGATACAAGTGACAGAGTGAAATTCGACAGCATTCACACTATAATTCTTTCCCAGGAAACGAAGATACTAGTAGAAATATGGTTTGTGATTGAAATATGTGTTCTATTTATTTTAACATGCTGCTTCTGTATGCGAAGCAGCGTTCTCGAATTTGAAAAGCTGCTTAGGCAGAAACTGTTGATTAAACGAAATCTCATTATTTGACTAATTTTCTTTAAAATGGCTATGGTAGATAAAGAAACTTGATTTTCTCAAACTCATATGGTATTAAAAATAATTCGATGTGTTTTTTACAAACATTACCGTTTCTAGTTCGATACCAAGAATTATATTTCCACACAAAAATCTGTCGATCGTCCGACTGCATAAAAATCTGGACTCATGGGTGAATAGGGCATTGTTACATTCGTCAATGGTCCAACTGGCGTATTCCTGACATTAGAGACGGGCTGCTCTGTCTCTCGCAGAAAACGGCACAGCAGATGGTTTGCCTCCGAGTATAAAAGCCATGTGAGTGCAATCTCCTTCTATACTTTAGAATTTATTACAATATATATTAAAATCTGTAAGAGGTCTGGGTTTGGGTTGGGAAAACATAGGGCAGGCTCATAACTGGCGGGATGAGCCCCACCGCAATTAGCGCAGGTGTATGGGGTACTATTTATTTTTAGGCATTCAATAGTTTTGTGTGGGCAATCGCATTTGACGCATTTAGGGGAAAGGTAGAAGGATCTGGCACTATGATGAAATGTTTGGCACGAAAAACATTGGGACGTTTGGTTCCCTACACGGTATCTCTCAACTTTATATGTATTCCTAGAATTTCTTTGTTTTGATATATAGCAACATTATCAGGGACATTGGTTGTAGAAGAGAAGCATTAAAATTTTATTGGTACGGGGACCTTCATAAATTTGGGTTACACCATTAAATTTAGTTTTATAATTTAATAGTTCATTTCTTAGATCAGTGCTTGTTGGGACAGGGAGGCCTCTGATTACCAATTTTAGGGGCTTCTCTTCAATTAATAGGAATGTTCGACAATGGATTTTGTCATCAGTTAATTTACGTTGGGTTGCAATGTATTCGTCTCTCGCGTTAACCTGAATTTTAACTAGGATGCCTCTTATGTGGCCCTTTATGGAGGGAGCTACAGTTTTAAGATCATTTAAGTAATCGTGCCATTTAGCAGCTGCGACAATAAAAACGGAGGTTGGTGGTTTTTCTTTTTTAGGGACAGTGTCTGTTATCCGCTCATCAGACGCTGGTACCTCAGGTTTCAGCACTTGCTTGAACGCGCTAAAGGATAGGGGATTTTATTTGCTTAGTGCGGTCTTTGTGCATTTTTTGCACGATTTGAAATCCGTCTTTATCTATCAGGGGACGCTATATAGTAATAAAATTAAAATTAGAGTTAAAATTAAGATTAGAGTCAGAGTTAAAATTAAAATTAGGGTTAGAGATTATATTTGAATTTGCAATAAAAGCAAATGGAGCAAGGTTGTAGTAGCTTTCAAAAGAAGTAGATTGCGCTACCAGATCGGCAAAATTCGAACTGAGCTGGGTGACAGGAATCTGAGCTGAAACTACAGAAAAAGAAATATTCCCCGCGAGAAGAACTCACGGAAGGTTCACCATCATCAGGAACAGTTGAAGTATCCATTTCAGATTTCCTATTCAAATCGAATGTGGCAATCTGGTACAGATCTTGTTTCTTTCCTCCGATGAGATCTCACTTGGTGTATCCTCCTCTAAGTCGAGAAGCTTATCATAAGTCATTTCCAAAACCCAGGATTAATCCATAAAGGGTTCCTTCTGTATTTTCACAACGTGGCAAGACTGTTCTTTATACTTATTGTAATCAGAAACAATTTTGTTATGTCCAAACATCTTTTTGAACTCTTGAAGATTTGGCATATGTGATGGTTGAGACATTACAAAAGCATGTGGGAAAAACACTTGAAGAGCTCAGTGCGAACCAGTCCTTCCTCGACCAAGTACACCGCCAAACTCTCCAATCCTGAGAAATAGATGTTTTAATCGAAATTTTAAGGTAAAGGAACTAGATGAGGAATGTGTTGAAGACCCAGACTACTAGATTGGCCCTATGGCTTACAGCAACTGTTTGAGTGGCCGGGCATGTGGAATGTGCGTCAATGGAATGTGCGTCAATGGAATGTGCGTGTGGAATGTGCGTCGTGTTTTCAAGCCTAATGGAAAAATAATTAGAAGTTGAAATTCTTCGTGAATTCCTCTTTCTTATCCAAAAGTTGATAATGAACAAATGTCAGTGAACATCAAAGCTCTGGGCTCTATAATAGATTCTGAGGGGGAACACAATCGAAATGAAAAGTTTATTTCTATATTAAAATCTAGGTGCCGCCGATTACTAAATTCTTTTAAAATAGAGATATTTTCTGTCAAAGTTAGCACTGGACTTAACCTATGGCATCAAATAATTTGAAATTTAGTATGATCAATTAGAACATATTGATATGTATCACTGTCGAATATGGTTACAATCGGATGAACATTTCTATGTTTTATACAATTTTAAAGTGAAATATTTGTATGAAATGACAAATTGTGTTTGAACATTTTATTATTTTTTATTTTGTCTACAATATCTAAACTTTTATTGTTGAAAACGTTTTCACCATCTGAAAAGTGGCAATATTTAAAGAATCGTATCTCTAAAAGCGCAGTCTCAGTATGTCAGAGCACCAAATGAAACCCCTGCGGCTGAAAAAACTTATATGCACTAATTCGATAGTTCTGAATCCAAATACGAAACCCGTTCTTAAATTAACTATTGAATTTGAAGAAATGACTTCTTAAGTTTGGCCTGTTTTACTATTTTTGTATTTAAAATCTGAAAGGATTTGCCACAACATAATGTAATTGCGTGCCTGTGAGATTTTAATTCCTACCGAAATAAAAAGAAAACTGATACAGCTCATGGAGTTAGAGATGAGACTACTTCCATGATTCAGCTGAGGAGAAAAGTTAATATTGAGACGTTACCCTGATTTAAAAATTCAGAATACGAATATTTAAGACATCGAGTTAGAGATACTTACTTTCTGCTTCACTCCAAATGCACGTTTTGAGCAATGCAATTAATGCAAACTTTGTTTATAAATAGATTGGTTGGAGCTCAATATTATGACTCAAAAAGTTAGACACACAAAGTTGTCTCATAAAGTATGACTCATAAATTTGACTAATAAAGTTAGCCCCTTTTCTTCCATGGTATGACCAGCAATTGAAAATTTGAGATAAAATGTTTGAGGTATTAAACTTGATAAATTCATTTGTTAAAGGGTCTAAGGGACCGTGATTTAATTGAGTTATGTTAGGAGTTGAAATTGTATGTATATTTTGATAAGGAATCGTATAATAAATTGTAATTTTGAATGGCTCGCATGTAACTATGGATAAATTTCATAAATTAATAAATTTCATAATTTATCGATACAAGTAAGAAAAATAATGCAGTATTAATTAATATGTTAACATGTTATTTGATGCATTCACCGATTTCGGATAAAACTCCAAAATAACCAAAGTTTCACAATTCAACCTAATGGCTAATGCGCAACTGTCAATGTTGAAATTTATAGATATATTAGCTAGACAAGAAAATATACATAACTAAATATAAATAAATAGCTAGATCTAACCCTAAAACCGGCAAATGGAAACAAGTGACACATTGAAATTGGTCACCATCCGGCCGTCCAAATGGTTGCTCAAGTCCTTGTTGACGAGCCGGACGGTCTGGGTCTTCAACATTGAAATTGGTCAGCATTCACAGTGTAATTCTTTCTCAGGAAACGAAGATTTTAGCAGAAATATGGTTTGTGATTGAAATCTGCGTTCTAATTATTTTGACTTGCTGCTTCTGTAAGCGAAGCAGCGTTCTGGAATTAGGATTCTACCAAGCTGGGCGTTAATTAAACGAAATCTCATTTTATGAATAATTTTCCTTTTAAATAGTTATGGTAGATAAAAAGAATTTTATTTCTCAAACTCGCATGGTATGAATAATTCGATGTGATTTTTTCCAAACTCTACCCTACTAGTTTATTACAAAGAATTATATTTACACACAATAATCTGTCGATGGTCCGACTGCAAAGCGAATCTCGACTCATATGTGAATAGGACATTGCTGCAATCGTCTATGGTCTAACTGACGTGTTCCTGACCCCATTAGAGACAGGCTTCTCTGCTCTTTGCACACAAAGGAATGGCATATGTTTTGCCTCCCCACATAAAATCCATGCTCATGCAATCTTCTTTTCACAATTGTAATCGATACATGCCTACCTGTAGCTGCAGCGAGGATATAAAGAAAAGCAGGTGCTGTTTCTTGCCCATTGCGTCAGCCTAATGACGCTAAGTAGGGGTCATCGGAAGATGTTGTAACTCGAGGGAGACCCGAAACGTTTGAAAGGTGAAATGATGAAAAACCATGTTTCCAAATGAGATAGAGACTTCCAATTTGGTGTACGGGTAGATAGTTCGAAAGGAAGAACATGTGCTATTTCAGTTTTCTGATATTTTCTATTTTAGAGAGTGCCGCAAACCCAAATGTTCCATTTTCCGAAAAATGAGAAGCGCTTCTTTAAAAATGTAATAGAAGCTAGATATTTGGTATATGGGGCAATCATCTGATTAAAAAAATTTTTCAAAAATGTTTTTCAAAAATGTAAGTTTTTCAAAAATGATCATTTACAGGGGTGGCTACGAAACACGAAAACGTTCGAAGAGTGAAACAATAGAAAAAATAATGTTTCGAAATGGAATAGAAACTTCAAATTTAGTGTATATGTCGATAGTTCAAAAGAAAGAAAGTGTGCAGTAGAAAATTTCCAATATTTGTAATTGTGGGGGGGGATCCGCGCTGCAAAAGTTCGAAAAGTGAAATTTTAGAAACCATGCTTTACGATGAGATAGAGAATTCAAATATGGTGTATCGGTAATGAGTTGGCAAGAAAGAAAGTGTGCAATTTCAGATTTCCAATATTTTCTACTTAAGGAAGTGCCGCACACCAAAATGTTCAACGTCTAGAAATTTGACACATGACATAATCATTTGATGAAAACACACAAGACGAATAGTTTTCCAAAAATGTTCGTTTAAGGGGTGCTCCAGAGAAACACGTTCGAAAGGTGAATTTATAAAAAAACATGCTTTGGGTGATTACAAATTCTCATAGAGATTTCAAAAGTGTTGTACGAGTAGATAGTTTGGAAGGGAGAGCTTGAACAATTTCATTTTTCCAATATTTTCTACTTTGGGGGGGTGCCGCACATCAAAATTTTCGATTTTCAGAATAAATGAGAAACACTCTGTTTGAAATGTGCTAGAGACTTGATATTTGCTATATGGGACAATCATTGGATAGGAAACCCAAGCAAAACGCAGTTTTTAAAAAATGTTCCTATTAGGGGGTGGGAACTCCACTACAAACACTCGAAAAGTGAAAGATAAACAAAGCATTTTAGAGA
Organism: Amaurobius ferox; assembly: GCA_951213105.1. Taxonomy (NCBI): domain Eukaryota; kingdom Metazoa; phylum Arthropoda; class Arachnida; order Araneae; family Amaurobiidae; genus Amaurobius; species Amaurobius ferox. Next base: position 119,116,409 of record OX578151.1, read on the forward strand.
TGATATGGAGACTTCAAGATAGTTGGAAAGAGTGAAAGTGTGCAATTTCATTTTTTCAACATTAGCTATTGTAGGATGGTGCTGCACTCTTAATTATTCTATTTGACAAACAAATGAAAAACGCCTCTTTTCCAACGTGATAGAGGCTTAAAATTTCGTATATGGGATTTTTCGTATATTTTGTATAAGGTGAAATGAAAGAAAAATACTGCTTCGTGATAGGATAGATTTCAAATTTGATATACCGATAGATAGTTTGAAAAATAAAGAAAGTGTGCAATTTCAGGTTTTCAATATTTGTTACTTTAGGGTGTGCCGCACACCAAAAAGTTCGATTTTCCAAATAAATGAGACACTCTTCCATTTAAATGTGAAAGAGGCTTGATATTTGATATATGGGCCAATTATATGATAAAAAAACGAATAGAGTTTTCAAAAAACGTTCATTTATGGGTGTGCTCCACAGAAAAACGTTCGAAAATTGAAATGATGAAATAGCATGTTTCGGGATGAAATTGAGACTATAATTTGGTTTACCGGTAGATAGTTTGGATTGAAAGGAAGAAGTGTGCAAGTTAAGTTTCCCAATACTCTCATCTTTGGGGGATTCTGCACACCAAAACATTCGATTTGCTGCATAAATATGAACCGCGATTTAATCAAAAATTTACAATATTCGGGGGGGGGGGAGTGCTTATTGCGACACCGTTGATTTTCAGCGGGTATTCAGCTAGTATATACTAAATGCCAAATTTCCGTCTGTCTGTCTCGCTTTTTTTAGGCACTTTCCGAATAAATAGAGACTTGCAACTTAGTACACGCGTCGATTGTTTGATAAAATCCCCTGGAAAAATCGGATTTTTCAAAAATGTTCTGTAGAAGGGGGGTACCCCACATCAAAACGTTCGAAAAGTGAAATGTTAGTAAAGAATACTTTGCGATGAGATAGAGATTCAAATTTAGTGTATGGGTAAACCATTCGATAGGAAGAAAGTGTGCAATTTCAGATTTTCAATATTTGCTATACTAGGAAGTTCATCACATCGAAATGTTCAATTTGAAAATGTTCGATTCGCAGAACAAATGAGAAGCGTGAGCTTTAAAATTGGATAGAAGCTTGAAATGTGGTATTATATATACCAATTGCCAAGTGTCCGACTGTCTGTCTGTCTGTCTGTCACGCTTTTTTTCGGCACTTCCCGAATAGATAGAGACTTCCAATTTGGTACACGGCTCGAGCCTTCGATAAAAACCCCTGGAAAAATAGAATTTTTTGAAAACGCTCTCTAGAGGGGGTGCTCCACCCCAAAGCGTTTGAAAAGTGACATGACAGGAAAGTATACTTTGCCATAAGATAGATACCTCAAATTTGGTGCATGGATAAATCGTTCGAAAGGAAGAAAGTATGAAATTTCAGTTTCCCAATATTTTCTACTTAAGGGGGTGCCGCACACCAAAATGTTCGATTTTCCGAATAAATGAGAAACGGCCCCTTTAAAATTTGATAGTGGCTTGAAATTTGGTATACCCAATAATCATTTGGTAAAAACACCCAAAACGAATATAGTTTTTCAAAAATTTTCGTTTAAGGGGGTGCTCCAGAGGAAAATATTCGAAAGGTGAATTGATAAAAAAAAACATGCTTCGGAATGAAATAGAGATTTCAAATTTGGTGGACGGGTAGATAGTTTGGAAGAAAGAAAGTGTACAAATTCAGTTTTCCAATATTTTTTACTTTAGGCGGGTATCGCACACAAAACTTCTCGATTTTCGGAATGAAGTGGAAACACTTCTTTTAGAACGTGATAGAGTCATGATATTTGGTATATGGGAGAAGCATTTAATAGAAAACCCAAGAAGAATAAAGATTTTCAAAAATATATATTTAAGGGGAGTGTACGCTACAGAAAATCATTCGAAAAGTGAAATGATAGAAAAAACATGCTTCGCGATAAGATAGAGACTTCAAATTTGGTATAAGTGTAGATAGTTAGAAAGGAAGAAAGTGTGCAATTTAAGTTTTCCAACATTTGCTATTGTAGGGGGTGCCGCACACTAAAATGTTCGATTTGACGAACAAATGAAATACGCCTTCTTTACAATGTTATAGAGGCTTGAAATTTAGTATATGGGGTAATCACTTGATAAAAACCCTACGATTATTACGGTTTTTCAAAAATTATCATTTAAGGGGGTGCAACACAGAAAAACTTTTGAAATATGAAGTGATAGAAAAACATGCTTCACGATATGATAGAGACATCAAATTTGGTGTACTGGTAGGTAGTTTGAAAGGAAGAAGGTGTGCCATATTTGATTTCCAATATTTGTAACTTTAGGGGTGCCGAATACAAATATGTTCGATTTTCGGAATAAATGAGACACTCTTACTTTAAATGCCATAGAGCTCTGATATAGGAAGATCTGAAATAGGAAGGATCTGATCTGAAATAGGAAGAATTTTGAAAATTGATTAATTTACACGAATCTAAGAAATCTGAAAAATGATAATTTACATAAAAAGGTGAAGAATTCTGAATATTTATAATTTATATAAAATGCTAAATTTTCTGATAAATGATAACTTACATGAAACGTGAAGAATTCTGAAAATGATAATTTACTTGAAACGTTAAGAATTCTTACAGTGACATGAATGATATATACCCATTTTAGTAAAATGACTTGAACAATTTATTGGGTTTACGCGCAACTGGGAAGAATTCCAAAGTCAATATTATGCGAATATGAATGCAAAGTCGATATGTAAATGGAAGGAAAAATATTTTCCGCCGGAAATCAAAAATTCTCTTGCAAATTTTATTTAAATTTGAAAAATTGCAATTTAGAAATAATGTATTGAGTTTTAATGTTTTCCATTTTTCTACATGCATTGTTAAGGTACAATATACGTAGTATGGTGTGGTTAAAAATTCGAATTGGAACGTTTTACTGATCATCCCTGAATTTTGTCATTCAAAGCAGGTATTTCGGATATTTTACTTTTCCATGTGGAACACTATGTCAACGAATTACCCAAATCGAATTATATCTGGTATAAATTTGTCAAAAACTGACGCATTAAATTATAAATTCTTTCAACCCACAGAAAAGTCTTTAATATTCGAACATTTTTTTTCTGAAGGTCAAAAATAATTGACAAGAAAAATATTATATTAAAATGTGTTATAAAACTAGACTTTATACCAGCATTTTTTTTATTTTGAAGCTAATGACATCATTTGCAGGATAATAAAATATGCAATTTTCAAGTTATTTCACGTTTTTGGGGAAAACAATCTTTAAGAATTGTATTTATTAAGTTATCAAATTGGTCTAATTTTCAAGTATTTTAAAAATATAACTTTACTTATTGTTTAGTTGCTATTACGAGATATTGATTAAAAAAATTTCCCTTTTAAACATGTAGCTATATCTATCGAAATAATCAAATAAATTAAACTAAGTAGAGTTATGCTTAATTTAATAGGTAACAAAAATATATAGCCATGCTTAATTTAATTGTAACAAAAAATTCTCTATTGACATTCAGCGTGATTTAAATATATGAAAACATCAACTCGTATTGATATGTAGTTTACGATGATATTAGAATTTATTAATCAGTAGATCACTAACGAAATGAGATAAAATAATTTAAGGTGATATAAAACCTCTGACAAAAATTAGCATATAAATAGTTTCATGCTATACATTTCAGCAAAGTCATATATATATTTTATATATTTTAACAAGGCATAGTTAAAAAAACTTTATTATTTGTATGTAACTTATGTATGAAATGTATAAAAATATGTTTATTAAAATATATGCAAATTACGTGTATGAAACCAGACGCAAAATTTGGATATTCCAGCTGCTTCAGATCTCAAGTTATTCGCCAAAAACTGGTACATTCCTATGGTGGACCCAATGTTTCTTTTAGACATACATCCGGGAGGGTGAAGCCACCCGCGTCCTGGAGACATTTTACAATAACTTATTTTCTATTTATGTGGCAGCATATAGATATATTTATATAGTGAGATCCCTAAAGTTTCAAAATATTTATAATCTATAATACTTTTCATAATATTTATATCCTGTAATTTAGCGCATGAAAAAATGAAATTTGTTATTAATTTTTAAATCGGCTCCCCAGAGTCCTCTGACAAACATTACATTTGCGGAAACGAAATGATTGCGGAAACAGCGAAATCTCTGAGCTTAGCCACGTCTACTCGGGCTACGGCAGTGAAAGGACAGAGGGTGCGCTCCTGTTTCCTATCAGTTCATCTCCTGGTGAGGAGAGACATATTGGATATGTCTCCCCTGAACAATTCACCCGCGCTTAAGATCGTCAGACGCCACTCGAAGCAAAAAATCGTTCCACATCTCCGTTCATGTATACAGAAAAAAAATTATACATTTATTTCGGATAATATGTAATTAAAATAAAAGTATATTAATAGGAAACTATTTTGTGTATACGCCGTCTACCTAGTGTGTAGGGATAGTCGTGTGTTAGACAAATCAGATTTCCATTATACAAATAATTTCTTCGATCGAGAAATACATTTTAAAGGAAATTTCGCTCCACTTGTTCTGCATGCTTCCCACCCCCGTACACATCATTCGAATCTTCCAGACTGAACCCTTTTGAACATATAGTAGGATGGTACAGCTCCCTAAAAGCGTTCTACGTATAGAATGTGCGTGTCTGTCACTCAGGAATATCTCTTTGTTTTTTATTTTAGAATTATGTGTGTAAATATTTGTGTAGACATATGTGTAAACATTAACTTTTACTTTGTAATCAATACATCGCAAGCGATTTTTACTGTGTTGTTTAATATTATATAATGAGTATAAATTCTTGATTGAGTATTGAACCCATGGAAACATAATAGTTTACTTAAACATAAGATATTATACATAATATATTGTATATATAAGTATATTATAATTAATAATAAATGTTATTATAATTTCATACATTTAGTGTCATTTTCGGAATTTTAGCTTCATTTTTGCCAAGTTGGTTATATTATCATTTTGTATTCGTTCGTGAGATATCACATCCTTACACACACCCATAAACACACACACACACACACCTGATTCAATTTTAGGGATGCTTGAAACGTGCTCTTCCGTATAAAACTCGAATTCGAATTTTTGGCCCCAACATAATACTTTCTATATACATTATACTTCGTATGTTGGGAAAGTAATATATCTTGTACTATATTTTTAATTTTTCGAATAATGTATCTATCTACAGATAACATTTTTTAATTCTTTGAGTTATCATGGCCACTCGTCACACTTTAATGTGTTCAAAATCTCTTAAAATCTTGCTTTTCTGTTAATCTTGAATTTTTATACAAAGAGGAAGAATTAATTATTACTTTAACTACATACACAGTATAACGTATACGGAATTATATTAAAATTCAAGATTTTCTCATTATACTAAATTCTAGATTAACAGAAAAGTAAGATATTAAGAGTTGCAAATTCCGTGTCATTTTGCACAATTAAACTCAATTTAATGAATTATGAAATAAAGAGAACTTGAATATGAGGCTGCAGCGAAAGTCATGTCCTGCCTACATCAGATTTTTATTATTCAAACTTTGACAAGATAACAATAAAGCAGTGTGCATTAAAGAACGTTAACATATTTGTCTCCCAGATATGAGGCAATGTCATTTAAATATTCACCTTAAGCATAGGTCCACGCTGTTATCACTTTATACCAAATACGCACATTCAAACTGCAAATTTCTGCTGAATCTTCACTAGTGGACTTGCAATCACTACATATTTTTTTATTTAAAACTCAAGTGAAGTTTGGAGTGACTGGCTGATATTAGCCATTCCCATTTTCGTTTGATTACGAAGTATATTCACCTGACTAAAATTGCGCTCTATTTCGTCCTTGGAACGTAGAAAAGCTATTGCTTTTAAGGAAACGTTAACGCGTTCGCCATTAGAGTTCTTAAACTCTATCTCTTGTGGCCAGAAATACACAGATGTTTCGTCCATTCAAGATCTGTATACTCAACCAAAGCTAAAATATTCTATAAATTTTCCATTTTTACTTTCCCTGCAATGCATGGTAATGTATGGGGAAAGTATTGGAATCATACCGAAAATCACAACTCGAGTTTTCGACAGATCTACACGTTTCGAGACCTCTAGAATACGAAAAAACAGTTTTGAACTTGGCGTCTGTGTGTGTGTTGTTGTTGAGACCCAGACCGTCCGACCTACCAGAAAAGTGTAAGGTAACTGCTTGGACGGCCGGGAAGTCTGTCTGTGTGTGTATGTGCGTGTGTGTGTGTGTCGTCAGACTGACTGTCTGTGCAGATTTTGTATCCACTCTATCAAAAAAACTAACTGACCGAATTTCAGAAAATTTGGTAAGTCGCTTGTGGGCGAATCTGGTGCTGATTAGTTTTGGGTACGATTCGGGATAAAAAGCCTGCCCTTTTTCCAAAATGGTCCGCAAAAATTGCCTGTATCCACTCTAGCTGAAAAACTAATTGACCGAATTTCACAAAATTCGGTAGATAAATCGCTTGTAGGTTACCTTGCAGCTGATTAGATTTTGGTGCGATTCTGAAAAAAATAACTTACTTTTTTTGCGAAATGGCCAGCAAAAATCGTCAAAATCTAAACTAAAAACTACGTATGCTCAAATATATCCATTAAATGCTTGTTTTATACGTAATGTTTAACGATGAAAAGAATAAAACCAACCCCATTACACTAGGATTAACCGCTCTCAAGATATTTTAGTTTTTTCGTATTTTCTCTGAAGCACCTTTGAAAATAAGTCCAGTTACCAAATGAGAACAAAAATTGAATTAAAAGTGAATTAAATTTAATTAAAATAAAGAGAACGTGAATATAAGTCTGCAGAGAAGTCTTGTGCCTCCCACATCAGATTTTTACTTTCCTTCCAAGACATGGTAATGCATAGGGAAAGTATTGGAATCATACCGAAAATCGCAACTTGGGTTTTCGACGAATCTACAAGTTTTGGGACTTCTAAAGTACGAAAATACTTTTTAGCGTGACGTCTGTGTGTGTGCGTGTATATGTGTGTGTATGTGTGTGCGTATGTATGTGCGTGTGTGCAATAAATGTACCCACTCTATCTCAAAAACTATTGGACCGAATTTCATAAAATTTGGTAGATAAGTCATTTTTGGGCGACTCTGATGCTGATTAGTTTTGGGTATAATAAAAAATAAACGAATCCACCTTTTTTCCAAAATGACCGCAAAAATTGCCTTTATCCACTATAGCTGAAAAACTAATAGATCGAATTTTACAAAATTTGGTAAATAAGTCATTTATAAGTTATCCTGGTGTTGATTAGATTTTGGTACGATTCGGAAAAAATACACTATGTTATTTTGTGAAATGGCCCTTAAAAATTGACAATGTCTAAAATAAAAAACTACGTATGCTCAAATATATCGCTTAAATGCTTATTCTATACTTAATTTTTAACGATAAAAATAATAAGCTGAACCCCATTACACTAGGTCTAGCCGTTCTCGAGATATTTTAGATATTTCGCATTTTCGCTACTCTACCTTTGAGAATAAGTGCAATTACCAAATGCAAACAAAAATAAAATTAAAAGTATAAATTCAGTGTAATTTTTAATAATTATGGATGCTATTTTGTGAAATTAAACTCCATTTAATGAATTATTGAAGAAATACAGAGAACATGAATATGAGTCTGCAGAGAAAGTCATGTGCTTCCCACATCAGATTTTTAAATTTTATTTGGCGATATTCCAAGCTTTGCCAACAGAGGGACTAAGCATGGTTTTGGAAGATGCGAGCACCGAAATAAGTTTTAAAACAATTTTTTCTGTATTTTCTTAGTAATTTTAGAACTTACTAAAGCAGTGATTGCAAACAAAAACATCATCAAAATTTACAAAACTTTACAACCAGCCATTGTTTATTAAACATATAAGCACTATTTAAATATAAAAAAATCTAACATCCGATTTAAAATAATAAGCATAGCCTAGTTATGGGCGTGATCCAGTTATGGGCATAGTCTAGTTATGGACATAGTCTAGTTATGGGCGTGACCTAATTCTGGGCGTGACCTAGACATTGACGTGGTCCTAATCAGGAAGTTCTAACTTTCAAACATTACTTCCTTTTCATTTAAATTAATTATTATTTTTCTTTCTTTAGAAAGTAAGGAATATAAGATTGTAATAAAGAATAAAATTTAAACCATGCCATAAAAAATGCTTCATACATTTAAATTATACATTCATCTTAAATTCTTTATACATTCAAAATGCTTCATACAATAGTACGCTTTATGTATTCTAAAACTCAACGGCTATATTATCCTCAACTCAGTCGAGATTCTTAAAATGCCAAATACACCAAAATGAGATTTTTTTAAATATTATTCTAAAATTCATTCTGGCATAATTATTTCTAGAATAATCAATTCATCAATACATATCTAGTACACTTTTACATTAAATGTTGCAAATACTACCAATTATTAGACTTCATGTGTGTCACTTGAAAAAAGATATGATATGAGCAGCACATGACTTTCGCTACATATTACAATGACTTAATTTCTTTCACATCGAAACAATGACGTACTTAAATCCACGACGCAATGTTTTAACGTTAAAAAGTAGATTAATATTTTTCGCTTTTCAGAACGACAACATCTAAAAAATACCAAAGTAACCAATTAACTTATATTCCGTGCAGTAATTCTTAAAATTGGCATCATTACCATCAACTTTAAGGTCATTTTTAACAATCTCACACCGTTTACAAAAAGTCGCCAAGTTGGCGATATTTCGCCAAATTTGTCATCAACGTCGTCACGCTTGTCGCCAAGTGTTCCAACGATATTTCTTAGTGTTCATTATGATTTTTTTTAATAAAAGTTGTTTGAAAAACTTGTAGTATCTCGAGAACGGTTCAAGTTTGTGTTCTAAAGTTTGTGTCACTCGACAATAAAAAATTACTTATAAAATTAATAATTATTTAACATCATTTAATGTCCTGATTTTTTCAATACTTTCATTCATTTTTTTTTCATTTCATTTTTTTCAATAATTCATTCAAACATTGGCGGTTCTACCATCCGTAAACGCTTCAGTACGGTATCTAAATCTATACTGTTTCAGTAATTACCGATGGTACTAATCGTACCAAATTACATGTTCGAAACGCCCCATTCGTTCATGATGTATCGCATCCACAGACTCACGAACACACACACATCTATATATATATACACACACAGTCATCACCTCAGAACGTCCAAATCGAGTACAGAAATGCTTGAAACGTGCGCTTCCGTCGAAAGTTCGAATTCGAATTTTTGACTCAGTCACAATGCTTTCCCAATACATATGTAGTAAAAGTATTATAGTATTATTTATTAAGTATTAAGTGTTGAAGACCCAGACCGTCCGACTCGTCCAAAGGACTAAGAGCAGCTATTTGGACGGCCGATTAAGTATTAAGTATTAAGTAATTAAGTATTAAGTGTTATAGTATTATAGTATTATTAAAGTATTATTTTTCTATATAAAATTTTAAATATTAATATCACACACTGTTAATGCAATTTTAACATATTCAGAAAATTTAATAAAATATAAAATTTCTTAAATTATCTATATAAGTATGAAAAATAACAAAGTGTTATTGAAAATAGTGAGATATTATTTGATTTACTCACCGATTTTGGATTGAAAATCAAAATAACCAAAGTTTCGCAATTCAACCGCATTGCTAATATGCAACTGTCTATGGCTAAACTTATAGCTATATTGGCTAGATAAGAACATACATAGCTGAAGTAAAAAAAAATGGATATAACTAGCCCTAAAACGGCTAACTTGGAAACAATGGATGCAGTGAAATTAGCCAGTGTTCACACGATAATTCTTTCTTACGGAACGAAGATACTAGCAGGAATATGGTTTGTTATTAGGGCCTGAATTCTATTTATTTTAACCTGTTGCTTCTGTATGTGAAGCAGCGTTCTGGAAGCAGAATAATTATTACTATTATTAAAACCGATTAAACGAAATCTCATTTTATCAATAATTTTCTTTTAAAATATGTATGGTAGATGAAGAAACTTAATTTTTTTATACAAACTGGCATGGTATTACAAGTAATTTTTTTTTAAATCTACCCTACTGGTTTATTACGAAAGATTATTATAAGGCCGTTGTTCACGCAAATAAAATGCCCCCAACAAGTTAAATTGTGTTTCAATTCAATTAGAATGGTAAACATATTGGTATATAATATAAATTTATTGAGGCATTAAACGCTACTTGCATAACTCTAACCGTCTGGGTAGGTCGCATTTTGAAATTTTCAGTAGGCAGACCCAAAAGTGTTTAAATTAAAATTCTCCTTTGATTAAATATCTGTATTTTTACAAACTTGTAATATTCCCTCACTGCAGCCTTTTCTTCTGAGATCCAGACGGTGAAAACGCTAGTACAGACTTTCTATGACGTGTATTTAGGGTTTCCAGATGCTATAGTACGGAGGAGGGTTCCAGATTTGGCGAATTATAGCCAATTTGGCGACATTTGACGACTTCTCGAAACTTCGAGATATACCTCGAAATAATCAACATTCTAAGTGATATAAGATATTTTCTGAAGTTTCTATGGGGAGTATATAAAAAGAATCGCCACTCAGTCGGAAAGGAGTGGACGTGATACGACCTTCATTAAACTGTGATTTTTGTCAAAGTTTTGAGAATGGCAGCGGCTGTTGTGAAGCATTTAAGTGTTTTACTGTATACTGTTCCTGTTTACGCTGTGCGTGTGAATAAACGTGTTAGTTATCCAGGAATTTAGACTCGTTCTTTTATCCTGAGCGGACACCCACGATTCCCACGGATACGTAATAACATTATTAATTCAAATCCGTTTGCACGAATGTTCTTCTAACTAGTCTCAATAATAAGGAAACTTTCAGAACTCGAAATCTAATTGACTCGATTTCTTGAAGTTTTGTCCTTTACAATATTAAGCTGTTGTGTTTGTGAAACACTTTTAAGAATAAAAAAAAAATTTCAAATGTATCTTATTTCAACCAGGAAAATTTTGTTCACATGAGTATCAGATTATTAATCAAACCAAACTTCAGTTTCAGAAGTTTACCTATACGAGTCGGCATGGAGACCATAGTTATATATTTTCCTTTTATAAATTGACTGATACCGACCGTCAATTCAATTTTAATCATTATTTAATGCTATAAAATCTCATTTATTCGAAAAATCACATTTTAGAAAAAATAAAATGACCATTTTATAAATAAAACATTAAAAAAAAGATTTGACATATTGTATTCTTTAAATGCTCCTTATGAAAATCTCTGTTCATTGATTTTTGGCAGTTTTGTACCAAATATATACCGAAATTTGTTATTGTTATTTCGTCTTTTCTTTGCTGTAAAATCGTTCTTTTTTTCCTGAAGATGATTTAAAATATTAAACGATAAAAATCCAAATTCAGGATATATATAAAATTTTGCTGTCTGTAAAAAATAATTTTATAGCAGTTAGCAAAATTTGAGCCTAAGCGTTATTAAACAAATGATTTATTTTTCATAATGTTATTTTTGTACAGTAATTACTCTTAATATATATCAGTTAATTTCCAAACAAATATGAAAATGAAACCATTATTATTTTTATTTTGGTTATTGAGAATGCGTTTATGCAATTCTTTTTTCCTTGTAATTATAAAATTTTGTAAAAGGAATTATATATACATTCGCGCTTCCATTGAAGATGATAGCATTCACGAATTCAGAGCTTGGTAGATTCAGAATTAAACAACTTCAAAAGAAACCAAATATATTCCAAAGATACAGAAACTGGCAACTGTGCGCTGGGTTTCCAATATTTTGATCAACGCCATGGCCAGAATAAACATAGCAAAAAGTGGATATATTTTATGCATAGATATTCTAAGTAGTTGCAAATTTAGAAATTTTATGGCGATTCAGTAGCCTCGCTCTGAAAAATCGGGGAAAGGAAGTAACAAAATATTCCATTTCTTCAATCATCATTATAAACTTCAATGACCACGGTAATCTTTTATGGGTGAACGACTATTCTAGTGGAAATATTGCAGATGACTGCAAACTATGCCTTATTTATCAAACTTTACAACAAAGTCGAAATTTTTAGGTAATATTCAAATTGTTCCATAAAATACATAAAAAAAAATTCAGCGAAATATATTCAGTAGTTTTTTAAATAAAAATGAAAATAATAATAACACCTCTTATATGAAACGATCACGTGACCATGATGTGAAAGTATCACGTGATCCACTTCAGAATGATATTTGGCATCCATTTTGTCTCAAAATCGTGATTTTTAAAGTTCTTTTTATTTCATATTGAGTGTTGTATCCGTCCTAAAACCACTTTATTTTGGTTTAAATGCTGTGCATCTACATACTAAATCGACGCAATTACAATATATATGAGTTTAAATGCTCATCCAAATGTGATTATTTCTACAACGAAGCCTATTTTTCACTTATGTAAAATGTAAACAGCAAAATATGTTGGATGAGTTGTATAGAAATTGCTGTATTTTTTAACGCAAAAGAATTTAGCTCATGGAGTCTGCATAGCTGATATGAAAGAAATATTCATTGACTTTACCGAGAGAAGGACGATTTTTTGCGATGAAATTTTAAGCACAGAGTTAAACTACTTGTTGCTCCATGGTCTTAATTTTTAAATAAAATAAATTATTATAGTATTGTGATGAATGATATGAATGGGAAATTATTTATGAATGAAATGCTGCTTTTTTAGAGAGAGCCAGGCGTATTATTTTTTCTATGACGTCATTTGAATAAATATCTGATGTTTTCGATGAAGTTTTAAATATAATAAATTATCGTGGTATTATGATAATTCTAAAATTATTATCGAGTAATATATCACATTTTAGAGATGTTTAAACCAGGCAATTTATATTTCAATGCCGTTATTTGAATGAAGTTCATTTTTTTCGATGAAGGTTTAAGTTTTCAAATATAATAAATCAATGTAGTATTGTGAGAAGTTTTAAATTATTACCGGGGAATGTATTGCATTTTAGACATGTTTAAATAAAATTGCATTGCTGTTGGAAAGTGTTTCATAATCAATGCTTTAAGCATGATTGATCTTTCTTGTTTTTTTTAACTTGTTGCTTCTGTATGCAAAGCAACGTACCTGATTTCCTGTATCACGAGGACCGCACCGCGTGATTAAACGAAATTTCAGTTTATGAATATTTTCCTTTTAAAATATTAAAGGTAGATATAAAAAAAACTTTAGAAGTTCTCAAAGCAAACTCGCATAGAATTATACAAAATCCAAATAGGTTTAATTTTTGTGTTATTGTATTTCCAATTCAATATGTTAATGGTATGAATAAGTAAATCGATCAGAAGTCAAAGGAAAAGAAAAATGTTACGGATTTGAAATCAAAATATTCTCATAGAAATATGTAGTTGAATTTGCAGTACATGCAAGTTGAAAACGACACATTAAGCATCTTTACTCTTTTACTGGCAAAAGTATGTAGAATATGTATTGTAATCTTAGGGTCGCCCTTCCACAGCAGATAGCACCAATGGACTAGTTTCGCATGTATTATCTGTTCGTTAGCATTAAATAGCCAATACTTGTAATTGCAAGAGAAAATTTCATGAAAAATAAAAATTTCTAATATCTCGAGAACGGCTCGCTCACCATAATTACTACACAATAAATAAATAATTACCCAAAATATTTCTCATACTTACTCATATACATTTAATCGTTTGAGGAATTATTTCATGAGTGCATTCATTTTCCCCCCATTTTCTTGATTTTTACTTTCTCAGTAGTTTTGAGAATGTATATCGTAGTATTGAGAAAATATTGTTTTCACAAAAATTGTTGATTTCGAAATTTTAATGCCAATATATGTTTTAAGACCTTCTCAACTCGTGTCGATTATTTTTGGATTGATATCCTTCTGTCTCTCTGTGGTAAATTTCTTGTGCACACTATAGTGGCCACAAATACTATGGATTGTCACGAAAATTTATAGCAGAAACCTTTGTTATCAAGAAATCTAGAACTAGATAGAATTATTTTTTAATTTCGAGCAAAAAGTTCAAAATTGTTTTGAAATTTTATATTTATTTAAAATGGCAGCATAGGACACCATTTGGCAAAATCCTTCATAAAAGGGTTTATTTACGGCTCAATGCTCAAGATACGTTGTAGTTTCAATCATTGTTGCGAAAAATTGCCGCGATGACAATTTTTTTATTCGTGACGTCATTACCTCCCTCGGGGGGGCAAGTTACCCTCCCTTTGGAGGGTATATTGTCAAGTATGATATTAATTATCGTATTAGATTTTATTAAGCCTTTTCAAGCGAAGGGTAACACTCTATAAGTGTAATCATTTGGATCCATGGTACCGAGTTTTCAAATTTTTCCTTGTAACATTTGTAAAAAAAATCTACTAAAGTGGATTCTGGTATCAGATCGAATTGAGCAACACTACAGTTAATTTACATTTTAGATCAAAAATAGGAATCAGAATATTGATTTTCAGTAAATGATGTATGTTATCTGCTTTTAATTAAACAAAATTACGTATAAAACACTATTTTATGACGGATCCGTAACGAGTACATTTCATTTTCGACGAAATTATAAGTGTCCCAACGATCGAAACTATAAGTGTCCCAACGATCGAAACTATAAGTGTCCCAACGATCGAAACTATAAGTGTCCCAACGATTTGTCATCCACCCACATTCCGAGAAAAGTTCTTTCTGGTAACTAGGGAACCCACCGACGTATTTACTGTTAAATAACGACTACTTTTCTTAGACCACATAGGTTAATGTAAAACGTTTTGCTGAATCGGTACATCTGCTTAATAATTAAGTATATCAATCAAGAGAAATGATACAAATCACAATCGCCCTATTTTCCTCTAGCTCTTGTCGTGAAATAAATAAAATGGTTGATTGATATACGCAGATGCTCAAAATGTATAGCGTCATCAAAAATCTACTGCCGATTTTTGAGTCTATTACAGTATATTGGGCAATACGTCATAATAAAATACTCTACTTTTCTTCAGAACATTTTCCCTTTATATATACCATGTATTGCAGGTAAAGTAAAAATTCCATTATAATCTGGTATATCACTTTCCATAGACACATAATATGCGTGTAGAAATAGTATTATGAAGGGGTCGAAAATTCGTATTTGAGTTTTCGGAGGAGCACGTTTCAGACACCCCTGAACTCGAACCGAATGTTTTCAGATTATATCTGTGTGTGTATGTATGTTGGTGAGTATGTATGTTGGTGAGTGTGTATGTTAGTGAGTGTGTGCATGTATTTGGTTCAAACAAAAGTTGATATGATTATTAGGATCTGTAAATACCGAGTCTTATTGATTTTAAACATGATTGAATGCACAACCTTCATTAATGTTACATAAGTGTAATCATTTCTTATGTAATTTTTCATTGGAAAACGAATGGTATAAACTTTAAAATGCTGGTATGTAACATTCTCGAGATATTGCTGAATTTTCAAATAAATTCATCGAAAAAATTACATAAATTAAAAAGTTTGAACTACCGTAAAATATGATCACTTTTCATATGTAATATTATGCAACAAATTTGTTAACATTATTCAAGTGAATCTAGTTTGTTCCATTCACGAGAGAAGATACTTTGTATAACATTTTTGTATTTTCGTGACCAATAATTCGTCAAGATTCATTTATTTATATATATATATTTATATAAGTCCCATCCATCTGTCTGTATCTCTTAACGATTAATTTGGCTGAATATAGCCAAACTGGTTGCTCATTTCAAATAATGCCAAATTGATGGCAAAATCGTGTTAATTGCAAAAAAGACGTTGAATTAATGAAAACGACATCAAATTGATGAATTAATCAACATATTTTAGTATATGGACTATATTGCTTATAGCGGATGTTATCCATATTGATTATTGCCAATTTAGAGTTGCGTAAAATATAAGTTAATTGGGTCCGTCGAAATAGTTTTACATATTATCATCTGGAAAAAGATGCCAAATGTTCAAATTCAATGTTTAAAACATTGTGTGATGGGTCTTGTGCATCATATATTTTTGCTGTGACAGAAGTAAATTTATTGCATTACTGTGCTGCCCATATCATATATTTTAAATTCACAATATATTGCTAACTACTAAAGTAAAATCCGTTTCATAGTTATTCCGTCTTAATTACGAAACAAATTTATCCACGTCCAACACCATTGTAAGTTACATAATCACTTTCAACAGAAGTTGTTAAATAATAACGCATATACTTCTTTCCAAACCACATGCTTTTAGAAACCATAAACTTCTGTAATTGTGTTATCCAACAATAAACTAGATAGGCTTCATTCTTTTCAGAGATTATGGATTATATTTACTCAACCGTTAAAGAAAGTTGTCAAAAGCAACGCACACTTCTGCGTATGAGAGGGGCGGAAATAAACAAGGCACATCATTAACTTTGAATGAATGGTCTTGGCGACGTTTGAAAAACAAATGATCTGTTGCTTTAGTCACTTGGATTTAACTTCAGATCAAATTAAGACACCGAAGGGGAACAGCAAGACAAACCGAAACTTCCTTAAGACTTGGTCACGTTGTAAATGAATAAACCACACAACTCATCTATTGTCTGTCCGTGTTCTCAAAACTATGAATTAGTTCACGGATTCTGGCCATAGTATCGGCGAGTACGACTCCTAGCTTTATAAAAGCCCAGTTAGGCGGGTTCTGTGACTATAAAGTCAACCATTACAGTTCATGAACACACTTGAAAAGGCATCCGTCTTTGCGTATGTGAGTCTGAAACGACAACTAAAGAGTGACTGAGCTCCATAAAATTTTATGCGTGAGTTCATTAGGCAGGTGGTCTAAAATGTCTTAGCCAAACTTTAAGGGTAGGTCAGACATATTAAAACACGCCCATTTTGCCTAGGAAACTGTGTCCACAAACTCCAACTTGGGGTCCTGTAGATGCAGGGAAAGCAAAAGGAAAAATATGCAAATAATACAGCACTTGTTTAACTGGCATAACAATTACAAGTATCAATTACAAGTGTTTATCATATTATTAAAGTAGGTGTTCAAATTTCTTGCCATCCGCAGGTATAAATGCTTGGCAAAGTCGACGCATAGATTGGCAAACGCGTTCAAAAATACCGAGACTCTCTCTGACACGTGCTGCTACATTAACTCCTCCAACGACAAGGTCAGCGTCATGTGTTACGGGATCTTGTAAACAAGGCGTTTGGGGTAACGTCACAAGAATAAATCAATATGGTATAAATCCGGGGATTGTGGTGGCCAACTGACGGGTCCTTCCCAGCCGATTCATTTTCCGGCAAGTTTATATTGAGATAGTCTTGCACAGTCTGGCTAAAACATGCACAGGTGCAGGTGGCAAGAAATTTGAACACGTACTTTAATACTATGATAAATAATTTTGATTAATACATGTAATCGTTATGCCTAATAAAGCTGTGTTGTATTATCTGCATTCCTTTCTATCTGTTTCTTCCTGCATCTGTACACCGCGCTGACGTTTGCGGCCACATGTTCCTATGCAAAACGGGCTTGTTTTTGTATGCCTGACCTAAACTTAAAGTTTGTCTAAGGTCTTATGAATAACCCTGTATAAAGAATTTCAACAATGTAGAAGTATTAGTAATCTGATTTGAACATGAATTATTTGAAGTTTTAAAATATTTTCACACCATCATTTCCTATCGGGGAATTGCTAATTCCCGGAATAATGGTATTCGGGTAGCCGACAAATTCGTCAACAATATAGAGATAAATGTAAAGTTGTCATATATTAACAGCATTGGTGCAACGAATTTATATACATGGAGACACTTCTCGCAGTCTGGGAAACATTATCCGCCATAAACCACCATCCAAGCTGCCGGTGACGCCACAACCAGTCAAATTATTTGTTATTGTAAAAATTGAAATCAAAATATATCACGTTAAAACTAGATATGCGAAATAAAATTAAAATATCAATAGATTCATTCAAAAACAATGTTCATAGTGAACTGTATGTGACGTCACGTTAAGGAATGGCTTTAACTTATGGCGCTTAACTTATGGTTTTATACATTACGAATTAGCCGATGAATTTACTGATAGCAAAGAAGCCCGCCATGTGCTTCAATTTTGCGAATCTTTGGATGCCAGCCCAGTTAGTCATGTACTCAACGTTCTTCAAATGTAAAGAAGATTGATCTCACAATGCACAAGATTACAATGGCCAAGTTCAAAGGTTATGTTAATGCACTTAACGGCTAATTCGGTGCTGATGAACTGCAAAGTCGGTGAAACAAGCATACACCGATATTTCTGCACTAAAATTGATTTGTTGATTTCTGCACTAAAAGCATGGTTTCATGCGAGTATATTGTTGAGCATTTGTTTACAGTTATGTTCGAAAATCTCAGCTTTAAAATGAAATTATATATAAATACACAAAATATATCAGTTTTAGAAACGTAGATAAATTGCCTACTTTTCGTTTATTATTAAACTGGCAAGCAGTGTCGTTACATAATCTCCTACAAATGTCGCGTCAAATTTTTGCAGTGTGGCTAAAACCATTTTAATTAACTTTTTCCAATAACGTCAATTCCCTATTCTAACTTTGGGTGAAACAAAATGGTATATGCATTTTTTTAAAACTGGTATTACAAGCACAGTCAGAACATAAAGAGGCAAATACAAATACTACATCCAAAAATAGGCCAGTTTACAAAAATATATAAATTTTTTATTCTATATTTAATTAAAATACATAAATTTTTTATTTTATATTTAATTACCAAAGCAATTTTTCGTAAAACAATCTTCTAAACATGCATATTTAATTTTAGCAATATTAGAGATAATAGTTTAATAATATTTCCCAGTTAATTAACTTCATTTTCTCTACATAAACCCAGTGAGTTCTAACATAACGGCTGTTTAGCTGATTTCAGATCTTTGCATAATTCGTTTTGTCATAAATATAAGACTATTACTGTTTAATAAATCTCAGTTGAAATGTTATGTCTACATTTTCCATTCTCGAGAAATTTGCAACATAGAAGAACGTTCAACCTACATTTTAATCAAAGTAATAGCTGAAGCGGTGCTTGTGCACGGTGGTTTAACAAGGGATATACGAAAATTAATGATTGCCAGTTCTTATTCAGCATGGTAAGAGAAACTGGGCATTAGAGGAGGCATGGCTAAATACGTAGGGCAGACTCCAAACGTATTCAGTCCAGTCACTTTTGTATTACAGTATGAAGCAAATTCTTACAGAATAAAGCATTTTCTTACATGAACAACAAATGAACTTTTCTGAAGACTGAGATGGACATTTCTTTAGATTGCCGGTAAATTTCGTTTGTAGAGAAAAAATTGTTGTACTATTGGTTTTATGAAAAAAATTTACTTGAAACATCTATTTCTCAGAATCTGTTGCAGATAAAACTAGGATGGTAGCTGATATGAAATCAGCATCATTTTTTAAAGGATAACGAAGTATTGATTCAATCTGGATTTCTATCTCCGGTTCAAACGTTTTCATTTTATTTGAAACATGTATTTCTCAGGATGGGTTACAGATACAGCTTATGTGATAGCGGATATAGACTCAGCAGCATCAATTTATAGATGAGGGTGGTGACTCACTAAGAAATTTTCACTTCCGGTTCCCTATACATTTCAATTTCAAACATTTTCCTTGAAACTTCTTTTTTTTAGGATCAGCTGTAAAACTTAGACAATGACAGATATGGATTGAGCATCAAATTCCATGTTGACTCTTAAAGGATTTACGTTTCCTGTTCTGGAGATGTCACTGCTGATTCAAAAATTTATATTTTCCTTAAAACATCTATTTCTCAGGATTTTGCATAGATTGAGCTTGAATAATAACTGATACGAATTCAGCATCAAATTGTGGAGAAGAATGAATGGGGAGTGCATGAAGGATTTTCAGTTTGGATCCTTTTTTCATTTCTGGTTTAAAAAATTTATTAAAACACCTATTTTTTAGTTAGGCTATAGATTAAGCTTAGCTGTGCATTGATATGAATTCAACATTATATTCCCGGGAAGAAAAAAGGTTCATTAAGAATATTCACTTTCCAGTAAATAATTTTCAATAAAATATCTATTTCTCAGGATTAATCATAGATAGAGCTGCGACGATGGCTATTATGGATTCAGCATCTAATGCTGTTTCGTTAAGGATATACATACACCAGCGTATTTCTTACTGCCAATTCAAAATATTTCCTGGAAACATTTATTTCTCAAGATTGAGTATAGCTTGAGCTTAAATGCTGACTGGTATTAATTCAGCATTCTAGTCTAGGGGGAAGAGGTTAAGGGATCCACTGAGGATTTCCACCACCGTTTTTGAAAATGTCCATTTAAGAGACTTCGTATGACTGTACGAAATATGTATTTTACATATATATAGAGATCAAAAATACCTAAAATTTCCGTCAAATATGAAGTATACACATCAATTGCCACGATATGAAAGCTCCTTGACAATGGTATTTTAATGTATTACTATACATTAGTCCTTTCATACAGAGAAATATACGAAGATATATACCCAGTAGTAGCGGAGCTTGGTTTGGTTCTGTACCCCCACATTATTGTGCCCCTCTACCTCGCCTTTTCACTTAGCCCTCATGTTGTAATCTCACTTCATTGCTAGAAAACTTTCACATTTTTCAAATGTAGAAGATTTCTTTATGTATTGCGTCCTTAAATATTCTTTAACCCCTTAAGAATTAAGAGACATTAGATGTAGTTTCAGAATATAAGCCACGCCCCCTGCATACCAATTAAGAGACAATACGAAACGAAACATAACCCCTTGACATACGAATGGCGAGACATTAAGTGTAGTTTCAGAATATAAACCACGCCCCCTACATTGCTGTAAAATTTGAACGCCACAAAATTTAAATCAGACGTCAATGTCTACAATGGTTTATGAAACATACGACGTA
This sequence comes from Amaurobius ferox, assembly GCA_951213105.1. Classification (NCBI taxonomy): domain Eukaryota; kingdom Metazoa; phylum Arthropoda; class Arachnida; order Araneae; family Amaurobiidae; genus Amaurobius; species Amaurobius ferox. The sequence continues at coordinate 119,137,612 of OX578151.1, forward strand.
TCCGAGGCGTTGTTGTAGGTAAAGAGGTTAATATGAAAAGTTACATACTTGTTCCCCAGACAGAGTGTTGTTGATGTTGAGACCCAGATTGTCCGACCTACCAGAAAGGTGTAAGGTAACTGTTTGGACGGCCGGGAAGTGCCACCCAATTTAGACCGGAACCCAGTGGGGGAGGCATCCACAGGGACCGTACCCTCCTTCCCCTACCACCAACCTCTCAGAAGGACTTACGGACCCACATGTGTGGTCGTACTCCGCATGAACACGGCGGCAGTTGTGGCAGCCTGCAAATCTAGCTCGCAAACCACGGGGATACCGCACCCGAGATGTGCCAACAGCACGCGGAGTTCCCAGGTGGTCACCCACCAAGTACTAACCGCGCCCGATGCTGCTTGACTTCGGTGATCTAACGAGAACCGGTGTTTTCAGCACGGTACAGCCGTTGGCAGTCCCAGACAGAGTGTGTAGAATTTCAAAAATAAAGCGGTAGCTAAAAGTCGCAAATCTACGTATTTCGCCTTCAAAGATAGTTTGGGAAAAACGTAGAACTATGTATCCTGTCCTAATTGTGATACAATTAAAACCGTCTTCATCTTTATCTAGTTTCTTCTCTTATCTCCCCTTCTTAACACTGCTCCCCGAAATCTCTCCAAATCTCTTGTGCACCCTCACCGCAATTCCGAAGACTTCCACATTGTAGTTACGTCACTGTACCGTCACTGCAATAGGACTTGCTGTACCAAAGGGTACAGTTTTCAGCGAATTGTGTATTGAGCTGCTTTGTCTAAACTCGAATTTGTAAATATAAAAAGAATTAGAAATTAAAATAAAATAAAATGAAAGTCCATCTAAATAGGAAAGACAACAAATGTGGAAAAGGGGTAATTAATGAACAAAAATGAAAAATAAATTTTTAAAGAAAATATTACGCGTATAAAATTTGAAATGAAGGAAGGATGTGTATTACATTAAATTAAGTTGTTGTTGTTGAGACCCAGACCGTCCGACCTATGAATAAGGTGTAAGGTAATTGTTTGGACGGCCGGAAAATGCCACCCAATTTAGACAGGAACCCTGTGGGGGAGACATCATCAGGGGTCGTACCCTCCTTCCCCTACCACCAACCTCTCGGAAGGACTTATGGACCCACATGTTTAACGTGATCGTACTCCGCAAGAACAAGGCGGCAGTTGTGGCAGCGTGCAAATCCAGCGCGCAAACCACCGGGCTACCGCGCCCAAAATGTGCCAACATCAAACGGTGTTCCCAGGTGGTCACCCACCCAAGTACTAACCGCGACCAATGCTGCTTGACTTCGTGATCTAACGAGAACCGGTGTTTTAAGCACGGTACGGCCGTTGGCTCACATTAAATCAAGTGTCAGTTGTAGAAAACCATGTATAAAATTTTAAAAGTATCATTCCACATTGAACAATGGTGTGAAATACATGATGCAACTGTCTAACTGTGTTGTTTACGACTGTAATAGCAGATATATCTATCGTTGCTCGGGATTTAAAATACTGTGTACAACTTGTAAATTCATTACTTCTTTTCAGAAAAACTCCCATTAAAAAAAATCAATTTAATTCCCCCTATAAAAAAGTTATGCCAAAAAAAAAAAAAAGCTGTTTCTCTATACAAAATTTTCTGCTTAAGAAAATCTGTAGAATAAAACATCATTGCTCAATGTATACAGAAATAATAAAGTTTGATTGACATGCGCCACCAAAAAGACACTGAAATGACAGAAAAAATTATTCCCATATTACTTTTTATCCCTTTGCAACGATCATTTAAAAACATTCGAAAGCATATCAATATAAAGAACCTTTCTTCAATTCACTTCAGTAAACTTATATTTCATGGCAGTAGCTGGTATATTAGAATTAAATATATAATGCAGTGTTATTTATTAAATCTACTTTATATCAAGTTTTTTTTAAAAAGGTTACATTGAACTAATATCGCCACCCACATAATTTTAGTGGTTTATTTCAGATTTTTAATGAAAATTACATGTAAAATAAGCATTTAATTAAAAGTATTACGCATAATTATTATTTATCTACTTTTTTTTCAAAGTCAATTTGAAACATAGATAACCTCTACTGATTGGAGGAGCACCAAAATCTTTTTTTTCTTTATCAGTATCAAGAATCATTTTATCTTTATCACGTTTCAAAACCACTTGAACTCGTTTTGAATATGTTTGGAAATATGTCTGTCTGGGTGTGTGTTTGTGTCTGCAAGGTGGGGATACGATAACTCCAGAACGAATGCAGTTATCAGTATAAAAAATTAAGTATATATACTTTAACTAAAAATAGAACTGAATAAAATGTGCAGTAATTCTCGTAATTATAACTTTAATATTTCGAATCTTAAGCTTTCCATAACATTATTTCCTATGGAAAACAATGATAGTTCCCAGACTAATGATAGTAGTGTATAGAACAAAAACCTCACAGGTATACATACACACACTCATAATCGGACAAGCATCCTTTCAACTGTTCGAAATAAGCCTATGGTAAAGTCTTAAAACGCGCCTATCGTTAAAATCTCGAATTCAAGCATTTTGGGAAAGTAGCACTCTTTCTAAATATTAATAAGTAAGAATATGCCATGGGAAAAAATTTTGCAATTCCCATATTTTGAAGGTAAAAGAAGGAAATAGGGATGAAATTCTAAATTTAATTTAAAATTAATCGAATAGCCAATTTTAAAATTTTATCAATGTCGCATTATTTATTAATTACTGGTAACTAATCTTATTCACTATCTTTACATTCTTATAAACTACTGTTTAACCAGAGATTTTGGATAATCCTCAAACAAATGCATCTTTAATTTCGGAAATATTTCCGAAAATATTTCAATTAAATTTTTATCAGCCAATTACCTTAATTTCCTAGTCATATTCCAAATGAGTTCTAATGCAGCTTTTCGTCTGTCTAACTTTGTACACATCTTCGCTTAATACGCTATGGCAGAAACACTCCAAATGGAGTATTGCATATTATATCTTAGTTTACGTTATGGCTACAATTTCCATTCTTCAGAAATTCGTAACATCACAGCATGGTCAACTTGCATTTTAATCAAAGTAATAGATAGAGCGGTTCTTAGCCAAGCCGTTTAACAAGGGATGTGTGAAGATAGATGAGTGCTACCTTTTGTTAAGCTTGATAACAGAAATATTGGAAACTACTGAAAATTAGCCCTTTCACGGCCGATACCTAAAAAACAATATTAATGTCATGATTTTTTAGAATGTTCTTTATTGTAACCTAAATAAACGTAACTGTAAAATTTAGTACAAATTTGTTATTTATACTTTCTCATACGTAATATTGAGAAATAATTGTTTTCACGAAAATTTTCGATTTCGACAATTTGATGCCAATATATTGATGTCCGTCTGTCTGTCTGTGGTCGATTTTTTTATGCACACGATGGCGGCCACAAATATTAATGGATTTTTACGAAATTTTATATCCGGTTTTGTTGTCAAAAATCTAGGACTAGATAGATTTTTTTTTAAATCAAACAAAAACTTTGCTATCTCTCGAATTGTTATCGTTGCTTTTGTTATGATTATGTTACCGTTATCTTTGTTATCGCTAATTGAAATTATATATTTATTTACTCTGGCATCATTGGACGCAATGTGACATAATCATGCCTGAAAGTGTTTATTTATAGCTCATGATCACGATATTTTACAGTTTCAATCATTGTTGTCAAAAATAGCCGCGATATAATTTTTTTGTTCGTGACGTCATTAGCACTTCCACTGGGGGCAAGCTACCCGCCCCCGGGGGCTACATTGTCAAGTATGGTATTAATCGAAATATTTTTAAGCCTTTTAAAGTGAAGAGTAACACTCTATAATTGTAATCATTTGGACCACTGATACTGATTTTTAATAAATACCTTGTAAAATTTGAAAAAAATAAGGTATTAAAAATGGATTCTGGTATGAGAAAGTCGAGTTGAGCCGCACTCTAATTATATATATATATATTTATTTATTTTTGTTTTGCGTATGTACTTAAAACTCTACATTAAAACATCTGTCTATAAAAGAGAAATGCGTAAAATATATTTTGAAGTGTATGATGTTGCAATTACCTGAGACCGCTGCTTCCAAGTTTTAATACTCAGTCTGCATGCAGTAAAACAACATGTTCCGAAAATGATTGCCATTTCAGTGAAGTTCGATTGTTATGCGCATGGCGACAAATTTTAAGACATTGGCAACACATTCAGAGAAATATCGCCCACATAGAGACTTTCATCGAGTGTGAAAAATTCATTGAAAACAAGAAAGATCAATCATGCATAAGCATTGATTATGAAACACTTTCCAACTGAAATGTAATTTCATTTAAAAATTTCTAAAATGTGATTCATTCAGTGGTAATATCTTTTACATTATCACAGTACTACAGTAATTTATTATACTTAAATATTTAAAACTGTATCGAAATATAAATCATCTGATTCTTTATGCAAAATCAATGAATATTTCATTCATATAACTTGTATTCTAGACTCCAGAGCTAAATAATTTTGTGTGAAAAAAATTCAGCAATTCTTATGTAATTCATCTTACAATCGCTTGAGATATTTGCATTCTGCATATGTTAAAATTAGGCTTCCTTGAAGAAATAATAAAAGTTTAGGGATCATTTGAAATCACAACTATTGTAATTGCATAGGCACGGAATTTAGATACACAGATAATACACAGATAATATATATGTGTATGTGTATGTACTCAAAGTATTGGAATCGTGCCGAAGATCGGAACTCGAATTTTCAAAGGATCTACACGTTTTGGGACTTCTAGAACACGAAAAAACTACTTTTAGGAAGACGTCTGTGTGTGTAAGGGTGTATCTGTGTATGTTTCTGTGTGTCTGTGTGGATATTACATCCACTCTAATTGAAAAACTAATGGACCGAATTTCATACAATTTGGTAGGTATGTTTTTTGTGGGAAATCCTGATGTTCATTAGATTACAGTACGATTCGTAATAAAAGAATCTGACTTCTTTGCGAAATGGCCGCAGAAATTGCCTTTATCCACTCTAGCTAAAAACTAATGAACCAAATTTAACAAAATTTAGTGTCTAATATTTCAATAACCTACAAGTGATTTATATACCAAATTTAACAAAAATTTGGTATATAAATCACTTGTAGGTTATTCTAGTACGATTCGGTAAAAAGGAACAGGCTGTTTTTGCGAAATGGCCCGCAAAAATCGTTATATATAAGAATAAAAGACTACGTGTGCTCAATTATATCAATTAAATTCCTATTTTATACGTGATTTTTGACAACAAAAAGAATAAGACTAACCCCATTACTCTAGGACTAGCCGTTCTTGAGATATTCTAGTTTTTTCGCGTTTTCGCTACGCCACCTTTGACAATAAGTCCAGCTATCAAATGAGAACCAAATTTAAGTTTAACGTGTAAATTCAATGTCATTTAAAATACTTATGTTGTGCAGATAAACTCAAATTATCATTGAATAAATAAAGAGAACGAATATGAGTCTGCAGAGAAAGACATGTGCTGTCCACATCAGAATTTTTAACAATATTACACCAATGATGTATAGAAGTGAACGGGGATTATTTTCAGGCCATTTCGAAAAAAATGTATGATCTATATTTAAAGATCCATCAAATTTTTGTCGAATAAAATGTTCAACAAATTTAAGCTGTGTACCAAATTTTAACTCTCTAGGACGTAGGAAAGTGCATTTAAAATGCCATCAATTAAATTTATCAAGAAGAGTTATATAAAATTTAAAAAAAATGAAAAATTGTTATCTACCAAATTTATTTTAAAATATGAAGCCACTCCCATATGCAAAACGTTTAAACAAATGGAGAGATATTTATTATATAATATCTCTCTCTTTTCTTTCTGGAAGATATCCCAAAGTCAGAATTTAATTGAATTTGTTTTTTTCCCTATATTAAATAATTTTTTAATTAAAAAACTACTTAACATATTTTACTGATTTTTTTTTTATATATTCTATGGGATAATGTGAATATTTCCTAAAAATTTCGAAGCAATTCGTGAATTTTAAATTTACTTAAAAAATGTTTGAAAAATTAGGTCCCATAGGGTTCAATGTATTTCATTTTTTCAACCCGGGTTCAATAAAAAACTAATTGGGTGATATTATTTATTTATATTCCCATAGGTCCTACAGACCGTCTGAACAACATACTAAAATTTCATTTTGATAAACTCATTTTTACGGCAGTTATCGTGCTAACGGACAGACAGACAGACAGACAGACAGACAGACAGACAGACAGAATGAACAAAGTCATAAACACTTTTCAACTTTGTTGTAAAGTGTTAATAAAAAGTCGATAATTTCCTCCAAATAACAACGTTTCTCTAAAATTTTTAAAGAAGGTATTTAGATATGTTCAGTGTTTAGAAAGCAATCATGTGCTGAATACGCTCCCATTGCTGACAAAAGTCTCCATTGACATCCATAACATCCATGTTTAGTTTGACTTAATACAATGACTCACATTAGCGATAAATGCACCAGTTATTGAAATTATGGAATGTATTTATACAATTTCCAATTATTATTTATTTTTATTCATTCCTATAAGATAAACGTAATAATGCCTTGTACAAACTTATTTGGAACACTGAATCGTATGCTACCACGGAAACAAATCCGTAGTTTAGTAAAAAAGACAGAAGAAAAATCAAATATATGATAAGTCACCCAGTAATAATTTTCAATAGAAAATTTATTAACGTCTTGATTTTGACATTATTTTGATGCACTTGTGATGGCACACGGTGACAGGTGAAACAGTGTACACTAAAATACTATGGTAACAGGAAATATACGTCAAGTTGAGCATGGTTATCTCATATAAATTAACAAAAAATTGCACCAGCTGATGCCAAGAGTTGACGTTAAATTCAATGTAGTTTATGATGGAGCCATAAAAATGTCCTACAGCAATTTATAATGTAGCCATAGGGGTCCCACCCGTGACGAGGTGTCACATGGTTCTATGGAGCACGAGCTATTATGCAATGTGGCCAATGAAACGTTTCTCAGTTACGTCCAATATGGCTATAAAAAAGCTCCTCACACAAGATTTTCAATTTTCGACACGATTCCAATACTGTACATTCCAATATTTCCCTCTGTACAATACCATGCATTGTACGGAAAGTAAAGAAGGGTCACCTAATGTATTACTTTGCAAATATTATAATTAAAAATATAGCGCAAACAAATATTCTTCTTCATATTGACAAAAAGATTGCTAGAAAACTATAAGAGCTTTGTAAAAACAAATTATTGATTTTTAAACTGGATTTCCTATTAGGCATTTTTGTCGCCTACTGTCTAATTATAAATAGAATCTTTAGAAATATCTCAAATGAAAATAAACCAAGTTTAGCAAAAACTTCTTCAGACAATGATACATTACTTCTTTTCAAGAAAAAGTTCAATATATTAAAATATTGAAATTACTTTCTATAATACCTTATTTCATATAAAACGAGTATAAATAGTTTCATTTTCATTTATTAGGTTCGGAGATAAAATATTTTAATTTATCGTAACACTCAGGTTTTAGTCGGATATACTGACCATAGATGTTCACGACAAAGGGAAACCAACTGTTTCCGAAACAATCCACTATCTGAAACATTTTATTTTTACAGCACTTTACTATGTTTCTTTATTAATTGTCATTTCACATAGTCACGTCAAAGAACATCATTCATACAATACCATTCGTCAAAGAACGCCATTCGTATCTAGGCATTAAATGGTTATGGAAGTTAATTTACCCTCATCTTAACAAGTCACTTAATGGTGTAACATTAAAACAATTTTAAAACATTTGTGTCCTTGACAATATCCATATCTTTTGAATGAAATTTAAATCAAAGTCCTGGTCAACTGAACTTCGTAGTTTTAAGGTGATAATCCTTCAACTTATAGTTGGCATAATATATGATGTACTTAAAACTAGAGATGGATATAAGAATTTCGAAGCGTCACGCGATGCATTTTAATATGTTTATCAATGTAACGTAGCATGGAAATTCGAAGCTGAAATGTCTGAGAATTGACTGCAAAATATATTTTACGATGAATTGAATACAAAGAAGACAATTTATATCGTTCATATGATGTTTTACAGAGAAGATATTATTTTCCCGTAGCTTTCTCTAAATTAAGATATTAAGACACCCTGAATTTAACAATTAAATAAAATAAATATTATGTAAATATAGCATACATACAAATATGTAGGGGCCCGCCTGTTTCGAAGTCAAAAATTTTAATGGTTTTCTGAAATGTTATTTGGCGGAGTAAACCGATATAACTTCCTAACTGCAGATACACTCTGCAGACGATACAGAAAAATTGCTCTGATTTTTATATGGTAGGCAAATAAGGTTTCAATCTGTTTGTAGCATAGAAAGAATGTTCCAATCTGTACATGGTGCAGAAAGAAAGTTTCAATCAATGGCTTAAAAGCCGATAAATAAAAAATCGAATGCCCCAGGGGGATAAAAATAATAAGAATAAAGATAGAAAATCTCCAAACGGCTGTACAAGTTTGGAAAAACGAATTTATGCTTAATAACCATGGAAAACTGTAAAACTTGATGTAAAAGTGATTATTTGACAAGTTTGTGTGAATGAATATTGTTTGGAACGACAGAGTCTATCACAAAGCCCGATTCAAATTCCTAGATTGAATAAGATTTACGATGGCCAAGTTCATGGTTACACAAGACGCGTTAAATTATTAAACAAAAATCTGATAATGATAGTATTTTCAATCGGAAAACATTTCCTACGTTTGGAAACGACTTCCATAAATATGGTTATGATCAATACACTGTTGCATAAAAATGTTCAATCAGATCCTTAGCACCTATTGGTAACTACAAATTTAACTTTAATAAAACTAGTTAGGATCACAAATTTATTTATTACTGGATGCTAAGAGAATGTTGAAGATTTATTTAATATAACAATTTACGGTTTATTGAACAAAAGTTCCGAGATGTTCAATTGATCCAGAATCTCTAAGTTTTGAAACCTTGTATTTCAACAAATGAAAAGAACTTTTCAAGGAGAAATTATATTACTTATTGATTTAACAGGCTGATATATCTAAGCTGCAGTAATGCTGTAACAGATTAAATTAAAAATCTTTAAATCTGATGATGCTGAGACGCGTTGATTTGATTTAATATTCTGTGGTAATGTAATGCAAAAATGTGTTTAACATGGGTGAGTGTAAAGGACTATATTTGAATCACGCGATAATAATTCAAAGATTTGAGTTTTGACCAGATTCTTATTTTCTCATACTCTTGCATACAGAAGATATTGTTTTTCCCGTAAATTGTAAATATCGAGATTCCGAGAATGTATAAGAACCAGTGGCGAATCCGGAATGCAAGTCATGAGGGACTGCGTATTACTCCCCCTCCCCACACATCCAGCTTTGTCAATCGCACTTCAATATTCAAGGCATTTAATGACAACAATAGTAATGATAACAAATAATGTTACTACTGTTGTGTTATTCATTGAAACAAGAGCAGCGTTTGTGTGACTCCCCAAAAAAATTAACGAAATTCGTCCAAAAACACTATAAAATCTGCCCGTATTTCGTAAATTGGTAAATTTAATTCAAACACTGAATAAATTTTTCAATGCAACAATTCACATTGCGAAAATTTTAAAAAATAAAACGTCCAAATTTTCTCATCTTTAAAAATCAGTAAGAAAACCCAACAAAATATTTTGATCCGATTTTTTATCCTGATTACCACTGGTACAAAGCCTATTGAACAATCTGAAAATTCTAAGTATAAGTGCACTATTTTATATTTCGAGTAATATATTTTATACTTATGTACACAGTTTTGAAAAATGTTGTTGTTGTTGAGACCAAAACCGTCCGACCTACTAGAAAGGTGTAAGATAACTGTTTGGACGGCCGGGAAGTGCCACCCAATTTAGACCGGAACCCAGTGGGGGAGGCCTCCACAGGGACCGTAACCTCCTTCCCCTACCACCAACCTCTCGGAGAGACTTACGGCCCCACATGTTTAACGTGCATAAACACGGCGGCAGTTGTAGCAGCGTGCAAATCCAAAGCGCAAACTACCGGGCCACCGCGCCCGAAATGTGCCAACAGAACGTAGTATTTCCAGAAGGTCACCCACCCAAGTACTAACCGCGCCCGAAGCTGTTTGACTTCAGTGATTTAACGAGAACCGGTGTTTCCAGCATGGTAGGGCCGTTGGCTCCACACTTTTGGAAAATGTGGATTGGGTCTACCGTCCTTAATTATTTTTATTGTGTTTGCTAAATTTCTGCTTGAAAAAGGTATTTTTAATTATTTTTGTATAGTGCATTTAGCTATCTGGCAAAAACTCATTTTCTAGTTAAAAAGTGTTTATAATCAGGAAAAAATAAAGGTGATTTAAAGACAAAATGACAATATAGAAAATTATATTACAACACTGCCTTTCATATTTATTTAAGAGCACTACCCACCTGGAACAATTTTATATTAAATATTTCAAATACTAAGAATTACTAAACTGCATGGGTGCCACTTGAAACACTTGTGGGTGTCATGTAGAATACAAATGAAAATTAGGATAATGCCTTGACATAATTTATCGAAATATATATTGACAATGATATTCTATTATTACACAGCTCACAACTGAAATCGCAACACCATGAATAAATTGATGTATCTTTGTGAAATTTACAGAATATAATTATAACACGGAGATGTGCAAATGATCAAAAAATCATATCTGGAAAATGAAAGCATTGAACTTTATTGACATTAGATCAATATGAAATAGATCCAACGCAAGCGGCTATGCAGGATTGTATACGACGAGGCATCCCGTCAAGGAGATGCTCAATGGTGTGCTGAGGGATGGCAATTCCCACAGCATGCAATTGGGCTTGTAACTGAACATGGCTTGGTGGAATTGGGAGCTCTCTTTATCGGCGACCCATGATGTCCCAGATAAGTTCAATTGGCAACAAATCCAAAGAATATGCTGGACAAGGTAGGATATAAAATCATCGTAGACTATTCACAGTTATCCGTGCAGCATGTGGCCTGGAATTATCCTGCTAAAAAAGCAGTCCAAGCCTGGTTGACAGATATGGCTGTACAACAGGTCTCACAATGTTAGCGATGCATTGCTGTGCCGTGACACTGCCAGAAACGTGGACTAAAAATGTTCGTCCGCCAAATATTTAACCATCCCAAATCACGGTACCACCTAGAGAATCTGTGTGGCGACTGATAGAAAAAGCTTCTTGGTGGCGTTGTTGAAAGCTCTGCCATACACGAGTAGAGCCATGTGTCATGAAAAGGGTCAGAGTCGGGATTCATCCGTGAACATAATGTTTCACCACTCTGTCAACCAATTGCATCTCATTTGACACCACTGGAGGAGACGTAACCGATGGAGACGTTGAAACCGTAGGTGTCGAAACGGTCGTCTACTTTGGACTCCTGCGTCATGCAAGCGGTTTCGAATTGTTTGCGTCTAAACCGCGTTACCTGTAGTGTGGGATATATATCGTTGAAACACGATTGCTGAAGTAAACGGCTCCCGCGCAACGTTTCTCAGAAACATACGAAATTCAAGTGGTGTGGTACATCTGGAAGCTCCACCACCTGATGTTCGTGTCGTTTCATTGTCTATCAAGAACCGTAACACACACCGTTGAACTGTGCTCGCATTACAACCCAATAGTTCAGCTATTCTTCGAAAATTCATTCCACCCTCACATAAAACAATTATTTGTTGCCGTTCCGTTGACAACATCTGAACGTATGCGGTACGTCGACATACTCTTGGCATACTGTGGTGATTTTTACAACCTGTAACCAATGACTCTAAAATTTAGCTGTGATATCGCTCCTCCTTGACCTGACGCTTTTATGCTGCTCAGACAAGTGTTACGTCACTATGCTTAACAGATCTGTGATCATTTGCATATCTCGCTTTGCTGTTTCCATTGCCTGATTTACATAAAGCTACACCTACAACTTTAAGGTGCTGCAATTTCAGTTGTGAGCAGTGTATATCCACAGAACAAAATGTATAGGAATTTTTTTTCATTATATAAATGTAAAAATAATGAAAATAATTACGACATAGTCCGATGCAATTTTAACATTTATGTTTGGGAAAATTTCATAACATTTTTGTATAACAAAAAAAAAATATAATCATTTTTTGTTCCAGTCTTTCAAATGAAATATGGGTTATCAATTTTCAATCGCAATGTACCGGCTCTCGGGAGTGTCACCGCGACGTAAAGAATGCTAAACTGGAGAGTGGGGGTCACAACCCCCCGGTCAATTTGTGGTACGTCACTATCTTTTTTCGGTTTTTCTGCTTTGGTTCCATTTGGATATATATATATATATATATATATATATATATATATATACACAAACACACACACACACACACACATATATATATATATATATATATATATATATATATATATATATTCGACTTAAAATATAATTAAGACCTAGTTATGTAAGTATCATATTTATGATCATGCTCTTCTTATGGACATAAATGTCTTAGCCAGTATGGGCTGACATTTAACTAATACTTCCTTTTCAATAAACTAATTTTGTTTCATCTTCCTTTGGAAAGTAAGGACTGCAAGTTAATAATAAAGGATAAAATTCAATTTATACTATAAAAAATGTTCCATATTAAAATAATTATACTTTATTTTAAAAGTTAAAAGGCGAACATCTTCAAATCTAATCAAATGCTGAAAATGTCGTATAATAACCAAAATGGGCCAATAATTAAAATTTTTATTCGAAAATAAATTCAGGTACAATTATTTCTGATACAATTCTTTAATCAATTCATATCTGGAACAATTTTATATTAAATTTTCCAAATATTAAGAATTATTTAACTGCATGGATGCCACTTAAAACCATGTCTGTGTGATGTGGAATGTAAATGAATCCTAGTAGAACGTTAGTATATTGGCATTGATATTCTATTAATATATTCACAGAACTTCGAAATATATAGAATGTTATGTAATTAAAAAATAATTATCATATAGTAATGCAATTTTAACATTTCTGTTTCTTAAAATTTCATAAAATGTTTAAGTAAAACAAATAATACAGTGTTAATAAATAAACCAAAGTGTTAATAACACTTTATTTTAATATTTCATCTATTTTTCATTGAAAAGAAAAAAGTTTTAATCCTAAAGAATATTATATAATTGTGTACGGCTAGCTAGATGAGAATTATCTTTGCTGAATGTTATATAAAATGGGTAGATGTTTATATTTTTAACACTGACGAGTTGAAGCATTTTAACGTTTACACGACAATGCTTTTGCGTTGACTTGGAATTGCGGATCGTGATATATATATTATTTTAATTTGCTGCTTTTATTATTTTCATTTATTTTAATTTGCTGCTTTTGGATTAAAAGCAGCTTTCCAGATGTTAAACAACTTCCATAACGGGCAATTGATTAACCGAAATCTCGGTATATAAACGATTTTCTTCTAAAATATTTACGGTAGATAAAATCTTCAAACTTTATACGTAAATTCACATGGTGTTATAAGATTTGATTTTTCAGTGTCTACTCTACAGATTTACTACAAGAGATTATTATAATTTATAACCTATAAGCCCATCACACCCAAATATAGTCCTAGCAACCATAAAAAAAAACTTGAACGTCTAACCTATAGTGGAGGCAGTGAGATTTAAATATAATTTTGATGCAGTTTCGTGGAACAGACTGCCGTTGATGAAACGGAATCTGATTATATTAGTAATTTTCTTTTAAAATATATACAGCGGATAAAATACTTATGAAAATTCACATGATGTTGTATAAGGTTTGTTTTTCAATTGCATACTCTATTGGTTTACTACAACATATTTTTGTGGCTTGCAAGCCCATCCACACCCAAATAAAGTCTAACCATTTGAATTGTTTTTCAATTTAGTGAACAAGTAAAAAGAACGAAAACATTGTTTAATAAAGTATATCCGATTATTTGAATTCCATGAGATTTTTAAATTAATTAGACTAATATAAATACTGGTATATAATTGTAAAGGATTACTTAACGATATTGTAGCATACACTGACTAACTCGGGTGGCATTTTGATTATATCTGAGATGACTTCAGCAGGCAGCAAACTCGACCGATAAGCGGGCAGTTCACGTGTAGTAACGATATGTACTGCGCTTGCTTAAATCGGAAAGAGAGAACTAAAAGTGAAAGTGGAATTTGCCGAAGCTCGACTTAGATTTAGAGCCTTTTTGTCCAATAAAATATTAACCAATTCAGTATCTGAAACATTTTAAAGAAGAAAATGAGTTTCACCTTAAGTAAATGATTTACAATGAATCAAATAAAGCTGAAGTGGCTGAACTCTGCGTAATAGGGTTGCCACAGAGTTACACACCAAGTTATACAATTTTTTGTTATAAATTAGTTTTATTCTGACAGTCAATTGGATTTTAATCATAATTTAATGCTGTAAAATCTTATTAATTCAAAAGAACACAATTTAGAGATTATAAAAAGCACAATTTAGAAATAAAAACTTTTAAACGACGATTCCATATATTTTTTCCGAAAATGCCGTTATGAAAATGCATTCATATTCGGCAGTTTTGTACGGGACATTTAACGATTTTTTTTATTGTTTTATCGTCTGTTCTTTGCTGTAAAATTGTTCTTTTGTTTTTGAAGTAAAATACCTTGCAACATTATATGATAAAGATCCAAACGTTGGGAAATCTAATAGTTTTAGAATTTCGATAGTTTAAAAAGAGAAATACGTAATTAGGCAGCAAAATTTAGAGACAAAACGTCATTTAAAGAAAATGAAGAAAATGATACATTTTTCATAAAATCGTTTATATACAATAACTAGTCTTAATGTATGGTATAATTTCGCAAACAAATATTAAAGTGAAATCTTTATTATTTTTCTTTATTTATAAAGTATGCGTCGATGCAAATATTTTACTCTTGGCAATGAATCACATTTTGAAAAAGAAGAAATATATGTTTTAGATCGAGCTCCCATTGATGATAAATAGCATTAGCGAATTCAGAATTAGGTAGAATCATAACTAAACAACTTAAAAAGAAACCAAATCTTTCCCAAACTGATTGAAATTCGAAACGTGACCGGGAATACCAAACCTTGGATAATCCTTATGACTAGGTTTATAGTAAAAGAGGATATCTTCCATAGATCACTAAAATAAGTAGTTGAAATCTTAGCCATTTCATGGCTTGCTTCAGCAATTTTGAGGTGCTAAACTTTCCGAAAATTGGTTAGATCTATTCATAAAATAGCTGAATTGGCAAATCTTACTGCACATCACCGCAGTCCTGTCATAAGATTGTCAACGCTACATTCGTCGCATGACCGGAATATTGCAAGTAACCTACCTGCATGTTGCAAATAATTTGTATATTTCATACATACCTGCAATAGTTCATGTTATAAGTTATGTGTATTTTCAAATATTCTAATGAAAGGGAAAAGTAATGTTTGCAAGAAAATTTATATAATAAAATATTTAAAATTATTTTATTTTCGTTTTTAAGAATGTTACACTATAGGGCATAGGAAAATATAATTATTCATATTTTCTCAAATAAATAGCAAATGCTTGTCGATTTCATAATCACAGATTCCAAGTGACTTTCCCAATCTACGCCATTCTTGGACTGCTTTCCCACTTTGATGCGCTCGTTAGAATAAAATAACGATACTTGCAACGGTAATATGGAAAAACTTTCTATGTTTTACAGTTTAGTACCTCTATAGTTACCAACAAATTCAACCATCAAATTGTATAATTTGGTCAGACCATACTACAAAGCCGGCATTGAAGTTCATAGATTTTAAAAATTATGAAACATGATGTCAGGTGGCTGTTAGTGGTAAGAATTTGTTGGTCTCAATTGGGATTTACAAAATTGTGGCATATAGCAAGTTTTCTTACTGTCGTAAATATTGACTATTCCATGCTGATAATGCATTTATAGCGCAAAACTCGTCCATGGATGCCGTTTCCGGAAATGGAAGCTCGGTCATCACATTCGTTTAGTTACAAATTTATGAGTTTAAACATATATTTTAGCTTCTCAAAAATTGCAATTTATTTTCAGCAAAGAGTAATTCTCCATTGTATTTATTAAATCCAATTTTATGTACGCAAAAGCTTTTTTCTTTCTATATGCATTTACTCAGTAGGTCATCTTTCTTTTAGTGATTGTCATTACATTCGTCTCTGGAGATCTTAGATCAAAGAGAGAAAGCATTTGTTAGTTGAGTGTCGACAGCTTTGTAAGAACCAATTATTAAAGTAGTTTTTTTATTACTTTATTTATTAAATTCGCTCTTTTGCCTTTGAAACTAAAATAATTTAAAATATTAAAACATATAAAGCCAAATGGGGATAAATAATATTTTTACTAAATGGTAATACAGGGACAAAGTATTGGTATATAGTCGAAATTAGGAAATCGAGTTTTTGACGCATTTACACGTCACCATTTTTAACGTGACGTCTGTTTTGTATGTGTGTATGCAATGTAATTACTGTTTTGATACTGTTGAACTGTTTTGAGCAAAACTCAGAAAATTTGGTTTTTAAATCAGTTGTGAATTTATCCTGATGCTGATTGAAATTTTGTATCATTAGAAAACAAAACATGAATTCTATTTGGATATAGGCTGTCAAATTCGTCAAAATCCGATTTACAAAATATGCTGAAATATATAAAAAGGGAGATCACGCCTGTCAGCTAAAATTCATGCTTTTTTCACCTTAAGTTCAAAAATTTGTACATAAGTCAATAATTATACAAACAGAAATAAATTTTTAAGTTCGAACGAGTAATATATATATATATATATGTGTGTGTGTGTGTGTGTTTTAGGTGAGAAGTTGGAAAAAGGCGACTCCACTCTGCACAACCACATACCTTTACTTAAGACATTCGGTTATACATACTGTTTAAGCTATTTACATCTATTTACAAGTTGAAGATATCGAACGTCACAAGAAATCGTCTGTACATACTCCTTTTCTGCATCTGTACTTACAGTCTCACTCTCGTCTCCGTCTCCGTCTTCATTCCGTCTCGCTTTCGTCTAAGCCAGGGGTCTTCAAACTACGGCCCGCGGGCCAACACCGGCCCGCGAGGACCACCAATCCGGCCCGCGGTGGCGTGTCGGACATGCTCGGTATCCGGCCCATAGTTTCTTTTGATCATAGTTTGATCATAGTTGATCATAGATCATCATAGTTTCTTTTGATTACATTGTAAAATTTATAATGTAAGTAAATCATACAAAATAATAATGAGATGTTTTTATTTAATGACCAATTAAGAAACGCAATAACTGACATACATAATGAAATTGAACATTTTAACTGTAATTAATGTAATGCGATTTATCCTAAAAACTTACAATAAGTGACATACATAGGTAATTCACATAATGAAATTATACATTATAATTATGATTAATGAGATTTATGTAGCTGTAACTTTTCACTGACAATTGTTTGCAGTTGTGGATCAAGTTTACTAGTAGAAATTGTCAGCAGCGACTTCAAATGCTCATCAGTTAATTTGGATCTGTGAATACTTTCTGTATATTTCATTTTGTTTCTTCACACAGATAAGTAGTATCGAAAGCGGAAGAAAAGCCACTAGAAAATTTATGCAATATTCTCACACAGTTTGATCAAACTGTGTGAGTGGAAGACTTATAAAATTCCAGCAATGATGAATTTAAATATTTTTCTTTAAAAATATCGCTACATTGCAAATCAATCATTTCCATTTGAAGTTCTGGGGCAAGGGTTTCTATATCGGCGTTAAAAAGATTTTGAAAAATCTTGATATCGTTTGAAATTGCATCAAAATCGGAAAAACGAGACTCAAAATTTATTTTTAAAGCACCCAAAGCTTCAATTGCGAAATCTACCGGAAATGGAGTTTCAGTTTGATGACTGAATGTTTGACATGTATTAAAATGCGTGAAACAGTTTTTGTTCAATTGAGATTGAAACAAAACAATTTTTTGTCGAAAAGACTTAATATGAGTGTATAAATCAAGCAGAAGCTGGTTTTCTCCTTGTAATTTTAAATTAAGGTCATTCATATGTTTAGTTAAATCTGTATAAAATGATAACTTCCATAACCACTCATTGTTTTGTAACTCAGCCAGAGGACGACTTTTTCATTCAAGAAATTTTCGATTATTGCTCGGAGCTCAAAAAATCGCGTTAAACTTTTCCGCAGCTAAGCCAGCGTACTGTAGTATAATATGGTAAGTCATTTTCTCCAAACTCTTCAATAAACTCGCGGAATTGACGATGTGATTGCGCATGTGATCTAATATAATTTACAGCTAGCATGACTGGCTTTAAAACTTCTGACATATCCAAGCATTTTCCGCACAAAGACTGTTGATGAATGATGCAATGTGCGATTAATGGTTTTGAACCACCGTCATTTTCTGCTGCCTTTGATACGAAAGCAACGACATCTTTATTATTTCCACACATGTTTTTGTCACCGTCAGTAGTGATACACTTCAAGTTTCTCTATTGTAGATTGTTTTTCTGAACAACATTTTCAACTCCTTTAAAAATATCTTCTCCAGTGGTCGTGCCGTGAATGCTATGAACGTCAAGAAGCTCTTCATACACTTCATAATTTTTATCTATCCCTCGAATAAAAAGTAACACTTGAGCAGTATCTGAAACATCTGTTGACTCATCCAGGGCCAAAGAGAACCAATCTAAGTGTCGATTTTTTTCAGACAATTGAGTTAATATATTTTCTGTATATTTGTACGAGTCAGTGTTTGCTGACAAACTGATGTTTTTAAATAAATTAACTTTTCCTGGACACATTACTTCTGCTGCTGCAATCATGCAATCCTTAATTATTTCGCCGTCAGTAAATGTTTAGCTATTGAATGAGCTACGTGGAAACTAGCACGAGTTGCTGCTTCTTGTTCAGCATTTACTTTCTTAAACAACAATTGCTGAGATTTCAACCCGCGTTTCAAAGATTCATATATTTCTAATCGTAGTCTTCCTGTAAATTTGGAGTAATTCTGAGAATGCTTAGTCTCATAATGACGTTTTATATTGTATTCTTTGAGTACTGATATTGTTTCATTGCAAATTATACACATTTCCATATTACTTGACTCAATCAGGAAATATTGATATCCCAATTGATCTTTAAATGTTCTGCACTTTTGACCCTTGGCTTCTTGCACTCTGGCCCTTGGGACTTAGTGGAGGAGTCAGTGTGGCCCTTATGCTAAAAAGTTTGGAGACCCCTGGTCTAAGCAATCAATAGCGTCTAAGTGACTAAGAGCATCTCGCCTGAGTGAATTCTCGTTTCCAACCTCTTGTTCGTCTGAGTGACCTCCGTGATCAACTTCTCACTCCTTCTTTCTCATCTGCCTAGCGTCGACTCCTTTATATAATCTCTCGTCTGTAGGTGGCGCTGTCCTCTAGTGACGTCCTCTACAGTCCTGGTTGCCACAATCCCATATTAGGCCATTCTGACAATTATTTCGTCCCCGGAAGTTTTGTGAAACCTAAAATTAGAAAAAAAAGGAACAAAGTACAAGAATAAAAATGGCGTCCGAATAGGTGTATTTTCTACCCGGACCACGGCTTCATGTGATCAGCTGCAGTGGACGTTATGTGTGTGTGTAAAGTTTAAAAGAGTTTTTTTTAAACAAAATAAATACGTTCATGGAGGTACACGCCCTATTAGGAGACCTGGAGGTATAGAGAGTACAATCCAGGTAAAAGGAGACTTCAGAAATAGACATAACAGATCGGGTTGGTGTGTATCCTGACTTTTTTGTGATGCAGTTAGCACATCTTCCTATAGTGGATCTTTGTGGCTACTGTGCTGAAATTGCCAAACGTACGTACATATTTTAGGGCAAATGATTTTTTGTGTTTTATCTGCGCAGATGGTGTTGGTGATTCCGACTGTTTTCACGTCATAGGAGTAACAGTGTCAGGATTTTACTATGGTTTTCTAGAAGATAGGAAGGCAGTATTTTTTAAACTTTGAATATTGACTCCTTCGAAAATTTTTTAATTTCAATTTTGCTAATCCTTTTTCTGCGTGGAAAATAAACGCATTTACTATTTGCATTTACTATAAATACGCACATTTTATTTATATAGTCATATATGCATATATTATACCTGAATTAATGTTTTACATACGCATTTATATTATATACGCTTTTACTATTTATTTGCTTCAATAAAATACCAAAAATTACGACCAAGAGATAAAATACCAAATGATACAATACTAAAAATTTCAGTATCAATGATCATATGTCGTCTCATGGTAATAATTGTAATTTCATCAAAGAAAATAAATATTTGGGTTGACTTACTCAAAAATAAGTATAAATATGAATAAAAAAATGAAGGAACAAATGATGTCTTAAGTAACGTTAAATATAATTAATTTTATTCGTCAAATTAACAGACGAGTATTTTAGTGTTTAATAAATTTAATTACATGAACACAATAAACGTAAAACAACTAAATAGTATTTTTAAAAAAATGAAGAGCAAATTACATAAAAAATAATCAAAACAAAAATTCAATGCATTGAATTCTTATATATTTAGTACAAAATTATACATATTTACAAACATAAAATTTTGAATCAGTGCATTGGAAGCAAATCACAATTCATTATTAGGCCCAGTCTGGTGAGGCCTAATGATAGAAATTCCGTATACTCATATGGTAGCTCTGGAATTAAAGTTTATTAATTTATTTCAATCTAACCTTCTAACTGCGGCAGTACAATAATTGTACCACAAGAAAGCTATCCTCAGCAAACGGCTCTCGTACAGTGTCTATACCAATCTTTTCCACCCCCGCTTTTGTTGGACAGGGATTAGGGCACCTAATGTCCCCCGTTAAAATGCTTTGGGCACTTAAATTGGAAGAATTTTAATCCATGTTTGGGATGGGTATTATAAGGAGAGATGGGTTACACATACAATACATGATATTTATGGGAAGCGATAGAATTTTCACTTATTTTGACTTTCTGGGGTTGAAATAGAGGAAACTTTGAGCCGAATTATAAAGGTTAACGATAGTCTAATACGTACGTACAAGAATACAAACTTACCAAAGAAGAACATTTCCAAATGGTCAGGCACATTATGTCTTATCATTCGCCTATACAGCAGCCGAAGCGTGAACCATTTTGCTGTCACACTATGTTGCCCCTGTGCACACCAGGGAATAGAACACATTGCACTATGTTCCGACACTACAACGTCTATGCTCGAAGGTTACATTCATACCCACTACTCAGGAAATTGGAATAGCAAGAGGGAAAGCTTGCCTTAGACTCCTCGGCGACCGAAGCGATCCAAAGTAAAAAGTGAAGATTAGAAGCCAAGGCCAGACTGAAATGAAATCAATGAAAGTAGATGCTAACATAGTTCGTAGGTAAAGTGTTTTCAGTTTGAGTGAAACTTTAAATACTAGTATTGTTCTACCATTTTGTGTCGTGTCTGTGGAGATATAAGCAATGCCTTTTCAACGTGGCTCACAGATTAAACCATTCTGATTAGACAGAGCAAGTGCACGTTTAGAGGTATAAATAATAAACCACTGTGTTTTAGTGACATTGTAGACCAGTGACATTGTGTTTTAGTGACATTGTAGACCAGTGACATTGTGTTTTAGTGACATTGAAATTTCGATTATTCCTGTGATGTTGGAAGGCTTCTGGCATGAAGCCAATTTCTGTTGATATTCTTTATTTGAACATATTGGGTTTTCATAAATGAAATACAAACTGTCTTTTTTAATTGAAAGACAAACCGTGGTAAAACATTAGATTCCAGTTTTTGTATATCTGGTTATTAAATAAATTTGCTCAATTATTACAGCTCAATTTCATTCACACAAAAAACATTTTTTTCAAACAATACGGAATTAAAGCGATTATAAAAATTACCTTTTTTTTATATACTCAGAGCTCCTATGATCACTAACGCTCACCAATGCCTGTAATTCGCTGGCGTTTACAGAGCTCGCTTAGTGAGCCCCTTCTTTCCGTCTGATACGCATACTTAATACGCCCATTGGGAAAATTTGTTATTCGCGGGTACTCACCAATCCCAGATCTCGCATCGCAAGCTGTAAGTTTTGCCAATTGTTCTTTGTACAGTGACAAAAATCGTGTTTCGCTTGGTGAAATCATTAATTTAAATATTACGTATTTGGACTGACAACAGCGTTATGCTCGCAAATTCCTGGAACTCTGTGCTATACTCCCTAACACTGGAACTCGAGGGCTCCGCCTCCTATACGCACATTAACAGCATGATTTCGCTTAACGCTCTTTCTACACAACAGTTACCGATGTGTAATAATCCAGAACCCCACCCCCTGCTGGCTAACTCTCACCAAGCTTCGCAATTCGTTCCGCGAGTCGGAAGTCTTTGCCTCCTACTCACTGTCTGTCGATGAGCTCGCTTCACGAGCTCTTTGTAGCCGACAGTTGCTCCGGCGCAATACTCCCGTTGGAGCCGTCCCGTAATCGTTGATGCTCACCAACTGTCAGAGAGCTCGATCGGAGCTCACTCAACCGTGCCGACGCACACAAAATCCTTTGTGTACCCTACATGCTATTGCTCACCAACGCCGAATCTTTCCCTCTGTCTATTGTTGCTCAGTTATTGTCGATTTTGTTGTTAAACCCGCTAGATTTTCTTAAATTTTTATTATTTTCCAACTTCGCAAAGCGATTCTGTTATGCCTGCGTAGCAGCCTTATAATCAAACAGGGCGTTTTGCAAGCATTATTGACATGAACAAATACCATTCATTGCTGAAAATGCTGTTTCCATTTCAAAATATGTAATATTTTAATGAAACTCTGGATAATTAATGTATGTCTAATTGTTGAAATCAATAATTTAAATATTACTGTAAAGGCCAAAATGAAGAAAACATTTATAAAATCTAAAAGCTAAAATGGATCAAAAATTTCTGAAACCTGGTAAAATTGGCTCGAGATTGCCTAATTGTTTGCCAAAATGACAGATTAGATTTTGAAGATACAACAAAGAAAAAAAATATTCCCACATAATTAGTGTGAAAATTGTTTCATTTCAAAATTGTATAAAAAATAGAATTTTCTATTTGATTATAACCAATATAGAAGGTGAAACGTGGCAATGTATTATAAATCATCATGCTAAATTACAAATCATTTGATGCAATACGTCGCTAGCCTTGACAGAATATATCTCTTTTAAAAGGATTTTGTCAGCGGCTGCACCGAGCTTTTTATAATAAGAAATATAAAGCTGATTGGTATGAACTGAAGAACGAATACGGAACTTCTAAATCACGCGTACAGTGTTACCAGATACAATACTGTGGCTAAGTATAAGGGTTGAGCGAAATTTTTTTTTTCGAATTTTAAATCGGGCTGGGTAAAAATGTTGTCCCATGGGACAAAACGAATGTGTAAAAAAAATTATGTTCCTGAGGTCAAAATTTCATGCGCCGCATGGCGATCAAAACTCACTATTTCAGGCAAAAGAAAGTCTTCTTTTTTGTTCGGATACGAATTATTTTTTTCGATTTCAAAATCGGCCAGTGTCAAAAAGGTTAGCTCAGTGAATCAAACAACCATGTGTAAAATTTCAAGTCCCTGAAGTTACATCTTAATTCGCCGCACATATTTTAAGTGTGAAGATTTTAACCAAAAGGAGTCAATTTTCTGACGTACCATGTAAAGTCATAGTGGCAGAAGAGCGCGTCTAAAATTTTTAGTGAATATATCTTAAATATAATTAGGCTTTTAAATAAATATTTTTCGATTTGTTATTACAGTAACACCGACAGAAATAGAATAAAAATAAGTTATTTAAACTTTAACTTTTATTTTTATTTCCCTAAACTACATTTTGGAACTAACAGTAAGCCATTTTGCTTGTAATAACATATAATTTTCTAGTGACATAAGACGTACTGCAGTTGTTGTTCACAAAATACAATGCAGATAAAGATATGAAAAACACTGAATGGAAAAAAAATGCATAAATCCCCACATAAATGCTAAAGAAAATTAAGCAGAAAATTCTGATTTCGTATTAAAAGTATTCATAGGTTTACTCGACTGAATTTTCGCTAGGATAAAGCCATGTCGTTGCTGAGCCCCACGGACTTTTCTTGTTGCCATTACTACAGTTTGAACGTATCGCTCTGTTGAGTGAGTATGGCACGGGAATTTCGGAATATTACTTTTCAACCTACATTCCTTTCCTGATATTGCAGATAATAATTCAGCACCTGGAATAATCTTGGTAAGTGGTGGTTCATATCTTTCAGATTTTTGCCAGTCGATAAGTTCAGTGTAATTATTTGCACGGAAATTAATTTCCAGAACACTAAAATTTATCTCTCCTTTTAAAACATTCGTAGATTTTCGTGTTGCGAGAAAAAACCATTTCTTTGTGTTATTGGATCAATAACATATTTTCAGTTCCAACATATAATTTTAAAACTTTCATTGTGCTACTGGATCATTGTGTTACTAGAAAATTTTCCTTGTGTAACTGGACAAAAAATTTCATTGTGTTACTGGATCAATATAGATTTTCAGTTGCAACATATTATTTTAAAATTTTATCAGCTTTTGTGAGCCACCTAGAATGTGCAACTGGTCCTTGTTTCATGTGTGCAAGACCATCAGGGAAGACACTGGTGGAAACTGCTTGACATACATCATACAAATACTTTTGATCAGAGCTCCATTTCAAATCCGTTACTTCGAAAGGAAATTTTTCTCCTTTAATTGGAGAATATGTTTCCACTGCAAGATTTTCACAATTTTAGATTGTTTTTCCAATAGGCCCAGAAAATGTATTGGGACCTTTAGCTTCTCCATCGAGTTTTTTAGAAAATGTCGCAAGAATAATTCATTTGAGTGTCACAGACAAATGCACCATTTCAATGGACGATTTAATGCCAATTCCAATAGTTGTATAGCTTCCCCTTCAAGCCAGAATTTACGTTTGTCCCATAACAGCCTACAGAGCGATCAAACTATCAAGAGAAATTTGTTGATTTTCAGTAGATTTGAATCAGTAAATTTTGCCACAATTAACTTTGGCTTCACCAGATGAAACTGCAATGTGTCTGTCCAATATACACAGAGATTGGTTGTACCAGGGTGTAATGTTCTTCTTGGACTATTCGTCTATAATACTTCGATGCCTTTTTCACTTGAAGTACGGTTGTATCCTTTCTTCCACCGAAATATAAACTGAGGAGTGAGAAGCCTCGGTTTATATTGAGTGGTTTATATACTCTGTTGAAGCTCTCTAGCATAGCCATACAAAACTATGTGAGCGCTTGCAAAATCGCAAACCTAAAAAAAAAGGCTCCTAAGGATTACAAAGTTTCTGGAATCTAGGTAAAGAGGATCATATGTCGCAAAGTTATGGATCAATAATTGTTTCTAATAGTCTATAGTAACATATATAAAGGACATTTCATGACTGTACGTTTTTAGATTAAAATGGTCTCTATTTTTTGCTGAAATGACCTCTGTGCGGTGCATGAAGATGTGATATCAGGGACTTGAAATTTTTCTCAAGTGTTTTTCATTGAATCTGCTAACATTTTTGACCCTGGCTGATTTCGAAATTAGAATGTTTTTTTTTTCGTGTTCAAACAAAAAGATGATTATTTGGCCTGAAATTGTGTATATTATATTTGAATTTACTATATTTGTATTTTATTAAAAAGCCAAAAGAACTGATGAATTCCGTAACTAACTGCATTCGTGTATCTCGAAATTCCGAAATGCCTCTTTATCTGAGAAACTCGCGTTTTTTTTTCCTTCCAAATGTAGCTAACGATGCGGGAATGTGTAAGAGATATTTGAAAATTTTAATAGATTCTTAAATATATCTCTATAATAAATATCGCCTTTTCATTTAGTAAGGCCCATATTATATATCATAAGCTAAACAAATGAGATTAAAAATACGAATATAGTTATTGAGATTTATTGGAGTTTTATTTTACAATACGTTTTCCACGCCAAACAATTTCGGCTCTATCGGACTTTCGCCATTGTCTAATTTTTTTACAACGGCCATATATTTTTCTCTATCCTTCATAATAGGACCTTCCAATTTACTATTCAGCTCATTTGGTGCGATGAAGAACTGAGTGATGATGTACGAAGAAGAATAGAATGACAATGTACGATTAAGAACATGATGTAGGATGAAGAACTGAATGACGACGTACGATGAAGAACTGCATGATGATGTACGATGAAGAACACCTAGTGCATTTTCGCCGAAATACCGTTTCTGTCTACCGGATTGAAGTTACCGTGGATGTTTAATGCGTTTGGAGATTCTCTGGCTGATATCGGAGCTCTAAGTAAGCACTTTGGCGGCTAAAATCTCGGGACATAACAGATAAAAATGTAAATAATTTTTACTTGTTTTATCAAAAATATTGTTCAGATTATGATTGTATAAGAATAATTTCAATATTTTAATATTCTTAATTTAATTTTTTCTTTTTTCGAAAAAACTAGATGAGTTTTTGCTTCACTTTGCTTAATTTCAGCCGAAATGTCTTCGAAACAATAAAAGATGAATGTAAATTGTAAGAGGGAAAAGTGTTCAGTAAGAAAAGTCCAGTTTCTAGATCTGTAGTTTGGTTTTACAAAGCTCGTATAGTTTTCGACAAATCATTTTGTCAAGTTCAAGAATATTTTGTCTTGGTTTAAAGAAATTGCGAAGTGAAGTGAACTTGGGAATTCTAAATATCGTTAATGATTGATGAGATTTGAAGAGAAAAATTAAAAGTATGGAATTCTATTAAGCATTTATGTCCCATCAGATATATTTTTTAGATTCACCTGCATCTTAGTGTTTAGTGTTTTGCCTATGAGTTTAGTTTACATGCCGATAAGCAAATTAATAAAATAATTTGATATTCCGACTTTCTAATAGTCTATATTTGGGGTATTCGTTCGAAATCGAGGCGAAAACTTAAGGTGTTAGCTATAAACAGATTGAGAGTAATTTGTATAGTCCTTTGAAAGCCCAATAAAGATATGGAATTATATTTCGGATCAGGTTTTTAGTTTTTTAAATATAGTTGTTATAATTTCGGTAATTTCGTTTTCGAACTATTTGGAAAACGTGGTTAAATTTTCGACATTTTAACATTTTGAACTATTTTAAATGTATTTACAGTAGACAAATTACCCAAAAAGAAAATTTTTATTCACGCAAAACCATTTCGGCTCCATTGGATTGGAGTTACTACCGATTTTTCTTATTGTATTTCTGTTATCTTTTATAAAGCTCAAATTCGGGCAGTTTATTATGAGATAAATCTGTCGACTCATGTATGCTATTATTTGATTTAAGAGCGAGATTCATATTTCGACACAAAAATCTGTCGATCGTCCAATTGCATAAAGAATTTGGACTTATCGGTGAATACGACATTTCTACAATCTTCAATGGTCCAACTGGCGTGCTTCTGACACCATTAGATACGGGCTGCTCTGTGCCTCGCAGACAATGGAACAGCAGATAGTCTGCCTCCGCGCATAAAAGCTATGTCCTTGCAATCTCCTTCTATACTTTATAATTTATTATTTTATATATATTAATATATGTTGGGGTTTGGGTTTCGGAAGCTTAAGGCAGGCTCATAACTGGCTGGATGAGCGCCACCGCATTTAGCGGAGATGTATGGGGTTATTTTTACTTTTTTTGTGGGCCACCGCATTTGGAGCATTTAGGGGGAAGGTAGCAGGATCGGGCATTATGATGAAATGTTTGGCACGAAGAAAATTGGACATTTTCGTTCCCTCCACGGCATCTCTCAATTTTATATGTATTCTTGATTTGATATATAACAACATTATAAGGGGTTTTGGGACATTGGTTACAGAAGACGACCATTAAAACTTTATGGGCATGGGGATATCCATAAAGTTGGGTTACACATTTAAATTTTATTTTTAATTTTAAAATTTAATAGTTCATTTCTTAGATACGTGTCTGTTGGGACAGGGAGTCCCCTGAATACCACTTTTAGGGGTTTCTCTTCATTTAACAGGAATGCTCGAAGATGGATTTTATCACCAGTTAATTTACTTTGGATTGCAATGTATTCATCTCTCGTGTTGACCTGAATTTTAACTAGGATGCCTCTCATGTTGCCCTTTATGGAGGGAGCTACAGAGCTACAGTTTTAAGATCCTCAAATTAATTGTGCCATTTAGCAGCTGGGACAATAAAAAAGGGGTGTGGTGATTTTTCTTTTTTAGGGACAGTGTCCGTTATCCGCTCATCAGACGCTGGTACCTCAGGTTCAAGCACTTGCTTGAATGTGCTAAAGGGGTGGGGATTTTATTTGCTTATTGTGGGCTTCGTGCATATTTTGCACGGTTTGAAAGCCGTCTTTGTCGATCAGGGGACGCTTTTTAGTATTAAAATTAGAGTTGGATTTAAGATTAAGATTAGAGTTAGAATTAAGATTAGGGTTAGAATTTATATTTGCATTTCCAGTAAAAGCAAAGGGAGCAGGGTCATTGATGCCTTCAAAAGAAGTAGATTGCACGATTGGAAAGGAAAAATTCGAACTGAGCTAGGTGATAGGAATCTGATCTAAAACTACAGAAAAGAAATACTCCCGAGAGGAGAACTCACGGGGGGTTCACCAATATCAGGAACAGTTCAGGTATCCATAGCAGATTTGCTATTCAAATCCAAGTGTGGCAATCTGGCACGGATCTTGTTTCTTTCCTCCGATGAGATCTCACATCTTCTTCGACCCAGACCGTCCGACCTACCAGAAAGGTGTAAGGTATCTGTCTGGACGGCCGGGAATTGCCACTCAATTTAGACCGGAACTCTGTGGGGGAGGCATCCACAGGGATCGTACCCTCCTTCCCCTACCACCAACCTCTCAGAAGGACTTACGGACCCACATGTTTAACGTGATCGTACTCCGCGTGAACACGGCGGCAGTTTGGGCAGCGGCAGGAATCGAACCCGGGACTACCGAGTGCAACCTCCGTGCTCTAACCACAGGGCCACCGCGCCCAATGAGATCTCACTTGGAGGATCCTCCGCTAAGTCGAGAAGCTCATCATAAGTCATTTCCAAAACCCGGGATGATTCCATAACGGGTTCATTCT
The DNA here is from genome assembly GCA_951213105.1 of Amaurobius ferox. Lineage (NCBI taxonomy): Eukaryota > Metazoa > Arthropoda > Arachnida > Araneae > Amaurobiidae > Amaurobius > Amaurobius ferox. The sequence continues at coordinate 119,167,061 of OX578151.1, forward strand.
GTATTTCCACAACGTGGCAAAACTGTTATTTATACTTATTGTAATCAGAAACGATTTTGTCATGGCCAAACATCTTCTACAACTCGTGAAGCTTTGGTACACGTGATGGCTGAGACATTGCAGAATCACGTGCGAAAAACACGTGGTGAGGAGCTCAGTGCAAACACGTCCTTCTTCGACCAAGTACATCGACGAACTCCCCATTCCTGTGAAATAGATGTTTCAATGAAAATTTTCAAACTGGAAGTGGTAAAGGAACTAGATATGGGATGTGTTGAAGACTCAGACTACTGGACTGGCTCGATGGCTTGCAGCAACTGTTTGAGTGGCCGGAGATGTGGAATGTGTGAAATTTCATTGAGAAACATCCTATTTCCACGAGAATTTGATTCTGAATCCATATGTTATCATTTGAGCTCTATTTATAGCCACTCTTAAAATATAAATGTTTCAAAGAAAAAGAAAAATTTTGAAACAAATATGGAAAAATAATTATAAGTTGAAATTCTTCGTGAATCCCCCTTTCTTATCTAAAAGTTGATAATGAACACATGTCAGTCAACATCAAAGCTCTAAGCTCTATAATAGATTCTGAGGGGAAAAACACTTGAAAATTCATGCTTATCTCTATATTAAAAAGCTAGGTGCCTCCGATTACAAAATTCTTTTAAAATAGAGATATTTTCTGTCAAGGTTAGCATGGGCTTAATCTATGGCATCAAATGATTTGAAATTTAGTATGCTCAATTAGAACATATTGATATGTATCACCTCCGAATATGGTTACAATCGGATGGAAATTTCTATGTTTTATACAATTTTTAAATGAAATGTTTCAATGGAGTGAAAACGCTTGTATGATCATTTTATATATATATATATATATATATATATATATATATATATATACATATATATTTTGATTTTATCTCCGATATCTAAAATTTCATTGTTGAAAACGTTTTCACCATCCCAAAAATGGTAATATTTAAAGAATTATATCCCTAAAAGCACAGTCTCATTATGTCAGAGCACCAAATGAAACCCCTAGGACTGAAAAAAAACTTATGTGCAATAATTCGATAGTTCTGCATACAAATATGAAATCCATTAAATTAACTCCTCTTCAATTTGGAAATATGACTTCTTAAATTTTGGCAGGTTTTGCTATTTTTGTGTTTATAATCTTAAAGCATTTGCCACAACATAATGCAATTTCGTGGCTTTGAGACTAATTCCTACAGAAATAAAAAGAAAACTGATTCAACTCATGGAGCTAGAGTTGAGACCACTTCCATGATTCAGCTGAGGAGGAAAATTAATATTGAGACTTTATCAGGATATAAAAATTCAGAATACAAATTTTTAAGCCATCGAGTTAGAGAGACTTGCTTCCTGCTTTATCTTCAAATTCACGTTTTGAGCAATGTAATTAATGTACACTGTGTTTAGAGATAGATTGTTGGAGCTCAATTTTATGACTCATAATGTTAGAGACAGAGAATAATTTCTTCCATGGTATGATCAGGAATTGAAAACTTGAGATAAAATATTTGAGGTATTAAACTTGACAAATTCATTTGTTAAAGGCTCCAGGGGACCATAAATTCATTGAGATATATTGGAGTTGGTATGTATGTTTTGATAAGGAGTTGTATAAATAATAGTAATTTCGAATGGGATGGTAATTTATTTTGAATGGCTAGTTAATTTGCAAAATCGCGTTCCGTGTAGCGATCATGTGGATAAAAGGAAAGGCTAGGAGAATTTTCATCATTCGCAACCCGATCTACCTAGTAGCTTCGATGGCTCTTGCTTTACATCACCGCTCTTTGTTAGTCAAGTTGTATTATCAGGGAAACGAGAATGCCAATTCTGTTCTTCCTGATATTCGGCGGTTGAAGAAGTTACGAAGAGGGCCGATGAGCTTAACAAACTTAAGAAACATGATTCAACGGCTTGAAACTACCGGTGGCAAATGTCGTGTAACGAATTCAGTTAGTTCTTGAAACATCAGAATGGTGGTCATGTTCAACCTCATTTGTAATTAACAGTAAAAGTTGCCATACATTGTTAACAAAATTGATGTGTACTGTCTCATTTGGCATTTACTCATTCATTATTCACACTACTACACTTTTGCAGCGCCAAAATGTACCCTGAAAGCGGCTTTTGGAACTAATTTTTTTTTAGAAATCGAAACCGCATGTTCTAGTTTATGCGGCCACCGAATTTTGTTACGTTTCATCAATATTATTATCACAATTCAATATTATTATCATCACACATCAATATTATTATCAATATTATATTCATGAAATATCGCTTCTAAAGATTCACGAACGCACACATTTCTATAAATATACACACGGACATCACCTCAGAACGTCCGAAATGAGTACAGGGATGCTTGAAACGTGCTGTCACATCAAAAGCTCGAATTCGAATTTTCGACACAGTCACAATGCTTTCCCTATACATATGTAGGAAAAGTAATAGAGGAGTTATGGAATGCAAATGAATCCTAGTTAAATCGCCTTCACCCTTTTTATGGAAATATATATTGACACTGATGTTCTATTAAAATAACAATAGAACTGCGAAATATTATAACAATTTTTTTCAGCATAAAATTTTAAATATTATTATCATATACTGTTAATGCAATTTTAACACATTCGGAAAATTTCGTAAATTATTAAATTTCGTTAATTATCTATGTAAGTAAGAAAATAACAAAGTATTAATAAATATGGTAACATGTTATTTGATGTACTCACCGATTTAGATTGAAAATAAAAATAACCAAAGTTTCGCAATTCAACCTAATGGCTAGTATGCAAACGTCTAGCCCTAAAACGGCTAAATGGAAACAAGTGACGCAGTAAAATTATTCAGTGTTCACACTGTAATTCTTTCTCAGGAAACGAAGATTTTATCAGAAATATGGTTTGTGATTAGAGTCTGCATTCTACTTATTTTAACTTGCTGCTTCCGTATGCGAAGCAACGTTCTAGAAGCTGTATAACCGTTCACTGCAAAACAGGGTGTTTATACGTAATCTCATTTTATGACTAATTTTCTTTTAAAGTATCTATAGTACATAAAGAAAAAAAAATTACACAAACTCACACGGTATTACAAATAATTTTATATTTTTCATTTCAAAAATCTACCGTACAGGGTTATTACAAAATATTATTTTAAAGTCATTACGCACAAACAATGTATCTCCATCAAGTTAAATTTTGTTGAATTCGATTAGAATTGTAAAAATATTGGTATATAATATAAATGTAATGAAAATGAGACATTTAAAGCTCCTTACATAAATCTAACCTACTAGGTAGGTGGTATTTTACATATCTTTAGTAGGCAGCATACCTGACAGCTGCGTGGGTGGTTCGCGGGTAATAACGATACATAAAAATTTCTGAAATCAGAGTGATAGAACCAAAAACGGAAGCAAATGCTACTGATCGCATCTGATAGACAGTTGATAGACAGTTGATACATATGTAGCTTTTCCCCGGTGATTGAAAATAGCCTTTATACCATTTCACCCAAAAATGATTAAATTAAAATATTCCTATGATTAAATATCTGTATTGTTGCAAAAGTGTTTTATTCCCTCATTGGAGTATTTGTTTTTTTAGTTCCAAGCGGAGAAAGCATTCGTACCGACTTTCCCAAGACGTGTATCTAAAATCTACCCTATTGGTTTATTACAAAACATTATTATAAGGCCGTTACACAAATAAAGTGCCTCGACAAGTTAAATTGTGTTTCAATTCAATTAGAATGGAAAATATAATGGTATATAATATAAATTTAATGAGACAATTAATGCTACTTACATAACTCTAACCGACTAGGTAGGTCGCATTTTGCAAATTTTCAGTAGGCAGTAATACCTGACCCCTGCGTGGGTGGTTCGCGGGTAATAACGATACATAAAGATTGATGCAATAGGAGTGATAGAACCAAAAGCGGAAGCAAATGTGAACTGATAGCAGCTGATAGATAGATGTTGATTTTTCCCCCGTGGCTGCAAATAGCTTGTATACCATTTGACCCAAAAGTAATTAAACGAAAATACTCCTTTGATTGATCCTCCGATGACCTGTATTTTTACAAACGTGTGATATTCCCTCACTGGAGCCTTTTCTTTTGAGATCCAGACGGAGAAAACGCTTGTACATTCTTTCCATGACGTGTATCTAAGGTTGCCAGATGCTGAAGTACGGATAAGTGTTTCCGGATATGGCGATTTATCGCCAATTTAGCGACATTTGACGATTTCTCGAAAGTTCGAGTTATACCTCGAAAAAATCAATATTCCAATTGATATAAGATATTTTCAGAAGTCTCTATGGAGAGTCTATAAAAGGAATCGCCACTCAGTCGGAAAGGAGTTGACGTGATACGAGCTACATTAAACTGTGATTTTTGTCAATGTTTTGAGAATAGCAGCGGCTGTTTTGTGAGATGAAATAGGAGTGATAGAACCAAAAGCGGAAGCAAATGTGAACTGATAGCAGCTGATAGACGGATGTTGATTTTTTTTTGACTTTCAGACATATTCTTCTTTTGACAGATGTTGACTTTCGACAATATTTTGAGAATAATATCGGTTATTTTTTATGAAATTAGTGACGCATTTAAGTGTCTTACTGCATACTGTTCCTGTTAACTGTATGTGGGTAAACATGGACTCACATTTATATCCTGAGCGCACACCCACGATTCTCGCGGATACGTCGTAACATTATTCATTCATATCCGTTAACACGAATGCTTTTCTAGCTAGTCTAAATAATAATGAAACTTTTAGATCTCAAGTCTAATTGGCTCGATTTCTTGAAGTTTTGTCCAATAAAATATTAAGCTGTTATGTTTGTGAAACCCTTTTAAGAATAAAAAACATTTTGCAAGCATATATTTTTTCAACCACAAAAGTTTTGTTCACATGAGTATCGGATTATTAATCAAACCAAGTTTCTGTTTCAGGCCTTTGCCTAAACGGATCGCCATGGAGACCATAGTCATACATTTACCTGTTATAAACTGGCTTATACCGACCGTCAAATCAATGTTAATCATTATTTAATGATGTAAAATCTCATCAATTCGAAAAAGCACATTTTAGAAAATATGAAATGCCATTTTACAAACAAAACATCTAAAATAAAAAAATATTTAATGTATTGTATTCATAAAATGCTCTGGAAAATCTCTGTTCATTGATTTTTGACGGTTTTGTACCAGATATTAACAGAAATATATTTGTCATTGTTTTTTCGTCATTTCTTTGCTAACAAAAGAACGATTTTACAATCCTTCCTTTGTTTTTGAAGATGATTTAAAATATTGAATGATAAAAATCCAAATTCAGGGAAACCTCATACATTTAAAATTTTGGTGGCTGAAAAAAATAATTTTATAACAGATAGCAAAATTTAGAGTCAAGGCGCTATCAAATAAATGATATATTTTTCATAAAATTATTTTTATGCAGTAATTACTCTTAATATATATAAGTTAATCTCCAATCAAATATGAAAATGAAATCATTATTATTTTTTCTTTGTTAATTAAAATTGCGTTTATGCAATTATTTTATCCTTTGTAATTATAAAAATTTGAAAAAGGAAATATATACATTCCCACTTCCATTGATGATAATAGCATTCACGAATTCAAAACTTGGTAGATTCAGAACTAAATAACTTCAAAAGAAACCAAATATATCCCTAATATACATAAATTGCAACTGTGCGCTCGTTTTCCAACATTTTGATCATCTTCAGGGCCAGAATCATAGCAAAAAGTGGATATATTTCATACATAGATATTCTAAGTAGTTGCAAATTTAGCCACTATGGCTAGATTCAGTAGCTTCGCTCTGAAAAATTGGGGATGGGGAGTAACAAAATATTCCATTTCTCCAATCATCATTACAAACTTCATTGACCACGATAATCCTTTCTAAGGGAACGAATATGCTAGCGGAAATATAGTTTAACTGTAAACTATTCTTTATTAATTTTAACTTGTTGATTTTGCATGTAAAGCAACGTTCCCGATTTGTCTGGAATAAATTAGAATCAGCACACGTCATTAAACGAAATTTGATTTTATGAACCTTTTTCTTTTAAAACATTTATGGTTGGTACAAAAAAATTTAGAATTTTTCTAAGCAAACTCGCATGGAATTAATTATACAAAATTCGAATAGGCTTTTTTTGTTTTATTGTGTTTCCAATATCCATCCAATTGGTTTACAGGAACTAGGAACGAATATTACGCCCTACAAGGCCGCTGCACCCGCAAATAATGTTCCTCCAGCAAATTAAATTGTGTTTCAATTCAATAAGAATGTTAAAAATATTGGTATATAACATAGTTGTAATGAAATATATTAAACGCTATTCTAACAAAACTCTAATCGACTAGGTGTGGTGAAGTGAAATTTACGTACATACACTACAACTACTTACCCATAGTGCCTCCCAGTTGAACCAATAACAGTATAGTTGGATCCGAAAAGATCAAAGAACAGTGCGTTTCACTAAAATAACCAGTCAATTTTGTGACCACTAATAGATTTATTAACACACAAAATATTCAATACTGACAATAATAATATAATAAACACAGTTACATTACACTCAAATCTACCATGCTTGTTCTCGAGGTGTACGGGATAATTAATATATTGCTATTAACTACTCATTAATTTTACATGCAAATAGTGCAGTGCGGATAATTTTCACAGCTTAAATTAGTACTACCTTAGTACTATCTTAAAAACATGGTTCGTACTTATGCACGGTTTGTTGGAGTTGTAGCTGAATTCTGCATACCATCGCGGATTATCACGGAATCAGTAATCAGGGTTCGCTGCCTTCTCCTCCTCCTCCCAATTTTCGGTTTGGCCCAGAGATTCCTGGAGAACCCGGAGCAACGTACAAGCCGATGCCGATTAGGTCGCATTCCGCATGAACTGTACGGTGGCATTCCTCACACATGCCGTCCCGATGACGGTTGTAGCACTCAGCTGACGGATGGCGCGTGCTGCATAGAAGCCCAAGGTTGGAACCTCGCAAACGCTCCGCTCATGTCGACTCGGTCGTGAGGTGAGATCAACACTGCTGTCGAGTACCATTCCTGCAGTGCACACAGTTGTCACGGCTTTAATGTAGTATAAGGGGTCCAAAGGGTAGCCCACACTTATCCGTCTATTTTCAGAGCTGTGTGGTACTATGTATCAAAAGTGGCGAAGTCCTCGCTGTTCCTATGACCGCCATGGACTGATGAAAGCAACTCTCGATCTGCCTCTATCCGAGCTCAATAGAACTTGGTTGGCTGAAATGTTGCACTGGACTATGAGCTACACCTGAGTGTACGTGGTCGCAACGGGTACAAAATGTATTAATTTCGTGCTGTATACATCTGACTGCCACTAGAGAGGGGCGGGGAACACCGTACCTAGAACTGCATCAAAATGCATATCGGATCGGGCTTCGAAAATAAGTGCAGATACACTTGGAGACCTTTTCTCATGAAATTAGAATTGAGTCTAATTTTACATTTTAAAATCGAGTCCCTTCAGATTTTGCAACGGGGGAACAAAAATTAGGGTGGAAGTCACATATTCTTCTCTTTCGATGTTTCACGATGTGCGAGAAAAGGGCGGTTCAATTTCGATTACCTTTACTGGCCTGCGAAGTGATGCTCATTTCTTATGCGTCTCAATAGCAAATGACGACAGGAAGGAATCCCACAGCCGGGAGGTCCTGGACCGGGACACGATGTGAGCCACGTCTGACAGAGGCTATAAATTTCTAAAGATTTGTAGTTTTACACTCTGACATTTATTACATGCTCTCTTTTAGGAACATTTACAACCACTGTCGTATGCAAACAAACCATGGCGCCACATCAGTCTCATCCTGCCTGTGAGGAGGCATCGCTATAGAACATATACTATACATATTATATATCTTGAGTAATTGCTATTCCCGCCCTCTTTCCTTCCTGGGCTAACCAGGGGCATGAAAATACTTGCAGTTAATTGCCAAATATGTGTCATGCATCATAACACTAGGTAGGTCGCATTTTGCAAATCTCAGCGACGTCTCCAGTAGACAGCATATCTGACCGCTGCGTAGATAATACGCGGGTAGTAACGATGAATAAAAATTTATGAAACCGGAACGATATAATCGAAAGCAGAAGCAAAGGACACTGATAGATGCCGACAGACCGACGTAGCTTTTCCATCCGTTTTATTTATTTATTTTTTTTTGCCCGGTAGCTTCAAATAGTTTATATTCCTATCGACCCGAAAGAGATTAACTTAAAATATCCTTATCATTAAATATATTTATTTATTCAAATCTGTTAGCACGAATGCTCTTCTAGCTAGTCTGAATGATAACGAAACTGTTAGATCGCAAGGTCTAATTGACCAGATTCCTTGGAGGTTTGTCCAGTAAAATAATAAACTGTTATGTGTCTGAAACACTGTTAAGAAGAACAAGAAAGTTCAATCATGCTTAAAGCATTGATTATGAAACACTTTCCAACTTCAATACAATTTTATTTAAACATCTCTAAAATGCAATACATTCCTCGGTAATATTTTAAAACTTATCAATATATTACATTAATTTATTATATTTGAAAACTTAAACCTTCATCGAAAAAAATGAACTTCAATCAAATGACGGCATTCAAATATAAATTACCTGGTTTAAACATCTCTAAAATGCGATATATTCTTCGGTAATATTTTTAAAATCATCATAATACTACAATAATTTATTATATATGAAAACTTCATCGAAAACAACGGAAATTCATTCAAATGACGTCATAGAGAAAATAACACGCCTGGTTCTCTCTATAAAAGCAGCATTTCATTCATAAACATTTTCCCATTCATGCCATTCATCACAGTACTAAAATAATTTATTTTATTTACAAATTTAACACCATGGAGCTACAAGTAATTAAACTCTATGCTTAAAACTTCATCGAAAAATATCGCCCTTCTCTTTATAAAATCAATAAATGTTTCATTCATATCAGCTATGCAGACTCCATGAGCCAAATAATTTTGCGTTAAAGAAATACAGCAATACTTATACAACTCATTCTACATATTTTGCTGTTTACATTTTACATAAGTGAAAAAATAGGTTTTGTTGTAGAAATAATCAAATTTGAATGATCATTTAAACTCAAATATATTGTAATTGCGTTGTTTCAGTATGTAAATGCACAGAATATAAGCAAAAATAAAGCGGTTTTCGGACGGATACAACACTAAATATGAATTAAAAAGAACTTTAAAAATTACGATTTTGAGACAAGATGGATGCCATATTTCATTTTGAAGTGGGTCACGTGATCTTTTCATATCATGGTCATGTGATCGCTTCATATAAGAGGTGTAAGTATTACTTTAATTGATATTTAAAAACTACTGAGTATATTTTGCTGAAATATTTTTATATATTTTATGGAATATTTTGAATATTACCTAAAATTTTCGAAACAATTTGTGAATTTTAAATTCGCTTAAAAAATGTTTGAAAAATTAGGTCCCATAGGGTCCAATGTATTTCATTTTTTCAACTCGGTTTCAATCCAAAACTCATTGGGTAATATTATTTATTTATATTCGCATAGGTCCTACAGACCGTCTGAACAACATACTAAAAGTTCATTTTCATTAAGTCATTTTTACGGCAGTTATCGTGGAAACAGACAGACAGACAGAATGAACAAAGTCATAAACACTTTTCAACTTTGTTGTAAAGTGTTAAAAAGATTTACAAATGCATCTGATTTCAACCAGAAAAGTTTAGTTCAGAGTATCGGATTTATTAATCAAACGAATCTTAAGTTTCAGGACTTTACCTAAACAGGTCACCATGGAGACCTAGTTATATATTTTCCTTTTTTAAATTTGCATTACACCGAACGTCAATTAGATTTAAATCATTTTTTAAATTATTTAATGCTATAAAATCTCATTGGTTCGAAAAAGTACAATTTAGAAAATATGAAATGACCATTTTATAAATAAAACCTTTAACAAATAGATTTGATATATTGTTTTTATAAAATGCGCTTTATGAAAATCTTTGCTCATTGATTTTTAGTAGTTTTGTGCCAGAAATTTAACGAAATTTGTTATTGTTGTATCGCCGTTTCATTGCTGTAAAGTAGGTCTTTTGTTTTTGAAGAAAATTGTATAAGATATTAAACGATAAAAATTCAAATGCAGGGAAAAGTCAGATTTCAAATTTAGTGGATGAAAAAAAAAATTTAACAGATGGCAAAATTGAGAGACAATGCGTTATTAAAAAATGATGTATTTTTCATAAAATCGTTTTTATACCGTAATTAATTTTAGTGTATAACAGTTAATTTCACAAACATATATAAAAATGAACCAATATTATTTTTCTTTGTTAATAAAGTATGCGTTTATGCAATTCTTTTATCATTTGCTATGGTAAAATTTAGAAAAAGAAATATTATATACATTCACGCTTCTATAGAAGATAATAGCATTCACGAATTCAGAACTTGCCAGATTTAGAAATAAACTATTTCAAAAGGAACAAAATTTATCCCAAAGATACAGAAACTGGCAACTGTGCCTAAGGTTACCAACATTTGGATCAACTTCATTGTTAAAATCATAGAAAAAGTTGATATATTTTATAGCTGGACATTTTATGTAGTTGCAAATTTAACCATTTTATGGCTAGTACCTACGGTGGAAAGAATTAGCGGAGGAAAGTAACAAAATATCCTATTTCTTCCTCATTTCTACAAACTTCAATGGGTTCTGATGGCTTAGTGAGGGCCTATTATTGTTCCCAAATCCCTCCTTTGACGAAGCCACTGTCAGAATTTATCCATTCTTGGGAGCTATATAAGTAGCCGCTCGTGACTTCAGGAATGGGTGAAGAGGATTCAGTGGCGGGATTACACGCTTATTCTCGACAACGAACATCATCAAAACACGTCGCGCTACTAGCACAAGTTTAAAAATAGCCAAACGAGTCTGAAAATTTCGCCAAATAATAATAATAACCCATTCAACCGATAAGATTAAGTGAAGCACCGCTTCACAAGCGTCACCTGACTAGCCTCCACTTTGCTATATTTTCCGAGAAATAGTTAAATTTAGAGATAAAATGGTTAAGTTGGCAACCCTGGCCAACCTGTTGACGATTGCTTTGAAAATCGCTTGTAAATGGCTTTTTGGCTTCAAAAGCTTTAAACTAAAAATTTACGGCGTTAAAAGTAGCATACACCATTTGAATATCTAAGAAACATTTATGAATGTAGGAGAGACTGATTGGCGAGCATTATAAAAATAAAGGCGAAACAATAATATTCTAACGGTTTCACCTATTGTTCAGACAGTGCAGTATGATTCCGCTCTCATATCAGATAACAACATCCTTGAACCGGTTTCGGGTTTATTTTAAACTCGTCATGGTCAATTAGTCGATATTTTCAATGACACCAAGAAAAATTCTATATCCCACAACTTTATGAACTTCTATGAGAACGGATGAATTGAATCCATTCCAATAGAAGTTCGCAAACAGCTCGATATTCGGATGGTAGTAGCTGCAAAGACAGTGTTGTTGTTGTTGTTGTTGTTGAGACCCAGACCGTCCGACCTACCAGAAAGGTGTAAGGTAGCTGTTTGGACGGCCGGGATGTGCCACCCAATTTAGACCGGAACCCAGTGGGGGAGGCATACACAGGGACATTACCCCTCCTTCCCCTACCACCAACCTCTCGGAAGGACTTACGGACCCACATGTTTAACGTGATCATACTCCGCGTGAACACGGCGGCAGTTTTGGCAGCGGCTGGAATCGAACCGGGGCCTACCGACTGCAACTCCAGCGCGCTAACCAATGGGCTACCGCAAAGACAGTGTGAATTTGTTTTACAGAAAAACGTTTATTTGGGTTTTGTGACCACGAATAAAAGCAATATTTATGAAGTAGGAAAAAGGAAACCTAGTAAAAGTTGATAACTAAGACTTGAGGATTAGATCATCCAGAGACTTTCCCTGCGATAACGAATGGGCATTCGGCCTCTGAGCTAAACTATATATACACTTACGTCCAAAAATTGGGCAACAAACGGTTAAAGCCGAGCATATTCGAGATTTCGTGTACCAACACTTTTAACAAGGATATATATGAGGTATAAAAACGGCCTGTTTGTGAGTCTGTATCTCCGCGTTACGGATTCCAGCAGGAAAATCGAAATAGACATATTTTGAAAAATGAGTAGACAACATCATCTGAGTGATGACAGGCGATAGGAGGGAATAAGGAGTCTCGAAGGGGGCCTGAAACAGTCGACAGTAACCCAAGCCAAAAGTGTCAATCGTTCCGTCATTTGCCGCCTGTTGAACCGGTATTAAAGGGAAGGAACAGGGTCCGAAAACCAGTAAGTGGATTTCCAAGGGGCACAACAGCTCAGAGTGAAAGTATTCTGTGTCTACATGCACGACGCCACACGTCAGTCACTACACATTAGCTTGCTTCCGACCTTGCAGTGTCGGTAGGAATATATGGATGTCCGCAAACTGTTTACAGACGGCTACATGCAAGTCAGCTGCATACAAGACGATCAGTGAGTGGTTTGTGTCCCCCAGACGCCATCACACAGAGCCCGCTTTAACTGAACTCGAGATCACCTCAACTGGACTCTACAACAATGAAGTACTGGGGGTGAATCACGGTTTTGTGTACACAGTGATTCCCGACGGTTATTGGTCTGGAGTACGCCTGGAATTCACTATGGTACCAGTATTTCCTTTTTATTATAAGCGAGCGTATTGTTAAAATGTTATCTGGTTTTCTGAAATTTACTTTGAGTTCCTGTGTAGTATTTATTGGAGGTTTGCCTCTTTAGTCCTGGGTACTTCGGTTACATTTTCTATTAAAAAATAATACAAATGCAGATGAAAATAACACAAATCAATTTTCGAAATGCCTGTTTTGTACATAAATCATTCCCGCACTGAATTGTCTATTCACAACCCTGCCAATTGTATAGCGCACTTTTATGACGAGAATATAAATACTTCACTGCTTGCTGAAAATCCCTGTTCTCCGTATTTAAAGTAGGAGATAACATCTGACGGCGCAAGATGGCGCTATCAGCAACTGTGCTGTAGAATTTCCCGTTCAGGACACAAATCTGCCGTGAGCGAAAAGATTCTTCGAATGAAAATAACAAAAAAACTGATTCAAATGATTCAACTGAATTTTTATTTAATAAGCTCAAAATGCACTACAGAAATCTAACAAACAAACATAGAGACGCCATCGTATGTATTAGCATTAGGGATGCCTTAAACATGCATATCTCTCAATTTCGAATCGGACTTTTATACCACATCTTAATGTTTTATTTTACATTGTTTCACGAATTGTATGTAAAACAAAACTAGTCGATAAAATACTAAAAACACACACAAATGTATGAACCAAGTTTTAACACCCGAGAACTTAAAACATGTTCCAGAAAATTCAAGATTCTTAAATATCCTATGCTATGAAATGATTGATATATCTTGGTTTCAAAAATGTAAGTTTCAAAATAAAATTTGTAAAAATTTTTTGAATCTAAGAACGCTGTTATAGAATTTCCAATCAATATGATGTTGGTATGAATAAGTAAATCGATCAGAAGTCGAAGGGATAGAAAAATATTACGGAATTGAAATCAAAATATTTTCATAGAAATATGCGGTTGAATTTGCAGTACATGCAAGTTGAAAAGGACACATTAAGTATCTTGGGTGCGGTAGCCCATTGGTTAGCGCGCTGGAGTTGCACTCGGTAGGCCCGGGTTCGATTCCAGCCACTGCCAAAACTGCCGCCGTGTTCACGCGGAGTACAATCACGTTAAACATGTGGGTCCGTAAATCCTTCTGAGAGGTTGGTGGTAGGGGAAGGAGGATACGGTCCCTGTGGATGCTTCCCCCACTGGGTTCCGGTCTAAATTGGGTGGCACTTCCCGGCTGTCCAAACAGTCTCCTTACACCTTTCTGGTAGATCGGACGGTCTGGGTCTCAACAACAACAACATTAAGTATCTTTACTCTCTTACTTGCAAAAGTAAGTAGAATATATATTGTAATGTTAGAGTCGCCCGTCCACTGCAGATAGCACTAATGAACTAGTTTCGTATTGATTATCTGTTCGCCAGTATTAAATAGCCAATACTTGGCTTTATAATCGCAAGATAAAATTTGCTGAAAAATCAAAATTTCTAATATCTGGAGAACGGCTGGCTCATCATAATTACTAAACAATAAATATATAATTACTCCAAATATTTCTGATACTTACTCATATACATTCATTCGTTTGAGGGATTATTTCATGAGTGCATTCATTTTCTTACATTTCCTTGATTTTTACTTTCTCATACGTAGTATTGAAAAAATGTTGTTTACACGAAAATTTTCGTTTTCGAAATTTTGATGCCAATTTATGTTGTATATGACCTTCTGAATTCGGGTCGATTATTTTTGGAGTGATGTCCGTCTGTCTGTCTATGATCGATTTCTTGTGTACACTATAGTGGTCACAAATAGTATGGATTTTCACAGCAGAAAGCTTTGTTATCAAGAAATCTAGAACTAGATAGAATTTTTTTTAAATTCGAGCAAAAATTTTAAAATTGTTTTGAAATTTTATATTTTATTAACATGGCAGCATAGGACACAATTTAACATAATCATGCATAAAAGAGTTTATTTATCGCTCAATGCGCAAGAGACATTATAGTTTCAATCATTATTGTGAAAAATTGCCGCGATGATAATTTTTTTTGTTCGTGACGCCATTATTCCCTCGGGGGGCAAGTAATCCTCCCTTAGGGGGTACATTGTCAAGTATGATATTAATCATCGTATTAGATTTTATTAAGCCCTTTAAAGTGAAGGGTAACACTCTATAAGTGTAATCATTTGGATCCATCAGACCGATTTTTCAAAATTTTTCTTGCAAAATTTGTAAAAAAAATAAAGCTACTAAAATGGATTCTGGTATGAAAATCGAGTCGAACAACGCTCCAATTAATTTACATTTTAGATAAAAAATGGGAATCAGAATATTGATTTTCTGTAAATGATGTATGTTATCTGATTTTAAATAAAATATTTACATATAAAACACTATTTTATGACGGATCCGTAATGTGTACATTTCATTTTCGACGAAACTTTTAATTTTATTACTTCATTTTCGATGAAACTATAAGTGCCCCAACGATTTGTCATACGTCCACATACCGAGAAAAGTTCTTTCTGGTAACTAGGGAACCCACCGACGTATTTACTGTTAAATCACGGCTAATTTTCTTAGACCACATAGGCTACTGTAAAACGCTTGCTGAATCGGTATATCTTCTTAATAATTAAGTATTGTTATGAAATACATGCCCTTGTTTTTATTTATTCCCGTCTAAATTTTACGTTCGGCGAATTCTAATTTACTTTCTATTCTAAAACTTGTTCTTAAAATATTTATGCCAAATTGATAACGCGCCAGTTCTGTAATACGGCCTTTTCGATCTTTCCCGCCAGTTTCGGTAAACCTTGGCGTAGTGTTTCGTTCCCGCGTGTTTGTACATGTACCGCGGATTTGCTTTTCATATTCTTTAACATGGGAATTTATTATTCTGTCGTCACGAACTTGCGCAGGCATACTAAGACGCTTCAGCGTGGATATTGTGACTAGATTGAGTTGGCGATATAACTTCTTAGCAATCGGTGGCGTTTTGCCCACGGGGCTAAAGAACGGAATGCTATCCTCAATTGGATATTAAATAAATCAATATTATGTTGAAGATTAAATAATTGATTGCGTTACGTGAGATGGAAATAATTTATGAAGTCTAAAAATATATTGAATCAAAATAGCTTGTTCCCAAATCGGAACACTTCTGTTTTATCAAGTATATGATCCAAGAAGTTTGATATTTGAATTGAAGTATTGTTTGTACTAATTAAATGAGAATCTGATGCCAAATGAAAGAAAGTGAAATTTTACTTGAAGACTGCTTTATTCTACAAAGTGTTATAATTCCTTCATACTCACGTACCGCCTTCGCATGCCAATCGAAATAAAGTACATGCTGTTCATATCCGGCCACCTCAACGCGAGTCATCCATTTCCGACATCGATTGACCACCTAAGCCGTTCGCTCCTTCCATACAGCTGTTGTCATCGTATCGCTTTAACAGCGTTGCATTTTCTCATCATCATCACGTGCCCGCCTGCGACACCTGAGCTTCAAATAACCTATTACGATTACAGCCAGTTTTGTGCTAACTGGAGCTCATAACAGGATATCAATCAAGAACAATGATACAAATCACAATTGCCTTATTTTCCACTAGCTATTAACAGAAAGTAAATAAAATCGTTGATTGATATTTGCAGATGCTGAAAATGTATAGCATCGTCAAAAATCCACTGTCGATTTTTGGCTCTATTACAGAATATTGGGCAATACGTCATAATAATATACACTACTTACATTTCAGAACCAGAAACTTTTCCCTTTATATATACCATGTATTGTAAGTTAAGTAAAAATATCATTATAATCTGGTATATAACTTTCCTTACATACGTAATATACGTATAGAAATAATATTCTGACGGGGTCTAAGATTCGTATTTGAGTTTTTTCGGCGGAGCGCGTTTCAAACACCCCTAAACACGAATAGTAAGTTTTCAGATGATGTCTGTGTTTGTGTATATATTTTAGATAGTGTGCATGTTAGTGAGTGTGTATGTTAGTGAGTTTGTGTGTATATTTGGTTCAAACGTAAGTTAGTATGATTATTAGGATCTGTAAATACAGAGTCTTATTGATTTTAAACGGGATTGAATGTACAACCTTCAATAATGTTACACAAGTGTAATCATTTCTAATGTAATTTTTCATTAGAAAACGAATGGTATAAACTTTAAAATGCTAGTATATAACGTTCTCGAGATATTGCTGAATTTTCAAATAAATTCATCGAAAACATTACATAAATTAAATAGTATGAACTATCGTGGAATATGGTCACTTTTCATATGTAATATTATGCAACAAATTTGTTAACATTTTTCTCCTGAGTCTAGGTTGTTCCATTCACCAGAGAAAATATTTTGTACAACATTTTTGTATTTTCATGCCCAATAATTCGTCAAGAGTCATATATATATATATATATATATATATATATATATATATGACCCATCCGTCTGTCTGTACCGCTTGGCGATTAATTTGGCTGAATATAGCCAAATTAGTTGCTCTTTTTAAATGATGCTAAATTGACGACAAAATCGTCTTATTGCAGAAAAGGCCCTTAATTAACGAAAACGACATCAAGTTGATGAATGAATCAACGTATTTTAGTATATGGGCTATATTGCTGATTGCGGATGCTATCAATATTGATTATTGTCAATTTAAATGTGCGTGAAATATAAGTTATTTGGGTCCTTCGAAATAGTTTTACATATTATCATCTGGAAAAAGGATATCAAATGTGCAATTCAACGTTGAAAACATTGTACCGTAGATCTAGTGCATCTTTGTTTTTCTATGAAAGTAAATTGATTGCATTACATAGAAAAAAGCTTGTGCTGCCAATATCATATATTTTAAATTTGTGATATATTGCTAACCACTAAAATAAAATCCGTTTCATAGTTCTTCCGCCTTAATTACGAAACAAATTTATTCACGTCCAACGATATTGTAAATTACGTCATCAGTTTCAAAAGGAGTTGTTGAATAATAACGCATATACTACTTTCCAATCCATATGCTGTAACTTGTCGTAACTTTAACATACTACTTTCCAGCACATGGCGACGAAATACAGCACGAGTCTTATGAGTATAGCGACAAATTATGCACCAGTTATTGAAATTTTGGAATTTATTCTTACAATTTCCAATTATTATTTACTAGCCGTCTTCGGCGACCAGCCAGTTCGTTACCCTTGAAAATTCAGACCGTTGCAAACTCGCTGACGCGACCTACCAGAAAGGTATTAGGTAACTATTTGGACTGCCAGGAAGTGTCAGACCATTTAGACCGGAACCCAATGGAGGAGGCATCTACAGGGCCCGTAACCTCCTTCTCCTACCACCTTAGCGTGATCGTACTCCGCGTGAACACGGCAACAGTTTTGGCAGTGGCGGTAAGCGAATCCGGGCCTATCGAGTGTAATTCCCACGCGGAAACCATTGGACTACCGCCCCGTCAACCCCGTGGAGTTAACAAAGTTTGGTTTAGTTTAATGACGTTCAAACTAATAATTAAATTTTAAGACACCGCGACAGTCTCTATAATTTTTTTTTTTATTTCTTTAGTGTTTAAGTTTTTTCATTATGGTCTCAACCATCATCCTATGTAAACAATACATCGCCACAATTCAATCCATTGTAATGAGCCAAAAACCTTATAAAAAGCAAACACTAATTCGGTTTTTAATTGTCCCTAGGCCAAAAACCGTACAAACTATAATTCAATCATTTAAATTTTATAATGACCATATGCTAAGCTCTTAATTCCATCATTTAAAATATCACGTAATTTTCTTATCTGATGCACGATCTCCATGGAAACGGCGTGACGTCTCCGGCTGCCAGGTGAAGTTGGAATTCGGAACTTCTTGAGAATTCGTCAAGAAATTTAAAATCATTACATCTTTAAAATCCGGATAGGGCTGCTATTTATATTTATTTCTTGACCAGATTGCGCTTGTACGAAAGCCTGATGGTTGAACTTTCTAAAAATGTAAATTATTAGTCGAAATTCTCGATACTTTTTCGAGTGCTAGGATTTAAATACGAAAGTTCATTTTTTTCAGTCGAAAGTGACTTTTAATTTAAAATCTTTGAAACATATTAGAATTTGTCCTTGAGATTTAAAATGGATATATTTTTACTTGCAATTGCCTGCTCTTTCCGGTCGTGTGATTTGTCTCCTTCTACGACGTCTGGATGGTGGAGAAAAAACGGTCGAAATCGCATAAAACATTAAATAACAAAAAAAAAATTCAAATTTTAAAAATAGGTCTTTACGTGTCACCTTCTCCCCCGGGTCTCCGATTGCCAAATTTCATAGCTCTGCGACGCGCGGTCGCTGAACTTATAGTGTATAAGACAGACACACACACAGACAGACAGACAGACTTTTATTATTTAAGATTTTTATTCATTCCGATAAGATAAACGAAATAATGCCTTGTACAAAATTATTTGAAATACTGAATCTTACGTTACCATGGAAACAATTCCGTAGTTTAGTAATAAAGACAGAAGAAAAATCAAATATATGATAAGTCTCCCAGGAAAAATTTTCAATAGAAAATTTATTAAAGTTTTGATTTTGACATTATTTTAATGTACTTGTGATGGCAGACGGTGACAGGTGACACAGTGCACACTAAAATGCTATGGTAACAGGAAATATGCGTCAAGTCGAGGCATGGTTATCTCATATAAATTAACAAAAAATGCACCAGCTGATGGCAAGAGTTGACGTTAAATTCAATGTAGTTTATGATGGAGCCATAAGAAAGTCCTACAGCAATTTATAATGCAGCCATAAGGGTCCCATATATGACGAGGTGTAACATGGTTCTATGGACCACGGGCTGTTATGTGCAAAGTGGCCAATGAAGAGTTTCTTAGTTACGCCCAATGTGGTAATGAGAAAGCTCCCCACTCACGCTCGCAGACCAATAGGCAAATGAAAGTGGTGCAATAACATCCGAACAGATGTCAGTAATTTTGCAGTGGGACAGAATTCAGATGAAAGACGGATGAGAAGAAAAAATATATTCAGGGAGAGGGATGACTGAAAACAGATATTCAGCGAGAGAGATGAGATGAAAACAGATATTCAGAGAGGGGGATGAAATGGAAACAGATATTCAGAGATAGGAGTCAGATGCACTACGGTAGGTGCAGATATTTAAAAGTGAGACAATTGTCATATAGATTAATGTAGAGAGAGTGTGTAGAACCTTGATGGCCAGGATAACTCGTATTGAAAGTACTTGCAGCTGCGATGGCCAACGATGGCTTTAGATGATATTGAAAGAACAAGAGGTACCATTTTTAGCAGTCATGAGGACAGTTGGATTTAATTTTGAATTTGGCTCTAAAGACGAACAAATATTCGTCTGTCATCTATCATCACACTGGAGGCTAGAAGTGACAAATATAAAATATACATTGTAAATGAATTAATTACAACTAATTATGTTAATAATGCCAAATGATAATGTTGATAAATAATTTAGAAAAAATCCCTCATTATTTTAGAGTGTTGAATTTTAATATTTATTTGTAAAATTTATATTATTTACAGGTTGATGCCGAAAAAGCATATGGTGGGTATTTGCTAGCGCAGGCAATGTACGGAGTTATGTCATATATGAACGCATGTAAAATATTATATTTCAAACCTGAATATTTAATTAAGAAGTAATTAGCTTCAAATAACTATCCATAATTAATTATTTGTAAAATAGTACTCGCAAGCGATGCTTTAATTCATATGTTTATTACTCCTTCGTACTGAAAAAAATCTAATATGGACGACACAAGACTTTCTCTACTAACTCAGTTTTAACTCATTTTCTTAAACTCATTTTCTTTACATTTCTCTAATAATTCATTGAATTTTACTGCACAAGCTAACAGACATACTTAATTGAAATTATATTGCATTTTGTTTTTAATTCAATTTCCGGCTTCATTTGTTAACTGCACGTATTTTCAAAGGTAGTGTGACAAAAATGCGAAAAAACAAAAATATCTCGTGAGCGTCTAATCCTAGAGTAATGGGGTTAGTCTTATTCTATTTATCGTAATAATTACGTATAAAACAAGCATTTAGTTGATACATTTGAGCAAACGTAGTCTTTTATTTCAGACTTAATGATTTTTATAGGACATTTTGCAGAAAAAAAAATTGCAGGCTCTGTTTTCCCAGATTATACCAAAATTTAACCAGCAGCAGTGTCTCTTATCTACAAAATTCTGTGAAATTCGGAAAATTAGTTTTTTATCTAGAGTGGATACATGGGATTTTCGTGGGCCATTTTGCAAAAAATAGTAGATTGTTTTAATCCGAATCGTACCAAAATATAATCAGTACCAAGGTCACACATAAGTGACCTACTGAATGTTATGAAATTCTGTCAATTAGTTTATCAGTTAAAGTTGTTACATATATTGCACACACACAAACACAGACGTAACGCTAAACTAGGTTTTGGTCCCAAAACATGTAGATCCCTCTAAAACTCGAATTGCAATTTTTGACACGATTCCAATATTTTACCAGGTATATTCCAATACTTCCCCTATACATTACCATGTACATTCCAATACTTCCCCCTATACGTTACCATGTATATTCCAATATTTCCCCTATACATTACCATATATTGTAGGGAAAGTAAAGAAGGGTCACACAACACACTACTTTGTTATATTATAATTAACAAACATAGCCAAAAAAAGATTCTTCTTCATATTGACAAAACGATTGCTAGAAAAGTATAAGAGTTTTGTAAAAACAAAGTATTGATTTGGAAACTGTATTTCCAGTTAGGCATTTTTGTCGCCCATTGTTTAAATATAAATAGAATCGCTAGAAATATCTCAAATGAAAATAAGCCCAGTTTAGCAAAACTCGAATATATATATATATATATATATATATATATATATATATATATATATATATATATATATATATATATATATATATATATATATTTATATATATATATATATTCGACTTAAAATATAAGTAAGACCTAGTTATGTAAGTATCATATTTATGGTCATGCTCTTCTTATGGACATACATGCCTTAGCCAGTAGGAGCTGACATTTAACTAATACTTACTTTTCAATAAAATAGCTTTGTTTCATCTTTCTTTGGAAAGTAAGGAATGTAAGTTAATAATAAAGGATAAAGTCCAAGTTATACCATAAAACATTTTTCATATTATAATAAGTATACTTTATTTAAAAATATAAAATCGAACATATTCAAATCTATCGAAATGCTTAAAATGTCGTATAATAACCAAAATGTGCCAATACTTTAAATTTTTATTCGAAAATAAATTCAGGTTCAATTATTTTTGATACAATCCTTTTATCGATTCATATCTGGAATAATTTTATATTAAATATTCCAAATATTAAGAATTACTTAAATGCATGTATGCCACTTTTAAGTGGCATACATGTGATGTGGAATGTAAATGAATCCTAGTAGAACGTAAGTATATTGGCATTAATATTCTCTTAATATATTCACAGAATTTCGAAATATATAGAATGTTATGTAATTAAGAAATAATTATCATATAGTAATGCAATTTTAACATTTCTGTTTCTTAAAATTTCATAGATTGTATAAGTAAAACAAATAATACCGTGTTAATATATAAACCAATGTGTTAATAAAACTTTAGTTGAATATTTCATCTATTTTTCACTGAAAAAAAAGTTTTAATCTTAATGAATATTATATAATTATCTATGTCTAGCTAGACGAGAATTACCATTGCTGAATGTTATATAAAATTGATATAAGTCTATGTTTCTAACACTGACGCTATAAAGTATTTTAACGTTTACACGATAATGCTTTTGCGAGGAACCGTGATTCCCTTGGAATTGTGATATATAATTCTATTTATTTTAATTTGCTGCTTTTGGGTTAAAAGTAGCGTTCTGGATGCTAGACAATATGTTACAGCACATTCAGCAAACGAAATCTCATTATGTTATCAATTTTATTTTAAAATATTTACGGTAGATAAAAACTTCAAACTTTGTACGCAAATTCACATGGAATATAATAAGATTTGATTTTTCAGTGTCTACTGTACTGATTTACTACAAGAGATTATTATAATTTATAACCTATAAGCCCATCATACCAAATGTAGTCCAAGCAACCATAAAAAAACCTTGAACGTCTAACCTGTAGAGTCGATGAAATTTAAATATAATTTTGATGCAATTTCGTGGAACAGACCGCCGTTGATGAAACGAAATCTGATTATATTAGTAATTTTCTTTCAAAATATTTACAGCAGAAAAAAACATATTCAAATTCACATGATTTTATATAAGGTTTGTTTTTCCCAAGCGTACTCTATTGGTTTACTACAAGATATTATTGTGGCCTACAAGCCCATCCACACCCAAATAAAGTCTAAACATTTGAATAATATTTCAATTTAGTGAACAAGTAAAAGGAACGAAAACATTGTTTATTAAAGTGTATCCTATTATTTGAATTCGATGTGGTCTTTAAATTAATTAGACTAATAAAAATACTAGTATATAATTGTGAAGGAATATTTAACGATATTGTAGCAAAACACGGACCAACTCGAGTCGCATTTTGATTATACCCGAGTTGACTTCAGCAGGCAGGAAACTCGACCGATATGCGTGCCGTTCACTTGTAGTAATGATATGTACTGCGTTCGCTTAAATAGGAAAGATAGAAGTAACAGTGAAAGAGGAATTTGCCGAAGCTCGACTTAGCGTGAGAGCCTTTTTGTCCAATAAAATATTAACCAATTCAGTATCTGAAAAATTTAAAGAAGAAAATGAGTTTCACCTTAAGTAAATTATTTACAAATGATTTACAGTGAATCAAATAAAGCTAAAGTGGCTGAACTCGACGTAATAGGGTTGCCACGGAGTTATATACCAAGTTATACAATTTCGTGTTATAAATTTGCATTACTCTGACAGTCAGTTGGATTTAATCAATTTTGGGCCTCGATTGGGATTCACAAAATTGTGGCATATAGGTTTTATATGTGGCAAAATTGTGGCATATAGGTAAGTTTTGTTGCTGTCATATGCATTGACTATTCTATGCTGATTATTCATTAAAAGCGCAAAACTCCTCCATGGATGCTGTTTCATCAAATGAAAGCTCGGTAATTAAAATATAAATTTCGTTTAGTTCCAAATTTATGAGTTTAAACATATATTTTGGCTTCTCAAAAATTGCAAGTCAGTTGTGGATTTGCCCTGATGCTGATTGAATTTTGGTATCATTCAGAGAAACAGAACGTGAAGTATTTTTGCGATATAACCTGTAAAAAACGTCAAAATCCGATATAACATACAAAATATGCTGAAATGTATAAAGAGGGAGATCACGCCTGTCAGCTAAAATTCATCTTTTTTTCACACTAAGTTCAAACACCGTCCAAACAGTTACCTTACATCTTTCTGGTAGGTCGGACGGTCTGGGTCTCAACACTAAGTCCAAAAATGTGTACATAAGTCGATAATCATACAAACAGAACGAAATTTTGAAGTTAGAACAAGTAACATTATATATATATATATATATATATATATATATATGTGTGTGTGTGTGTGTGTGTGTAAAGTTTAAAAGAGGTTTTAAAACGAAATAAATACGTTCATGGAGGTACAAGCCCTATTGGGAGACCTAGAGGCACAGAAAGTACAATCCAGATAAAAGGAGACCTCAGAAATAATCGTGTTGTTGTGTATCCGGATTTTTTGTGCTACAGTTAGCGCATCTTCCTCTAGTGGATCTTTGTGGCTACTGTGCTGAACTTTAAAGTGAAGGGTAACATGCAGATTATAGGACAAATGTTTTTTTGTGTTTTATCTGCGCAGATGGTGTTGGTGATTACGACTGTTTTCTCGTCATAGGAGTAACAGTGTCAGGATTTTCCTGTGGTTTTCTAAAAGATAGGAAAGCAATATTTTTTAAACTGTGAATATTGACACCTTCGAAAATTTTTTTATTTCAATTTTGCTAATCCTTATTCTTGGTGGAAAATAAATGCATTTACTATTTGCATTTACTATATGCACGCACATATTAATTATATATAAATATTTTTGGTAAAATAATTAAAAAAAAAAACTGAAGAATGAAATGCAGACGGTTTATTTTTTTAATTTATGTTTTTATTCACAGTATTATTTCTATTCAATACAACTAACCTTTTTTTTAATATTATACCAAAATAAAGAAGATTAGAAATCAATCAATGAATCATCAGTCTGTTTAGTTCTAAACTGACGAATTAATAACACGTAATTTGTTATGCATTATGGTATTTTTAACAAATAACGAGCTTTTCGAATTAACAATGATTTATGCACTGTGTAATAAAAATACTGCATAAACTGTTCGGGATTTTGGACGGCGATATCCAAGCTTGCCTGAAATTTTACGTACATTTGTTTATCGGATGATGAGGATATTAGGAACTACCGGTTCATTTGATTCAAGACCTGGTCTGGGAAGAAATCGTTTGTACACGGAGGACAAAGAGACTGACATTATCGCATATTTAAAGCAAGCGAAACGTTGGGGTTACCTAGGATGTCAATTGCTAGAACACTTACCATTGACATCCATTTTGTATTCATGGACTTCAAGCAGTCCATCCCTCAGATTTGGCCGGCGGGTAGCATTCTTCAACTGGTTGATAATCCAACAAGACATCAATTCGAACTTTGTTAAGAACATTTTGTGGACTGATGAATGTTTGTTTACGGAAGATGGAGCAATCAATACTCACAACGATCATTATTGGGATAATACGAAACCATTTGTTGTCCGTGAAATTCACACCATAGAAAGTTTTCTGTGTCTGTATGGTGCGGAATTTGGAAAACTGATTGGTCCTGTGTTTTATGAAGGGACTCTTACAGCTGAAAAATACCTGCAGCTTATTTTAAACGGTACTGTAGCGGATTTTATTGAGTAGACAACATTATCGCTTCTAAGAAACATGTATTCAACAAGATGATGGACCTGCACACCAGGCTATAATTGTGACAAACTGGTTCAACGAAAAGTTTGATAAATAGTGGATTGATTTGAAAGGAGCCACACAATCCCCCCCTCCAGATCCGCTGATTTAACCCCTTTAAATTGTTACTTATGGGGTCGTCTTCGAACACTAGTTTATAATACTCGCCCACTGAACGCAATTGACCTTAAACAAAAGATAATTGATGCTTGCAACAATATCAATGGTTGGTGACGAACTCCAAAATATTTACAGAATCATTATTAGAAGAGCTCAGTTATGTATTGGAGTTGAAGGAAAACATTTTGAGAATGCCTTGTGAATTGTTTTTTGAGAATTGTGTTTCTAGTATTTGTAACGAAATTTGTCCCTTTATATCAGTGGTCTTCTGTCAATGTATGCATATTTTAATTATGTGCCCCAACCGTGTAGTGAGTACCATTGCTTTATATGATCTGTGTCTGTGTAATGCTTTATTTAGATGTATTTGTGATAAAAAAATTTGATATATATTAACGTATTTTTGATCTAAACTATTTTCATCGTCAATATGTTTATGACCCCAATTTTCGCTGATGAAACAGCTTTTCACATGATACGGAAAATTGGCATAAGTCAGATTATTTCCTTTATCGTAATTCAGTTTATTTTAAAGATACAGATATGAGGGTTTTTTTAATGATCTTGTTGTATTAAAACTAAAAATATTCTGATTGACCTAATTTGTCTAACGGGATCGTATAAAAATTTATAAAGTGTAACTTTTTGAAAATTCATGGGAGGACTATCTCATTAACGTGGTTTTATTTCCTACTTTACTTTCAACATTTTTGCAATATTCATTGTCCACTTATCTCCAACAGGTAATGAATTAAAGCGCGTTGCAATCGTTTGGGGAGACCCTATATACCCTCTATGGAAAGTCCCGAAAAATTTGGAATTCTCGTAAATTATTGGTATCCAGTATTTTTTCTCGAACATTTCATAACTCGTTCAGCAGTTAAATTGGCTATTCGAGTCTATTTTAGCTATTTTACGTGATCTTATTTACATAATTTCCATACAATATCCTTATCAATAAGTACAGTACAATACACTTTGGGCAAAGGATATGAAAAAATGTGCAACGTATAAAACCACAAATAATACAATAATGCAGCTTACAGCTGTTTCGAAGACACACTAGATGAGTGCAGGAGAACCAACAAACCCGAAGTACAAAAGGGAAATATAATTATGTTTAACTTTTCAACTAAGCCATGAATGTTATTTAAGGTTGCTTTAGAAAAGAATAAAATAGTATTTCCTTTTCTATTACAAATTATTAATTAATGCAATTGATTGCCAAACGTTATCTTCTCATTAAGAGTTTTATATTATTCACCAATATTATACAAATGAAATTATCCCACAACACTACATTAAATATAATTATGATAAACGATTTTATTATAACTTAGTTAATCTTCTTCATACTTATTGTACCGATTTGGAGGTTTATATTATGTTACCAACCAGTTTTTAAAATGCTTGTTTTGATGCGCAGGACGTGCTAAAAGACAAGATAATTTTTCTGCTGTTGCTATTTATATTTTACGCATTTTTCAATATTAATTTAGTGGTTACTGTAATAGGATTTTGTGTGTCGCATCCATTTAAGGATATAAATAAATGAATGAATACATATTTTGGTTATCGCTAATGTATCTTTAAGGCTGCAAAATATAATACAGAAAAATGCAATGATGTACGTAAAAAATGCCAAATTTCATTGAAATTTCTCTATTTCTATTTTTAGGGAAATTAAAAACATTACTTTTCACAAAGAATGCGATAACACGCAAACGGATCTTAATTCCTAAAAATGATACCTATGACTTTCTAGTTAGAAGTACATAAAAAATCATTCATTTGATAAGTTGTGGATATATTAATTTTTTAGAATTTTTTTCACGTATTAAAGTAAAACCCACATTTTTTTAACATTGTTCATATTAACGTTTTGTAAATGAAGCATTTGCTTTTAAATGGAAATTACTGCATTTAAAGGTGTTCAGGTAGGTCTGTAACAATTTGTTATATTATTATACAACAAAATCGATTTTTGAATATTTTGCCACCGAAATGGAAAAGTCTTTCCCCTGATCTGAGGTCTCCGAAAATAGAAACTCCCGTGACGTTCATTGATTGAAATAATCGTACCCAGGTCCGTTTTTGATCTTAAGCAAATGAGTTAAATATTAAGCGCCCGCAAAGTTTTAGAGGCATCAGTGTTCGGTGTTTTCTGCCTCTTTTTATACTTTAAAAATTTTAGGGGAGAGGGGTTAGAATACCCCTCTCGAGGGTTTTTTTCCACGGCTGAGAGGCAAGTTTGAGTTCATTGGTTCTCATAAAGGTTCACTAGTTCATTATTTTCTTTCTGCCATTGCCGATATGACTATTCCATGCTGACAAGGTATAATGTGATACTAGAAAGTGTATGCAATTATGGACATTCAAACGTAGATAGGTTTTTGTTCTATTTACCATTATAGGGAACAATGAACGTGCCCACCAGAATTACAATGAGGTTGCCAGTCTGACTACATACAGTTACCCTCAAAATCCTCCCAATGTTTTACAGTTTCCGGAAAAAAAGCAGTATAAAAGACCATAAATTAAGCGATTGAAGTGCTATGGCGCCGTATGCAAGTGCTTATGTTATATACGACTTGAATTACAATTAAATCAAAGTTAAAACGTATGTTAATAGAAATGGAAGGATTTTGACCTTGACAAAGAAAGATTTGTAAAAAGTCTTGCTGCTCCAACAGGATATCGAACCCTGGATCTTCGAACTGGCCAGCCATACCGTAGACGGAATTGCAAGCTCTTACTGTCAAAGCGAACTCTGCATTCTCCATCTAATGTCAGATTGGCGTACAGTTGATAATCTGACTGACCACCTCCTGCTATTTTTTTTCTCTGGTTAACTTCCTACGTGGTCGTTCCCCTCCCGATTTGAAATCTGAGCTCAATATCCCAGGGTCCTCTGAATCTGTACTAGTCAGACTAGGGTCACTTTCAGACCTCAGACTTCTTTGCAATAAGCTATGGGGTTTGTTTGTTTGGGGGCCATTTTAAAGAGCCTTGCTGCCCCAACAGGGAATCGAACTCTGGATTTTCGAACTAGCCAGCCGAAGCTCTACCGCTGAGTTGAGATGGTGTTGCACTCTTTTATCATCGAAGTGGACTCTACAGATTCACAGAAAGCAAATTAACACTTATATGTTAATGAGGAAGTCGTTTAAAATGGCAGCCTGCAGTGAAATAGCATCATTTACGAATTTTTAGAGCCCAATTTGACATCACGGTTCCGATTGATAAAAGTAAACCTGAACTTATATTTACCCTTTCTTAACAAGATATAATCAATCAGAAAAAAAGTTGAAGAAGTTAGAATTGGTAAAACAACGGTATCTAGAGTTACAATTGTTCACCTCCCAAATCACAGAAACCAGAAGCGTGCTTTACATTTTTGTAGTAAACGGTATTTTGTGCGGTCTGTGTTAAGCGCAAGGGCAGCTACAGATGTAGATTGTATAAACCTTCTTCAGCGAAAGCTAGAAGTCGATGTTAGCAAGTCAATAAATGTAAAGCTAAAATGTTAGCAAGCAATAAATGTCAATAACAGTCGAAGATGTTTAACAGTTCACTGCATGATAGTAGAAAACATTTTTTTAAAAACCTGCACTATTCAAACGCTATATAACTGAATTTCGCAAAAATATACAAGAAGAATTGGAATGTTGTTGATTGGAAGAGTGTGATACTTTCAGACGAGACAAAACGTAATCGTGTTAGTTGTGATAGATATACTTGAACTGGAGATAAGCCAGAATACATTTTAATGATAAATAAAAATATCAATAATATATCTAGCAATACACTGTATTGATATGTAAATGTACTGAAATTGAGTATTTCGGATTTGTTAGTTTCTATAGTTAGTGCGTTTGTAATTATAGATTTCTTTATATGTGGTATTAATTAGTTGCATTCTATAATATTTTCAATATTTAAAACGCATTGGGATAACTTCAAAAGTCACTCTAAAATGATACTATAAAGTTCGTTATTAATGACTTAATGAGAGTCATATGGCACAGCTGCCCAAATGGAAATTTCTTCAGGCTGATTCAACGTCACGTTACGTAATGTGCTTACCATCCAACTAATGTTGAAAGACGACTAATCATATTCATAAGCAATGTTGGTCAAAGCCCATGTCATCATCAAAGTTGGCGGAACTGAAGAAACTCGTTTAAAATTCATTAGTTCAAGATGAATTGAAGCAGAAGAATAATGCGATCGAGATGCAAAGTAGATGAGATAATGAAGCATCTCAAATCTTAAGCCCCATACCGGTCCATGGGTGTTGTTACTGCAGTGGAAGAACAATCATCACACTGTCAACACCATATTACCATAAACATTAAAAATTCCTAATGAATTTTGAATTTCAAATGAAACGCATTTGCTTACATATTTTCGCAAAAATTTTCATTTTATGCAAGTTTTTGTTTACTGTAATATATTCGAATTTTATTCCGAACACACTGTTGCCATCACAATCCTACTTTGATCCCCAATCCAATTAAATCTGAACACCGGGGATTAACTTTTCCCTCGGAAAATTGTGAGAAAAAATGCTATTATTCAATGCATTGGATGGAATCAATAGCAAAGGCTTTTATATCCACGAGAAAAAAAAGCCAGATAACGAACTTATGTAGACTATCATTAGGAACTAAATTACCAGTAATGACATTACTTCGTACTTCAATGTTTGTGTTATTGAATGGAGATGCTGAATATAATTATTTTATGATAATATGTTAAATAAAAAAAGAAAATTTTGTATAGACGCTCCTAAGTGAAATAATTCCAGGAGTACAAGATCGGTTTCGAGAATCTTTTTTTTAGGAAATGAATTTGAATATTCTGGTATAAATTTCATTGTTTGATATATTAGCGTGGAACAGGAATTAGTAACTTTTTGTCCTCCCATGAACATGTATCAATATTTTTAACTGAAGCATGGTAGCGACTCAAATGGTAAAACGTCCAAACATACATTGTTTCTAAACAGTTCATCCGATTTTGTTGATTTTTGACTCGAGACCACTGCTGTTGACGAAGAAGATGCGAAACACTGCTATCGGCTAAGAAGACGTGAGTCACAGATTGCAAACGCAGTGTAAATTTTGGCTATCTGCAGATGTGCGCGCGCGTATATGTTTCTTTATACCTGTTAATAATTTGTAAACACGTTCTTTTTTATAAATAATAAAAAAACAGCATCGATGTTTTGAAAAAATTGTAATGGAAACGTCTGAGAGGGATCGATTATAATATTTAAGTCTTCATAATTAATCTCCATTGGTCGCCACATTGGATCTTTGGTTAACATTTTGGATCTAACAATTTGGGGTTTCGTCCCTTTAGAGGACGAGGCTGGTAGAAATATATTACATCTAAAGAACTAACAATGTATTATTCAGTATATGCAATCTAATTTTAAATACTATGCTCATTATCCAAAAAAGGTGTCATAAAATATGCTTTTAGAATATTTTAAAGTACATACTTGGCATCGTAAACTGATCATTTTAATTGCATTTGGGACGATATTATCTATTCGTGCTAGCGAGTTCAAATTAAGAGCAAAACCAGTCCGTAAATCAAATTAGGCGTAATGGCGACGAAACCCCAATTTTGGAACGTCTGTTATAACCATAAACTCTATAAAATCCTAATATATTTCGAATTGCAAATGAAGCGCTTTTGAATATATATTTTCTAAGGAATTTTCATGTATTTCAACTCTTTAGTTGATGTAGAATATTTGAATTAATTTTATTTCAAACATGCTGCCGTCATTACAATTCTACTTTTACCCGCAATTCAATTCTGTCTGATTATCAAGAAACTACTTTTCTCTCAAGAAAATTATGAGAAAAAAGCTCGTCTTCAATGCGCTAAATGGAATCAATGGAAAATACTTTTATCTTACCCAGAAAAAACCACATAATGAAGCGATGTAGACTAACTAATTAGGAACTAATTTATCAGTAATCACATTACTTTGTGTTTGAATGTTTACCTTATTGAATGCAGCTGGTGGAAATAATTATTTTATGATAATCTAATAAATAGAAGGGGTAAATCGTTGAGATGCGCAAATAACACTCTTCGCTACTTTGAGTATTAAATTCGAATATTAACCGTGATCAAATACCGCGAATAGTAATTTCAAATTGATGAGAAACAAAATTTATATTTCTTAAATATTATATATTATTAGTAAATAAATAATAAAGTAAAATAAAAAGTAAAAAAGTGTAATAAAACCAGATTAATTTAGAAAGAACATCTTTTATTTCAGATTGTAATTATTTTGCAGTAGCCTTTGATTTTAAGTATTCTTATTTACTATAATAAATAATTATAAATCATTATCACTTACTT
Organism: Amaurobius ferox; assembly: GCA_951213105.1. Lineage (NCBI taxonomy): Eukaryota > Metazoa > Arthropoda > Arachnida > Araneae > Amaurobiidae > Amaurobius > Amaurobius ferox. The sequence goes on from OX578151.1 coordinate 119,199,523, forward strand.
GGAATTTGTATTAGGAAAAGAACGAATTCGAACATGTTTCTAGTGTGCATCCTTTTTCTTTTCTTTTCTTTTTTTTTTGTGGTAAATTAAACTAGAGGGACTGGAGGGCCGTGTTGCCAGCGCCGTGATTAAAAACTTCAAAAATTATTCCTTCAAGCAGCGAGAATACGGACAGTTTCTTCCTCTCAGTAGTCGAAAATGTATTGAATTCGTAGAAGCAAACCTTCTTTTTGCAATTATTTCTTCGGGAGAATTCAAGTTTTAATTCTAGAAAATTCTATTAATCATCGTGTGATATTCGATTTTCTCCTAGTAAACGTTATATTCGAGATCTCGGATACCTTTTTAAATTTCGAGTATTTGCAAATAATACGGATATTAGCCAATTTATAATGTGATAAATATTGAAGAAAATTGGTATTGACTCTTCCAAAAGATATACTAGGGTTATTTTTTAAATAAGGTCCATTTGTGAATACCATTTGAAATTCCGCATGCGCGTGAGATTGAATGCGCGCGCAGACTCCCGGCATTCTTTGAGCAGAATCCGACGCCATTTGCATTTCACGGCGTCAGTCTGTTCGCTTCGTATGCTTCGTTAAAATGTTTAAGAAAATCGAGTGCCCCTCTAACTGTGAAATACGGTCAGTCATCTGATTCTTAACAGCAAGAAACATGACATCTGCGGATATTGATCATCAAATATGTGAAGTTTAGGGTGACAATGAAATGAGTGATATTAAAGTGAGAACATGGGTGATATCGTTCAGGGAAGCTCGGGAAAACGTCCATAACGAATTGCGCTCTGGTCGGCCATCTGTAATCAGTAACGTTTTGGAACAGTCTGTTGACGCCAAAATTCACTCAAACAGGAGATTCACAATTTCCAAGTTGTTATCGGAATTCCAACAAATTCGAAGGTCAAGTTTGTTCAAAATTGTGTCTAAGAACTTAGAACTCAAATTGTGCTGTTGATAGGTTCCTAAACTGCTGAATGAGGAACACAAAAAGAAAAGTTTGACAAGTGCTCTAACATTTTTGACTCTCCACAACTAAGATTTGATGACATTTTGAGTCATATCGTCAGAGGAGATGAGACATGGGTGCCTCATGGGACTCCTGAATCAAAACAACAATCGATGAAGTGACGACACACATTATCACCGGTTAAAGTGAAAGCAAAACAGACACTTTCAAAGGGTATAATCATGATAACTGTGTTTTGGGACACGCAGGGTGTGTTGTTAGTGGACTTTTTGCCGCAAGGAATAACATTTAACTCAGCTTCTTACTGTGAGACTGTGAGACCATAAATAGATTTCACATTTGATGAGACACTTTTATGTATAAATTAATGGTGGCCAAAACGGCGGACAAACTTGTAGTCTGGCTGGCACCGATTTTTATCACTACGTGAACCTAAAGGTCAGAAAACCATAAATTTAGCGTTCCATGACAGACCGGCTGAACTGGGCCTTACGAGATGTGGAATGGTGCCATTGGGTAAAGGAATCACCAATAAGCGCCAAATGGAAGAAAAGGAGGAGTTACCCCTCCCCCCTCCCACCGATGGAACCACAGCCTGTGACCCGAGACTCAAGCAGACAATAATGGGATTTTGACTTAAGAACATACCAGTAGACATCTATGAGATTTGACTTAAGAGCATACCAAGAGACAACTATGAAATTTTGACTTACGAGAAGACCAGAAAATAATTATGAAGGAATTTGACTTAACAAGGACCTGAACAGATTTGTGCTACTTGTGCACATATAGCTTGTACAACATGACTTAGAGAACTGTGCAGATGTTCCCAAAATACTGGCTAGATCTATATAATCCGTGAGTGCAATCAGATGTATAAGAAGGAGCCGCACACCAAAGAGTTACGGCGGGGCATATAACTGATGCAAGCATTTGATATATGATCAAAGCCCAAGACGAATTGGAAGGTATGTGCTCATTAACAATCACAGGTCATAGACACATGATCATATTTTAATAATTCTGGTCGCATATGTCCCTTCCGCCGCCGTAATTAATGAGTATAATTGTTATTAAGCATATAATTAATAATATGAATAATTGGTGTAATTAAATAATTTAGATTTGATGTTGGTAATAGATGTATTATTGTTAAAGTTTAAATGGTGTGATCCATTTAGCATTTTATTAAATAATTATTCCTTTACAGGACTCACACGAAAGGTAAATAATTGGAGGGTTTATATAGCGGCACAACTAGCAATGTACGATTAAATATTAAGTCCACTAATACGAGAATTTATGGCCATGTCATCCTTAAAGAATTTAATATTTAAAAGTATAACTTTAAATCTCTTTCCCACAGAAACCTTAAGAAAGTATCGTCGAGCAATCCAGAACAAACGACGTGAAATGCTGTTAGCCGGTGTCGAACTGCTTCGTGACAATGCAAGGCCACATGCTGCGGCTCACACTCAAAATCTGATCAAATCTTTTGGCTGAGAGGTATTCGATCACCCGCCATACAGTCCAGGCCTTGCGCCTAGTGACTACCACCTCTTCAACCATCTGAAGACCTTCCTGGGCGGCAAGAGTTTAGACACTAATGAAGAAGTCAAAACGATCGTGAGTAACTGGCTATCATCACAGGCGGCAGAATTCTAAGAAGACGGTTTCCAAAAACTGGTACATCGATTTGATAAATGTTTAAATCGGCAAGGAAATTGTGTAAAAAATTAGATAATTGAATGTAAATTCAGAAAATAAATGCTTTTTTGAAAAAAATATACTTACTTCGTTTTTATTGCGAAACGGACCTTACTTAAAAATAACCCTCGTACTTTTAGGTCTCAATCGACTTCGATATTCCTTTTCAGGAAAAGCAATTGAATGCATGAAACATCTAAATAATAGCTGTCTAAAGTGTCTGTGTGTCTTTTCAGACATTCCAGAGCACCCCCCCCCCCGAACCCGGTAACTCGAAAGAGTGAATCTTTGCACACTTTATCAGACATAGACAGAAGCTAAAGGACCCGGTCCTTCCATTGATTTTTCTTTTATATGTAGTTTTATTAGTTTTATTAATAAAAAAGTATTTTTAATCTTGTCAGGCCTTCCATAAGCCTCCTAATGATTCATAAGACTGAATTTTTACATAATTATACTATCAACCATCGTACAAAACTTTAGATGGTTGTAATTTCAACGACCCCTCGGGAGCAGGAGATTACAGGCATTTTTTCGTATAATCCTTCCAGACCTCTAATAAGTCCTCTACCACCTGATGACTTAGAAAAATGAATATTTGCCCACCACTTATAGAATCAATCACTGGATCAAACCTACCTAAGCTGTATTTTCGATTTATCCCCGGGGTGGAAAAAATTGAGAGTGCGTGTAAAATTCATCTGGGCCAATTTTCTATTGAGATGACAATTTTCAACTCTATGTAGCATACATTGTTGAACAAATGAAATGCATTAAAACCGTTGTAATTGAATTTTTTTAAAAGTATCAGTTTCGCTGTCTTATACAGACCGAAATACTAGTTCTATTATAAGTTTGATTCTGATACACCTTCGCGCGGGACAAGAATTACTATAATGAAAGAACAATAAGAACTAATATAATATTTTCCCTGCCATAACATCAACAATTACTAATAGAACCTTATTCCTATGATAGCGACTGAAATGGTGGAATATTCGACCTCTCATTACTCTAAAACGCTTGATAGATATTGATGATATTTTAACATAATTATATATCATTGAGTTAGAAGTCGTAAAAATGAATTTTGAATTTTGAATCCATAAACTGTTTGCAATTGATTAAAAGATATGTCATGTTATTTGTTCATTTTTAAATTCATTTTAATAAATTTTAAATATGGTTATCTAAGCATTACCCTTGTTTGAAGGCCCTCTAGCTAAACAATTCCGCATTGGAGCTTTCATTTTATAGGCAAATAATATCCGAAGTGCAAAATTTAGGATATTCCATAAAATTAAAAAATTACATATTTTGAGTATTGAAATTTTCAATATTTTTGTCTGAGAAGCCCCACGAAATTTATATGTTACTAATAGTGCCTGTTAGTCCAGTACGAAATTTTCCTTGCGTATGTCTGTTTATAAATGTTTATATTTTGCAAACGAACTATTTGTTTGTGGGGAAAGTATCGTCAACGTTGTGAGAAAAAGAAGAAAATTGATCAAGTGATTGAATGCCATATATATATATATAAATTTGATTAGTCATTTTTATACGACCGCAACGAGTTTAGGGTTTTGTAGTCCAGTATTTAAGTTTTTAGAAAAGGTGAAGTTTTCATTGCTTTTTAAAATATTCACTCTTAGCATCAATACACTTTCTCATTCGAATAAACTAATTTTCAAAACAATTATGAAATTCAGAAGTTGGTTTGCAGAAACATTGGATTTATGAGCTTCAATTGCTTCTTCTGAGCAGTTAAATCGTTGACTACGCATTTTATTTTTGATTGTAGGTAACAGGAAAAAATCAATGCGTGCTAAATCAGGTGAAATAAGGATAATGACTCATAAAATAAATGTTTTCATGCTTCAACTAATTCATAGTTTGAAATGCTGGGTGTGAGCTTGCATTGTCATGATGAAGAATGTTGCGACGTTTCGCATTATTTTTTCTGCTTTGAGCAACTTTTTCTTGTAAACAAATTGTTGCATAGCAATCAGTATTTACTGTTGAACTATCCTCTAAACCATTGGATGCAACATGACCGGATTTTCCAAAAACCGAAGCAATTATTTTCATGGAAACACTTCCTGTACGAACAACTTTTGCTGGATTTGGTTCATTTTAAATCACACAAAGAGTAGATTTTTTTTGTTTCAGATTTATAGGAATAAATACACAAGTTTAGATCCAATACCTGCAATAGCATCAAGAAAATTTAGTAGCACTGTCCTTAGGATTTTGAAAAGCGCCATAAGCGAAAAAGTCTACATAGTGGCATCTGTATAGTGTTATTATTTATTTAAGAAGATTAACTGTATTAAAGAAATATTATAACTGTATAAAAGAATATTATCTCTCCAAAAAAAAAAAAAATGTCTTTTTGTGTAACCTTCAGAAAAATAAATAAATAAAATTGAATTTTAAATTTTCTTGCGAATTGCTGTGTTTTCATGTGCTTAACTTACCATCTACATGTTCTGTAATGAAATTAGTATAGCAGTAAGGTTGCCATTTTCTATCTTTTTGAAATATTCATGGTTGCATTTCAGGTTGTTTAGTTTCGATTATAACAAGTTGTAGCTTAAACATATCCATTTCACAAACTAATCAAACTCCTAATTCATCATAGATGGGTCTTAGAATGAGGATGACGTCATTGATTCTTGAGATTCCTTTCAAAACAAATCTGCTCAATATATTATATATTGCAAAGTATTTAGCTTTCTTTGACACACTTTTCAGCAATTGATTTATATTTGTAGAAGCTAATTATTCACTATGGATTCAAAAATTGTACGCTTATAGAATGAATTGTAAACGTTGTCGAACAAAAATTACGGATGAGAAAGCGCCATAAGTGTGAAACCTATCCATAGATGCAGTTTTACGCAATGGGAGTGCATTAGAAGTTGTCGGAAACGTCCCCTACAAGCAATTTCTATTTATTTGAGAAATTATCAATCATTAAATATAATATTATTTTTTGTCTTGCATTCAAACCTCCAGAAAAAATAAAATAAATAATCATATTTAAAAACTAGCAGCATACCCGTTCTTCGTACGGAGTATATAATATAAAGAAACTTGAAATTCATAATCATGCCCAAATTCTTATAGTATACTAAATGACATGTTTAATCAAAATATTCTGTTAAAATATTTAATATAATGCTCCTAAAAAGAAGTTTAAGAATCTCTGTTCTCGCTATATAAAATTATCTTCATGGACATATCTGAAGAATAAAACATCTTGGACCCCTTATGTAAGCAAATATAAAAAAAAATATGGAATTGAATCAATATATGCAAAATAAAAGCGTTAAAATTGTATGGGACCCGTACTAATTATATACGCGAATATTAGAAAATATAACCTGTATTAGTAGATTACATGTATAAATTGAAAATACCAATAAACCCGTAATCTTTAAATCTGAAGACAGTCATTTATTCCAATATATGTCAAAATTAAAGTGCTAAAATTATATGGGAAGATATACACGTACTACTTATAATGTCCGATTATTAGTAGAAGATTATCCGTTTTGCAATATGAGTCACAAATGTTTTTTGGTAAAATACAACAGACGACGTAATAAATTGAATATATAATTAATCCCCTTAATCTTCATACCAGAAGACTGTACTTGATTCCAATATATATGCCAATATATGTCAAAATATATGCCAATATACCTGTACTACTTATATTCTCGTAGGTTAGAAGATATACCCGTGCATTCCTAGAAGATTACTCGTACAACGTACAATATGCGTGTGTCAGCAATTTTTGCCGCAATAAAACAATTGCATAATAACTTAAAAATATCAATAATCCCTGAATCAATAATTCCGGAAAATATCAATAATAATAATGTTTAAACCTGAAGAGTATAATTGATATTATCCAGTCCAAAATGAAATGGCAATGAAATTTATTTTATATACATATCTTCATTATTCAAATCGGAAAGGATTTAATAAAAATCGTCTGCCGCATAAACACATTGGATTTAAATCCGTTGCTAAGCGACATGATATCATTTGCTTCAAATAAATTGGTAGAAAAAATATCGTCTAAATAGTTATATTTTTATGGAACATTTGGCGACAGTTTCGTCAAATTAGCGACATTTTAAAAAATCGCCAAATTTATCGCCAAGAGGGACTGTAGAACTGACAGTTCCACTTTGCGACAAATTGACGAAATATCATCACAATACTATCCCCTAACAAAAAAACAATTTATATCATTTATGTAGCGCAATTTTATCAATTTCAAGATATTTTTATAGATTTGGAAACATTTTTATCAATTTGGTGACATTTTAAAAATTCGCTAAATGTATTACTAAGTAGGATGGTTGGTCTGACAGATAAATGCTAACCAAACATAATTTCAGTGCTCTCTTCTAACAAAACAAAAAAAAAATTTCATTGATATGTAGAAGACCCAAGCCACACGACCAACCCGAAGGTTTATGGCAGCTGTTTGTGTGTCGTTTATATCAATTTGGCCACATTTCCGTCAATTTGGCAAAGTTTAAGAAAAGTTGTCAAATTAGCGATATCCCTCCAAATTCGTAGCTTTGAATTTGCAGATCTGAATGAAACATTCTTATCCCGTTTCAATATACTAAATGAAAACACTACAATTGTATTAGAAGATATACCCGCTCTACTCTTTTTCTGTTTCAACAATCGGCTATATGAATTTATTGGCTAAATACAATATATGAGTTTAGTAGCTAAATACGATATAAGCTTGAAAACTCTTTGCCAAAATAAATGAAATTGATGTACGCAGTCAGCAATTAATATAATTAAAAGAAAAATCAAATCGTCCATTCATAAGATATACTTTCATATCCATTTATCCATTTATTTATTATTTAAATCGAAAAAAAAATAATAAAAACATTAACAAACACATTTAATTTAATTGCGATGCCGAGCAACATGATATATCCTCCTAAAATGTTAAAATTTATGAACCACTAACAGCACCCCCGTTATTCGTACGGAGTGTATAATTTAAAGAAACTTAAAGTTCGCAATCATGTGCAAATTCTGTTAAAATATTAAATTTATTGCTCCTAAAGAGAAGTTTAAGAATATATGTTCTCACTATGCAAAATTATCTTCACGATCAGATCTGAAGAATAAAACATCCTGCCCCCTTTTGTAAGCAAATTTACAGAAGAAAAAATAGGAATTGAATGAATATATGCAACCCCGTACTAATTATATTGTCGCAGATCAGAAAATATGCCAATGTGTTAGTAGAAGATTACCCGTATTACAATATGCGCCTCAAAAATATTTTCCAAAATAAAAGAGATGACGTAATAAATTGAAAACATCAATAATATCCGTACTCTTTATACCAGAAGGTCGTAATTGATTCCAATATATGCCAATATATATCAAAACATATGTCAATATACCTGTACTACTTATATTCTCGTAGATTAAAAGATATACACGTGTATTTGTAGAAGATTCGTACAACATACAATATATGAGTTTAAACAATTTTTGTCATAATAAAATAATTGCATAATAACTTGAAAATATCAATAATCCTTGAATCAATAATCCCCGAAAATATAAATAATAATAATTTTTTAACCTGAAGACCGTAATTGATATTATCCAGTCAAAAATGCTATAAGAAAAATCAAATCGTTCTTTTCTAAAATATATTTTTATATCCATTTATTTATTATTCAAATCGAAAAAATAATTATTAAAATTAACAGACAGATTTAATTTAATTGCGTTTCTGAGTAACATGATATAAGATAGAATCTTATAACATGTTAAATATGCCATGTCTTATAACATAAACTGCGAAATTAAATAACGATTTTGATTTCTCTATACTTCTCATTGTTCCGTAAAAGCTTGTTTTAAATAAACCATGAACCATGGAGATAGATTTCCCCTTTAAATCATGTTTCAAACAATTCATGTTTTCAGAAAGTGACTAATTAACGCAAAAAATCTCCCATCAAACTCAGAGATTAAATTTTAATTCACTTTCAAACGATTTTCAAGCTTTTCGTTTGGATAAACCACGGAGTTAGGGAGTAGAACTCCTAGGAAAAAGTTCCGTTTTTCATTAATATCTCGACAACCCCAGGTCTTAGAAACTCGAAACTTGGACAAAATTTATGGGGGGATATTTCAAGGCTATTCACCAAATTTCATTAAATTCGGTTCAGCCGTTTTTCCGTGATGATGAGACAAACGAAAATTTCGTTTTTTACTAATATCTCGAGAACCACTGGTCGTAGAAACTCAAAACACGGATATAATTTTAAGTGGGGCAATTTCTGGGCTACCCACAAAATTTCATCAAATTCGGTTCAGCCGTTCTCCCGTGATGGTGTGACAAACAGACAGACAGACAGACAGACAGACAGACAGACAGACAGACAGACAGACAGATTTTCATTTTTATTTATATAGATAACTAGCAGCATACCCGTTCTTCGTACGGAGTATATAATATAAAGAAACTTGAAATTCATAATCATGCCCAAATTCTTATAGTATACTAAATGACATGTTTAATCAAAATATTCTGTTAAAATATTTAATATAATGCTCCTAAAAAGAAGTTTAAGAATCTCTGTTCTCGCTATATAAAATTATCTTCATGGACATATCTGAAGAATAAAACATCTTGGACCCCTTATGTAAGCAAATATAAAAAAAAAAATATGGAATTGAATCAATATATGCAAAATAAAAGCGTTAAAATTGTATGGGACCCGTACTAATTAAATACGCGAATATTAGAAAATATAACCTGTATTAGTAGATTACATGTATAAATTGAAAATACCAATAAACCCGTAATCTTTAAATCTGAAGACAGTCATTTATTCCAATATATGTCAAAATTAAAGTGCTAAAATTATATGGGAAGATATACACGTACTACTTATAATGTCCGATTATTAGTAGAAGATTACCCGTTTTGCAATATGAGTCACAAATGTTTTTTGGTAAAATACAACAGACGACGTAATAAATTGAATATATAATTAATCCCCTTAATCTTCATACCAGAAGACTGTACTTGATTCCAATATATATGCCAATATATGTCAAAATATATGCCAATATACCTGTACTACTTATATTCTCGTAGGTTAGAAGATATACCCGTGCATTCCTAGAAGATTATTCGTACAACGTACAATATGCGTGTGTCAGCAATTTTTGCCGCAATAAAACAATGGCGTAATAACTTAAAAATATCAATAATCCCAGAATCAATAATTCCGGAAAATATCAATAATAATAATGTTTAAACCTGAAGAGTATAATTGATATTATCCAGTCCAAAATGAAATGGCAATGAAATTTATTTTATATACATATCTTCATTATTCAAATCGGAAAGGATTTAATAAAAATCGTCAGCCGCATAAACACATTGGATTTAAATCCGTTGCTAAGCGACATGATATCATTTGCTTCAAATAAATTGGTAGAAAAAATATCGTCTAAATAGTTATATTTCTACGGAACATTTGGCGACAGTTTCGTCAAATTAGCGACATTTTAAAAAATCGCCAAATTTATCGCCAAGTGGGACTGTAGAACTGACAGTTCCACTTTGCGACAAATTGACGAAATATCATCACAATACTATCCTCTAACGAAAAACAATTAATATCATTTATGTACGCAATTTTATCAATTTCAAGATATTTTTATAGATTTGAAAATATTTTTATCAATTTGGTGACATTTTAAAAATTCGCTAAATGTATTACTAAGTAGGATGGTTGGTCTGACAGATAAATGCTAACCAAACATCATTTCAGTACTCTCTTCTAACAAAACAAAAAAAATTTCATTGATATGTAGAAGACCCAAGCCACACGACCAACCCGAAGGTTTATGGCAGCTGCTTGTGTGTCGTTTATATCAATTTGGCGACATTTCCGTCAATTTGGCAAAGTTTAAGAAAAGTTGTCAAATTAGCGATATCCCTCCAAATTCGTAGCTTTGAATTTGCAGATCTGAATGAAACATTCTTATCCCGTTTCAATATACTACATGAAAACACTACAATTGTATTAGAAGATATACCAGCTCTACTCTTTTTCTGTTTCAACAATCGGCTATATGAATTTATTGGCTAAACACAATATATGAGTTTAGTAGCTAAATACGATATAAGCTTGAAAACTCTTTGCCAAAATAAATGGAATTGATGTACGCAGTCAGCAACTAATATAATTAAAAGAAAAATCAAACCGTCCATTCATAAGATATACTTTTATATCCATTTATCCATTTATTTATTATTTAAATCGAAAAAAAATAATAAAAACATTAACAAACACATTTAATTTAATTGCGATGCCGAGCAACATGATATATCCACCTAAAATGTTAAAATTTATTAACCACTAACAGCACACCCGTTATTCGTACGGAGTGTATAATTTAAAGAAACTTAAAGTTCGCAATCACGTGCAAATTCTGTTAAAATATTAAATTTATTGCTCCTAAAGAGAAGTTTAAGAATATATGTTCTCACTATGCAAAATTATCTTCACGATCAGATCTGAAGAATAAAACATCCTGCCCCCTTTTGTAAGCAAATTTACAGAAGAAAAAATAGGAATTGAATGAATATATGCAACCCCGTACTAATTATATTGTCGCAGATCAGAAAATATGCCAATGTGTTAGTAGAAGATTACCCGTATTACAATATGCGTCTCAAAATTATTTGCCAAAATAAAAGAGATGACGTAATAAATTGAAAACATCAATAATATCCGTACTCTTTATACCAGAAGGTCGTAATTGATTCCAATATATGCCAATATATATCAAAACATATGTCAATATACCTGTACTACTTATATTCTCGTAGATTAAAAGATATACACGTGTATTTGTAGAAGATTCGTACAACATACAATATATGAGTTTAAACAATTTTTGTCATAATAAAATAATTGCATAATAACTTGAAAATATCAATAATCCTTGAATCAATAATCCCCGAAAATATAAATAATAATAATTTTTAAACCTGAGGACCGTAATTGATATTATCCAGTCAAAAATGCTATAAGAAAAATCAAATCGTTCTTTTCTAAAATATATTTTTATATCCATTTATTTATTACTCAAATCGAAAAAATAATTATTAAAATTAACAGACAGATTTAATTTAATTGCGTTTCTGAGTAACATGATATAAGATAGAATCTTATAACATGTTAAATATGTCATGTCTTATAACATAAACTGCGAAATTAAATAACGATTTTGATTTCTCTATACTTCTCATTGTTCCGTAAAAGCTTGTTTTAAATAAACCATGAACCATGGAGATAGATTTCCCCTTTAAATCATGTTTCAAACAATTCATGTTTTCAGAAAGTGACTAATTAACGCAAAAAATCTCCCATCAAACTCAGAGATTAAATTTTAATTCACTTTCAAACGATTTTCAAGCTTTTCGTTTGGATAAACCACGGAGTTAGGGAGTAGAACTCCTAGGAAAAAGTTCCGTTTTTCATTAATATCTCGAGAACCCCAGGTCTTAGAAACTCGAAACTTGGACAAAAATTATGGGGGGATATTTCAAGGCTATTCACCAAATTTCATTAAATTCGGTTCAGCCGTTTTTCCGTGATGATGAGACAAACGAAAATTTCGTTCTTTACTAATATCTCGAGAACCACTGGTCGTAGAAACTCAAAACACGAATATAATTTTAAGTGGGGCTATTTCCGGGCTACCCACAAAATTTCATCAAATTCGGTTCAGCCGTTCTCCCGTGATGGTGTGACAAACAGACAGACAGACAGACAGACAGACAGACAGACAGACAGATTTTCATTTTTATTTATATAGATTATTTCTTTGAGCATTGTGCAGTGTTAATAGAACATGGTACATTATAAGTACGCATGACTTTCTATCAGCAGGTCATGAAATGAAACTATTAAAGCAATTAGTTTACAATCCTCTGACGGAAACTCAGTTGAGAGCACTAGTGTCCATTTTTATCTTTCTAGGGTAGATTTATCCCATTTTGAGGTAATTTAGTTATGAATCCACCAACGCTTAGCTCAAATATACCTCTTACAGAAGCTAATCAAACTTCTAATATTTATATCAGTGATTCTCCAACATTTTTGATTTTAGGCACATATTATGGTAATGAGTGAACATTACGGTATAAGTGTACTGACTGTCAGAAATACGCTGAAGAATGTTGTGACAGTTATCTGGTTGGTATTGGCTCAGCTGAACTAGTTATTAAAATATCTAGGTTAGGTAAAACGGTTGTTAAAAGTTTTCGTGGAAATCTGTACAAACCAAAGCTCGCGAGACGATATAAGCCTCGGCAAAATTTTTTTGAAATACGAATGAGTTTAAAAGTTTTGAATATTCAAGTTAGTTTAATTGTGGAAATATTAAATTAATCATTCAACCTGCTCAGGAATTTGATGCAGAATCTATATAAATCATTATCAAAGCTCTATCTATAGCTGATCCCGAAAAATAGAGTTTGCAAGAAAATTGTAAATTTTATAATCGAAAGTGACATCTCCAAAACCAGAAGGAGATTCATAGTCTATCGCCCTACTCTCTCCGGAAATAGAGGCTGAATCCATATCAGTCATTATCTGATCTCTCTTTATATCCAATCCTGAGAAATAGATATTTCAGTGAAAATTTCCAAGCTGGCATTGGAAAAAAGAACTGGCTGTGAAATGTGTGAAATTTCTTAGTGAACCACCTTATTTCCTCCAGAATTTGATTCTGAATCCATATGTTATCATCTAAGCTCTATATATAGCCACTCTTAAAATATGATTATTTCAAAGAAATTGAAAATTTCTAAAACCAAAATATTAAAATAACAAGAAAAATAACTAGAAATTGAATTTTCTTCGAATCCTTCTTTCTTATCCAAAATTTGGTAATAAACTCATGTCAGTCATAATCAAAGCTCTATTACAGATTCCGGGGCGGGGGAAATACTTCAAGTGAATTGTTCCTCTCTACAATAAAAAAAAAACTGATGTGGGCAACTCATGACTTTCCTTATATATAGTGCAATGAATTTACTACTTTTACAGTTAAAAAAAATGTCATTCTTATAGTAGATACCTATATTCTTTTCAAGATATTGAATTTTCTTCAATTAGTCGTCATTTTCATTGATTTAGCGTCATTTTTATATATTTGGCGAGATGTTTGTTAATTTGGCAACAATTAAAAATATCGCCAAGTTGGCGACATTCTGCCAAATTCGTCGTCAGCATCTCGCCAAGCGTTATGAACGTAGAAATAAGTTATTCTTACAGCAGATAAATGACTATTGGCGTTCAAATACAAAAGTATTACTCAAAGAATCTTTACTCATGAATGGAACAAGCTAGATCCACGAGAATGATGTCACCGAATTTATCGCACGGCATTACATATGAAAAGTGAACATGTTTCTCTATAGGAAATATTCTTTTTTATTTTATATAACTTTTTGATAATTTTTTCGAAAAATGTACAATATCTCAAGAACGGTTCATGTTAGCGTTCTAAAATTTATGTCAATCGTTTTCTAATGAAAATTACATACAAAATGTCTATTTGTGTAACCTTAACAGCGGTTTTGATTTTTGGACGATTTTTTCCAAATTTCCCTTGAATATTTATGGGGGTTCTGAACACTCGATTGCTTATAAAAACATTAGGTTTCCAGTGTTTATAGATTGTGATTTTGTACCAAATTTCGTTCGAATTAATCTATTCGTTCGTCAGTTATCGTCTCCACAGACTCACTGACACACTCCCACTCACATACTTCCCCCCCCCCCACACACAGACATCACTTCTAAAATGTTTGATTTAGCGGATTTTTCAGGATGCTTGAAATGCGCTCTCCCGTCGAAAACTCGAATTTGAATTTTCGACCCCGTCACAATACTTTCCTGATACATTATGTATATAAGGAAAGTAACTAGGTGCAGCGGCTGCCGACAACCAAATCTTTTGTAATTTGGTATGATAATTTAAAATACATTGATATGTATCGCCTCCGAATTTGGTTACAACAGGATGGAAATTTCTATTTTCTGCACAATCTTGAAGTGAAAAAATTTTTGCACTATTTATGTATAAAAATATTTTTTTCTTTATTACATCTTCAAAATCTAAAGTTTCTTTGTTAAAAACGCTGTCGCCATCTTAACAGAATAAATATTTAAATTAAATATGTAAATTTTATTGTTGAAACCGCTGATACCAATTCAAAAGTTGTAATATTTAAAGAATCACATCTATAAAAGCGCAGTGTCAGTATGTCAGAACACCAAATGCAATCCCGAGGGCTGAAAAATCTTATGTATACCATTTCGGCTACGATGAATTCAAATCCAAAACCCGTTTTTCAAATTAACTCTTGAATCTCGAGAAATAACTTCTTAATGTTTGGCCTGCTTTGCTATTTTTGTGTTTAAAATCTGAAAGCCGTTGCCACAACACAATGCAATTGCATGGCTATGAGACTTTAATGCCTGAAGAAATAAAATCAACTGTATTCAGCTCATGGAGTTAGAGATGAGACCACTGCCATGATTCAGCTGAAGAGGAAAGTTAATATCGAGAGGTCATCCCGATTTAAATATTCAAAATATGAATATTTAAAACATGAAGTTAGAGATACTTACTTTCTACTTTGTCTTCAAATTCACGTTTCAAACAATATACAATTAATGAAAATTTTATTTATAGATAGATTGATTGAAGCTGAATTGTATGACTCAAAGTTAAGAGTTAGTCCTCTTTTTTTCCCTTGGTAGGGCTAGAAATTGAAAACTTGATAAAAAGTTTGAGGTATTAAACTTGACAAATTCATTTGTTAAAGGGTCTAGGGGGGGGGGGGGCGTGGGCGTAAATTAATTGCGTTATATTAGGGGTTATAATAGTATGTATGTTTTGATAAGGAGTCGTATTAGAAATAGTAATTTAGAATAGGAGGTGTGCATAATTCGCATGTGACTATGGATATTAGGAAAAGATGGGAAGATGAGCGGGAATTGATTCTCGCCGGTTCCTGTTTCACATGTTTTTTTTCCGTCCCGAAACGCCTAAATCCGCCCAAATCTCGATTTTCGACCATATTATTCGATATTTATTTCGACCAAGACATATTACTTTCTATATACATTACCATGGATTGTAAGAAACATAAATAATCTGGAAAACTTCCAGTGAGGGTTTAATAGAATATTTGACAACCTACAACATTTCTTCCCGGCCGTCCAAACAGGTACCTTACACCTTTCTGGTAGGTCGGACGGCCTGGGTCTCAACAACAACCTACAACATTCATCTAAAGTCACCTTTCGCTTCAAATGCATGTTGGACACGTTTTGAAAATCCGAATTTCGTAACAAAATTTGTAACGATTTATTGACGTCACATGCGACGGGAAAGAAGATAAACTTCAAATATGTGAACGCATATTCAATACGAAAGAAGTGAAAAAAATTGCATCGTTCGGTTGTAAATTTTATTTAAATTTGCAAAAAATGGACTTACAGTAGAGATGCGTTAAATGTCTTAAATACATTTTACATATGGGTTGTTTCCCATAAGGGCGGATCTATTTATATCAAATTAAAAATATGTTTGCTTGTTTGATACTTTATTTATTCCACATACAAATCTAGAGATTTGGACGGATTTATTTCGAATTTGTTATGGTCATTCTCTACTATCATTATGACCATTCTGTATTGTCATTATCTACTGTCTATGGCCATTCTCTAACGGGTAACCTTGTGCATGTTTCGAGTTTCTATAAGTTAGGGTTTGTCGAGATGTTCAAAAAAGAAAGATCAATCATGCATAATGCATTGATTATGAAGCACTTTCAAACTGAAATGCAATTTTTTTTAAACATCTCTGAATTACGATACATCCAGCGATGTTAATTTTAAATTATCGCAGTACTACAGTAATTTATTACACTTGAAAACTTAAAACTTCTTCGAAATATACAATGCTTGTTGCACAAAATTAACTTTCTTCAAATTTATTCATTGAAATATAAATCATCTGCCTCTTTATGTACATCCAATGAATATTTTACTCATATCACTTATACTCCAGACTCCAGAGTTAAATAATTTTGCTTGAAAAAAATTCAGCAATTCTTATACAACTCACTTTATAATCGCTTGATTTATTTACACTTTTTACTTCGGCATTGCGTACTAGAAATAATCATAGATATTATAGAAATCAATAGGAGAAGAAAAAGAAATAATCAAAGTTTAGTGATCATTTAGAAATAATCAATAGATTATTTCTAAATAGAAATTAGAGTTATAGAAACAATCAAAGTTTAGTGATCATTTAAAATAAAAGGTATTTTAACTGCGTTCGTGCAGAAATTAGATACACAAATAATATGCAATAATAAAGCGGTTTTATAACGAATGCAACACTTAATGTAAATTTAAATTATCTTTAAACATCTACGGTCATAGTGGTATGAAGGCCATATTTTATTTTGCAATGAGTCACATGATCTCTTTACATATCATGGGTGTAATTATTATTTCAATTTTAATATAAAAAAACTACCCAACACATTATGCAAAAATATTTTAAAACATTTTATGTGATAATTTGAATATTTTCTAAAATTTTCGAAGACATTTTCAAATGTAAGCATTGCTTAAAGCATGTTTGAAAAATGATCTCCGAAAGAGTTCAATGTATTTCATTCTTTAAATCCTTGTTAAAACCAAAACTAATTGGATGATATTATTAATTTTCATTCCCAAACATCCCACAAACCATCTCAACGTACTGAAATGCCGCCATTTGTATAAGTCATTTTTACAGCCGTTATCGTGCGAACGAACAGATAGACAATCAGAATGACCAAAGTGATAAATACTTTTCAACTACGTTGGAAAGTGGTAAAAAAATATACATGGCCGACATAGCATTTTCGGCAGGAATACGGCCATGGCATATGGAATATAAGATTGTGGAAATATAAATTGATTAATATTTTCAATTTCATGTGTTATGTTGTATTTTGGCAAAGAGTTTTCAAACTCATTGTGCTAACTAACTTGAACAAGGTATATAAGCACAAATATTGCAGTAATGCAGTATGCAGCTGTTTCAAAAATACGATGGATCCCCTTCATCAGTTGCAAGAGAGCCAACAAATCCGAAGTCCGGAAGATGAATGGATTGTGTTATTTTTGCTTATGTCTGTTGCTCAAGTACATTATCCGTTGCATAAAGTACATTTTACTTATTGATCATGCATTGTGTTTAGTCGATAGTTGAAAGAGTATAAAAATAGTACGGGCATATTTTCTAATACCGTTTCAGCATTTTTATTTTGGGATATACTGATAAGATTTCTTTTTTTTTCTGAATCTGCTTACAAATTTAACCAGGATGCTTTATTCTTCAGATCTCCATATGAGGATAATTTTGTTTAGCGAGAACAGGACTATTTACGCTTTATTTTAAATTAAATAAATTAAATATTTGTATATAATGATTTAAAGGACAATAATATTTTGAATACTACAGAAATTTGCGCGTTCTTCAAATCATGAGCAAAGTCGGGTATATCTGTTAGTTGTACATAAATTGATTAATTTTCGATTCTTCAATTTCACTTAAAAAGATAGCTAAAAATAAAGTTGATTCCAAAAATACAATTTTTCCAAAAAAATAATTTAGGCTCAGAATACATAATCACTTAAAATATTACATTTAAGAGTGTAGATACATTTCCTGATTACTATTTAGTGGTTACTATATTTTAGTGATTGCTTGCGCGATTTTACTTTAGTGATTTGCGTAGTTCAAAATTCCTATTATAGAAATATCCAGCCGTCACATTGACAATGGTTAATTTGTATTTTATACAATTCCAAACTTGTAAATGAGTCAAAAAACTTACGGCACTATCCGGATACTTTCTCCATACATATACTGCAATGAAAACAAGTTATGCGTAATATATATAGCCATAAGAGCCATACGCCATTTTTAATTCTCAAACTGTAATATTTGAAGCACGAGAGGCATTCTCTAACTTTTCAGGTAATCAGCCATCATCGATGCAATGTTTCATTGCTTTTCCGAACCATTAACTCCGTTTCGGCGAGAATGGAAGTGAACAGTTTTGCAGACGCAGCTTACGCCTTAATAATTTTTCGCAAAATGGCGGTAGAGAAATTGAAAATCTTTGATGTAAAGAGACCGTGATAAGAAGTTATTAATACTTATGGATGGGCAATTTTCGCTCTTAATCGTCGAGGGTTCTTTCTTTTAAGAAGGGTTATTGGAAATATATCCGCGTAGATATATGTGATATAATGTATGAACGACATAATGCTGATTAGGAATATTTGTTTCCATATGCATATGTAAATAACTTTTACTGCTGATTTATTAGGAAACAGTAATTCACATAGGAACGAAATTAAAATTTCTATATATATTTTAACAGTAAAGTTAAAAAAAATTGAATTGAAGAATAATGAATGATGGCAAAATAAAAAATAACGCACCAATTAAAATAAATATATCATTAAATGTTCTATTAGCATTCACATTTCCTGTTATACCTTAAAACTGGGTAATTGTATGCATCTGAATTGATGGAGATTTCAGCTTTGCAAAAGGAAAATAATAATAATCCCTCAATTCAGAATATTTATTTGTTAAATACGTTGGAATTCGCAGTTTTTGTAGAACTACATTTGAAGAAGTTTGAAAAATATTAATTTATATGAAATATAAAGAATTCTGAAAAATGATATTTTACATGAAACGTGAAGAATTCTAAATATTTATAATTTGCATGAAACGCAACAATTTCTGAAAAGCGGTAATTTGTATGGAACATACAGAACAATAAACAAGAAATATCGTTCATGCATAAAGCATTCATTATGAAACACTTTCCAACTGAGATGCAATTTTATTTATGCAGCTCTAAAATGCAAAATATTCGTCAGAGCTATTTTTCAAATTATCAGTACTACAATAATTTATTATACTTGGAAACTTAAAACTTCATCAAAAAAGTCAATGCTATATATCGCTTGCTTCTCTATGTAAAATAAATGAAAGTTTCATTCATATAATTTATATTCCAGACTCCGGATCTAAATAACTTTCCGTGAAAAAAAATGCAGCAATTCTTATACAACTCATCTTATAATTGCTTAATTTGTTTACATTCTGCAAGGTATAGAAATTAGACATCGTTGTAGGAATAATCAAAATTTAGTGATTATTTAAATCAAAAATACTGAAATTGGGTTGATCCAGAATTTAGATACACAGATAATATGCAAAAATAAAGCGATTTTATGACAGATGCAAAAATAAAGCGGTTTTATGACAGATGAAACACTAAATATAAATAGATCTTTAAACATCACGATTTTTAAACTGGGGAAAAAATGGATGTCATATTTTATTTTGAAATGAGTCACTTGATATCTTCATATAATATGAGTGTAATTATTATTTCAATTTTTATTTAAAAAATTACTTAACATGTTTTGCTGAAAATTGTTTCACACATTTTATGAGATAATTTGAAAGTTTCCTAAACTTTTCGAAGCAATTTGTGTATTTCAACGCAGATTAAAAAATGTCTAAAAAATTACGTCCCACAGGGTTTAATGAATTTGATTTTTTCAACACGAGTTAATTTGGAAACTGATTGGGCAATATTATTCATTTGCATTCGCCTATGTCCCACAGGCAGTCTCAATAACATACTCAAATTTCATTTTGATAAAGTCCTTTTTACGGCAGTTATCGTACGAACGTACAGACAGACAATAAGAACAAAGGCATAAACACTTTACAACTGTGGAAAGTGGTAAAAATGGTACTACATGAAACGTTTGACAGGAAACGTAAAGAATTCAGAAATATGATACATTACATGAAACGTAAAGATTTGTACTGTTTATTAGAATTATTTACGTTTCATGCGATAACTTTTACATGATACGTACAGAAATCTGAACAATGATAATTGACATAAAATGTAAATAATTCTGAAAAATATTAAATTACATGAAATGTAATGAAGAATTCTTACAGCGTTATGAATGATATATATATATACATTTTGAAACCTGTTTAGTAAAATAATTTGAACAATATATTGGGTTTACGCGCAACGGGAAGGATTTTAAAGTCAATATTATGTGAATATGAATGCAAAGGCGATATGTAAATGGAAGGTAATCCCGAAGGAAATCAAAAGTTTCTCAGCAAATGTTACTTAAATTTGAAAAAAGTCCAATGGAGAAATAATGTATTGAGTTTTAGTATTTTCCGCTTTTTCTCTACACACACAGTATACAGGGCGTTGTAGCCAGTGGTTCGAACGCGGGAATTGTACTCGGTAGGCCCGGGTTCGATTCCCTCTTCCGCCAAAACTGCCGCCGTGTTCACGCGGAGTACGATCAAGTTAAACATGTGAGCTCGTACATTTTTCCGGGAGGTTGGTGGTACGGGAAGGAGAGTACGGTCCAGTGGATGCCACCCCCACTGGGTTCCGGTCGAAATTGGGTGGCTCTTCCCAGCCATCCAAACATTCACGTTACACCTCTCTGGTAGGTCGGACGGTCTGGGCCTCAATAACACACAGTATACAGTACAAAAAAAGTCATAGGATGGAGACAAATATACAAATTAAAGCGTTCTACTGATTTATACTTTTTCAGCGTCCCTGAACTTTGAATACGTTTTCAGCATTTATGAAACATTTAAAACAGATGCCACTATTTTTGATCCAGAAATAAAAGAAATCATGTTTTTATTTTGAAGCAAATGACACCATATACAGGATAATAAAATGTGCTTTTTTTAAGCTATTGCACATGTTTTGGGGGGGAAATCTTTAAGAATTGTATTTATAATCAGTATTATCAACTTAGTGAAACATTTCCAAGTATTTTTAACAAGAAATATTAATTCAACTTTATTGTTTAGTTGATGTCACAAGATATTAATTAAAGGAATTTCTCTTTTGAACATGTAGCTATATTTATCGAAATAATCAAGTGAATTTAAACTAAGTAGAGTTATGCTTAATTTAATAGGTAACAAAAAATATGTATATTGATTTTCAACGAGATTTAGATGTATGAAAACTCCAAATCGTATTGGTAGTTTTCGACAATATTGGAATTTATTAATCAGTAGAATAGTAACTAAATGTGATAAAATAGTTTTAGGAGACCTAAAACCTGTCACCAAAATTAGCATGTTAATAGTTTCATGCTTATATTTGAACAAGGTCACAAATAAAGCATACTTTAAACAAAACATTTTGTTATCTGTATGTAACTTACATGTAGGAAAAATGTGTTTATTAAAATGTGTGAAACTTATGTGGAAAAAACAACCACACACCAAAGTTAGATATTCTAGCTGCTCCAGTTCTTAAGTTATTTACCAAAAACTGGTACATTCCTATGGTGGGCTCCGTGTTTCTTTCGGGCATGCATCTGGGAGGGCCAAGACCTTCCCCTCTTAGACGATTATTCGCACCTCCCGGAGAGATTTTATATTAACTTATTTTCTATTTATATGACAGCATTTAGATATATTTATATAGAGTAAATAGACAATTTCCTCCCCTTAAAGTTCGTTCAATCAAGATTTGTCCACTCACCAAAGGTATAATATTCTATTAATTTTCCATTTTTAAATTTCCTTTGGCATTATTCCAAATTTCGCCAATAGAGGAATTAAGCGGGGTTTCGGAAGAAGCGAGCATCGAAATGATTTTTAAGACAATTTTTTCAGTATTTTCTTTTTGAGTTGAGTACTTAATAAAGTAGTGATTGCTAACAAAAGCATCTTCATCAAAATTTACATAACTTTACTTCCAGGCATTGTTTATCAAACATATAAGCACTACTTAAATATAAAAAAGTCAAATTTCCTACTTAAAATATTAAGCCTGGTCAAGTTATGAACGTGATCGAGTTATGAACGTGATCGAGTTATGGACGTGACCCAGACATGAACGTTTTCCTTGTCAGGAGGTTCTGACTTTCAACCATTACTTCATTTTCATTTAAATTGATTTTATTTTGTTCTTTCTTTAGACAGTAATGAACGTAAGATAGTAATATAAATAAAAATTCAAGCCATGTCATAAATGTCATAAATGCTCTTTATGTACTCTGAAATTCAAAAGACTAAAATCTTCAAATCTATTGGAATTCTTAAAATGCCGAATATAAATAAGCTTATAATAAATGCTATTTTAAAATTCATTCTGGCACAATTATTTTTAGTATAATCATTTCATTAATACATATCTGGTACAATTTCATAGTAAATGATGCAAATACTATCTAATACTACACGTCATGGTCCTTTAAAATTATTTTCCTTTTAAATGGTCATGTGTGTCACTTGAAAAGAAAAATTGATGTGAGAAATACATGACTTTAAATATATATTTTAATGACTTTATTTCTTTCTCATCGAAATAATGATTCAATAGATCCACGCACAGTGTTTTTACCGTTGAAAAGTACATTAACATTTGGGGGGTTTCAGAATCACCACATGTAAACATATTTTGAAGTAGCCATTGCAGCCATTTAACTGATATTCCCTGAAATAATTCTTTCAATTCTTTCATTTGGCATCATTGTCGTAACTTTGGAGTCATTTTTGAAAAATTCGCTCCATTCTTAAAATTTGTCAAGTTGACGATATTTCTCCAAATTTAATACCAAGGTCATCCAGCTTATCACCAAGTGTTCGGACGATTTTTGTTACTGTTCATTACGTTATTTTTTAGTAAAAGTTTGTTGAAAAACGTGCAATATCTCGAGAAAGGTTCAAGCTAACTTTCTAAAGTTTGTGTCAGTCGATAATAAAAAATTACTTAATTTTACTAAAATTACTATACTAAAATTACTTAAAATATGAATAGTAATTTAACATCATTTAATGTCCTGATTGTTTTCATAATTTTCTCAATAATTCATGCAAAAATTGGGAGGAGTCTTCCATACGTACGATGGTATTTAACATTAATTTGGTTCCAGTATTTACCGACGGCACTAATCGCACCAAATTATGTGTTCGAAACGCTCTCTTCTCGTGAGACATCGCTTCCACAGACTCGTCAGCACACACACACACACACACACACACATCTACATATACACACAGACACCACCTTAAATCATTCTACTCAAATTCAAGGATTCTTGACAATAGAACAATAGAATATAACAATAGAATTTCGAAGTATTATAACAATGTGTTTCAAAGCAAAATTTTAAATATCATTATCGGATAGTGTTAATGCATTTTTAACACTTTCGAACAATTTCATAATTTTTCTATATAAGTAAGAAAAATACTATGCTGTTAATGATTACGTTAATATGCTATTTATTGTATTCACCAATTTTGGATTTAAAATCAAAATAACCAGTTTTGCAACTTAACCTACTATCTAATAATCAACTGTCTCTGGCGAAATTTATAGCTGTATTAGCTAGACAAGAATGTACATAGCTAAATGTAAATAAATGGATAGATCTACCCCATAAGGTCTAAAAAGTATACAAGTGACAGAGTGAAATTCGACAGCATTCACACTATAATTCTTTCCCAGGAAACGAAGATAATAGTAGAAATATGGTTTGTGATTGAATTCTGTGTTCTATTTATTTTAACATGCTGCTTCTGTATGCGAAGCAGCGTCCTCGAATTTGAAAAACTGTTTAGTCAGGAAGTGTTGATTAAACGAAATCTCATTATTTGACTAATTTTCTTTAAAATGGTTATGGTAGATAAAGAAACTTGATTTTCTCAAACTCACAAGGTATTATAAATAATTCGATGTGTTTTTTTACAAACTTTACCGTGCTAGTTCATTACCAAGAATTATATTTCCACACAAAAATCTGTCGATCGTCCGACTGCATAAAGAATCTGAACTCATGGGTGAATAGGGCATTGTTACATTCGTCAATGGTCCAACTGGCGTGTTCCTGGCATTAGAGACGGGCTGCTCTGTCTCTCGCAGAAAACGGCACAGCAGATGGTTTGCCTTCGAGTATAAAAGCCGTGTGAGTGCAATCTTCTTCTATACTTTAGAATTTATTACAATATATATTAAAATCTGTAAGAGGTCTGGGTTTGGGTTTGGGAAACATAGGGCAGGCTCAAAACTGGCGGGATGAGCCCCACCGAAATTAGCGCAGGTGTATGGGGTACTTTTTATTTTTAGGCATTCAATAGTTTTGTGTGGGTAATCGCATTTGACGCATTTAGGGAGAAGGAAGCAGGAACTGGCACTATGATGAAATGTTTGGCACGACAAACATTGGGCCGCTTTGTTCCCTCCACGGTATCTCTCAATTTTATATGTATTCCTAGAATTTCTTTGTTTTGATATATGGCAACATAATCAGGGCCATTGGTTGTAGAAGAGAAGCATTAAAATATTATTGGTGCGGGGACCTTCATAAATTTGGGTCACACAATTAAATTTAGTTTTATAATTTAATAGTTCATTTCTTAGATCAGTGTCCGTTGGGACAGGAAGGCCTCTGATTACCAATTTTAGGGGCTTCTCTTCATTTAATAGGAATGTTCGAAAATTGATTTTGTCATCAGTTAATTTACGTTGGATTGCAATGTATTCATCTCTCGTGTTGACCTGGATTTTAACTAGGGTGCCTCTCATGTCGTCCTTTATGGAGGGAGCTACAGAGCTACAGTTTTAAGAACATCTAAGTAATCGTGCCATTTAGCAGCTGGGATAATAAAATCTGGGGGTGGTTGTTTTTCTTTTTTAGGGACAGTGTCCGTTATCCGCTCATCAGGCGCTGGTACCTCAGGTTCAAGCACTTGCTTGAACGTGCTAAAGGGTAGGGGATTTTATTTGCTTAGTGCGGGCTTCGTGCATTTTTTGCACGATTTTAAAGCCGTCTTTGTCGATCGCTATTTAGAAATAAAATTGAAATTAGAGTTAGAATTAACATTAAGATTAGAGTCAGAATTAAAATTAAGATTAGGGTTAGAGATTATATTTGAATATGCAATAAAAGCAAATGGAGAAAGGCTATAGTAGCTTTCAAAAGAAGTTTATTGAGCCACTAGATCGGCAAAATTCGAACTGAGCTGGGTGACAGGAATCTGAACTGAAACTACAGAAAAAGAAATATTCCCCGTGAGAAGAACACACGAGTGGCTCACCATTATCAGGAACAGTTGAAGTATCCATGGCAGATTTCCAATTCAAATCCAATGTGGCAATCTGGTACGGACCTTGTTTCTTTCCTCTGATGAGATCTCACTTGGAGTATCCTACGCTAAGTCGAGAAGCTTATCACAAGTTCATAAGTCATTTCCAAAACCCAGGATTAATCCATGAAGGGTTCCTTCTGTATTTTCACAACGTGGCAAAGCTGTTCTTTATACTTATTGTAATCAGAAACGGCTTTGTTATGTGAAACATCTTCTTGAACTCTTGAAGATTTGGCATACGTGATGGTTGAGACATTACAAAAGCACGTGGGAAAAACATTTGGTGAAGAGCTCAGTGCGAACAAGTCCTTCCTCGACCAAGTACACCAACAAACTCCCCAATCCTGAGAAATAGATGTTTCAATCAAAATTTTAAGGTAAAGGAACTAGATGAGGAATGTGTTGAAGACCCAGACTACTAGACTGGCCCTATGGCTTACAGCAACTGTTTGAGTGGTCGGGCATGTGGAATGTGCGAAGTTTATTTGAGAAACATTCTGTTTCCATCAGAATTTGATTCTGAATCCATATGTTATCATCTAAGTTCTATTTATAGCCACTCTTGAAATATAGATATTTCAAAGAAAATGAAAAATTTTCAAGTCTAATGGAAAAATAATTAGAAGTTGAAATTCTTCATGAATTCCCTTTTCTTATCCAAAAGTTGATAATGAACAAATGTCAGTCAACATCAAAACTCTAAGCTCTATTATAGATTCTGAAGGGAAGAACAATCGAAATGAAAAGTTTATCTCTATATTAAAATCTAGGTGCCGCCGATTACCAAATTCTTTTAAAATAGAGATATTTTCTGTCAAGGTTAGCACTGGACTTAACCTGTGGCATCAAATGATTTGAAATTTAGTATGATCAATTAGAACATATTGATATGTATCACCTTCGAATATAGTTACAATCGGATGGAAATTTCTATGTTTTTTACAATTTTAAAAAGAAATATTTATATGAAGTGACAATGTGTGTATGAACATTTTATTATTTTTTATTTTATCTACAATATCTAAACTTTCATTGTTGAAAACGTTTTCACCATCTCGAAAGTGGTAATATTTAAGAATCGTGTCTCTAAAAGCGCTGTCTCAGAATGTCAGAGCACCAAATGAAACCCCTAGGGCTGGAAAAACTTTTGTACACTAATTCGACAGTTCTGAATCCAAATATGAAACCCGTTCTTAAATTAACTTTTGAATTTGAAGAAATGACTTCTTAAAGTTTGGCCTGTTTTGCTATTTTTGTGTTTATAAACTCAATAGATTTGCCACAGCATAATGCAAATGCGTGCCTATGAGACTTTAATTCCTACAAAAATAAAAGGAAAACTGATTCAGCTTATGAAGTTAGAGATGAGACCAACCACTTCCATGATTCAGCTGCGGAGGAAAGTAAATATTGAGACGTTACCCCGATTTAAAAATTCAGAATACGAATATTTAAGCCATCCAGTTAGAGAGACTTACTTTCTGCTTCACTCCAAATGCACGTTTTGAGCAATGCAATTAATGCAAACTTTGTTTATAAATAGATTGGTTGGAGCTCAGTATTATGACTCATAAAGTTAGATACATAAAGTTGACTCATAAAGTATGACTCCTAAAGTTGACTAATAAAGTTAGCCCCTTTTCTTCCATCGTATGACCAGCAATTGAAAACTTGAGATAAAATATTTGAGGTATTCAACTTGATAAATTCATTTGTTAAACGGTCTAAGGGACCGTGATTTAATTGAGTTATGTTAGGGGTTGGTATAGTATGTATATCTTGATAAGGAATCGTATAATAAATTGCAATTTTGAATGGCTCGCATGTAACTATTGTTAAATTTCATAATTTATCGATATAAGTAAGATAAATAATACAGTGTTAATGAATATGTAAACATGTTTTTTGATGTATTCACCGATTTTGGATTAAAAATCAAAATAACCAAAGTTTCGCAATTCAACCTAATGGCTAATATGCAATTGCCAATGACGAAATTTAGAGATATATTGGCTAGACAAGAACATACATAACTAAATATAAATAAATAGCTAGATCTAACCCTAAAACCGGCTAATGGAAGCAAGTGACACATTGAAATTGGTCAACATTCACAGTATAATTCTTCCTCAGTAAACGAAGGTTATAGCATAAATAGAGTTTGTGATGAAATCTGCGTTCTATTTATTTTGACTTGCTGCTTCTGTAAGCGAAGCAGCGTTCTGGAATTTATATTTTATCACCTCTGGCATTGATTAAACGAAATCTCATTTTATGAGTAATTTTCCTTTAAAATAGTTATGGTAGATAAAAAGAATTTTATTTCTCAAACTCGCATGGTATAAATAATTCGATGTGATTTTTTCCAAACTCTACCCTACTAGTTTATTACAAAGAATTATATTTCCACACAATAATCTGTCTATGGTCCGACTGCAAAGCGAATCTCGACTCATCGGTGAATAGGACATTGCTGCAATCGTCTATGGTCCAACTGACGTGTTCCTGACCCCATTAGAGACGGATTGCTCTGCGCTTTGCACACAAAGGAATGGCATATGTTTTGCCTCCCCGCATAAAATCCATGTTCATGCAATCTTCTTTTCACAATTGTAACCGATATATGCCTACCTGTAGCTGCGTCAGCCTAATGACGCTAAGTAGGGGTCATCGGAAGATGTAATTCGAGGGCTACCCGAAACGTTTGAAAGGTGAAATGATGAAAAATCATGTTTCCAAATGAGATAAAGACTTCCAATTTGGTGTACGGGTAGATAGTTTGAAAGGAGGAACATGTGCAATTTCAGTTTTCCGATATTTTCTACTTTAGAGTGTGCCTCAAACCCAAATGTTCCATTTCCCGCAAAAATGAGAAGCGCTTCTTTAAAAATGTAATAGAAGCCAGATATTTGGTATATGGGGCAATCATCTGATTAGCAAAAATAGTTTTTCAAAAATGTTCATTTACAGGGGTGGCTACGCAACATGAAAGCGTTCGAAGAGTGAAATAATACAAAAATTATGCTTCGCCATGGAATAGAAACTTCAAATTTAGTGTATAGGTAGATAGTTCAAAAGAAAGAAAGTGTGCAGTAGAAAATTTCCAATATTTGTAATTGTAAGGGGGGATGCGCACTGCAAAAGTTCGAAAAGTGAAATTTTAGAAAAACATGCTATGCGATGAGATAGAGAATTTAAATATGGTGTTTCGGTAATGAGTTGGAAAGGAAGAAAGTGTGCAATTTCAGATTTCCAATATTTTCTACTTAAGGGAGTGCCGCACACCAAAATGTTCAACGTCTTGAAATTTGACACACGGCATAATCATTTGATGAAAACACTCAAGACGCATATAGTTTTCCAGAAATGTTCGTTTAAGGGGTCCTCCAGCGGAACACGTTCGAAAGGTGAATTTATAAAAAAAAACATGTTTTGGGCGATTAATTCTCATAGAGATTTTAAATGTGTTGCACGGGAAGATAGTTTGGAATGGAGAGCTCAACCAATTTCAGTTTTCCAATATTTTCTACTTTAGGGAGTGCCGCACATAAAAATTATCGATTTTCAGAATGAATGAGAAACACCCTGTTTAAAATGTGCTAGAGACTTGATATTTGCTATATGGTCCCATCATTTGATAGGAAACCCAAGCAAAACGGAGTTTTAAAAAATGTTCATATTAGGGGTGGGAACTCCACTACAAACACTCGAAAAGTGAAATGATAGACAAAGCATTTTAGAGATGATATGGAGACTTCAAAATAGTTGGAAAGCGTGAAAGTGTGCAATTTCAGTTTTTCAGCATTCGCTATTGTAGGTGGTGCCCCACTCTTAATTATTCTATTTGACAAACAAATGAAAAACGCCTCTTTTGCAACATGATAGAGGCTTAGAATTTCGTATATGGGCTACTCATTTGATAAAAAAACACAAAATGAATACAGTTTTTCAACAATGTTCATTTAGGGAATTTTCACAGAAAAAAGTTTAAAAGGTGAAATGAAAGAAAAATCATGCTTCGTGATAGATTAGATTTCAAATTTGGTATACGGAAAGATAGTTTGAGAAAAATAAAGTGTGCAATTTCAGGTTTTCAATATTTGTTACTTTAGGGTGTGCCGCACACCAAAAAGTTCGATTTTCCAAATAAATGAGACACTCTTCCATTTAAATGTGAAAGAGGCTTGATATTTGATATATGGGCCAATCATCTGATAAAAAACGAATAGAGTTTTCCAAAAACGTTCATTTATGGGTGTGATCCACAGAAAAACGTTCGAAAAGTGAAATGATGAAATAGCATGCTTCGGGATGAGATTGAGACTTTAATTTGGTTTACAGGTAGATTGTTTGATTTGAAAGGAAGAAGTGTGCACGTTATGTTTCCCAATATTTTCTTCTTTAGGGGTTTCTGCACACCAAAATATTCGATTTGCCGAATAAATATGAACCGCAATTTAATCAAAAATTTACAATATTGAGGGGTTGCTTATTGTGACATCGTTGATTTACAACGGGTATTCAGCTAGTATATACTAAATGCCAAATTTTCGTCTGTCCGTCTCGCTGTTTTAGGCACTTCCCGAATAGATAGAGACTTGTAGTTTGGTACACACGTCGATTGTTTGATAAAACCCCCTGAAAAAATCGAATTTTTTAAAAATGTTCTGTAGAGGGGGTGCTCCTCATTAGAATGTTCGAAAAGTGAAATGTTAGGAAAGAATACTTTGCAAGGAGATAGAGACTTCAAATTGAGTGTATGGGTAAAACGTTTGATAGTAAGAAAGCGTGCAATTTCAGATTTTCAATATTTGCTACACTAGGGGTTCAGCGCATCGAAATATTCGATTTGAAAATGTTCGATTCGCCGAACAAATGAGAAACGTGTGCTTTAATATTTGATAGAAGCCTGGAATTTGGTATTATTATCTATATATACTAATTGCCAAGTGTCCGTCTGTCCGTCAGTCTGTCTGCCTGTCTGTCTGTCACGCATTTTTCCCACACTTCCCGAATAGATAGAGACTTGTAATTTGGTACACGGCTCGGCCGTTTGATAAAACACCCTGGAAGAATCGAATTTTTCAAAAAAGTTCTATAGAGGGGGTGCCCCGTGCCAAAACGTTCGAAAAGTGAAATGATGAGAAAATATACTTTGCGATGAGGTAGAGACTTCAAATTTGGAGTATGGGTAAATCATTCGAATGGAAGACAGTGTGCAATTTCAGATTTCCAATATTTTCCTCTTAAGGGGGTGCCGCACTCCAAAACTTTCGGAAAGTGAAATGATAGTCAAACATGCTTTGCGATGATATAGAGACTTCAAATTTGGTGTATGGGTAAATCATTCGAAAGGAAGAGAGTGTGCACTTTCAGATTTCCAATAGTTTCAACTTAAGGGGGTGCCGCACACCAAAACTTTCGAAAAGTGAAATGATAGTCAAACATGCTTTGCGATGATATAGAGACTTCAAATTTGGTGTATGGGTAAATCGTTCGAAAGGATGAAAGTGTGCACTTTCAGATTTTCCAATAGTTTCTACTTAAGGGGGTGCCGAACACCAAAACTTTCGAAAAGTGAAATGATAGTAAAACATGCTTTGCGATGAGACAGAGACTTCAAATTTGGTGTATGGGTAAATCGTTTGAAAGGAAGAAAGTGTGCAATTTCAGATTTTCAATAGTTTCTACTTAAGGGGGTGCCGCACACCAAAACTTTCGAAAAGTGAAATGATAGTAAAACATGCTTTGCGATGAGACAGAGACTTCAAATTTGGTGTATGAGTAAATCGTTCGAAAGGAAGATAGTGTGCAATATCAGATAACCAATATTTTCTATACTTAAGGGGGTGCTGCACAGCAAAATGTTCGATGTACCGAATAAATGAGAAACGTCTCTTTTAAAATTTGATAGAGGCTTGAAATTACGTATATGGACTAATCATTTGATGAAAACACCCAAGACGAAAATAGTTTTTCAAAAACGTTCGTTTGAGGGGGTGCTTTAGAGGAAAACGTTCGAAAGGTGAATTGATAAGAAAACATATTGCGGGATGAGATATAGATTTAAAATTTGGTGTACGGGTACATAGTTTGGAAGGAAGAAAGTGTACAATTTAAGTTTTCCAATATTTTATACTTTAAGGGGTGTTGGACGCAAAAATGTTCAATTTTCGAAATGAAGTAGAAATATCTCTTTCAGAACGTGATAGAGGCTTGATATTTGGTATATGGGCTAATCATTTGATAACAAAACCCTAAGATTATTGCGGTTTTTGAAAAATGATCATTTAAGGGGGTGCAACACAGAAAAACGTAAAAACGTTCGAAATATGAAGTGATAGACAAACATGCTCCACAATACGATAGAGACATCAAATTAGGTGTACTGGTAGATTTTTTGAAAGGAAGAAAGTGTGCAAATTTCAGATTTCCAATATTTGGTACTTTATGGGGTGTCGCTTGCTAATATGTCCGATTTTCGGAATAAATGAGACACTCTTGATTTTAAATGTAATAGAGGCTTGGTATTATATGGGCCAATCATCTGATAAAAAACGCAACACGAACAGAGTTTTTCAAGAATGTTCATTTATGGGAGTGCTCCAAAGAAAAACGTTCGAAAGGGGAGATGATAAAATAGTATGCTTCGGGATGCGATAGACTCTTTAATTTTGTGTACTGGTAGATAATTCGAAAGTACGACGTGCGCAACCTAGATTTTCCAATATTTTCTTCTTTAGGGGCACACTAAAATATTCGATTTGCCGAATAAATGTGAAACACGAATTATTCAAAAATTTACGTTATTCGAGGGTTGCTTATTGCGAGATCGTTGATTTTCAACGGGTATTCGGTTAGTATATACTAATTGTCAAGTATCCGACTGTCTGTCTGTCCGTCTGTCTGTCTGTCCGTCTGTCTGTCTGTCTGTCACGCTTTTTTAGGCACTTCCCGAATAGATAGACACTTGCAATTTGGTACACGGCTCGATCGTTCGATAAAACCCCCTGGAAAAATAGAATCTTTTGAAAACGCTCTCCAGAGGGGGTGCTCCACCCCTAAACTTTCGAAAAGTGAAATGATAGGAAAGCATACTTTGCCATAAGATAGAGACCTCAAATTTGGTGTATAGATAAATCGTTCTAATGGAAGAAAGTGTGCAAATTCAGATTACCAATATTTTCTACTTAAGGGTGTGCCGCACGCCAAAATGTTCGATTTTCGAATAGATGAGAAACGGTCTCTTTAAAATTTGATAGAGGCTTCAAATTTGGTATACGGTATAATCATTTAGTAAAAACACCCAAAACGAATATAGTTTTTCAAAAATTTTCGTTTAAGGGAGTGCTCCAGAGGAAAATGTTCGAAAGGTGAATTGATAAAAAAAACATGCTTCGGAATGAGATAGATATTTCAAATTTGGTGGACGGGTAGACAGTTTAGAAGGAAGAAAGTGTGCAATTTTAGTTTTCCAATATTTTCTACTTTAGGGAGTGTCGCACACAAAAATGCTCGATTTTCGGAATGAAGTAGAAACACTCCTTTTGGAACGTGATAGAGGCATGATATTTGGTATTTGGGCGAATCATTTAATACAAAACCCAAGAAGAATGGAGTTTTTCAAAAATGTATATTTAAGGGGGTGGGTTCTGCACACAAAATATTCGAAAGGTGAAATTTTAGAAAAAGCATGCTTCGCGATGAGATAGAGACTTCAAATTTGGTATAAGTGTAGATAGTTAGAAAGGAAGAAAGTGTGCAATTTGAGTTTTCCAATATTTGCTATTGTAGGGGGTGCCGCACACTAAAATGTACGATTTGACGAACAAATGAAAAAAGCCTCCTGTATAATGTGCTAGAAGCTTGAAATTTAGTATATGGGGTAATCATTTGAAAAAAAACCTTACGATTATTACGGTTTTTCAAATATAATCATTTAAGGGGGTGCAACACAGAAAAACTTTCGAAATATGAAGTGATAGAAAAACATGCTTCACGACAGGATAGAGACATCAAATTTGGTGTACTGGTAGATAGTTTGAAAAGAAGAAAGTGTGCAATTTCAGATTTCCAATATTTGTAACTTTAGGGGTGCCGAAAACTAATATGTTCGATTTTCGGAATAAAAGAGACACTCTTCCTTTAAATGCCATAGAGACTTGATGTTTGGTATATGTGCCAATCATCTGATAAGAAACCCAAGGCCAACAAAGTTTTAAAAAATGTTCATTTAAGGGAGTGCTCCACAGAAAAACGTGTTCGAAAGGGCAGATGATAAAATAGTATGCTTCCGGATGAGATAAGAGACTTTAATTTGGTGTACTGGTAGATAGTTCGAAAAGAAGACTTGCGTAATTTAAAATCTATATAATAAAAGGCAATGTCTGTCTGTGTGTCTGTCTGTCTGTCTTATACACTATACGTTTCGCGACCGCGCGTCGGAGAGCTACGAAATTTGGCAATCGGAGACCCTGGGGGGCGAGAAGGGGACACGTAAAAACCGATTTTTAAAATTTTAATTATTTTTTTTGTTATTTAATGTTTTATGCGATTTCGACCGTTTTTTGACCTTTTTGCTCTTTTTTCTCCACGATCCGGACATCGTAGAAAAAAACAACTCACACCATCGGAAAGAGCAGACAATTGTGAGTAAAAATATATCAATTTAAAATCTGAATTTCGATTTCTAATATTTTTTAAAGATTTTAAAACAAAACTCACTTTTTGCTCAAGAAAACGATTTTTGGTTTTTAAATTCTCGCATAGTAAAAAGTACTCATAATTTCGACTAATAATTTACATTTTTAGAAAGGTCAAACATCTGGCATTCTTACAAGTCCAATCTGGTCAGGAAATATTCCGTATTGCCCACAGGATCGGGATTTTAAAAGTTTCCGAATTTCAATTTCTCGGCGTTCCGCTCGGCGTGCCGCTTCGTTTCTCCCCCGCTGAAGGAGGGAAGGTGGTGGGTGGGGACGTCAAGGTGGAGGTGACGTCACGGTTCTGAATAGAGCTCCTTTCCTCTATATAAATTATTATATTTATATTTTAAATGATGGGACGACATGGATTTTTTAAATGTATATTTTAACTTTTGGATATTTTAAATGGATTTTTTAATTTTATGGATATTTTAAATGATGGAACAATGAAACAATGGAATGAGGATGATGGAATTAAGCATATGGTCATTTTAAATTGCAAATTAGCGCGCGGGA
Source organism: Amaurobius ferox (assembly GCA_951213105.1). NCBI lineage: Eukaryota > Metazoa > Arthropoda > Arachnida > Araneae > Amaurobiidae > Amaurobius > Amaurobius ferox. Next base: position 119,234,814 of record OX578151.1, read on the forward strand.
AGTTAGCGGTAGGCCCGGGTTCGATACCCGCCACTGCCAAAACTGCCGCCGTGTTTACGTGGAATACGATCACGTTAAATATGTGGGTCCGTAAGTTCTTCCGAGAGGTTGGTGGTAAGGGAAGGAGGATACGGCCCCTGTGGATCCCTCCCCCACTGGGTTCCCGTCTAAATTGGATGAATATATAGAAAGTTATGGAGATTGTCGCGGAGGGCGCGGCAGCCCAGTGGTTAGCGCGCGGGAATTGCACTCAGTAGGTCCGGGTTCGATTCCCGCCACTGCCAAAACTTACGCCACGTTCACGCAGAGTACGATCACGTTAAACATGTGGGTTCGTGAGTCTTTCTGAGAGGTTGGTGGTAGGGGAAGGAGGGTACGGCCTAAATTGGGTGAATAAAAAGAAAGTTATGGAGATTGTCGCGGAGGGCGAAGTAGCCCAGTGGGTTAGCGCGCGGGAATTGCACGCGGTAGGCCCGGGTTCGATTTCCAAAATTGCCGCCGTGTTCACGCGGAGTACGATCACGCGGAATAAACATGTGTGTCTGTAAGTCCTTTCGAGAGGTTGGTGGTTGGGGAAGGAGGGTACGGTCCCCGTGGGTGCCTCTCCCACTGGGTTCCGGTCTAAATTCGGTGAATAAAAAGAAAGTTATGGAAAATGTCGCGGAGGACGAAGTACACCAGTGGTTAGCGCGCGGGAATTTCACTGGGTAGGCCCGGGTTCGATTCCCGCCACTGCCAAAACTGCAGCCGCGTTCACGTGGAGTACGATCACGTTAAACATGTGGGATCGTAAGTCCTTCCGAAAGGTTGGTGGTAGGGGAAGGAGGGTACGGTCCCTGTGGATGTCTCCCCCACTGAGTTCCGGTCTAAATTGGGTGGCACTTCCTGGCCGTCCAAACAGTTACCTTACACCTACTGGTAAGGTCGCGCCAGCGAGTGTGCCACGGTTACAATTTGCCACGGTCAGAATTTTCAAGGGTAGCGAACAGGCTGGTCGCCAAAGGCGGCTAGTTAACAATATTTTCTTCTTTAAGGGGTTCCGCACACCAAAATATTCGATTTGCCGAATAAACGTGAAAGACGAATTATTCAAAAATGTACATCATTCAGGGGTTGCTAATTGCGAGACCGTTGACTTTCAACGGGTGTTCGGCTAGTATATACTAATTGTCAGATGTCCATCTAACTGTTCGTCTCTCTGTCTGTCTGACTGTTTGTGTGTCAAGCTTTTTAGGCTCTTCCCGATTAGATAGAGACTATCAATTTGGTACACAGGTTGATCAATGGGTGAAAACCCCTGGAAAAATCGAATTTTTCGAAATTGTTCTATAGAGCGTTTGTCCCACACCAAAATGTTCGAAAAGTTAAATGTTGGAAATCATGCTATGCCGTGAGATAGACTTTTTGAATTTGGTGTACGGGTAAATCGTTAGAAAGGAAGAAAATGTACAATTTCAGATTTCCATTCATTGGTATTCTAGGAGATGCCGCACACCAAAATGTTCGATTTGTCGAATGAATGAAAAACTCCTTCTTTCAATTTTAATAGAGACTTGAAACTTGGTATATGAGCTGATCATTTGATAAAAGCGTCCAAGACAAAAGAGTTTTTCAAAAATGTTTGTTTAATGGGGTGCTCCAGAGAAAAACTTTCGAAAGGTGAAATGATGAAGAACCATGCTTTGAAATGAGATAGAGACTTCCAATTTGGTGTACGTTTAGATAGTTTGAAAGGAAGAACATGTGCAACATGTGTGTTTCAGTTTTCTGATCTTTCTACTTTAGGAAGTGCCGAAAACCCAAATGCTCGATTTCCAGAATAAAGGAGAAACTCCCAAGTTCAAACGTGATAGAGGTGGTGTATTTGGTATATATTTGGTATATAGTCGAATCATCTGATAGAAAACCCAAGAACAATGGAGTTATTCAAAAATGTATATTTAAGGGGATGTGTACTCCACACTCAAACATTCGAAAGTTTGAAGCATGCTTCGCGATGAGAGAGCGTCTTCAAATTTGGTGCACGGGAAAATAGTTGAAAAGGTAGAAAGTGTGTAATTTCTGCTGTACCACATTTACTATTGTAGAGGGTGGAGCTCACTAAATTATTCGATTTGCCGAACAAATGAAAAACTCTTCCTTTACAATGTGATAGAGGCTTGAAATTTAGTACATGAGCTCATCATTTGATAAATATCCCAAGATGAATAAGGTTTATCAAAAATGTTCATTTAAGAGGGTGTTACACAGAAAAATGTTCGACAGGAGAAGTGATAGAAAAACATGCTTAGCGATAGAATAGAAACTTCGAGTTTGGTATACGGGTAGATACTTTGAAAGGAAGAAAGTGTGAAATTTCAGATTTCCAATATTTGCTACTTTAGAGGGTGCCGTGCACCAATATGTGCGATTTTTTGAATAAATGAGAAACGCTTCCGTTTAAATGTGATAGAAGCTCGATATTTGGTATATTGGCCAATCATCTGATAAAAAACTCAAGACGCACAGAATTTTTTAAATTTCCATTTATGGGTGTGCCACACTGAAAAACGTTCGAAAGGGGAAATGATAAAATAACATGCTTCAAGATGAGATGGAGACTTCAATTTGGCGTACAGGTAGACAGTTAAAAAAATGAAGTGATCAATTAAAGTTTTCCAATATTTACTTCTTTAGGAGATTTTGCACACTAACATATTCGATATACAAAATAAATGTGAAACGCAAATTAGTCAAAAATTTTTATTATTCAGGGGTTGCTTAATGCGAAACCGTTGATTTTCAACGGATATTCGGCTAGCCATATCTGTAAAAGCGCTGTCAGTATATCAGAGCACCAAATGCAACCCCGAGGGCTGATAACACTCATGTACACTAATTCGACAGTGCTGAATCGAAATATGAAATCCGTTCTTAAATTAACTCTTGAATCTGGAAAAATTACTTTTTAAAGTGTGGCCTGTTTTGCTATTTTTATGTTTATAATCTCAAAGAATTTACCACAACATAATTCAATTGCATGGCTATAAGATTATAATTCCTACAGAAATAAAAAGTAAACTGATTCAGTTCCTGGAGTTAAACATGAGACAACTTACATGAGTCAACTGAGGAGGAAAGTTGATATTGAGACTTTATCCCGATTTAAAAATTCAGAATACGAATATTTAAGCCATCGAATTAGAGAGAATTGATCCTGCTTTTTCTTCAAACTCACGTTTTAAGCAATGCGATTAATGCAAACTTTGCTTATAAATAGATTGGCTGAAGCTCAGTTTTATGAGTCATAAAGTTAGAGAGAGTTTGTCCATTTCCTTCCATGGTATGGCCAGAAAATTAAAACTTGAGATAAAAAGTTTGAGGTATTAAACTCAATAAATTCATTTGTTAAAGGGTCTAGGGCAGCGTAAATTAATAAAGTTACGTTAGGGATTTTTGTAGTACGTATATTTTGATAAGGAGTCGTATAAAAAAAGTAATTTTCAATGGGTGATGTGTATGGCTCGTATGTGACTATGGATATTAGGAGTAGATGGGAGAGTCGACTGGAATTGATCCCAGCCTTTTTCAGTTTCACATATACTTATTCTAGACTCCCAAAATGCGAAAATCCTTCAAAATTTCATGTTTGGCCCATAATATTTGACCATTTATTTCGACCACCTCATAGTAATATTTTCTTTATGCATTATCATGTATTGTAAGGTACATAAATAATTGCCAAAGTTCCAGTCACGTGGGTGTATGGGAGAACAATTGACAATCTACAACATTCATCTTAAGTTACTTTTTCCTTCCATGATGGACACGTTTAAAAATCCGACTTTCGTAATAAAATTTGTAACGATTTATTGACGACACGTGCAACGGTAAAGAAGATAATCTTCAAATATATTAGTGAACGCAATATTCGATCCGAAAGGAAGGAAAATAATATTTTGCAAAATAGAAATCGTTATTCTGTAAATTTTATTTAAAATTGTAAAGAAAAGAACTTAAGGTAGCGATACGTTAAATGCCTTAAATATTTTAGGTATGGGTTGCTTCCCATAAGAGCGCATCTATAAATATACGTATAAATAGTAACATTAAAAAGCTGTTTCTCTGTTTTTTGTTTGTATACAAATCTACAGTTTCGGACGGATTTATTTCAAATTTGTTATAATTATTCCTTACTGTACTTCCGGTAATACTATCCATTCTTCGAATTTCTATAAACCAGAGTTTGTCAAGATTTTAATAAAAACGCACAATTAAACAATCCATAGAAATAGCATTATACAGATGATATTTTTTCAGGAAGTATATTTAAGAAAATTCTATCATATTGATTAGCAACGGAATTAAATAAAAAATGTTTATGCAGAAGACGATTTTTATTTAATTTGTTCTATTCATGTAACAGAGACATGGATATAAAAAAATTATAAATGAACGATATTGCATTTTAGGCTGAATTGCGGCTTTGGAATATAAGATTACGGAAATACATTAATATTGTCAATTTCGTGTCATCTGTTTTATTTTGTGAAATAATTTTCAAAGGCATATATTCGGATAAGGAACTTGAGCAACGTGTAAAGGAACAAATAATACAATAATGCAGCATACAGCTGTTTCCAAAATACGCTTTTTCCCCTTCGTCAGTTCCCAGAGAGCCAAAAAATCCGAAATCCAAAAGATGAATGGGCTGTGATACTTGTATGCATTACTCAAGTTCATTATCCTTGGCGCAAACTGTATTTTACGTAATGGTCATATGCTCTATTTAGTCAATTGTTCAAACAAGATAAAAAATCTGATGTCGGCAGCACATGACTTTCCCTGCTGATTTATATTTACGTTCTCATTATTTTAATTAAATTTATTTCACTTTTAATTCAATTTTCGTTCTCATTCGGTAACCGGGCTTATTTTCAAAGGTGGCGTAGGGAAAGCACGAAAAACTAAAATATCTCAACGGCTCGTCCTAGTGTAATGGGGTTGGTCTTATTCTTTTCATTGTTAAAAATTACGTATTAAACGAGCATTTAATGGATATATTTGAGTATACCTAGTTCTTTAGTTTAGATTTTGACGATTTTTGCAGGCCATTTTGCAAAAAAAGGCAGGTTATTTTTTTCCGAATCGTACCAAAATCTAATCAGCACCAGGGTAACCCACAAGAAACTGATCTTCTGAATTTTGTGAAATTCGGTCCAGTAGTTTTTCAGTTAGAGTGGATACAAGCTTTCGCAGGCCAATTCGCAAAAAAAGGCGGGTTCTTTAATTCCCAATCGTACCCAAAACTAATCAGCACCAGACTCGCCCACAAGTGACTTACCTACCAAACTTTGGGAAATTTGGTCCATTATTTTTTTTACTTAGAGTGGATACAAAATCTGCACCGACAGACAGACAGACACACAGACAGACACACAGACACACAGACGTCACGCTAAAAATGGTTTTTTCGTATTCTAGAGGTCTCTAAACGTGCAGATCAGTCGAAAACTCGAGTTGTGATTTTTGGCATGATTCCAATACTTTCCCTATATATTACCATGTGTTGCATTGAAAGTAAAATGGTACTGGTATACTTCTAATACCATTTTAAGATATTTATTTTGGAATATATTGGCCAATTTTTTTTTGTAAATCTGTTTCTAAACGGAACCAGGATGTTTGCATATGACGATAATTTTATTTAATGAGAACATGTATTTTATTATTTACTTTAGAGAAATTAAATTGAATACGTGAATAGAATGTTTTGAAAAACAATTTTATTTCGAGTACACCAGGAATATGCAAGCATTTGAAATCTCGAGCAAAATCTGGAACATTTGCTAGCGGTATATAAGATGGTTTACATATTTGATTTCTTAATTTCGCTTAAAAATATATATATATAAACAGGCAAATTCTAAGAATACAATTAATTTAAAAATATAATTTAGGCTTAGAATATATAATCACTTTAAATACGAATTTTAAATACGTCGATACATATTACTATTTAGGGGTTACTATTTTAGTGCTGGAAAATGGTTTATTTGTATTTTACACTGCTCACAACTGAAATCGCCACACCATGAAGATATTGATGTATCCTTATGAAATTTACAGAATAAAATTGTAACATGGAGATGTGGCCTTGATGATAGATATGGATGTACCATAGTTCTCACAATGTCAGAGACGTAACTTTGTACCGTGATGCTGCCAGAAAAGTGGACCAAAGGTGTCCGTCCACCAAATGTTATACTACCCCAATCCATGGTACCACTTAGGGGGCTGTTTGGCGACTGATAGACAACACTTTCTGGTGGCGTTGTTGAAAGTGCAGCCATACACGAGTACTGTTATCTGACATGCCAAACCAGAATCGTGATTCATCCGTGAAAAGAATGCTTCGCCAATCTGTCAACCAATTGCGTATCATTTGACACCATTGGAGGCGACGTAACCGGTGAAGACGTTGAAACGATAGATGCCGAAAATCTCCACCTCAGAGTCCTGCGTCATGTAAACGGTTTCAAATTGTTTTCTTCGAATCCACGTTACTTTTAGTGTGGGATAAATGCCGTTGTAACACGGTTGCTGTGGTAAACGGCCCTCACGCAACGCTTCTGAGAAGCATACGATCTTCACGTGGTGTGGTTCACCTGGAAGCTCCACTATCTGATCTTCTTGTCGTTTCGTTGTCTCTCACGAACCGTAACACACACCATTAAACTGTGGTCATATCACGACCTAATAGTTCAGCAATCCTTTACAGACTCATCACGTAAATCAAGGATTTGTTGCAATTCCGTTGACGGGAACTGAACGTATGCGTTACGTCGACGTACTCTTGGCATACTGTGATGATATTTACAATCTGAAACCAATGATGCTATAATTTAGCTGTGATATCGCTCCTACTTGACCTGACGCTTTTATGCTGCTCGGCGAGGTGTTACGTCACTATGCGTAACGAAACTGTGATCATTTGCATATCTCACCTTGATGTTTCCATTGGCTGATTTACATGAAGCTATACCTATAACTTTATGGAGTTGCGACTTCAGTTGTGAGCAGTGTATAATGTCCTACAATTGTAAATGCGTCAAAAATATGAATTACAATTTTCGACACTAATGGGATACTTTTACTATACATATACTGCAATACAGCTTATGTCTAATAATTTATGGCTACAAGAGCCATGTGCCATTTTCGATTCTCAACGTGTAACTTTCGAAGCATAAGAGTCAATCTCCAACTTTTCAATACAGGTAATCAGCCATCAAGGACGTAGGAATCCATTACTTTTCCTAAACATTTATACCCCCGAGTCCCCATTATTTGCTAACATGTTTATGGTATCCCCGAAAACCATTAAAAAAAGGGTTCTTGCGCACCCACTTTTAGAAAAGTGATGGCTCTATTTTATCCATACCAATTAAATTAAACAATGGCATCAAAATCCCCCATAAAAAATCGCGATCTAGCGCACCCACTTTTAGAAAAGTGATGGCTCTATTTTATCCATACCAATTAAATCTCCGAAAACCATTAAAATCGTATCCCCGAAAACCATTAAAATTGTATCCCCGAAAACCATTAAAAAAAGGGTTCCAGCGCACCCACTTTTAGAAAAGTGATGGCTATATTTTATCCGTACCAATTAAATTAAACAATGGTATCAAAACCCCCCATAAAAATCGCGATCTAGCGCACCCACTTTTAGAAAAGTGATGGCTCTATTTTATCCATACAAATTAAATTAAACAATGGTATCAACCCTCCCCCCATAAAAAATATATCCCCTTTCGAGAAAGTGATGGCTCTATTTTATCCATACCAATTTTTCCCCCCGAGCGAGCGAAAAGTCGCTGAGGCGGACCCCCTTCGCAAGCCCCCCCGCGACGCTGCGGCCCCTTTTAGAAACAATGATCTGTGGGTGCCATTAAAAATGAAGTAGGGGCTCAGAATATTTTTCATTTAAAGAAAAGAACTCTAGTTATAAAAAAATGGAATTGTTAAATAAACTAAACGCATATAGTTCACTGGAAGGAAGTTATAAGAAGATGGATGAGCTCATAATCGAATAATAAAAAAAAATAGAGTTTTCCAAAAATTTTCATTTAAAAGGGTGGCTACGCCACACGAAAACGTTCGAAAAGTGAAATAATAGAAAAAATATGCTTCTCCATGGAATAGAAACTTCACATTTAGTGAATAGGTAGATAGTTCAAAAGAAAGAAAGTGTGCAATAGAAAATTTCCAATATTTGTAATTTTGAGGGGGATACGCACTGCCAAAGATTCGAAAAGTGAAATGTTAGAAAAACATGCTTTGCGATGAGATGAGAATTCAAATATGGTGTATGGGTAATGAGTTCCAAAGGAAGAAATTGTGCAATTTCAGATTTCCAAAACTTAAGGGAGTGCCGCTCACCGAAATATTCGACTTGTTGAATAAATGAGAAACATCTCCTTTAAAATTTGATAGAGTTTGAACTTTGGCACCTGGCATAATCATTTGATGAAAACACTCAAGACGAATATAGTTTTCCAAAAATGTTCGCTTAAGGGGTGCATCAGCGAAACACGTTCGAAAGGTGAATTTATAAAAAAAACATGCTTTGGGAGATTTCAAATTCTCATAGAGATTAAAAATGCGTTTGTTGTACGGGTAGATAGTTTGGAAGAAAGAGCGTGTACAATCTCAGTTTTCCAATATTTTCACTTAAGGGGGTTGTTGTTGTTGAGATCCAGACCGTCCGACCCACCAGAAAGGTGTAAAGTAACCGTTTGGACGGCCGGGAAGTGCTACCCAATTCAGACCGGAACCCAGTGGGGGAGGCATCCGCAGGGACCGTACCCTCCTTGCCTTACCACCAACCTCTCGGATGGACATACGGACCCACATGTTTAACGTGATCGGTCTCCGCATGAACACGGCGACAGTTGTGGCAGCTTGCAAATCCAGCGCGCAAACCACCGGGCTACCGCGTCCGAAATGTGCCAACAGAAAACGGTGTTTCCAGGTGGTCACCCACACCACAAGTACTTACCGCGCCCCATGCTGCTTGATCTACTTAAGGGGGTGTCGCACATCAAAATGTTCGATTTTCGGAATAAATGAGAAACGCCCCGTTTAAAATGTGCTAGAGACTTGCTATTTGGTATATGGGCCACTCAGTTGATAGAAAACCCAAGAAAAACGGAGTTTTTCAAAAATATTCATATTAGGGGGTGGGAACTCCACTAAAAACACGCGAAAGGAGAAATGATAGAAAAAACATGCTTCGCGATGATATAGAGACTTATAATTATTGTACAGGAAGATAGTTGGAAAGGACGAAAGTGTGCAATTTCAGCTTTTCAACATTTGCTATTGTAGGGGTGTGCCGCACTCTAAATTATTCTATTTGACAAACAAATGATAAACGTCTCTTTTCCAACATGTTAGAGGCTTGAAATTTCGTATATGGGCTACTCATTTGATAAAAAAACAGAAAATGAATACAGTTTTTCAACAATGTTCATCTGGATGGGGGGGGGGGGAGTTACACAGAAATATTTTGAAAGGTGAAATGAAAGAAAAAGCATGCTTTGTGATAAGATGGATTTCAAATTTGGTATTACGGATAGATTGTTTGAAAAAAAGAAAGTGTGCAATTTCAGGTTTTCAATATTTGTTACTTTAGGGTGTGCCGCAGACTAAAACGTTCGAGACGCGCTTCCATTTAAATGTGATAGAGGCTTGATATTTGATATATGGGCCAATCATCTGATAAAAAAACAAAGACGATCAGAGGTTTCCAAAAATGTTCATTTATGGATGCGCTCCCCAGAAAAACGTTCGAAAAGTGAAATGATGAAATAGCATGCTTCGGATGAGATTGAGACTTTAATTTGGTGTAGTGTACGGGTAAATAGTTTAAAAGGAAAAAGTGTGCAAGTTAAGTTTTCCAATATTTTCTACTTTACGAGGTTCTGCACACCAAAATATTCGATTTGCCGAATAAATGTGAACCGCAAATTAATCAAATATTTACATTATTCGGCAGTTGCTTATTGCGACACCGTTGATTTTCAACGGATATTCGGATAGTATATACTAAATGCCAAATGTCCGTCTGTCTGTTTAACATTTTTAGGCACTTCCCGAATAGATAGAAACTTGCAATTTGGTACACAGATCGATTGTTTGATAAAACCCTCTGTCAAAATCGAATTTTTCAGAAATGTTCTCTGGTGGGGGTACTCCACATCAAAAAGTTCGAAAAGTGAAATGTTAGTAAAGAAAACCTTGCGATGAGTTGGAGACTTCAAATTTATTTTATGGGTAAACCGTTCGATAGGAAGAAAGTGTGCAATTTCAGATTTTCAGTATTTGCTACACTAGGGGGTGCAGCTTCCGAGAGGTTGGTGGTAGGGGAAGGAGGGTACGGTCCCTGTGGATGCCTCCCCAACTGAGTTCCGGTCTAAATTGGGTAGCACTTCTTGGCCGTCCAAACAGTTACCTTACACCTTTCTGGTAGATCGGACGATCTGGGTCTCAACTAGGGGGTGCAGCGCATCGAAATGTTCGATTTGCCGAACAAATGAGAAACGTCTGCTTTAAAATTTGAGAGAGGCCTGAAATTTGGTATGTATACTAATTGCCAAGTGTCCATCTAACTGACCGTCTGTCTGTCACGCTGTATTTTTAGGTTCCTCCCTAGTAGATAGATACTTCCAATTTGGTACACGGGTCGACCGTTCGATAACTCCCCCCCCCCCTGGAAAAATCGAATTTTTCGAAAATGTTCTATAGAGCGGTTGCCCCACACCAAAATATTCGAAAAGTGAAATGATAGAATAGCATGTTTTGCCGTGAGATAGAATTTTTAAATTTGGTGTACGGATAAATCGATCGAAAGGAAGAAAATCTACAATTTCAGATTTCCATTAATTGCTATACTAGGAGGTGCCGCACACCAAAATGTTCGATTTGCCGAATGAATGAGAAAAGTCATCTTTGAATTTTGATAGAGACTTGAAATTTGGAATATGGGCTGATCGTTTGATAAAAACGTCCAAGAGAAAAGAGTTTTTCGAAAATGTTTGTTTAAGGGGATGCTTCAGAGAAAAACGTTCGAAAGGTGAAATGATGAAAACCCATGCTTCGAAATGAGATAGAGACTCCCAGATTGGTGTACGTTTAGATAGTTCGAAATGAAGAACATGTGCAAGTAAAATTTTCTGATATTTTCTAATTTAAGGTGTGCCTCAAACCCAAATGTATGAGTTTCGAAATAAAGGAGTAATTCCCATTTTCAAATGTGATAGAGATGTTATATTTGGTTTATAGTCGAATCATCTGATAGAAAACCCAAGAAGAATGGAGTTTTTGAAAAATGTATATTTAAGGGGATGCACTACACACATAAACATTCGAAAGTTTGGAGCATGCTTCGAGATGAGATCTTCAAATTTGGTGTACGAGTAAATAGTTGGAAAGGTAGTAAGTGTGCAATTTCAGTATTACCACGTTTGCTATTGTAGGGAGTGCCGCTAACTAAATTATTCGATTTGCCGAACAAATGAAAAACGCCTTCTTTACAATGTGATAGAGCCTTCAAGTTTAGTGCATGAGCTCATCATTTGATAAAACACACAGGATGAAAAAGGTTTATTAAAAATGTTCATTAAGGGGGGGGTTGCACAGAAAAACGCTCGAAAGGTGAAGTGGTAGTTAGGGGTTTTTATAGGATGTATGCTTTGATAAGGAGTAGTATAAAAATATTAAATTTGAGTGTGTGTGTGTGTGTGTGTGTGTCTTGCATATGACTATGGATATTAGGAGTAGATGAGAGGGTCGACGGGAATTGATCTCAGCTTGTTTCATTTTCACATGTTCTTATTCTAGAGTCCCAAAACTCGAAAATTCTTCAAAATTTCGTGTTTCGCCCATATTATTCGGCCATTTATTTTGACAACCACATAGCAATATTTTCTATACATATTACCATGTAATGTAAGATACATAAATAATCTGCCAAAGTTCCAGTCAAGTGGGTTCTTAAGAGAAGAATTGACAACCTACAACATTCATCTTAAGTCACTTTTTCCTTCAAAGTGCATGATGGTCACGTTTTGAAAATCCGAATTTCGTAATAAAATTTGTAACGATTTATTGACTTCGCGTGCAACGGGAAAGAAGATAAACTTCAAATATATTAGTGAACGCATTATTCGATCTGAAAGGAAGGAAAATAATATTTTGCAAAATGGAAATCGTTCGGTTGTAAATTTTATTTAAATTTGCAAAGAAAAGAACTTAAGGTAGCGGTACGTTAAATGTCTTAAAATTTTAGGAATGGGCTGCTTCTCATAAGAGCGAATATTATAAATATAACATTAAAAATCAGTTTCCCTGTTTTTGTTTGTTCCGTATACAAATCCACAGTTTCGGACGGATTTATTTCGAATTTTTTACAGTTATTCTTTACTGCACTACCGGCAATCCCATCCATGTTTTAAATTTCTATAAACTAGAGTTTGTCAAGATGTTATTAAAAACGCACAATTAAACGATCCATAGAAATAGCATTATACAGATGATATTTTTTCAGAAAGTATATTTAAGAAAATTATATCATGTTGATTAGCAACGGAATTAAATACAAGGTGCTTATGCAGAAGACGATTTTTATTTAATTTGTTCTATTCACGTAACAGAGACATGGATATAAAAAAATTCCAAATAAATGATATTGCATTTTAGGCAGGATTGCGGCTTTGGAATATAAGATTACGGAAATACATTAATATTGTCAATTTCATGTAATCTGTTTTAGTTTGACAAGAGTTTTCAAAGGCAAATATTGGGATAAGGAAGTTGAGCAACGCGTATAGGCACAAATAATACAATTATACATCATACAGCTGTTTCGAAAATACGCTAGATCCACTTCGTCAGTTGCTAGAGAGTCAACAAATCCGAAGTCCAAAAGATAAATAGGGTGTGTTATTTGTGCTTATATACGTTACTCAAGTTCATTATCCTTGGAGCAAAGTGTATTTTATGTAAAGATCATATAGTGTGTTTAGTCAATTGTTCAAACAAGATAAAAATGGTACTGGCATACTTCTAATACAATTTTAACATTTTTATTTTGGTATATATTGACCAATTTTTTTTGTATATCTGTTTATAAACGTAACCAGGATATTTTATTTAGATTTTCATTTGACGATAATTTTATTTAATGAGAACATATATATATATTTTTTTATTTTAGAGAAATTAAATTGAATACTTGAATAGAATGTTTTGAAAAACAACTTCATTTTGAATACACCAGGAATATGCAAGCATTTGAATTGGCGAGCAAAATCTGGTATATTTGCTAGAGGTACATAAAATGGTTTACATTTTTGATTTTCTAATTTCGCTTAAAAATATATATAAAAACAAGCAGATTTTAGGACTGGAATTAATTTTAAAATATAATTTAGGCTTAGAATATTTAATCACTTTAAATACGACATTTAAGCACGTAGATACATAATATTATTTAGGGGTTACTATTTTAGTGATTACTTTCACGATGCGTGGTTCAAAATAGCTATTATAAACATATCCAGCTGTTACATTGAAAATGATTTATTTGTATTTTACACTGCTCACAACTGAAACCGCAACTCCATAAAGACATTGAAGTATCCTTATGAAATTTACAGAATATAATTGTAACATAAAAATGTGCAAATGATCAAAAAATCATACCTGGAAAATGAAAACTTGGTACTTTATTGAGATTAGATCAATATGGAATAGGCCCACAGTGATCGGCTATGCAGAATTAAATACGACGAGGCATCCCGTCAACGAGGTGGTCAATAGAGTGATGAGAGATGATATGCCACAAAGCATGCAATTGGGCTTGTAATTGAACATGGTTTGTTGAAATTGAGAGTTCTTTTAATCGATGACCCATGATGTCCCAGATATGCTTAATTGGCGACAAATCTGGAGAATATACTGGAAATGGCAGAATATCAAAATCTTGTAAATTATTCATATTTACCCGTACGTTATGTGGCCTGACATTATCCTGCTGAAAAAGCAGTCCAGGCCTGGTTGATAGATATCGATGTACCACAGGTCTCACAATTTCAGAGACGTATCTTTGTGCCTTGATACTGCCAGGAACGTGAACCAAAGGTGTTAGTCCACCAAAAGTTATACTACCCCAATCCATGGTGCCATCTAGGGGCTGTGTCGCGACTGATAGAAAAAGCTTTCTGGTGGCGCTGTTGAAAGTGCTGCCATTCGCGAGTACGGACATGCCATAAGAGAATTGTGATTCATCCGTGACCAGAATGTTTTGCCATTCTGTCGACCAATTACATTTCATTTGACACCACTGGAGGCGACGTAACCGGTGAAGACGTTGAAACGATAGGTGTCGAAAACGTCGTCTACCTCGGAGTCCAGCGTCATGCAAACGGTTTCGAATTGTTTACCTCGAAACCAAGTTATCTGTAGTGTGGGATAAATGTCGTTGTAACATGGTTGCTGTGGTAAACGGCTCCCGTGCAACGCTTCTGAGAAGCATACGATCTTCACGTGGTGTGGTACACCTAGAAGCTCCACTATATGATCTTCGTGTCGCTTTATTGTCTCTCACGAACCGTAACACACACCGTTGAACTGTGCTCACATCACGATCCAATAGTTCAGCGATCCTTTGAAGGCTCATTCCACCCTCACGTAAAACAATGATTTATTGCAATTCCTTTGACGGTAACTGAACATATGCGGTACGCCGACGTACTCTTGACAGACTGTGAAGATTTTTACAACCTGAAACCAATGACGCTGAAATTTAACTGTGATATCGCTCCTCCTTGACCTGACGCTTTTATGCTGCTCGGCAAAGTGTTACGTCGCTATGCGTAACGAAATTTTGATCATTTGCATATCTCGCCTTGATGTTTCCATTGACTGATTTACATAAAGCTACACCAACACCTTTATGGGGTTGCTATTTCAGATGTAAGCAGTGTATAATGTCCTACACTTGTAAATGCGTCGAAAATATGAATTACAACTTTCGACACTATTGGGATACTTTTTCTATACATATACTGCAATACAGCTTATGTCTAATAATTTATGGCTACTAGAGCCATATGAAATTGTCGATCCTCAAAGGGTAAATTTCGAAGCATGAGATTCATTCTCCAACTTTTCAATACAGGTAATGAGCCATCAAGGACGTATAAGTTCATTGCTTTTCCTAATTATTTTCGTTTTGGCGAAAAATGGAAGTGAACAGTTTTGCAGACGCAGCCAACGTCTTAATAATTTCCGCAAAACGACGGTAGAGAAATTGAGAATCTTTGATGTAAAGAGATCGTGCTAAGATGTTATTAATACTTATGGGAAATTGTCTGTCGTGGTAATCAAGAGTTATTTCTTTTAAGTAAGTGATTTAGTAAACTGCTTATTGGAAATATATCCTCGTAGGTATATGTGGCATAATGTTTGAACGGCCTGATTACGATTAGAAATATGTATTCTCCTATACATATGTAAATAATTTGTATAGCTAGCTTAAAATGAAAAAGGAATTCACATAGAGATAAAATTTAAATTTGTATTTATAATTTAATAATTAATTTATAATTAAATTGAAGAATAGCTATTAAAAGCAAAATGAAAATAATACATCAATTAAAATAAATATGTTATTAAATGTTTTATTAACATTTGTGTTCCCTATATCAACGTAAAACTGAGTAATTATATGACTCAATTAATATGACTCAATATGAATTAATGTCGATTTCATCTTTATATATTCCGCAATTCAGAATATTTCTGTGTTTACTACTGTTACAAAATTGCTTCTGGAATCGTGAGTGTACACTTAGGATACAACAATTTGTCCAAATTTCTGGATAACTAACAAGTTTATTTATAAACACAGCGTAAACAGGAACGATATGCAGTAAACACCTCTAGCAATCGCACAAAATCACTAAACTATCAGGTACAGTAAAACAGAAATTAAATGCTCCACTAATTTCACAAACAGCCGATACTATTCTCAAAACATTGACGCATCTCACAATTATATGTCGCTCGTATCACGTCAATTGTTCTCCAACTGAGTGACGTCTCCTATTATATACTCTCCTCAGAAATATCCAGAAGGGGACTTTTCCTTGAAGAATATTCGTGGTTTCGAGAATGTTCTCGAACCTTCGAAAAGTCACCAAAAAGTCGCTAAATCGGATACCCTGCCACTAGTGTTGCAATATGGTAATCTTAAATTAACGTCACAGAAATGGATGCCTGTAGAAGTGTTTTCTCTTTTTGGTTTCAAATTAGATTATGAGCATTTTACACCTTCGTAACGATACGTTAGAATTAGCAGTTGTTTTAAAAATAGATTTATGGAATTCTAAAAAATAATAATGTAGCTGAAATAGGAAGAATTCAGAAAATTGATTAATTTACACGAAACTAAGAATTCCGAAAAATGATAATCTACACGAAACGTGAAGAATTCTGAACATTTATAATTTACATGAAATGCAAAAATTTCTGATAAAGGATTACTTACATGAAACGTGAAGAATTCTGGAAAATGATAAATTACATGAAACATGAATAATTCTGGAAAATGATAAATTACATGAAACGTGAAGAATTCTGAAAATGATAATTTACTTGAAACGTAAAGAATTCTTACAGTGACATGAATGATATATACCCATTTTGAAACCAGTTTAGTAAAATAATTTGAACAATTTATTGGGTTTACGCCCAATTGGGAAAGATTCCAAAGCCAATATTATGCGAATATGAATGCAAAGTCGATATGTAAATAGAAGGAAAAAATATTTCCCGCCGGAAATCAAAAGTTCTCTTGCAAATTTTATTTAAATTTTAAAAAAGTGCAATTTAGAAGTAATGAATTGAGTTTTAATGTTTTCCATTTTTCTACATCCATTGTTTAAGGTACAAAATACGTAGTATGGTGTGTTTAAAAATTCGAATTGGAACTTTTTACTGATAATCCCTGAATTGTGTCCTTTAAAGCAGATATTTCGGATATTTTACTTTTCCATGTGAAATACTATGTCAACGAATTTCCCAAATCGAATTACATTTGTACAAATTTTCCCAAAACTGACGCATTAAATTATAAATTCTTTCGACTCACAGAAAAGTCTTTAATATTTGAACATTTGTTTGAAGGTCAAAAAGAATTGACAAGAAAAATATTATATTAAAATGTGTTATAAAACTAGACTTTATACAAGCATTTTTTTTTTTTTATTTTGAAGCAAATGACATCGTTTACAGGATAATAAAATATGCTATTTTCAAGTTATTTCACGTTTTTGGGGAAAACAATCCTTAAGAATTGTATGTATTAAATTACAAATTGGCGCAATATTTTCAAGTATTTAAAAAAAAATAACTAGACCTATTGTTTAGTTGCTATTAAGAGATACTGATTAAAAAAATTTCCCTTTTAAACATGCAGCTAAATCAATCGAAATAATCAAATAAATTAATTAAACTAAGTAGAGTTATGCTTAATTTAATTGTAATAAAAAATTCTCTATTGATATTCAGCGTGATTTAAATATATGAAAACATCAACTCGTATTGGTATGTAGTTTACGATGATATTAGAATTTATTAATTAGTAGATCAGTAACGAAATGAGATAAAATAATTTAAGGAGTATAATAATATAATTATAAAACCTCTGACCAAAATTAGCATATAAATGGTTTCATTCTATATATTTTAGCAAGGGCATATATGTTTTTTATATATTTTAACAAGGCATAGTTAAAAAAAGAAATTATTATTTGTATGTAACTTATGTATGAAACGTATGAAAAATATGTTTATTAAAATATATGCAACTTACGTGTATGAAACCATACGCAAAATTTGGATATTCTAGCTGCTTCAAGTCTCAAGTTATTCGCCAAAAATTCGTACATTCCTATGGTGGACCCAATGTTTCTTTTAGACATACATCCGGGAGGGTGAAGCCACCCCCTTCCTGGAGACATTTTACAATAACTTATTTTCTATTTATGTTTCAGCATTTAGATATACTCATATAGTGAGTTCCCGAAGGTTTTAAAATATTTATAACCTATAATACTTTTCATAATTTTTATATCCTGTAATTTAGCGCATGAAAATATAAAATTTGTTATTAATTTTTAAATCGACTCTCCAGAGTCCTCGGACAAACATTATATTTGCGGAAACGAAATGATTGCGAAAACAGCGAAATCTCATCTCTGAGCTTAGCCACGTCTACTCGGGCTACGGCAGTGAAATGACAGAGGGTGCGCTCCTGTGTCCTATCAGTTCATCTCCTGGTGAGGAGAGACGTATAGGATATGTCTCTCCTGAACAATACACTCGCGCTTAAGATCGTCAGACGCCACTCAAAGCAAAAAAATCGTTCCACATCTCCTTTCGTTCATGTAAGAAAAAAATTATACATTTATTTGGGATAATATGTAATTAAAATAAAAGTATATTAATAGGGAACTATTTTGTGTATACGCCATCTACCTAGTGTGTAGCGATAGTCGTGTGTTGGACAAATCAGATTTTCAATATACAAATAATTTCTTGGATGGAGAAATTTATTTTAAACAAAATTTCGCTCCACTTGTTATACATGCTTCCCACCCCCCGTGCACGTCATTCGAATCTTCCAGGCATTACGTCTGTGTTTGCGTGCGTGCAATATATGTAACAACTTTAACTGAAAAACTAATTGATCGAATTTCATAACATTCGGTAGGTAAGTCACTTGTGGGTGACCTTGGTACTGATTTGATTTTGGTACGATTCGGATTAAAACAACCTGCCATTTTTTGCAAAATGGACTGCGAAAATCCCCTGTATCCACTCTAGTTAAAAAACTAATTTTCCGAATTTCATAGAATTTGGTAGATAAGTTACACTGGTACTGGTTAGATTTTGGTATAATCCGTGAAAATAAAACCTGCAATTTTTTTTTTCTGCAAAATGTCCAGCAAAAATCATTAAGTCTAAAATTAAAGACTTCGTTTACCCAAATGTATCAATTAAATGTTTGTTTTATACGTGGTTTTTACGATAAAAAGAATAAGACTAACCTCCTTACTCTAGGATTAGACGTTCTCGAGATATTTTAGTTTTTTTGCAATTTTTTACGCTGCCTTTGAAAATAAGTGCAGTTAACAAATGAAACCGGAAATTGATATAAAAAACGCAAATTCAGTACAATTTCAATTAAGTATGCCTGTTAGTTAGTGCAGTAAAATTCAATTTAATGAATTATTAGAGAAATGTAAAGAAAATGAGTAAGAAAATGAGTTAAAAATGAGTTTGAAGGGAAAGTCATGTGTCGTCCATATTATTTTTTTTTCTATACCAACGAGTAAAAATCATATGAATTAAAGCGTCGCTTGAGAATAATATTTCACAAATAATTAATTATGGGTAGTTATTTTAAAATAATTACTTCTCAATTAAATATGCATATATGGTATAACTCCGTAAACTGCCTGTTCTAGCAAATACCCACCGTATGGTTTGTCGGCATCAACCTGCAAATAATATAATTTTTACAAATAAACATTAAAGTTCAATACTCTAAAATAATGATGGATTGTTTGTAAATTATGTATCAATATTATCATTTGGCATTATTAACATAATTAGTATAATTAGGTCATTTACAATGTATACTTTATATTTGTGACTTCTAACGTTCAGTGTGATGATAGATGACAGGCGAAAATTTGTTCGTTTTTAGAGCCAAATTCATAACTAAATCCAACTGTCCTCATGACTGCTAAAAATGGTAACTCTTGTTCTTTCAATATCATCTAAAGGCATCGTTGGCCACCGCAGCTGCAAGTACTTTCAATACGATGTTATCCTGGTCATCCAGGTTCTCTCCACTTTTTGTATATTCTCCGGTCGTCCAAATAGTTGCTCAAGTCCTCTGGATGAGTCGGACGGCCTGGGTTTTCCACACTCTTTTTGCATTAATCTATGTGGCACTTATCTCACTCCTGAATATCTGCAGCTACCGTACTGCATCTGACTCCTCTCTCTGAATATCTGTTTTCATTTTATCCATCCCTCTGAATATATGTTTTCATCTCATCTCTCTCTCTGAATATCTGTTTTCACATAATTAATTATGGGTAGTTATTTTAAAATCCCTCTATCTGAATATATTTTTCTTCTCATCCCTCTTTCAGCTGAAATCTGTCTCACTGCAAAATTATTGACATCTGTTCGTATGTTATTGCACCGCTTTCATATGCCTATTGGCTGGCGAGCTTGCGTGAGGAGCTTTCTCATAGCCACATTGGGCGTAACTAAGAAACTTTTCACTGACCACATTGCATGACAGCCCGTGGTCCATAGAACCATCTGACACCACGTCATGTATGGGACCCTTATGGCTGCATTATAAATTGCTGTAGGACTCTTTTATGGCTCCATCATAAACTACATAGAATTTAAAGTCAATTCTTGGCATCGACTGGTGCGCATTTTGTTAATTTATATGAGATAACCATGCCTCGATTTGACGTATATTGCCTGTTACCATAGCATTTAGAGAGCACTGTTTCACCTGCCACCGTCTGCCATCACAAGTACGTCAAAATTATGTCAAAATCAAGACGTTAATAAATTTTCTATTGAAAATTATTATAGGGTGACTTATCACATATTTGATTTTTCTTCTGTCTTTATTACTAAACTAAATAATTATTTCCATGGTAACGTAAGATTCAGTGTTCCAAATAATTTTGTACAAGGCATTATTACGTTTATCTTATAGGAATGAATAAAAATAAATAATATTTGTAAATTGTATGCCTATTGGCTGGCGTTAGTTATTGTTACTGGTACCAGTTATTGCTAATTCCATAATTTCAATAACTGGTGCATTTATAGCTAATGTAAGTTGTCGTATTAAGTTAAACTAAATATGGATGATAATGGAGACTGTTGTCTGCAATAGGAGCGTTTTCAGAATGAAATCAAATTATCGAAATACTGCTGTATTCACAGTTTAAAATTTTTCTCTTAATACACATGATTGCTTTCTGAACACTGAACATAATTAAATATCTTCTATACAAAAATTCAGAAAAACGTTGTTATTTGGGGGAAATTATCGACTTTTTATTTTTTATGAGCTTTTCGCACTCGTCAAGTCTCTATGTTGGCGATATATCTCTGAATGTATTGCCAATGTCTTAAAATTTGTCGCCATGCTCATAAGACTCTAACTTTAATGAAACAGCAATCAGTTACTGAATATGTTGTTTTACTGCATGCAAGCTGAGTATTAAAACTTGGAAGCAGCGGTATCAGGTAATTACAACATCATACACTTCAAAATATATTTTACGCATTTCTCTTTTATAGACAGAACTTTTAATGTAGCGTTTTAAGTACATAAGCAAAATAAAAATAAATAAATAAATATATAACTAGAGAGTGGCTCAATTCATAGCAGAATCCATTTTTAATAGATTCTTTCTTTTTCAAATTTTACAATGAATTTATTTTAGAATCGGTATCATTGGTCCAAATGATTACAATTATAGCGTGTTACGCTTCACTTTAAAGGCTCATAATGTCTTTAGATTGATACCATACTTGATAATGTGGACCCCGGGGGCGAGTAGCATGTCCCCAGTACTAATGACGTCACGAACAAAAATATGTATTGCGATTCTTTTTCACAACAATGAATGAAATAGTAAAATATCATGATCATGAACCATAAAGTCTTGAGACATAACTAAACCCTTTTCGGCATGATTATGTCACATTTGGTCCAATGATGCCATGGTATAAAAATATATATAATTTCAATTAACGATAACAAAGTTAACGGTTACAGAGAGAAATCAAAAACAGCGATAACGATTCGAAAGATAACAAAGTTTTTGCTTCAATTAAAAAATTCTATTTTGTTCTGGATTTTTGAAAACAAAGCTGGATTTAAAATTTGATAAAAATTCTTTCAGATTTGTGATCGTCATCGTATACACACAAAAAAAATCGACCACAGACAGACATCACTCCAAAAATAGACAAAACGTGTTGAGGAGGTCTTAAAACATATATTGGCATCAAATTCTCGAAATCGAAAATTTTCGTGAAAATAATACTTTCTCAACACATACTATAAGAAAGTAAAAGCAGCAAATGTTTACTAAATTGAACTGTTGCATTTATTTAGGTTACAATAAAGTGCATTCCAAAAATCATGACTTTAATATCTTTGTTTTTTAGGTATCGACAGTGAACGTGCGAATTTCCAATATGTTTATAAATTATCTTACCAAGCTCAACACAAACGGTCTCACTCATCCATCTTCATACATCCTTTGTTAACCGCTATTAAACGATCCATCCATTACTTTGATTGAAATGCAAGTTGACCATGCTTCGATGTTGCGAATTTCTGAAGAACGGAAATTGTAGGCATAACGTAAACTAAGATTTAATATGCAGTACTCATTTTGGAGTGTTTCTGCCATAACGTATTAAGCGAAGATGTGTACAAAGTTAGACCGACCGAAAGCTGCGTTAGAACTCATTTGGAATAAGAATAAAAAATTCAGGTAATTGGCTGATAAAATTTAATTGAAATATTTTTGGAAATAATGTCAAAATTGAAGATGCAGTTGTGTGAGGATTATTCAAAATATCTAGCTAAACGATAGGTTATGAGAAACGTGAAGTTAGTAAATGAGATTATTATCCAGTAATTTATAAGATATATGAAATTTATAAAATTTTAAAATTCGACATTCGACTAATTTTTTTAAAGTTAACTTCAGAATCTTATCAATATATCTATTTAAAATTATTTTTCCTGAGACATTCTTACAATTTAATGCTAATTTTTAGAGAAAGTATTATTTTTCCAAAATGCTTGATTTCGAGATTTTAACGATATGCGCGTTTTAAGGCTCCACCCCGTAAGCCTATTTCTAACAGTTAAAATTCTAACAGAGATTTATGGACTATATACTACTATCATTGGGTCTGGGAACTATCATTGATTTCCATAGGAATTAATGCTATGGGGAGCTTAAAATTCGAATTTTGAAAGATCTATTTGCGAGAATTACTACACATTTTATCTAATTCTATTTTCCCTTAAAGTATATATAGCGTGTCCCAAAAAGATTGAAATGCTCTTTAATTCTTTAGCTGTTGGAGAAAAGTGGGCAATGTAAATTGCAAAAATCTTCAAAGTAAGGTAAAAAATAAGACTACGTTAATGAAATAGTTCTATCATTAATTTTAAAAAAGTTACACTTTTTAAATTTTTATACGATTCCCATTGACAAATTTGGACAATCAGAAAACTTTTATTTTTAATGCAACAAGATCATTAAAAAAGCAGCATATATGTATCTTTAAAATCAACTGAATCATGATAAAGGAAAAAATTATCACTTATACCAATTTTCCGTACCATGGGAAAGGCTGTTTCATCGATGAAAATAGGGATCATAAACAAATTGACGATGGAAATTGTTTAGATCAAAATTACGTTATTATGCGTCAAATTTTTTTATCACAAATGCATCTAAATAAAGCATTACATAGACAGAGATGATATAAAGCAGTGGTATAATATTAAAAAAAGTTTAGTTGTATTGATTAGAAATAATACTGGGAATAAATACGTAAATTATAAAATAAATCGTCTGCATTTCATCCTTCAGTTTTTTTTAATTATTTTACTATAAATATTTGATATAGCTAAACTAAGAGTTAAAGAAAGAAAAAATTGTCTGTAAGTTTTATTCGTTTTGAAAAATTATGCTAAATTTCAAAATCAAATACATACTTGCATTTATTTACTTACTTATTTTAATTGTTTCAAATAAAAAATGGCATTTCTCAATGTGAAAAGTACTTAAGAATCCGTGATTGCATTGTGAGCCAAAGCGGAATTCGCAAAAATGTCTCCCATGTATTATCATCCAGTTTTATCTCTTTTGTGATATGTCATAAATTTACGTTTCTAATTTGATATATGGTCCTCATTCACAATGTTCAATTTTCAATTAAATATAACCCGCTCAATTTTAAAAAGAAAGATATGCGATTTTTTTATGATCTTGTTGCATTAAAAATAAAAAATTTCTGATTGACTAAATTTGTGTAAGGGGGGTTGTATAAAAATTTTAAAAATGTAACTTTTTGAAAATTAATGGGTGGACTATTTCATTAGCGTAGTCTTATTTCCTACCTTACTTTCAACATTTTTGCAATTTACATTGTCCACTTATCTCCAACAGACAATGTATTAAAGCTGATTTCAATCATTTTGGTACACCTTGTATAATTAAATTTTTATACTGATAACTGCATTCGTTCTGGAGTTATCGTATCGTCACCTCGCAGACACACAACCACACACCCAGACAGACATATTTCGAAAACTGTTCAAAATCGGTTCGAATGGTTTTGAAACGCAATAAAGGAAATATGCTTCATTGAATAAATTTTGATGGATCCGTGGAAATTCATTTAACAAATTTTAGAAAAATTTATTAGTTTTTTAAGCGGTCACAATTTTGATGCACCTCCAATCAGTAGAAGTTATCTATGTTTCGAAATTAGCTCCAAAAAAGCAGAGAAATAATAATTATTCTTAATAATTTTAATTAAATGCTTATTTTGCATGTAATTTTCATTACACATTTGAAATAAACCACTATCATTATGCGGGTGACAATTTTAGTTCAATTTAATTTATTTCAATAAAAAATTGATATAAAATATATTTAATACATAAAACGGTATTATATATTTAATTCTATTATATCAGCTACTGCCATGAGTTATAAGTTTACGGGAATATATCGATGTTCTTTAAATTGATATGCTTTCGAATGTTTTTAAATGGTCGTTGCAACAGGATGGAAAATGGGTTATGAATAATATTTGCCATCGTTTTAGAGTCTTCTTGATGGCGTATGGTAATCAAACATTATATGTCTGTATACATTGAGCAAGGATGTTTTATTCTACAGATCTGCTGAAGCAGAAAATTTTGTATAGCGAAACATATTTTCTTGTACATTTTATTATTTTTCTATAGTGGGATTTGAATTGAATTTTGAATGGGAGTTTTTCTGAAAAGACGTAATGCATTTAGAAGTGACACATAGTATTTTAAATCCCAAGCAACGACAGATATATCTGCTATTTGCAGTAGTAAAGTACACAGTTTGAGAGTTGCATCCTGTTTTTCACGCCACTGTTCAATGTGGAATGATATTTTAAGATTTTATATATGTTTTTCTACAACTGACACTTGATTTAACGTACCACCCATCCTTTCTTCATTTCAAATATTATAAGCGCAATATTTCTTTTAAACTTATTTTTCATTTTTGATCATCATTTATCCATTTTCCACATTTGTTGTCTTTTCTATTTAGAAGTATTTTTATTTTATTTTATTTTAATTTCTAATTCTTTTTGTTTTACAAATTCTAGTTTAGATAAACCTCCCCAATACACAATTCGCTGTAAACCTTTTGTACAGCAAGTCCTAATGAAAAGCGTTACAGTGACGGAACTTCGAAGTGGCAGTCTTCACAATTGCGGTGAAGGGGTACAAAATATTTGGAGGCATTTCTAGACGCAATGCTAAAAAGGAGAGATATGAGAAGAAACAAATTAAAGATGGAGACGATGTAATTGCATCACATTAAGGACGGAATACCTCAGGGCTTTATATGGTTATGGAAGTTAATTTTCCTTCATCCTAACAAGTTACTTAATGGTGTAATATTTAAACAATTTTAAAACATTTGTGTCCTTGACAACATCCATATCCTTTGAATGGAATTTAAATCAAAGTGCTTGTCAAATCAAATTCGTAATTTAAAGGCGATAATCCTTCAACTTATATCTGACATAATATATGACGTATAAACAGAGATGAATATAAAATTTTCGAAGCGTCACGCGATGCGTTTTAATATATTTATCAATGTAACGTAGCTTGGAGATTCGAAGCTGAAATGTCTGAGAATTAATTGACTGCAGAATCTATTTTACGATGAATTGAATACAAAAAGGATAATTTATATCTTTCGCATGCTCTTTTGAGAAGATATTATTTTCCCGAAGTTTTCACTAATTTGAGATTTTAAGACATCCTGAATTTAACAACTAAATAAAATAAATATTATGTAAATATAGCATACATACAAATATGTAGGGGGGCTTGCCTGTTTCGAAGTCAGGAAGTTTGTTTTAAACAAGGATAAACACATTTTATGACATCCTGAATTGAATAACTAAATAAAATAGATATTATGTAAATATAGCATACACACAAATATGCCTGTTTCAAAGTCTAAAATTTTATAGATTTTCTGAAATTTGATTTGGCGAAGTCAGCACATATAACCTCCAAACTGCAGATCCACGCTGCAGTCGATACAGAAAAATTGTTCCGATTTTTATATGGTAGGCAAGTAATGTGTCAATCTGTTTATAGCATAGAAAGAATGTTCCAGTCTGTACATGGTGCAGACAGAAAGTTTCAATCAATGGCTGTAAAACCGATAAATAAAACATAGAATGCCCCAGGGGGAAAAATAATAAGAATAAAGATTGAAAATCTCCAAACGGCTGTACAAGTTTGGGAAAAATAACTTTATGCTTAATAACCATGGAAAACTGGAAGACTTGATGTAAACGTGATTATTTGACAAGTTTTGTATGAATGAATATTGTTTGGAGCGACAAAGTCTACCAGAAACCCCATTCAATTTCCTAGATTGAATAAGATTTACGATGGCCAAGTTCATGGTTGCACAACGTGCGTTAAATTATTAAACAAAAACCTGATAATGATAGTATTTTCAATCGGAAAACATTTGCTACGTTTGGAAATGACTTCCATAAATATGGCTATGATCAATACATTGTTGCACAAAAATGTTCAATCAGATCCTTAGCACCTATTATTAACTACGAATTTAAATTTAATAAAACTAGTTAGGATCACAAATTTATTTATCATTGGATGCTAAGAGAATGGCGAAGATTTATTTAATATAACGATTTAAGGTTTATTGAATAAAAGTTCCAGATGTTCAATTGATCTAGTATCTCTAAGTTTTGAAACCATGTATTTCAACAAATGAAATGAACATTTCAACGAGAAATTTTATTATTTATTGATTTAACAGGCTGATGTACGCAAGCTGCAGTAATGCTGTAACATATTAAATTAAAAAATTCTAAATCTGATGATGCTGAGACGCGTTAATTTGGTTTAATAAGCTGTGGTAAAGTATTGCAAAAATGTGTTTAACATGGGTGAGTGTAAAGGAATATATTTGAATCACGCGATAATAATTCTTAGATTTGAGTTTTGACCAGATTCTTATTTTCTCATACTCTTGCATATAGAAGGTATTGTTATTCCGAAAATTGTAAATATCGAGATTTCGAGAATGTATAAGAACCAGTGGCGAATCCAGAATGCAAGTCATGAGGGACTGCATATTACTCCCACACACACACATCCCGCATTGTCAATCGCACTTCAATATTCAAGAGATTTAAGGACGACAATAGTAATGATAACAAATAATGTTACTACTGTTGTGTTATTCATTGAAACTAGAACAGCGTTTTTGCGAAGATTAACGAAATTCGTCGAAAACATCATAATATCTGCCCGTATTTCGCAAATTGGTAAATTTAATTCAAGCACTGAATAAACTTTTCAATGCAACAATTCAAATTGCGAAAATTTTAAATTATAAGACCTCCAAATTTTCTCATCTTTAGAAATCAGAAAGAAAACCCAGCAAAATATTTTGATCCGATTTTTTTATCTTGATTACCACTAGTACACAAAGCATATTGAGCAATCTGAAAATTCTAAGTGCACTCTTTTATATTTCGAGTAATATATTTTATACGTATGTACACACTTTAGAAAAATGTGGATTGGGTCTACCGTCCTTTATTATTTTTATTGTGTTTGCTAAATTTCTGCTTGAAGAAGGTATTTTTAATTATTTTTGTGTAGTGCATTTATCTATTTGGCAAAAACTCATTTTCCAGTTAAAAAGTGTTTATAATCAGGAAAAAATAAAGGTGATTTAAAGACAAAATGACAATATAGAAAATTATATTACAACACTGCCTTTCATATTTATTTACGAGCACTACCCACATGGAACAATTTTATATTAAATATTTCAAATACTAAGAATTACTAAACTGCATTGGTGCCACTTGAAACACTTGTGGGTGTCATGTAGAATACAAATGAAAATTAGGAGAACGCCTTGACATAATTTATCGAAATATATATTGACAATGATATTCTATTAATACACAGCTCACAACTGAAATCGCAACACCATGAATAAATTGATGTATCTTTGTGAAATTTACAGAATATAATTATAACACGGAGATGTGCAAATGATCAAAAAATCATATCTGGAAAATGAAAGCATTGAACTTTATTGACATTAGATCAATATGAAATAGATCCAACGCAAGCGGCTATGCAGAATTGAATACGACGAGGCATCCCGTCAAGGAGATGCTCAATGGTGTGCTGAGGGATGGCAATTCCCACAGCATGCAATTGGGCTTGTAACTGAACATGGTTTGGTGGAATTGGGAGCTCTCTTAATCTGCGACACATAATGTCCCAGATAAATTCAATTGGCAACAAATCCGGAGAATATGCTGGCCAAGGTAGGATATAAAACCCTTGTAGACTATTCATAGTTATCCGTGCAGTATGTGGCCTAGCATTATCCTGCTGAAAAAGCAGTTCAAGCCTGGTTGACAGATATGTCTGTACAACAGGTCTCACAATGTTAGCGATGCATTGCTGTGCCGTGACACTGCCAGAAACGTGGACAAAAGATGTTCGTCCACCAAATATTATACTATCCCAAATCATGGTATCACTTAGGGGATCTGTGTGGCGACTCATAGAAAACGCTTCCTGGTGGCGTTGTTGAAAACTCTGCCATACGCGAGTACATCCATCTGCCATGAAAGAACAGAGTCGTGATTCATCCGTGAACAGAATGTTTCGCCATTCTGGAGGCGCGGTAACCGGTGAAGACGTTGGAACCGTAGGTGTCGAAAAGGTCGTCTACTTTGGAGTCTTGCGTCATGCAAGCGGTTTCAAATTGTTTGCGCCAAAACCGCGTTACCTGTAGTGTGGGATATATATCGTTGTAACACGATTGCTGTAGTAAACGGCTCCCGCGCAACGCTTCTCAGAAACATAGGATCTTCAAGGGGTGAGGTACACCTGGAAGCTCCACCACCTGATGTTCGTGTCGTTTCATTGTCTCACAAGAACCGTAACACACACCGTTGAACTGTGCTCGCATCACAACCCAATAGTTCAGTATTCTTCGAAAACTCATTCCACCCTCACATAAAACAATGATTTGTTGCCGTTCCGTTGACAACAACTGAACGTATGCGGTACGTCGACGTACTCTTTTCATACTGTGATGATTTTTACAACCTGAAACCAATGACGCTACTATTTAGCTGTGATATCGCTCCTCCTTCACCTTACGCTTTTATGCTGCTCGGCAAAGTGTTACGTCACTATGCTTAACATATATCTGTGATAATTTGCATATCTCGCTTTGCTGTTTCCATTGCCTGATTTACATAAAGCTACACCTGCAACTTCATGGTGCTGCAAGTTCAGTTGTGAGCAGTGTATATCCACAGAACAAAATATATAGGATTTTTTTTCATTATAAAAATGTAAAAATAATGAAAATAATTAGGACATAGTCCAATTCAATTTTAACATTTATGTTTCGGAAAATTTCATAAAATTTTTATATAACAAAAAAAAGTATAATAATCATTTTTCGTACCAGTCTTTCAAATGAAATATGGTTTATCAATTTTCAATCGCGATGTACCTGCTCCCGCGACTGCAAACGCGGTGTAAAGAATGCTAAACCGGAGAGTGGGGGTCCCAACCCCCCGGTCAATTTGTGGTACGTCACTATTTTTTTCGATTTTTCTTCTTTGGTTCCATTTGGAGATATATATATATATATATATATATATATATATATATATATATATATATATATATATATAAATATATATATATATATATATATATATTCGACTTAAAATATAAGTAAGACCTAGTTATGTAAGTATCATATTTATGGTCATGCTGATCTTATGGACATACATGTCTTATCCAGTAGGAGTTGACATTTAACTAATACTTCCTTTTCAATAAAATAATTTTGTTTCATCTTTCTTTGGAAAGCAAGGAATGTAAGTTAATAATAAAGTATAAAATTCAAATTATACCATAAAAAATGTTTCATATTACAGTAATTATACTTTATTTAAAAAGTTAAAAGACGAACATCTTCAAATCTATCGAAATGCTTAAAATGTCATATAATAACCAGAATGGACCAATAATTTAAATTTTTATTCAAAAGTTAATTCAGGTTCAATTATTTCTGATAGAATCCTTTTATCAATTCATATGTGGAACAATTTCATATTAAATATTCCAAATATTAAGAAGTATTTAGCTGTATGGATGGCACTTAAAAACATGTCTGTGTGATGTGGAATGTAAATGAATCTTAGTAGAACGTAAGTATATTGGCATTGATATTCTATTAATATATTCACAGAACTTCGTAATATATAGAATGTTGTGTAATTAAAAAATAATTATTATATAGTAATGCAATTTTAACATTTCTGTTTCTTAAATTTTCATAAAATGTTTAAGTAAAACAAATAATACATTGTTAATAAATAAACCAAAGTGTTAATAAAACTTTAGTATAATATTTCTTCTATTTTTCACTGAAAAGAAAAAAGTTTTAATCTTAATGAATTTTATAGAATTGTGTATGGCTTGCTAGACGAGAATTATCATTGCTGAATGTTATATAAAATGGGTAGGTGTCTATATTTCCAACACTGACGCGGTGAAGTATTTTAACGTTTACACGATAATGCTTTTGCGAGGAACGTGAAATAGTTCTATTTATTTTAATTTGCTGCTTTTGGATTAAAAGCAGCGTTCTGGATGTTAGACCGACCGTTACTAACCAATTGACCAAACGAAATCTCATTATGTTAGCAATTTTCCTTTAAAATATTTACGGTAGATAAAAACTTCAAACTTTATACGCAAATTCACATGGTGTTATATAAGATTTGATTTTCAGTGTCTACTCTACTGATTTACTACAAGATATTATTATAATTTATAACCTGTAAGCCCATCACACTCAAATATAGTCCAAGCAACCATAAAAAAACTTGAACGTCTAACCTATAGTGGAGTCAATAAGATTTAAATGTAATTTTGATGCAGTTTCGTGGAACAGAGTGCCGTTTATGAAACGAAATCTGATTATATTAGTAATTTTCTTTTAAAATATTTACAGAAGATAAAACACTTATGCAAATTCACATGATGTTGTATAAGGTATGTTTTTCTCCCATGCGTACTCTATTGGTTTACTACAACATATTATTGTGGCCTACAAGCCCACCACACCCAAATAAAGTCAAACCATTTGAATTGTTTTTCAATTTAGTTAACAAGAAAAAAGAACGAAAACATTGTTTATTTAACTATATCTTATTATTTGAATTCGATGAGATCTTTAAATTAATTAGACTAATATAAATACTGGTATAGAATAGTAAAGGATTATTTAACGATATTGTAGAATAACACTGACCAACTCGACTCAACTTTTGATTAGTATATCCGAGTTGACTTCAGCAGGCAGGAAACTTGACCGATACGCAGACAGTTCACGTGTAGTAACGATATGTACTGCATTTGCTTAAATCGGAAAGATAGAAGTAAAAGTGAAAGTGGAATTTGCCGAAGCTCGACTTAGATTTAGAGCCTTTTTGTCCAATAAAATATTAACCAATTCAGTATCTGAAACATTTTAAAGAAGAAAATGAGTTTCACCTTAAGTGAATGATTTACAATGAAACAAATAAAGCTAAAGTAGCT
Organism: Amaurobius ferox; assembly: GCA_951213105.1. Lineage (NCBI taxonomy): Eukaryota > Metazoa > Arthropoda > Arachnida > Araneae > Amaurobiidae > Amaurobius > Amaurobius ferox. The sequence continues at coordinate 119,266,936 of OX578151.1, forward strand.
GAACTCGACGTAATAGGGTTACCACGGAGTTATACACCAAGTTATACAATTTCTTGTTATTAATTTGTATTATTCTGACAGTCAATTGGATTTTAATCATAATTTAATGCTGTAAAATCCTATTAATTCAAAAGAACACAATTTAGAGATTATAAAGAGCACAATTCAGAAATAAAAACATTTAAAAAAGGATTTCATATATTTTTTCTGAAAATGCCTTTATGAAAATGCATTGATATTCGGCAGTTTTGTAGGGGCATTTAACAATTTTTTTTTCTTTTTTTATTATCTGTTCTTTGCTGTAAAATTGTTCTTTTGTTTTTGAAGTGAAATGACTTGCAACATTATATGATACAGATCCAAACGTTGGGAAATATAATAGTTTTATAATTTCGGTAGTTTAAAAAAAATACGTAATTAGGCAGCACAATTTAGAGACGAAACGTCATTTAGAAAATGATACATTTTTCATAAAATCGTTTATATACAATAACTAGTCCTAGTGTATGGTATAATTTCGCAAACAAATATTAAAGTGAAATATTTATTATTTTTCTTTATTTATAAAGTATGCGTTGATGCAAATATTTTACTCTTGCCAATGAAATACATTTTGAAAAAAGAAGAAATACATATTTTGGATCACGCTCCCATTGAAGATAAATAGCATTAACGAATTATGAATTAGGCAGTTTCCGAACTAAACAACTTAAAAAGAAACCAAATCTTTCCCGAAGTGATTGAAATTGGAAACGTGACCAGGAATACCAAACCTTGGATAATCCTTATGACTAAATTCATAGTGAAACAGGCTAACTTCCATAGATAACTAAAATAAGTAGTTGAAATCTTAACCATTTTATGGCTTGCTTTAGAAAGTTTTGGGTGCTAAATGTTCCGAAAAATGGTTAGATCTATTCATAAAATAACAAAATTGGCAACTCTGAATGTACATCACCACTGTCCTGTTATAAGATTGTCAACTTGCTACATTCGTCGCATGACAGGAATATTGCAAGTAATCTGCATATTGCAAATAATTTATATATTGAATGCATACCTGCAATAGTTCATGTTATAAGTTATGTGTATTTAAGAAATATTCTAATGAAAGTGAAAAATACTGTTCACAAGAAAATTTAAATAATAAAATATTTAAAATTATTTTATTTTTATTTTTAAGAATGTTACACAATAGGGCATAGGAAAATATAATTACTCATATTTTCTCAAATAAATAGCAAATGCTTTTCGATTTCGTACTCACAGATTCCAAGTGACTTTCCCAATCTACGCCATTCTTGAACTGTTTCCCACGTATGATACGCTCGTTAGAATAAAATAACGATACTTGCAACGGTAATATGGAAAAACTTCCTATGTTTCACAGTTTAGTACCTCTGCAGCTACCAACAAATTCAACCATCAAATTGTATAATTTGGTCAGACCATTCCACAAAGCCGGCATTGAAGTTCATAGATTTTAAAAATTATGAAACTTAATGTCAGATGGCTGGTAGAGGTAAGAATTTGTCGGTCTCGATTGGGATTCACAAGATTGTGGCATATAGCAAGTTTTCTTACTGTTGTAAATATTGACTATTCCATGCTGATAATGCATTTATAGCTCAAACCTTGTCCATGGATGCCGTTTCCGGAAATGGAAGCTCGGTCATTAAAATATGAATTTCGTTTAGTTACAAATTTATGAGTGCAAACATATATTTTAGCTTCTCAAAAATTGCAATTTATTTTCAGCAAATAGTAATTCTCCATTGTATTTATTAAATCCAATTTTATGTACGCAAAAGCTTTTTTCTTTCTATATCTATTTGCTCAGTAGGTCATCTTTCTTTTAGTGATTGTCATTACATTCGTCTCTGGAGATCCTAGACCAAAGAAAGAAAACATTTGTTAGTTGAGTGTCGACAGCTTTGCAAGGACCATAAGTAGTTTTTTTATTGCTTTATTTATTAAATTCGCTCTTTTGCCTTTGAAACTAAAATAATTTAAAATATTAAAACATATAAAGCCAAATGGGGATAAATAATATTTTTACTAAATGGTAATACAGGGACAAAGTATTGGTATATAGTCGAAATTAGGAATTCGAGTTTTTGACGCATTTACACGTCACCAATTTTGTCTGTTTTGTATGTGTGTATGCAATATAAGTAACAACTCTTGCTCAAAACAGTTCAACCAAAACTCAGAAAATTTGGTTGGTAAATCAGTTGTGAATTTACCCTATTGCTGATTGAAATTTTGTATCATTAAAAAACAAAACAAGAATTCTATTTGGATATAGCCTGTAAAAATCGTCAAAATCCGATATACAAAATATGCTGAAATGTATAAGAAGGGAGATCACGCCTGTCAGCTAAAATTCATGCTTTTTTCACCTTAAATTCAAAAAGTTTACTTAAGTCGATAATCATACAAACAGAAATAAATTTTGAAGTTTGAACGAGTAATATATATATATATATATATATATATGTGTGTGTGTGTGTGAGTTTTTCAGGTGAGAAGTTGGAAAAAGACGATTCCACTCTGCACAACCACATACCTTTACTTAAGACATTCGGTTATAAATACTGTTTAAGCTATTTACATATATTTACAAGTTGAAGATATCGAACGTCAGAAGACATCGTCTTTACATACTCCTTTTCCGCATCTGTACTTCGTCCTTACAGTCTCACTCTCGTCTCCGTCTTGATTCCGTCTCGCTTTCGTCTAAGCAATCAATAGCGTCTAAGCGACTAAGAGCATCTCGCCTAAGTGAACTCTCGCTCCCAACCTCTTGCTCATCTGAGTGACCGCCGTGATTAACTTCTCACTCCTTTCTTCTCATCTGCCAAGCGTCGACTCCTTTATATAATCTCTCGTGTGTAGGTGGCGCTGTCCTCTAGTGACGTCCTCTACAGTCCTGGTTGCCACAATCCCATATTCGGCCATTCTGACAATTCTTTCGTCCCCGAAAGTTTGGTGGAACCTAAAATTAGAAAAAAAAAAGAACAAAATACAAGAATAAAAATGGCGTCTGAATAGGTGTTTTTTTTACCCGGACCACGGCTTCATGTGATCAGCTGCAGTTGACGTTGTGTGTGTGTGTAAAGTTTAAAAGAGTTTTTTTAAACAAAATAAATACGTTCATGGAGGTACAAACCCTATTAGGAGACCTGGAGGTATAGAGAGTACAATCCAAGTAAAAGGAGACTTCAGAAATAGACATAACAGATCGGGTTGGTGTGTATCCTGACTTTTTTGTGATAGAGTTAGCACATCTTCCTCTAGTCTAATGGATCTTTGTGGCTACTGTTGTTGAAATCATTAATTTAAATATTAGTTTTTTTGGACTGACAACAGCGTTATGCTCGCAAATTCCTGGAACTCGGTGTTAAACTCCCAAACCCTGGAACTCGAGGGCTCAGCCTCCTATCCGCACATTAACCGCATGATTTAGCTTAACGAGTTCCTTCTACACAACAGTTACCCATGTGTAATAACCTAGACCCCACCCCCTGCTGGCTGACGCTCACCAAGTTTCGTAACTCTTTCCGCGAGTCGGGAGTCTTTGCCTCCTACTCATTGACTGTCGATGAGCTCGCTTCACGAGCTCTTTGTAGCCGCCTGTTGCTCAAGCGTAATACTCCCGTTGGAGCCGTCCCCTAATCGTTGACGCTCACCGACTGTCAGAGAGATCGATCGGCGCTCACTCTACCAGCCGACGCACACAAAATCCTTTGTGTAACCTACACGCTATTGCTCACCCGCCCCGAATCTTTCCTCCTGTCTATTGTTGCTCAGTTTTTGTCAATTTTGTTGTTAAACCCGCTAGATTTTCTTAAATTTTTAATATTTTCCAACTTCGGAAAGCGATTCTGCTATACCTGTGTAGCAGCCTTATAATTAAACAGGGCGTTTTACAAGCATTATTGACATGAACAAATACCATTCATTGCTGAAAATGCTGTTTCCATTTCAAAATATGTAATATTTTAATGAAACTCAGGATAATTAATGTATGTCTAATTGTTGAAATCAATAATTTAAATATTACTGTAAAGGCCAAAATGAAGAAAACATTCATAAAATCTAGAAGCTAAAATGGGATAAAAATTTCTGAAACCCGATAAAATTGGCTCCATAGTGCCTAATTGTTGAGTTTGCCAAAATGACAGATTAGATTTTGAAGATACAACAAAGAAAAGAAAATATTCCCACATAAGTAGTGTGAAAATTGTTTCATTTCAAAATTGTATGAAAAATAGAAATTTCTATTTGATTATAACCAATATAGAAGGCGACACATGGCAATGTATTATAAATCATCATGCTAAGTTACAAATCATTTGATGCAATACGTGGCTAGCCTTGACAGAATATATCTCTATTTTAAAAGGATTTTGTCAGCGGCTGCACCGAGCATTTTATAATAAGAAATATAAAGCTGATTGGTATGAACTGAAGAACGAATACGGAACTGCTAAATCACGCTTACAGTGTTACCAGATAAAATACCGTGGCTAAGTATTAGGATGGAGCGAAATTTTTTTTTCGAGTTTTAAATCGGTCTGGGTAAAAATGTTGTCCCATGGGACAAAACGAATGTGTAAAAAGAATTATGTTCCTGAGGTCAAAATTTCATGCGCTGCATGGCGATTAAAACTCACTATTTCAGGAAAAAAAAAGTCTTTTTTTGTTCAGATACGAATTTTTTTTTTCGATTTCAAAATCGGCCAGTACCAAAAAGGTTAGCTCAATGAATCAAAGAAACATGTGTAAAATTTCAAGTCCCTGAAGTTACATCTTAATTCGCCGCACATATATTAAGTGTGACGATTTTAACCAAAAAGAGTCAATTTTCTGACGTACCATGTAAAGTCATAGAGGCAGAAGAGCGCGTCTAAAAATTTTAGTGAATGTATCTTAAATATATTTAGACTTTTAAATAAATATTTTTCGATTTGTTATTACAGTAAAGCCGACAGAAGTAGAATAAAAATAAGTTATTTAAACTTTAATTTATATTTCTGTTTCTCTGAACTACATTTTGGAAGTAACAGTAGGCCATTTTGCTTGTAATAACATATAATTTTCTAGTGACATAAGATGTACCGCAGTTGTTGTTCAAAAAATAAAATGCAGATAAAGATATGAAAAACACTGAAATGAAAAAAAATGCATAAATCCCCACATAAATGCTAAAGAAAATTAAGCAGAAAATTCAGATTTCGTATAAAAATAGTCATAGGTTTACTCGACTGAATTTTCGCTAGGATAAAGCCATGTCGTTGCTGAGCTCCATAGACTTTTCTTGTTGCCATTACTACAGTTTGAACGTAGAAGCCTGAAATAGTGTATATTATATTTGAATTTACTATATTTGAATTTTATTAAAACCAAAAGAACTGATGAATTTCGTAACTAACTGCATTCATGTACCTTCAAATTCCGAATTGCCTCTTTGGCTGAGAAACTCGCGCTTTTTTTTCCCTTCCAAATGTAGCTAACGATGCGGGAGTGTTGTTGTTGTTGAAACCCAGACCGTCCGACCTACCAGAAAGGTGTAAGGTAACTGTTTGGACGGTCGGGAAGTGCCACCCAATTTAGACCGGAACCCAGTGGGGGAGGCATCCACAGGGACCGTACCCTCCTTCCCCTGCCACCAACCTCTCGGAAGGACTTTCGGACCCACATGTTTAACGTGATCGTACTCCGCATGAACACGGCGGCAGTTTTGGCAGTGGCTGGAATCCAACCCGGGCCTACCGAGTGCAACTCCAGCGCGCTAACCAATGGGCTACCGCGCCCCCGATGCGGGAGTGTGTAAGAGATATTTGAAAATTTGAATAGATTCTTAAATATATCTCTATATTAAATATTGCCTTTTCATTTAGTAAGGCCCATACTATATATCATAAGCTAAACAAATGAGATTAAAAGCTGCCAATATAGTTATTGAGATTTATTGGAGTTTTATTTTACAAGACGTTTTCCACGCCAAACTATTTCGGCTCTATCGGACTTTCGCCATTGTCGAATTTTTTTACAACGGTCATATATTTTTCTCTATCCTTCATAATAGGACCTTCCAATTTACTATTCAGCTCATTTGGTGCGATGAAGAACTGAGTGATGATGTACGAAGAAGAACTGAATGACAATGTACGATTAAGAACATGATGATGTAGGATGAAGAACTGAATGACGACGTACGATGAAGAACTGCATGATGATGTACGATGCAGAACACCTAGTACATTTTCCCCGAAATACCGTTTCTGTCTACCGGATTGAAGTTACCGTGGATGTTTAATGCATTTGGAGATTCTCTGGCTGATATCGGAGCTCTAAGTAAGCATTTTGGTTGCTAAAATCTCGGTACAAGACAGATAAAAATGTAAATAATTTTGACTTGTTTGTCGTGTTGTCAGCGCCGTGATTAAAAAATTTCAAAAATAATTGCTTCAAGCAGCGAGAATACGGGCAGTTTCTTTCCCTCAGTAGTCGAAAATGTATTGAATTCGTAGAAGCAAACATTCTTTTAAGAATTACTTCTTCGGGAGAATCTTAACTTTTAATTCCAGAAAATTCTATTAATCATCGTGCGATATTCGAGGTATTCGAATTTCTCCTAGTAACGTTGTATTCGAGATCTCGGATACCTTTTTAGTATTCGAGTATGTGCAAATAGTACGGATATTAGCCAATCTATAATGTAATAAATATAGAAGAAAATTGGTATTGACTCTTCCAAACTATATATTTTTAGGTCTCTATCGACTTCGATAATCCTTTTCAGAAAAAGAAATTGAATATATGAAACATCTAAATAATAACTGTCCAAAGTGTCTGTGTCTTTTCAGACATTCTAAAAATATCTTATTGTGGAACATTCAGAAAAATAAATTAATAAAATTGAATGCTATTTCTTCTTGTGAATAATTATCACTCGGTGTAGTTGACTTACCATCTGAATGTTATATAATGAATTTAGTGTAGCAGTAAGGTTACAATATCATAAGAGAGACCCGGTTAAGGCGCTTGTTGTCATTTTCATTCTTTTTGAGATATTTGAGGTTGTTTAGTTTCGAATATAATAAGTTGTAGCTCAAACATATCTATTTCACAAACTAATCGAACTCCTAATTCATCCTAGATGAATCTTAGAATGAGGATGATGTCATTGATTATTGAGACGCCTTTCAAAACAAATCTGGGCAATATAATATATATTTAAGAGTGTTTAGCTGTCTTTGACACACTTTCTCAGCAATTGATTTATATTTGTTGAAGCTAATTATTCAATTTGGATTCAAAAATTGTACTTTTTAGAATGAATTGTAAACTTTGTCGAACAAAAATTACGGATGGGAAAGCGTCATAAGTGTGAAACCTATCCATGATGCAGTTTTATTCAATAGGAGCGCATTAGAAGTTTTTGCAAACGTCCCCTACAAACGATTTCTATTTATGTGAGAAATTATCAATCATTAAATATAATATTCTATTTTGTCGTATAATGTAACCTCCAGAAGAAATAAAATAAATAAAAGTATTTAAAAATAATTGTTTCTTTGAGTAATCTTCCATTCCAAGAAGCCATTATATTTTATAAATACACATGCTTTGCGATCAGCAAGTCATGAATTGAAACTATTATACCACTTAGTTTACGATCCTCTGACGGAGGTCTCAGGTGAGGGCACTGATGCCCATTTTTATCTTTTGGGGATAGATTTCCCCTATTTTGAGGTTATTTAGTTATGAATCCACTAACACTTAGCTCGAATATACCTCTTACAGAAACTACTCAAACTCCTAATATTTATAACTGTGATTCTCATACATTTTTGATTTGAGGCACATATTTTGGTTATGAGTGAACATTACGGTATAAGCGTACTAGCTGTCAGAAATACGCTGAAGAAGGTGCTGCCAGTCAGCTGGTTTGTACTGGTTCGGCCGAACCGGTTACTAAAAATATCTAGGTCAGCAACAACGGTTGTTAAAAGTTTCGTGGAAATATGTACAAACCGAAGATCGCTAGACGATACGCCTCGACAAGATTTCTTTAAAATTCGAATGAGTTTAAAAGTTTTAGAGTATTCAAATTAGTTTCAATATGGAAATACTAAATTAATCATTCAACCCTCTCAGGCATTTGATGATGAATCTATATCAATCATTATCTAAGCTCTATATATAGCTGATCCCACAAAATAGAGTTTGCCAGAAAATTGTAAATTATGTAATCAAAAGTGACATCTCCAAAACCAGAAGTGGAGATTCATAGTCTATCTCCTTACCCTTTCTGAAAATAGAGGCTGAATCCATATCAGTCATTATCTGATCTATCTTTATAGCCAATCCTGAGAAATATACAGTGAAATTTTTCAAGCTGGAATTAGAAAAGGAACTGGATGTGAAATGTGTGAAAATTCTTTGTAAATCACCTTATTTCCTCCAGAATTTGATTCTAAATCCATATGTTATCATCTAAGCTCTATTTATAGCCACTCTTGAAATATGGTTATTTCAAACAAAAAGGAAATTTTTGAAACCAAAATAATAAAATAACTAGAAAAATAACTAGTAATTGAATTTACTTTGAACCCTCCTTTCTTATCCAAAATTTGATAGTGAACTCATATCAGTCATCATTAAAGCTCTATTACAGATTCTGGGGGAAAATACTTCTAATGAAATATTTCTCTCTACAATAAAAAAAAAACTAGGTGCAGCGATCGTCGACAACCAAATCTTTTGTAATTTGGTATGATAATTTAAAATACATTGACATGTATCGCCTTCGAATTTGGTTACAACAGGATGGAAATTTCTATTTTCTATACAATCTTGAAGTGAAAAAATTTTTTGCACTATTTATGTATGAAAATATTTTTACATTATTGTATCTTCAAAATCTAAAATTTATTTGTTGAAAACGCTGTCGCCGTCCTAACAGAATTTATATTTAAATTAAATATTTAAATTTTATTGTTGAAACCACTGATGCCATTTCAAAAGTTGTAATATTTAAATAATCACATCTATAAAAGCGCAGTGTCAGTATGTCAGAGCACCATATAAAATCCAGAGGGCTGAAAAAACTTACGTATACCTATTCGACTATGATGAAATCAAATCCGAAACCAATTTTTCAAATTAACTCTTGAATCTCGGGAAATAACTTTTTAAAGTTTAGCCTGTTTTGCTGTTTTTGTGTTTATAATCTGAAAGGCGTTGCCACAACACAATGCATTTGCATGGCTATGAGACTTTAATGCCTGAAGAAACAAAATCAACTGTATTCAGCTCATGGAGTTAAAGATGTGACCACTGCCATGATTCAGCTGAACAGGAAAGTTAATATTGAGAGGTAGGTCATCCCGATTTAAAAATTCAAAATATGAATATTTGAAACATGAAGTTAGAGATACGTACTTCCTGCTTTATCTTCAAATTCACGTTTTAAACAATATGTAATTAATAAAAATTTTATTTATAGATAGATTGATTGAAGCTGAATTGCATGTCTCAAATTTAGAAAGATTTAGTCCTTTTTTTTCCCTTGGTATGGCTAGAAATTGAAAACTTGATAAAAAGTTTGAGGTATTAAACTTGATAAATTCATTTCTTAAAGGGTGTAGGGGGGACGTAAATAAATTACGTTATATTAGGGTTTAGAATAGTATGTATGTTTTGATAGGGAGTCGTATAAGAAATAGTAATTTTTAATAGGAGGAGTGCATGACTCGCATGTGACTATGGATATTAGGAAAAGATGGGAAGGTCGACGGGAATTGATCGTCTCCGGTTCCTGTTTCACACGTTCTTATTCTATACGTCCCAAACCGCCTAAATACGTCAAAATCTCGAGTTTCGATCATATAATTCGATATTTATTTCGACCACCACATAGCACTTTCTATATACATTATCATGCATTGTAAGAAACATAAATAATCTGGCAAACTTCCAGTAAGGGTTTAATAGAAAATTTGACAACCTGGAACATTCATCTTAAGTACCTTCCGCTTCAAAATAAATGATGGACACGTTTTGAAAAACCGAATTTCTTAACAAAATTTGTAACGATTTATTAACGTCACATGCGACGGTAAAGAAGATAAACTTCAAATATGTTTGTGAACGCATCATTCGATATCGAGAAGAGGAAGAAGGTAAAGAAATTGTATCGTTCCTTTGTAAATTTTATTTAAATTCGCAACAAAGGAACTTACCGTAGAGATGCGTTAAATGTCTTAAATATTTTACATATGGGTTGTTTCCCATAAGAGCGGATCTATAAATATAAAATTAAAAGTATGTTTGCTTGTTTGATACTTTATTTATTCCACATACATATCTAGAGTTTTGGACGGATTTATTTCGGATTTGTTATGGACATTCTCTACTATCATTATGACCATTCTGTATTGTCATTCTCTACTGTCTATGGCCATTCTCTCACGGGTATCCTTGTGCATGTTTCGAGTTTCTATAAGCTAGGGTTTGTCGAGATGTTCAAAGAAGAAAGATCAATCATGCATATTGCATTGATTATGAAGCACTTTCCAACTGAAATGCAATTTTTATTAAGCATCTCTGAATTACGATACATCCAGCGATGATATTTTTAAATTATCGCAGTACTACAGTAATTTATTACACTTGAAAACTTAAAACTTCATCGAAATATACAATGCTAGTTGCACAACATGAAATTTATTCAAAAGTCTTCATCGAAATATAAATCATTTGCCTCTTTATGCACATCCAATGAATATTTTATTCATATCTCTTATACTCCAGACTTAAATAATTTTGCATGAAAAAATTTCAGCAATTCCTACGCAACTCACTTTATAATCGCTTGATTTATTTACACTTTTTACTTCCGCATTATTTACTAGAAATAATCAAAAATATTATAGAAATCAATAGAAGAAAATATGAAAATATTCAAAGTTTAGTGATCATTTAGAAATAATCAATAGATTATTTCTGACTAGAAATTATAGTTATAGAAATAATCAAAGTTTAGTGATCATTTAAAATAAAAGGTATTGTAACTGCGTTTGTGCAGAAATTAGATACACAAATAATATGCAATAATAAAGTGGTTTTATAACGAATGCAACACTTGATATAAATTTAAATTATCTTTAAACATCTACGATCACAGTGGTATGAAGGCCATATTTTATTTTGCAATGAGTCACATGATCTCTTTATATATCATGGGGGTAATTATTATTTCAATTTTAATATAAAAAAAACTACCCAACATATTATGCAGAAATATTTTAAAACATTTTATGTGATAATTTGAATATTTCCTAAAATTTTTGAAGTAATTTGTAAATTTAAACCTTGCTTAAAACATGTTTGAAAAATAAAGCCTCATAGAATTCAGTTTATTTCCATTTTTCAATCCGTGTCAAATAAGAAACTAATTGGATGATAATTAATTTTCATAACCAAGCATCCGTCCGCATACCCAAACCGTCTCAACCTACTAAAATGTCACTATTTCGATAAAGTCATTTTCACAGCATTTATCGTGAAAACGGACAGACAGACAGTCAGAATGACCAAAGTCCTAAATACTTTTCACCTACGCTGAAAAGGGTTAAAAAATATAAATGAACGACAATGCATTTTGGGCTAGAATACGGCCATGGAGTATAAGATTACGGAAATAAATTAATTAATATTTTCAATTTCTTGTGATCTGTTTTATTGGCAAAGAGTTTTCAAACTCATTGTGATAAGGAACTTTAGCAACGTAAATAATCACAAATAAGACAATAATGCAGCAGGCAGCTGTTTCGAGAATACGTCTCTCCTTCGTCGGTTGCAACAGAGCCAACAAATCCGAAGTCCGAAAGATGAATGGGTTGTATTATTTTTGCTTATATCCGTTGCTCAAGTACATTATCCTTTGCACAAAATACATTTTACTTATTGATAATGCATTGTGTTTAGCCGATTGTTGAAAGAGTATAAAAATAGTACGGGTATATTTTCTAATACCGTTTCAGCATTTTCATTTTGGGATATACTGATAAGATTCCTTTTTTTCTGAATCTGCTTGAAAATTTAAAAAGGAGACTTTATTCTTCAGATATGCATATGAAGATAATTTTGTTTAGCGAGAACAGAGCTATTTACTCTTTATTTTAGAGTAATTAAATTAAATATTTTATATAATGCTTTAGAGGACAATAATATTTTGAATACGACAGAAATTTGCGCGTATATCAAATCGTGAGCAAAGTCGGGTATATATGTTAGTTGCACATAAATTGATTTAATTTTCTATTCTTCAATTTCGCTTAAAGGTATAGCTCAAAACAATTCTATTCCAAAAATACAATTTATCCAAAAACATAATTTAGGCTTAGAATACATAATCACTTAAAATTATTTAAGTGTGTAGATACATTTTGTGATTGCTATTTAGTGGTTACTATACTTCAGTTATTACTTGGGCGATTTTATTTTAGTGATTTGCGTGGCTCAAAATCCATATTATAGAAATATCCAGCCGTCACATTGAAAATAGTTTATTTGTATTTTGCAGAATTCTAAACTTGAAAATGCGTCAAAAATTTGAATTAGAATGTCCAACACTATGCTGATACTTTTTCTATACATATACTGCAATGAAAACAAGTTATGTGCAATATTCATAACCATAAGATCCATACCCCATTTTTAATTCTCAAACTATAAAATTTGAAGCATGAGAGGCGTTCTCCAACTTTTCAATTCAGGTAATCATCGATGCAATGTTTCTTTGTTTTTCCGAACCATTAACTCCGTTTCGGCGAAAATGGAAGTGAAGAGTTTTGTAGACGCAGCTTACACCGTAATAATTTCCGCAAAATGGCGGGAGAGAAATTGAAAATCTTTGATGTAAAGAGATAGTGATAAAATGTTATTAATACTTATGGATGAGCAATTTTTGCTCTTGATCATAGAGGGTTCTTTATTTTAAGAAATGAATTATGCAAAATGCTGATTGAAAATATATACGCGTAGGTATATGTGATATAAAGTATGGGAGACATAATGATGAGTAGAAATATTTATTCCCATATGCATATGTAAATAACTTTTATAGCTGATTTATTAGGAAAACAGTAATTCACATAGTAGCGAAATTTAAATTTGTATACATATTTTAATAGTTAAGTTAAAAAAATTAATTTAAAAAATGACGAATGATGGCAAAATAAAAATTAATACACTTAAAATAAATATATCATTAAATGCTCTATTAGCTTTTACGTTTCCTATAATACCTTAAATCTGGGTAATTGTATAAAACTGAATTCTTTGATATTTCTTTGATAAATACTTTGGAATTCACAATTTTTGTAGAACTAGATTTGAAGAATTTTGAAAAATTATAATTTACATGAAATGTAAAGAATTTTGAAAAATGATATTTTACATGAAAAGTGAAGAATTCTCAATATTTATAATTTTCATGAAACGCATGCCACTATTTTTGATCCAGATGCCACTATTTTAATTTTATTATAAGATGACACTATTTTTGATCCAGAATAAAATGAAATCATGTTCTTATTTTGAAGCAAATGACACCATTTACAGGATAATAAAATGTTGTTGAGACCCAGACCGTCCGACCTACCAGAAAGGTGTAAGGTAACTGTTTGGACGGCCGGAAAGTGCCATCCAATTTAGACCGGAACCCAGTGGGGGAGGCATCCACAGGGACCGTACCCTCCTTCCCCTACCACCGACCTCTCGGAAGGACTTACGGATCCACATGTTTAACGGGATCGTACTCCGCATGAACACGGCGGCAGTTGTGGCAGCGTGCAAATCCAGCGCGCAAATCCTCGCGCCCGAAATGTGCCAACAGAACGCAGTGTTCCCAGGTGGTCGCCCACCCAAGTACTAACCGCGCCCGATGCTGCTTGACTTCGGTGATCGAACGAGAGGATAATAAAATGAGCTATTTTTAAGCTATTGCACATGTTTTTAAAACAAATCTTTAGGAATTGTATTTATACTCAGGATTACCAAAATTAATGAAATATTTTCAAGTATTTTTAACAAGGCATAATTCAACTTTATTGTTTAGTTGCTATCACGAGATATTAATTAAAGAAATTTCTCTTTTGATAATGTAGCTATATCTACCGAAATAATTAAGTGAATTTAAAGTAAGTAGAGTTATGGTCAATGTAATAGGTAACAAAAAAAAATCTCTATTGATTTTCAGCGAGATTTAGACATATGAAAGCGCCAATTCGTATTGGTAGTTTTCGACAATATTGGAATTTATTAATCAGTAGAGCAGTAAGGAATTGTGATAAAATAATTTAAGGAGACCTAACACCTGTCACCAAAATTAGCCAAAATTATAAATAGTTGCATGCTGTATATTTTAACAAGGTCACAAATAAAGCATACTTTAAACAAAACCTTTTATTATCTGTATGTAGCTTAAATGTAGGGAAAATGTGTTTATTAAAATGTATGCAACTTATGTGGGAAAGACCAACACACGCCAAATTTAGATATTCTAGCTAATCCAGTTCTAGATATTCTAGCTGATATATTGATTTTCAAATTGAAACTCTCATGGTATAAATAATTCGATGTGATTTTCTTCCAAACTCTACCCTGCTAGTTCATTACAAAGAATTGTATTTCCACACAAAAATCTGTGGATCCAACTGCATAAAGAATCCGTACTCACCCGTGAATAGGACATTGCTACAATCGTCAATGTTCCAACTGGCGTTTTTCTGACACCATTAGAGACGGACTGCTCTGTGCCTCGCAGACAATGGAACGGACAGTTTGCATCCGTGCATAAAAGTGCGTGCAATCTCATCCGTGCGTGCAATCTCTTTCTATACTTTAGAATTTATTACTATATACATTAAAATATGTTGGGGATTTGGTTTGGGAAACTTAGGGCAGGCTTATAACTGGCGGGATGAGAACCATCGCAGTTAGCGCAGGTGTATGTTGTACTTTTAGCTTTTAAGCATTCGATAGTTTTGTGTGGGCCATCGTATTTGACGCATTTAGGAGAAGGTAGCAGTATCGGGCACTATGATGAAATGTTTGGCACGAAAAATTTTGGACCGTTTGGTTCCCTCCACGGCATCTGTCAATTTTATATGTATTCCTAGAATTCCTTTCATTTGATATATGGCAACATTATCAGGAGTTTGGGGACATTACTTGTAGAAGTCGCGCATGACAATTTTATACGGGGTCCTTCATAAATGTGGGTTACACAATTAAATTTAATTTTAAAATTCAATAGTTCATTTCTTAGATTCGTATAAGTTGGGACAGGGAGGCCTCTGATTACCACTTTTAGGGGTTTCTCTTCATTTAACAGGAATGCTCGAAAATGGATTTTGTCATCAGTTAATTTACGTTGGATTGCAATGTATTCATCTCTCGTGTTGACCTGCATTTTACCTAGGGTGCCTCTCATGTTGCCCTTTATAGAGTGTGATACAGAGCTGCAGTTTTAAAATCATCAAATTAGTCGTGCCATTTAGCAGCTGGAACAATATAAAAGGGGTGTGGTGATTTTTATTTTTTAGGGACAGTGTCCGTTATCCGCTCATCAGACGCTGGTACCTCCGGTTCAAGCATTTGCTTGAATGTGCTAAAGGGGAGGGGGTTTTATTTGCTTAGTGCGGGCTTCGTGCATATTTTGCACGGTTTGAAAGCCGTCTTTGTCGATTTTTAGTATTAAAATTAAAATTAGAGTTGGAATTAAGATTAAGATTATAGTTAGAATTAAGATTAGGGTTAGAATTTATATTTGAATTTACAGTAAAAGCAAAGGGAGCAGGGTTATTGTTGCTTTCAAAAGAAGTAGATTGCGCCACTGGAACGGCAAAATTCGAACTGAGCTGAATGACAGGAATCTCAGTTAAAACTATAGAAAAAGAAATACTCCCCGCGATAAGAACTCACGGGGGGTTCACCATCATCAGGAACACTTGAGGTATCCATGGCAGATTTCCTATTCAAATCCAAGTGTGGCAATCTGGCACGGATCTTGTTTCTATCCTCCGATGAGATCTCACTTGGAGGATCCTCCGCTAAGTCGAGAAGCTCATCATAAGTCATTTCCAAAACCCAGGATTAATCCATAACGGGTTCTTTCTGTATTTCCACAACGTGGCAAAACTGTTCTTTATACTTATTGTAATCAGAAACGGTTTTGTTATGTTCAAACATTTTCTTCAACTTGTGAAGCTTTGGTCGACGTGGTGGCTGAGACATTGCAAAAGTGCGTGCGAAAAACACGTGGTAAGGAACTCAGTGCGAACACATCCTTCCTCGAGCAAGTACATCGACGAACTCTTCAATCCTGCGAAATAGATGTTTCAATGAAAATTTTCAAACTGGAAGTGGTAAATGAACTAGATGTGGAATGTGTTGAAGACCCAGACTACTGGACTGGCCCGATGGCTTACAGCAACTGTTTGAGTGGCCGGAGATGTGGAATGGGCGAAATTTCTTTGAGGAACATCCTATTTCCACCAGAATTTGATTCTGAATCCATATGTCACCATCTGAGCTCTATTTATAGCCACTCTTAAAATATAGATGCTTCATAGAAAATGAAAAATTTTGATACCAAGATGGAAAAAAAATTAGAAATTGAAATCCTTCCTGAATTCCTCTTTCTTATCCGAAAGTTGATAATGAACACATATCAGTCGACATCAAAGCTCTAAGCTCTATAATAGATTCTGAAGGGAAAACACTTGAAATGAAATGTTTATCTCTATATTAATAAACTAGGTGCCGCCGATTACAAAATTCTTTTAAAATATAGATACTTTCTGTCAAGATTAGCACTAGACTTAATCTATGGCATCAAATGATTTGAAATTTAGTATGATTAACTATAACATATTGATATATATTACCTCCGAATATGGTTATAATCGGATGGAAATTTCTATGTTGTATACAATTTTAAAATGAAATGTTTCAATGAAGTGAAAACGTTTGTATGAACATTTTATTTTTTTTATCTACAAAATCTAAAATTACATTGTTGAAACGTTTTCACCATCACAAAAGTGGTAATATTTAAAAATCATATCTCTAAAAGCGCAGTCTAAGTATGTCAGAGCACCAAATGCAACCCCTATGGCTAAAAAAACTTATGTACACTAATTCGAAAGTGCTGAATACAAATATGAAATCCATTCTTAAATTAACTCCTCATGAATTTGGAAAAATGACTTCTTAAATTTGGGCCTGTTTTGCTATTTTTGTGTTTATAATCTCAAAGGATTGGCTACAACATAATGCAATCGCGTGGACTTTAATTCCTACAGAAATAAAAAGAAAACTGATTTATCTCATGGAGCTAGAGATGAGACAACTTCCATGATTCAGTTGAGGAGGAAAGTTAATATTGAGATTTTATCCCGACTGAAAAATTCAGAATACGCATATTTAAGCCATCGAGTTAGAGAGACTTGCTTCCTGTTTTATCTTCAAATTCACGTTTTAAGCAATGCAATTAATGTAAACTGTGTTTATAGATAGATTGTTGGAGCTCAATTTTATGACTCATAATGTTAGAGAGAGAGAATAATTTCTTCCATGAGTATCAGGAATTCAAAACTTGAGATAAAATAGTTGAGGTATTAAACTTGACAAATTCATTTGTTAAAGGGTCTAGGGGACCATAAATTTACTGAATTATATTGTAGTTGGTATAGTATATTTGTTTTGATAAGGAATTGTAAAAATAATAGTAATTTTGAATGGGACAGTAATTTATTTCGAATGGCTAGCATGTGACTATGGATAAATTTGATAAATTATTAAATTTCATAATTTATCTATATAAGTAAGAAAAATAATACTCTGTTAATGAATATGTTAACATGTTATTTGAGGTATGTGTTACCGGCAATGTATGAAAGACGTCACTCTATACAATACCTAAACATTTTATAGAATACCGAACACTGGTCGACAAATAAAAAAAGATAAAAATTTCACAGCTTTCCTAGGTTTTCTATAGAATGCCAAATGACAAATCGGCAAGATATGAAATGCATCTCCGATTCATTCCTTTTTTCATATTTTTCCTAAATAGAATTTGTCATTCTATAGAATACTTAGGTATTATATACAATGCCTAGGGAAAGTATATAGCAATTTTCATATTTTATACTTTGCCTAAAAAAGGCCGGTATTCTATAAAATGCCTAGGTATTCTATAGAATGCCAGCATTTCATACATTGCCGGTAACATAATCGGCAATGTATGATAGCCGGAATTCTATAGAATACCTAAGCATTTTATAGAATACCGAAAACTGTTCGGCAATCTATGAAACGATTAACATTTCACACATTTCCTAGGCATTCTATAGAATGCCAAATGACAAACCGGCAAATAATTAATTAAATCTCCAATACATTCCTTTTTCATACTTTGCCTAAATAGCATTTGTCATTCTATAGAATGCCCAGGTATTATATACAATGCCTAGGGAGAGTATATGATAATTCTCATATTTCTTACTTTGTCTAAAAATGGCCGGTATTCTATAAAATGCCTAAGTATTCTATAGAATGCCGGCATTTCATACATTGCCGGTAACATATGCACCAACTTTGGATTGAAATTCAAAATAACCAAAGTTTCGTAATTCAACCTAATGGCTAATATGCAACTGTCTATTGCGACATTTATAGCTATATCGGCTATACAAGAATATATATAGCTAAATGTAAATAAATAGCTCGATCTAACACTAAAACGGGTAAATGGAAACAAGTTACACAGTGAAATTGATCAGCGTTCACAGTATAATTATTTTTGAGGAAACGGATATTCTTGCAGAAATGTAGTTTGTGATTGAAATCTGTGTTCTATTTATTATAACTTGCTGGTTTTATATGCGAAGCAGTGTTCTTGAATTCTAAGGATTTCTACTTATTGCCATGTTGATTAAATGAAATCTCATGTTATTACTAATTCTCCTTTAAAATAGTTATGGTGGATAAAGAAACTTCATTTTCTCAAAATCACGTGGTATTATAAATAAGTCGATGTGATTTTTCCAAACTATACCCTACTAGTTTAATACAAAGAATTATATTTCCACACAATAATCTGTCGATATTCCGACTGCAAAGTGAATCTCGACTCATCGGTGAATAGAACATTGCTAGAATCGTCTATGGTCTAGCTGACAGGTCCTTGACGCCATTAGAGACTGGCTGCTTCGCGCTTTACAAGACAAAGGAATGACAGATATTTTGCCTCTCCGCATAAAATCCACGTGCATTCAATCTCACAGTTGTAACAAATACAGGCCTACCAGTAGCTGCAGCGAGGATAGCATGTAAAGCAGGTGCTGTTTCTTGCCTGTTGCGTTAGACTAATAACGCAAAGTAAAAGTCATCGGATTTTTATTCATTTATACTTTTTATTGCTCCTCTGTTTTCGAAATGGGTTCATAAGAGTGAAATCATAGAGGGGTGGACTCAGCAACTTCTCCAATAAATTGGACGGTTCGCCATCGCTTCCCATCATCTAAACGCTTTCTTTGGGACAAATCAAATGAAATGGCTATTTCGGAATTTCACCCTTAACGTCCGTAGTAGAAGTAAGGATGTCCAGAATATAACAACCACTTTACCAATGCGCTGCTTAACGCATTTTGCACGGAGCCAATTGCTTATATACACGTGTTTCGATATTTTCATATTGTACTCGAAGTATAAAGTTTTGTTCAATAAAATTCATTCGTTCGCTGGTGATCTGAGAATTTGCATTTCTTGCTTATTTATTGGAGGGGAGTATAAATACCAATTTTAAAGTTAAAATTGTTTATTTATTAATTTATGTAATTACTTTAATATATGGTAAATGAGCTTAGACTTTGGGTAAAATAGGTGAATTATTGCTACACAACGATCAATTGCATTACATGCGATGTACGGTACATATATTATTTATACCCAATCTAATAGGTTTTGTGACATAGACAGCGTACTAGTTTTTGGCCATAAGAATTTCTTATGTGGCAATAATACAATTTATAAATCTTGTGCTTACAATTTTAAAGATGGAACACGCAAACCTGTTTGGAAGAAACTGAAATTTTTAATTTCTGTTGTTTCCAAACTGGTAATGGGAATGATCTGAATTAAATAATTACCTTGTAATAAATCATATAATAGTTTATAAATTGTATAATTAGTGTTAATACATAATTCTTATTAGCTTTAAACAATAAAATCAGTAAATTGAATTTAAAAACAATATATCTGTATTTTACTGAGCTATATAGAACGTATTAATTAAGATGCACTTACTTTCTTCGATATATTTTCAGGTGCTTTAGAACCGACTACAATTTCAAGAACACTTTTTAGCAAAAAAGTAATTTAGGGAATTTCTTTCATCATTATGACAAGACAATCATTTACAATTTTTGTAAAATCACTTGAAATGAATATATGATTGCAAATTAAGGGAAAAGTTGTTACATTATAAATATAGAAATCTATTGTATCGATGTCGTATCGATACATAAGTAACGTATATGAGTGCATTGACAGGAAATATTTATGAATCGCAAAATTGTGTATCGATATCGACAAGACTATCATTAATTCAGGAGTATACAGGGTGCTCCAGAATAGTAAATCATTATTTTACGCTCCAGCCATTGGTTTTAGTTATGTACTTCCAATTTGAACGTGGGTGTAAATTACACGTCAAAACCTTTTATATAATTTTACAAGTGGGTAGTATTTTAAGAAAAACGTAAGAGGATCTAACTTTTTATACTGTCCCCTAAGAAAAATTTTCAATTAGATAAAGTTGTGGTGTATAGAAACTAGTGTGAAGAAAAAAATCCTATGCAATTATCTCCAATATTCATGAGGATATTTATAATGGAAAACACGTAAACTACCAAAATAGGAAAAATTGAAATCAGATTTTCCCTCAATTCGACGATTTTCCATTGTTTCGATGATGTTTCCAAGATTGTTGAATCGTGCTGCAAGGGCGAACTCCAAATTGAAACCAGAGATTTCTTAAAACATGTCGGTGCAAAGTTATTTGTAGCTGACCTTATTTGTAAGGAAAAAAAATTGCCGATTTTTTAATAAGCAATAATTAGTTAAATGTTGCAGATAATTGTACCGGATTATTTTCTTTAGAGTAGTTGCTGTATAGCACAATTTTTTTATTGAGCATTTGTACTCAAGGATTCTCATAAAAATTTACAATCTCTATTTTTATGAAAATACGCCTCTACCAAAAAAAATATATGAAATAATTTCACATTTAATTTGAACAAACTTTTAAATTAGGAGTAGCCTTTAAAGCCAATTGCTGAAGCAGAACGATCGAAGTCAACTATGCTGAAACACGGGATATATCATCCACGAAACCTGTTTATACTCCGTTAAATTATCTTTTATAGCCTTTTTGCTAATTGTTGAGTATCTAGTACTTATAACTAAAAAAATTTAATGCTATTAATATAATTATCAAGCATTTAGTAAACACATGCCTCTATAACAGAAACTTATAGCTCACGAAAATATCAAAGTAACATATTTTTTTTGCTCGAAATTTCTAAAACTGTACCACATCAGCACCTCATGAGAGTCACGACAAAACAGTTATATCTCACTCATGTTTGATTGACGTAGAATAGCTAAATTGAAACTGAAACTTCAAAACAGAATTTTTGAGTTTTAAAAATTATCTCCCATCTAAAATTGCGTTCATGTTGCTGATCCACGCCCAGATTATGCACTAGTCATGCCCTCAGCATTATGGAGCAGTCAAAGATAGCTGCAACAGCAGCAAGAAATCATGGTAGGACTGGCTCAAGGATTGGGAAAAGCGCCATAAATGCAAAAGCCATAAGCACGTAAATCTATAGATAGTACAATTGAAAACAGTATATATGGTATTTCCATATTGGTATTGGTATTTCTATATTTGGGATTTCCCCTACACTCTTACAAACGATTTCTGTATTAGTCATATTTTAATTATTCAAAAACCTATAAATAACAACATATAAAGTTATTTTCTATCTTTTCGTGCAGCATTCAGACTACAGAATTAAATAGAGTTGAATGTTACTTCTTCTTACGAGTAGCTATCCTCCTATGAGTATTTTTAAATATGTTTGACTTGTAAATATGGTTGATCTGCAGGTCATGTAATAAATTGAAATTAGCAGTAATCTTACGATAGCATGATACTGAGTTGAGGCATTTGTTGCTATTTTCTATCTTTTTGATATATTTATGGTTGCATATGTTGTTTACTTTCGAATATACCACATCATAAATCAAAAATAACTATTCCACAAATTAACCAAACTCCTAATTCAGCATAGTTGGGTCGTTGAATGAGGATGACGTCATTAATTCTTGAGATGCCTTTCAAAAGAAATTAGTTCGATATTTTTGAAAATGCTATTTTTGATATACTTTCTTAGCAAATGAATTATATTTGCAGAAGCTTATTATTAAATTCTGATACAAAAATTACAGTTTTATAGAATAAAATTCTAAAATTATGAACGCTGTTGAACAAAAATTGCAGATATTAATAGTCAAAAGCACGAAACCAGTCCATAGATTTTTTTTACAATGGGAGTGCGTTACAAGTTTTCGGAAACGTCCTATACAGGTGAATTCTGTAACTATTTTTTACTATTTGAGAAAATATGAATGGTTATATGTAATAGTCTTTTTTGTCGCGTTATGTAACATCCAGAAAAAATATATTAAATAAAGGTATTTAAACATATTTCTTTCTTAGAACTGTAATATTATTGTGCTCAAATGATGTCTTGGGTACATATATTGGCTCATACCAGAGGTTAAAGTTTTTTGACTAAGGACTCCGGAACACATTGCGTACTGAGACTATTACACTCTAATAGCTTTGACGCATTTTTAAACACGCACGACTTCAAGTCATGAGTCTAAGTGCGCGATAACCATGATTTGAAGTGAAATTAATTAAGCATCAAGTTTACAGTCATGTGCAAGAGTCTAAGGTGAGAGCAAGCGCTGTTATCCATTTTACACTCAAGGCACATTTTTGCTATGTGTTTATTACTGCATATCCGTACTGGGTAGCAGCAATTCTCTAAGAAATGTCGTGCCAGGTAGCTGGTTTGTACAGGTTAGGCCGAACCGTTTACATAGGTTAGCCAAAACGGTTGTTCAAAGTTTTCGTGTCATTTTGTACAGAGATTTCTTTACAATTCGATTTTCTTTACAATTTGAGAGATTTCTTTACAATTCGAATGAGTTTAAAATTTTGAATATTTAAATTAGTTTAAATTTGGAAATCTAAACGAATCCTTCAACTCTCTCAGGAATTTGATGCTGAATCCATATCAGTCATTATCTTGGTTCTATTTATAACCAATCCTGCGATATATTCATTTCAAGAATTCAAAGAATTTCTAATTCACGGAGTTCACAGGACAGTCGAAGGCTGTCTTTAATACTGCAATCTGAAGGTCGATTGGGAAATAGTAATAAAATATATATAAAGTAGTTACAGAAGATAAGATATAAATAGTAGTTACAGAAGAGAAAATAGTAGTTACAAAAGATATAAATAGTAGTTACAGAAGATAAAACTTAAAAGGTGGGCTATACTTTTATATCCAGCCTGTGACTATCACAATCTAGATCTGTCGGGTCCCAGAATTTAGTAAAAGACGAAAAATTTCTAGAGAAGTATAGGAGATGCATTAAGTGAGCAGGATCTAGCTGTGATCCGTGGATCACCGGCTTGAATCAGTGAAAGACTGCGTTATAAAAACGCTGGAATTGTAAGATCATCGGGGTTGGTCAATCAGAAGACAGGAATTAGATTCTGCATTGCAAGTTAGCTGAGACTTGCATACAGAACACGAATTCTGTCTGTATCGGTGGGAGAATCTTTAATTTGGTGTCAGACTTGTAAAATATTCTAAAATTTGTTTGGGGTTGTAATTAGCTTCGAATACTAAGAGAATACGCATGAATTGTTGGTTGAAATCGTTAGTTTTTCTAACTTCAGGTTTACAGTTCGAGGTCTTTTTAGGGAGCTCAGGAAAATCTTCAGGGTTGTTTTGGAAAAATTTTGTATAGCACTGTTTTTTACTTATATATTTAGACTTAAATTTATTACTATTTGTATTAATATCTGTAGAGGGTCTGGATTTTGGTTTAGAAAACTTAGGGCAGCCTCTATAACTGGCGAGATGAGCACCACCGCAGTCAGCGCAGGTGTACGCGGTACATTTTAATTTTAAGCATTCGATAGTTTTGAGTGGGTCATCGCATTTGACGCATGTTGGGGGGTAGCTGGATCAGGCGCTATTGAATGTTTGGCACGAGAAACATTGGGGCGTTTGGTTCCTACACGGTATGTCACAATTTTTACTTGTATTCCAAGAATTTCTTTGATTTGATATATGGCAACATTGTCGAGGGCTATAGGTGATTGGATGCAGAACAGCGGCATTAAAATTTTATTGATACGGGGACCTTTATAAAGTTGGGTTAAATTATAAAATTAAAATTAATAGTGTAACAGTTCATTTTTTATTAGATCAGTGTCCGTTGGGACAGGGAGGCCTCTGATTACCACTTTTAGGATTTCTCTTTAGGAATGTTCGAAAATAGGCTTTGTTATCGGTTAATTTATGCTGGATTGCAACGTATTCCTCTGTCGTGTTCATTTGAATTTTAACTAGGGTTCCCCTCAGGTTGCCCAGGATGGAGGGAGCTGTAGTTTTAAGATCAGCTAAGTAATCGTGCCCTTTGGCAGCTGAGAAAATAAAAAATGGGACGGCGGTTTTCATTTTATAAGGACAGTCTCCGTAATCTATGCATCAGATGCTGGCACCTCAGGTTTAAGCACTTGATTGATTGTGTTAATGGGGAGGGGATTCCATTGGCTTAGTTAAGTCGGTGGCTTAGTTAGTGCGGTCTGCGTGCCTTATTTGAAGGATTTAAAATCCGTCTTTGTCGATGAGGTGATGTTTTTAACACTTTACAACAAAGTTGAAAAGTGTTTATGACTTTGTTCATTCATTCTGTCTGTCTGTCTGTCTGTCCGTTAGCACGATAACTGCCGTAAAAATGACTTAATCAAAATGAAATTTTAGTATGTTGTTTAGACGGTCTGTAGGACCTATGGGAATATAAATGAATAATATCACCCAATTAGTTTTGGATTGAACCCGGTTTGAAAAAATGAAATACATTGAGCTCTATGGGACCTAATTTTTCAAACATTTTTTAGGCGGATTTAAAATTCACAAATTGCTTCGAAATTTTTAGATAATATTCAAACTGTTCCATAAAATATATAAAAAAATATTCAGCGAAATATATTCAGTAGTTTTTTAAATAAAAATGAAAATAATAATAACACCTCTTATATGAAACGATCAATTGACCATGATATGAAAGTATCACGTGATCCACTTCAAAATGATATATGACATCCATCTTGTCTCAAAATCGTGATTTTTAAAGTTCTTTTTATTTCATATTGAGTGTTGTATCCGTCCTAAAACCACTTTATTTTGGTTTAAATTCTGTGCATCTACATACTAAAACAACGCAATTACAATATATATGAGTTTAAATGCTCATCCAAATTTGATTATTTCTACAACGAAGCCTATTTTTCACTTATGTAAAATGTAAACAGCAAAATATGTAGGATGAGTTGTATAGGAATTGCTGTATTTTTTTAACGCAAAAGAATATAGCTAATGGAGTCTGCATAGCTGATATGAAAGAAATATTCATTGACTTTACCGAGAGAAGGACGATTTTTTGCGATGCAGTTTTAAGCATAGAGTTAAATTACTTGTAGCTCCATGGTCTTAATTTTTAAATAAAATAAATTATTACAGTATTGTGATGAATGTCATGAATGGGAAATTATTTATACATGAAATGCTGCTTTTTTAGAGAGAGCCAGGCGTGTTATTTTTTTTATGACGTCATTTGAATGAATTTCAGTTGTTTTCGATAAAGTTTTTAAATATAATAAATTACCGTGGTATTATGATAATTCTAAAATTATTACCTAGTAATATATCACATTTTAGAGATGTTTAAACCAGGCAATTTATATTTCAATGCCGTCATTTGAATGAAGTTCATTTTTTTCGATGAAGGTTTAAGTTTTCAAATATAGTAAATCAATGTAGTATTGTGAGAAGTTTTAAAATATTACCGATGAATGTATTGCATTTTAGACATGTTTAAATAAAATTGCTTTGAAGTTGGAAAGTGTTTCATAATCAATGCTTTAAGCATGATTGATCTTTCTTGTTTAGTATTAAGATTAAAATTAGAGTTGGAATAAAGATTTTGTTTAGAGTTAAAATTAAGATTAGAGTTAGAAATTACATTTGAATTTGCAGTTAAAGCAAAGGGAGAAGGGTTATTGTTGTGGGCAAGAAAAAGTAGATTGCGTCATTCTGGCGAAAATATTTAAACGGAGTTAGGTGAGAGGAATCTGAGTTGAAGCTACAGAAAAAGGAATACTCCCGTGAGAAGAACTCATGGGGGCTCACAAACATCATGTATGGTTGAAGTATTAATGGCAGATTTTCTATTCAAGTGTGCCAATCTGGTATGGATCTTGTTTCTTTCCTCCGAGGATCTTGTTTACGGATCTTGTTTCTTTCCTCCGAGGATCTTGTTTACGGATCTTGTTTCTTTCCTCCTCATATTCAAGATGTCCCAAAACGCTTAAATCCATCAAAATCTCGAGTTTCGATTTCCAACCATATTATTCGACATATATGTCGACCACCACATAATACGTTCTGTTTAAATTACCATGCATTGTTGAGACATAAATAGTATGATAAAGTTCCAGTCACGTGGGTGTTTAACAGAAAAATTAACAACCTACAATATTCATATTAAGTCATCTTTGCCTTCCACTGCTTGGACACGTTTTAAAAATCCGAATTTCGTACTAAAATTTGCAACGATTTATTAACTTCTCGTGCAACGGGAAATAAGATAAATTTCAAATATTTTAGTGAACGCATCATTCGATATGAAAGGGAGGGTAAGAATATTTTTCCAAATGGAAATTGCATCGTTCGGTTGTAAAGTTTATTTAAATTAGCATAAAAAATTAGGGTAGCGGTACGTTAAATATTTTAGGTATGGGTTGTTTCCCATAAAAGCGGATTTATAAATATAAAATTAAAAGTCTATTTGTTGTTTGATACTTCATTTGCTCCACATGCATATCTAGAGTTTTAGGCGGATTTATTTCAAATTTGTTATAGTCATACTCTACTACCATTATGGCCATCCTCTATGGCCAATTTCTATGGTCATTCTCTACTGTCTATGGCCATCATCTCACGGGTAAATGTGTGCATGTTTCGAGCTTCTATAGACCAGGTTTGTCGAGATGTTCAAAACAAGAAAGATCAAACATGCAGAAAGCATTGATTATGAAGCACTTGTCAACTGTAATGCAATTTCAGTAAAACGTCTCTAAAACGCGATACATTCAGAGCTGATATTTTTAAATTATCACAATACTACAGTAATTTATCACACTTTCAAACTTAAGACGTCATCGAAAAATACAATGGTAGTTACACAAAAAGAACTTTATTCAAGCAGCTTCATCGAAATATAAATGGTCTACAGACCGTTTCAACAACATACTAAAATGCCATTTTGGTACAGTCATTTTTACGGCATTTATCGTGCGAACGGACAGACAGAATGACAAAAGTCATAAATACTTTTCAACTGTGTTGGAAAGTGTTAAAAAAATATAAATGACGATATTGCAATTTGGGCTGAATTACTGCCTTAGAATATAAGATTATGGAAATAAATTTATTAATATTTTTTATTTCTTGTTATGTGTTTAATTTTGGCAAAGAGTTTTCAAACTCATTATGATAAGGAACTTGAGCAACGTATATAAGCACAAATATTACAATAATGCAGCAGACAGCTGTTTCGAGAATTCGCTGGATCTCCTTCGTCAATTGCAAGAAAACCAACAATTCCAAAATTCAAAAGATGAATGGGTTGTGTTATTTTTGTATACATATTTTATTAAATTTGTATACATATTTTAATGGTAAAGTTAAAAAAAGAAATTGAAGAATAACGAATAATGGCAAAATAAAAAGCACTACACCAATTAAAACAAATATATCATTAAATGTTTTATTAGATTTTATGTTTCCTATAATACCGTAAAACGGGGCAATTGTATACCTCTGAATTGATGGAGATTTCAACTTTAAATAAAAAATATATTCTGCAATTCAGAATTTTTCTGTGTTAAGAACGTTGGAGTTCACAGTTTTTGTAGACAGATTTTTAGAATTTTAAAAATTAATAATTTACATGAAAAGTAAATAATTCTAAAAAATGATTAATTTACATGAAACAAAGAATTCTGAAAAATGACAATTTGCATGAAACATACAGAATAATATACAAGAAAGATTAATCATGCATAAAGCATTGATTATGAAACACTTTACAACTGAAATGCAATTTCATTTAAAAATCTCTAAAATGTGATACATTCAGTGGTGATATCTTTTACATTATCACAGTACCACAGTAATTTATTATACTTAAATATTTAAAACTTTATCGAAATATAAATCATATGATTCTCTATGCAAAATCAATGAATATTTCTTTCATATAGCTTGTATTCCAGACTCCAGAGCTATATAATTTTGTATGAAAAAAAATCGTTAATTCTTATACAACTCATCTTACAATTGCTTAATTTCTTTACATTTCGCAATCTATAAAAATTAGGTTTCGTTGTAGGAATAATCAAAGTTCAGTGATTTTTTAAAATAAAAAATATTGAAATTGCGTTGGCCCAGAAGTTAGATGCACAGATAAGATGCAAAAATAAAGTGGTTTTATTACGGATGCAACACTAAATGTAAATAAATCTTCAAACTTCACGATTTTTAAACAGAGGAAAAAATGGATGCCATATTTTTTGAAATGAGTCATGTTATCTCTTCATATAATATGAGGGTAATTATTACTTCAATTTTTATTTAAATTACCTAACATATTTTGCTTAAAATTTTTTCACGTATTGAATGAGATAATTTGAATATTTCCTAAACTTTTGGAAGCAATTTGTGTATTTTCACTCAGCTTAAAAAATGATTAAAAAATTACGTCCTATAGGAATCAATGTATTTCGTTTTTTCAATCAGGGTTAAATCTGAAACTAATTAGGTAATATTATTCACTTACAGTCCCATATGTCCCACAAGCAGTGTTAATAACGTACTGCAATTTCATTTTGATAAAGTTCTTTTACGGCAGTTATCCAGCGAACGGGCAGACAGGCAATATGAACAACATCATTAACACTTTACAACTATGCTTGAAAGTCTTAAAAATGGTAATACATGAAATATCGAATTAACAAGAAACGCAAAGAATTTGGGAAAATAATTAATTACATGACACGTAAAGAATTCTAATGTTTATTAGAATTATGTACGTTTCAGGAGAAAACTTTGACATGAAATGTATAGAAATCTGAACAATGATAATTGACATAAAATGCAAATAATTCTGAAAAATATTAATTTATATGAAACGTAAATAATTTTTACAATGTCATAAATGATATATACACATACTGAAACCTGTTTAGTGAAATACAATAATAGCGTGTAGCAATTTATAGGGTTTATGCGTAACTAGGAAGGATTTCAAAATCAATATCATGCGAATATGAATGCAAAGGTAAAAATATTTCCCGCCGGAAATCAAAAGTTTCCTTGCAAATGCTATTTGAATTTGAAAAATGTGCAATGGAGAAAAATCTATCGAAATTTAGAATTTTCCTTTATTTCTACATACAATATATACAATATAAAAAAAAGTAATATGACGGAGCTAAAAATTCGAATTTAAGCATTTTACTAATTTATATGTTTTCAGCATACCTGAACTTTGTCATTTAAAGCAGATGTCACTATTTTTGATCCAGAATTAAAAGAAATCTTTTTTTTTATTTTGAAGCAAATGGCACCATTTACAGGATAATAAAATGTTCTCTTTTCTAAATATTGCACATGTGTTTGGGGAAAATCTTTCAGAATTGTATTTATATTCACTATTATCAAATTAGTGAAATATTTTCAAGTATTTTTAATAAGAAATAATTGGACTTTTTGTTTATTTGCTGTCAAGAGATACTGATAAAAGAAATTTCACTTTTAAACATGCAGCTATCTCTAACGAAATAGTCAAGTGAATTAATCTAAGAGTTATGCTTAATTTAATGAGTGACAAAAGAATCTCTATCGATTCTCAACGAGATTTAGATATATGAAATCGCCAATTGGTATTGGTAGTTTTCGACAATATTGGAATTTATTAATCAGTAGAGTAGTAACGAAATGTGATAAAATAATTTAAGGAGACATAAAACCCATGACTAAAATTAGTATATAAATAGCTTCATGGAGTATATTTTAACAAGGGCACAAAAAATAGTTAGAAAAACCTTTTATTATCTGTGTGTAACTTAAATGTATGAAAATGTGTTTATTAAAATGCATGCAACTTACGTGTGTGAAAGCCAACCAAACACCAAATTTGGATATTCTAGCTGCTCCAATTCTCAAGTTATTCACCAAAAACCAGTACATTCCTATGGTGAGCTCAGTACTTTTTTCAGGTATACATCCAAGTGGGCAAATCCTCACCCGCAAGACGATTATTTGTCTCCCTCCCTAAGACATTTTATATAACTTATTTTCTATTTATGTGACAGCATTTATATATATTTATATAGGCTCAATAGAAAACTTCCTCTCCCTAAAGTTTCCTTCTCCCCCCTTCATCGAACAAAAAGTCCTGGAAAACTGCTGGTGTAGACCCAAGACGGGTTAGCTCAATTAGATTAAACCCAACAAGTTAAAATAATCCGTTAAAGACAACAAAATGCTAAATTTGGAATTTCTATTTGCTCCCATTATTGGGCTATTGCTAAACAACCAGTATATTCTAATGGAAAGCCGAAGACGAGCTTGCCCGATAAGATTCAAAATCAAAAGAATTAAAATTTAGAACAAACGAGAATCACATACCAAATATTCTGTAAATGGAATTAATGGACCCTGATTGGTCAGGTCAGGATCTCAAATATGTGAATCACTCTGGCAAACAAGCACAACATCAAGTAAAATAAAAGGTTATAAAAATAAAATTAAATATAATATCTAAATAGCAATGAAAATAAATGAATACCATTTTGTAATTTTATCATTAAAGTGGAACCCCGGTTTTGTGCTGCTCCTTAGAACCGAAAAGATTCATATGCGTTATATGCGAGAAAAACATTGTAGGGGAAACTCTGCTTTGACTAGTATATAAAAATATAGGAAAACCAGTTAGGAAATATAAATGTACCACTCACCCAGCTTTACAATATCATGTTATGTTTCACATAGAAAAATTCCAAATGTATGAAAAATATTAAATCTCTATAATTTAGCGAATGTCAAAATATAATTTGCTGTTCATTTTTAAATGGACTCCCCAGAGTCCTCAGACAAACACTATATTTGTGGAAAAGAAACGATTGAGAAAACAGCGGTATCTGCTAGCTTATGCAGCGTCCACTCGGGCTACGGCAACTAACTGACAGTGGGTGAGTCCCGTTCCCTTTCAGCTCATCCCCCTCCGAGGGGAGACATATTGGGTATGTCTCTCCTGAACAATACACCCGTGCTTAAGATTGTCAGATTCCACTCGGTGCAAAAATGTTTCCACATCTCCCTTCGTTTATATATACAAAAAAAAATTATACGTTTATTTCGGATAATAAGTAATTAAAATAAAATATTAATAGGAAACTATTTTGTGTATACGCTGTCTACCTTGTGCGTAAGGATAGTCATGTGTTGGACAAATAAGATTTCCATCATACAAATTCTTCGGAAAATACAGTTTAAAGGAAATTTCGCTCCACTTTTATGCATGCATGCACAGAACTTCCCAACCCTGTACACGTCAGGAACAGTACAGTACTCTGTACAGTCTTCCAGACTCAACCGTTTGAAAATATAGCTGGTATTTGCAGCTCACGAACAGCGTTCTACGTATAGAATGAGTGTGTCTGTTACTGTGGAATATCTCATGGCTTTATGTTTTAGAATTACTAGTGTAAACCTTTTCGGAGACATTAGCATATGTGTAAACATTAAGACATATATGTAAACATTAACTTTTTCTTTGTAAGCAATACATCGCTAGCGATTTTTACAGTGTTGTTTAATATTATATAATGAGTGTAAATACTTGATTGAATATTGAAACCTAATAACTTTACTTAAGCATAAAAGATTATATATAATATATTGTATATATAATAATGTTATAATTAATAATAAATGGTATTGTAATTTCATCAATTTAGCTTCATTTTTGCCAATTTGACGACATTTTCATTCTTTTTCGTTCGTCAGATATCACATCCTCTCTCTCTCTCACACACACACACACAAGCACCACCTTCAAACATCTGATTCAATTTTGGGATGCTTGAAACGTGTTCTTCCGTCAAAAACTCGAATTCGAATTTTTGGTCCCAACACAATATTGTCTCTATACATTATACTATGCATGTTGGGAAAGTAATATATCTTGTACTGTATTTCTAATTTTTTGAATAATGTATCTATCTACAGATAACATTCTGCAGCGATAACATCCATCCTTGAGTTATCATGGCCACTCGTCACATATTATTTTATTCCAGAACTCTTAAAATCTTGCTTTTCTGTTAATCTTGAATTTTTATATAATGGGGAAGAACCAATTATCACTTTAACCATATACATAGTATAATGAATACGGAATTATATTAAAATTCTAGATTTTCTCATTATTTTAAATTTCTAGATTAACAGAAATGCAAGATATTAAGAGTTGCAAATTCAGTTTTATTTTGTGCAATTAAACTCAATTTAATTAATTATTAAAAAAATAAAGAGAGCGTGAATATGAGGATGCAAAGACAGTCATGTGCTGCCCACATCAGATTTTTATTATTCAAATTATGACTGGATAACAAAAATATAGTGAGCAGTGAAGAGAGTTAAAATATTTGTCCCCCAGATATAAGGGAATGTTATCTAAATATTCATCTTAAGCAAGTGTCCATGCTGTTATCACATTATGCCAAATACGTACATTCAACTTGCAAATTTCTATTGAAACTTAACTGGTGAGCTAGCAATCACTACACATTTTTTGTAATTTATGACTAAAGTGAAGTTTTGAGTGACTAGATGGTGTTAGCCATTCCCATTTTCATTTGATTACGCAGTATATTCATCTGACTAAAATTGCGCTCTATTGCCTTCTTGAAACAGAAAAACTATTGCTTTTAGGGCAAAGTTAACGCGTCCGGCATTATAATGCTCTTAAACTCTATCTCTTCTGACCAGAAGCACACTGATGTTTCGTCCAAGATCTGTCTGTCCACTCAACTAAAGTTAAATATTCTATTAATTGCCCATTTTCAAATTTTATTTGGCAATATTCCAAACTTCGCCAATAAAGGGACTAAGCAAAGATTTGGAAGAAGCGAGCATCGAAATGATTTTAAAGCATTTTTGTCTGTATTTTCTCTTAGTAATTACAGAACTTACTAACGTAGTGATTGCAAACAGAATCAACTTTACATGCAACTATTGTTCATCAAAACTTTACATTCAACTATTGTTCATCAAACATATAAGCACTACTTAAATATAAAAAAAAGGCTTATATCCGATTTAAAGTAATGAATCTGGCCTAGTTATGGACGTGGTCCAGTTATGGACATGGATTAGTTATGGACGTTGCCTAGTTATGAGCGTTTCCTAGACATGGACGTGGTCCTAATCAGAAGGATCTGACTTTCAAACATTACTTTTTTTCACTTAAATTATGAATTTTCTTTCTTTAGATTGTAAGGAATGTAAGATTGTAATAAAAAGTAAAATTTAAACCATGCCATAAAAAATGCTTCATATAATTATAATAATAAGCTTTATATATTCTAAAACGCAAAAGACTATAATATCCTCTACTCTACGAGATTCTAAAAATGCCAAATACATCAGAATGAGCTTATTTTAAATGTTATTCTAAAATTCAGTCTGGTGTAATTATTCATATTATAATCATTTCATCAATACATATCTAGTACAATTTTGCATTAAATGCTGCAAATACTAGCAATTATTAGACTTCATGTGTGTCACTTGACAAAATATGATGTGAGCAGTACATGACTTTCACTACAAATTACAATGGCTTTATTTCTGTCACATAGAAATAATAACGTACTTAAATCCACGGCACAATGTTTTTAACGTTGAAAAGTACATTAAAATTTGGCGCATTTCAGAACGACAACATCTAAAATTATACAAAAGTACCCAATTAACTTATATTTCCTGCAATAATTCTTCAATTTGGCATCATTGCCGTAACTTGAAGGTTATTTTTGCCAATTCCACAGCATTTTCAAAAAGTCGCCAAGTTGCCGATATTTCGCCGTATTTGTCTGTAGGTCGTCAAGCTTGTCACCAAGTGTTCGGACGATATTTCTTACTGTTCATTATGTAATTTGTTAGTAAAAGTTATTTGAAAAACGTGTAGAATCTCGAGAAAGGTTCAAGCTTGTGTTCTAAAGTTTACGTCATTCGATAATAAGAAATTTCTTATAAAATGAATAGTTATTAGCATCATTCAATGTCCTGAATTTTTTAATAGTTTTTCAATAATTCCTTCAAAAATTGGGGGACATCCATACGTAAACGCTTCCATACGGGGTCTAAAATCAATACTGTTCCAATATTTTCCGATGCTACTAATCGCACCAAATTACTTGTTCGAAACACTGCATGCGATCATGAAGTATCGCTTCTACAGACTCACGAACACACACACTTAAAATATAAATATACACACAGACAACTCCTCAAAATGTCTGAATCGAGTACAGGGAAGCTTAAAATGTGATGTTCCGTCGAAAGCTCGAATTCGAATTTTCGGCACCGTCCCAATGCTTTCTCTATACGTTAATGTAATGTATGTAGAGAAAATAATATAGGAGTTATATATGGAATGCAAATGCATCCTAGTTAAATCGCCCTCACCCTCTTTATGAAAATATATATTGACACAGATGTTCTGTTAAAATAACAATAGAACTGCAAAATATTATAACAATATTTTTCAGCATAAAATTTTAAATATTATTATCACATACTGATAATGCAATTCCAACACATTCGAAATATCTCATAAATTATTAAATTTTATAAATTTCCTATGTAAGTAGGACAAATAACAAAGTGTTAATAAATATGGTAACATCTTATTTGATGTACTCACCGATTTGGCTAATATGCAACTGTCTATGGCTAAATTTATATCTATATTGGCTAGACAAGAACATACATAGCTAAATGTAAAAAAATGGCTAGATCTAGCCCTAAAACGGCTAAATAAGAAACAAGTGACATAGTGAAATTGGACAGCGTTGTCCACACTATAGTTCTTTCCCAGGAAACGAAGATTCTAGCAGATATATGGTTTGTGATTGAAACTGCGTTCTATGCATTTTAACTTGCTGCTTCAGTTTCCGAAACAGCTTTCCAGAATGTTGACTTTTACTATCGTATCCAGACGTTGATTAAACGAAATTTCAATTTAAGATTAATTTCCTTTTAAAATGTTTATGGTAGATAAAAAAAAAATTCTTTTTACACAAACTCCCATGGTACTTATAAATAATTCGATGTTTTTCTTTTCCAAAATCTACACTACTGGTTTATTACAAAAAATTATTATAAGACCGCTACACACAAAGTCTCTCCAACAAGTTAAATTGGGATTCAATTCAATTAGAATAGTAAACATTTTGGTATATAACAGAAATTTAATAATGCATTTAACGATACTATCATAACTCTAATCGACTAGGTAGGTCGGTCTTCAGTAGGCAACATACCTGACAGCTGCGTGGGTGGTTCGCGTGTAAAAAACGATATAAAAAGATTTTTGAAATCGGAGTGATAGAACCAAACACGGAAGCAAATGCCACTGATAGCAGCTGATAGACGGATGCAGCTTTTTCTCGGTGGCTGCAAATAGCTTGTATACCATTTGACCCAAAAGTGATTAACTTAAAACTTTCCTATGATTACATATCTGTATTGTTGCAAATGTGTAATATTCCCTCACTGGAGCCTTTTCTTTTGAGATCCAGACGGAGAAAACGCTCGCACAGGCTTTTCATGACGTGTATCTAGTGTTGCCAGATGCTGAAGTACGGAGATGGGTTTCCAGATTTGGCGATTTATCGCCAATTTGGCGACATTTGACGACTTCTCGAAAGTTTGAGATGTTCCTCGAAATAATCAAAATTCTAAGTGATATAAAAGATTTTCAGAAGTTTCTATGGAGTGTCTATTAAAGGAATCACCACTCAGTCGAAAAGAGTTGACGTGATACGAGTTATATTAAACTGTGATTTTTGTCAATGTTTTGAGAATAACAGTGGCTGTTTTGTGAAATGACTTTCGACAATATTTTAAGAAAAATATCGGTTATTTTATGAAATTAGTAAAGCACTTAAGTGTCTTATTGCATAGTGTTCCTGTTTACGCTGTGCGTGTGGAAAAACGTGTAGTTATCCAGAAATTTGGACTCATTCTTATATCCTGAGCGCACAATCACGATTCCCGCGGATACGTAGTAATATTATTAATTCAAATCCGTTTTCACGAATGCTCTTCTAGCTAGTCTAAATAATAATGAAACTTTTAGAACTCGAATTCTAATTGGCTCGATTTCTTGAAGTTTTGCCCAATAATATATTAAGCTGTTACGTTTGAGAAATACTTTTCAGAATAAAAAACATTTTGCAAATGTATCTTATTTCAACCAGGAAAGTTTTCTTCACATGAGTATCGGATTATTAATCAAACCAAGCTTCAGTTTCTGGACTTTACCTAGACGAGTCGCCATGGAGACCATACTTATATATTTTCCTTTTACAAATTGGCTTATGCCGACCGTCAATTCAATTTTAATCATTATTTAATGCTGTACAATCTCATTAATTCGAAAAATCACATTTTAGAAAATATAAAATGACCATTTTGTAAATAAAACATTTAAAAAAAGATTTGATATATTGTATTCATAAAATGGTCTTTGTGAAAATCTTTGTTCATTGATAGTTTTGTACCAGATATTTACCGAAGTTTGTTATTGTTTTTTCGGCTTTACTGTAAAATCGTTCTTTTCTCTCTGAAGATAATTTAAAATATTAAACGATAAAAATCCAAATTCAGGATATATTTAAAATTTTGGTGTCTGAAAAAAATAATTTTATAACAGAGAGCAAAATTTAGATCCAAAGCCTTATTAAACAAATGATATATTTTTCATAAAGTTATTTTTCTACAGTAATTACTCTTAATATATATCAGTTAATTTCTAAACAAATATGAAAATGAAACCATTATTATTTTTCCTTTATTAATTAAGAATGCGTTTATGCAATTCATTTATCCCTGTAATTATAAAATTTTGAAAAAAGAACAATATATGCATTCGCGCTTCCAACTGAAGATAATAGTATTCACGAATTCAGAGCT
Source organism: Amaurobius ferox (assembly GCA_951213105.1). Taxonomy (NCBI): domain Eukaryota; kingdom Metazoa; phylum Arthropoda; class Arachnida; order Araneae; family Amaurobiidae; genus Amaurobius; species Amaurobius ferox. The sequence continues at coordinate 119,304,732 of OX578151.1, forward strand.
GGGTAGACTCAAAATTAAACAACTTCAAAAGAAACCAAATATATTCCAAAGATACAGAAACTGGCAACTGTGTACAGGGTTTCCAATATTTTGATCAACTTCATGGCCAGAATAAAACATAGCAAAAAGTGGATATATTTTATACCTAGAGTATTCTAAATACCTAGACTATTCTAAGTAGTTGTAAATTTAGCCATTTTATGACCATAATTTAGCCATTTTATTCAGTAGCTTCGCTCTGAAAAATTGGGGAAGTGAAGTAGCAAAATACACCATATCTTCAATCATCATTATAAACTTCAGTGACCACGCTAATCCTTTTTGGGTGAACGGAAATTCTAGTGGAAATATGGTCGATGACTGTAATCTATGCCCTATTTATTTTAATTTGTTGCTTCTGTATGCAAAGCAACGTTCCGGATTTCCTTTGATGGATGAATTCGAACACGACATTAAACGAAATTTCAGATTATGAATACTTGTCTTTTGGAACACTTATGGTAGATAAAAAAAATTTAGAAGTTCTCTAAGCAAACTCACATTGAATTATACAAAACTCAAATAGGTTTTATTTTTGTGTTATTGGGTTTCTAATATCTATCCAACTGGTTTACTGTAACTAGAAAATATTATTACGCCCTACAAGCCGCTACTCCCAAATAAAGTTCCTCCAGTAAGTTATATTGTGTTTCAATTTAATTAGAATATTAAAAATATTGGTATATATCATAGTTGTAATGAAATATTTAACGCTATTCTAACAAAACTCTAATCGACTAGGTAGGTAGTAATTTGCAAATCTCAGCGAAGCCTTCAGTAAACAGCATACGTGGGTAATTCGCGAGTAGTAACGATACATAAAAATTGATGAAATCGGAACGATATGATCGAAAGCGAAGCAGAGGACACTGATAGCTGCTGAGAGACCGAAGCTTTTTATCCGTTTTATTATTTTCATTTTTGCCCTGTGGCTTCAAATAACTTACATACCCATCGACCCGAAAGAGATTAACTTAAAATATCCTTATTATTAAATGTATTTATTTACTCAAATCTGTTAGCACGAATGTTCTTCTAGCTAGTGTGAATAATTATGAAACTGTTTGATCTCGAGGTCTAATTAGCCCGATTTCTTGGAGGTTTGTCCAGTAAAATATTAAAATGCTATGTTTCTGAAGCACTGTTCAGAAGAGAAGAGTTGCAAATGCATCTTATTTCAACCAGAAAAGTTTAGTTCAGAGTATCGGACTTATTAATCAAACTAAGTTTAAGGACTTTATCTAAACAGATCACCATGGAGACCTAGTTATATATTTATAGACCTAGTTATAAATTTTGAAAAAGGATGATTATATACATTCGCGTTTCCACAGAAAATGATAGCATTTACGAATTCAGAACCTGGCAGATTCAGAATAGACAATTTCAAAAGAAACCAAATTTATCCCAAAGATACAGAAACTGGCAAAATTTATCCATTTTTGGGTGCAGGAATGGGTGAACAGGATTCAGTGGCGGGATTCCCCGTTTCTCTTCGACAACGAACATCATCAAAACACGTCGAGGTACTAGCACATGTCTAAAAATAGCCAAATGACTCTGAAAAATTCTCCAAATAATAATAATAGCCCATTCAACATATAACATTAAGTGAAGCACAGCTTTACCTGCGTCACGTGACTAGCCGCCACTTTGTTCCGAGATATGGTTAAATCTAGCGATAAAACGGTTAAGTTTGCAATTCTGGCTAAATACCTGTTGAGGATTGCTTTGACAATCGCTTGCAAATGGTTTTTTGGTTTGAAAAGCTTTAAAACTAAAAATTAACTTCGTTAAAAGCAGCATACAAGACATTTGAACATTTAAGATACATTTCTCAATATAAGAGAGATTGATTGGCGAGCATTATAAAAGTAAAGACGGAACAATAATATTCAACGGTTTCACCTATAGGTCAGACAAGTGCAGTAGGATTCCGTTCTCATATCAGGTAACAACATCCTTGAACCGGTTTCGGGTTTATTTTAAACTCGTCATGGTCAACAAGCCGATATTTGCAATGACACCAAGAAAAATTCTATATGCCACAACTTTATGAACTTCTATGAGAACGGATGAATTCAAAAATATTGATAACTAAGACTTGAGGATTAGATTATCCAGAGATTTTCCATGCGATAACAAGTGGTCATTCGGCCTCTGAGCCAAACTATATATACACTTATGTCCAAAAATTGAGCAACAAACGGCATAGCATATTCGACGAGAGAAACAACGTGTAGCCACAAAACTAGACTGCAGAATAGATTTTGAATACCAACACTTTTAATAAGGAAATATATTAGGTATAAAAATGGCTTGTTAGTGTAGAGTCTGTATCTCCGCGTCACGGATTCCAGAAGGAAATTCGAAGGAGACAAATTATGAAAACTGAGTAGACAAAATCATCCGAGTGACGGCAGGCAACAAGGGAGGGGGGGTAATAGGGCGTCTCGAAGGGGCAGAAACAGTCCACAGTAGCCCGAGTCCTAAGTGTCAATCGTTCCGTCATTTGCCGCTTGTGGAACAGGTATTAAAGCGAAGGAACAGTGTCGCGAAAACCAGCAAGTAGATGACTGTTTTCTGTGTCTATGTGCATGACGCCACATGTCAATCACTGCACATTAGTTTGCTTCCGACCTAGCAGCGTCGGTAGGAAGATATGAATCTCCGGAAACTGTTTACAGACGGCTACATACAGGTCAACTGCATACAAGACGACCAGTGGTTTGCGTTCCACTGACGCGATCACACAGATGAGCCTGCTTTACCTGAGCTCGAGATCACCTCAACTGGACTCTACAACAATGAGGTACTGGGGGTGAGTCACGGTTTTGTGTACAGAGTGATTCCCGACGGTTATTGGTCTGGAGACGCTTGGAATTCGCTATGACGCCAGTATTTCATTTTTATTATAAGCGAACGGATTCTTAAAATGTTATCTGGTTTTCACAAATTTACTTTGAGTTCCTTTGTAGTATTTATTAGAGGTTTTGCCTCTTTAATCCAGGGTACGTCGGTTACATTTTCTATTAATAAATAATACAAATGCGGATGAAAGTGACACAAATCAATTTTCGAAATGCCTGTTTTAAACAAAAATCTTTCCCGAACTTGAATTGTTTATTTACAACCCTGCCAATTGTATAGCGCAATTTTATGACGACAATATACATACTTCACTGCTTGATGAAAATCCCTGTTCTCCGCTCCGTATTTAAAGCATGAGATAACATCTGGCGGCAAAAGATGGCACTATTAGCAATCGTGCAATAGAACCCTCCGTTCACGACACAAATCTGCCGTGAGTGAGAAGATTTTTCGACCGAAAATAACTAAAAAACTGCTTCAAATGATTCAACTGAATGTTATTTGATAAACTCTAAATGCTCTACAAGTATCTTACAAACAAACATAGAGACGCCATCGTATTTATTAGCATTAGGAATGCCATAAACATGTAGATCCCTCAATTTCTAATAGGACTTTTTTACAACATCTTAATGTTTCATTTTACATTGTTTCATGTATTGCATGGAATGCAAAACTTATCGATTAAATACGTAACACACACACAAATTATGAACCGTGTTTTAAGAAACGAGATCTTAAAACATGTACCAGAAAATTTAAGGTACTTAAATATCTTATGCTATGAAATGGTTGATATATCTTGGTTTCACAAATGTAAGTTTCAAAACAAAATTTGTAAAGATTTCTTGAATGTAAGAGCGCTGTTAAGGAATTTCCAATTCAATATGTTGCTAGTATGAATAAGTAAATCGATCAGAACTCGAAGGGAAAGAAAAATATTACGGAATTGAAATCAAAATATTCTCATAGAAATATGCAGTTGAATTTTCAGTACATGCAGGTTGAAAATGACACATCAAGTATCTTTATTATTTCGCTGGCAAGAGTACGTAGAACATGTATTGTAATGTTAGGGTCGAGCTTCCACTGCAGATAGGACCAATGGACTAGTTTCGCATTTATTATCTGTTCGTCAGCATTAAATAGCCAATAATTGTAATCGTAAGAGAAAATTTGCTAAAAATTTCGGTGTATCTGCAAAATAAATCGGTATGTCTGCTTAATAATTAAGTATATCAAGGAAGAAAAATGATACAAATCACAATCACCCTATTTTCCTCTAGCTCTTCATGTGAAATATATAAAATGGTTGATTGATATTCGTAGATGCTAAAAATGTATAGCAACGTCAAAAATCGACTGTCGATTTTTGGCTATATCACAGTATATTGGGCAATACGTCATAATAAAATACTCTTTCATTTCAGAACCCTTTTCCTTTATATATACCATGTACTGTAGGTAAAGCAAAAATTCCATTATAATCTGGTATATCACTTTCCTTACACACATAGTATACGTATATCACTTTCATTACACACATAGTATACGTCCGGCCGTCCAAATAGTTGCTCTTAGTCCTCTGGACGAGTCGGATGGTCTGGGTCTTCAACACATAGTATACGTATAGAAACTGTATTATGACGGGGTCGGAAATTCGTATTTGAGTTTTCGGCGGAACACGTTTCAAACACCTCTGAACTCGAATCGAAAGTTTTCAGATAATGTCGATGATGTCTGTGTGTGTGTATGTTAGATAATATGTATGTTGGTGAATATGTAGGTTAGTGAGTGTGTATGTCAGTGTAGAATCTGTAAATACCGAGTCATTGACTTCAAACTTGCTTGAACGTTCAGAAGACCCCCGAGTGTTCGAATGAAATTTTGAAAAAAAATCCTTAGAAAAGCAAAACCTTCATTAATGTTACCTAAGTGTAATCATGTCTTATGCAATTTTTCATTAGAAAACGAATGATATTAACTTTAAAATGATAGTATGTAACGTTCTCGAGATATTGTTGAATTTTCAAATAAATTTATAGAAAAAATTAAATAAATTAAAAAAGTATGAACTATCGTGAAATATATTAACTTTTAATATGCAATAGTGTAACAAATTTGTTAACATCTTTCCCGTGAATAGTTTGTACCATTAACGAGAGTAAATACTTTCTACAACATTTTTATATTTTCATACCCTATAAGTCGTCATGAGTCATTTATTTATTATATAAAAGTTATATCTGTCTGCTTGTAACGCTTGGCGACTAATTTGTCTAAATGTCGCCAAATTGGAGACTTTTTGTAAATATTGCCAAAAATTGATGAAAAAATTAACATCATTGCAAAACTGTCACTAAATTAACGAAAAGTACATTAAATTGATGAATTAATCAAAATGTTTTTGTATATGGACTATATTTCTTATTGCGGATGCTATCAATATTGATAATTGTCAATTTAGAGTTGCGTGAAATATGAATAAATTTGGTCCTGCGAAATAGTTTTACATATTCTCATCTGGAAAAATATGCTAAATGTTTAAATTCAATGTTTAAACATTGTGCGGTGGTCTTGGGCATCATATCTTTTTGCTGTGAAAGAAGTAAGTTTATTGCATTACATAGAGGAAGTCATGTGCTGCCTATATCATATATTTTAAATTTACGATATATTGCTAACCACTAAAATAAAATCCATTTAAAATTTTTTTACTCCTTAATTATGAAGCAAATTTATTCACGTCCAACACTATTGTAAAGGACATAATCTCTTTCAAAAGTTGTTGTTAAACAATAAAGCATAAACTATTTTCTAAACCACATGCCTCTAGAAACCATAAACTCCTGTAACTGTGTTATCTAACAATAAAAGAGATAGGCTTCGGTCTTGTAAGAGAATGTGGAATATATTTACTCAACCGTTAAACATTAAGTTGTCAAAAGCAACGGACACCTCTGCAGTTGAAAGAGTCGGAAATGAGCAAGGCACATCATTAACATGGAATCAATGGTTTTGGCGACATTTGGAAAACAAATGATCTGTTGCTTTAGTCATTTCACTTTAACTTCAGATCAAATTAAAACGCCGAAGGGGAACGGCAGTACAAATCGAAACTTCCTTAAGACTCGGTCAAGCTGTGAATAAATAAACCTATTCTCATAATCATCCAAGTTTTATAAAAGACCATGTAGGCGGGTTCTGTGACTATAAAGTCAACCATTATAGTTCATGAACACGTTTGAAAATGCGTCCGTCTTTGCGTATTTAAGTCTGAAACGACAACTAAAGATTAACTAAGCTCCACGAAATTTTATGTGAAAGTTCATTACGCAAGGTGGTAAAAAAAGTATTTGTCAAACTTTAAGGGTAGGTCAGATATAATAAAACTCTCCTAGTAATATGTAGCCGCAAACGCCACCGTGGGGGTGCTGGAGATACAGGACGAAGTAAAAGGAAAGATATGAAGATAATAGATCATTGGTTTAATTAATATAACAATTACAAGTATCATTCACAATTGTTTATAATATTATTAAAGTTGGTGTTAAAAATTCGTGCCATCCGAAGATATAAATGCCTGGCAACGTCGACGGATGGATTGGCGAACACGTTTAAAAATACCCGGACGCTCGCTGACACTTGCTGCTGCCTCAGCGTCAGATGTTACAGGGTCTTGTAAACAAGTCGTTTGGGGTAATCCTACAGGAAGAAATCAATATGGTATAAATCGAGGGAATGTGGTGGCCAACTGACGAGTCCTTCCCTGCTGATTCCTCTTCCGGACAAGTTCATATTGAGATAATCTTGCACAATCTGGCTGAAACATGCACATCTGCAAATGGCAAGAAATTTGAGTACCTACTTTAATACTATTTTAAACAATTTTAATTGATACTTGAAATTGTTATGTCTAATAAACTTGTGCTGTATTATTTGCACTTCTTTCTTTTTGTTTCCTCCTGTATCTGTAGTACCACACTGTGGCGTTTGCGGCCACATGTTCCTAAGCAAAACGGGCTTGATTTTGTACGCATAACCTACTCTTAAAGTTTGTCTAACACATTTTGGACCACCCTCTATAATGAATTTCAACAATGAAGAAGTATTAGTAATATGATTTGAACATGGATTATTCGAAATTTTGAAATATTTTCAAAGCATCATTTCCTATCGGGGCATTGCTAATTCCCAGACCAATGGTATATAGTGTATTCGAAAAAATGACAAATTCGTCAACACTATGGAGAAGAACGTAAAGTTGTTATATATTAACAGCATTGGTGCGACGAGCTTATTTACATGGAAACACTACATGCATTCTGATAACATTATCCACCATAAACCACCGTTCGCGCCACAGCCCTCTTCATTACAAGGCCTGCGCGCTAATCCAACGTGGCGACTGCTGCAAGCGGAATCTCATTTTCAGAACTCAGCTCTGTTTGTTTGTATAATTTATTTGTGATATATGGGGCATACACAATAACAAATACTGTCTTAAAATTTATTTTTAATAACATACATTTTGACTAAGTAATTCAAGTTTGCTGAGATATGATAGTATGTTATATCACCTACACATTAACAAATAATAAATCATCATTGAAGGCAAATGATATATACAAATTAACAAATAACTCATAAAATTTACAGATTTGCACAATTTACTAAATTGTTACAGGTTTTGAATAACAAATCAAGGTCTGGTATTTCTCTGATATACTTCAAATGTATGTTAATTTATTCAACATCTAGTTCTTCACTTTTATAAAATACTTTACATGAAAGATCCGAAAATACTTTAAAACAAATTATAATATGAGGTAAAAGTGAATCACTTATCTTTAAAACAGTTACCCAGTCTTGATTTTTGATCAAAGACAAACTCTTATTTTGCTTTTAACTATCCTTTATGTAAAGTTCAAACTCGCCTATGTCTTTCAATTGTGAACCTTCAAGTCATTTTTCATACGTTAAAATACTTATTTCCAAAACCTCGTGTAACCGATCGGCATCTTTCTCTTTACGAGTTTTTCTTTTCTTTGGATTTTGCATTTTTAAATGCAATGTCTTCTCATTAACAACAATTGGAACTGCATCCGTCGTCAAAGAAGGTTTGGCACATGTAATATGGTGAATTACACCGTGTTTATCCTGCCACTTTTCGTCGGTAACAATAATTTCTTTAGCAAAGTACGTAATACAAACACGAGCATTTTCGGTGTACACAAAATTTTCACGGCGAATTCGATTTATCCAACTCTCGCGGCTATTTTCTTCTTCTGGGAACCTGAAGCATGTAACATATGGTGGATTATAGTTGCTCTTACATCCGGGCGAGCTGCACTTGAATGGCATTTTCTAGCCTAAAACATTAAAATAATTATGTTTATGCATTAAGAATAATTATATTTATACACGAAGAATAATTATGATTGTATATTAAAAATAATCATGTTTATATATTAAGAACAGTTATGTTTATACACGAATCTAATATTAATCTAATACTAAATTAGTATTAATCTAATTCTAAATTAAATATTACACTTATGAATAATTTACCAAAAAAAAATTTTTTTTCTCCCTTTTGAAGTCTATTTTTGATAAATATTAAGATGAATCCAGAACTGTACGACAGCTTCCAACACGTGTGGCCTTTGCTAATGAATGCACAAGAATGAAGCGGGAAGGAAACCTCCGATCCGAAAATCCGCCTGAAGCGGATCACGTGACCTCGTTTCAAGGAAAGAGCGCTTTTGTCATGTTAAAGAGAGCTGTGATTCGCGCTGCCGGTGACGTCACAACCAGTCAATTTATTTGTTATTGTGAAAATTGAAATTGAAATATATGACATTAAAACAAGATATACGAATTAAAATTAAAATATCAATAGATTCATTCAATAGCAAATAGCAAGATCGTAGAGTTGAGGTAGATAGCTGATAGTTCACTGTATGTGACGTCGCGGCAAGGAAGAGCTTTAACTTATGGTGCCATTAGTGTCTCCATGCATATAAGCTCAATGCATAAATGTGATGAAGCTGTTGCCAACACAAAAGCGTAATGTGAGGTACATTTATCCAAAATTTTAAATGAAAAATTTGCAATCACAACCACATATAAGATAAAATATATTTCTGTTCTGCTGCTTATTAGGATAAGTAGATCCAGTGACGAAGCGTCCGGGGAGACAGGGTAAATAGTGTCTACTTAAATAATTTACGACTCAGTAAGTTTTATTTTAATTACTAGGGGTTTTTCCCACAGCTCGCTACGCTCTGTAAACCCCCGTAATCCTACTCGCTCGCCTTCGTAGAGCTCACTTCACTGCCTATTGCAAGCCAAATTAAAGTTTAAATCAAAAAATGGTTTATTTCACCGTGGTTCCCTATTACTTCTCTAGAAATGCACCAAATATGTATCATATTTTTGTATGCTATAGTTTTGCAGAATGAGACATAGAAACTCGAGAAACGAGTCGAGAAAATTTTTCACTTCAGAAGGGCATAAGAAGTAGAATAACTTGTTAACTAAATCGAAATTAAAAAGAAGGGATCCGTTGTGCAGAAACTCAACTATGAAGGCACCTGTATGTAAAAATTGGTGGATTTGCTATTGTTAGTATGTCCCGGACACGAACTCGCAGCTCAAATATTTTGACTTTGACACTAAATATTTCTTAAACTACTAGGGGGCTCTGCCCCCTGCTCCCTCCGCTTGCAGAACCACCTTCGGGAGGATTTGCCTCCTACTCGCTGCATTCGCTTCATATCTATGTTTCCAAAAAATTCTACTTTTAAAAACCCTATCCCTGCGTTTTTTTATCAGGAGAAAAAAGCTGGGATTTTCTTGGCCCAAGGAATCCCAAAACCGAATTCCTCTATCATGAGCTCGCTTCGCGAGCTATTTCGATAAATGGTTATTTCATCGTGTTACCCTATTATTTCTCTATAAATGTACCAAATTTTATATTTCTGTACGCTATAGTTTTTACGGTACGAGACAGAGAAATCGCCAGACGTAAAAAAACGTTCACTTAAGAAGTGCATAAAATGCAAAATATCACAAAAACTACAACAGAGTTAAAAATGGGGCTCTGTCCTGCAAAAAATCACATATGTAGGCACTACCTGCCTGCAAAAATTCGTGGTCTTGCTATAGTTAGTCTATCCAGGACGCGAACTCGCAGTTCAAATATTTTGTCTTTGTTTTTGACATAAAATATATCTTAAACTGCAATATACATCAGAAAATGGTTTATTTCAGCGTATTTCCAAAAGCTTTTTCTACAAGTGTACCAAATTTTATATTTTTATATGCAATAGTTTTTGCGGTGCGTAGCAGAGAATCGAGAGAAATCAGAAATTTGTCAAACAGTGGCGGCGACAGCATTCTGCTAAACAGATGCCAACAGTACGTTTTGTACTACCAATGTAAAAAATCGCGACGTCAAATCTGGTAAACATTCTACGGATCTTGCTCAATATGTAGTTAAGGATAAATTTCTTCCCGTTTTTAAAAAAACTTTACTTTTGGTTCGTTGTAACAATCCACGTAGTATTCTTCTTTATGGATCCCTGTTTATTTATATTTCCGTGAATCAATTTGTAATTTTGATCCTGTTCAAATTTTAAGTTATGTTTGGCGACTCATTCTCGACTCTGTGCTATTCAAACCTCTTCAAAGTTATTTGTGATGTCATTCTCAGGAATATATATCATGCTTGAGGTTTTTCCAAAATTTGTATTAATTCTTTCCTCATAATATTTAAAATTCGTAAGCGTTTAAACTTATTTTGTAATTTCCGTGTATATTTCTTGTATTATTTTTAGTGAGTTCATTTACCATATTATATGTTATGCAAATTTGCTTTAAAATGGTCTCTCTATATATAAACATTCCATGTTTTTACTATTCATGTAGCCACTTATGAAGGGCGTATATACGTCCGAAAGCGCTCTGGCAGTTTTTAATACATGTTTCGTATGTCTTTTAGGATGTGTTAAATAAAAGACATTTCGCTTTTTAAAATGCTTTGTCCTTGATGTTATCTATGGGATGCAGACGTGATACCAATCTTGATGATTCAGTGAAGTTTGTCAGCAATTACACGATAATCCTTTTCCGAGGAACCAAGATTTCCGCGAAATTACGGATTGCGAATGAAACTTATGTATATTAACTTGCTGTTTCCGTATTAAAAGCAGCGTTCTTGATTTAACTGAACAAGAGATGGAAATTCTCAATTAGTTCGAGTGTCGTACAAGACAGAGCACCAGGCGCGAAGCGCCTTTAATCTCCAGATTCAATATGTGGTTCTTATCGTCAAACTGTGACATTAATTCAGTGACCCTAATTGGAGGTTCGAGATTTTTATTTACTACTTTTTATTATTTGTCCTAGCTCCTAGTGTGGCAGTTTGCTGCACATTTAGAGTTTAAGCAGTTTGGGGGGGTTGATGCAGATCTAAGAGTTACCTAGCGTTTTGGCAGTTTAGAGTTTAGAATATTTTTTTATAAAATAAAAGTCGCGAGTTTTATTTAAAAATCAGATGTTTGAGGTGGGATCTTTTAATTCCGATTATCGATGTTTAGAACAGCGCGGGGTCTCTTACAAGATTTGGCCTTGCGATGATCATAGTCATGCAGATTGAATAACAGTTCGTTTGGAACGGATGGCAAATTTTTGTAAAATTTAAGCGCTAGCTTTTTAATTTGGGCTCTAACAGTTTTTATTTTGAAGTCATTCCTAATTACCGAGTTTCTTAAGTACCTGGGAACTTTCCTGATAATCCGTAGGATTTTGTTTTGTTTTGTCTCTAGGAGGTCTATTGTAGTTTTACAGGCATATCCCCATACGGGTGCTGCATACAGCATTCCGGGGCGGATGACCGATTTATAAATTAGGAGATTATTTTGATAACTTAGATTTCCGTTTCCTATCATTGGGTATAAGGCTCCTGTGGCCATATACGCTTTTTTGATTAAGTTCGTTACGTGCTGTTTCCAGGTTAGGTGGGAATCTATCGTTACTCTTAGGTATTTAGTAGATTTTTCCGCTTTTAGGGCATGGTTGCTTATGTACAGAGGCGGCGGCGGTTTACTTTTTCTAGAGAAATAAATACAATGACATTTATTGGGGTTTAATTTTCGTCGCCATTTTTCCAGCCAAGTTTGGAGTATGTCTAAGTGGTGTTGTAGCTGTCTGTGCATTACTGAGACATAGGGGTGTTTTGCAAGTATCGCACTGTCGTCTGCATAGAGTGCCAGCTCTGTGTTTAGAGTCCTGGGGATGTCGATCAGGTATATGTTAAAGAGTGTCGGGCCCAGGATAGAACCTTGCGGTACACTACTTTTAATGAGCTTGGGTGTAGATAAGTTACCTCCTACTCTGACTTGAAAGTGTCTGTTATTTAAGTATGAGATTAAAAGTTTGACAAGAGCGTCAGGGACTTTTGAAGTGATCAGTTTGTACGCTAATCCACAGTGCCATACTTTATCAAATGCTTTTTGTATGTCCAGAAAAATCGCAGCTGTGGGTGTATTGTTATTGAGCCCAGAAGATATGTACTCTACCACTCTCAGCAATTGATGAGTGGTGGAGTGCTTTGGCCGAAATCCAAACTGCTCCGGAATGATAATGTCATTCTCACTAAGGTGCGTGTTCAGTCTCTTAAGAATAATTTTCTCAGTAATTTTACTAAGTGTCGGTAGCAAGCTAATTGGTCTGTAGTTGGCTGGAATTGTGGCATCCTCACCAGGCTTATGGATTGCTATAATTATCGCTTCCTTCCATTCTTTGGGAAAATAGTTTAGTTTTAATATTTTATTTATTAAGATTGTCAAGTAACATATTACGTTTAAGGGTAGGTTTTTAACCGCAATATTTCTGATTTTGTCGTGCCCTGGGCTTTTACGGTTTTTGAGATTTTTAATGATTTCTACTATCTCCTGCGGGGTGGCTGGGCTAATCTCAGCCGTTACCGGGGAATTCCTGAAATTATTTAAAGTTTGTCTGACCATTCTTAGGGTGTCCTGACACATTAGATCGTGGTTTGGTTGGAATTGGTTTTCATAATGGCTTGCGAGCGCCTCGGCTTTTTCCTCGTCTGAGTACGCGATTTTAGCACCATCTATTAGTGGCGGGAGCTTAATTTGAGGTTTCCTAAGTCATTTTGCGAATTGCCAGAGCGATACGTCTTCTGAGCTAAGGGATTCGATTATTTCTTTATACTGTTGCTGCCTTTCTGCGACAATTTTTCCCCTGACTTTGCACGTGAGTCTGTTAAGCTCCCTTTTAAGGGCGGGGTCTCTGTTAGCCTGCCATATCTTAGGTATTCTATTTCTTTGCCTGACTAATTGTTTGACATGGTGGGAAAGTGTGGGCATTTTTGGAGACTTACGGTGTGTTGTGTGGCACAGGCAATTGCTCTTTTGATTTCTGTTGTGAGTGTGTGGTTGGCAGAGTCAATATCCGCTGTGCTCATTATGTTAGGTACTGCCAAGTGCGGCTCGAAGAGTGCTCTTTTGAATACTTCCCAGTTGACCCTCTCTTGTCCCAAAGAGGCTGGAAGAGGCGTGTTCAGGTCGAATGTCACCAGTACCGTTAGATGATCCGAGTCGAATTCATCCAGGGTACTAATAGTGTGAGCGTAATCTATGTTTCGCGTTAGGACAAAGTCTATGAATGAGCCGTTGGCGCCTGCGAAGCAGGTTGGTGTCGACGGTGCAATAATGTTAGTGTTTGTAGTGTTCTGCAGTCTGTGTATCTGTGTACCGCGTGAATTGGCTCTCCTACAGCCCCACGCTCGATGGTGTGCGTTGAAGTCGCCTGCGAGTATCGTGTTTGGATATCGCGCGAAAAGCAGTTCCAGTTTCGCAGCTACATCTACTCTACTCATATTTTTGACATATGTTGAGGTTAGGATAAACGGGCTAATATTATTAATTTTAATTTTTATACTAGTATTTTCTATACCTTGAAGATTTATGTTGTTTAGTTCCTCGTGGGGAATATTTCTTTTAATGTATATTGCTGTTCCTCCATGGGGCGTTCTAGCATTAGTATTTGAGCGAAGATTATGATAGCATATATAGTTGGCTATTTTTAGTTTTTTACTTTCTCTAACTCTAGTTTCCTGAATTAATAAAGCGTCTACGTCATTTTCGTTTACATAGTTCCTAAGTTCATTTATTCTTGGAGATGTGCCGTTCGCATTCCAAAATATTTTCTTAAATGATTCTTTTTGGGACCTAGCCATGTCGGGTTTGAATCTCACTGTTACTCTTAAAATCCGCGATTATTTTAAGGGCCTCAAAGACCATTACCATAGGATCGCTCTTTTTTGGTACTAACTCTGCGAAGTGCATCAACAGATGTTTTATATCGTCTAGATTGAACATGCTGATAAATCCTCTGATGAGGTTGAGGATATCCTCCACCTTTTCAGCATCAGATTTATCAGTCGGTTCAATCTCCGCTTTCATTTCCTCAGCCTCAACCGCGGTTTGCACTTTTTTGTGAGTGTTCTTTTGGAACTCGATAATCTTTTGTTTTTTTTCACCCGTTTTAACTAACAGCTGGGTTTGCGCGAGCTCTTCTTCCTCCCTGACTCGTTTAGTATCTTTCCATTCCTCAACTTTCCTATCCAGTCTATCCTTTGCCTCCTTTGCCTGTCTGGCTTTTTCTGCTTCAGATGTCCTTTTAATGGCAGCTGTAGCTGCTCTTACCTCCTCCAGGGTCAATTCTCTAGAGGTCGATGATTTGGGGACCTGCTCTTGCGCACCGATCTGGTAGGTTCTGAAGGTTGGTGCCTGTTTATCTGTGGCACTATGTGCGAGGAGCCCTGAGGGGGTGCCTGGGGGTTTGGTCCTCCTGGGGGTTTGGCCTTTTGCCTCCAAGGTGGTATCTGATTTTTTGGTGGAGGGGGCATACCCCGGTGCCTTTCCTCTGTTCCAGGGGTTCTTCGGGCATTGCCTGAAGTTCGCCGGGTGGTCTCCATTACAATTTGCACAAGTTGCCTTCTCTGTCCTGGGTCTCTGGCAGTCCCATGTGAAATGATCTTGTGCACACTTCAGGCACTTTGGTGGCATACTGCAGTTCTCAGAGGAGTGGTTGAACTGCTGGCACCGGTAGCAAATCTTAAAGCCCCGTGCTCTGAAGACCTCTACCTTCACAGCCAAGTATCCTAACCTTGTCAGTCTGTAAATTCTCTGCCATTCTTCCGTGGGCCTAAGGATGAGTAAGAAGATCGGCAGGGGTAATCTTGTTTTTGTGTTTCTCAATTGAGAAACCCGGACTACATCTAATCCAATGGATGTTAGCGTCATTTAAATCTCCTCAATGTCATAGTTAGTTGGTAGCCCCTTCAAAACTACATTTTGGCCTTCTGTTTTTAGGTTTAAACTATGAAAGGGGATTTTCTCGCTAGTCAAATGGCGCTGAACAACCCTATAGGAGTCAGCGTCATTGGGTATGAGTTTGAGCATATCTCCTGAGAGTTTGCCAGATACTTTATTGCCTGTAATTTCATTTAGCTTTTTAAGGAGAGCCTGGTAGTTGTCTCTAAACTTTATGAAGAAACATTCTGCTTTTGGTTCTTTTTTTTCTACCTCCATAATATTTTCTCTAACACTATTTTCAACCGCTTTAGGTTTATGTGCACTCTTAAATTGAACAGGTTGCGCGGCAATTTCAGCATAAGTCTTAGTTTTAACATTTTCATTTACAGTTACAACATTATCACTAATCTTTTCGTTTACAACACTATCACTAGCAGCATTACAGTCCATGTTATCATGGTCATTCGATTTTAATTTTAAATTTCCATCCTGGTTTTTAGTAGGAGTTCCCTCAGTGTGAGACTCCTCTATCCTAGCCCTTTTACATGGATTTACAACCGTTTCAGTTTTGTCAACAAATTTAATTTCATTTATTAGACCTAACTCTAACAGTTTAGCTCAATTACTATATCATTATACTCCTCGACTGAGTTAAAGATCACATAAATATCACTATCACAATTTCTAAATTTACCAATGTCACAGCACAACAAAAAAGAATTCACAAAATTGAACGAACCTAGAATCCGGGAGACTTGGTCCTTGTCCTGTCCGAGGAGTCCATACTTGAGCATATCCCGGATATGCAGTGTCAGCACGTAGATCACCATTCCACAATAGTTCACCGCATCCTTCACTTCCTGGGTCTTTGCGGCAAGAAGTCCAGCGTCCGGCAGGAGTCCAAGATACGCATTCATTGCATCCTTGAGAGGCCGAGCATCATCACCCTCCAACTCACTAACAACTTCCTTCGTCTTCTCCAAAAGGTCGTTGTCGAAATCCATCATAAATCAGGATCAAATCACTCGAAGTACGAAAAGCACAACCACTTGGGAAAAACACACGTGGCAATCCAAGTTCGAACAGCACAAAATGGCGATACACAGCAAAGTTGAAGATTACTTAGCCCGACGTGCTCTATCGTAACTAGATATAACACGGCCAAGCGTAAGCAAGAAAAGTCACCACAAGATAAAAGCAGCAGCTTTTCAGAAATATTTATGGTAGACATGAATCTTTAAATTTTACGAACAAATGCACATGGTGTTATATAATATTTGTATTTCCTATATCTACTCTACAGGTATACATACTACAAGGCAGTTTATTCTGAAGTAGAAAGCCATCACACCCAAATTAAGTTCCAGCAACTACTTAAACCGTTGCCTTCCGAAGATATGTCAATAGATCATAGCATACTCCACTTTGTTGAAAGGGTTGATAGGGATTGAATGCGTTGATAGGCTTCAATGAAGACACTGAAAAACTATTCCTTTAGACTACAGATGTATACATATAATTCAAATTTTCCACAAGAACAGTGTTAAAGTGTATTATTGAATTCAGAAGATTTTATTTTCATTACACCTCTAATTCTAATGGTCTGGCGGCGTGTCACTTGACATACCGCAGCATTGTGCTATAAAACGTGTGAGAAGTTGCTGTAAAATTTCTCGATTTTGAGAAGGAAAATTTGCTAAGTCTGGTCCGGAAGTCGATACTTTGGCGTGGTCGGGGGGTTCCCCTCAGAACTCATATCTGAGTGGCGAATTCGACTTCTGATTAGTGCCCATCAGGACTCACGTTCTAAACTTTAATCACGAACTTTGTGATATAGACTTGAAATAGGTAGTTTACTACCTCTGCCATTATGGCAACAGAGGAAGAATATCCAACTACGGATATTGCGATTGATAATGCTATTAAAGACTATAATGAATACATAGTCCAAGCTCTTGAAGCTCAAGAGATTATTATTTCAGCTTTGGTGTCTTCTAAAGTAAATGTTGGACCACAGCTCAAAATTAGAGAAGAGGTCAGCAAGTTGCTGAAAATAATAATAGATAAACAAAAAATCATAACTCTGCAAAAGGATAGAGAAGAGAAAAGCAGAGGAAGATCAAGGGCAACTTATGTTTAACAAGTGAAAGAGGGAGTTAGATAAAATGTAGCTCAAGAACTAGATCAAAGAGAAGGGTACAAACCTTTTTGGCGAGCATACACCCTAAAGAGACAAAAACTTCGGATAAAACTAAGCAGGAAATTCAAGCCTTGATAAATCCCAAACAATTGAGATTTCAGTAACAGGAGTAAAAAATATTGGAAGAGGAGGCATACTGTAGAAACGTCCAAGAAAGAAGATATAGATAAATTGATAGAAAGTTTTCAAAAAAGCGATAAGCTCAATAGATACTTTACGATCCAAAAACCAATTAAGAGAAAGCCATAAATAATTATTTATAACGTGGACACTGGATATACAAAAGAAACTTTAAAAGCTGCTATACTAGAACAAAATTCTGAATTATCAGTAGCTTCAGAAATAGAAGTAAAACAGAGTTTCAGAGGAATGAGGGGTGAAAATTGGATAGTGGCACTAGATCCTGTGGCCTTTAAAGCCATAATTAATAAAAAGAAACTTTATTTGGGTTGGAGCAGGGTAGACCTCAGAGAATATCTGAGACTTAAAATTTGTTATAAGTGACTTAAATACGGACACATTGCGAAGTATTGCAACAGCGATAGCTGTTGTAGAAAGTGTTGAAATGTTGAAAACCCAGACCACACGACAGACCCGAAGGTTTACTGTAGCTAAGTGTGTGGCCGGGTTGTAGAAAGTGTGGAGAAACAGCCCATAAAGAAACGGATTGTGAGAAATCACCAAATTGTAAAAACTGTTCATTACATAACGACAAATTTGGTACCAAATTTAACACTGCACATGTTGGTACAGATAGTAATTGCTCTATCTATCAAAAAGAGATAGATTTTATTCGTCTGAAAACTGACTATGGGGAGTAAAATGAATGGTATTATTTGTGCATCGATCAATTTGAATCATGCCAAATCTGCCAATTTACAGTTATCTCAGGACCTTATTTCTAATAAAATAGATATATGTATTATAAATGAACCTAACTTTTGGGAAGGAAAAGTTGTGGGTTTCCCAAACAACTTTAAGATTTATTATCATACTAGTAAGCCTAGAGCAGGAATTATTATATGTAATTCGAACTTTAAAATTAGGAAAATTGTGTTTGAGCGAGATATTGTGGCCTTGCAAATTGATGCAGGGAAAGAAGAATACTTTATTATTTCTATTTATTGTCCTCCATCTGAGGAAATTGAAAGTAAAATTAGGGCACTTTAGAGAATAATCAATAGTTTTATTGATAAGAAGATCTTAATAGGGGGAGACTTCAATGCGAAGTCCCCAGCGTGGGGGCCCAGAAATATAGATGTGCGGGGAGAGCTCCTTACGGAATTTATAGAAACCCATAATTTGAACATTGAAAATGATATGCATAGAAAACCGACATATTCAGCTACAAAAGGAGAAAATTGGATAGATCTAACTTTAAACAAAAATATGGAGAATAAGATTAAAAATTGGAAAGTGACAGATTTCATTACATTGAGCGACCATAATGAAATTAGGTTTATTATTGATGAAGAAAGAAGAAGTATTAAAGGTCGGACTCGTAAATGGAGATTTTAAAACCTAAATTGGTAGAATGCGAAAGAGGAAATTAGGAACTTAGTGGATACCAATACTAACGTAGAAATTAATAAGGAAAATTTGAATGAGTTTATAAGTAAAGTGGAAAAAGATTTGGAAGCAATTTGCTTTAAGAATCGTAAAGTAAGAAAAAATGAGAGTAAAAGAAATGCAATATGGTGGAATGAAAAGCTAAAAGTTATGAGAAGCAGAACTAGAGCATTAAGGAGACTTTACCAAAAAGAGAAAGATGAGGATGCGAGGAAAATTAAAAGATCAAAATTTGGTAATCAATTTACAAAAGAGAAATAATAAAGGCAAAGAAAGATAATTTTCGAAACTACTTAAATGGGATTATGAGTAACAATACTTTTGGAGCTCATTATAAAATAGCTAAATATAAGCTCAAACCTATAAGCATAGATGATAGTAGAAAGAAGGGAGATGGAGGAGAAACTAATTCTCCTACGGAAACTATCATTGAAATTTTGAAATTCTACTTTAAGTGCGAGATGATTCCTGATGGTGACCGGCTTGATGCCTCAATGACTGATGATATGGAGCGCAGACTTGTCTGCCCTTCTGATTCGGTTAGGGGAGTGTCGGACCGGGGGAGTTCCCGCCTTCCTATTACGGAATACTCTTCTGATTTGGTCGAGGGGTCCCGGGGAATTGGATTAGCGCTGGGCGTCACCCCCCAAGACGCACTCTTACGAGTCGGTTGAAGACATTCGTAGGAGGTTTACGAGTCAGAGAATGAACATCCCTGCTTTAGAAGTTGAAGACAATAATGACAGAGAAATTGAGGAAGAAATTTGGGAAAATGTTCCCTTTACTGAGTACGAATTGAGTAAAGCAATTGAAAGTATGGATGTCAATAACGCTCCAGGCCATAATGGGTTGAAAATTAAAATTATAAAAGAGATGTTTAATGTTAATAAATTATGGTTTCTAAAAATTAGGAATAAATGTTGGGAATACTCCATTTTCCCAGAAACTTGGAAAGTAGCTAAAGTAGTATTAATTCCAAAGGAAGGTAAAGACCGTAAAATGGCGAGTTCCTATAGACCAATTTGCTTGTTACCCGTATGGGGTAAAGTTTTAGATAAAATAATCACGAATAGGATGAATTTTTGCCTTAACAGGCAGTTGAGTGAAAATCAATTTGGTTTTAAAAAACACATGAGCACAATAGATACATTGA
This sequence comes from Amaurobius ferox, assembly GCA_951213105.1. Classification (NCBI taxonomy): domain Eukaryota; kingdom Metazoa; phylum Arthropoda; class Arachnida; order Araneae; family Amaurobiidae; genus Amaurobius; species Amaurobius ferox. The sequence goes on from OX578151.1 coordinate 119,324,914, forward strand.
AATCTATTGTTGAAAATAGACATGAAAACAGGAGTAATAACAAAATAACCTGTTTAATTTCATTGGATACACAAAATGTTTTTAATACAGCCTTTAAAAATAAAGAAAATTATAAATAGCTTCCTAAGTGAAAGAAAAGTTTATATTGAAGAATCGGATGCATATTTGTATTACGATATCGGAGTACTACAAGGTTCTAGCTTGGCTCCAATATTGTGGTTAATTATAATGGACGAACCATTAAAAATATATTTTAAAAATGATGAAGTTATATACAAGCCTTTGCAGATGATATTGCAATTATTATTAGATCAAGAGCCTCCTATTTATTAGGAGAAATGGAAACTTCTGCAATTAGGAAGTTGGAGTTTTGGGCAGAAAAATACAGTTTAAAATTTAGCACTGGAAGTCTAAATATATTATGTTCCCATATAAGAAAACTATTACATGTTTTCCTGATATTAAATTATATGGAAACAGAATTAGTTATGAGAAGAACCTTAAGTACCTGGGGGTACAATTTGACAGCAAGTTTTTTTGGACACCTCATCTAAATGAAGTGAAAAACAAAGTGTTAAAGTTTCATGGTAAATTAAATAGAATTATAAGAGCGACATGGGGTCTTAGACCTGAAATAAGAAAAGAGATCTACCTAAAGGCGGTGGAAAAATTCATTTCGTATGGGGCGGAAATTTGGTACAGAGACATAAGAAGAATAAATGATAAAGTGAATCAGATTCAAAGAATCGCTCTGTTATCTATAACTAAGTGTTATCGAACAACATCCAATATGGACTTACAAGTTTTAGCGGGCTGCTTCCGTTCGTAGTGTGTCGATTGGTTGGAGTCCCTAGTCCGAGGACTTTAACCTCCGGTATGGAACCATATTTGACACATATGACATAATTTGAGCAGAAGATGGGAATTAAAATACAAAATAAGACCAGGTTAAAAACAAAAGTTAACATGAGCAACCAATAAGAAATTAGAGAGTTTCATAGAAGGATTGCGTTAAAATAATCTAATGAAAAAGCCCGGGTCCGCAAGCGGTCCGGTGCTGCCATCTGTGATGGCAAGTTAGAGTTAAACGTTAAGCTAAGTATGAAGCTAATATGAGATAAATAAAAAGTTTAAAGAGTTTAGGAGGATATGGATAGGTACAAAATTAGCAAGCTAAGGGGGGTCATAAAGAATAGCCCTGGGGCGCTTTTTCTGTGCTCTAGGGTCGTAGTCAGTGATTGTGAAAAGTGCTTCATTGCGAATGGTGGGGATGTTATCGAAGAATTTTTTGGAATGTTTTTTGATGGTAAATTTGATAGTATTGATATTAAAATCGTTTCTGATAACATCATTTCGAAGGTATCTGGGTGCTCTGCGTATACTTCGAAGGATCCGGTTTTGCTCTATCTGGATTCTCTCCAGGCTTGTCTTACAGGCGAATCCCCAAACGGGGCAGGCGTTTAGAAGGATGGGTAGGATGATTTGCTTGAAAAGAAGAATTTTGTTATTTAAATCAAGGTGGTTTGAAAAAATTACATGGTTAAGGGCACCAGCGAGCTTTTTGGTTTTTTTGATAACATGGGTAAGGTGGGTATTCCAGGTCAGGCGGCTATCCAAGTGGACGCCGAGATATTTAGCAGTACGATTGAAGCAAACTGGCTGATTGTTGATTTGGAGCGGGGGGGGGGGGATCTTTTCCATGAAAAGAAGATGGCTTGACATTTACGGGCATTTATTTTAATGTTCCAATTTTTAAAAAAGGTCTCTAAAAGGGAGATATGATGCTGCAGGTGGGCGTGAAGATAGTTGGTATTGTGATGGGCAGAGATTATACAAGTGTCGTCAGCATAGAGACAGAGGGTGGTGTGGGGTGAGCGTGGGATGTCGTTTATGAAAATATTAAAAAGGAGAGGGGCCAGAATGGAACCTTGTGGAACTCCTGCTTTAATAGGTCTATTATTGGAGAGGGTGTTAAGAACGCGGACGTGAAAATTTCGATTTTGCAGATAGGAGTTTATAATCAGAATGAGGGGGGGGCGCTTTAATTTCAATAAGTTTAAAAATTAATCCAAGGTGGGGGGTCTTATCAAAGGCTTTCTCGATGTCGATAAGGAGGGCGCCAGCTGACTGTTTGCGGTGGAATCCGTCTTTGACGAATTCCACAACACGCAGGAGCTGGTGGGTAGTGGAAAGGGAGGGTCGGAAGCCGAACTGCTCCGGGATGATGATACTGTTACTATCAATGAAGTTGAAAAGCCGGGTATGAATGATGCGTTCAGCCAGTTTGCTAAGGGATGAGAGAAGGGAAATAGGGCGGTAAGAGGTGGGGTCTGCTGGGGCGCCGCCCGGTTTGAAGATGGGGATAATAACTGCAGTTTTCCAGCTGTCTGGAAAGTGATGGAATTTAAGGATTGCATTGATAATGTGGACAAGATAAAAAAGGATATTAAGGGGGATGAATTTAAGGGCTTTGTTAGTGATTCTATCAAGACCAGGAGTTTTTTTGTTTTTAAAATTTCTAATGTGGTCGTATAATTCCGACGGGTTGGTGGGTTCGATGATCTCGGGGTGGTGGGAATTAAGAAAATTAGAAACAGTCTGATTTATGTGGCTTTGGAAGTTTTTGCTGCTGAGGTTGTTAGGTTCAAATTGTTTTTGGTAGTTGATTGCAAGTGAGTTTGCTTTATCAAGGTTGGAGAAGGCAGTACCTGAATCGGAATGGAGGGGGGGGAGCTGGGCGAAAGGTTTTCTAACACGCTTAATTTCCTTCCAGATGGAGCCGTCTTCAGGCGAGAGGGATTCAATATATTCTTTCCAATTTTTCTGCCTGAATTTGGAGATTTCTTTTTTAATTTTACGATTTTGAGTATTGAGGATAATTTTGATTTGGGGATTTCTAGAAATTTGCCAGATTTTACGGGTTGCATTTTTAGTTTTGATTAAGTTTTTGAGGTGGTGAGGGAGGGAGTTGTAACGGGGCGCAGGGCGTGTAGCAGTAGCAGATGCAAGAGAACGCTGCATTTCGAGCGTGATTTCGGAGACTGCTCGTTCCAGGTCGTCAGAGTTATTAATTTTGGGGTTCATGAGGGTAGAGTTTTGAAGGGTATTTTTGAAATTTTTCCAGTTAATAGAGGTGGGCAGGTCAGGGGAAGGGAGAAGCGTGTTTAGTTTAAGGGTCAGAAGGACGGGCATGTGGTCGGAGCTGAGTTCGTTAAGGGTGTCGGTGTTATACGGGAAACGAATATTTTTAAGGAGGGCAAAGTCTATGGTAGAAGGGGTGGCCGAAAAGGAAAAGTGGGTGGGACTAGAGGGCACAGCAATATGGATATTATTGTTGGAGATATAGTTATGGATTTGGTTTCCGTAAGGGTTACGACGACGGCAGTTCCATGCGGGATGATGGGCATTAAAATCACCCGCGATGATCAGTCGATGGTTGCAGTTAAAAATCCGATCCAGGTCAGCAGTGAGATTAATGGAGCAGTTTGGTTTAATGTAGACGGATCCGATGGTGATGGTGGGCTGGTTTGGGAGAGTAATATTAATGAGTTTGTTTTCTATGAAATTGCAGTTAAGGGGGTTAAGCTCGTGGTGCGGGATGTTATTTTTAACGTAAATGGAGACTCCACCGTAGGAGGAGTGGGAGTTTTGGTTTTGGTTTCTAAGGGCTGAGTAGTTACGGTAGTTAGGAATTTTGAGGGGGGGGGGCGGCGGCCGGGTATGATTTCCTGAATGAGGATAATTTCAAAGGGGTTTGTATTAATAAAGTCGCGAAGTTCAGAAGAAACTACCCTTTATAGAGGATTACATTGGAAGGAAAGTATGGTGATTGGTGATGAGATTATCGAATGTACAGAAATGGAGAAATTAAGTTATTCTAAAAATCCTCCTTGGGAAGAACAGATTTTGCGATGGAATGACAAAATCCCTAATAATGGACAAAAGACCATCTATACAGATGGATCCAAAATAAATGGCAGAGTAGGTTGCGCGTTTGTTGAATACCAAGGAGATGAAATTTTACACTGTGAACAATACAGGCTAAATGACACAACAACTGTATATAATGCGGAATTCTATGCTTTATGGAAAGCAACAAATTATATATTAAAATAATATCTTGGCAAAGTACACATTTGTACCGACTCAAGGTCGGTACTTCAGGCACTGTGTTCTTATGAAAATAATAATGAGGAAATCTTACAATTGAAAGATGATTTGGTCAAAAATAAAGACCTCATTGAACTACATTGGGTGAAAGCTCATATAGGAACTATTGGAAATGAAAAGGCGGATGAGCTTGCAAACGGCGCAACAGAGAAGACAAATATAAATCATCGTTTTAAATGGAGTAAACAACAAATCAAGAAGAAAATACAAGTGGATTTAATTGGGAAATGGCAAGAAAGATGGGAGGGGTGTCGAGAGGGGAAGAAGTTGCACAACGAAATCGGAAGAGTATCTACGAAACACCTCAACGGAGATTTTTACTTCAATCAAGTCCTAACGGGACATGGAGCCTTTAAAGACTACCAAAGCAGATTCTTTGGCAAAGACAAAAGATGTCATTCTGGAAAAACAGATGGAACTGTTAATCACACGATATATGATTGCGAACTCTGGGACTTTATTAGAAGTACTTACTTCCCTTTAAATTATAAAAATGTGAATATTTTTAATTTGTGCCTGTTTCATAAGTGTAGAGTTGGTGTTAAAGAAATTGTGAAAATTGTCTTATCTATGGAAATGAACTAGGAGTTGATATTTGTACAGTTGGATTTTTAAGATTGTATTGATGATTAAGTTTGTAAATATATTATTATATTTTTAATTGTTGTATGAAATTTATTATGATATGTATTTTGTTATTCTGTTTCTTTAATAACCAAGTAAGTTGTATTTGTTCTTGGAAACCAGGAGTTACTTGTGTTTTTAAACTTATTACCTTGTCTCTTATATAGAATTGGTTGAAATTGAAATGATTGTATCTATAATTATGGAAGAACAATGAAGAATTGGAAGTATCCCTAAATGAAGGGAGATGTATTTTGTATTGTAATATTTGATTGAAAAATAAAGTTTTGAGGGACCCATCAGAGGATGACTCTCTCCAGATATCAGGATGCGTTTGCCCTGTGCTTTGCTGTTCTGTTCTTTGGCACCTTCCGTCCTCTGGGCTTGCCGCTGGTGCTGTTGGGTGGCTAGAGAGGATGGTATGGGTCGCGGTGGCCATTTGGCCCTGCCCGGGTGTCCTGGGTGCGCTATCGCGGCGACATTGATTCTTTCCCGTGTACTTTCGGGTAGGGCGGTGTAATTTTTTAGAGTTGACATACCGCAACATTCGCCACTGACAATAACTGCAGAATCCAATTTAAACAATTTTGGACATGCTCCCGTCTCTGCATTTTTGTGTGTGACCAGGAATGCCAACACTTGAAGGTAACTTATAACTAGATTTACAGAGATAAATGTCTAGATATCCAGTTTCTACTGTTTAACCAGAATTTTCAGTTTTAAGTATAAATATAACTTGCTTGTTACCGACACAAATTTTCGACACTTAGTGTACCCAGATTAATATAAAATGTCAAAAAGATTTGCTTTATTAAAATACAGTTTTATATCAACATTGTCGTAAAAATCTTGAGAAGATAGTAAAAATGATACCAATAATAAAACCAATGTAAACGTTACTGGTGAACTTGGCATCAATGCAAAACTTTGCTGTTTTTATTTGAGTTCCATTTTCGAATGGTTGGTCAGCATGCCTAATTTCATTTGATTACGAGGTTTAAGTATTTTGGTTGAGTGAATATATTTATTCACTCAACTAAAATTCAAATATTCTCTATTTATTCCTTTTTGCAATTTCGAATGGCAATATTTCAAACTTCGACAACAGAGGGACAAATCAGGGTTTCGGAAAAAGCAGGAGTTGACATCATTATTAAAACAAAACATTTTGTATGTCCTTAGTAATTTTCGTCACTCCTGATGTAGTGATTGTGAACAGAATCATTTCTAACGAAATTTACAAAATATTACATAACAGTCATTGTTCATCGCACATAGCACTACTGTAAATAAAGAGATAATATATATATATATATATATATATATATATAATTAGAAAAGTAAGTATTTTTGTATATAATTAGATAATTAATATAATGCCTATCAAATGACTATGTACGGCGCATTACTGCCTTACCCTTCTAGCTCTAGTAGCGAGATCATTATGTTTTTAGTTATAGAATGTATTGGTGATTAGTGAAGTGGTAACTGTGGTGATTGGTAATTGTATAAACTTGATGTTTTTGATTTTGTTTTTGTGTTTTTATGTGCAATTAAATGATGGCGTTTTTTCTCGTTTGAGTTAAAAAATTGGGTTTTGGTGAGGTATCTTGTGGTGAGAATTACTTCAGTGATTTTTCGTTCCAGTCTTTCAAATGAAATATGGTTTAGCAATTTTCAATCGCGATGTACTGGCTCCCGGGAGTATTACCGCGGTGTAAATAATGCTAAACCGGAGAGTGGGGTCACAACCCCCCCTCCGGTCAATTTGTGGTACGTCACCGTCTTTTTTCGGTCTTTCTTCTTTGTTTCCAGTTGCATATATATATATATATATATATATATATATATATATATATATTCATTCGGATTGAAAGATAAGTAAGACCCAGTTATGTACGTATCATATTTATGATCATGCTCTTCTTATGGACTTACGTGTCTTTGCCAGTAGGGGCTGACATTTAACTAATACTGTCTTTTCGCTTAAAATAATTTTGTTTCATCTTTCTGTGGAAAGTAATGAATGTAAGTTAATAATAAAGGATACATTCAAATTATATCATAAAAATGTTTCATATTACAATAATTATACTTTATTTAAGAAGTTAAAAGACGAACGTCTTCAAATCTATCGCAATGCTTAAAATGACGTATAATACGCAAAATGGGCCTGTAATTTAAATTTTTTTCGAAAATAAATTCGGGTTCAATTATTTCTGATACAATCATTTTATCAATCCATATCTGAAACAATTTTGTATTTAATATTCCAAATACTAATAATTATTTAACTGCATAAGTGCCGTTTGAAAATATGTCAGTGTAATGTGGAATGCAAATGAATCCTAGTAGAACGTATGTATATTGGCATTGATAATCTATAAATATATTCACAGAACTTCGAAATATATGGAATTTTATGTAATTAAAAAATAATTGTCATATAGTAACGCAATTTTAACTTAACATTTCTGTTTCTTAAAATTTCATAAAATGTTTATTTAGATAAAACAAATAATACAGTGTTAATAAATAAACTAAAGTGTCAATGACACTTTAGTTGAACATTTCATCTATTTTTGAATGAAAAGGAAAAAAATAATCTTCATGGATATTATATTATTGTGTATGGCTAGTTAGACGAGAATTATCATTGCTGAAACTGATATAAAATGGGTAGATATCTATATTTGCAACACTGACGCGGTGAAATATTTTAAAGTTTGCACGATAATTCTTTTGCGAGCAACCGGGATTCCTTCGAATTGCGGATCGTTATATCTAGTTCTATTTATTTTAAATTGTTGCTTTCGGATTAAAAGCAGCTTTCGGGATGTCAGGAGCCATACCAAGAAATTGCCAATAAAACAAAATTGCACTATATTATCAATTTCCTTTAAAAATATTTACGGCAGATAAAAACTTCAAGCTTTAAACGCAAATTCACATGGTGTTATATAAGATTTGATTTTTCAATGTCTTTCTTCTCTACTAATTTTCTACAAGAGATTATTATAATTTATAACCTATAAGCCCATTACACCAAATATAGTCCAAGCAAATATAAACAAAACTTGAACATCTAATCTGTAGTGGAGTCAATGAGATTTAAATATAATTTTGATGCAGTTTCGTGGAACAGCCCGCCGTTGATGAAACGAAATCAGATTATATTTGGAATTTTCTTTTAAAATATTTACAGCAGATAAAAAACTTATGCAAATTCACATGATGTTATATACAGTTTGTTCTTCCCATGCGTATTCTATTGCTTTACTACAACATATTATTGTGGCCTACAAGCCCATCCATACCCAAACAAAGTCTAATCACTTGAATTATTTTTTAATTTAGTTAACAAGTAAAAAGAACGAGAACATTGTTTATTAAAGTATATCCTATTATTTGAATTCGATGTGGTTGGTCTTTAACTTAATTAGACTAATAAAAATACTAGTAAATAATTGTAAAGGAATATTTAACGATATTGTAGCATAACACTGACCAACTCGGGCGCATTTTGATTATATCTAAGATGACTTCAGCAGGCAGCAAACTCGTCCGATACCGGCAGTTCACGTGTAGTAATGATATGTACTGCCTTTGCTTAAATCGGAAAGATAGAAGTAAAAGTGGAAGTGGAATTTGCCGAAGCTCGACTTAGCGTTAGAGCATTTTTGTCCAATAAAATATTAACCAATTCAGTATCTGAAACATTTTTAAGAAGAAAATGAGTTTCACCTTAAGTAAATGATTTACAATGAATGAAATAAAGCTAAAGTGGCGGAACTCGACGTAATAGGGTTGCCACGGAGTTATACACCAAGTTATACAATTTCTTGTTATAAATTTGTATTATTCTGACAGTCAATTAGATTTTAATCATAATTTAATGCTGTAAAATCTCATTAATTCAAAAGAACACAATTTAGGGATTAAAAAAAGCACAATTTAGAAATAAAATCTTTTAAAAAAGGATTTCATATATATTTTTCTGAAAATGCCTTTATGAAAATGCATTCATATTCCGCAGTTTTGTACGGGACATTTAACGATTTTTTTATTGTTTTATCATCTGTTCTTTGCTGAAAAATTGTTGCTTTGTTTTGAAGTAAAATAACTTGCAACAGTGTATGATAAAGATCCAAATGTTGGGAATTCTAATAGTTTTATTATTTCGGTAGTTTAAAAAGAGAAATACGTAATTAGGCAGTACAATTTAGAGATGAAACGTAATTTAAAGAAAATGATACAGTTTTCATAAAATCGTTTATAAACAAAAACTAGTCCTAGTGTATGGTATAATTTCGCAAGCAATTATTAAAGTGAAATCTTTATTATTTTTCTTTATTGATAAAGTATGCGTTGATGCAAATATTTTACTCTTGGCAAAGGAATACATTTTGAAAAAAGAAGAAATATATGTTTTGGATCGAGCTCCTATTGAAGACAAATTCGGTAGGTGCAGAACTAAACAACCTAGAACGAAACCAAATCTTTCCCAAAGTGATTGAAACTGGAAGCGTGACCAGGAATACCAAACCTTGGGTAATCCTTATGACTAGGTTCACAGTAAACCTGGCTAGCTTCCATTGATGACTAAAAGTAGTAGTTGAAATCTTTAGCAATTTTTGGTGCAAAACGTTCCGAAAAATCATTAGATCTATTCATAAAATAGCTGAATTGGCAACTCTGACTGTACATCTCCCCCAGTCCTGTCATAAGATTAGGAAAATGAAAATATAATTATTGATATTTTCTCAAATAAATAGCAAATGCTTGACGAATTCATAGACACAGATCTCAAGCGACGTTCCAAATCTACGCCATTCTTGGACTGTTTTCCAATCGAGCTCTTTAGAATGAAATAACGATAATTGCAACAGTAATATAGAAAAACTTCCTATGTTTTAAAGTTTAGTACCTCTATAGCCACCAACAAATTCAACCATCAAATTGTATAATTTGGTCAAATCATACCACAATCACACCATTGAAGTGCATAGATTTTAAAAATTATACAATTTGATGTCAGGTGGCTGGTAGAGATAAGAATTTGGTCGCCTCGATTGGGATTCACAAAATTGTGGCATATAGGAAGTTTTCTCGCTGCCGTAAGCATTGACTATTCCTTGCTGATAATTCATTAAAAGCGCAAAACTCGTCCATGGATGCCGTTTCCTGAAATGGAAGCTCGGTCATTAAAATATAAATTTCGTTTAGTTACAAATTTATGAGTTTAAACATATATTTTGGCTTCTCAGAAATTGCAGATCAGTTGTGGATTTGCCCTGATGCTGATTGAGTTTTGCTATCATTCAGAGAAACACAATGTGAAGCCTCTTTGCGATATATCCTGTAAAAATTGTCAAAATCCGATATAACATTCAGAATATGCTGAAATGTATAAAGAGGGAGATCACGCCTGTCTGCAGAAATTCATGAACAAATAAAAAGAACGAAAACATTGTTTATTAAAGTACATCTTATTATTTGAATTCGATGAGATCGTTAAATTAGACAAATAAAAATACTGGTATATAATTGTAAAGGATTATTTATCGATATTATAGCATACACTGACCAACTCGAAACGCATTTTGATTTTATCCGAGATGACTACAGCAGGCAGCAAACTTGACGGACACGCGGACAGTTCACGTGTAGTAACGATATGTACTACGTTTGCTTAAATCGGAAAGACAGAAGTAAAAGTGAAAGTGGAATTTGCCGAAGCTCGACTTAGCGTTAGAGCCTTTTGTTCAATAAAATATTAACCAATTCAGTATCTGAAACACTTTTAAGAAGAAAATGAGTTTCACCTTAAGTAAATGATTTACAATGAATCAAATAAAACTAAAGTGGCTGAACTCGACGTAATAGGGTTGCCACGGAGTTATATATCAAGTTATGCAATTTCTTGTTATAAATTTGCATTATTAAGACAGTCAATTGGATTTTAATCATATTTTTTAATGCTGTAAAATCTCATTATTTCTAAAGAACACAATTTAGAGATTATAAAAAGCACAATTTAGAAATTGAAACTTTTAAAAACGGATTTCATATATTTTTTTCCCAAAATGCCTTCATGAAAATGCATTGATATTCGGCAGTTTTTTACGAGATATATAACAAGTTCTTTTACTGTTTTATCGTCTGTTCTTTGCTGTAAAATTGTATTTTTGTTTTTGAAGTAAAATAACTTGCAACATTATATGATAAAGATACAAACGTTGGGAAATCTAATAGTTTTATTATTTCGGTAGTTTAAAAAGAATACGTAATTCAGTAGCACAATTTAGAGACGAAACGTCATTTAAAGAAAATGATACATTTTTCATAAAATCTTTTATATATAATAACCAGTTCTAGTGTATGGTATAATTTCGAGTAGATTTTAGTGTATGGTATAATTTTAAGAATATTGCACCATAGGGCAAAGGAAAATATAATTATTGATATTTTCTCAAATAAATGGCAAATACATGCCGATTTCATAGTCACAGATCACAAGTGACGTTAAAAATCTACGTCATTCTTGGACTGTTTTCCCACATATGATGCGCTCTTTAAAATGAAATAACGATAATTGCAACGGTAATATGGAAAATCTTCTTATGTTTTACAGTTTAGTACCTCTATAGCCACCAACAAATTCAACCATCAAATTGTAGAATTTGGTCAGACCATACCACAAAGCCGGCTTTGAAGTGCATATATTTTAAAAATTATGAAATTTGATGTCAAGTGGGTAGTAGAGATAAGAATTTGTCGGCCTCGATTGGGATTCACAAAATTGTGGCATATAGGAAGATTTCTTGCTGTCGTAAGCATTGACTATTTCATGTTGATAATTCATTAAAAGCACAAAACTCGTCCATGGATGCCGTTTCCTCAAATGGACGCTCGGTCATTAAAATATAAATTTCGTTTAGTTACAAAGTTATGAGTTTAACCATATATTTTGGCTTCTCAAAAAACTCCTCTCAATTTTGGCTTCTCAAAGTTATGAATTTAACCATATATTTTGGCATCTGCAAATCAGTTGTGGATTTGACCTGATGCTGATTGAATTTTGGTATCATTCAGAGAAACAGAACGTGAAGTCTATTTGCGATGCAACCTGTAAAAATCGTCAAAATCCGATATAACATGCAAAATATGCTGAAATGTGTATAGAGGGAGATTACGCCTGTCAGCTAAAATACATCCTTTTTTCACACTAAGTTCAAAAATGTGTACATAAGTCGATAATCATACGAACAGAACGAAATTTTGAAGTTAGAACAAGTAACACACATATATCTCCGTAAAGTTTAAAAGAGGTTATAAAACGAAATAAATACGTTCATGAAGGTCCAAGCCCTACTAGGAGACCTGGAGGTACAGAGAGTACAATCCAGGTAAAAGGAGACTTCAGAATGAACGTGTTGTTGTGTATCCGAATTTTTTGTGCTACAGTTAGTGCAACTCCCTCTAGTGGATCTTTGTGGCTACTGTGCTGAACTTTACAAACATACAAATTTGACAAATGATTTTTTGTGTTTTATCTGCGCAGATGGTGTTGGTGATTCCGGCAGTTTTCGCGTCATAGGAGTAACCGTGTCAGGATCTTCCTATGGTTTTCTAGAAGATAGGAAAGCAGTATGTTTTAAATTTTGAATATTGACTTAAGACTGACTGGTTATTAAGCGTATTTTTAATTATTTTGGTATAGTGCATTTATCTATCTTGCACAAACTCATTTTCCAGTTAAAAAGTTTTTATAATCAGGAAAAAATAAAGATGATTTAAAGACAAAATGACATTATAGAAAAATATATTACAACACTGCATTTCATATTTACTTACTAGCACTACCCACCTGGAACAATTTTATATTAAATATTTCAAAGACTAAGAATTACTAAACTGCATGGGTGCCACTTGAAACACTTGTGGGTGTCATGTAGAATACAAATGGAAATTAGGAGAACCCCTTGACCCAATTTATCGAGATATATATTGACATTGATATTCTGATAATACACTGCTCACAACTGAAATCGCAACACCATGAATAAATTGATGTATCTTTGGAAATTTACAGAATGTAATTATAACTGGGAGATGTGCAAATGATCAAAAAATCATAGTTAACCGTGCAGTATGTGGCCTGGCATTATCCTGCTGAAAAATCAGTCCAAGCCTGGTTGACAGATATGGCTGTGCAACAGGTCTCACAATGTTAGCTATGCATCGGTATGCGTGACACTGCCAGAAACGTGGACCAAAGATTTTCGTCCACCAAATATTATACCATCCCAAATCATGGTACCTCTTAGGGGATCTGTGTGGCTACTGATAGAAAAAGCTTCCTGGTGGCATTATTGAAAGCTTTGCTATACGCGAGTACAGCCATCTGTCATGACAAAAAAACAGTCGTGATTCATCCGTTAACAGAATATTTCGCAATTCTGTCAAAAATTGCATCTCATTTGACACCACTGGAAGCGACGTAACCGGTGAAGACGTTGAAACCCTAAGTGTCGAAAAGGACGTCTACTTTAGTGTCCTGCGTCATGCAAGCGGTTTCGAATTGTTTGAGTCAAAACCGCGTTACATGTAGTGTGGGATATATATCGTTGTAACACGATTGCTGTTGTAAACGGCTCCCGCACAACCCTTCTCAGAAACATAGGGTGGGTCTTCAATTGGTGTGGTACACCTGGAAGCTTCACCACCTGATGTTCGTGCCGTTTCATTGTCTCTCAAGAACCGTAACACACACCGTTGAACTGTGCTCGCATCACAACCCTATAGTTCAGTTCTTCTTCAAAAACTCATTCCACCCTCACATAAAACAATGATTTGTTGCCGTTCCGTTGACAACAACTGAACGTATGCGGTACGTCGACGTACTCTTGGCATACTGTGATGATTTTTACAACCTGAAAGCAATGACGCTACAATTTAGCTGTGATATCGTTCCTCCTTCACCTAACGCTTTTATGATGCTCAGCAAAGTGTTACGTCACTCTGCTTAACAGATCTGTGATCATTTGCATATCTCGCTTTGCTGTTTCCTTTGCCTGATTTACATAAAGCTACAGCTACAACTTTATGATGCTGCAATTCCAGTTGTGAGCAGGGTATATCCACAGAACAAAATATATAGGATTTTTTTTTCATTATAAAAATGTAAAAATAATGAACATAATTAGGACGTAGTCCAATGCAATTTTAACAGTTATGTTTCGGAAAATTTCATAAAATTTTTATATAACCAAAAAAATATATTATTCATTTTTCATTCCAGTCTTTCAAATGAAATATGGTTTATCAACTTTCAATCTCGATGTACCGGCTTCCGGGAGTGTCCCTGCGGTGTAAAGAATACTAAACCGGAGAGTGCGGGCTACAACTCCCCGGTCAATTTCTGGCACGTCACTATCTTTTTTCGGTTTTTCTTCTTTCGTTCCATTTGGATATATATATATATATATATATATATATATATATATATATATATATATATATATATATAATATATATATATATATATATATATATAATATATATATATATATATATATATATAATATATATATATATATATATATATAATATATATATATATATATATAATATATATATATATATATATATATATATATATATATATATATATATATAATATATATATATATATATATATATATATATATATATATATATATATATATATATATATATATATATATATATATATATATATATATATAATATAAATATATATATATATATATATATATATATATATATATATATATATATATATATATATATATATATATATATATATATATATATATGTATATATATACCGGGTGGTCAGAATTAAAACCCCCCTACTCTGAGCTCTCAAAAACAAACACATGCGATATGGAATTTTTCTTTTTAATTTCTTTGCTGTTATGATAAAAAAGAAGATAAAAAAGTGAAGAAACTTAAACTGTCATTGTAAATGCAATTTCGAACTGTAAGCATAAAAATTTGCATAAACCCTTGGTTTGCAGCTACTATGTTCTGGGCATAAAAGGGGATAAAACTGGGAAATTTTCATTCTTATCAACGATGGCTGTCACACTACCACAACGCACTTTCCTTGTGAAGCTCTTTTATGAAAACAAAGGACATACTGCAGCAGCACTTCGAGAGTTTCGTCGACTTAAGAATTTGGGCAAAGGACCATTACTCCCACAAGCTCTCAGGAGAATGTTCGCTCGATTCGAGAAAACTGGACATCTTGGAGTTCAGCCGGGTCGAGGACGCAAATCGACTCTTTCAGATATCGTTGACGATGTTGCCACCGCTATTGTTTAACAATCAATGGATAACGTTATAGGCTGTAGTAGTGCACGTGGAGTGTCACGACACTTGGGTGTTCCCTACAGCACAGTGCGGAAAGTACTGAGAAACATAATGCATTTTTTCCCGTACAAAATTAGTCACAATCACCCCTTGCTGACCATCGACAGGGAGAAGCGCCTGACCTTTGCATTGACATTTCTGTCTAGAGTTGAAGTGGATGCATCATGGCCGTGGCAGATTCTATGGAGCGATGAAGCGCATTTAAATCTAAGTGGAACAGTCAACACCCATAACAATCGCATTTGGGACACGGAAAACCCTTGTACCTTCCAAAAGATTCCAATTCACTCACCGAAAGTTACAGTCTGGTGTGGATTCACAGCCACATTCATTCTTGGACCTTCTTTTTTCGAAGAGGCTACTCCCAATGTCCCTGTGACATGCACCGTGACGGACAGGAGGTACAAAAACATTCTCGAAAATTTTGCTGTACCCCAACTGCAACAACACCAATGTCTTGATTCAATTACCTCTATGTGCAAGATGGAGTGCCTCCACACATTGGACTCTGTGTACAACAGTTTCTTCGGCAACATTTTACTAATCGTAGAGTAATTAGTCGTGCGTTTCCGACAACCTGGCCATCTCGTTCTCCAGATCTTAATCCCTGTGATTTTTGGCTGTGGGGATACTTAAAAAGCCTTGTTTATCAAGGACGTCTGGTAACCTTGGCAAATTTGAAAGACAGTATCACTCTACATGTGAGAAGCATCTCAATCGACCAATTACGATCCGCACTTGCACAAGCTGTCCACAGACTGCAGATTTTACATCTTGAAGAAGGGAACCATATTGAGCAGCATTCCTTGCATCGATAAGGTCCTTGTGATATGAATGTTTGGTACGCTCGAATAAAATGTGTTATTAATGTGTAATTTGTGTCTTTTCAGCATATTTTCTGTTGTACAGCGCCACATATCGGTGTTCCTGGAACTTTTTTTTTCATGTAATCCCTTTCCCCATGTCTTGAATAGTAGGTTCAACAATTTTGGAGCCTTTACACTGAGTAGTTCGATATATAGAGAGCTCAGAGTAGGGGTGTTTTAATTCTGACAACCCGGTATATATATATATATATATATATATATATATATATATATATTCGACTTAAAATATAAGTAAGATCTAGTTATGTAAGTATCATATTTATGATCATGCTCTTCTTATGGACATGCATGCCTTAGCCAGTAGGGGCTGACATTTAACTAATTCTCCCTTTTCAATAAAATAATTTTGTTTCATCTTTCTTTGGAAAGCAAGGAATGTGAGTAAATAATAAAGGAATGAATTCAAGTTATACCATAAAAAATGTTTCATATTACAATAATTATACTTTATTTAAAAAGATAAAGACGAACATCTTCAAATCTATGGAAGTGCTTAAAATGTCGTATAATAACCAAAATGGGCCAATAATTTAAATTTTTATTCGAAAATAAATTCGGGTTCAATTATTTCTGAGACAATCCTTTCATCATTTCATATCTGGAATAATTTTGTATTAAATATTCGAAATATTAAGAATTATTTAACTGCATGGATGCCACTTAAAAACATGTATGTGTGATGTGGAATGTAAATGAATTCTAGTAGAACATAAACATATTGGCATTGATATTCTATTAATATATTCACAGAACTTCTAAATATATAGAATGTTATGTAATTAAAAAATAATTATCATATAGTAATGCAATTTTCACATTTATGTTTCTTAAAATTTCATAAAATGCTTAAGTAAAACGAATAAGACAGTGTTAATATATAAACCAAAGTGTTAATAACACTTTAGTTGAATATTTCATCTATTTTTCACTGAAAAGAAAAAGTTTTAAACTTAATGAATATTATATAATTGTGTATGGCTAGTTAGACGAGAATTATCATTGTTGAATGTTGTATGAAATGGGTAGATGTCTATATTTGCAACACTGACGCGGTGGTTATAGCGTTAAGTTTTGTAACGTTTATACGATAATGCTTTTGCGAGGAACTGAGATTCCCTTGGAATTGCGGATGGTGATATAGTTCTATTTATTTTAATTTGCTGCTAAAAAGCAGCGTTCTGGATGTTAAACGACCGAAAAGGGAACAATTGATCAAACAAAATCATATATGTTATCAACTTTCTTTTAAAATATTTACGGCAGATAAAAACTTCAAACTTTATACGCAAATCTACATGGTGTTATATAAGATATGATTTGTCAGTGTCAACTCTATGATTTAATAAAAGAGAGTATTATAATTTATAACCTATAAGCTCATCACACCCAAATATACTCCAAGCAACCATAAAAACACTTGAACGTCTAACCTGTAGTGGAGTCAATGAGATTTAAATATAATTTTGATGCAGTTTCATGGAACAAATCGCCCTTGATGAAACAAAATCTGATTAAATTAGTAATTTTCTTTTAAAATATTTACAGCAGATGAGAAAATTATGCAAATTCACATGAAGTTATATAAGGTTTGTTTTCCCCAAGCGAACTTTATTGGTTTACTACAACAAATTATTGTGGCCTACAAGCCCATCCACACCCAAATAAAGTCTAACCATGTGAATTATTTTTCAATTTATTAAACCAGTAAAATGAATGAAAACATTGTTTATTAAAGCATATCCTGTTACCTACGTAGTGTCGTACAAGACAGAGCACCAGGCGCGAAGCGCCTTTAATCTCCAGTTTCAATATGTGGTTCTTATCGTCAAACTGTGACATTAATTCAGTGACCCTAATTGGAGGTTCGAGGTTTTTATTTACTACTTTTTATTATTTATCCTAGCTCCTAGTGTAGCAGTTTGTTGCACATTTAGAGTTTAAGCAGTTTGGGGGGTTGATGCAGATCTAAGGGTTACCTAGCGTTTTGGCAGTTTAGTGTTTAGAATATTTTTTTTTTTTTTTATAAAATAATAGTCGCGAGTTTTATTTTAAAATCAGATGTTTGAGGTGGGATCATTTAATTCCGATTATCGATGTTTAGAACAGCGCGGGGTCTCTTACGAGATTTGGCCTTGCGATGATCATAGTCATGCAGATTGAATAACAGTTCGTTTGGAACGGATGGCAAATTTCTGTAAAATTTAAGCGCTAGCTTTTTAATTTGGGCTCTAACAGTTTTTATTTTGAAGTCATTCCTAATTACCGAGTTTCTTAAGTACCTGGGAGCTTTCCTGATAATCCGTAGGATTTTGTTTTGTTTTGTCTCTAGGAGGTCTATTGTAGTTTAACAGGCATATCCCCATACGGGTGCTGCATACAGCATTCCCGGGCGGATGACCGATTTATAAATTAGGAGTTTATTTTGATAACTTAGATTTCCGTTTCCTATCATTGGGTATAAGGCTCCTGTGGCCATATACGCTTTTTTGATTAAGTTCGTTACGTGCTGTTTCCAGGTTAGGTGGGAATCTATCGTTACACCTAGGTATTTAGTAGATTTTTCCGCTTTTAGGGCATGGTTACTGCATTCTGTTACATGGCATCCTGTTACTTGAATTCGATGTAGTCTTTAAATTAATTAGAATAATTAAAATACTGGTATATAATTGTAAAGGAATATTTAATGGTATTGTAGCATAACACTGACCAACTCCAGTCGCATTTTGATTATATCCGAGATGACTTCAGGCAGCAAACTCAACCGATACGCGGGCAGTTCACGTGTAGTAACAATATGTACTGCGTTTACTTAAATCGGAAATATAGAAGTAAAAGTGAAAGTGGAATTTGCCGAAGCTCGACTTAGCGTTAGAGCCTTTTTTGTCTAATAAAATAGTAACCAATTTAGTATCTGCAACATTTTTAAAAAGAAAATGAGTTTCACCTTAAGTAAATGATTTACAATGAATCAAATAAAGCTAAAGTGGCGGAACTCGACGTAATAGCGTTGCCACGGAGTTATATACCAAGTTATGCAGTTTCTTGTTATAAATTTGCATTATTCTGACAGTCAATTGGATGTTAATCATATTTTAATGCTGTAAAATTTCATTAATTCAAAAGAACACAATTTAGAGGATATAAAAAACACAATTCAGAAATAAAAACTTTTTAAAAAATGATTACATATATTTTTTCCGAAAATGCCTTTATGAAAATGCATTGATATTCGGCAGTTTTGTACGGGACATTTAACAATTTTTTTTTTATTTTTTATCGTCGTCTGTTCTTTGCTGTAAAATTGTTCTTTTGTTTTTGAAGTTAAATAACTTGCAACATTATATGATACAGATACAAACGTTGGGAAATCTAATAGTTGTATTATTTCGGTAGTTTTAAAAGGGAAATTCGTAATTAGGCAGCACAACTTAATGATACATTTTGCATGAAATCGTTTATATACAATAACTAGTCCTAGTGTATGGTATAATTTCGCAAGCAAATATTAAAGTGAAATCTTTATTATTTTTCTTTATTTATAAAGTATGCGTTGATGCAAATATTTCACTCTTGGCAATGAAATACATTTTGAAAAAAGAAAAAATATATGTTTTGGATCGAGCTCCCATTGAAGATAAATAGCATTAACGAATTCTGAATTAGGTAGATTCAGAACTAAACAACCTAAAAAGAAACCAAATATTTCCCAAAGTGAATGAAATTTGAAACGTGACCAGGAATACCAAATCTTGGATAATCCTTATGACTAGATTCATAGTAAAACAGGCTAGCTTCCATAGATAACTATAATGAGTAGTTGAAATCTTAGCCACTTTATGTCTTGCTTTATCAATTTTTAGGTGCTAATCTTTCCGAAAAATTGTTAGATCTATTCATAAAATAGCTAATTTGGCAACTCTGACTGTACATAACAGCAGTCCTTTTATAAGATTGTCAACTTGCTACATTCGTCGCATGAACGGAATATTGCAAGTAAACTGCACATTGCAAATAATATATATATTACATGCATACTTGCAATAGTTCTGCAATAGTTCATGTTATAAGTTATGTGTATTTAAGAAATGTTTTAATGAAAGGGAAAAGTACTGTTCACAAAAAAATTTATATAATAAAATATTTAAAATTATTTTATCATTTAAAGTTATATAAATAGCAAATACTTGGCGATTTCATAGTCACAGGTCCCAAGTGACGTTCCCAATCTACGCCATTCTTGAACTGTTTTTCCACGTATTATGCGCTCGATAGAATGAAATAACGACATTTGCAACGGTATTATGGAAAAACTTCCTATATTTTACAATTTACTACCTCTATGGCTACAAACAAATTCAACCATCAAATTGTGTAATTTGGTCAGACCATACCACAAAGCCGGCATTGAAGTTCATAGATATTTTAAATTATGAAACGATGTCAGGTGGCTGGTAGAGGTAAGAGTTTGTCGGTATCGACTGGGATTCACAAAATTGTGGCATATAGCAAGCTTTCTTGCTGCATTAAGCATTGACTTTTCCATGCTGATAATGCATTAAAAGCGCAAAACTCGTCCATGGATGCCGTGTTTGAAATGGAAGCTCGATCATTTAAATATAAATTTCGTTTAGTTACAAATTCACGAATTTAAACATATATTTTAGCTTCTCAAAAATTGCAATTTATTTTTAGCAAAGTGTAATTTAAATAATTTACAAAATTAAAACAAATAAAGGCAGATGGGGCATAAATAATATTTTTACTAAATGGAAATACACAGACAAATATTGGTATAGAGTCGATAGTAGAAACTCAAGATTTTGACGCATTTACATGTCACCATTTTTAACGTGACATCTGTTTTGTATGTGTGTATGCAATATAAGTAAACACTGTTGCTCAAAAACCGTTCAACCAAAACGCAGAAAATTTGATTGGTAAATCAGTTGTGGATTTGCACTGATGATAATTGAATTTTGTATCATTAAAAAAATCAGAACGTGAATTCTTTTTGGATATAACCTGTAAAAATGGTCAAAATATGCTGAAATGTATAAAATGGGAGATCACTCCTATCAGCTAAAATTCATGGTTTTTTCACCTTAAGTTCAAAAATTTGTACATAAGTCGATAATCATACAAACAAATAAAATCTGAAGTTCGAAAGAGTAATATGTATATGTATTGTATATATATATATATATATATGAGATTTTCAGGTGAGAAGTTGACAATAGACGACTCCACTCTGCACAACTACATACATTTACTTAAGACATTCGGTTATACATACTGTTTAAGCTATTTGTAAGTTGAAGATATCGAACGTCACAAGAAATCGTCATTCCATGCTCCTTTTCCGCATCTGTAGTTAGTCCTCACCGTCTCACTCTTGTCTCCGTCTTACGTCTTGATGCCGCCTCACTTCCGTCTAAGCAATCAATAGCGACTAAGAGCATCTCGTCTGAGTGAACTATCGCTTCCAACCTCATGCTCGTCTAAGTGACCTTCGTGATCAATTTCTCGCTCCGTCCTTCTCGTCTCTCTAGCGTCGACTCTTTTATATAGTCTCTTGTCTGTAGGTGGCAGTGTCCTCTAGGTGATGTCCTCTAACGTCCTAGTTGCCACAATCGCACATTCGGCCGTTCTGACAGTTCTTTCGTCCCTGAAAGTTTTGTGGAACCTAAAATTAGAAAAAAGAGAACAACAAACAAGAATAAAAATGTCGTCTGAATAGGTGTCAAAGAATTTTCAAAACATGCAGATCTTTTCAAGAAAATCATCGGCTTGTTGGCATAATACAAATATATTAAGTATCGTAGGGATAGTAATAGTAGAATTTCCCATAATAATAACTCGTTTTATTTTATTGAATGATTGCCTTTTGATTTTAAAACAATAGTGAGCTTCATAGTTAAATCCTGTTAAAATTTTTACTATTCCTTCTTTTTGAATAACAGTGAAAGGGACGGTCGTAAAAAAGCTAACTGATAATATTCATAGTTTCATTTAATCTTAGATTTCGCATTAAGTTTACGTTAATGGCTATTTAACGATGCAGTCAGTCTCCATTAATATCAGGAACAAGGTCTTTATAGAGATAATTATTTGAAGTTTCTGAGTGACAATTCTATTTTGCAATTGATGTTGTATAACTAAGTACAATATTCTGCTACTTTTATGTTTTTTTTCAAGAACATTTTGGGAAAAATTTTTAATGAATATTTTACGTAAAAAATTGTTGATCTGTCGCTTTTTTTCTAAACTTCAAAAGCACATTTCACTCAGGATTGTTTAATTAAACAAAAAGTATACTTTTCATAAAATACATATTAGCAAAATATCTATCACTTTATAAAACAGATGTAAAATATTTTAAAATTCCTAAAGAGTATTACCACATTTTAAAGTTTTCAATCCTATAAAATGTTCTCAAATAAATAACTCAATGGTAAATAAGCACATGACTATTCATTCAGCAGCGTCTCATCACGATTTCCACAAAAGTTAGAAAACTCAGATATGTTCAGCACATAACTTTCTCTGCAGACTCATATATTCACGTTCTCTTTATTTCTTCAATAATTCATTAAATTGGATTTAATTGCACAAAATACCATAATTATTCTATTCTAGCCGCTTTCGGCGACCAGCCTGTTCGCTACCTTTGAAAATTCTGACCGTAGCAAATTCGCTGGCGCGACCTACCAGAAAGGTGTAAGTTAACTATTTGGACGGATCGGAAGTGCCACTCAATTTAGACAGGAACCCAGTGGGGGAGGTCGCCACAGGAATCACACCCTCCTTTCCCTACCACCAACCTCTCGGAAGGACTTATGGACCTACATGTTTAACGCGATCGTAATCCGTGAACACGGCTGCAGTTTTGGCAGTGGCGGGAATCGAACTCGGGCCTAAAAAGTGCAATTCACGCTCGCTAACTACTGGGCTACTCCGCGGCAATCTCCATAACTTTGTCTTTATTTACCCAATGTAGACCGGAACCCAGTAGGGGAGGCAACCACATGGACCGTACCCACCTTCCCCTACAACCAACCTCTCGGAAGGATTTACGAACCCACATGTGTAACGTGATCGAACTCCGCGTGAACACGGCGGCAGTTTTGGTAGTGGCGGGAATCGAACCAGGCCTACTGAGTGCAATTCAATAATTTAAATTTTATAATAACCATAAAAAATTTTAATTTTAATTTGACCATATGCTAAGCTCTTAATTCCATCATTTGAAATATATCGTAATATCATTTAAAATATCCTCATTCTATCGTTCCATCATTTAAAATATCCATAAATTAAAATATCCATTTAAAATGACCATATGCTAAGCCCAAAGTTCCATTATTTAAAATTTCACGTAATTTTCTAGCCCGTCTCCATGGAAACACGTGACGTCCCCGGCGGGTGAAAATCGGATCTTCCGAGAATTATACGAGAAATTTAAAATTATCACTTCTTAAAAATTCCGATCCTGCGGCCAGTTTTAATTATTTCTTGACCAGATTGGGCATGTAAGAATGTGTGATGATTGAGCTTTCTAAAAATGTAAATTATTAGTCGAAATACACAGAACTTTACCTGTTGCGAGGATTTAAAAATAAATGTTCGTTTTTTTTGAGTCGAAAGTGACTTTTGTTTTAAAATCTTTAAAAAATATTAGAATTTGTCACTGAGATTTGAAACTGATATATTTTTATTCGCAAATGATTGCTCTTTCCGGTCGTGTGATTTGGTTTTTTTCTACGACGTCTGGATGGTGGAGAAAAAAAGGGCAAAAATGGAAAGAAACGATCGAAATCGCATAAAACATTACATAACAAAAAAAATTAAAATTTTAAATGTCGTTTTTAACGTGTCACCTCCCCCCCTCCCCCGGGTCTCTGGTTACTAAATTTCATAGCTCTCCGACGCGCGGTCGCTGAACCTATAGTGTATAAGACAGACAGACACACACAAACACACACATTACACTGAATGTGCATTTTTAATTCAATTTTCGTTTTCATTTGGTAAATGGATTATTTGAAGAGGTGGCGTATCGAAAATGCGGATGAACTGAAATATCTTGAGAACGGTTAGTCCTAGAGTAATGGGGTTAGTCTTATTCTTTTTGTAATCAACATTTAATTATAAAATAAACATTGAATTGATATATTTAAGCATCCATTGTCATTTATTTTTAGATTTAACGATTTTTGCTGGTCATTTCGTAAAAAATAGCAGGTTCTGTCTTTCCGAATAGTACCAAAATCTAATCAGCATCAGGGTTACCCACAAGGGACTTACCAACGAAATGTTATGAAATTTTGTCAATAAGTTTTTAAGTTAGCATGGATACAAAATCAGCGCAGACACACACGAGCACACAGACACACACACAAAAGTCACGCTAAAAATATTTTTTTGTGTGTTCTAGAGGTCCCGAAACGTGTAAATCCGTCGAAAACTCGAGTTGCGAATTTCGGAACGATTCCAATATTTTGCCTATACATTACCATGTACTGCAGGGAAAGTGAAAATCTGATGTGAGCAACACGTGACTTTCGCTGCAGATTCAAATTTATTTTGTAATTTTTTGTTTCATTATGCATTAAATTGAGTTTAATTGAGGAAAATAATATTGATAATTTTCTGATATTATATCCATTTCGTATTTTCTTTGCAACTTCGTTTCGTTTGGCAACTCAATGCACTTTAAATTCTTCAAGTCCTTAAAATTCCAAAAACTACAATGTCTCGAGAACTGTTTATCCTGCGGTCATGGGGGCAGATTTATTCGCTTGGTTGTCAAATTTTACATGTAGAACAAGTACTTAATATATTTCATCAATTTTAGTCATTTATTTCAGAGTTTCAATACATTGCACGTGTAGCATTTTATTTTTGATCGAATATATTACATTTGGGAGTCATTTCGCAAAAAAAAGACAGATTCTTTTTTTCCATATTGTATCAAAATTAACCACCAATCCAGTATCCTATGAGCGACTTGTCTACCAAATTTTGAATTATTTGATCAATTAGCTTGTCAGCTAGAGTTGATACATACAGTTTTTGCTGGCCATTTCGCAATAAAGGCAGGTTCATTTATCTCGAATGGTACCAAAATCTAATCAGCACCAGGGTCGCCCACCAAGTATCTGCCAAACCTATCTACCAAATTTTATAAAATTTAGTAGCTTAGTTGAGTTAGAGTGGATATATATAATTGTATATATATATATATATATATATATATTTGGTATATGGTTGAATCACGTGATAGAAATCACAAAAACAATGGAGCTTTTCAAAAATGCGTGTTTAAGGGGGTGGGTACTCCAAACAAAAGCATTCGAAATGTGAAATGCTAGAATAGCATGCTTAGCGATGAGATAGAGACTTCAAATTTGGTGTACGGATAAAAAGTTGGAAAGGAAGAAAGTGTGCAATTTCAGTTTTCCAACATTTGGTATTGTAGGGGGCGCCGCTCACTAAAATGTTCGATTTGCCGAACAAAGGAAAAACGCATCCTTTACAATGTGATAGAGGCAAGGTGTGATAGAGGATTTGACAAAAAAGTTAATTGACTGAGAGCTGCACAGGAAAACGGTCGAAAGTTGAAGTGATAGAAAAAACATGCTTCTCGATAGGATAGAGACTTCCAATTGGGTGTACTGGTAGATAGTTTGAAAGGAAGAAAGTGTGAAATATCAGATTTCCAATATTTGCTACTTTAAGGGGTGCCGTACTCTAATATGGTCAATTTTCCGAATAAATAAGGCACGCTTCCTTCTAAATGTAATAGAGACTTGATATTCGGTATACGGGCCAATCATCTGATAAAAACCCAAGACAAACAGAGTTTTTCAAAAATATTCATTTATGGGTGTGCTTCACAGAAAAAAATTAAGAGGAGAAAGAATAAAATAGGGGTGTCTCGGGATGAGATAGATTTTAAAGTGGTGTACGGGTAGATAATACGAAAGGAAGAAATGCGCAAATTAAATTTCCGAATATTTTCTTCTTTAGGGAATTATGCACACCAAAATATTCGACTTGTCAAATAAATGTGAAAAAGCGAACTATTAAAAAATTTACATTATTCATGGTTTGCTTATTAATTTCCAACGGGTATTCGGCTAGCATATACTAATTGCCAAGTGTCCGTCCCTCTGTCACGCTTTTTAGGCACTTCCCGAATAGATAGAGACTTGCAATTTGGTACACGGCTACAACCCGTGGAAATATCGAATTTTTCGAAAACGTTCTCTAAAGGAGGAGCTCCACATTAAAATGTTCGAAAAGTGAAATGATAGGAAAGCATACTTTGCCATGAGATAGAGACTTACAATTTTGTGTATGGGTAAATCGTTTGAAAGGAAGAAAGTGTGCAATTTCAGATTTGAAATATTTGCTACTTAAGGGGGTGCTGCACACTAAAATATTCGGTTTCTCGAATACATGAGAAAAGGCTCCATTAACATTTAATAGAGGCTTGAAACTAGGTATATGGACTAATAGTTTTATGAAAACACCCAAGACGAATATAATTTTTCAAAAACACCCAAGACGAATATAATTTTTCAAAAACACCCAAGACGTATATAAGTTTTCAAAAACGTTCGTTTAAGGGGGTGCTCCAGAGCAAAACGTCCGAAGGGTATATGTATAAAAAAACATGCTTTGGGATAAGATAAAGATTTGAAATTTGGTGTATGGGTAGATAGTTTAGAAGAAGAAAGTGTACAATTTCAGTTTTCTAATATTTTCTAATTTAGGGGGTGTGGCACACAAAAATATTCGATTCTCGGAATGAAGTAGCAACACCCCTTTTAGAACGTGACAGAGGCTTGATATTTGGTATATGGGCGAATCATTTGTTAGAAAACCCAAGAAAATGGAGTTTTTCAAAAAGTTCCACAGAAAAACATTCAAAAGGTGAAATGATAGAAAAAGCATACTTCGCGATGAGTTAGAGAATTCAAATTTGGTATACGGGTAGATAGTTGAAAAGGAGGATAGTGCACGATTTCAGTTTTCCAACGTTTGCTCTTGTAGGAGGTGTCGCACACTAAAATGTTCGGTTTGACGAACAAATAAAAAACAGCTCTTTTACAATGTGATAGAGGCTTGAAATTTAGTATATGGGATAATCATGTGAAAAAGAAACCTAAGATTATTACGGTTTTTAAAAAAATGATCATTTAAGAGGGTGCAACACAGAAAAACGCTCGATAGATGAAGTGATAGAAAAACATGTTTTACGATAGGATAGAAACATCGAATTTCGTGTACGAGTAGACAGTTTGAAAGAAAAAAGTATGCAAGTTCAGATTTCCAGTATTTGCTAATTTAGGAGGTGCCGCACACAGATATGTACGATTTTCGGAATAAATGAGACACGCTTCCTTTTAAATGTGATAGAGGCTTGATATTTGATATATGGGCCAATCATCTGATTAAAAAACCAAGACGAGCAGAGTTTTTCAAAAATGTTCATTTATGTGTGTTCTCCACAGAAAAACGTTCGAATGAGGGACCATAAAGCAGTACGCTTCGTGATAAGGTAGAGACTTTAATTTGGTGTACTGGTAGATATTTCGAAAGGAAAAAGTGAGCAATTTAATTTTTCCAATATTTTCTTCTTTAGGGGGTTCTGCACCTAAAATAATTGATTGCCGAATAAAGGTGAGACGCGAATTATTAAAAAATTGCAATATTCAGGGGTTGCTTATTGCGAGGACTTTGCTTTTCAATGGGTATTAGGCTAGTCATATCCCTGAAAGCGCAGTGTCATTATGTCAGAGCGCCAAATGCACCAAATGCCTGAGGGCTGAAAAAACTTATATACCCTAATTCGACCATGCTGAATCCAAATATGGAATCCGTTCTTAAATAAACTCTTGAATCTGGAGAAATAACTTGGCCTGTTTTGCTAACTTTGTATTCATAATCTCAAAGAATTTGCTACAACATAATGCAATTGCGTGGCTATGAGACTTTAATTCCTATAGAAATAAAAGAAAGATTGATTCAGCTCATGGAGTTAGAGATGAGACCACTTTGAAGAATCAGCTGAGGAGGAAAGTTAATATTGAGATGGTATCCCGATTTAAAAAATCAGAATACGAATATTTAAGCCATCGAGTTAGACAGACATGATTCCTGCTTTATCTTCAAATTCACATTTTAAGCAATGCAATGAATGCAAACTGTGTTTTTAGATAGATTAGTTGGAGCTCAGTATCATGACTCATAAAGATAGACTCTTAATGTTAGCCCCTTTTCTTCCATGGTATGGCCAGCAATTAAAAACTTGAGATAAAATGTTTGATGTATTAAACTTGATAAATTCATTTGTTAAAAGGTCTAGGGGAACATGATTTAATTGAGTTATGTTAGGGGTTGGTATAGTATGTTTATTTTGATAAAGAATCGTATAATAAATTGCAATTTTGAATGGGATAGTAATTTCTTTTGAATGGCTCGCATGTAACTATGGATAACGTTCATAAATTATTAAATTTCATAATTTATCGATATAAGTAACAAAAATAATTCAATGTTAATGAATATCTTAACATCTTATATGATGTATTCACCGATATTGGAATGAAAAACAAAATAACCAAAATTCTATCTTATGGCTAATATGCAAGTGACAATAGAGAAATATTTAGCTATATTGGCTACACAAGAATATACATTGCTAAATATAAATAAATAGCTGCATCTAACCCTAAAATGGGTAAATGGAAACAATTGACACATTGAAATTGGCAAGGGTTCACAGAATAATTCTTTCTCAGGAAACAAAGACTCTAGCAGAAATATGGTTTGTGATTGAATTCTGCGTTCTATAACTTGCAGCTTCTGTATACGAAGCAGCGTTCTGTAATTCCAGACTTATATCATGGATGTATAATCCTGATTACTACTTGCTTAGTGTGACCAATGGAAGGGAGTCCCTAGTCCGAAGACTTTAACTTCCGGTATAATGCCTATATTTGATATTCATGACATAAGTTGAGCAGATCTCATATTTTGACTAATTTTCCATTAAAATAGTTATGGTAGATAAAAAAACTTGATTTTCCTAAACTCACATGGTGTTATAAATAATTCCATGTGATTTATTTCCAAACTCTACACTGCTAGTTTATTACAAAGAATTATATTTCCACACAAAAATATGTGGATCGTCCGACTGCAAAGCGAATCTGGACTCAGTGAATAGGACATTGCTCCAATCGTCTATGGCCCAACTAAAGTGTTCCTGACACCAATAGAGACGGGCTGCTTTGTGCGCCGCAGACAATGGAACAGTATAATTCTTTCTCAGGAAACAAAGATTAAAGCAGAAACATGGTTTGTGATTGAAATCTGCGTTCTATTTATTTTAACTTGCTGCTGCAGTATGCGAAGCAGCGTTCTCGAATTTGGCATATTAACGATTAGAGCTGAATTGATTAAATGAAATCTCATTTTATGACTAATTTTCCTTTAAAATAGTTATGGTAGATTAAAAAAAAACTTCAAGCTCACATGGTACTATTATAAATAATTCGAAGTGATTTTTTCCAAACTCTATTCTACTAGTTTATTACAAAGAAATATATTACCACACAATAATCTGTCGATCGTCCGACTGCGAAGCGAATCTCGACTCATCGGTGGGTAGGACATTGCTACAATCGTCTATGGTCCAACTGATGTGTTCCTGACCCCATTAAAGACGGGTTGCTCTGTGCTCTGTAGACAAAGGAGCGACATATGTTTTGCCTCCCCGCATAAAATTCATATGAATGCAATCACCTTCTCACAGTTGTAACCGATACAGACCTACCTGTAGCTGCAACGAGGATAGAAAGTAAAGCAGATGCTGTTTCTTGCTCATTGCGTCAGACTAATACGCTAAGTAGGGTTCATCAGAAGATGTTATTACTCATGGGCGACCCGAAACGTCTGAAAGGTGAAATGATGAAAAACCATGCTTCCAAATGAAATACAGACTTCCAATTTGGTGTACGGGCAGATAGTTCGAAAGAAAGAACATGTGCAATTTCAGTTTTCTGATATTTTCTACTTTAGGATGTGCCGCAAATCCACATGCTCTATTTTCCGAATAAATGAGACACGCCTCCTTTAAAATTGTAATACAGTCTAGAAATTTAGTACATGGGAGCAATCATCTGATAAAAAAAATAGAGTTTTCCAAAAATGTTCATTTAAAGGGGTGGTGGCTACGCCACACGAAAATATTCGAAAAGTGAAATAATGGAAAAAATATGCTTCGCCATGGAATAGAAACTTCAAATTTAGTGAATAGGTAGATAGTTCAAAAGAAAGAAAGTGTGCAATAGAAAATTTCCAATATTTGTAATTTTTTTTTCGGGGGGGGGGGGGGATCCGCACTGCAAAAGATTCGAAAAGTGAAATGCTAGAAAAACATGCTTTGAGATGAGATAGAAAATTCAAATGTGATGTATGGGTAATGAGTTCCAAAGGAAGAATTTGTGCAATTTCAGATTTCCAAAACTTAGGGAAGTGCCGCTCACCGAAATATTCGACTTGTTGAATAAATGAGAAACAGCTCTTTTAAAATTTGATAGAATCTTGAACTTTGGCATCTGGCATAATCATTTGATGAAAACACTCAAGACGAATATAGTTTTCCAAAAATGTTCTTTAAGGGGTGCTTCAGCGAAACACGTTCGAAAGGTGAATTTATAAAAAAACATGCTTTGGGACATTTCATATTCTCATAGAGATTTCAAATGTGTTGTGCTAGTAGATAGTTTAGAAGAAAGAGCGTATACAATCTCAGTTTTCCAATATTTTCTACTTAAGGGGGTTCTTGTTGTTGTTGTCGAGATTCTGACCTTCCGACCTACCAGAAAGGTGTAAAGTAACCGTTTGAACGTCCGGGAATAGAATCGTATAATAAATTGCAATTTTGAATGGGATAGTAATGTATTTTGAATGGCTCGCATGTAACTATGGATAAATTTCATAAATTATTAAATTTTATAATTTATCGATATAAGTAACAAAAATAATGCAATGTTAATGAATATCTTAAGATGTTATTTGATGTATTCAACGATTTTGGAATGAAAAACAAAATAACTAAAGTTTTGCAATTCTATCTTATGGCTAATATGCAACTGTCAATAGAGAAATATTTAGCTATATTGGCTAGACAAGAATATACATTGCTAAATATAAATAAATAGCTGCATCTAACCCTGAATTGGGTAAATGGAAACAAGTGACGCATTGAGATTGACCAGGGTTCACAGTATAATTCTTTCTCAGGAAACGAAGACTCTAGCAGAAATATGGTTTGTGATTGAATTCTGCGTTCTATAACTTGCAGCTTCTGTATACGAAGCAGCGTTCTGGAATTCCAGATATACATTATAGGTCCACAACCTGATTAAACGAAATCTCATGTTTTGACTAATTTTTCACTAAAATAGTTATGGTAGATAAAAAAACTTGATTTTCCCAAACTCACATGGTGTTATAAATAATTCCATGTGATTTATTTCCAAACTCTACACTACTAGTTTATTACAAAGAATTATATTTCCACACAAAAATATGTGGATCGTCTGACTGCAAAGCGAATCTGGACTCATCAGTGAATAGGACATTGCTCCAATCGTCTATGGCCCAACTAAAGTGTTCCTGACACCAATAGAGACGGGCTGCTCTGTGCGCCACAGACAATGGAACAGTATAATTCCTTCTCAGGAAACAAAGATTAAAGCAGAAATATGGTTTGTGATTGAAATCTGCGTTCTATTTATTTTAACTTGCTGCTGCAGTATGCGAAGCAGCGTTCTCGAATTTGACATATTAACGATTAGAGCTGAATTGATTAAACGAAATCTCATTTTATGACTAATTTTCCTTTAAAATAGTCATGGTAGATTAAAAAAAACTTCAAGCTCACATGGTACTATTATAAATAATTCGATGTGATTTTTTCCAAACTCTATTCTACTAGTTTATTACAAAGAATTATATTTCCACACAATAATCTGTCGATCGTCCGACTGCGAAACGAATCTCGACTCATCGGTGGGTAGGACATTGCTACAATCGTCTATGGTCCAACTGATGTGTTCCTGACCCCATTAGAGACGGGTTGCTCTGTGCTCTGTAGACAAAGGAACGACATATGTTTTGCCTCCCCGTATAAAATTCATATGGATGCAATCACCTTCTCACAGTTGTAACCGATACAGACCTACCTGTAGCTGCAACGAGGATAGAAAGTACTGCAGGTGCTGTTTCTTGCTCATTGCGTCAGACTAATAACGCTAAGTAGGGTTCATCGGAAGATGTTATTACTCGTGGGCGACCCGAAACGTTTGAAAGGTGAAGGGATGAAAAACCATGCTTCCAAATGAAATACAGACTTCCAATTTGGTGTACGGGTACATAGTTCGAAAGAAAGAACATGTGCAATTTCAGTTTTCTGATATTTTCTACTTTAGGATGTGCCGCAAATCCAAATGCTCCATTTTCCGAATAAATGAGACACACCTCCTTTAAAATTGTAATAGAATCTAGAAATTTGGTATATGGGAGCAATCATAGAATAGAAAAAATATGCTTCGCCATGGAATAGAAACTTCAAATTTAGTGAATAGGTAGATAGTTCAAAAGAAAGAAAGTGTGCAATAAAAATTTTCCAATATTTGTAATTTTTTTTTTGGTGGGGGGGGGGGGGGATCCTCACTGCAAAAGATTCGAAAAGTGAAATGCTAGAAAAACATACTTTGCGATGACATAGAGAATTCAAATATGATGTATGGGTAATGAGTTCCAAAGGAAGAAATTGTGCAATTTCAGGTTTCCAAAACTTAGGGAAGTGCCGCTCACCGAAATATTCGACTTGTTGAAAAATGAGAAACAGCTCCTTTAAAATTTGATAGAATCTTGAACTTTGGCATCTGGCATAATTATTTGATGAAAACACTCAAGACGAATATAGTTTTCTAAAAATGTTCGTTTAAGGGGTGCTTCAGCGAAACACGTTCGAAAGGTGAATTTATAAAAATAAACATGCTTTGGGAGATTTTAAATTCTCATAGAGATTTCAAATGTGTTGTACGGGTAGATAGTTTGGAAGACAGAGCGTGTACAATCTCAGTTTTCCAATATTTTCTACTTAAGGGGGTTGTTGTTGTTGTTGCCGAGATTCAGACCTTCCGACCTACCAGACAGGTGTAAAGTAACCGTTTGGACGTCCGGGAAGTACCACCCAATTTAGACCGGAACCCAATGGGGGAGGCATCCGCAGGGACCGTACCCTCTTTCTCCTACCACCAACCTCTCGTAAGGACATACGGACCCACATGTTTAACGTGATCGGACTCCGCATGAACACGGCGGCAGTTGTAGCAGCTTGCAAATCCAGCGCGCAAACCACCGGCCTACCGCGCCCGAACTGTTCCAACAGCAAACGGTGTTCCCAGGTGGTCACCCACACCACAAGTGCTAACCGCGCCCAATGCTGCTTGATCTACTTAAGGGGGTGTCTCACATAAAAATGTTCAATTTTCGGAATAAATGAGAAACGCCCAGATTAGTGTGCTAGAGACTTGCTATTTGGTATATGGGCCAATCAGTTGATAGAAAACCCAAGAAAAACGGAGTTTTTCAAAAAAGTTCATATTAGGGGGCGGGAACACCACTAAAAATCACTCGAAAGGTGAAATGACAGAAAAAGCATGCTTCGCGATGATATACAGACTTCAAATTTAGTGTACAGGAAGATAGTTGGAAAGGACGAAAGTGTGCAATTTCAGTTTTTCAACATTTGCTATTGTAGGGGTGTGCCGCACTCTAAATTATTCTATTTGACAAACAAATGATAAACGTATCTTTTCTAACATGTTAGAGGCTTGAAATTTCGTATATGGGCTACTCATTTGATAAAAAAACACAAAATGAATACAGGTTTTCAACAATGTTCATCTGGAGGGGGGGGGGGGGGTTACACAGAAAGATTTTGAAAGGTGAAATAAAAGAAAGAGCATGCTTTGTGATAAGATGGGTTTCAAATTTGGTATTACGGATAGATTATTTTAAAGAAAGAAAGTGTACAATTTCAGGTTTTCAATATTTGTTACTTTAGGGTGTGCCGCATGCACACCAAAACGTTCGATTTTCAAAATAAATGAGACAGGCTTCCATTTAAATGTGATAGAGGCTTGATATTTGATATATGGGCCAATCATCTGATAAAAAAACTAATGTTTTGATAAGAAGACGTATAAAAATAGTAATTTTCAATGGGTGGTGAGTATGGCTCGTATATGGATATTAGGAGTAGATGAGAGTGTCGACGGGAATTGATCTCAGCTTGTTACATTTTCACATGTTCTTATTCTAGAGTCCCAAAACTCGAAAATCCTTCAAAATTTCGTGTTTCGCCCATATTATTCGGCCACATATTTCGATCACCACATAGTAATATTTTCTATATAGATTACCATGTATTGTATGATACATAAATAATCTGCCAAAGTTCCAGTATTGATACATAAATAATCTGCCAAAGTTCCATTATAGTGATTATTTTAATTAATTAAATTTATTAAATTAAGAGAACAATTGAGAACCTACAACATTCATCTTAAGTCACTTTTTCCTCCAATGTGCATAATGGACACATTTTGAAAATCCAACTTTTGTAATAAAATTTGTAACGATTTATTGACGTCACGTGCAACGGTAAAGAAGATAAACTTCAAATATATTTGTGAACGTATTATTCGATTCGAAAGGAAGGAAAATAATATTTTGCAAAATGTAAATCGTTCTGTTGTAAATTTTATTTAAGTTTGTAAAGAAAAGAACTTAAGGTAGCGATACGTTAAATGTCTTAAATATTTTAGGTATGAGCTGCTTCCCATAAGAGCGAATCTATAAATATACGTATATATAGTAACATTAAAAATATGTTTTTCTGTTTTTCGTTTGTATACAAATCCACACTTCCGGACGGATTAATTTCGAATTTGTTATAATTATTCTTCACTACACTTCCGGTAATACCTGTCCATGTTTCGAAATTCTATAAACCAGAGTTTGTCAAGATGTTAATAAAAAGGCACAATTAAACGATCCATAGAAATAGCATTATAAAGATGATATTTTTTCAAGAAGTATATTTAAGAAAATTCTATCATATTGATTAGCAACGGAATTAAATAAAAGGTGTTTATGCAGAAGACGATTTTCATTTAATTTGTTCTATTCATGTAACAGAGACATGGATATAAAAAAATTATAAATGAACGATATTGCATTTTAGGCTGAATTGCGGCTTTGGAATATAAGATTACGGAAATACATTAATATTGTCAATTTCGTGTCATCTGCTTTATTTTAGCAACTAATTTGCAAAGACATCTATTCGGATAAAGAACTTGAGCAACGTGTAAAGGAACAAATAATACAATAATACAGCTGTTTCGAAAATACGCTTTATTCCCTTCGTCAGTTGCCAGAGAGCCAAATAATCCGAAATCCAAAGGATGAATGGGCTGTGTTACTTGTACTTATATACGTTACTCAAGTTCATTATCCTTGACGCAAAGTGTATTTTACGTAATGATCATATGCTGTGTTTAGTCAATTGTTCAACCCCGATAAAAATGGTACTGGCTTACTTCTAATACCATTTTAACATTTTTATTTTGGTATATATTGGTCAATTTTTTTTTGTAAATCTGTTTATAAACCGAACCAGGATGTTTGCATATGTCGATAATTTTATTTAATGAGAACATATATTTAATTTTTTACTTTAGAGAAATTAAATTGAATACGTGAATAGAATGTTTTGAAAAACAATTTTATTTTGTATACACCAGGTATATGCAAGCATTTGAAATCGCGAGCAAAATCTGGAACATTTGCTAGCGGTACATAAGATGGTTCATATATTTGATTTCTTAATTTCGCATAAAATTATATATATAAACAGGCAGATTCTAAGAATACAATTAATTTAAAAATATAATTTAGGCTTAGAATATATAATCATTTTAAATACGATGTTTAAATACGTAGATACTATTTAGGGGTTACTATTGTAGTGCTGGAAAATGGTTTATTTGTATTTTACACTGCTCACAACTGAAATCGCAACACCATGAATAAATTGATGTATCCTTTTGAAATTTACAGAATAAAATTGTAACATGGAGATGTGGCCTGGTTGATAGATATGGATGTACCACAGGTCTCACAATGTCATAGACGTTTCTTTGTGCCGTGATGCTGCCAGATAAGTGGACCAAAAGTGTCCCTCCACCAAATGTTATACTACCCCAATCCATGGTACCACTTAGGGGACTGTGTGACGACTGATAGACAACAATTTCTGGTGGCGTTTTTGAAAGTGCAGCCATACACGAGTACTGTTATCTGACATGCCAAACCAGAATCGTGATTCATCCGTGAAAAGAATACTTCGCCATTCTGTCAACCAATTGCGCATCCTTTGACACCACTGGAGGCGACGTAACCGTTGAAGACGTTGAAACGATAGGTGCCGAAAACCTCTACCTCGGAGTCCTGCGCCATGCAAACGGTTTCAAATTGTTTGCTTCGAACACCACGTTACCTTTAGAGTGGGATACATGCCGCTGTAACACGGTTGCTGTGGTAAACGGCCCTCGCGCAACGCTTCTGAGAAGCATACTATCTTCACGTGGTGTGGTACACCTGGAAGCTCCACTATCTGATTTTCTTGTCGTTTCGTTGTCTCTCACGAACCGTAGCACACACCGTTGAACTGTGCTCACATCACGACCTAATAGTTCAGCGATCCTTTGAAGGCTCATTCCACCCTGACGTAAAACAATGATTTGTTGCAATTCCGTTGACGGGAACTGAACGGGTTACATCGACGTACTCTTGTCATACTGTGATGATATTTACAACCGCTCCTACTTGACCTGACGCTTTTATGCTGCTTGGCAAGGTGTTACGTCACTCTGCGTAATGAAACTGTGATCATTTGCATATCTCACCTTGATGTTTCCATTGGCTGATTTACATGAAGCTATACCTACAACTTTATGGGGTTGCGATTTCAGCTGTGCGCAGTGTATAATGTCCTACAATTGTAAATGTGTCGAAAATATGAATTACAATTTTCGACACTATTGGGATACTTTTTCTATACATTTACTGCAATACATCTTATGTCTAATAATTTATGGCTACAAGAGCCATGTGCCATTTTCGATTCTCAACGTGTAACTTTCGAAGCATAAGAGTCAATCTCCAACTTTTCAATACAGGTAATCAGCCATCAAGGACGTAGGAATCCATTACTTTTCCTAAACATTTTCGTTTTGGAGAAAAATGGAAGTAAACAGTTTTGCAGACGCAGCTAACGCCATAATGATTTCCGCAAAATGGCGGTAGAGAAATTGAGAATCTTTTATGCAAAGAGATCGTGATAAGATGCTATTACCACTTACGGGAAATTGTCACTCTTGTTAATCGAGAGTTATTTCTTTTAAGAAAATAATTTAGTAAACTGCTTAATGGAAATATATCCGCGTAGGCATATGTGGCATAATGTTTGAACGGCCTGATTATGATTTGAAATATGTATTCTCCTATGCATATGTAAATAATTTGTATAGCTAGCTTATAATGAAAAAGGAATTCACATAGAGATAAAATTGAAATTTGTATTTATAATTTAATAATTAACTTATAAATAAATTGAAGAATAACGATTACAGGCAAAATAAAAATAATACATCAATTGAAATATATATGTAATTAAATGTTCTATTTACATTTGTGTTCCCTATAACACCGTAAAACTGGGCAATTATATGACTCAATATGAATTAAAGTCGATTTCATCTTTATATATTCCGCAAGTCAGAATATTTCTGTGTTTACTACTGTTACAAAATTCCTTCTGGAATCGTGTGTGTACATTTAGGATACAACAATTTTTCTAAATTTCTGGATAACTAACAAGTTTATTTATAAACACAGCGGAAACAGGAACGATATGCAGCAAATAGCTCTAGTTATCGCACAAAATCACTAAACTATCACGTACAGTAAAACAGCAATTAAATGCTCCACTAATTTCACAAAACAACCGATGCTATTCTCAAAACATTGACGCATCTCACTATTCTATATCGCTCGTATCACGTCAACTGCTCTCCAACTGAGTGACATCTCCTATTATATAATCTCCTCAGAAATGTCCAGGAGGGGACTTTTCCTTGAAGAATATTCGTGGTTTCGAGAATGTTCTCGAACCTTCGAAAAGTCACCAAAAAATCGCTAAATCGGATAACCCTGCCACTATTGCTCCAATATGGTAACCTTAAATTAACGTCACAGAAATGGATGCCTATAGAGGTGTTTTCTCTTTTTGATTTCAAATGAGATTAGATTATGAGCATTTTAAACCTTTGTAACAATACGTTAGAATTAGCAGTTGTTTTAAAAATAGATATGTGGAATTCTAAAAATAATAATGTAACTGAAATAGGAAGAATTCTGAAAATTGATTAATTTACACGAAACTAAGAATTCCGAAAAATGATAATTTACACGAAACGTGAAGAATTCTGAACATTTATAATTTACATGAAATGCAAAAATTTCTGACAAAGGATAACTTACATGAAAGGTGATGAATTCTGAAAGTGATAATTTACTTGAAACGTAAAGAATTCTTACAGTGACATGAATGATATATACCCATTTTGAAACCAGTTTAGTAAAATAATTTGAACAATTTATTGGGTTTACGCGCAACAGGGAAGGATTCCAAAGTCAATATTATGCGAATATGAATGCAAAGTCGATATGTAAATGGAAGGAAAAATATTTCCCGACGGAAATCAAAAGTTCTCTTGCAAATTTTATTTAAATTTGAAAAAAGTACAATTTAGAAGTAATGAATTGAGTTTTAATGTTTTCCATTTTTCGACATGCATTGTTTAAGGTACAACATGCGTAGTAACAACAAAGGTACAAAATAAGTAGATACAAAAGTAAGGTACAAACGTAGGGTAAGTAGTAAGGTACAAAATATACGTACTTGTGTTTAAAAATTCGAATTGGAACTTTTTACTGATAATCCCTAAATTTTGTCATTCAAAACAGATTTTTGGGATATTTTACTTTTCCATGTGAAATACTATGTCAACGAATTGCCCACAAATCGATTTACATTTGGTACAAATTTGCCCAAAACTGACGCATTAAATTCTAAATTCTTTCGACCTACAGAAAAGTCTTTAATATTTGTACATTTTTTTTGAAGGTCAAAAAGAATGGACAAGAAAAATATTATATTAAAATGTGTTAGAAAACTAGACTTTATACAAGCATTTTTTTTTTATTTTGAAGCAAATGACATCATTTACAGGATAAAAACATGCTGTTTTCAAGTTATTTCACGTTTTTGGGGAAAACAATCTTTAAGAATTGTATTTATTAAATTATGAAATTGGTGCAATATTTTCAAGTATTTAAAAAAAAATAACTGGACTTATTGTTTAGTTGCTATTACGAGACATTGATTAAAAAAATTTCCCTTTTAAACATGTAGTTATATATCTATCGAAATAATCAAATAAATTAAACTAAGTAGAGTTATGCCTAATTTAATAGGTAACAAAAAAATAGAGCCATGCGTAATTTGATTGTAACAAAAAATTATCTATTGACATTCAGCGTGATTTAAATACATGAAAACATCAACTCGTATTGATATGTAGTTTACGATGATATTAGAATTTATTAATCAGTTGATCAGTAACGAAATGAGATAAAATAATTTAAGGAGATATAAAATCTCAGACCAAAATTACCATATAAATAGTTTCATGCTATATATTTTAACAAGGTCATATATATATTTTATATATTTTAACAAGGCATAGTTAAAAAATACTTTTATTATTTGTATGTAACTTATGTATGAAACGTATGAAAAATATGTTTATTAATATATATGCAACTTACGTGTATGAAACCACACGCAAAATTTGGATATTCTAGCTGCTTCAGATCTCAAGTTATTCGCCAAAAACTGGTATATTCCTATGGTGGACCCAATGTTTCTTTTAGGCATATATCCGAGAGGGTGAAGCCACCCCTTCCTGGAGACATTTTACAATAACTTATTTTCTATTCATGCGGTAGCATATAGATATATTCATATAGTGAGTTCTCTAAAGTTTCAAAATATTTATAATTTATAATACTTTTCATAATATTTATATTCTTTAATTTAGCGCAGGAAAAAATAAAATTTAATATTAATTTTTTAAATCGACTCCCCAGAGTCCTCGGACAAACATTATATTTGCGGAAGCGAAATGATTGCGAAAACAGCGAAATCTCTGAGCTTAGGCGCGTCTGCTGGGGCTACGACAGTCAAATGACAGAGGGTGCGCTCCTATGTCCTTTCAGTTCATCTCCTGGTGAGGAGAGACATATTGGATATGTTTCCCCTGAACAATACACTCGCGCTTAAGATCGTCAGAAGCCACTCGAAGCAAAAAGTCGTTCCATATCTCTTTTCGTTCATATATACAGAAA
Source organism: Amaurobius ferox (assembly GCA_951213105.1). Classification (NCBI taxonomy): domain Eukaryota; kingdom Metazoa; phylum Arthropoda; class Arachnida; order Araneae; family Amaurobiidae; genus Amaurobius; species Amaurobius ferox. Next base: position 119,365,641 of record OX578151.1, read on the forward strand.
AAAAATTATATATTTGTTTCAGATAATATGTAATTAAAATAAAAGTATATTAATAGGAATCTATTTTGTGTATACGCCGTCTACCTAGTGTGTAGGGATAGTCATGTGTTGGACAAATCAGATTTTCATTATACAAATAACTTCTTCGATCGAGAAATACATTTTAAAGGAAATTTCGCTCAACTTGTTCTGCATGCTTGCCACCCCAGTACTCGTCATTCGAATCTTCCAGACTGAACCATTTGAACATATAGCAGTATCTTATAGCTCCCTAAAAGTGTTCTACGTATAGAATGTGCGTGTCTGTTACTCTGGAATATCTCTTGGTTTCATGTTCTAGAATAATGTGTATAAATATTTTTGTAGACATATGTGTAAACATTAAGACAGTAAGCATTAACTTTTACTTTGCAATCAATATATCGCAAGCGATTTTTACTGTGTTGTTTAGTATCATATAATAAGTGTAAATTCGTGATTGAATATTGAACCCATTGAAACCTAATAGTTTACTTAAGCAAAATATATTATACATACTATATAGTATACATAAGTATATGATAATTAATAATAAATGTTATTATAATTTCATACATTTAGCGTCATTTTCGGAATTTTAGTTTCCTTTTTGCCAAGTTGGTTACATTTTCTTTTTGTATTCGCTCGTGAAATATCACATCCTCATACACACCCATAAACACACACACACACACACACACACACACACACACATCTGATTCAATTTTAGGGATGCTTGAAACTTGCTCTTTCGTCAAAAACTTGAATTCGAATTTTTACCCCAACATAATACTTTCTATATACATTATAATACGTATGTTGGGAAAGTAATATATCTTGTACTATATTTCTAATTTTTCGAATAATGTATCTATCTACAGATAACATTTTTTAACTATAACCCCCCCCTCCATTTTTGAGTTATCACGGCCACTCGTCACACTTTAATGTGTTCAAAAACTCTTAAAATCTTGCTTTTCTTTCAGTCTAGAATTTTAATATAACAACGAAGAATTAATTACTACTTTAACTACGTACATAGTATAACGTATATAGAATTATATTCAAATTCTAGATTTTCTCATTATACTAAAATTCTAGATTGACAGAAAAGCAAGATTTTAAGAGTTGCAAATTCCGTGTCATTTTGTGCAATTAAACTCAATTTAATGAATTGTGAAATAAAGAGAACTTGAATATGAGGCTGCAGCGAAAGTCATGTCCTGCCCACATCAGATTTTTATTATTCAAACCATGACAAGATAACAAAAAAGCAGTGAGCAGTAAAGAACGTTAAAATATGTGTCCCTAGATATGAGGCACAGTCTTTTAAATATTCATCTTAAGCATAGGTCAACACTGTCATCACTTTATACCAAATACGTACATTCAAACTGCCAATTTCTGTTGAAACTTCACTAGTGGGCTTGCAATCACTACATATTTTTTTTTATTTAAAACTCAAGTGAAGTTTGGAGTGACTGGATGATATTAGTTTTCGACGGATCTACACGTTTCGAAACGTCTAGAATACGAAAAAACTATTTTTAACTTGGCGTCTATTTGTGTGTCTGTCTGTGCATATTTTGTATCCACTCTATCTAAAAAACTAACTGACCGAATTTCAGAAAATTTAGTAGGTAAGTCGCATGTGGGCGAATCTGGTGCTGATTAGTTTCGGGTACGATTCGGGAAAAAAAGCCTGCCTTTTTTGCGAAATGGTCCGCAAAAATTGCCTGTATCCACTTCAGCTGAAAAACTAATGGAACGAATTTTATAAAATTCGGTAGTTAAATCGCTTGTGGATTACTTTACTGCTGATTAGATTTTGTGCGATTCTGAAAAAAATAGCTTGCCTTTTTTGGGAAATGGCCAGCAGATATCGTCAAAATCTAAATAAAAAACTACGTATGCTCAAATATATCCATTAAATGCTTGTTTTATACGTAATATTTAACGATGAAAAGAATAAAATAAACCCCATTACACTAGCACTAGCCGTTTTCAAGATATTTTAGTTTTTGCGTATTTTCTCTGCTCCACCTTTGAAAATAATTCCAGTTACCAAATGAGAACGAAAATTGAATTAAAAGTGACTTAAATTTAATTAAAATAAAGAAAACGCGAATATAAGTCTGCAGAGAAAGTCATGTGCTGCCCACATCAGATTTTGGGACTTCTAGAGTACGAAAATACTTTTAGCGTGACGTCTGTGTGTGTGCGTATGTGTGTGTGTGTGTGTGTGTGTGTGCAATAAATGTACCCACTCTATCTCAACAATAAATGGACCGAATGTCATAAAATTTGGTAGGTAAGTCACTTGTGGGCATCTCTGTTGCTGATTAGTTTTGGGTACAATTCAGGATAAAATAATCCTCCTTTTCCGAAATGACCGCAGAAATTGCCTTTATCCACTATAGCTGAAAAACTAATATATCAAACTTTACCAAATTTGGTAAAAAAGTCATTTATAAGTTATCTTGGTGCTGATTAGATTTTGGTACGATTCGGAAAAAATTCCCTGCGTTATTTTGTGAAATGGCCTTCAAAAATCGTCAAAGTCTAATAAAAAACTACGTACGCTCAAATATATAAATTAAATGCTTGTTTTATACGTAATTTTTAACGATAAAAACAATAAGCAGAATTCCATTACACTAGGACTAGCCGTTCTTGAGATATTTTAGATTTTTCGCATTTTCGATACGCCAGCTTTGACAATAAGTGCAGTTAACAAATGCAAAAAAAAATAGAAGTAAAAGTATAAATTCAGTGCAATTTTAAATAATTATGGATGTTATTTTGTGAAATTAAACTCAATTTAATGAATTATTGAAGAAATAAAGAGAACACGAAGATGAGTCTGCAGAGAAAGTTATGTGCTGCCCACATCAGATTTTTAAATTTTATTTGGCGATATGCCAAACTTTGCCAGAGGGACTAAGCATGGTTTTGGAAGGTGCGAGCAACGAAATGAGTTTTAAAACAATTTTTTCTGTATTTTCTTAGTAATTTTAGAACTTACTAAAACAGTGATTGCAAACAAAAACATCATCAAAATTTACAAAACTTTACAACCAGCCATTGTTTAACAAACATATAAGCACTATTTAAATATAAAAAAAGACTTGCATCCGATTTGAAATAATAAGCATAGCTCAGTTATGGATGTGGTCCAGTTATGGGCATGGTCTAGTTATGGACATAGTCTAGTTATGGACGTGACCTAATTATGGGCGTGGCCTAAACATTGACGTGGTCCAAATCAGGAGGTTCTAACTTTCAAACATTACTTCCATTTCATTTAAATTAATTATTAATTTTCTTTCTTTAGAAAGTAAGGAATGTAAGGTTGTAATAAAGAATAAAATCCAAGCCATGCCATAAAAATGGGTCATACAATTATAATAGTACGCTTTATATATTCTGAAACTCAACGACTATATTTTCCTCAACTCAGTCGAGATTCTTAAAATGCCAAATACACCAAAATGAACTTATTTTAAATGTTATTCTAAAATTCATTCTGACATAATTATTTATAGTATAATCATTTCATCAATACATATCTAGTACAATTTGACATTAAATACTGCAAATACTATCAATTATGTGACTTCATATGTGTCATTTGAAAAAAAAATATGATATAAGCAGCACATGACTTTCGCTACATACTACAATGACTTAATTACTTTCACATCGAAATAATGACGTACTTATATCCACGGCACAATGTTTAAACGTTAAAAAGTACATTAATAATTTTCGCTTTTCATAACGTCAACATCTAAAAAATACCAAAGTAACCAATTAACTTATATTCCGTGCAGTAATTCATCAAATTGGCATCATTACCGTAACTTTCAGTTCATTTTTACCAATCTCACACCGTTTACAAGATGTCGCCAAGTTGGCGATATTTCGCTAATTTGTCACCAACGTCGTCAAGCGTGTCGCCAAGTGTTCCGACGATATTTCTTATTGTTCATTTTTATTTTGTTTAATAAATGTGATTTTAAAACGTGTAGGATCTCGAAAAAGGTTCAAGCTTGTGTTCTGAAGTTTGTGTCATTCGATAATAAAAATTATTTATAAAATAAATAATTATTTAACATCATTTAATGTCCTGATTTTTTCAACACTTCTTCAATAATTCATTCAAAAATTGGCTGATCTTCCATCTTTAAACGCTTCAGTACGGTGTCTAAAATCGATACTGTTTCAGTATTTACCGATGTTACTAATCGTATCAAATTGCGTGTTCGAAACTCCCCGTTCGTTCATGAAGTATCGCGTCCACAGACTTACGAACACACACACACACACTTCTATATATATACACACTCATTTAGCACCTCAGAAAGTCCGAATCGAGTACAGGTAAGCTTGAAACGTGCTGTTCCGTCGAAAACTCGAATTTTCGACACCGTCACAATGCTTTCCCTATACATTAATACAATGCATGTAGGGAAAGTAATATAGGAGTTATATGTGGAATTCAAATGCATCCTAGTTAAATCGCCCTCACCCTCTTTATGGAAATATATTTTGATTTTGATGTTCTATTAAAATAATAATAGAATTTCAAAATATTTTAACAATGTTTTTTAACATAAAAGTTAACATATTATTATGTAATTTAGTATTATTAAAATATTATTATGTACTGTTAATGCAATTTTAACACATTCTGAAAATTTCATAAATTAATAAATTTCGTAAATTATCTATATAAGTAAGAAAAATAACAAACTGTTAATGAATATGGTGACATATTATTTGATGTACTCGCCGATTTTGGATTGAAAATCAGACGAACCAAAGTTTCGCAATTCAACCTAATGGCTAATACGCAACTGTCTATATATATATATATATATATATATATATATATATATATATATATATATATATATATATATATATATATATATATATATATATATATATATATATGGCTAGATTTATAGCTATATTAGCTAGATACATAGCTAAATGTAAAAAAATGGATAGCACTAAAATGGCTAAATTGGAAACAATGGACGCAGTGAAATAAATTAGCCAGCGTTCACACGATCATTCTTTCTCACGAAACTATGATTCTAGCAGAAATATGGTTTGTGATAGGAGTCTGAATTCTATTTATTTTAACTTGCTGCTTCTGTTTGCGAAGCAGCGCTCTGGAAGCTGAATAACGGTATTATATATTCGGAGTTGAAATTCAACGAAATCTCATTTTATGATGAATTTTCTTTTAAAATATCTATGGTAGATGAAGACACTTCATTTTTTTTTACACAAACTGACATGATATTATAAATAATTTAATGTTATTCTTTTCTACCCTATTAGTTTATTACAAAAGATCATTATAGGGCCGTTACATAAATAAAGTGCCCCAACAAGTTAAATTGTGTTTCAATTCAATTAGAAGGGTAAACATGTTGGTATATAATATAAATTTAATGAGGCATTTAACTCTACCGACTAGGTAGGTCGCATTTTTCAAATTTTCAGTAGGCAGCATACCTGACCGCTGCGTGGGTTGTTCGCGGGTAATAACGATACATAAAGATTGATGAAATAGGAGTGATAGAACCAAAAACGGAAGCAAATGTGAGCTGATAACAGCTGATAGACATATGTTGCTTTTCCAGCCGGTTGCAAATAGCTCGTATACCATTTGATCCAAAAGTGATTAAATTAAAATACTCCTTTGATTAAATATCTGTATTTTTGCAAACATGTAATATTCCCTCACTGGAGCCTTTTCTTTTGAGATCTAGACGGAGAAAACGCTCGTGCAGGCTTTCCATGACGTGTATCTAGGGTTGTAAGATGCTGAAATATACGGAGAAAAGGTTTCCAGTTATGGCGATTTATCGCCAATTTGGAGACATTTGACGGGTTCTCGAAAGTTCGAGATATACATCGAAATAATGAATATTCTAAGTGATATAGGAAAATTTCAGAAGTTTCTATAGAGAGTCTATAAAAGGAATCGCCACTCAGTCATAAAGAATTAATGTGATACGAGCTACATTAAACTGTGCTTTTTGTCAATGTTTTGAGAATATCAGCGACTGTTTTGTGAAATGACTTTCGACAATATTTTAAAAATAATATCGGTTATTTTATGAAATTTGTGAAGCATTTAAGTGTCTTACTGCATACTGTTCCTGTTTACGCTGTGCGTGTGAATAAACGTGTTAGTTGTCCAGTAATATGGACTCATTCTTATATCTTGAGCGGACACCCACGATTCTCGCGATACGTAGTAACATTGTTCATTAAAATCCGTTTTCACGAATGCTCATCTAGCTAGTCTAAATAATAAGGAAACTTTTAGAACTGGAAATCTAATGACTCGAATTCTTGAAGTTTTGTTAAATAAATTATTAAGCTGTTATGTTTGTGAAACACTTTTAAGAATAAAAAACATTTTGTAAATGAATCTTATTTCAACCAGAAAGGTTTTGTTCACGTGAGTATCGGATTATTAATTAAACCAAGCTTCAGCTTCAGGAGTTTACTTAAACGAGTCGCTATGGAGACCATAGTTATATATTTACAAATTGGCTTATGCCGACCGTCAATTGAATTTTAATCATTATGTAAAGCTGTAAAATTTCATTAATTCGAAAAACCACATTTTAGAAAATATAAAATGACCATTTTATAAATAAAACATTAAAAAAAAGATTTGCTATATTGTATTCATAAAATGCTCTTTATGAAAATCTCTGTTCATTGATTATTGACAGTTTTGTACCAGCTATTTACCGAAATTTTTTATTGTGTTTTCGTCTTTCCTTTGTAAAATCGTTCTTTTGTTTCTGAAGATGATTTAAAATATTAAACTATAAAAATCCAAATTCAGGATATATTTAAAATTTTGATGTCTGAAAAAAATAATTTTATAACAGACAGCAAAATTTAGAGCCAAAGCGTTATTAAACACTTGATATATTTGATTCAAAAAGAAAAACTTGATACAAAAAGAAATATTTGATATATTGTATTTAAAAAAGGCTCTTTATGAAAATCTCTGTTCATTGATTTTTGACAGTTTTGTACCAGATATTTACCGAAATTTGTTATTGATTTTTCGTCTTTTCTTTGCTGTAAAATCGTTCTTTTGTTTCTGAAAATGATTTAAAATGTTAAACGATAAAAATCCAATTGTAGTATATATTTAAAATTTTGATGTCTAAAAAATAATTGTATAACAGATATCAAAATTTAGATCTAAAGAGTTATTAAACACTTGATACATTTTTCATAAAGTTATTTTTGTACAGTAATTACTCGTAATGTATACAGTTAATTTCCAAACAAATATGAAAATGAAACCACTATTATTTTTTCTTTGTTAATTAAGAATGCGCTTATGCATTTCTTTTATCTTTGTAATTTTAAATTTTGAAAAAGGAAGAATATATACATTCGCCCTTCCATTGGAGATAATTGTATTCACGAATTCAGAATTTGGTAGATTCAGAATTAAGTAACTTCAAAAGAAACCAAATATATTCCAAATATACAGAAACTGGCAACTTTGCGCTGGGTTTCCAATATTTTAATCAACTTCATGGCCAGAATAAAGCATAGCAAAAAGTGGATATATTTTATACATAGATATTCTAAGTTGTTACAAATTTAGCCATTTTATGGCTAGATTCAGTAGCTTCGCTCTGAAAAATTTGGGAAGGGGAGTAACAAAATATTCCATTTATTCAATCATCATTACAACCTTCAATGACCACGATTTTTGGGTGAACGAATGAATATCCTAGTGGAAATATGGTTGGTGACTATAAACTATGCCCTATTTATTTAACTAGTTACTTCTGTATGCAAAGTAACGTTCCAGATCTTTTTCCCAGACTTTCCGGACGTGTAATAAGCGAAATTTCATTTTATGAAAATTTTTCTTTTAAAATGTTTGTGGTAGATGAAAAGAAACTTTAACAATTTTCTAAGCAAACTCGTATGGAAGTTATACAAATTTCGAATAGTTTTTTTGTGTGCTATTGTGTTTTCAATATCTATTCAACTGGTTTACTGTAACTAGAAAAGAATTTTATACCCTACAAGCCACTACGCCCAAATAAAGTTCCTCCAGTAAGTTAAATTGTGTTTCAATTCAATTAGAATGTTATAAATATTGATATATAACATAGTTGTAATGAAATATTGATATATAACATAGTTGTAATGAAATATTTAACGCTATTCTAACAAAACTCTAATCGACTAGGTAGGTAGAATTTTGCAAATCTCAGCGATGCCTTTAGTAAACAGCATACCTGGCCGTTGCGTGGGTAATTCTCGGATAGTAACGATACATAAAAATTGATGAAACCGGAAACAAAGTAGATTCATAGCTGCTGACAACCGACGTAGCTTTTTCATCCGTTTTATCATTTTTATTTTTGCCATGTGGCTTCAAATAGCTTACATACCATTCGACCCGAAAGAGATTAACTTAAAATATCCTTATTATTAAATATATTTAATTATTCAAATCTGTTAGCACGAATGCTCTTCCAGCTTGTCTGAATAATAATGAAACTGTTTGATCACGAGGTCTAATTAGCCCGATTTCTTGGAGGTTTGTCCAGTAAAATATTAAACAGTTATGTTTCTGAAGCACTGTTAAGAAGAGAAAGTGTTGTAAATGCATCTGATTTCAACCAGAAAAGTTTAGTTCAGAGTATCGGATTTATAAATCAAACGACGCGTAAGTTTCAGGAATTTACCTAAACAGGTCGCAATGGAGACCTAGTTATTTATTTTCGTTTTTAAATTTTCATTACACCGACCGTTAATTAGATTTTAATGATTATTTAATACTATAAAATCTCATTGGTTCGAAAAAGCACAATTTAGAAAATCTGAAGGGACCATTTTATAAACAAAACCTTTAACAAATAGATTTGACATATTGTTTTTATAAAATGTGCTTTATGAAAATCTTTGTTCATTGATTTTTAATAGTTTCGTGTCAGATATTTAGCGAAAATTGTTATTGTTTTTTCGTCGTTTCATTTCTGTAAAATAGTTCTTTTGTTTTTGAAGAAAATGGTTTAAAATATTAAACGATAAAAATTCAAATGCAGGGAAAAGAAAAAAAAACTTTTTAACAGACGGCAAAATTTAGAGACAAAGCGTTATTGAAAAAATGATGTATTTTTCATAAAATCATTTTCATACCGTAATTACTCTTAGTGTTTATCAGTTAATTTCACAAACATATATGAAAATGAAATCAATATTATTTTTTCTTTGTTAATAAACTATGCGTTTAGGAAATTCTTTTATCCTTTGTTATGATAAAATTTCGAAAATGGAAGATTTTATGCAATTCACGCTTTCATAGAATATAATAGCATTCACGAATTCAGAACTTGGCAGATTCAGAACTAAACAATTTCAAAAGAAACGAAATTTATCTCAAAGATACAGAAACTGGCAATTGTGCCTGGATTTCCAACTTTTGGATCAACTTCATGGTTAAAATCATAGAAAAAAGTTGATATGTTCTATAGATGGACATTCTATGTAGTTGAAAATTTAGCCATTTTATGGCTAGTACCTTCGGTGTGAAAAATTAGAGGAGGAGAGTAATAAAATATCCCATTTCTTCCTTATTTCTACAAACTTCAATGGATTCTGATGGGTTACTGATGGGCGATTACCTCCAAATCCCTCCTTTGACGACGCCATTGTCAGAATTTATCTATTTTTCGATGCTATATCAGTAGCTTCTCCTGACTTCAGGAATGGGTGAAGAAGATTCAGTGGCGGGATTCACCGCTTATTCCCGACATCGAACATCATCAAAACACGTCGCTCTACTAGCACAAGTTTAAAAATAGCCAAACGAGTCTGAAAAATTCGCCAAATAATAATAATAACCCATTCAACCGATAAGATTAAGTGAAGCACCGCTTCACCTGTGTCACCTGACTAGCCGCCACTTTGCTATATGTTCCTAGAAATGGTTAAATATAGCAATAAAATGGTGAAGTTGGAAACCCTGGCCAAATACCTGTTGAGGATTGCTTTGAAAATCGCTTGTAAATGGCTTTTTGGCTTGAAAAGCTTTAAACTAAAAATTAACGTCGTTAAAAGCAGCATACAAGACATTTTAACATTTAAGATGCGTTTATGAATGTAGAAGAGACTGAATGGCGACCATTAGAGAAATAAAGACGAAACAATAATATTCTACACTTTCACCTATTGGTCAGACAAGTGCAGTAGGATTCCGCTTTTATATCAGGTAACAACATCCTTGAACCGGTTTCGTGTTTATTTTAAACACGTCAGGGTGAAATAACCGGCATTTGCAATGTAACCAAGAAAAATTCTATATGCCACAGCTTTATGAACTTTTATGAGAACGGATGAATTCAATCCATTCTAATAGGGGTTCGCAAACAGCTCAATATTCGGATGGTGGTAGCTGCAAAGACAGCGTGAATTTGTTTCACAGAAAGGCGTTTAGTTGGGTTTTGTGACCACGAATAAGATCAATATTTATGAAATAGGAAAAAGTAAATGAAGTAATAATTGATAACTAAGAATTGAGGATTCCAGAAACTTCCCATGCGATAACAAATGGGCATTCGGTGTCTGAGCTAAACTATATATACACTTATGTCCAAAAATTGGGTAACAAACGGTTAAAGCCGAGCATATTCGACGAGAGAAACAACGTGTAGCCGCAAAACTAGACTGCAGATTAGATTTTGCATACCAACACTTTTAGCAAGGAAATATATTAGGTATAAAAATGACCTGTTTGTGTGGAGTCTGTATCTCCGCGTTACAGATTCCAGAAGGAAAATCAAAATAGGCAAATTTTGAAAAATGAGAAGACAACATCATTTGAGTGATGACAGGCGACGGGGGGAATAGGGCGTCGTGAAGGGGGCCAGAAACTGTCAATAATAGCCCTAGCCAAAAGTGGCAATCGTTCCTTCATTTGCCGCCTGTGGAACCGGTATTAAAGCGAAGGAACAGTGTTCGAAATCCAGTAAGTGGATTTCTAAGGGTCACAACCGCTCAGGATGACAGTTTTCTGTGTCTGCATGCATGACGCCACACGTCAATCACTGCACTTGCTTCCGACCTTGCAGCGTCGGTAAGAAGATATGAATGTCCGCAAACTGTTTACAGACGATTACATGCAGGTCAGCTGCATACAAGGCGACTAGTGGTTTGCTTCCCACTGACGTCCTCACACAGAGGACACCGCTTTAACTGAACTCGATATAATCTCAAATGGACTCTTCAACAATGGGGTGTTGGGGAAGAGTCACAGTTTTGTGTACAGCGTAATTCCCGTCTGTTATTGGTCTGTAGAACGTCTGGAACTCGCTATTGCGCCAGTATTTCATTTTTATTATAAATGAACGTATTGTTAAAACGTTGTCTGATTTTCAGAAATTTGCTTTGAGTTCCTGTGCAGTATTTATTAGAGGTTTATCTCTTTAATCCTGGGTACGTCGGTTGCATTTTCTATTAATAAATAAAACAAATGCGGATAAAAATAACAATCGATTTTCGAAATGCCTGTTTTGAACAAAAATCATTCCCGCACTTGAATTGTCCATTCACAACCCTGCCAATTGTATAGCACAACACAATTTTATGAAGACAATACAAATACTTCACTGCTTGCTGAAAATCCCTGTTCTCCGTATTTAAAGCATGAGATAGTACCTGGAGGCCCAAGATGGCGCTATCAACAACCGGGCAATAGAACTCCGTTCACGACGCTAATCTGCCATGGGCAAGAAGTTTTTTCGACTGAAAATAACTAAAAAACTAATTCAAATTATTCAACTGAATTTTATTTGGTCAGCTCAAAATGCTCTACAGATATCTAACAAACAAACATAGAGACGCCATCTTATTTATTCGCATTAGTAATGTCTTAAACATGTAGATCCGTCAATTTCGAATCGGATGTTTTTTACCACTTCGTAATGATTTATTTTACATTGTTTCATGTATTGTATGGAAAGGAAAACTGATCGATTAAATACAAAAACACACACATAAATATATGAACCATGTTTTAACACCCGAGAACTTAAAACATGTTCCAGAAAATTCAAAATTCTTAAATATCCTATGCTATGAAATGGTTTATATATCTGGGTTTCAGAAATGGAAGTTTCAAAACAAAATTTGTAAAGATTTCTTGAGTCTAAGAACGCTGTTATGGAATTTCCAATTCAATATGTTGCTGGTATGAATAAGTAAATCGATCAGAACTCGAAGGGAGAGAAAAATACTATGGAATTGAAATCAAAATATTGTCATAGAGATATGTAGTTGAATGTGCAGTACATGCAAGTTAAAAACAACACATTAAGTATCTTTACTCTTTTACTGGGAAAAGTATGTAGAATATATATTGTAATGTTAGGGTCGCCCTTCTACAGCAGTGTATCAATGGACTAGTTTCGTATGGATTATCAGTTCGTCAGCATTAAATACCCAATACTTGTAATTGCAAGAGAAAATTGCCTGAAAAATCAAAACTTCTGATATCCCGAGAACGCCCTGCTCATCATAATTACTAAACAATAAATAAATCATTACTCAAAATGTTTCTGATACTTACTCATACACATTCGCTCGTTTGAGGAATTATTTCATGAGTGCATTCATTTTCTCCCATTTCCTTGATTTTAACTTTCTCATACGTAGTATTGAGAAAGTATTGTTTTCACGAAAATTTTCGATTTCGAAATTTTGATGCCAATATATGCTTTAAGACCTTCTGAACTCGTGTCGATTATTTTTGGAGTGATGTCCGTCTGTCTGTCTGCGTGTGGTCGATTATTTGTGTATACGATAGTGGCCACAAATACTATAGATTTTCACGAAACTTTATATCCGGTTTTGTTATCAAGAAATCTAGAACTAGATAGATTTTTTTTTTAAATTCAAGCAAATATTTTAAAATTGTTTTGAAATTTTATATTGTATTAACATGGCAGCACAGTACACAATCTGACATAATCATACATAAAAGAGTTTATTTATGGCTCACGATCACGATATTTTACAGTTTCAATCATTGTTATGAAAAATAGCCGCGATATAATTTTTTTTGTTCGTGACATCATTAGCACTTCCTCTGGGGGCAAGCTATCAGCCCACGGGGGTTACATTGTCAAGTATGGTATTAATCGAAATATTTTTGAAGCTTTTTAAAGGGAAGAGTAACACGCTATAATTGTAATCATTTGGACCAATGATACCGATTTTTAATAAATATCTTGTAAAATTTGAAAAAAAAAATATGGTATTAAAAATGGATTCTGGTATGAGAAAGTCGAGTTGAGCCACACTCAAGTTATTTATATATTTATCTATTTATTTATTTATTTTTGCTTTGCTTATGTACCTTAAACTCTACATTAAAACTTCTGTCCATAGAAGAGAAATGCGTAAAATAAATATATTTTGAAGTGTATTCTGTTGTAATTATCCGATACCGCTGCTTCCAGGTGGTTTTAATATTCAGTCTGCATGCAGTAAAACAACATGTTCCGTAACTGATTGCTATTTCAGTGAAGTTCGAGTCTTATGAGCATGGTGACAAATTTTAAGACATTGAAAACACATTCAGAGAGATATCGGCAACATAAAGACTTAGAGTGTGAAAAATTCATTAAAAATAGAAAGTCGATAACTTTCGCCAAATAACAACGTTTTTCTAAATTTTTTTAAAGAAGGTATGTAGTTATGTTCAGTGCTCAGAAAGCAATCATGTGGGTTAAGAAAAGTATTTTAAACTGTAAATGCAGCATTATATAGATAATATGATTTCATGCTGAATACGTTCCCATTGCAGACAACAGTCTACATTGACATCCATAACATCCATGTTTAGTTTGACTTAATACGATAACTCACATTTTCGATAAATGCACCAAATGTTGAAATTATGGAATTTATTCATACAATTTCAAATTATTATTTATTTTATTCATTTCTACAAGATAAACGTAACAATGCCTTGTATAAAATTATTTCGAACACTGAATTTTACATTACTATAGAAACAATTCCATAGTTTAGTAATAAAGGCAGAAGAAAAATCAAATATATGATAAGTCACCCAATAATAATTTTCAATAGAAAATTTATTAAACGTCTTGATTTTGACATCATTTTGATGTACTTGTGATGGCAGACGGTGACATTTGAAACAGTACACACTAAAATGCTGTGGAAACAGGAAATATACGACAAGCCGAGGCATGGTTATTAGGGTGCAGTGAATTTTTTTTTTCAGAAATTTAAAAAGCCTGGGTTTGGAAAAGTTCCGTACTATGAAATCAAATAATCCTATGAAATATTTTTAAATTCTATATATATTTTGAAGTGCCCCAATTAATTAATAATTAATATTAATTGTGAATAAATGAGATTGGATGACTCCTGGATACTATCAAACTGTTTGAGTATCTTGTGTTAGTGGTTTATGGTAGTGAAAAAATACTTTTATATTCTGATTAATTTCATAATCATGGCTGATAAAACTGAATTACCATCGTCTTCTGCGGATGTAAAGTCGGTAACACGTATGAAGTTCATTTGTCCTGTGTTTGGGAAAACAATCCTTTTCAAGAAAAATATGCTATCTACCTATGATGATATGATGAAAAAATATTTATGCGTAAGGCAGGAATTGCGAATTGGTGATAGAGTTGAGGAACCAATACCTTTTGCTGAAATTGCTGAACCAGTGGTAGTTGATATTGAGGACATATGGAAGAAAGCTTCAATTTCAATCATATCACACCAACTCATTTTACAACGACTTCGAGATTATCACGAAAAATACAGGAAGTTACTGAAACCTTATAAGAAACGGTACAACAATGATAACTGCAAAAGGAAAATCCAAACGTTTCAAACCCAAGCTAAATAACTGTTTGATATCGCCTGTTTTAAGTGCGATTTTGCTGTTTGCACTTGTGAAAAGATTAAGAAGGTGCCATTACAGGAGAGAGCATTTTTGACAGGTCAACGAATGAGAAGAAAAATGATGATAGGGAACATTGATATTAAAACAACAAAACAACTGCAAGGAAAGGAGAAACGAAAGCAAGACAGAATTGACCAGTTAGCCAAATTATCAAGAATTGATTGTGGTAATGATGAAATGGGCGACATCTTGCAATCTTCAGATGCAGAACAAGTACAGAACTCAGATACAATTACAGATACAATTACAGTTACATTACTGAGACAACTATTTCCACATATTTTCGGAAAAAGAACCAAATACGTACAAAATTACCAACGGTAGCACGTGAATGTGACAGATGGAGCATTTCTGATCGCTCAACAGCTGCAATTGCTTCAGCTGTTTCGCGAGACATTGATGTTATCAAGGATAGTGAAATAACAAATGTGATTGATCCAAGCAAGAAAAGAAGCTGTTGATGTTACGCATCTTAGTAATGACCAAAAGTATTTGTATAAAATGACCCTTGCTGTAATGCTTGGTCATTGTTCTCAAAACTTAGCCAATCGTAAACCGGGACCTGTGTCACATTCTCGCTGGTTAACAACTGCAAGTAGAATTCTTCGATTATATGTTGCAGAAGAAAATCCATCAGAAAATCTTAAAACGCTTGAAAAATATATCGTTACGGTTTACGTACCTGTGTGGTTTGAAATAAAGACTGCTTCGTCATGCACTAATGGTGCGCGTCATCTGTTTAAATTGATATCATACTCAAGATATCTCAATAAAGATCTAAGGGGAATTGTTGACCCAGTAATACAACGAACTAATTTCTTTGGCCATTCCGAAAATATTCTATTGGCTATGATGATAGATGAAAGAGAACATATTTGCAAACTGGCTTTCAAAAGAGTGATTTCTGCTGGAGCACAGCAACACAAAATTACTGGCGTTAGAAAGTTTAAAATACCAAACTTGAACTTTGATGCAGTCGATTACATAGACATGATTCACTGAGTGTTTGAAGATAGGTTTGATCCACCGCTCACCAAATGCTTTAACCAAGAAGAGCTGGAAAATTACGTTAGTGCAACTAGTACACCAGATTTTAAATATTCAAATTTCCCATGCGACTCACAAGCTGTGGAAAGGCGTGTTCGTTTAGTAACTAAAGTTTCAGGGTCTGTTTGTAAAGAGCAAAGAGACGGCTTTATTCATTCAATCGAGACTTCAGTCACGTTCACGTATGAAGCATTTCAACACGAAAACTGATTATCGTACTTAAATCTGTAGCATTAATGAACAGTAGTGTGTTTTGTGTAACCAGGATTTTGTTCACTTTTTTTAAAGTTTGGAAATTTGTTTTCTCAGATATAACATAACATACATATTACTTTCTTATGTTTCACTTTATAAACAAAAATTAGATTTTTGTTGAAATATAAGATATATGTCTATGATTCCAAACCTCTTGGGGCACTTCAAGATTTAAATTTATGGCAGAGAAACTATTTATTTTTGCAAATGGGACACAATAAAAATCTTTAAGAACTCAGGAGAAAAAGTATTTGATATTTTTTATAATTTTATTATTTTTCAAATTAACGGCTAAAATTACAACAGAAAGCATATTTCGAAGTCCTTGGGGAACTTTAAGATGACAACATAAATAGAAAAATAACTTTTACAGTGTGATCCTGATATGCAACCACAACTTTTACACACCCAGGCAACATCTTCCCGACCGTCCAAACAGTTACCTTACACCTTTCTGGTAGTTTTTTAACAAGCCGGGCAAAAATCCTTCCCTTTGTTCCTTCTTTCGTCCCATTTCCCTCCTTCCCACTTTTGGTAAAATACTAGAAAATTTTTTTATAACAAAACTTAACTTTTGGCTGTCGACTGAGGGAGCTCTTCATCCCCTGCAGTTTGGGTTCAGAGAGCTAACCTGTTGCGAAGATGCCGCTCACAGGCTGATCGAATCAATAAAAGTCCACAAATCCAAAAATTTTGTATCGTTAACCACCGTGGACATCTGCGGGGCTTTTGATAACCTGAATTGGAATATTCTACCACAAGCCTTTAATAATATAAACCTTCCACAGAATTTTCAATCTTTTTTATTTTCATATTTGACAAACAGACAAATTTCCTTTTCTGATAAATCTCTCAAACTTAATAAAACAATTTCGATGGGCGCCCCACAGGGTTCGGTTATATCCCCTACCCTGTGGAGCATCTACTTTAACGCTATTCTCAATCTTAATAATGATCTTTATCACATTCAAGCCTTCGCGGATGATCTCGCGGTGGTTACTTACGGTGTTAATCTTTTTACCCTTCGCTCAAACACAAACAATTTATTAAATTTAATTTCCACAACCCTTTCTAACCTTAAACTCCCAGTCTCACCAGAGAAATGCAAAGCTATAATATTTAATAAGAATAGAACCAAAATACGTAATAGGCCCTCCTTTAAAATCTTAAATTATAAAATACCTACCTCCCGCTCTCTTATCTACTTAGGAATCACTATAGACGATAACCTTAAATGGAGTACACACATTTTTAACCTAAAGGAGAAATGTTATAAGGTTGCCAACACCTTTGGGCGGGTGTCTGGCAGTAACTGGGGGGTAGACAAATCCTTTTTAAAAATTTGGTATTTAACGGTTATCGAAAGGTCTTTAATTTATGGTGCGGGAATTTGGGGCGGGGCATTAACTGGGGACCAGGTCAAAAAGCTTTTCTCTCTTCAAAGGATTTTCCTATTAAAAATTTCTTCTGGTTTTCGTACCACTTTTAACATTTCTCTATACTCCATCACTGGTATCCCCCCTATTCATATCATAATAAACACAAATTTTAAAAAATATATGTTTTGGAAACATCGTATTAATCTTTTTTCTAATCTGCCCGTCCCTGCCCCTTCCTTGTTTGACTCTAACCGCCCAATTTCTGCTATTCCTCCCTCTCAACGTATTGCTAACCTTGTCCCCCTTCCTCCCTCCTCTTTTTCTAATTTCAATGTTTATACAGATGGCTCTTCCATTGATGGAAACACTGGTTTTGCTGTCTGTGTATTCAAAAATGAAACACTTCAAGACACATTTACCTTTAAACTAGCCAATGGGAACACAGTTTTTCATGCAGAAATTTCTGCCATTGATTATGCTATTGACTGGGCCTCATCAAATAATACAAAAATTAATATTTATACTGATAGTCTTTCTTCCCTTTCGGCTTTTAACTTTATTAAAAATAAATCTAGTTATCTCTCAAAAATTAAATTAAATGCAATTTCTAATAAAAAGCTCATTAATATCCGTTGGGTTAAGGCCCACTCTGACATCTCGGGGAACGAGACTGCTGACAAGTATGCTAAAATTGCTACCTCTTCCGGCTCTCTCTTTTCCCTTCCCTTCCCTTTTTCCCTTCTAAAAAATTATTGTAAACAAAACATCTCCCTTCATTGGCAAACTTTTTTAAATTCTTATATTTCCCCCCGGACGCATGATCCTGCCCGCATTTCCTCCTTTCTCCCCCGGGTCAACCCTTCCCTTCAAATCACAAACAAATATCTTATTTATTTTCTAACTGGCCATGGCCCATTCATGGACTACTTCTTCTATTTCAAACAAAAATCTACATCTAGCTGTACTTGCGGCGCATTTGGTGACGCCGATCACTTTGTTTTTGCTTGCCCCCATACTAAAAAATTTCATTTAATTAAACCCTCTCCCGCAAATTGTGCAGTCTGGTTCTCGAGAGTCAGCTCTAATAATTCTTCCGTTGAAAAATTAAAAAACTGTGTTCTCATTGCTAGAGACATCTCAAACCAAATTACCTGATCAGCTTGTGAGTTTGTCCCTTTATTCTTTTCCCTTTGGTCGGTCTCCCTGTGTTTTTTCTGGAGGTGTTACCTTTGGTGTATCGCTGTATTTGTTGTCTTGTATTTGCTGTACTTGTCTTGTGATGTTTTTGGTGGTTGTTTTAGTTGTTTACTCCTCGTTTTGTTTTCGGGAGTGTTCTTGTTACTCCACAGTTTTTACCTAAAGATGTAACATTTGTCACCAACATTTATTTTACTTTTTATGGTGCTGCTCACTTTTAAAAAAAAAAAAAATTCACAGAAGTTCCAATGTTGTGAATCAGATATGTAAATCTCCTGTAAATATTATTATGATTTTCTAATTAACGTTGCTTTGGACCGTCGGACGAGGGCCAGTTGAAGTTGGCTTCCGCTAACTCCTTTCCCGGCCGTCCAAATAGATGCTCAAGTCCTTGGTGACGAGTCGGACGGTCTGGGTCTTCAACACCTTTCTGGTAGGTCGGACGGTCTGGGTTTCAACAACAACACCCAGGCAACATGGGCCAACGGCCGTACCGTGCTGAAAACACCGGTTCTCGTTAGATCACCGAAGTCAAGCAGCATCGGGCGCGGTTAGTACTTGGTGGGTGACCACCTCGGAACACCGCGTGCTGTTGGCCATCTAGGGTGCAGTATCCCCGTGGTTTGCGCGCTAGATTTGCACGCTACCACAAATGCCGCCGTGTTCATGCGGAGTACGATCACGTTAAACATGTGGGTCCGTAAGTCCTTCCGAGAGGTTGGTGGTAGGGGAAGGAGTGTACGGTCCCTGTGGATGCCTCCCCCACTGGATTCCGGTCTAAATTGGGTGGCACTTCCCGGCCGTCCATACAGTTACCTTACACCTTTCTGGTAGGTCGGACGGTCTGGGTCTCAACAACAACAACACCCAGGCAACATTCCCCTCTGTTTTTGCCCTGGTCTTTCTTCGTCCCTTCCTTTTGTATATTTCCTTGGTTGTTTATTTTTGCGCCCTGATCTCTCTTTCGTCCCTTCCTTTTGTAAATTCCCCTGGTTTGTTGATTATTTTTGATCTTTTATGCGCCCTGGTCTCTCTTTCGCCCCCTCCTTTTGTAAATTCCCCTCTGTTATTTGCCCTGGTCTCTCTTCGTCCCCTCCTTTTGTAAATTCCCCTGGTTGTTTTAATAGCCTTTATATTTTTTTTCCTTTTATTCTGTTATTTTTACTGTTTTAAAGTTGAAATTTTGTTCTTGGAGCTTTATGCTTTTTGTTTGAATTCAGGGAAATTTTTTTCCTGCCTTTTCAACCCAGACTGTTGTAACTGTGAATTTTTAACCCTGTCGTTGTTTTATTCCTTTTAAGGAGATCTTTTGGGAGAGGGATTTCCTTTGTTCTGGTTCGGTTGAGTTCTTTGGGGAGGGTGCTCTTCTGTTCCTTTCTGGTTTTGGTTTTATTTTTCTGTGTTCTTTTTCGGCTTCTTGATTTTTCCCTGTCTTCTGCTTTTTGCTTTGCTCCGGTTCATTTTTCTGTTTTTTGGGTAGGCTCTTTCCTTTGCTCTGGTCTCTCTTTCGCCCCCTCCTTTTGTATATTCCCCCGTCTTGTTGGTTGTTTTTACTCTTTTATGCGCCCTGGTCTCTCTTTCGTCCCCTCCTTTTGTATATTCCCCTGGTTTGTTGTTCTGTCGTTTTGTTTTCCCTTTCTTTGCCCTGTTCTCTCTTTCGTCCCCTCCTTTTGTATATTCCCCTGTTTGTTTTGATTACCTTTTATTTTGTATTTACCTTAAATGCTGTTTATACCTTGAATATATAATATTGTAATTTTTGTATATTTTTGTGTACTGTTGTTGTTGTTAATCACTTTATGGTTTTCTCTGGTTTGTTTTTAATTTTTTTTTTAATTTCTGGTTTTTCAAACTTTGTCTTAATCCGTTTGTCTTCCTACCTTGACCCTTTTCTTTTTCTGTATTCCCTTTTGTATTTTGTGTTAGGGTTTTTTCCCTACGTGGTTTTCCCCTCTTTACAATTTTCTGCTTTTTGTCTCTCTTGTATTGCATTGTACTGTACTGTAATGTAATGTATTGTATTGTTTTTATGTTTTCTTTTGTCGTTGCCAATCTTTTGCTTGTCTTGATGTTACTACTTGTTTTGTGATTCAATTTTAATATGTATTGTAATTTCTTGAATCTAAAATAAAGTTCCCTGCCACACACTTAGCTACAGTAAACCTTAGGGTCTGTCGTGTGGTCTGAGTTTTCAACACTTCAACACCCAGGCAACATCAAAATATGAAAAACATATTTTCCATACTTTTTCACTGCACCCTAATGGTTATCTCATATAAATTAACAAAAAAGTGCACCAGCCGATGCCAAGAGTTGACGTTAAATTCCATATAGTTTATGATGGAGACATAAGAAAGTCTTACAACAAGTTAGAATTCAACCATAAGGATCCCTTAAATGATGAGGGGACACATGTTTCTATGGACCACGAGATGTTATGCAATGTGGCCAATGAAAATTTTTTTAGGTCGTGAGCTGTTACGCCCAATGTGCGTATGAGAAAGCGCCACACACAAACTCGTCAGCCAATTGGCAAATGAATGCGGTGCAATAACATACGAACAGATGTCATTAATTTTGCAGTGAGACAGAATTCAGATGAAAGAGGGATGTGAAAAAAATATATTCAGAGAGAGGGATGAGATGAAAACAGATATTTAGACAAAGATATGAGATAAAAACAAATATTCAGAGAGAGGGATGAAATGAAAACAGATATTCATAGAGAGGAGTCAGATGCATTAACGTAGATGCAGATATTCAGAAGTGATACAAGTGTCATATAGATTGATGCAGAGAGAGTGTATAAAACCTGGATGACCAGGATAACTTCATATTGTAAGTACATTTTTAGCAGTTATGAGAACAGTTGGATTTAATTATGAATTTAGCTCTAAAGCCTTTCAAATTTTCGCTTGTCACATATCGTCACACTGGACGTTAGAAGTGACAAATATAAAATATACATTGTAAATGAACGAATTACAACTAATTATTTTAATAATGCCAAATGATAATATTGATAAATAATTGAGAAAAATCTCTCACTATTTTAGAGTGTTGAACTTTAATGTGTATTTGTAAAAATTATATTATTTACGGGTTGGTGACGACAGAGCATATGGTGGGTTTTTGCTGGCACAGACAATGTACAGTGTTATACTTTATATGAACGCATGTAAAATATTATATTTTAAACCTGGATATTTAATTAAGAAATAATTAGTTTAAAATAACCATTCATCATTAATTATTTGCGAAATAGTACTCTCAAGCGATGCTTTAATTCATAATGTTATTACTCGTTCGTACAGAAAAAAAATCTGATATGGACGGCACAGAATTTTCCCGACAAACTTAAACTCATTTTCCTTGTATTTCTCTAACAATTCATTGAATTGAATTTTACTGCACAAACTAACATGCATACTTAATGGAATTATACTGAATTTGCGCTTTTAATTCAATTTCCGTTTTCATTTGTCAACTGCACGTATTTTCAAAGACAGCGTAGCAAAAATGCGAAAAAACTAAAATATATCCAGAATGTCTAATCTAGAGTAATGGGGTTTGTCTTATTCTTATCATAAAAATTACGTATAAAACAAGTATTTAATTGAGACATTAGAGCAAACGTAGTCCTTTATTTTAAACTTAACGGCTTTTGCAAGACATATTGAAAAAAAAAAAGCAGCCTCTGTTTTCCCAAGTGTATTAAAAATCTAACAGCACTAAAGTCACTTATCTACCAAATTTTGTGAATTTCGGAAAATTAGTTACCTACTGAATGTTAAGAAATTCGGTCAATTAGTTTTTCAGTTAAAATGGATACATACATTGATCCGTCTAAAACTCAATTTGCAATTTTCGACGCGATTCAAATACTTTACCATGTACATTCCAATTCTTTCCCTATACATTACCATGTATTGTGGGAGAGTATAGAAAGGTCACACAACACATTGTTTTCTTATACCTTTCTGGTAGGTCGGATGGTCTGTGTCGGAAAACCGTTACATTGAACTCTTATATTCTGCCCTGCCGATGGCGTTAATGATGTTTTGAATTGGGTGAGCTGACAGAATTCCCACTTACGGCAGACATATTGCGCAAAAAACATTTCCGTGACGTCACTCCTAACACATGTTGCTGGAACTTTGAGAAACAAAATCCAGAGATGAAAAAGAACAGCCGATCAGTGAACAGTATGGTCACTGTAAAGAGATCTAAGATCAGATCACTGTAAAGATAATTAATGATTTGTAAATATGTATATAACTGTGTGTGTGGTGAAATTATATAATCTAAAAAATGAAAACAGACTCGGCTAATTATTGGAGATATCTTTACTTCAATTAAATTTAAGTATTTTCAGAATCGACAGGAACGATAAAAGTGCTCAAATAATGTCATCAACCTGCTGCTTCCTGGGGAATCTGAGGTAGGATCTTTTATATTTTCAATTTGAAGTATAGATGAGAATATTGGAATCCAATAAGAGGAATTTGTAATGAATTCTTTTACGACTTGGCATCCCTGCCGGGATCTGTGAGCAGATATTTTGATAACAAATTATAAGATTGAATACTTTAATTAATTTTGCATTTCGAAGAGTTTGAAAATATTTGATAGAAAACGATGGCCGATGAAATGATTACTGCACACAAAAAGAAACGCGGAGTGTTAAGATCGAATGTTACTAAAGTCATTTATAAATTAGAAACTGAACTAGAAAAAACAGAAGTAGATGAAAATGAATTAGAAGAGTTATTGGAACAATTATCGGATAAATTTGAAACTCTTAAATTAGTTGATAATGATTTAGGAAAACTTTTGAAACCAGATGATATTGAAAAAGAAATTGAATCGACGGAAGAATACCGCGAAAGAGTAGTTATTTGGAGTTTTAGAGCAAAGAAAAGATTACGTGCTCTAAATCAAAATATTCAAAATGATATTATACCACACTCTAAGGAAGACTCGAAATCGAGAATAAAACGAAGTGAACACAACATCAGTGCGAAATTACCAAAAATTACAATTCCGAAATTTTATGGTGATGTGAGTCAGTGGTTGACGTTTTGGAATTCATTCAAAACAGCAATACAAAAAATGAATATTTAGATCTAGTCGACAAATTTAACTATCAAAAGGCACACTTGAAGCACTGCTTTGGGTACTGTAGAAGGATTCGCTATTTCGTCTGAAAATTGTGTCAAAGCAATTGATTTGTTAAAAGACTGATTCGGCCGAAATGACGTTCTGAGAAATGCCCACATGAATCATTTATTACATATTTCTCCTCTTAGACAATCAAATGATGTTAAAGGATTTAGAAAACTTTTTGACAACTGCCAAACACAAATAAGAAGTTTAGAATCCCGTGGAGTTTCTTCCGATACTTTTGGTAGTTTATTGTGCCCCATGATTTTGAAATTACTACCGTATGATGTAATCTTTGACTTCAGCAAAGAATTTAATGATGCTGACTATACCATAAACAATTTAATTGGCTTCATGGATAAGCAGTTAAGAGCTCGCGAACGATGTAAGTATATGAATTTCATTTCTATTCTTCTCGAACAAACATTCCGACTGTTTTCACGTCATAGGAGTAACAGTGTCAGGATTTTTCTAAGGTTTTCTAGAAGATAGGAAGGCAGTATTTTTTAAACTTTGAATATTGACTCCTTCGAAAATTTTTTAATTTCAATTTTGCTAATCCATGTTCTGCGTGGAAAATAAACGCATTTACTATTTGCATTTACTATATATACGTACATTTTATTTATATAGTCATATATGCATATATTATACCCGATTTATTGTTTTACATACGCATTTATATTATATACGCTTTTACTATTTATTTGCTTCAATAAAATATAAAAAATTACGATCAAGAGATAAAATACCAAATGATACGATACTAAAAATTTCAATATCAATGATCATATGTTGTCTCATGGTAATAATTGTAATTACATCAAAGAAAATAAATATTTAGGTTGACTTACTCAAAAATAAATATAAATATGAATAAAAAATGAAGGAACAAATGATGGCTTAAGTAACGTTAAATATAATTAATTTTATTCGTCAAATTAACAGACGAGTATTTTAGTGTTTAATAAATTTAATTACTTGAACATAATAAACGTAAAACAATTAAATAGTATTTTTAAAAAAATGAAGCTCAAATTACATAAAAATTAATCAAAACAAAAATTCAATGCTTTGAATTTTTATATATTTACTACAAAATTATACGTATTTACAAACATAAAATTTTGAAACAGTGCATTTGAAGCAAATCACAATTCATTATTAGGCCCAGTCCGGTGAGGTCTAATGATAGAAATTTCGTATACTCATATGGTGGCTCTGGAATTAAAGTTTATTAATTTATTTCAATCTAACCTTCTAACTACGGCAGTACAACAGTTGAACCACAAGAAAGCTATCCCGAGCAAACGGCTCTCGTACAGTGTCTATACCAATGTTTTCCACCCCCGCTTTTCCTAAGGCCAACGGCCGTACCGTGCTGAAAACACCGGTTCTCGTTAGATCACCGAAGTCAAGCAGCATCGGGCGCGGTTAGTACTTGGTGGGTGACCACCTCGGAACACCGCGTGCTGTTGGCCATCTCGGGTGCGGTATCCCCGTGGTTTGCGCGCTAGATTTGTACGCTACCACAAATGCCGCCGTGTTCATGCGGAGTACGATCACGTTAAACATGTGGGTCCGTAAGTCCTTCCGAGAGGTTGGTGGTAGGGGAAGGAGGGTACAGTCCCTGTGGATGCCTCCCCCACTGGGTTCCGGTCTAAATTGGGTGGCACTTCCCGGCCGTCCATACAGTCACCTTACACCTTTCTGGTAGGTCGGACGGTCTGGGTCTCAACAACAACAACAACAACAACCCCCGCTTTTCCTGGACAGGGATTAGGGCACCTAATGTCCCACGTTAAAATGCTTTGGGCATTTAAATTGTAAGAATTTTAATCCATGTTTGGGATTAGTATTATAAGGAGAGATGGGTTACACATATAATACATTATATTTATGGGAAGGGATAGGATTTTCACTTATTTTGACATTCTGAGGTTGAAATAGAGGAAACCTTGAGCCGAAATATAAAGGTTAACGATAGTCTAATATGTACATACAAGAATATAAACTTACCAAAGAAGAAAATTTCCCAATGGTCAGGCACTTTATGTCTTATCATTCGCCTATACAGCAGCCGAAGCGTGAACCATTTTGCAGTCACACTATGTTGCCCCTGTGCACACCAGGGAATAGAACACATTGCACTATGTTCCGAGACTATAACTTCTATGCTCGACGGTTACATTCAAACCCACTACACAGGAAATTGGAATAGCAAGAGGAAACGCTTGCCTTAGACTTCTCGGCTACCGAAGCGACCCAAAGAAAAAAGTGAAGATTAGAAGCCAAGGCCAGTCTGAAACGAAATCAATCAAAGTAGATGCCAACATAATTCTTAGGTAAAGGGTTTTCAGTTTGCGTGAAACTTTAAATACTAGTATTGTTCTATCCTTTTGTGTCGTGTCTGTAGAGATATAAGCAATGCCTTTGCAACGTGGCTCACAGATTAAACCATACTTATTAGACAGAGCAGTTCCACGTTTAGAGGTATAAATAATAAAACACTGTGCTTTAGTAACATTGTAAACCAGTGATATTGTTTTTTAGTGACATTGAAATTTCGATTATTCCTGTGATGTTGGAACACTTCAGGCATGAAGCCAGTTTCTGTTGATATTCTATATTTGAACATATTGGTCTTCCATAAATGAATTACAAACTGTCTTTTTTAATTGAAAGACAAACCGTCGTAAAACATTAGATTCCAGCTTTTGTATCTGATATTTAAATAAATTAGCTTATTTCAGCTCAATTCATTCACACAAAAACATTTTTTCAAACAATATCGAATGAAAGCGATGATAAGAATTAAACTTTTTACATGCTGAGAGCCCCTTATGATCGCTAACGCTCACCAACGCCTGTTATTCACTGGTGTTTGCAGAGCTCCTTCTTTTCATATATAAGGCCCATATTATATATCATAAGCTAAACAAATGAGATTAAAAACAACGAATATAGTTATTGACATTTATTGGAGTTTTATTTTACGAGACGTTATCCACACCAAACCATTTCGGCTCTATTGGACTTTTGCCATTGTCGAATATTTTTACAACTGTCATCTATTTTTTCTCTAACCTTTATAATAGGACCTTCCAACTTACCAATCAGCTCATTTGGTGCGATGAAGAACTGAATGATGATGTACGATGAAGAACTGAATGATGATGTACGATGAAGAACTGAATGATGATATACGATGAAGAACTGAATAATGAAGTACGATGAAGAACTGAATGATGATGTACGATGAAGAACTGAATGATGATGTTCGATGAAGAACTGAATGATGATGTACGATGAAGAACTGAATGATGATGTACGATGAAGAACTGAATGATGATGTACGATGAAGAACTAAATGTTGATGTACGATGAAGAACTAAATGATGATGTACGATGAAGAACTAAATGATGATGTACGATGAAGAACTAAATGATGATGTACGATGAAGAACATCTGGTACATTTTCCCCGAAATACCGTTTCTGTCTACCGGATTGGAATCACCGTGGATATTTAATGCTTTTGGAGTATCTCTGGCTGATATCGGAGGGCTACGTAAGCAATTTGGGTGCTAAAATCTCGGTACATAACAGATAAAAATGTAAATAATTTTTACTTGTTTTATCCGAAATATTGTTCAGATTATGATTGTATAAGAATAATTTCAATATTTTAATATTCTTAATTTAATTTTTTTCTTTTTTCGAAAAAACTAGATGAGTTTTTGCTTCACTTTACTTAATTTCAGCCGAAATGTCTTCGAAAAGAAAAAAGATGAATGTAAATCGTAAGAGGCAAACGTGTTCAGTAAGAAAAGTCCAGTTTCTAGATCTGTAGTTTGGTTTTACAAAGCTCTTATAGTTTTCGACAAATCATCTTGTCAAGTTCAAGAATATTGAAAATTTTCCGTTTTCCAAGATCGCAATGCTTATATTTTAAAAACTGTAAATGCCAGTTATAAACTATAAGACGTAATTTGTAATTCCTTGAAAGCGCCATTAGTGTATATAATTTGATTCTAGATTGATTTATTAGTTTTAGAATCATCGTGGTTGTTTAGAATTTCGATATTTTAATATTTTGACCTGTTAAAGCTTTCCAATGGGAGGAAATGAGGAGGCATTTAAAATGTATAGAATGCTGCAGCTCGATATGTTTCTTCCTTTGTGAAACATTGGTGCACAAGCAAGAAATATTTTGTTTTGGTTTAAAGAAATTGAGGATTCTAAATATGTTTAATGATTGATGAGGTTTGAAGAGAAGAATTAAAAGTATGGAATTCTAGTAAGCTTTTATGTCCCATCAGATATGTTTTGCAGTTTCACATGTACCTTAGATTCACCTATGTGTTTAGTTTATATGCCGTCAAGCAAATTAATAAAATAATTTGATATTCCGACTTTCCAATAGTCTATAATCGGGGTATTCGACTGAAATCGAGGCGAAAACTTGAGGTGCTAGCTATAAACAGATTGAGAGTAATTTGTATAGTACTTTGAAAGCCCTATAAAGATATGGAATTATATTTCTGATCAGGTTTTTAGTTTTTTAAATATAGTGGTTAAAATCTCGGTAATTTCGTATATCGAACTATTTGGAAAACGTGCTAAATTTTTCGACATTTTAATATTTTGAATGTATTTAAAGAAGACAAATTACCCACAAAGTAATTTGTTATTCACGCAAAACCATTTCAGCTCCATTGGATACTACCGATTTTTCTTATTGTATTTCTGTTATCTTTCACAAAGTTCAAATTCGGACATTTTATTATGAGATAAATCTGTCGGGCTCATGTATACTATTATTTGACTTAAGAGCGATATCCTAGATACAGGAAAGCTTCCATTAGCCTGCTTTTGTATGAATGATGTATATTTAAAGTTCGCCAATGGGATGTAGTACCAAATCCCATTGGCGAACTTTAAATTAACTGGAGAGGAGCTCAACTCGGCTTTCTCATACCAAAATTCATTTATTTGTTTCAAATTTTGCAAGAAAATTTTGAAAAATCGGTATCGCAGGTCCATATTATTACAACTATAGCGTGTAAATCTTAACTTTAAAGGGCTTAAAACATTTTTCGATCGATACTATAGTGACAATGTACCCCCTTCACCCCTCTCTCCGGGGAAGGCAACCTGCCGCAAAGAGGACTAATGACGCCACGAATTAAAAAAATTGTATCGCGGCAATTTTATATAGCAATGATTGTAACTAATAAGTATTGTGATCATTGAGCCATACATAAACTCTTTTATGTATGATAATATTAAATTTTATCCTATACTGCCATGTTAAAAACATAAAATTTCGAAACAAATTCAAATTTTCGATCGAATTAAGAAAACATTTTATCTATTTCCAGATATTTAATAACAAAACAGGATATAAAGTTTCGTGAAAATCCATTAATATTTGTAGCTGCTAACATGCACATAAGCAATCGACCACAGACAGACAGACATCACTTCAAAAATAGTCAAAACGTGTTCAGAAGATCTTTAAACATATATCGGCATCATCTCGAAATAGAAAATATCCGTGTGAACAATATTTTCTCAATACGACGTATGAGAATGTAAAAATGCCACCACATTCTCTAGATCCTAAATGGAATGGTTGCCGGAAGAACGTCACAAAACAAAATACATACAATAATAAAACACAAAACAAAGTAGATACACGTTTATATACATATCCTGCGTAACAAAATTATTTCATTTCAAATATACAGTGGGGCCATGGAAACACCTCGAAATTTCAAAAATACTTTGTTTAATCTTTCCTAATTAATAATTGAAATATTTCAGTTTATTTTTCAGTCATTAGACCTCAAAATGTCCGTTACTTACTCTTTATTTCTTTGAATTGCAAAAATGATTTGTTAATTATTCCATAATTTAAATTAAAAAAAAAACGTTGTTTCGATCATGTAAATGTTAAAACGTATTACTTATTTTCAAAAGTTCAAATTTCAAAAACTTTTGTTTACTTTCGATAGTTTAATTTCGATGGTTCTTAGTTGAAAACTGTTTATTTTCAATCGTTTGAATTTTAAAAATATTTTTTTTAAATTTCGATAATTTAATTTATTTGGTACTTTGTGTAATATAAATTTGGAACGCCTCTTTGCTTTTCAATTGCTTGAATTTTAAAAAAGTTTTGTTCATTTTGGAATAATTTAATTTGAAAACTCTTTATTGTCAATAATTTATATTTAAAAAGTTTTATTTATATTGCAAAACTTTATTATGAAGAAAAGAGCGTAGATTATGACATCACATACTTCAAGTGCTAAATACATCATATGTGGCTGGTTATCTCTTCATTTGGCGACAAATATTTTTGAAACAAGTAACGATTTAGCATATCCAAACTTCAAATACACAGAAGGCCATATATCCCAAAATGTTCTACATGTACACGGATCTTAAAATCTTCTTTTCATTAAAAATATCAGTATCCGGAAATTTCGTAAAAGCAAAAATTTCTTTACAACAGTATGAGAAAGTGAAAATATCAGAAAAGAAATTCTAATCAACGGTTTAGAAAACCGATAAACAGGGGGAGAGATGGTGGATTGCACTGATAAGATAAAGACAGGTGACATCGAAAAGGTTGTAAAAATCGACAAACGATTCTGTTTAAAGTGTTCTAAACTTAGAAAAGGATTTACACGGATGAAAGATGATAAGATGCAGGAATCTGGTATCAATGAAAAATTTAAAATGGAATTGAAGCGTTTTCCTCCTTCTGATGTATCTATGTCGTACAGCAGAGTGAGACCAACTGACTGAGTGATGAATTAACAGTCTAAACAGCTGAAACTTAAAACACTGAATGGATTGAGCTTATAAATAATGAGAAAAATCGAAAATCTTGGAATTTTGATCGAAATTCTATAAATTTTGGAATTTTGTTGTTCCAAATTCTTGCAACTATAACTTTAACTTTCGTTTAACTTTCGTTCTAATTTTATTTATCGTAAAATTAATCTTGTACCATTCCTCGTATATTTTGCCATATAAATCGAGTATTGCATTCCATCCTGCTTTCTTTTGTTCCTTCCACAATTTTGCTATGAATTTAACCTTAAACCTACCCATTCCACTGTTTTTTCGTTATTTATTCGAATTCGTACCGATAAATTTAGGGATAAAAGTATGTTCTGGAATCAAACTTGGATGTATGTGGCCTTCTCCCCTTTTATCTCTCAATAATAATTTAAAGTTTTTTAGATTGATATTTATCGAAAATTTAATTATAAATTCGATCCTATTCAAACTCTTAGTTTTGCCTGGCGTCTTATTCTCGATTCTATGCGTGTTAAATCCTTATATTTATTTTCTGGAAACTTAGTGCTTCACCTCTAGGGTTAGGTTCATGAATTAGCCTGATTTATTTATGTACACTGGTTTTAAATTAAATTATTTTTGCTTAAATATTTGTGTACTTATTTGTAATTTATAAAAATTTTAGTATCTGTTTATCCGATTTACCATAAGTAAATTTCGTATACACATTTATAGGTTATAAAAGCTCATGTCTGTCAATTTCTTAACATTGTCACTGATGATGGACATCATGATGTCTAAAAGCCCTACGGCACTTTAAAATGTAAGAATTTTTTCCTATACATAATGGTTGTGTTTTAAAAATACAGTTTACAAATATGTGTAGCTATTTGCTAGATAATATTTGAACATTGGCTTAATAATTAAAACAAAATATTCAGCATTTCCTTTGCATTTTTTGCCAGTAATATATATATATATATATATATATATATATATATATATATATATATATATATATATATATGTAATATATATATATATATATAAATTAAAATAACAAATACAAAAGTGCAGGAGTGTGAATCAGTAATCACAGTATCAAACCGCGGGCAATATAAAAGCGTGTAGTGAATAGCAAACAGCAACGAGGAAGGGCTGGAAAAGCAGAGCACGGAGAGGCCAGGACAAGGAAAATATATTAAAGAATTGTATATCTGCCAGAAACGTCTTCAGGGGCACATTCTAGACAGATATACTAAAATCCGTTGTTTCTATGATGGTATAAAAACACGTGGTTAAAATATTATGCAATCTGTGCCCAACAACGGAATAACGAGAATAACAGAAAAAACCCAAATAGGACAATATTAAACTATAAAACATAAAATACCACATAAACATGAAATATAAAATACCACATAAACATGAAAAATATAGCGCACAAATATACAAACTTGCAAAAAAGAGCAACTCACAAGTCGAAAGGTCGCCACCGTGAATAATCTTCAAATGAGTCCACCACATGCTACAAACTGAACGCTCACCTCGCTTAATACCGCGTGGGAGTAAACCAGACCAGAGGAAGTGGAAGTAGCAGTACATACTTTCGGAGAGATAAACCCAAGAGTTTAGAAACTGACCGAGAAGTGACCACGATTATCGAAATCATTGAAAGAATGGATAACACTGTTTTTTGGAGCCGTAGCCTGTTTTTTGTTTTATTTGCTTTTTAGATATGCGCCTTAACGGTTTTATGAGTGTTTTAAACTTTTTTCTTTACCCGCCGAGGCGGTGTTTTTTTTAAAAAAAATTTCGTTTTTAGTGTAATCGAAATTACTGTTTTTTAATATTTTTACATTTTATTTTTGCCCGCCGGGGCGGTGTTTATTTTATGGTGTTTCCACTGCTAAAGAATACCGTACTTATACTGCGATCAACAAATAAGGTGGGAAAATTGTACAAATAGCAAAGATTTTTGAGAGACTATTAATGTGTGATAGTGTACACTTATTACAATCCAGGCTTTTAATGCGGAGCAAATAGCTAATGATTAGATTTCTAAAAACTTGGTTACTAAGGTAAGAAGAAAAATGAGGGCAGAATTTTACATTAAATTTAAATTGATGTCTCTTATCATAAATAGTAGTATTGGAAGAATTACAATGTATATCAATGGTGATGTCAAGATAATTTACAGATTTGGAAGGGTGGGATTCAGTCGGTATTAATTCAAGATTGGATGGATTTATATTAAGTGTGGGTAAAGAATCATGTGCAGTATGAAAACAAAGAAAAACATCATCAATGTATCGAAAAATAGAAATGTTACGAGTGAACAGAGTGGATTGTCTTTCGTACAAGTAAAGATAAATATTGGCGAGCATGGAGCTACTAGTGGATCCTAGCGGTACTCCAATCGTTTCGAGGTATACAGCATTACCATGTGCAAGATATATATATATATATATATATATAATACATTCGATTTAAAATAATAAGTATGGCCTACTTATGGGTATAGCCTATTTATAGTCATGATCTGGTTATGGACATGGCTTAGTCAGTAGGGGTTGACAATTCACATATAATTCCTTTAAATTTAAATAAATTGTGTTTCTTCTTTCTTCCGAAAGCAAGAAATGTAAGATAGTAATAAAAGATAAAATTCAAGTAATGCCATAAAAATGTTTCATAGTATTATAATAATTATGCTTAATTTAAAAAATTAATAAAAGGAAAATCTTCAAAATTTCTAAATACTAAGAATTATTGGACTGCACGGATGCTACTTCAAAAACATGCGAGTGTCATGTAGAATGTAAATGAAACATGGTAGAATGTTAACCCTCGTTATGGAAAGGCACATTGACATTTATATTGTTACGAACGTATCATCTAGAATAGTGGGTGTATACGTAAGATACAAGAACGAGTCCAAGTTTCTGGATAACTAACGTTTATTCATAAGCACAAAGTATAAACAGGAACAATATACAATTCAACAGCTCTTAAACGCTTCACGTATTTCACAGCATAACTGATATTATTCTCAAAATACTGACGAAAATAATTTTATAAAGCAGCAGCTACAATTCTCAAAACATTGACAAAAATCACAGTCCAATGTAGCTCGTGTCATGTCAATTCGTCGACTGAACTCCCGCTGAGTGATGACTCCTTTTTATAGGTTATCTCTGCAGAAACTTCTAGAATTATCTAATATAATATATATCGCCAAATCTGGCAACCTGTCTTCTAACTGGGAAATCCTGGTCACCCTGGGATTACGTCAGCATCATGCCATGGGCTGTGATTTTTTCGCCTGGCCTTCGAGACAGATGAAAGAGGAAGCATCAATAAGGTAATTTTGCGCGATCGCAACACTGCCCTCTCCTTAAGAGTGCACATCCCAGGCAGAATTAATTTACTGTGGTCCAAACTATACGACCAATCTATCGATATAGACGGTTTTGGCTTGGTTGAAGACGATTTCTGGATTCGATAAACGACACTATTTATTCTATTCTTAATGACGAAGGGCTCTTCAAAGTTATTCTGCAGTTTTGGCGAAAATCCAGGTCGTCGTCTAGGGTTGAACGGCTACACATTGTCACCTTCCTCTATCATACTTAACTAGCTTTGGTATCATACCGGGTCTTCATTCTATATGTAGCAAATAGCCTCTCTTAAGCGAAACGATGAACCTCCTCCAACGATGCCTGCAGATCTTGCACAGAACTATCAGGCAATGAAGGAGAATCAAACGGTCTTCTCAACATTAGGTCACATGGTTATAGTAGATCCTCGCCAAACATCATTTTTGATGGATAATGACTGGTCGATTCGTGAACAGCATTTCTGTAGTCCAGCAGGAACAAATGTAGGTGACGGTCCCAGTCTTTCTGGTTTCTGGGAAAGATTATGGAGAGATGATTAAGTAGTATCATTCTGTTGAATCTCTCTATCTTACTGTCCCATTGAGGATGAAGAGGCGTAGTTCGAGTTTTACCTATTCCAAGAAGTTTGCACAGTTCCGTGAATATGCCAGAGCTAAAGTTTGTTCCCTGGCCAGAATGGATGAGAGCGTGCTCCCCGTGACGACATATCCAATTCCGAGTTAGAACTTTATTAATAATTGTATAGACTCTTTTTCAGTGATTGCGTAAGCTTATGACCACTTTGTGAAATAGTCCATTACTAGTAGGATGTACTTATTATTGTCTGCATTTCATGGTAGTGGCTCCAAAACGTCGAGTACAATTGTCTCGAATAGAGTTCCGACATTGTAACACAGAAGAGGCCAACTGTGTTTTCTTTTTCGGTCCTTTCAGAGAGCCGCTTTCCGGCATCATGTGCAACAGCACTCAATATCGCATCTCGCTTTGCATCAGAAGAAACTTTCACGAACTTTGTTCAGCGTCGTTCTGAAACCAATATATCCTCCAGTGCGGCTGTCATGTCTTTATTTCATATCGTCTTTAACAGCTTCTTGTCAGACTTTCATCTCGTCTTTCATCACTTCTTGCCCGACTTTCATCTCGTCTTGTACGACTTTCATAGCCTCTTTCATCTCGTCTTGTTGAGCTTTAATAAAACCCTTCATCTGTTCCTCCATCGCTTTTCTAGTTGCTACCATATATGTTGTCAAATTTCCAGAAACCCCACTTCTGACACCAATTGTTACGAACGTATCCTCATAAATCGTGGGTATATACGCAGGATACAAGAACGAGTCCAAATTTCTGGATACATTAAGTTTATTCACAAGCATAAAGTAAAAATAAGAATATACAATCGAACAGCACCTAAAACGATCCACTTATTTCTCAGAATAAGCTATATTATTCTCAAAATACTGACAAAAATAATTACCGAAACCAGCCTCTACTATTTTCAAAATATTGACAAAAATCACAGTCCAATGCAGCTCGTGTCAATTAGTGAACTGAATTCCAGCTAAGTGATGACTCCTTTTTGTAGGATCTATCTGTAGAAATTTCTAGAATTATCTAATATCTCGTAGAAAAATAGCTTTTTTTGGCAATGTGTCTCAAAGTTTCAGGAAGTCGCCAAATGTTATCAAATTGGCGATAGATAGCAAAATCTGGCAATATTATTTCTTACTGGAAAATTTTGGTAACCCTAGGCTGACGTCATCTTTACCTCATGCTGACGTCATAGAGAGTTTTCTTCATCTGTCCTTCGAGACAGACGAAAGAGGAGACGCCAATGAGGGAATATTGAGCGTTAGCTACAATATTCCATTAAACTATTCACAGAACTTTGATATATATAGACATTTTTTTACCATGAAATATAAATAATTGTCGCATACCGTTAATGCAATTTTTCCGCCTATGTTTCATAAAATTTCATGAAACGTTTATTTAAGTAAAACAAATAATAAAGTGTTAATTAATATATCAGCACTTCATTTGAGAATTTCAGATTTTTTATTGCAAATCAAAATAATTAAAGTTTCATGAAAATATGCAGCTTTCTATAGCTAAACGTATAGCTTAATAGATAGATTAGAATTGCTCAATGTCATATAAAATGGCTAGATGTCGATATTGACCAAGGTTATCATATCTATAAGGTTTCGCCACTTCAGCTCTAGCCAATGAGAGCACGTAAAGACGCAACGTCACTTGGAGTAAAATGTCAGGAATGGCCCGGTATACTCCAATGTTAAAGGATGATAGCAGAATTAATGTAATCATTTTTTTAATTTAAAATATGAAATAAATACTCAAATAACATTAATTTTACTTGAACACAACTTAAATATGCAGTACTGAGGTTTTTTTGGAAGGATACTTACATAATGAAACAGTATTTCCCTTTCTGCAAAATATAAATCACCTGAAAGTTTCGTTTCGTTTTTTGAAACCAGTCAATGCTATTATAAGAAGTGATGTTATTTTCAATGAATTTTGTTTCAAATAGGCGAATGTACAAAAATATATTCGGAAAGTTTTCTAAACAAGCAACTATTCTAAAATTTTTATTATACATAAATAAACATCGCTTAATTACTTTCTAAATGCATATAAATAAAGTTATTTTCGATTATGTTATCTCTAATAATTGATAATCAAAACAATAATTAAAACGCTAACACTAAGAGTTTTATGTTTTTTGAGAGGGGGGGGGGATGTACTTATGCATAACTAGTAAACGATTTAAGTGATGCTTTTATAGTGAAGAACTTATATTATTGCAAAACACTTGATTTTATTAGTTTTTTTAGATCAAATAAAGAATTTATATCAAATCGAAATACAATGAAAACATATAAAAATATAGAAACTAATCGTTTAACACACTCACTATGATATACTTTCAGAATAATAAATTAAATGTATTATAATATATTGATTCATGATGAAAAATATACGAGCAAGCAAATTATATCATTACATTTATTTTTAACTTACTATGGTTAAACATCTTCATCAGATTATAAATTCTTATTTTCAATCTTCAGATATACATTAGACATTTCACACCAGCAAATCAACCAAAATGAAATAGAAAATTTAAAATAATTCTACTTTATATCAATTAATCAACTAGTCACAAGAAAGTCTACATGCACATTTAATTATGCCATTGTTCAAATGTCTTGAGAAATCTAGAGTTGCAAATAGCACAATCGTTCAGCATATCAAAATTTGCTCGATAAAACTCACAAAATGAATAAGTCGATGATTTTAGATAGTAGGAATAATAAGTTAGTCTTAATAAAGACTGTTTTGTTTTAAATCAATCCAAACTTTACGTAAAAAGATACGTAAGAAACAATAGATAAAAAAAAAACCCACGTTGCATTGGATTTAAATAGAAATATTAAAATATTTCGCTGGCACGCTCAGGTGCCGGTTATCCCGCGTTGCAAATAAACTCCATCTGACGTCACAGAAATTTTTGTGGCAAAGGAGGACACCCCCTCCCCTCCGGATATTGGCAAAACTGTCGTGGTGAATTTTTTCGAAGTTTACACGATAATCGTTTTTCGAAGTACCAAGATTCCCGCGGAATTGCAGATAGTGATAGTAAATCTGTTCTAATTATTTTAACTTGCTGCTTTCGGATTAAAAGCAGTGTTCTTGAAATAGATTTCTTGACAGGGTGAACATTGATCAAACGGAAACTCGCTATATTAATAATTTTCTTTTAAACTATTTTTGAAAGATAAAAATCTTTAAATTTTATACGCAGATTCAAATGGCGTTATAAATTTTGTTTTTCCCTACTCTGCAACTAACAACCTAACAAGAAACCAAATCCATCCCAAAGTGATTGAAATTAGAAACATGACCAGGAATGCCAAAACTTGGATGGTCCTTATGACTAGATTCACAATAAAACAGGCTACTTTCTATAGATGATTAAAATAAGTGGTTGAAAGCTTAGCAATTTTATGGCTGGGTTTAACAAATTTTAGATGTTAAACGTTCTGGAAAATGGATAGATCTATTTATAAATTAGCTGTTCATGATCTATTCATGAATTGGCAACTTTGACTGTGCATCACCGCAGTCTCCATAAGATTGTCAACTTGTTACTACATTCGTCGCATGACCGGGATAGTGCAACTAATTTGAATATTGCAAGCATACCTGCAATAGTGCATATTATAAGTTATGTGCATTTAAAAAATATTCTAATGAAAAGGAAGAGTACTGTTCACAAGAAAATTACATAATAA
Organism: Amaurobius ferox; assembly: GCA_951213105.1. Classification (NCBI taxonomy): domain Eukaryota; kingdom Metazoa; phylum Arthropoda; class Arachnida; order Araneae; family Amaurobiidae; genus Amaurobius; species Amaurobius ferox. Next base: position 119,404,254 of record OX578151.1, read on the forward strand.
AACATTCAAAGTTATTTTTATTTTTAAGAATTTACACCATAGGGCAGTAAAGTACGTACTTTATAATTAATTATATTTTCTCAAATAATTGCTTGACGATTTCATAGTTACAGATACCAAGTGACTTTCCCAATCTACCCCATGCATGTACAGATTTCCCACGTATTTTGCTGTCGTTAGAATGTTATAACGATACCTGTAACGGTATTATGAGAACTTGCTATGTCCTACAGTTTTGAACCTCTGTGACTACCATCAAATTGCGTAATTTGGTCAAACTATACCACAATGCCGGCATCAACGTTCATAAAGTTTAAAAATCATGAAACTTGATGCCAGGTGGCTGGTAGGTAAGAATTTGTTGGTCTGGATGGGTATTCACAAAATAGTGGATATGGCAAGTGTGGTGAAGTCAATTTACATAAATACAACACTAATACTTACCCATAGTGTCCCCCAGTTGACGCTATAAGGGTATAGTTGACTCTGAATAGATCAAAGAATATTGCGCGAATACTGAAAACAAAAACAGTCGATTTGTGGTCACTAACACATTTATTTAAACACATATATTATCAGACATTACTAATAATACAAAATACTATACACTTAAAAGTACCAAGTTTGACCTCGGGGGTGTACGGGTATATTATGATAATTATTACTTCAATTCATTAATTTAAATTCAATTTATCTAGTCAGGGAAATCTCCCAAAGCTTAAATTTGCACTGACACTTAGATTTAGATTAATATATAAATACACATTACATTACAATTGAAACTTAAAAAAAAACATAATACCTCCACCACAGATGAAATGGTTTGTAATTCCGAAATAAGATCATTCAGAGTTCATAGTGAAGAGGACTTGGGTAGTAGAGAGAATCACAGTTCATTAGGACACACGGTTTTAGGAGACATCGCTGAATCGGGATTCTATAACTGATTGGGGAACACTTTCCGCTATACTCTCCACCACCCAATTGCCGGTTTGTCCAGTGATTCTGAGAGGTCCGAGAACTACGTGCAGACAGATGCTGGTTGGGTCCCATCCCGAATAAACCTCACGGTGTGTGCCTCACACATACGTTCATAACCGATGACAGTTGACGCACTCAGTTGACGTGGGGTGTACGCTGCATAGGGACCCGGGATGGACACCTCGCAAACATTCCGTCCATGTACTCGTCCGTAAGGTGAGGTGTAAACTGAACTGTCGATTAGTGTCTTTGCAGTCCACACAGTTAGATGTAGCTTAAAGGTCACCGCTTAGATGTAGTTTAAAGGATCTAAAGGTAGTCCCAACTACGCCGGCAATTTTCAGAGTTTTGGGGTACTGCGTGTTATATTGTAATTTTCAATTCCCAATATAACATTGCTCTTTTGAAAGAGGAAGTGGACCTAAGAAGACGGTCCCTCATGAAGTGAGGCAATTTTTGTAACATTCCCTCGAACGCAGCTGCACCGGACATTCATTTCGAAAAGAGAGGGTGCTTCTCAAGTTCATGTCAGCGTTAGGTGTTACAACAAACGGAAGGGGTTGAACTTCTTGACCCCAGAGTCAATTAATATCACTTGAACCTTGGGAAAATTCTCGTGAGAACTTTCAACGATTTTAAAACTGGAGACTGCATATCTCATATTTCAGGGGGGCCTTGACCAATAATATAGCCTGAAGGGCGTAGCCCTTAATTTACTTAGCCAATTATGGACAGGGGCGCCTTGTTAAGGGGGTAGAGACAGAGAGCAACTTTGGACTTTAAGTTTTTGAAATCGAGGACTTGAATTTTGTGAGTGAAAAGAAGAGGTCGCAAGAGCGACGGATCTCGGAGAGAGCGAGCCCACGGGACAGAGCCGGAGCGCGCGGTCATAAAGTCCGACATCGGCAAAGATGATCGAGGTAGGACAATTCTACACATATTTTTGCACTTTGATTATTATTATCTCTCTGACCCTCCTAAATAAGGTTAACCTGGGCCATTAAGACGTAGGCTAGTAAGAATAGTGAGTTAATGCACATTAATAGGTTAATAATTGTAATGCTCATATTATGATCATAGAATGAGGAGATTTGATTGTCTTAATGTACTACACTAAAGATGTTGGTATATGAAATTTACCAGATGTTAATAGTTATTAAATAAGGTTTGTCTTAATGAAATAAATTCTTTGTTATTGTTTAAAATTAAGCCTCTTCATTTTAATTACTGGTATTATGTAATCAGGCAGACATAGCACGCTAGAAACACACGAGAATTTGGAACTTTCAGAACAGGGGGACGGTACACGAATTGAAGCAAACACGAATGAAAAGGCGGGAGAAATAGAACGAGATGCGCAAGAGGGACCAACACAAGTGGATGGGGGATGTATACAGATGGAAAACGTTCAGGGGAAAGATGAATCAGCGGGAAATTCACAAGGGGACGATATAAGCAGTACAAATTGTTCACGCACAGTACTTCTTCCAACACCGGTTAGGCCGAAACACAGATATGATTTGAGATCTTTAAAGAATTTAAATTTAAATTGATTCAATTAAAACACGAAAGAAGTTTAAAATTAAAATAAATATAGGTAAATTTAAGAAAATTTATTTCACAGTATGAGAAGCAAGCAAATAGTGAATCATTATGTGTTCTTAATGAGACATGCCATATTGTATGTGAAAATATAATTATTAGGGAACTTGAAGCTTTTAAGAAATTTTTGAATTGTATAAATATTTGTGTAATATTTGAGGAGTTAATTATGAGGATTGAAGTATTTGCATGCGTAGATAGTGAAATGATTAGAATTATGTTTTTGAATTTATGTGATATTGTATTTAAATATTTTGGGGGAACATTTTGAGGTGTAAAAACAGGAGATAATTTTAGATATAGAATTTTTGCGAGAAAGTGAAATTTAGAATGACGGAAAGCGGAGAAAATCATCCAGCAACGAGGGGCAGGTTACCAGGACTTATACACCTATTAGGGGAATGCAATGGCATAGAGAATGATGTAGAAATTTTTTTTGACCAGATCAAATCTTTAAGCAGCTTGGGGGATTGGTCAGAGGAGGAAAAGTTAGCAATTGTGAAATCGCGGTTAAGAGGGAATGCAAGAAAATTTTATATAGGGTCACAAGAATTAAGAAGGGAAACATCTTTCGAAAAATTTAGGGATAGGTTATTAGAGTTCTTTACAGAAAAACCGAACATTACAACAAATCAGATCCTTTTCACGACCGCAAAACAGACACAGGGAGAAACGATTAAGCAGCTAGCACACAGAATAACAACACTAACTTTAAATTATATTGGCGACACAGAGCACAGTGAAGCGACACAACAGATTATGGATAAATTAAGGTTAAGTAAATTCTTAGAGGCGGTAACACCTGAATTCCAGAAAGAAATAATAAAAACTAATGCACAAAATTTTGATGAAGCTGTAAAAATAGCCACAAACTTGGAACAGGCAAATTTAGCTGCGATAACGGCAAATGTAAATAGTGCTACATATAGCCAAGAAATTGAGACGCTCCGCAAAGAGCAACAGGAATTTAACGCACATATTTTAAATTCAATTACCCAAGAAATAAACACATTAAAAATCCAAGAAAAAGTACAAATTCCCACGACACAAACAAAAAAACTCGTAACATGCCACTACTGTAATAAACAGGGACATTTCATGAGAGAATGCCGAATATACAAAGCTGGTCATTTTAAACAAACACAGAGTCAAAACATAAACAACGCGAGGACACAGTGGCATAATCAAATACAGTCTCCTCCCCACTCATTTCAAACCCAGCCGTATGATGACCACAGAACTTACTCCTCCCAGCCGGACACATACGATTATAGGCCAAACCACGCCTTTGGAAACTATCAACAGAGCAGAAATTACTATGCAGCACCCCCTCCACAAAGTAGATTTTCTAGGGAACAACGATATAATAGGGACGAGTCAAACCAAAACAGAATCAGAGAATCGGGCGGGCAAAGAAACAATGGGAGAGAGATGAATACAAGATTTGAATACAGAAATTTCCCTAATAGAAGAGATAATTTAAACTAATTGTGGGAGCTTTAAATAATAACTTACAAAGAGAGAAAAATTACAGGGTAAAGTTGCCGAGAAAAATTGAAATTCCTGTACAAACAGAAAATAAGAAATTGGAGATACATAACGATGAAAGTACTGAAAAACATGAGGAAACGATTGCATCTGTAGGAGAACAAATTGAAAAAACAGAATTGCCAACAATAATAGCTCAATTTAAAAATATACAAAGCGAACTCATGATAGACTCTGGAGCGAGCGTTAGTGTATTATCATTAGAATTGTTCAATAAAATTAAAGATAATGTCAAAATTAAATATGTGTCAAGGAGTGTTACAATATCAACTCTAACAGGACATAGTATTGAATATATAAAGACTGTGGAAATTCCATTTAAAATTCAGGGAAAACAGTTCAAACATATTTTTTTTGTCACAACAGCAAGATTTACACAAAAATTTAAGGGAGTATTGGGTTTTGACTTTTTACAGAAAAATCAAGCCATTTTGAATACACAAAAGAACATTCTGAAGATGGGCGACATAGAAATAATTTTAAATTCTGATAGGCAAATTGATAGACAAATAAATGAGATAATACAGGAAAGACCGAATCTAGCCAAAATTTTAAGAAAAGTAGAAATCAAACCGAATTCGAGGGAGAATGTTGTAGTATATAGTGAGGAAAGTCTAGAAAATGGAACAGAGGTTTTGTTCGAACCCAAAGAAAAATCATACATTGTAATGAATTATGGAATACACCACATGAATGAGAACAAAATTAAAATTGAAGTTCAGAATAACACGAATGCGACAATTACATTAAATAAAAACATGGCTTTAGGAAACATTACGACAGATTTTACGATACAACAACAGGACATTAAAGAACCAGAAATTAGTGAACGGACACATAAATACGAAGAGATGATAAATTTAATACAGGCTAAACCGGAGATAATTGAAGAAAGAAAAAAAGATTTGAAAACAGAAGATTTTAATACTGACCACATGGACCCAAACATTAAACAAGATTTCCTCAAATTTGTAATGCAATATTCGGACGTTTTTTCAAAATCATTAAAAACTTTAGGAGCGACGGACATCGTAAAACCGGTGATAAAGCTTGCACATGACCACGCAATACGTTCCAGGCCATACGACGTTCCGTACGCACTGCAGGATACCGCAAAAAATCAATTAAAAGAGTTAGAAGAAGCAGGGATAATTGCCAGAACAAAATCAAATTTTGCATCGCCGATGATTTTAGTGCGTAAAACAAGTGGAGAGTACCGTTTATGTTTAGATCTGAGATTAATTAATAACATATCCACTCTTTTTCCTTACAAAATTCCCCGTGTAAATGAAATTATAACTAAATTAGCCGGACATAGATACTATTCGAAACTGGATTTTCATAGTGCATTCAACCAATTGGTTTTACCTGAAGACACAAAAGAATTATTTGCTTTTACAACGCCCTATGGCAACTACCAATTTGAAAGACTCGTTTTTGGACATGTAAGCTCCGCTCCAATTTTTCAACAGGTTATGGACACCATTTTAGCGGACTTAAGAGAGGAAAACATACAAGCTTACATCGACGACATAATAATCCCGGCTAACTCTTATTCAGAATTAATACATAAATTAAAATTAGTATTCGATAAATTAAGAAAATACAACCTAACTCTGACACCCAGCAAATGTAAATTTTTTGTAGAAAAAGTAGCATATTTAGGATTTGAAATTAGTCAAAAAGGCATTACACCAACAGATGAAAATATAAACAAAATCACTTCTTTTCCAGTACCAAAAACATTAAGAAAATTAAAAAGATTTTTAGGCATTTGTAATTTTTACAGAAATTCAATAAAAAATTATGCTCAATTAACCGCGGTTTTATCAGACTTAACAAGAAAGGATAATAAATTTAAATGGGATAATAAATGTGAGGAGGCATTCCAGGAACTCCAAGAATGTTTTTTCAAGAAACCATTACTTATACAGCCAGATTTTGACAAAGACTTTTATCTGAATATCGATGGCAGCATTCAGTCCATAGGAGGCGCTCTTTTACAATACAGAGAGGGAATTTTAAAACCGATTGCATATTTTAGCAGGAAATTATCGATACAGGAGCAAAAATACCCGGCCATGAAAATTGAATTACTTGCTATGCATCAGGGAATGAAATTTTTTAGGAATTTTCTTTTCGGACGAAAGTTTTTTGTGCTTTCTGACCATTTACCTTTGGGACAGCATTTAAAAATACAAAACCCACCCAGCGTATTACAGAGGTGGCTTTTAGAGATATCTGAATATGATTATGAATTTATTCACGTCCCGGGTAAAGATAATTTATTAGCGGATTTTTTAAGTAGAGATGATTTTGAAAATAAACAAACAGAGCAGAATGAGGGAAAACAAAACATTGAGAATCCAAGGGGAGAAATTAACCTGATAGAACAAATTAAGGGAGAAAACACGGTGAAAAGAAATGGATATGTGAATGAGGATAGTGTCTATATTGCACAGATAAACACAATAACAGAAATCCCGGCATTAGATAGAATTTTAGAGGAACAAATTAAAGATCCAAAATTAAAAATAATCAGAGAAAATTTACAAAACCGGAATTTTAAAGAGGGTAAACATTATGACACATTATATATTGACGAGGAAACTAATTTATTAATGCACGTAGGAAACTGGAAGGACAGACCTTGGAGAGACAATTTGAACAAAACTATAGTTATACCCAGAAATTTACAGAAAGAAATTTTAGCGATTACACATGTAACACATGCAGGGATCGATAAAACTTATAAACTTTTATCGGACAGATATTTTTGGACGGGTATGTACAGTGACACACAAAATTTTATTACATCTTGCGAACAGTGTAGAAAGAAAAAGGGAAAAAATCAGCCCGTTCCCCTGGGAAGAAATCCTATACCTGATGGGCCCGTGCAAATTTTGTCGACAGACATTTGCGGACCGTTTCAAACTAGCACTTCAAATAATAAATATGTGTTATCGGTGGTAGACCACTTCTCCAAACATATACAAATGTTTCCTATCCCGGATATAACGGCCACTACGGTTGCTGATAGACTCTTAAATTACTTTATGAATTGGGGATGTCCTAAGACAGTGTTATCGGACGCAGGCTCTCAATTTACATCTAATATACATCAAATTATGACAGAGAAACTCGGAATAGTTGCCAGAATAGCATCGGTACGTTCGCCATGGGTTAACGGTATAGTGGAGGTTACTAACAAACAATTGAAACACACCTTAGCGACATTAGCGGAGAATTCGCCATACTGGGATACTGCAGTACAATGCCACGTAGCTGTGTACAACGCGACGGTACATTCAAGCACCAAAGAAACACCAAACTTTCTTTTTTTTGAAAGAGACCTTCCAACTTTTTTTGAAACTAATGTAACAGAAAATAATACAGAAACAACATATCAGGATTATATATCAAAAAAAATAACAGTGATGAATAACGCATTTAAGGAGGCAAATAAAAATTTAATTCTCGCGAAAGAACGCCAAGAAAGTCAACAACTCCAAAGAGCTAAATTCAGGGATTTGGAAATCGGGTCAAGGGTGTTCATGGAAAACAATAATAATCGGTATAAAAAGGGGAACCACACGGGACCTTATCGAGTAATTAATAGAATAAATAGATTTATATATGAAATAAAACTGTGTGACAAACCAAATTCTAAAATCATAAAAGCCCACATAAATAGATTAAGGACTCTTCCCGACCGCAAGCCACATCTAAAAATGCCCTACATAAACAAATACAAGTCACCTCTTCTCCCCACTCCTAAAAACGCACAAAACTCTGAACCGAAACCGGAACTAAAGAAAGACCACGGTCAAAATGAGAATATTCCGTTTATCATGTTGGAAGAGGAAATAGCAAACGGACAGTACAGAGAGTCTTGTCAAACCAGTGCACACAACGCGAAACCACACCATACGCACGAAAACACTCTTACTCTTGGATCCGCGAAACCAGTTACCGCACAAGTACAAAACGAAACAACTCAGAGCGCACGAGAGAATGCAATCATCCCTCCAAAAGACTCTCCGAACGCAAACATTCTTTCAGCAGGGGGGGAATCAGGCAGACATAGCACGCTAGAAACACACGAGAATTTGGAACTTTCAGAACAGGGGGACGGTACACGAATTGAAGCAAACACGAATGAAAAGGCGGGAGAAATAGAACGAGATGCGCAAGAGGGACCAACACAAGTGGATGGGGGATGTATACAGATGGAAAACGTTCAGGGGAAAGATGAATCAGCGGGAAATTCACAAGGGGACGATATAAGCAGTACAAATTGTTCACGCACAGTACTTCTTCCAACACCGGTTAGGCCGAAACACAGATATGATTTGAGATCTTTAAAGAATTTAAATTTAAATTGATTCAATTAAAACACGAAAGAAGTTTAAACATAGGTAAGAACGCGGACAAACCGTGATTCAAAATTTTGAGAATGTTAGTAGCAAAGAAAAATCGCCATTCACAAAATGCAACGCGAAAGATGGAACGCAAATTTTAAATAAATATTGGATTGTAAATAAAGGAAATTTTAAATAAACATTGAATTATAAATTAAAGAAATGTAAATAAGTATTACATTAATTAAGAAAGTGTAAACAAATTGTGAAAAAAAAAAAAAAAATTGAGGAAATTTTAAATAAATCATACATTAATTAGCTGAAAGTTTAAATGAACAAGAAAGTTTAAATAAATATGGAACTATAAATAATTGGGAATTATGAATAAAAATTGTGATTTAAAAAAATAAATAATTGTTACAAAATAAATAACAAGTATCGTTGTAGGACAAAAGAAATTTTAGGGTTGATAGGTTAAAGATGTGGATATATTAAATTCAAATTTTGGAAAGAACATAAATAACAGAGAAGATACGTCACATTTCAAAAAAAAAAAAAAAAAAAAAAAAAAAAAAAAGACATATCACCAGTGGACGAACTTGTGCTTACATGAATAGACTTTTAATCGACATTAAGTACAACTGAACGACACAGATATCGTCATTTGCAGACACATTGAGAATTGTATTTTTGTATAGTATTTTCGTGTTCTTTTGATGGCATATAAGAGTATATATATGATAATATGATTTGTGTATATGTGTATATAGTACATTTTTACAGTAGATACAGATGAGAGCAAGACGAGTTGTTGGACTACACAGTGGACACGCATGCAGCAACTATGAGCTGGCACTTTTGTAATTGGCTTTTTTCCCACCAAAATTTTGGGGGGGGAAGAAGGGTAATTGTTATATTGTAATTTTCAATTCCCAATATAACATTGCTCTTTTGAAAGAGGAAGTGGACCTAAGAAGACGGTCCCTCATGAAGTGAGGCAATTTTTGTAACATTCCCTCGAACGCAGCTGCACCGGACATTCATTTCGAAAAGAGAGGGTGCTTCTCAAGTTCATGTCAGCGTTAGGTGTTACAACAAACGGAAGGGGTTGAACTTCTTGACCCCAGAGTCAATTAATATCACTTGAACCTTGGGAAAATTCTCGTGAGAACTTTCAACGATTTTAAAACTGGAGACTGCATATCTCATATTTCAGGGGGGCCTTGACCAATAATATAGCCTGAAGGGCGTAGCCCTTAATTTACTTAGCCAATTATGGACAGGGGCGCCTTGTTAAGGGGGTAGAGACAGAGAGCAACTTTGGACTTTAAGTTTTTGAAATCGAGGACTTGAATTTTGTGAGTGAAAAGAAGAGGTCGCAAGAGCGACGGATCTCGGAGAGAGCGAGCCCACGGGACAGAGCCGGAGCGCGCGGTCATAAAGTCCGACATCGGCAAAGATGATCGAGGTAGGACAATTCTACACATATTTTTGCACTTTGATTATTATTATCTCTCTGACCCTCCTAAATAAGGTTAACCTGGGCCATTAAGACGTAGGCTAGTAAGAATAGTGAGTTAATGCACATTAATAGGTTAATAATTGTAATGCTCATATTATGATCATAGAATGAGGAGATTTGATTGTCTTAATGTACTACACTAAAGATGTTGGTATATGAAATTTACCAGATGTTAATAGTTATTAAATAAGGTTTGTCTTAATGAAATAAATCCTTTGTTATTGTTTAAAATTAAGCCTCTTCATTTTAATTACTGGTATTATGTATTTCTTTATTTACTCCACTTTACGAGATCGGTCTATATAGCGCCAATACCTGGCGTGTGACGACTCACATATCACTGCGTATCAAAAGGGGCAACATCCTCACTGCGCCGATTACCGCCACGGCCAGATGATATTGTAAACTCGGTCCGGTTCTGCTCTATCTCGATTTGGCTTAAAGCGGCCATTAACTTAATTTGCTGAATTGTCGCGCCATAGCTACGAGCTACGAGTATATGTACTCGCAGCAGCGTACAAAGCCGTTGGTTCCTTACTGCATGCATAGGACTGCCGCTAGAGAGTCCAGCCTAAAAATGCGTCAAAATGCATTTCGGATCGGGCTTCAAAACAAGTGCACCTACACTTGGAAACCTTCTCTAACGAGATCAGAATAGAGTCTAATTTTACATTTCAAAGTCGAGCCCCTTCAGGTTTTGAAGAGGGAGGAACAAAACTGGGGTGAAAGTCCTCTTGTCCGCTCATTCGTTATTTCACTTATGCGTGAGAAATGAGTGATTTTAATTCCGATCCATTTATTGGGTTGGGTAGTGACACTCATTTTCTATGCGTCGCAATAGAATGACCTGCGGGTCTCCCAGCTGCTGGGAGGTTCCGTCCGGGCCTCGGCGTGAGTGTAACACGTTACAGGGGCTATAAATTTCAAGAGATTTGTAGTTTTCAATTTGACATTTACTACATCTTTTTTTCTGAAATTTACAAATTCTCCCTTGTATCATTCATCCCGTAGCGCCGAACTGTCCCATCTTGTCTGTGAGGAAGCATCGTGTAGCGATTACTTACCGTTACCATCGCCTATACTTGAGTAATTACTACTCTTCCCTTTCATTTCTGGGGCTAACCCGGGGCGAGAACAGTATTTTCATTATGTGCAAATACGTTATGCTTCATAACAGCAAGCTTTTTGCTCTCGTAAACATTAACTATTCCATGCTGATAGTGCATAAAAAGAGCAAAACTCTTCCATGGATGATGTTTCCAGCAATAGAAGCTCGGCCATTAAAATAGAAATCTAGGTTTAGTTACGAATTTATGAGTTTAAACATATATTTTAGCTTTTCAATAATTGCAATTTATTTTCAGATAAAAGAAAATCTCCACTGTATTTATTAAATCCTATTTTATATATAGAAAAAGTATTTCCTTTATACATGTATTTGTTCCGTAGATCTTCTTTCTTTTAGTGATTGTCATTACATTTGTCTCTAAAGGTCCTAGTTTAATGAGAGACAACTTTTGTTCATTGAATGTCGCCAACTTTGTAAGAGACATTTATTAAAATCGTTTTCTTATTTCTTTATTCTTTAAATTCGCTCTTTTGTCTTTGAAACAAAAATAATTTACAAAATTAAAACATGTATAACGCCAGATGATGGATAAATAATATTTTTACTTTCCTTACGCTGTACTTGGTAATATACAAAGTTTTGGTATAGAGTCGAAAATAGGAACTCGAGTTTTCGACTTATTTACACGTTACGGATACTTTAAATCAGGACTCCACCATTTTTAACGTGACGTCTGTTGTGTATGTGTTCATGCAATATACTTAACCTCTCGTTCTCAAAAACAGTTCAACTAAAGCTCAGAATATTTTGTTGGTAAATCAACTGTGGATTTTTCATGGTGCTGAGTGAGTTTTAGTATCATTCAGAGAAACAGAACATGAATTTTATTTTGCGATATGGCAAAAATGTCAAAATCCGATATACAACCTGCAAAAATTGTCAAAATACGATATAACATGCAACATATGCTGAAATGTATAAAGAGGGAGATCACACCTGTCAGCTAGGATTCATTTTTATTTCACCCTAAGTAAAAGAAATTGTATAATCACAAACAGAATACACATGAATAAGCTTATTAAGCATTACTGGAGTTTTATTTTAAAAGACGTTATTCACGCCAAATTATTTGGGCGCTATCGGACTGGCACTACTGTCGAATTTCTTTAGAAGGCTCATATCTTTTTCCCTATCCTTTATTATAGAAGCTTTAAACTTACCATTCAGTTCATCTATTACGATGAAGAACTGAATGATGATGTACGAAGTAGAACAACATCTGGTACGTTATTCACGAAATACCATTTCGGTTTCACCGGATTGGAGCTACCGTCGATTTTTGATGTGAATAACATTTGTGCTTGGAGTATCTTTGGCTGAAATCGGAACGTTACGTAAAGTAGAAGCACTTTGGAAGCTAAAATCTCCAAACATAACAGTTAAAATTGTAAACAATTTTTACTTGTTATGTCCAAAATATTGTACAGATTATGATTTCATAAGAATAATTAAATAATTTCAATATTTTTAACATTGTGAATTTAATTTTGTTTAAAAAAAACTACGAAGTTTCTATTTGGTGTTAGTTTTTGTTTCACTTTGCTTAATTTCAGCCGAAATATCTTCGAAAATATAAAATATAGATATAAATAGTAAAAAAAAAATTAAGTTGGAAATTCAGTTTCTAGATCTATCATTCGTTTTTATAAAGCTCTTATAGTCTTAGATAAATCAACTTTTCAAGTTGAAGAATATTGAAAATTTTCCGTTTTTCAAGATTGTAATGCTTCTATATTTTAAAAACTGAAAACGCTAGTTATAAACTCTAAGAAATAATTCGTTTTTCTATAATTGTTTCTATAACTGTTCTACAATTGTGTTATTCTTTAATAATTTGTTTTACAACTAATTATAGTTATATAATAAACTCTTTTGCAAAAAAAAACGAAGCTTCCCTAAAAAATAATCCGATCATCTCGAAATTTAGCGTTCAAATTTCTTTATACCAAGTATGCACATGGTTAAATTTGCAAGACCAATGAGTGTTAATTTCGGCCATAGCGAGCATTTCTACTGCGCAACTAGCATCCTATAAAACAGGTTAAAAATGTGGACTCTTTATCTTTGCTCGTTATCAGCGTTGCAGTTCCGTGGAGACACAACCAATAATGCCGTTACGATGTTACTGAAGACCTTATAACTAATTAGACGAGTTCGAAAGTGATCGTAAAATCGGGATGCGCGAATCTGGCTGATCAAACCGAGCAATAGGCCGTATTATGATGATATTTTGTGGGTATCCTAAAAATTTGTATACGCATGAAATTTTGTGGGTATCTGTAAAGTAGCTGCACTTAAAATTTAGTCCGTGTTTCGTATTTCGAGTTTCTAGGAACATTCATTGTCGAGATAGTAATGAAAACCGAACATCCCAAAGAAATAGCATTATGCAAACGATATTTTTGCAGCAAGTTCATTTGAATAACAAGAAAGATCAATCATGCTTAAAGCATTGATTATAAAACACTTTCCAACTTCAATGTAATTTTATTTAAACATGTCTAAAATGCAATACATTCCTCGGTAATATTTTAATACTTATCACAATACTACATTAATTTATTATATTTGAAACCAAACCTTCATCTTAAAAAATTATCTTCATTCAAATGACGGCCTTAAAGAAAAAATTGCCTGGTTTAAACATCTCTAAAATGTGATACATTCCTCGGTAATAATTTTAGAAATATCATAATACTACGATAATTTATTATATTTGAAAAAATTCATCGAAAACAACTGAAATTCATTCAAATGACGTCATAAAAAATAACTCGCCTGGATCTCTCTATAAAAGCAACATTTCATTCATAAATAATTCCCCCATTCATGTCATTCATCACAATACTATAATAATTTATTTTATTTACAAATTAAACCATTGAGCTACAAGTAAGTAAACTCAATGCGTAAAACTTCATCGAAAAATATCGTCCATCTCTTTTTAAAATCAATGAATATTTCATTCATATCAGCTAAGCCAGACTCCATGAACTAAATGATTTTGTGTTAAAGAATTACAGCGATTCTAATACAACTCATTCTACATATTTTGCTGTTTACATTTTACATAGGTGAAAAATAGGCTTAATAGTAGAAATAATCAAATTTGGAAGAGCATTTAAACTGAAATATATTGTCATTGCGTTGTTTCAGAATGTAGATGCACAGAATTTAGGCAAAAATAAAGTAGTTTTAGGACGGATACAACACTCAATATGAATCTAAATCAACTTTAAAAATCACGATTTTGACTCAAGATGGATGCCATATATCATTTTGAAGTGGGTCATGTGATCGTTTCATATCATGGACACGTGATCGCTTCATATAAGAGGTGTTATTATTATTTTAATTTTTATTTAAAAAACAACTGAATATATTTCGCTGAATTTTTTTTTATATATTTTATGGAACAATTTGAATATTGCCTAAAATTTTCGAAGCAATTTGTGAATTTTAAATCCGCATAAAAAATGCTTGAAAAATTAGGTCCCATAGGGCTCAATGTATTCCATTTTTTCAACCCGGGTTCAATCCAAAACTAATTGGGTGATATTATTCATTTATATTCCCATAGGTCCTATAGACCGTCTGAACAACATACTAAAATTTCATTTTGATTAAGTCATTATTACGGCAGTTATCGTGCTAACGGGCAGACAGATAGACAGACAGACAGACAGACAGACAGAATGAACAAAGTCATAAACACTTTTCAACTTTGTTGTAAAGTGTTAAAAAAAACACAGTCTCCTTCTTCAGAATAAAAAGATGGTGGAATTTTATTCTCTAATAAAATATTTTTAATTCTTTTACTGCTCTTTTTTTCTCTTTCTACTCTTTTTAATTTGTCTAATTTTCGTCTGAGAAGAATATTCTTGGATCACGCGTTGCAACAACTTATTGACAGAAGACGCCTTAATGCTTTTTCTGGTGGGGTTACTCTGGTGGGATAAAGCTGGTTATGCCTACAAAACCAGCTGATACTTTTGATCAATTTTTTATACGTTCGCAATGCAGTTTTTCCTGTAAAATTAGAATTTGCAGTTATGTATCGCGAACCAATTTCTCACCTAATATAGCTCTTCAGCACCAAATAGCCAATATCTGCACTAGCAACAAAATAAAGGAAAAAAATCTGATTGGTCAACATATGACTTTCCTTATATAATCCAATGAAGTTACTACTTTTATTAAAAAAAAATAGGTTTTTCTTATAGTAGATACTTATATTCTTTCTAAGATATTGAATTTTCGACAATTAGTCGTCATTTTTATTGATTTAGCATCATTCTTATCCATTTGGATAGATGTTCGTTAATTTGGCAACATTTAAAAAAGTCGCAAAGTTGGCAACATTCCACCAAATAAGTCGAGAAAATCTCACCAAGTGTTATGGACGGAGAAATAAGTTATTCTTATAGCAGATAAATGACTATTGGCGTCCAAATACAAAAGTATTACTCAAAGTACCTTTTCTCATGAATGGAACGAGCTCAATCCACGACAATGATGTCCCCCAATTTATCACATGATCTTACATATGAAAATTGAGCATGTTTCTCAAAAGTTAATATTTTTTTTTAATTTATGGGATTTTTAGTAAATTTATTTGAAAAATAAGCAATATCTCGAGAACGGATCATGCTAGCGTTCTAAAGTTTATATCAATCGTTTTCTAAGGTAAAATTACATAAGAAATGTCTCTTCGCGTAACTTTATTACAGATTTGGCTTTTTTGATGAATTTTTCAAAATTTCACTCGAAAATTTAGGGGCGTTCTGAACATTCGATTGTGTTTTAAAACAATAGGCTTCCAGTATTCACGAATTGTGTCTTTTGTACCAAATTTCATTCGAATCGGTCCATTCGTTCGTGAGATATCGTCTCCACAGACTCACTGACACACACACACACTCATACTTTCGCACACACACACATAAAGACATCACCTCAAAAATGTTTGATTCGTGATCAGGGATGCTTGAAACGTGCTCTCCTGTCGACAACTCGAATTCGAATTTTCGACCCCGTCACAATACTTTCCTTATACATTATGTATATAAGGAAAGTAATAGGATTAGAGCTGATGCTAATGGATTACGCTTCCGGCTTCATTGGGCTTCAATATGCTTGACGAGTCAACTCGTATAGACTATAACTGACGAACGAATGGACCGATTCGAAAGAAATTTGGTACAAAAATCACAATCCGTAAACACTGGAAGCCTATTATTTTTATACGCAATCGAATGTTCAGAACCCCCCCCCCTTAAATTTTCGAGTGAAATTTTTAAAAAAATCGTCAAAAAAACAAAACTGCTAATAAAGTAACGAAAATAGATATTTCTTATGTAATTTTTCAGTAGGAAACGATTGACATAAATTTTAGAACGCTAACATGAACCGTTCTCGAGATATTGCACATTTAAAAAAAATATCAAAAAGTTATATAAAACAAAAAAAAACATCTCCTATTGAGAAACATGTTCACTTTTCATATGTAATACCATGCGATAAATTGGGTGACATCATTCTCGTGGATCTAGCTCATTCCATTCATGAAAGAAGATACTTTAAGTAATACTTTTGTATTTGAACGCCAATAGTCATTTATCCAATAGTAAGAATAACTTATTTCTTTGTCCATAACGATTGGCGAGATTTTGGCGACAGATTTGGCGGAATGTCGCCAACTTTGCGACATTTTAATTGTTGCCAAATTAACAAAAATCTCGCCAAATGGATAAAAATGACGCTAAATCAATGAAAATGACGACTCATTAAAGAAAATTCAATATCTTGGAAAGAATATAAGTATCTACTATAAGAATAACATTTTTTTTAACTGTAAAAGTAGTAAGTTCATTGCATTATAGTAGGAAAGTCATGTGTTGGCCACATCAGATTTTTTTTTCTTCTACCTTGGTATATGTTGTCTAGTTCATTTGCCTAACCTTTAAAATTATTTGCTAAGGGCTCTACAATCCCTTTTATGCGATCGGGCATATCCACGTCACTAACCTAACCAAACGTCAAATTTCGCTGAGATTTGATTAAAAATTTATTAAAAATTTATTGGGTTGCTTAGGAATAACCATCGGTAAGGGTCAATCAAACACCTTACTTGAAGGTCCCAAATATCAGTATACCATATACGATTAATTGGACCCACGTATTCAATGTTCTAACCGAACCGAATTTCGTTTATTCCATCCCAATAACCCTCCTCCATGGCCTCGCAATGCAACGAAGACAACGATATGCTTTATACCGTATTCATCAACGCTACAATACACTAATCCACAGTATTCATCGGGATTTCAAAATAGCTTCTTTGTCCGTAATATATAAAGTAAAGTTGCTCTGTTAAAAAAATATTCTGGTATTTAATAATTTGAAGCAGAATTATTTTTTCTTTATAACTAAGCAATGGGATCTTGCAATTATATTTTGTAACGATAACTAATGTGTAGTAAACACAATCTTTAAATCAAACGTATATTCCAACTGATACTTCGTTAAAAAATCTGATGATGATGTCTTATATAATGCAATGAATTTGCTACTTTTACAGTTTAAAAAAATAGATTATTTTCATAGTAGTTATTTATATTCTTTCCAAGATATTGAATTTTCGTCAATGAGTCGTCAATTTCCATGTCATCATCATTAATGAGTCGTCATTCATTTAGATTCATTTTTAACCATTTGGCGAGATTTTCGTTAATTTGGCAACATTTCAAAAAGTCGCCAAGTTGGCGACATTCCGCCAAATCTGTCGCCAAAATCTCGCCAAGCGTTATGGACGAAGAAATAAGTTATTCTTATAACAGATGAATGACTATTGGCGTTCAAATACAAAAGTATTACTTAAAGTATCTTTTTTCATGAATGGAATGGGCTAGATCCACGAGAATAATGTCACCCAATTTATCGCATGGTGTAACATATGGAAAGTGAACATGTTTCTCAATAGGAAATATTTGTTTTTCTTTTATATGACTTTTTGATAATTTTTATTAGAAATGTACAATATCTCGAGAACGGTTTAAGTTAGCGTTCTAAAATTTATGTCAATCGTTTTCTAATGAAAAATTACATAAGAAATGTCTATATGCCTAACTTTATTAGAGATTTTGATTTTTTGACGATTTTTTCAAAATTTCATTCGAAATTTTAGGGAGGTTCTGAACATTCGATTGCGTATAAAAACAATAGGTTTCCAGTGTTTACGGATTGTGAAATTCGTACCAAATTTCGTTCGAATCAGTCCATTCGTTCGTCAATTATCGTCTCCGCAGACTCACTGACACACACACAGACATCACTTCAAAAATGCTTGATTCGTGATCAGGGATGCTTGAAACGTGCTCTCCCGTCAAAAACTATATTGTATATAAGGAAAGTAATATATGTTTAAAAATAATTTTTGAATAATTGTTTTATAAAGCTTTTTTTTTTTGTAACAAAACCATCAGAACTAGTTGGAGATATTGCAGTTTTTAGAATTTTTAGCGAAAGCGTCATTTTAAAATGCCACGTCACAAAATGAAAAGGAAAAATTCTATTAAATTTGCAAATTGCTTTTATTACTTTCCTTATATACATAATGTATTGGGAAAAGTGTGGGGAAAGTATTGTGATGGGGTCGAAAATTCGAATTCGAGTTATCGACGGGAGAGCACGTTTCAAGCATCCCTGATCACGAATCAAACATTTTTGAGGTGATGTCTGTGTGTGTGTGTGTGTGTGTCAGTGAGCCTTTGGAAACGATATCTCACGAATGAATGGAGCGATTCGAATGAAATTTAGTACAAAAATCACAATCCGTGACTACTGGAAGCCTATTGTTTTTAAACGCAATCGAATTTTCAGAACCCCCCTAAATATTCGAATGATATTTTGAAAAAATCATCAAAAAATCAAAACCTTTTAAAAAGTTACTCAAATAGACATTTCTTATGTAATTTTTCCTTAGAAAACTATTGACATAAACTTTAGAACGCTATCATGAACCGTTCTTGAGATATTGCACATTTTTCATATAAATTTATAAAAAAATCCCATAAATTAAAAAAATATATATTAACTGCTGAGAAACATGTTCACTTTTCATATGTAATATCATGCGATAAATTTGGCAGCATCATTCTCGTGGATCTCTTTGTAAATGTTGCCAAATGGATAAAAATGACGCTAAATCGGTGAAAATGACAACTAATTAAGGAAAATTCAATATCTTGGAAAGTATATAAGTATCTACTACAAGAAAAACCTATATTTTTGCTGTATAAGTAGTAAATTCATTGCATTATATAAGGAAAGTCATGGGCTGCCCACATCAGATTTTTTTTTTAAATGAGTATCCATTTCATCCGTTACAAACGTGCAGAACACAGATTTACGTGTATAAAGAGAAATATTGAATTTGATTATGAAAAATCGTGTGCTGTCTACATCAGATTTGTCACTGTGTCTCTTGTCTATTACATAGTGTCGTCTGTTTTGTTTTCGATGCATGTTCTTGTTATCAGAATTCTCTTTTGGGACGTCTTCCCTTTCATTTTAAGGGGGTATGGTACCTAAATTGCTGAAATTTGCAATTTTGAAGTTATAGTTGTAATTTTTTGTATTCAGGTAAATTTTAAGTATAGTAAACGAAATATGATTTTCAAAATTTTAGAAATTAAAAAAAAATATTTTTGAAAGCTAAAATTTCAAAAATTTGACAAGTTTTCTTTTTGATATAAGTAGAAAAATATTTTTTCTAAAACTTTAATTTGAACATTTTTTAACATAAAAATATGTAAGAAATAAATTGTCTTCACATGTTTTTGTAAATATGAATCAGAAAAAATTCAATAAGAAATAATGTAAAAAAACGTAATTTTACACCGCAAATATTGTTTTCGAAAACCATAATAAAAAACAAACACATATTTCAGCAATTGCTGAAAATTAAAGAAAATTATATAAATGTAACAATTGTTAAAAATTTCATTAATATCCGTGCAGTAGAATTTGACTTACATCTATTTAAATTCATAAAAATGTTGAAAAGCACGTTTTTGTGAAAAAAGGCATTAAAATTTAAAAATTGTGCAAAATAGCTGTTTATGAAGATATTCTATTTAATGTAGCTGAAGTTCTGTTTAACGTAGGAAGATGAATTTGGTGTCATTGGAATCAGAAAATTATGATTTTTGTTTAAACAATAAAAAAAGTGAGATTTTTTGGGTACCATACCCCATTAAAATCTTCTTTCTGCTTTAAAAAGACAGCTAAAAACATTATTTTTTTTCTAAATTGTAAATATTTGGATTCATGGTGTCTATTAAATTTTGCATAATTTTGAATTTGTCTTATAACGTTGACAGGATGACATTGCTAAACGTTGTCATGCTTTTTGTTAAAACTGAATATATTCAGTCATAAATAATCTACACTATAGTCAACTAACTTGACACCATAGAAGTAAGTATATGTGCAACTTAGAGGTATATACAACATAGAGGCATAAGTTGACAACATGGAGGTATATGTGAAACAATGAGCTTCCGCTATGCAAAAGTTTCATGTGTTATACACTAGATATACATAAAAGATAAACTTTAGCTGTATAAAACCAATTGAATTCAAATGAATAGATTTCTAAAATTAAAATTCAATATTACTCCGTTGTATTCAGATTTCAATAAATATGTGCTCTTAATGTGCCTTTAATACGCAATATGTTACCTCGGTAACCATCTACAAGAGTCAACCCATATAATAGGCATCTTACATCATTCAGTTGAGTAAGACTAATTAACGAAGTGATCAATTACACTAATCAAACTGCTGAAGCTATAAATTTCACACCTTGCATACACGTCGAAGTTGACCTATAAGTCATGACAAAGATATAAAATCTTAAAATTTTGTTAAAATTAACTAAAGTGTGACTGAATTCGATTTTCTCATAGCAGAATGCAATTTTTAAGTGGCTCATGATTGTTTTATCACTTTCTCTGCAATACATGGTAATGTATAGGGAAAGTATCGGAATCATGCCGAAAATCGCATCCGCAGTTTTCGACGGATCTACGCGTTTCGAAACCTCTAGAATACGAAAAACATATTTTTAGAGCGCCGTCTGTGTGTGTGTCTGTCTGTGAGTTTATCTGTGTGTCTGTGCGTCTGTCTGTGTGTCTGTCTGTGTGTCTGTCTGTGCAGATTTTTTGTGTCCACTCTAACTAATAAACTGATGCACCGAATTTCATAAAACTTGGTAGGTAAGTCACTTGTGGGCAAATCTGGTTCTGATTAGTTTTTGTTACGATTCGGAATAAAAGAACCCGTCTTTTTTGCGAAATGGCTCACATAAGCTTGTATCTACTGTAGCTGAAAAACTAATGGACTGAATTTCACAAAATTCGGCAGATAAGTCACTTGTGGGACACCCAGGTGCATTTTAGATACATTGGTACGATTCGGAAAAAAGTAACTTGCCTTTCTTGCGAAATGGCCCCCCAAAATCGCCAAAATCTAAAATAAAAACTACGTATGCTCACATATATCCATTAAATGCTTGTTTAATACATAATTTTTAACGGGAAAAAAAATAAGACTAACCCCATTACATTAGAACTAGCCGTTCTCGAGATGTAGTTACCTAGTACACAAGTAGCCGTTCTCGAGTTTTTTCGTATTTTCTCTACGCCAGTTTTGAAAATAAGTCTAGTTATCAAATGAGAAGGAAAATTGAATTAAAAGTGAATTAAATTTAATTAAAATAAAGAGAACGTGAATATAAGTCTGCAGGGAAAGTCATGTGCTGCGCACATCAGATTCTTACTTTCCCTGCAGTACATGGTAATGTATAGGGAAAGTATCGGAATTGGGCCGAATATCGGAACTATAGTTTTCGACGGATCTACACGTTTCGAGACATCTTGAATACGAAAAAACTATTTTTAACGTGATGTCTGTGTATGTGTCTGTGGGTGTGTCTATGTGTCTGTCTGTATGTCTGTGTGTCTGACTGTGTGTCTGTGTGTCTATATGTGTGCTGTCTGTCTGTCTGTCTGCCTGTGCAGATTTTGTATCCACTCTAACTAAAAAACTAATTGATCGAATTTCATAAAATTTGTTAGATAAGTCACTTGTGGGCGAATCTGGTGCTGATTAGTTTTGAGTACGATTAGGGATAAAAGAAACCGGCATTTTTTACGAAATAGCCCGCAAAATCCTGTATCTACTCTAGCTAAAACACTAATGGACCGAATTTTACAAAACTCAGTTGATAAGTAGCTTGTATGTTACCCTGGTGCTGATTAAATTTTAGTATGATTCGAAAAAAAATAACCTGCCTTTTTTTACAAAATGCCCTCAAAAATCGCCAAAATCTAAAATAAAAAACTACGTATGCTCAAATATACCCATTAAATTCGTGTTTTATACTTAAATTTTATTGAAGACAAGAATAAGACCAACCCCATTACGCTAGAACTAGCCATTCTCGGGAAATTTAATTTTTTTCGTATTTTCTCTGCGCCACCTTTGAAAATAAGTCCGGTTACCAATTGAGAGTGAAAATTGATTTAAAAGTGAATTAAATTTAATTAAAAAAAGAGAACGTGAATATAAGTCTGCAGGGTAAGTCATGTGCTGCCCACATCAGATTTTTTGCTTTTTTCCCTTACAAATTTTACCCCAAAAAATTTTAAAAATCAGTACGTTGCTATCCACATGATATCCACAGCTATATGCACAGCTATATCCGTTAATATCCACAGCTATAGCTTCGTACTCTTCATTTAAAAGGGCTTGAAAAAAAAACTTTCAATTCACACCAAGTTTGGCAATGTACCCCAGAGGGGGGAGCAGCTAATGACGTCACAAACACAAAATTTTTATCGTGGCTATTTTGCAATATATTGATTGAAACTGTTAAGTTTCGTTATCATTGAGCCATAAATAATCCCTTTTATGCATAATTATGTCAAATGTTGCTCTATGTTGCCATGTTAAGAAAATATAAAGTTTCGAAGTTTACGCTCGAATTTCAAAAAATTCTATCTAGTTCTAAATATTTCGTTAACAAAGCAGGATATAAAGTTTCACGAAAACCCATTAATATTTGTGGAAGCTATAGTGTACACAAGAAATCAACCACAGACAGACATCACTTTAAAATAGTTAATATATATTCAGGAGGTCCTAAAATACATATTGGCGTCAAAATCTAGAAATCGAAAATTTTTGTAACCCCCCCCCCCCCCAATATTCTCTCTATACTTAATTCTATAGTGTGAGAAAGTAAAAATTATTCACATTATGTTTTGTGAATAATTTTTACTTTGAATAACATCTATGTTCGTGGTATCTTTGGCATTGGGGTATTTCTAGCATCGGGCATTACGATAAATGAAAATGCTTTGGACGCTTATATATCCAAAATTAATAGATAAAAATGTAAACAATTTTCACCCTTTTTGCCAGTAATAGGGTATCATTTATGAATATAAAAAAATACTTCAGTATAAAAAATACTTCAGTATTTTAATACTTTAACTGTTTTTCAACAAAACTTAAAATATTTTGTCAGAGCGAATTTTTGCTTCACTTTGTGTTTTTTTACTCGAAACATTTTCTAACCCATAAAATATGGATATAAATAATAAACGACAAAAATGTTATGTAGCGATCTTCCTTTTCTAGAGATTCTAGTTTCTATATTAACCGCTTTTTCTTTAAGGCTCTTATAGTTTTCGAGGAATGAAGATGACTGAAAATTTTCAGTTTTTTGAAGTTTCTAATACCTATATATTGAAAATTAAAGGTGTTAGCTATAAAAAAAGTAAGCAATTTGTAGCTCTTTGAAATCCCTACAAGGATATATACTTGTATTTCAAATCAAATTCCTAGCTTTCAAAATAGAGTGGTTAAAATTTCGGTAATTTCAATATTTTGAAACTATTTTTAAAATGTTGCTCCAATTTTGATATTTTAATAATTTTAACTGTTTGAATTTTAACTGTTAACTGTTTGTCGTTTTTGGTAAAGAGGACAAGCCACCAAAGAACAACATTATTCGCACAAAACCTTTTCGGCTGCATTGGGCTGGATTGCCGATTTCTTTTAGTAAAATGCTGGATTTCTGTTGTTTTTCATAAGCTACGCTATAAAAGGAGCGTGAATGTACAAAGTGCTCAGTGATTTAATAATCGACTACATAATGCTTGAATTGAGCACCAGAAAAGCCTACCCAATAATGGAAGCCATATTTTCAACGCAATAGACATCTTTCGCTACTCAGTTCTGTATATATTAGTAATTCGGAAAAGCCATTATTTTCCTTTTATTGGTGAAAATAAAACTGCCGTGTGCCCCGAATCAAAGAGACTATGATTGCAGTAGCAGCAACCATGTCTGGAATAAACATAAATCCTTCATAAGGAGATTTTCGTGTTTCGTTGGTGTTCAGATACAATTATCTTCATCACAGGGGGAATTACTTTCTGCAAGTAAATGTGGCACTGCATTCATTCATTACATTCTTTATATACATTGTATAATGTATAAGGGAAGTATTGTGACAGAGTCGAAAATTCGAGTTCGAGTTTTCGACGGGAGATCACATTTCAAGCTTCCTTGATCACTAATCGAACATTTTTGAGATTATGCCTGTGTGTGTGTGTGTGTGTGTGTGTGTGTACGAGTGTAAGTGAGTCTACGGAAACAATATCTCACCAACGAATGGAGCTATTCGAATGCAATTTTTTAAAAAATTACAATCCGTGAATACTGGGAGCCTATTTTTTTTAAACGGAATCGAATGTTCAGAACTAACTAAATTTTCGGGTGAAATTTAACAAGAAAGATCAATCATGCTTAAAGCATTGATTAAGAAACACTTTCCAACTTCAATGCAATTTTATTTAAACATGTCTAAAATGTAATACATTCCTCGGTAATATTTTAAAACTTCTCACAATAATACATTGATTTATTATAGTTGAAAACTTAAACATTCATCCAAAAAATTGAACTTCATTCAAACGACGGCATTGAAATATAAATTGCCTGGTTTAAACAGCTCTAAAATGTGATATATTACTCGGTAACAATTTTAGAATTATCATAATACCACGATAATTTATTATATTTAAAAACTTCATCGAAAACAACTGAAATTCATTCAAATGACGTCATAGAAAAAATAACACGGCTGGCTCTCTCTAAAAAAGCAGCATTTCATTCATAAATAATTTCCCATTCATGTCATTCATTACAATACTATAATAATTTATTTTATTTAAAAATTAAGACCATGGAGCTATAAGTAATTTAACTCTATGCTTAAAACTTCATCGCAAAAAATCGTCCTTCTCTCGGTAAAATCAATGAATATTTCATTCATATCAGCTAAGCCAGACTCCATGGACTAAATGATTTTGTGTTAAAGAATTACAGCGATTCTAATACAACTCATTCTACATATTTTGCTGTTTACATTTTACATAGGTGAAAAATAGGTTTAATAGTAGAAATAATCAAATTTGGAAGAGCATTTAAACTGAAATATATTGTCATTGCGTTGTTTCAGAATGTAGATGCACAGAATTTAGGCAAAAATAAAGTAGTTTTACGACGAATACAATACTCAAAATGAATTAAAAAGAACTTTAAAAATGACGATTTTGAGACAAGATGGATGCCGTATTATATTTTGAAGTTGGTCACGTGATCGTTTCATATCATGGTCACGTGATCGCTTCATGTAAGAGGTGTAATTAGTATTTTAATTTTTAATTTAAAAACTACTGAATATATTTCGCTGAATTTTTTTTTATATATTTTATGGAACAATTTGAATATTACCTAAAATTTTCGAAGCAATTTGAGAAATTTAAATCCGCTTAAAAAATGTTTGAAAAATTTGGTCCCATTGGTTTCAATGTATTTCATTTTTTCAACCCGGGTTCAATCCAAAACTAATTGGGTGATATTATTTATTTATATTCCCATAGGTCCTACAGACCGTCTGAACAACATACTAAAATTTCATTTTGATTAAGTCATTTTTACGGCAGTTATCGTGCTAACGGACAGACAGACAGACAGACAGAATGAACAAAGTCATAAACACTTTTCAACTTTGTTGTAAAGTGTTAAAAAATGATATCATGTTGCTAAGTAACGGAATCAAACCCAATGGTTTTATACAGCAGACGATTCTTATCCGATACGAGTCTTTTCCGATTCGAATAATAAAGAAATTTATATAAAAAATGAATTGCATGTTTCTCTGAATTATATCATTTTGGTTGAAAGGTTATAGTTATCATTGATATTTTCAGTTTCTTATGTCATCTCTTAATATCATTTCGCTTTCACTTTGGCATATGTTGACCCCATTTGATATGTTTTGTAAATTTGTTTACTAGCAAGACTAGGATATTTTATTCTACAGATTTCCATGTGAAGATAGTTTTTATAGCGACAACAGAGATCCATATACTTATTTTTAGGAAAATTAAATTAAATATTTTAATAGAATGACAATGAACAAATTTTGAATAACAATGTCATTTAAAATATTATAAGAATTTGCACATAATTGTGAAGTTTAAGTTAGTTTCTTTAAATTATATATTCCGTACGAAGAACGGGTATGCTGCTAGTATTCAATAAATTAAAAAACTTCAACGATTTTAAATGAATAATCAAATTTTCGGCTTTCAATTTAAGGCTTGATAATAGGCAATATACAACTGTATATAGATATATGACTAAATGGCTAGACATGAATTTACATGGCTAAATTTCCCAAATGATGCATGGATTTAAGCCGTAAAATTGTTAAATATGAAACACTGCCGCAGTGAAATCTGCCAGTCATGACATGCTATATTCTGCTCTCAACAAAACAATATTCCCGCAACCCGAAAATACAATTTGCGAATTAAAATGCCCTTCTATACATTTTATTGCTGCGTCGATATTTCGAGCAGAGTTCGCGATATTGAAATCGTATGAATTAACGTCTTAAAACCAGTCTCGTTCGTCGTCGTTGATGAAGCACCTGGCGCTGCCGCCTCTATCTTCTGTGTTGAATGATTACTTGTGGTGTAGGTTTGACATTACTTGTATGCACATAAAAGTTCGTTAATGTAGAACAACCCCTGATGGGCGGGGCGTCGTCGTAACAGCTGGCGCCACTGCGTCGAGGTGATGAGGCACGTTGGGAGGTCCGTATGCAACATGATGAGGCACGTGGGATAGACTGTTCACAATCTTCCGGGTATGTGAGGCACGTGAGAATGAGTCCAATGGCTGAACAGGTGATGAGGGAAATGCTGAACAGGTGATGAGGGAAATCCACACTGAGACTTCACTGCTAGCCGGCCAAAGTTTAAAAACTTAAATTTGGGGGGTTTGGGATATGATGACACTAGTTATCATTTCGACGATTTGGAAAGTTTTGGTCATTGCGTCTTCGACGCCTTTGAGAATTTTAACTACATCTTTTAAGATACTGCTGAGTTTATTAATATCAATGTATTTTTCTACCTCTTTGTACAGACTTAGAAACTCTAGAAAAGCATTTGCAGATTGAGGGGTTTTGTCTGATACAGGTTGAGCTTGGGCTAAGTGCTCGCCAGTAGTTCCTCCTACCGTTTCGGCACTTGCCGGCTCTTTATGCACAGGGGAGGTTATCCTAGTGGAGAGGGGGGTAAAGTTATCCTCGCCAAGGGTGGGTGAAGTTTTAGCAGCTTTTTGTAACTTTTTTAATTCCTGCGTTTTTCTTTAGTCTTAAAACCAACAATATATTTTTTCATATTAAATACTGTATTTCTAAATATTTATGGTAGATGAAAAACCATTAAGTTTTTAAAGGCCAACTCACATAATTTCATATAAAATGTAATAATAAATTATTGATTTTACCAATGCCTTTACTATAAGAGAATGTTGTAACCAATTCAAAAACAATGACCAAAGCAGCAGAAAAAAAATCTGTTTTTTTCCTGCTGGTTTGGCCATTTTATGTGAATTGGGCTTTTATGAACAACTGAACAAGTGATTTGAATCATGCGCTGGACTTTCGCTTTCCTCTTCGATATTTCACCGTTCATATAGTGTTGAAGGCCCAGACCACTCATGTAACCCAAGGGTTTACAGTAGTCATTTGAGTGGCCGGGGTTCTAATAGTGTTGTTGTTGTTGAGACCCAGACCGTCCGATCTACCAGAAAAGTGTAGGGTGACTGTTTGGACGGCCGGAAAGTGCCACCCAATTTAGACCGGAACCCAGTGGGGGAGGCATCCACAGGGACCGTACCCTCCTTCCTCTACCACCAACCTCTCGGAAGGACATACGGATCCACATGTTTAACGTGCTCGTACTCCGCATGAACACGACGGCAGTTGTGGCAGTGTGCGAATCCAGCGCGCAAGCTACCGGGTTACCGCGGCCGAAATGTGCCAACAGCACGCGGTGTTCCCAGGTGGTCACCCACCCAAGTACTAACCGCGCCCGATGCTGCTTGACTTCGGTGATCTAACGAGAACCGGTGTTTTCAGCACGGTACGGCCGTTGGCTGGGTTCATATAGTGTTGTTGTTGAGACCCAGACCGTCCGACCTACCAGAAAGGTGTAAGGTAACTGTTTAGACGGCCGGGAAGTGCCACCCAATTTAGACCGGAACCCAGTGGGGGAGGCATCCACAGGGACCGTACCCTCCTTCCCCTACCACCAACCTCTCGAAAGGACTTACGGACCCACATGTTTAACGTGATCGTTCTCCGCGTGAACACGGCGGCAGTTTTGGCAGTGGCTGGAATCGAACCCGGGCCTACCGAGTGCAACTCCAGCGCGCTAACCAATGGGCTACCGCGCCCGGGGTTCATATAGTGTGGAAACCCCAGGCCGTCCGACTCATCCAGAGGACTTAGAGCAACTAAATGGACGACCGGGAAGAGGGTTCATATAGTGTGTCCCACTTCTTGTTCCGTCCTCCTGGTTTATTTACCCACCTGTATTCTTCTCTTGCCGTTGGCAACACCTTTACCCCGCTTCATTCACATTTGTTATTTATGTATCAGTCACCGATCTTTCTATCACGAGTGAAGGTTGCGGGTCTTGAGTGTCCAGAAGAAGAAGTCTGTTTTTGAATTCGAAACTCTTAGATAATTTTGTTATTTGAGTTGTAAAATAATTCGTGTTGCAATTTATTTAGAAACTTAAAATTATTGGTATAAAATTGTAATGAAATATTTAATGCTACTGAAACGTGATACTAAGTGGCTAGGTAACCCGCGTTCTGAAAATCCCCGATTTGCCTTCAGTAGGCAATATACGTGACGACTACGTGGGTAGTTCACGGCTAAGGATGCATACTAATTTTGCTGAAATCGGAACAGTAGAACAAAAAGCAGAAGCAAATGCCGATGAGACCCGGCTTATCTATCTTTAGCACTCTTATTCACGGTGGCTGCAAATAGCTTGTATACCATTTAGCCCAAAATTGATTTACTTAAAAATTCCAATTTCTTCAAATCTGTTAATACGCCTGATCGTTCAGCTAGTGAACATGAAAACGAAACTGTTGGGTCTCGAGGTCTAATTGGTTCTATATCTTGGAGTTGCTGTTCAATAAATTATTAAGCTATTCAATTTCCGAAACACTTTTAAGAATATATTTAAGAATATATTTTTGCAAATGTATCTTACTTCAAATAGAAAAGTTTAGTTCACCTGAGTGTCAGATGAGCATTTAATCAAATGAAGTTGAAGTTTTATTATTCAGTTATACAATTTCCTGTTGTAAATTTATATTACATTGACCGTCAGTAGGAGTTTAATCATATTATAATTTTGTAAAATCTTATTTATAAATTAGAAAATATTTAATTCGATCTTTCAATATTACAAAGAAATATCTAGCTATTGAAAAAATATTATTTATCAGACTCTTTTCGATTGGAATGTGATTAATTCTCCAAGACTGTAACAAATGATGCTGTACTTCAAAAGCATAATATAGTAAGTGTTGTTGTTGTTGAGACCCAGACCGTCCGACCTACCAGAAAGGTGTAAGGTAAATGTTTGTACGGCCGGGAAGTGCCACCCAATTTAGGCCAGAACCCAGTGGGGGAGGTATCCACAGGGACTTTACCCTCCTTCCCCTACCACCAACCTCTCGGAAGGACTTACGTACCCACATGTTTAACGTGATCGTACTCCGCATGAACACGGCAGCAGTTGTGGCAGCGTGCAAATCCAGCGCCCAAACCACAGGGCTACCGCGCCCGAAATGTGCCAACAGCACTCGGTGTTCCCAGGTGGTAACCCACCCAAGTACTCACCGCGTCCGATGCTGCTTGACTTCGGTGATCTAACGAGAACCGGTGTATTCAGCACGGTGCGGCCTTTGGCTCAATATAGTAAGTGTTGATGGCCTAGACCACACAACAATATAGTAAGTGTCGAATGCCCAGACCACACAGCCAATCCAAAGGTTTACGGCAGTTAAACGTGTGGCCGGGAGAAACAAAAATATAGTAAGTGTAGTAAATATAGTAAGTATAGTAAGTATAGTAAGTATAGTAAATATAGTAGTATAGTAAATATAGTAAGTGTGGAAAAACAAAGTCAATGGCCAATTTTATTTCCCTACAATATATGGCAATGTACAGGTAAAATATTAGAATCATGTCGAAAATCAGAACTCGCATTTTCGAAGGATCTACGTGTTTCGTGTCCTCTAGAAAACAAAAAACCATTTTCAGCGTAGCATCTGTGTGTGTGTCTGTATCTGTTTGTCTGTGTCTGTGCAATGTCTGTATCTACTCTAACTCAAATTATTCGACGGAAATTCATAAAAGTTGGTAGGTAAGCCCCTTATTATAGGTGACCCTGGTACTGATTACATTTTGGAATGTTTAGGAAAAAATATTCTCGAACATCGTCGAAATTTGTAATATGAAAATAAATATGGTTAATTGTATTGGTTAATTGGTTGCTCCATACATACTTTTTGATGGCAAAAATAATGGGATATGCTCTGTTTTTCCAGAATTGACTGTTCTGCAGATATACCATTTTTGCGTGCTGGAGATGTTTTATTTATGGGAGAAGTCGTCAGATACCAAAATGTTTCGAAACTGTATATATAATTGAATATAATTTCAAATAAATATACTCGCCATTTTGTGCAATTAAACTCAATTCAATGAATTACGAAAAACGTGAAGAAAAAGCAAATTTGAACCTGCGGGGAAGGTCCTGAGATGAGCACAGAACAGGATTTTACTTTCCCTACAACAAATACTATTTTGTACGGATACTTGGATTTTAAACCAACTGCAGCAATTTTTGTCTCTGTCCACACTCTTGGGGACAATTCGTGTGCCATTTTATTTTCTTGCGTGAATCATCATTTCAGACCAGCTGACTAGCGTCTCCAGACAGCTTTAGCCGCCTATGGGAAAATGTGCAGGGCGCCTTGTCATTTAAACTCAAATATAATGTAATTGTGTTGTTTCAGAATATAGATGCACATAAATTAAGCAAAAATAAAGCGGGTTTAGGGCGGATACAACACTTAAAAAAATTAAACAGAAAAAAAATAGCGATTTTGACACATGATGGAGGGCATTGATCATTTAAACTCAAATATATTGTAACTGCGTTGTCTCAGAATATAGATGCACAGTACTAAATCAAAAATAAATCGGTTGTAGGTGTATATAACACTAAATATAAATTGAAAAAACTTTAAAAATCACGATTTTAACACAAGTTGGATGCCATATTTTATTTTTAAGTGGGTCACGTGATCTCTTCAAATAGAATGGGTGTTATTATTATTTTAATTTTTATTTAAAAAATTATACCAACTATATTTTGCTGAAACTTTTTCATATTTTTATGGGATAATTTTAATATTTCCTAAAACTCACGAAGCAATTTGTGAATTCAAAATTCGTTTAAAAAATGTTTGAAAAATTAAGTCCCATAGGGTTCAATGTATTTCATTTTTCCAACCCGGGTTTAATCCAAAACTAATTGGGTGATATTATTCATTTACATTCCCATATGTCCCCCATACCGTCTGAACAACATACTAAAATTCCATTTTGATAAAGTCATTTTTACGGCAGTTATCGTGCGAACGGACAGACAGATAGTCAGACAAAATGAATAAAGTCATAAAAACTTTTCAACTATGCTGTAAAGTGTTAAAAACGAAGAAAACAAGCTGTTTCAAGACCTAAATGAAATAACTTTATCAAAAAACAAAACGTTTTTTATATATAACAATGTAACAATAAACGAAGGAAGTACATAACTGGCTTCGAAACTTATGAGCTACTTCATCTATCAAAAATTTTTTTATTAAATTATATATTCTTAGTAAATTTTGACCATACCACTTTAAAAATACAAGTGAATAAAAGTCTGCATAGTTAAGAGAAAAAAAATATTGAAGGAAAACAACCAGTTTCGGAAGCTATATGAGCTAACTTCATCAACTACAAAATTCGATCCAACAACAGAAAAATAATAAAGTTTTTCTTCTTCTTTTTCCAAGGTCAATAGGCCAGTCACGCTTATTTAATTTTAAATTCGGCTGATATCGTTCGACACGCATTCACAGGATCTTGAAACGTACTTTCCTGCGAAAATTTTAAATTCGAAAAGTTTCGGGAAAACAATAATTTTTTGTAATATTTTATTAAAGTAAATATATTAATTGGGATCATATAGCAATTACATTTTCTTCGGGGACGTACATTTTGTTAATAAGGGTCGTATAGTGATTACATTTGTTAACATGGGTCGTATTAGTAATCATATTTTGTTCAAGGGTCGTATTGAAAATGTGTTTCGTAAAGAAGGATCGTGTAATAATTACACATAATTTCGGGGATCGCATATTAACTACGTTTAATTAAAACGGTCTTATAGTAATAACGTTTAATTAAAGGGTTTCATATAGTAATTACGTTTTGTTAGAGAGTCATGGAAAAATTACATTTTGTTAAGGGTAATCATGCAGTAATTGCTTTTTGTTAAGCGAGATCATATAATAATTACGTTTAGTTAAGGGGGATCATATAGTAATTACGTTTTGTTAAGGAGATCGTATAGTAATTTCATTTTGTTAGAGGGTCATAAAGAAATTAATACTGATTGAGAGATGTGTGTGGTTTGCGTGCGTTTGGGAATTTTAAGAGCACAATTGCTGCGAACGGATGGGAGAATATATTTTACATAACTTTATATACCCCGTCATAGGATAATGTTAACGTTTAACTATTCGCCACCCTGATGCAATGATAAAAATAATCTTATGGATCCAACAAATTAGCGAAATTCGATATTATGGGGGGAAATAGTACACATTAGAGATTATATTTATTCACGAAGTTTTGTTGAAAATTTTTACGTTTTGTTACTGATTAAAATAATCATACGGAATTTAATGAAAACCCGTTAATGCTATCGAGATATACTGTGTTAACTGTGGACAAGAAATTGTGGACAAGAAATATTTGAGGTTAAAAAAACGGAACTTTTCAAAAATCAGTCGGCCCCTTACGGATTGAAACAATTCTACGAAATTTCATTCGAATCGCTCCATTTGTTCGAAAAATATCCTGTATACACATGAATGGAAACTTCCTGGATTCGCAATCAGGGATAATTAAATCGGACTGTTCCATTGAATTTCGTGAGACAAATGTTTAGGGTTTTATTTTATATCCACTGTTAACAAAAAGTTAAATCTACATATCACAAATTTATACATCATACTCATCGAATCAAAATAAAAATAATAAAGAAATAAAGTATAAATTAGCAAAATTTAATTTTTATAAAGAATAATTAAATTATTGGAAATTTTTAATTAAAGTATTTAAACTTGAATAACATATGTTAAAGCTAGGAGAAAAAACTACAAATTAATCTCTGTAAGTCAGAGTTCCAGTGCTAGGGCAAAGCGTCCTCCGATAGTCAACCAAAGCTGCGTGGAGAAGTGAGCTGGATTATCAAGGAAATACCAAGGTTACTATACCCTAACATGGAAATACTAATTTAGTAAAGATTAAGCAAAATATTTTATTTTGTAAAATTTTTTATAAAATTATTCGTGGTAGATAAATATGCCGTTATAAAAGTGAATATAAAATATTTGAGTCAGAGCTTAAACCACATAAATGTCCGCCGATTTTGTTAAATATCGGTTTAATAGACTGTAACACCTAACTTTGAAGGCATTCGGCAGATGGCAGATAAAACAAACCCATTTAGGCTTATTTACATTTGATAAAAGTACTGTTTATTGATATCTTTCGAATATCGCACTTTTTATTTCATGTTATTTAAAGAAATTCACAAAACCGGTATGTTCATTTCATAAGGAAATCCTATGAGATGCCTATTCACCTATTCATTTTTATACATTCAAATTTGATGCGTATGTGTGTGTGCGTGCTTGCAAACATGCATACGTATGCTTGTGTGTATGTGTGCGTATACGTGTATATTTGTAACTGAGTATGTGATCCTCCAAGTGACCCATATATAGCCCTTGGTTCATAAAAGTTTGAAGACACTATATTATAGCATCCCACTCTGACACTTTGTTCTTAATTTAACACAACTAAATCAGTAAGATCAGACAATAAATTGAAACACTCGAGGAAAGTTCCTGCCCACGGTTTTGAAAACCGATAAACAAAAAAAGAGTGGCATTGTACCTAAGGGAGAAAAGAATCGATTAAATGACGACAGATGACCCCAAAACGCAATTAAATTTGGAAAACGAGTCTGTTTCGCGTGTTATAAATATTGGATAAGAGTAAGAAAGGTTAAAATAACAATAAATCCAATGGATTTTGTATGAATAAAATGTAGTTATGGTTTAGAGGGTGTTAGACATTAGCAAAAAAGAAAAAGATAGGTGACGGTGGCTCCAGCTCGAGGGAACCGAAATGGTTCTGCTTGAATGAGGTTTTTGTAAAATAAAACTCAACTTTTCTAATATCGAAAAAAAATAACTTGATCCAAAATATGATTATATACACTTATAGGGTTATCAGACAGCTACAAATTCTCATTGTTTATAGCTATAGCTTTTAGTTAAGATAAAGGAACTACAAACTTGAGAAACCTATAATTTTCATACTTCTTCATCTTTACAAGACGATTACTTGAAAACTATGAGCTTTTTCAAACGTAAATACAGATATAGAAACTAAATTTCCTCATACATAAAAAGTTAGTCGCACAGGACAATATGTGTGTTTATGTGCATCTAATTTAACAATTTCCGACCTGCTGCTGTTTTTGAAAATAAATCTCGACAAAATGTTTTATGCATTAGCTTGTTATGAAAAAATATTTGACTAGCTCTTTCACCTAGGAGTGCGGGATATTCGTCTGAAATTATATGAAAATGCAGTTTTGGAATATCGTCTCCTCCGAGGAGCAGATTAAACTCCACTGGCAGGGACGGTCTAGGGGTTTGCGCCGGTGATTTGACAGGGAAATCTCCTAGGGTTAGGACAGCTCTGTGGTTAGCGCGGAGGAATCGCATTTCGACGACACGTGTTCGATTCTCTGCCCTGTCCAAACTGTCATCGCGTTCACGCGGAGTACGGGCACGTTAAATATTCGGGTCTGTAAGTCCTTCAAAAAGCTTGGTGTTAATGGAAGGATGGTACGGTTCCATGTGGATTTCATCCCACTGGGATTCCATCTAACTTGGGTGAGCACTGTCCAGGAGCATCCATACGGATACATTACACCTTCTGGTAGGTCGGAATGTCTGGGTCGAACAAACAAATAAAATGAAATATGTCAAGAATTTCACTTATCGATATATCAGAGAATTTTTCATCGGAAGATATCGGGTAAATTTTATTTCAGCTTAATTAACCGTAGCACAGATTTTAATAATTGACATGTTTTCATTAGAGGGGTATATAAAAAAATTAATTTAAGCAATTTTGCGAAATTATGAACTCAGGTGTGTAAAACAAATGTTTACACGAATAGCTTGGAAACTAAACCTCAATAAATACAGGTATTTGCTTGCTCTGATACATATCATATATATAATGAAAGACAACACGTAATATGTGCCTGTGTAGCCCATCGACTTAAAATAAAGAGGTTTATATTTCAGGTCGAAGACTTTATGCAATTGCATGGTCATGGTATTTTAATACCTGAAGAAACTAAACAGTAAACTGTATTGAACTTATGGAGTTAGAAATGAGACCATCTCTGTACACCTGTGATTCAGCTCAACAGGAAACTTAATATTGAGAGGTCTTCCCAACTTCAAACGTCAGAATTTAAAATATAAACTATGGAGCTAGAGAGACTTGCTCCCTCCTTTATCTTAAAATTCATGTTGAAAACAATAAAATGAATGCAAGATCGATTAATAGATAGATTGGTTTAAGATGAATGAAGTTAGACCCATGAAGTTAGAGAGAGTTTAGACCGTTTTACCTCCATAGTGTGATCAGTAATTAAAAACTTTAAATAAAAAGTTTGAGACATTAAACTTGATAAATTCGTTGTTGGGGGAATCTAAGAGAGAGAGTACTAATTGCGTTATGTCAACGGATGGTTTAGTATGTGCGTTTTGGTAGGGAGTCGTATAATAAATAATAATATTTGGAAGGGGTGTAGAGCTAACAAGCGCGAAGTGGTCGGAGGAGATTTGTTGCACCTCCATGAATAACAAATGCGAGATAATGTTTTGCAACGTTATCCCGTCTTATGAGGGCTTGAGCTTGAAGTTTGCGCATAAGTGTCACGAAAAAAATATGGAATATAAATGTGTTAGGGCGTCCTACTCCGACACTTTGTTCTGAATTTAACGAAACTAAATCTGTAAGCTCATACAAGAAATTGAAACAGTCGAAGAACGTTTCAGTCCATGGTTTTGAAAACCGATAAATAGAAAAGAGTGTTATTGAGCCTAAGGGAGAAAAGAATCGATTAATCGAAGACAGATGACCCGAAAAAAGTAGTAAAACTCAGGAATTTATCCTGTTTCGCGCGGCATAAACATGGAGTAAGTGTAAGAAAGGTTAAAAATATGAAAAATTCAATGTATGAATAAAATGTAGCTGTGGTTTTAGAGGGTTTTAGACATTGATAAAATCGGCAGTGGCTCCAGTCTGATGGATCTGAAATGGTTTAGTACATATTAGTTATTTAGTATATTTTAGTTAAATATCATCTTTCCTTGCGAATTGTTTGTCTTCTTTAGGCATTTTCAAAACAATTTCAAATATTAAAATGAGAACAACTTCTTCAAATATTAAAATTATAGTCACTATATTTCGGAAACTATGAACCTTATTCAAAATCCAATTATGTATCTATGTAGGACTTTTAAAGGTCTACAAATTACTCATTATAGTTCATAGCAAGGGCTTTCAGTTTTCGAGATAAATGCATTACATATTTGAAATACGGAAAATTTTGTAATCTTCTTGAACTTTTGAAGTCGATTTCTCGAAAACTATAAATTTTATTAAAATTGTTTTATGAGATCCTCATATAATTTGGTTTGGATATAGGCAATTCTTGTAATTGTCTCAAGCGCTCCTTAATGCCTGTTTTTGAGTCCTTGAAAGAGTGGAAAGCAATAAGAACATTGTAAAAACATGTTATTGATCTACAAACTGGATTTTCTAACAGTTTATAACTTTTGTTACTTACTGTTTGTAATTATTTGTTATACTTTAAAAGATATTTCGAGTGAACGTAAGTAAAGTGAGACATAAATCCATTCGAACGAAATCTTCAAACATTTTATTTTTCAAAAAAAAAAAAAAAAAAAAAAAAAAAATAATTAAACCATTGAAATTATTTTTATATATTCATGAACTGCATCATATTTCTAACAAAGCAAGTAAAAAGTGTTTATATTTACATTTATTAGGTTCGAAGACATAATAGTCCAATGGGTATACATTTTTCTTAACGTTTTAATTTCAATCAGCAGTATCTTAAAGATAGATGCTATTCACATAAAAATGAACTGGAGTGTGACATACCAGACTTTTATTTTAGGCAGCTTGTGATTACTTTTCAGTAAGTTTTATAAGAAAAGTTTTTGAAAAATCTGTATCGTTGATTGGTTTCGTCCAAATGATCCGAATTATAGCACGTTACCCTTCATTTAAAAAGGATGGAAAAATTGATACCATGTTTGGTAATGTTTGATAATCAACGGCCATGCTGATAGTGTTACATAAATGTGTACTTAAAAACTCATACGCTAATCGAAAAATGTGATTGCAGCAGATTAAAAAATAAGTGGTATTGCATATTTTATATTGTTATATTAACTACAACAATGGATACGGTAATATTTTGGAAAAATATTTTTAACGTTCACATATTTTCGAATGTATTTAAATGATTGTTGCAACGGAGTAAAATAAAATAAGGAAATAACTTCAGCTATCATTTCAGCTTCTTCACCTTGGCGTGTTTTGCCAACTGCCCTACCGTGCTAAAAACACCGGTTCTCGTTAGATCACCGCAGTTAAGCAGCATCGGGCGCGGTTAGTATTTAGGTGGGTGACCATCTGGGAATACCGCGTGCTGTTGGCACATTTCGGGCGCGGTAGCCCGGTGGTTTGCGCGCTGGATTTGCACGCTGCCACAACTGCCGCCATGTTCATGCGGAGTACGATCACGTTAAACATGTTTGTCCGTAAGTCCTTCCGAGAGCTTGGTGGTAGGGGAAGGAGAGTACGGTCCCTTTGGATGCCACCTCCACTGGATTCCAGTCTAAATTGGGTGGCACTTCCCGGCCGTCCAAATGGTTACCTTGCACCTTTCTGCTCTAATAGCATTTTTTTTCCCACAGTGACGTAAGATTTATGTGACACTGACTTTGGGACGTCACAGGACATCGCAGTACGTCTCGGCAATGTCATATTGAGGTCACAGCGAAGTCATTTTGGTCATTTTCATGGGCGTTTGTGACATCACATATTAACTTGTTTGTGGCGTCACATTGTAATTGCCACTGTAATGTCGTCACATTGTTATGCGTTAATTAAATTGTGGAAACGTCACAGAATATAGTCACAATGAAGTTACAAAGTTACTAATACGTAACTCCGCATAGAAGTCACAAATATGATGTCACATTGTGACCCTGGTGTCACGTAATTACAACGCCACTATCACATATGTGACGATCTTTGCTGTGAGGGTGGTAGGCCGGACGGTCTGGGTCTCAATAACAACCTTGGCGTGTTTACTTCATATTTTTAGAAATTAGTTTACAGACAGACAGA
This sequence comes from Amaurobius ferox, assembly GCA_951213105.1. Classification (NCBI taxonomy): domain Eukaryota; kingdom Metazoa; phylum Arthropoda; class Arachnida; order Araneae; family Amaurobiidae; genus Amaurobius; species Amaurobius ferox. Next base: position 119,443,739 of record OX578151.1, read on the forward strand.
CTTCTATGTATCATCCTTAAAGAATATATACCTAATCTTTTCGGTATGTATCAAAAACACCCATTATGTATATATACTTTGCATACATCCTAACCCGGATTTTTATAATTATATTTTCTCACCCTGACTTTATTCCCTTACATCCTCGGTTTCTCAACTTATACTTTGGTTTTTCATCCCCCAACTGTCATGTGTTTTTGTATATATAATTTTATATGTAATTTTTGTGCTTTTTTTTTGTATTTCTGTGTATTTTATGTATTTCATGTTCTTCGTTTCGTTTTGTTTTGTTTTAGTTGGTTTTACTACTTTTGTGCTTGGGTTTTTTCCCTTCGGGGTTTTCCCCTCTTTTCTTTTTTTTCCTTCTTATGTCTCTCTTGTATTGTATTGTATTGTATTGTTTTTATGTTTTGTTTTGTCGTTGCCTTTCTTTCTTTTGTCTTGTAACTGTGTTGTGATTCAATTTTAACCTGTTTTGTAATGTTTTGGATCTAAAATAAAGTTCCCGGCCACACACTTAGCTGCAGTAAACCTTCGGGTCTGTCGTGTGGTCTGGGTTTTCAACACTTCAACAGACAGACCCAGGTTGTTTTATTCTTCAGATCTGGTTGCATGCATAATTTTACTGTATATCGAAACATATTTAAAAACGTTTTAATTTTTATAAAGAAATTAATCTAATTGTTTAAATGGAAATGTTTTGTAAAGTAATATGAAGGCATTTAGAATTTTCCCATACTTAAAATAACAAGCAACGGCGAGTATTTCTGCTAGTATTGTTACATAAGAAAATCAAGTGAGGAGATAGGCCAGATATCCATTATTGTTTTACCACAATATTGAAATATGGCAATCTGTACGCAAAGTCTCATGTTAGATACAATCAATATACATTCATATACAGTTCATTGAACTTTTCATCTTTTTAACCATTTTACATCCCTTATCCTATGCATTTTACTGATAAAAAGTTTCGCTTACAGACTTTTATTACCGTTTCGAGGTTATCTGCCAACGTTTTATGGTTCATTGTCTCCCTGGGGTAATTACTTTTTCTCTTTCTCTATTTATCAGTTTTCAAACTATTGATTCGAAATTTTTTAGATATAGTTCAAATATTATTGAATGCAGATTGTATTATATTCTGAAAATATACAGATTAGGTAATATTTAGTATAAATATACATGCATGGTGTATTGCGAAGAGAGGGTATTCTGACGGGTTCTGAAATTGGAAATCGAATTTTCGACGGAAGAGTACGTTTCAACCATTCCTAAACTCCAATCGAAAGTTCTGGGAGTAATATCTGTGTGTATATATGTTATTGTGTGTATATGTATATATGTTTATACATGATAGTGTATGTGTGTATGTGTGTTTGTGTTGTTGTTGTTGTTGAGACCCAGACCGTCCGACCTACCAGAAAGGTGTGAAAGCCCCAGGCCGTCCGGCTCGTCCAGAGGACTTAGAGCAACAAATTGGACGACCGGGCTACCAGAAAGGTGTAAGGTAACTGTTTGGACGGCCAGGAAGTGCCACCCAATTTAGACCGGAACCCAGTGGGGGAGGCATCCACAGGGACCGTACCCTCCTTCCCCTACCACCAACCTCTCGGAAGGACTTACGGATCCACATGTTTAACGTGATCGTACTCCGCGTGAACACGGCGGCAGTTTTGGCAGCGGCTGGAATCGAACCCGGGCCTACCGAGTGCAACTCCAGCGCGCTAACCAATGGGCTACCGCGCCCCTGTATGTGTTTGTGTGTATGTGTTTGTATAGACGAAGCTACGGAAGGGTAGGGGGATGAACACATTCTCATGAAAGTGACTTTCGAACTTTTATCCCACACTTAAAAAACGTAACACTTTTATTACTTCGTAAAAATGCAAATAAATTTTTTTATAAATCAATACCTAACATTTTATGTGTGATTATATAATTGATATAATAAAATATGTTTAAAATGTTTTAGTTTACTCAAAATAAGTCAACTTTAGGATAAAAAACTTGACTAAGCCTGTGGTAAATGCAACAGTCCGAAATACAGTTTATAACTAAAAACATGTTAGGAGATGTAAGAAGAAGGTGGATGACCTTATTAAACAAGGGGCTCGTTAAATGCTGGCCTTTTTTCAATCGAAAGTAATATAAATATGAACGCAGGGAGTTAAAATAAATGATATCATTTTTTTTTGGTTTAAAAAAATACTATTATAATATTAACATTGATGGGTGAGCTTTGATGGTAGTAGAATTCTAAGGCGCAGTTTCTTTTTTTAGTGAGGTAAAGGCGTGTAAATTTGAGATTTATTCCTCCCCCTCAAATGATGGAGATAAAGCCCCATTCCTTTTTAAGTAAAGATAAAGCTGTGATTTCGGCTTTGAGTCTGTCTCTAAAAGTAATAGGACTCGGACCTTCTTTATAGAGAAAGTAAAAGCGTTATGCTAGATGAACTAAGGGAGCCCTAACAATTTAAAGCTCCTTTGTTTTCGTGTCGTAATTATCGTCAAAACTGAGCCCTAAAATATTGGGGGCCAGCTCATTTCTTTAGGATGAGTTAAGGCGTGTGAGTTTGATGTTAAGGGACGACACTGAAATTATAAAGTTGGGTCCCGTTTTTTGGTAGGGTTTAAGTTGCAATTTCAACATTGATGTGGTCTCTAAAAGCGAGGACTAGACTTTATAGAAAATAGAAGTGTTTTGATATTGTCGCCCAGAGCGCCCAAAATATGTTGGGGCCCTTTTGTTTTGTTTTGAAGGAAGATAATACTATTATGATATTGACATTGAAGGATCGAAAATGCTGGGTCCGATCTCCTTTTTTAAAAAGGTAAATGCATGTGGAATCAACATTGAAAGCCCCTTAAAATACCGGATATGTTGTCCCCTTTCTTAATGAGGATATAGCTGTGATTTTGGCATTTAGGAGATCACCAAATTAAGATGAACCAGGGCTATTTTCTGCGGAAAATAGATATATTATAGTATTGACACTCAAAGAGCCCCAAAATGTTAGGATTCTTCTGTCTTTGTTTTGAAATACGTTAACACTTTCAAGGTTTTGACATTTAAGAAGTGGGACCTAACACGTTGCAGTCAGCCAAGGTCATACTGAGAGGTAACCAAAGTATCTTTTGATATTCCTACAATCTCGAAATTTGGCATGACGAATTGTAGCCCCGATAATAATAAAAAATAATTAAAAATTAATAATTCCGGGCCGGTGGTGGGAGACGGAAATCAGTTTTTCAAAAACTAATTCATTAAAGAAAATGAAATGGGAGTGAAATGAAAGAAAACATCAAATCTTGGAGGAAAATGTGAATTTTTTTGTTTTTTAATTTCCTGTGAGAGAAAAGAGTTATAAAAATATCAAATTCCCTGTTTTCGTAGTCTTGGAAAAAGCAAGCTGCTATTGCATTTGAATTAATTTTCAGAGATACATTATCCAAACCCCAAAAAAATAAAAAATAAGCTCAAATGCATAATAAACAGGAAAGATCAATCATGCATAAAGCATTGAATCAGGAACACTTTCCATCTGAAATATAATTTTATTTAAACATCTCTAAAACGTGATACATTCATTCATCAGCTCTGACGTTTTGAAAATTATAACAGTACTACAGTAATTTATTATACTTGCAAACTTCAAAATTCATCAAAAACGACAATGCTAGTTACACAAAATGAACTTTATTCAAATGATGTCATCGAAATATAAATCGTCTACCTCTCTTTGGGGAATCAATGAATATTTCATTCAAATCACTTATATCCCAAACTCCAGAACTATTTAATTTTTTCATGGTAAAAAAACTCAGCAATTCTTAAAGAACTCACCTTACAATCGCTTTTTACTTTACCTCATCCATGATATAGTATAGCGTTATAATTAGGCTTTGTTGTAGGAATAATCAGAGTTTAGTGATCACTTAATATAAAAAATATTAAACATCTACGGTCACAGCTGAAAAGTGGAAGATATATTTTATTTTGCAGTGACTGACGTAATCTCTTCGTATATCATGGGTGTAATTATTACTTCAATTTTCATTTAGAAAGTTCCCAACATATTTTGCGGAAATTTTTTTTACACATTTCATAAGATAATTTGAACATTTCATAAAACTTTCAAACAATTTGTGAATTTTAACTTCGTTTAAAAATGTTTGAAAAATTAAGTCCCATGTGGTTTAATGCACTTCATTTTTTCAACCTGGGTAAAATTCGAAGCTAATTGGGTGCTATTATTCATTTTCGTTCCCAAAAATCCCACAGACCGTTTCAACAACAAACTAAAATTCCATTTCCATAAACTCATTTTTGAGGCAGTTATCGTGCGAATGAACAGATAGACAGAATGACCAAAATCATAAACATTTTTCAAGTATGTTGGAAAGTGTTAGAAACAACATTTCTCTATTATTATCCATTTTCCCTATAGTTTCCAACAATGTAGAAATAAATTCCTTCGTTCGTTCAAGACATCAGAGTTGGCACCACTTATATCATCTCCACGGTATTTCGGCTAATTATTCCCACCAGGTTCACCGATTACATCAAACTTGTGAAGTATTTTCTTAAAATAATTTTTAATCCTTTAAATTTTATTATATTAAGTCCAGAAATTAGTAAATTGTAAATATTTTTGTTTTAAAAAAATATTAGTTAATGCGATTAAATTACCCAAAGTAGGGAATAACAGGGAAATTTTTTTTAAAAAATGTATATATCAATCAATTTTAAGGGCACAGTAGCGTAATTAATGACCATCAGCATGATTTTTTTAGAGTAACAACTTTGTAATTGACTATCATGAGCTAAAACAAAAATTAAAGAAAATAATTTTTATACAGTAGTGGCCAAAATTGTGGAAACCTTTTGGAAAAAGTGTATTTTGGAGGTTTGATGACTCTAACACCACTTTTTTTTGTACCAATACCATAAAATTATATATCAATGGAAAGATAATTTAATCAAGATTGTAATGCAATAATATTTGTTCAATTATCTGTATTCTATCAAAAGTAATAGTAAATAACCAGAAAAATTAAGGACAACTTGCTTAGGTTTATATGAAGTAGTTATTCTTCATTTGAATGATCATGAGTGTTTAGAGAGCCCATCGGTCATCTTGTTTTGGCAATGAACCAACAGGTCACACAGGACATTTATCAGTGTATTTTGTGATTGTTATCAAGTTCGTTGGGTTTTTTTATTTTGTGTTCTCTGATTGAGCTTGTAAAACGTAATAAAATTAAAGTTAAGTTGACTGGTCATTGAGTTGACTGGTCATTCAGAAGGCGGTGTAAAATAATACTATGAACAAGGCTGCAGTTATGAAGAAGTGAGAAAATATATTGGGGGAAATTTAACCAAAGGTGGCATTTCTAAATTTTTAAAGAAGTATAAGGAGACTCAGTCACTACAAAACCAGACTGGTAAAGGTTGGAAAAGGTGCACAACTGCAAGTGGTGATAGAAGAATTAAGAGACTGCGGCTAGGCGACAGAAGATAGCACGGTGAAATGGTACAATGAAATGTGAAGTTGAGTGCAAGGACTGTTTGAAGCAGACTGCATGAATTTAGTGTTAATGCGAATTCCACGACAGAAAGCCATTTTTATCTCTCAAACAAAGGTTGAAAAGATTAAACTCGACTGAAACCCATGTTAACTGGACAACGGAATAATGGGACAGTGTCATTTGGAGTGATGAGACAAAAATCTCCCAGTTTGGAAGTGATGACTTAAAATACGCAAGGAGAAGAATCAGAGAAAATTTGCATCCTAATTACATTACACCTACAGTGCGTTATCCAGTTAGTGTTATGATCTGGAGTTGTATAACATCAAGAGGTGTGGGCAGAATTTGCCTGATCAATGGAAACATAAATGTCCCAAAGATACATAAATGAAATACTTAAATACTATAAGACCAATCTGCAGCCTTCTGCACGTGAACTTTCCAAGATAATAAAACATCTATATTTCAGCAGGATTCAGATCCATGTCATGTTGCTCGTGTGTGCAAAAATTGGCTTCAAGCTCATCATACTCCACTGCTGGAAAGACCTGGGAGTTGTCCAGACCTTGACCACATCGAAAATCTATGGAACTGACTAAAGAAACTAGTTAGTCAGAAGCAACCGCGCAATAAAACTCAATTGACAGAAGAAATAATTCAATCTTGGTTTCACATTATAGCAGCAGTAGAAATAAAAACTTGGTTTACTCCATGTGAAAAAGGTGTAAGACTGTAATTGGGGCTAAAAGTAACCCAACTAAGTATTAACTGACATGGTGACAATTTTTTACTTTGAAAGAACACCTTCAAAGTAAATGTGTTCAAAGAAGATTTTACAGTATAAAATTATGATTAAACTTTTATTTGCGGCAAGTAGAATGTCAATTTATAAAAGAAAATATATAACTAGATCTCCGTGGAAAACGGTTTAGGTTGAGTCCCGAGACTTAAGCTTCATCTGATTCATCGTAAAAAGCACCACTTGGGTGAACAAAAATGTTCTGGTTGAAATGTGATACATTTGCAAAATTCATTTTTATTCTTTAAAATATTTCGAAACTGAATAGCTTAATCTTTTATTGGACAACTACTTCAAGACATTGGTATGAAGGCTATGGGCAGCCAACGGCAATTAATAAAACTGCAGCGGTGTATTCGTTTTTTCGGTTTTATATTGTTTCGGTCTCAGAAAACTTAGTATGTATCGAAACTGTGATCTACTTGAATACAGGTTGGATTTGTTACCTACTGAAATCATCAAAAATAGGTTTTCAAAACGCGATTTAACTAGTCATTTAGTGTAATGTTACACAAGCGATAAATATTTCATCACAAATATGTACCAATGTCTTAATCACAAATATGTACCAATGTCCAATCTTTTAATAAACTTTTATTTAACTTTACAGAGTGTCTGTTTATCGCATTTTAACCATTTGAAGCCATAACTTACCAGATTCCTTTAATTGCAGTAACATAAAATATGGTTTGTTGTTACTGCAATTAAAGGAAAGTGTTGTGTTCTGTGGTACATTTTAGTTCGTCATAGGAATGATCACGTTTTTGGAAATAACTTAAGAACCGAAGCAGCTGTAGCAAGCTCAGATTTGGTATACAATTGTATTTCGTGATTTATTTTCATTTTTTAGTTTTATTCGGCCAGCTTATTCGTTATAAGAAATTTTCTTGCCACCTTTTCCTGGGCCTAGATTTGATGTACTCGTTTTCCAAATCAAGCCACTAGTAATTTAAAAAACAGCGTTTTATAGTTTCAACATTTTTATTATATTGAAATAATTTAACTTGTTTGAAGAAGTTTATTAAGTGTGACGTAGTATTAAAGTAATCTCTTGTAGTAAACAAGTAGTGTAGACTTTGAAATAATTAAAGAGAATTGATCTTGCTTCTAAAATTAAAAATTTTTATCCACCATAAATATTTTAAAAGAACATTATATATCATATCAGATTTCGCTTAATTATGAGGCATGTCCCGAACGGTTACACATTCAAGAAAGTTGCTCAGAATGCAAATGCAGCAATAATTAAATTGAAACTATTGAATTAATTTACCATTTCGGGACGGCGGCATTTCGATACTAACGTTCGCTTCCGAACTTTTCCCAAAGTACGGCTAATATGTTGCTCTAAGCCTAACTCTCGAAATAAATTCACTTCTTCAACACTGAAATCTACTATTTTCAGGAATAATAGAATTACTTATTTTCTATTTGATGTATATTTTTCATACGAATCGCATTACAAAATACTCGTTACTTGCTTTTACTATGAATTCTACTATTCATCATCGAAAAATATGCTAAAATAATTAATTTCCTTATCAAAATTAGCCGGCATAATATTGTGATTGATTCCAAGTATTCTAAAAAACTCAAAAGAATTAAAATCTTTCAAATCTCCTGTCCAAAAACATAATTCGCAGAAACAGCTACTGAAGCTGGCGGCCCTATAATAATAGTACGCTCAGAATCAGAAGAATCATTTGCATTTTCATATTCATCTTCAGAAATACCACAGTTCCACGAATCTTTACTATCTGCATCACTTTCATTACTACCCGGTTCGTTTATCGTACGAGTATATTTTTCCACCGAAAAAAACCGTCCTGGCCCAACCATTTTCCCATCCGAAATAACCTAATAATTTCACTGCCGCACTTCCCTTAAAACCCAAATTAAAAAAAAAAATACTTTCTTGCATTCCTATAATTCACCAAAGAAATCATTAAGCCAAATTCAAAACGAGATCCGAAACTCAATTGTAAAACTGTAGATGCTGCAAGAAGTGCTTTGTTTGTTTATATTACAAAACCATGTTTCACTGCCCCAGATAGAGAAATAATTTATTGGGTTCACCCCTAACCAAGGTCAAGTATTTGCAAAATACATTGGAGTTGTTCGCACAGACATTTAACGCCATCTAGTAGACAAATAAATTCAAATGAAAACGTTCCATATGAAAACGCGATTACGTGGCCGTCGTCTTTTACGGTAAATTTTTCCGAACGCACAGTCGTACTTTAATGCAAGTTCGTAGCCGACGCGCGGGCGCGTCAACCGTCACGAAACGGTTAAGAGCTGTATTTAAGAGTGACGGGGTTTTTGTACACAGTAATATCTTGTAATAAAGCAGTAGGTTAGACGTAGGTTAGACTAGTGTCTCCAGATAGCTTTGGTTGGCTATGGCAAAATGTGCTGCACGCTTTGGCATGAAAATGAATTCTTAAAACCATGCCAAGATTTATTTCTCTATGGCTGGCGCGACAGTCGTGGCTGACACTGCGAACAACACAAACAGTCGTAATTGCGATAGTTATGATTTTGAACTTCGAAACTTTCCAGCAGCGGCCCGCGAAAGGAGTTTTACAAGCCACGAAAACAGCATGCCTTTAAATAAAATAATTCAAAGAAATTTAATTAATTTTAATATTAATTTGTTTTAAATTAATTTATGTATTCTACTCTTATTGAATGGATTTCTAGACAAAATAAAAAAACAACTGGTTTCTGAAGCAACATAAGCCAAATCGTTAACTAATTTATTAATTTTAAAGCGAAGCACAAAATTATTCTAAAAAATTCTTCTGAATAAGACTATGAAATCAAGCTGTATATAACAAAAATGAAGAAAACAAGCTGTATCGAGTAGATTAGATATCGGGAAAAATAAAACATGCAATTTAATATAAAACTTGCGTCTTAAATTTAACTTTTGTTTATCTTCCATAAATATTGTAAAAGAATAAGAAACATTAAATCACATTTCGTTCACAAGCTCAATGGTAGATAAAGTTATAAATAGAAACTCTTCTCCAAAACCAACGTAGACAGAGCTCGAGCTAGAATTTTTCCAAAAGAGTAAAATTACTCCCTGACCTGATCTGAAGTTGTATTTTGTTTTCCAGAGGAGTAATTTTTAAAAATGTACAATTACCAGGTATTTATTAAATTTATTGTATATTATATAAAAAAATGCAAGGTCATTGCTGAACAGAATATAAATTTCTGACTTTTCTACGTTGAAAAAAAAAATAAGATTTAAGAAATGCACTATACTCTTCATTTCTGTTAATAAACAAAATACATTGTATATCTGAAAGCACAATTAATATACCTTATAAACTTTATGGAATGAGTTTTAAAATATTTACTAAATTTTGGACTTTTAGGCTCACATTTTTTAAATTTCCTGTCAATTTTCCAAGTAGAGTAGCAATCTTGAATTATAAATTCGTCATAGTATAATTAACAATCCTTTTTTCATAAAAATAGCTAATCATATAATTCATAATGGAATATCAAAATAGTTACCTTACCTTTGGCTAAATTTCTTTATATGGTTGTTAAACAAGGGAAAAAGAAAATTAAAATCCTATTAAGTAAATTAATTTTTATTCTTTCCTATTAAAATTTCAACACTCTTTTTTTTTACTTTTCCATAAAGGAACAACTTTCTCAAAATAAAATTTACATTCAAGCCAAATCTGTTTAAGTTTCGATTCTAATTTTTTTTTTTCTTTTTTTGTTTACAAAATCGATGACTAAAAATATGCATTACTTAATTTATAAAGCGTATTTGCTTATTTTATAGCGTGAAATACGCGTATAGAGGCGTTATCTCGATCTCTGGACGCAGCATATTAAAATAAGTGGAACAGACTTCACGATCTCAAACTGTATTCCCGCATGAATCTTGTTTCCTTAAAAATAAATTATTACCCTCTGAATTATAGACTACGAAGGTCAATTGCAGACGACTGTGATAGAACATATGCATTTCAAAATGTGTCTTTACCGTAATTCTGCTCTACGATAGTATCGTTAAGATTTCAGCAAAATAAACATTTGAAAAGAAATTTCTATTTTAATTTTCTTACTATAATTGAAAATTAATAGGTAAAAAAATAGCTCATCTAGAAGTGCATGAAAGAAAGATAAATCGTATCTCATTCAATACCATGAGTTTTCAAAGAAAAAAATGTGGCTAAGTTTTAAGTGACAATTTAAATAAACACTTTATTTTGTTTTTTACAATGTAATTAACTTTATGTATTTATTTATATATACGATTAATACAATCTGTGTCTACTATAACCTTACTAATTTTAAATCAATAGAGCGTTCGGAAACCCCTTCAAAGTTTCAAATGAATTTTTGAAAACTCATTGAAAATAAGGATCATTCATAATGTTAGTTAATTAATTATTTAATTAATAATTTTTCATTTGTAAACGAACGACATAAATTTTGGAAAGCTAACATAAGCAGTTTTTGAAATAATGCCCGTTTTTCAAACAAAGTTGTAACAAAATAAATTATGTAAAATTTAAACAGAAGCAACTATCAAGAAAAAGATTCACTTTATATATGCAATAGTGTACTACAAAATTTTTAACATCATTCTTATGGATCTAGTCCGTTTGAATTTTGCGATAAAATATTTTTCATAATGATTTTGTATTTTGAAAGTATTTGGTATTTTGTATTTGCATGAATGTATAAGATCTATTTTTGTATTTTGTATTTGGATAGCTAAAATAAATCGTTCCCGAAAGAGTGCACGTCTTTCAAATAAATTTGTAACAAAAAAAAAACATTACGTAAAATTTAAAAAGAAGCAACTATCAAGAAATTGGTTCACTTTACATATGCAATAGTATACTACCAATTTACTAACATAGTTCTTATGGATCCAGCCTGTTTGAATTTTGCGAAAAAATATTTTTTTATAATTGTTTAGTATTTTGAAACCAAATAAATTGTCAATTGCCATTTGATATTAATTAAATGTGCATTGATTTTGTACGTGATTATGTATAATTAATTCTGTTTGTACTGATAAAATTCAAAAATCGTACAATTTCAAGTTATGTTCATTCAATAACAAAAATGTTATGCCATAGATCTTGTACACCTTTACTTTGCTGCGAAAGAAGTAAAGCCATTGCATTATGTAAGGAAAATCATGTGCTGCCCGCATCACATTTTTGGGAATGTTTTAAAATATTAACTTGTAACCGTATGAAAATTTTATATAATTTTTTAAGAATCATACTAATTGTGATAGAAATACCCTACATACTATATATGGAGCATGTATGTATGAGAACGCCGAGTGGTATCTTACGCATAAGAATTTTCCACAAAAAGTGTATAAGCTTGTCATCGTTTAGAATGAATCGCAATGAATCTACTTCATTCACAGTGCAAAAATTATGTATAGGATCCAAGGCACAGTGTTCTTAAGCGTCTGTTGAGAGGAATTCGGGAATTCCCAAGCATACGTGGAATGGCAGTAACAAATTTTCCATCTCCATACTATAAAGAACATGTGAGTAGCAAGTGACTTTCCTTACATAATGCAATGAATTTAATTCTTTCACAGTGAAAAAATATTGAAAAGATTCACGATACAGTGTTTTTAATGTAGAATTGTGCATTTGGCGCTTTTCCGGATAACAACAACATGTAAAACTATTTCGAAGTACCCAATTCATTTATATTTCACGCAACTCTAAGTGAACAATTATAAATATTGATACATCCTCAGTAATGGATATAATGCATATATTAAAATATTTTTATAAATAGTTCATCAATTAGGCGCCATTTTTGCACTTTTGACGATATTTTCGTCAATCTAGGGCTAAATATCGCCAAGTTGGTGAATTTCGCTAGTTTATTCGCCAAGTTCGACAAATGTATCTGTAGTTATAAAAGGCCGGTCCCAGTCCAAATTGGGGAGGTGGTGTCAATGACTCATGGAGGAGGGTTCCTCTTTTGGGAAGAAGTTACCCTCACTTGGGAGGGAGTTTGCCTCTTTTGTGAGGTAGCGCACCCCGGAGGGTCTTTAGACCAACTGCGGAGGCAGTTTCGCAATTCTACCTCTTTGGGAGGGGAGGAATTGAGAAAGAGGCACAATTGCGAAAGAGCCCTCCGAAGGATGACCTTTGACCGGAGGGACTTTTAACGAGATGTTGCAATCACTGACCGACCATTGACCGGAGGGACTTTTAAAGAGGTGTCGCAATTGCTGATTGATAACCTTGGAGAAGACCTTTGACAGGAGCTCTTAGCACACATCCTTCCTCTCTGCTGGCTGGGAACAAAGTGATCGTTCTTATCAACGTGACGTAGATAAAGCGCCCTCTGGCGAAAGTTGGTGAGGTGGTGCCAGCTATCGACATTTTTTTCCAAAAGATTTTAATTTTCGACTTGTCGACAATGTGATTTTAAGTGTGGATATATTTAAAAATATATCTAACAGTATATATCGATATGATTTTTATACTAATAATAACGAAATGATTTCGAATATTTAAAAACAAAAATATAATAGTACACTATTTTATGGATTTCCAGTGAATACAAAATTGTATTAAGTGGATTTTATATAGTGAATAGGATTCAACCATTTTAAGTGTTGTGTACTTAAAAACAAAAATACTTAGCTATTTTCAAAAATTGTGTTAAGTGAACAAGATTCAACCATTTTAAGTGTTGTGTATTTAAAAACTAATTTAAACTCATAGTGCATCATTCTTAGCTATTTTCCAAAATTGTGTTAAGTGAACAAGATTCAACCATTTTAAATGTGTGTGTGTGTGTCCATTTAACACTACGATTTTTATCATTTACAGACTAAGTTTAGCAAGCTTTAAAATAGATTTTACAATTCTAAATAATAACTGTCTGTTTTAAACTAACATTTTCACTAATTGCAAATATGTGCACGACAAATATTTCGATGAGCTTAGTTAAAGTTTGAATATATAGACACATTTTATATATATTTTTGGAGATATATGTTACACATAGCACTGAAAATAGTTACAAAAATTGGAACTCACGAGCGACGTCTTCACAGCTTGGTGTCCAAACTACAAATGAGTTATGTCCACTCATTACTCTATAAAAAATGAGCTTACATCTATGACGTCAGCATTTTGAACTGTTGCCACTTATTTTTTTTCTTAATGATATATTTCTAATAACATCCTTGTGCTAACCAATGATTTATCACACATAATCTGAATAGTGCCTTGCATATGATTTAACCATTTTTTAAAGTGATGGGTGTAATTTAAATATCGAGGTTTAGAATTTAACAAGCTATGAAACACGAATCGAACATTTTCACAGATGTGTGTGCACCCCAAAATTTTAGCATTAAGTTTAAAATAAATAAATTAAATAAAAGCCAGCGAATATTATTTGTCGATTTTTTATAGTGATGGGTGTAATTTTGGTACCATTATAGAATTTAGAAGTCAGTGTACAGTTTCGACTATTTTTACAGGACGCCAATACATTTTAAAATCTATTGAATAGGAATGGACAATTTTTCACATACATGTACCTAGATTTCGACACCCAGGATTAAAAGCTGCTAAACATGAAACGAGTTGGCGGCACCTACGACGCAGTGATTCTTCAAATATAGAGCAGAGAAACAGATAGTAAGTATAGTTGTGTATTATGTATTTAATCAGCTATACATAGAATTAATCAGATATACCGGCTAAACTACATTCACGGACAATAAAAGTTGCGCACCAAGAAGAAAACAAGGTACAACCGCGAAATGATGTAAATAGCTTGAGGGCAGGTTGGTATGCAAATGATACCAGTCTGGTGTGATCCACCATACCGTTCACTTGAGGATGGTATGCGGCAATACGACATTTCTGCACTCCTAAGTATTTATATAAAGACTGGAAAAGTCGAAATTCAAAATTTGCTTCTCGGTCTGTCGTTATAACCTCTGGCACTCCAAGGCTGTTGAGAAAAACCACAGCAACAGTCTCCACAGTCTGGCCCGGAATCGGAACTTCTTCCGGCCAACGTGCGGATCTGTCAATGCACGTCATCAGAAATCGGTTTCCTTTAAATGGTAGTAACGGTCCTATGATGGTCAAATGTACTTGGCAGAATCCATTTGTTGCAAGAGGGAACTCCGCTCACGGTGTTCTAGTAGGTTTAAATACTTTTGCCAAAGACATGCGCATTACAGCATTGACTGTTCAAGCAGAAACTGCGTAATCCTGCTGCAAAGGTGCCACAACACACTTGCATTAAAACTTTTTCACTGAGGAGTAGCACTTAGAGTTCAAACATTTTCTTTGAAATATCTACGACTCAGGATAGGTTAGGGATAATGCTCAGATAGACGTTTGAGATACAATAATGAAGTAATTGGCGTGAAAAAGTGATTTCGGGGCTCACCCGTCATATGTCTAGAACTTAAATTTTTCAATCTCGGGAATCTAACGACACAGCATCTTAAAGGGTGAATGCTTCATAATTTTTCTAATTAAAAGAAAAATCGTTTTAATAAAAGCTAAGAGTATTAATTCAATCTGTATATTGACTTAAATCCAAGTTCTTTAACAACCCAGTTTCGACGAGAAAGAATGAGTTCTGAATCACAAGTCATATCTTCGAATCCGAATCCCTTGAGAAACTCATTTATTTAACCCTTTTTGTCACCACTCTCAGAAGGTACTCGTGAAGGAGCAAATAATTATTCAGCAAATTCAATTTATTCCTTCGAATCTGGTAACACTAAAATTAGTGTTGATTCAGCAAATGACTAATTTAGTTATGAAAGGATATTTTCCTTTCAGTTTCTTGTTTTATTTTTCCAATGCTAGATTATGGAAAATAAGTCTCTGGTTCTTGCATTTGTCTCAGCAGTTCTTTGCCGAAGCACAGATGCTGAAAAAAGCGACGTCTGTGCTTTTATAAAAACGCGATAAAATAAAAAATGATAAAGTGTTGCATTTACAGACAAAAACAATAATGCAACCTTGTTACTATTTCCTTTCCTAAAAACCACAATAAATAACGCTAAAAAATCAAATCTAATAGGATAGTTAACAATTCAGATTTATAAATTTATCACTTTCCTTAGAAAATGGAATCGCAATGAGGTATTTTAGAGAGTAAAAAAAACAATCATTTTCATAACTAAACTTACAAATAACAGAAAACAGCTGAGAAATATTGATTTCAATATTCCACACTACCGGAATTGAAATAGAATTTGAATCAGGAAATTAAAATTAGTATACTACACATGCATTGTGTATACTTACAAGATTGTGTGGTTTTTGAATTAAATGTTTGACGTACAAGCCTTTTCAAATGATATCTATATTTTACTTCAAATAAATTTCGTTATTTTAAAACCGGTAACCACTTTCGAATGAATTTAAATAATCAATACGTAAGTACTAGCTCATCTAAAGTCAAACATAAATCCAAGTTAAAGGATATCATACATTAATGGTGTCAATAATCCTTATTGCTAGTTATATACTTCCAGTGTAATCCATCCAGTAATTTAATTAACTCTGAACATAGTTATGAATATAATTATGCACTATTTCATTGAAATTTTAGTGAGCAAAGGTATAAAACATAGAAAGTATGAAAGAAATAATAATTTAAATGATCTAAAAATGCTTCATATTTCCTTTAACAAAAGTTTCAATGTTTTTTAAAAACAGCTGATCAAATATACTTTGTACTGTAAAAACCATAGTTTGCAATGTAATCAAAGTGTTTATGATAATCAAACATACTTTATACTGTAATCAAACATAGTGTGTGCTCTAAACAAACACATTTTTATCGTAATGTTTTTACGATAATCAAACATAGTTTGTACGATGATCCAATATATAGTTTGTATAGTTAAATCTGGGGTTAGTCCGTGATCAAACGTATGTTATTCGATGATTAATGTATTGTATCATGCATATGCTTCTTAAAGTGCAGTTTCACCAAATAAATTTTTATATATAGATCAATATTACAATAATTTTATATCAGGTTACAAGAATAAATTTTTAAACTTACAGGGATATTCAGTCAGAAAAGTTATGAACGGCCTGAAGAAATGACTTCTTCACCAAAACTACGTTGAATCTATGGATATCGAATAAACTGTCGACTGGATCAATCAAACGCTTGGCTTGCCAAAATAAATATAGTCGGTCTATAAAAAGTTGTACCATTCACCAGTGTATTTCTGAAAATAGGTAAAACGGTTCCAAAAACATAATACACTTGCAATCACATTCCTTATCAAAGTTTTTCAATATAAGGTTGGACATTGAGCCTGGCAACGAGTCAAAGAGATGCCAGCTTGACGTCATGAGAGTTAGATTTCATCATTCGTGTTGTGACAGTTCAGAGTAAGCTTTGAGAGGAGTTGCCAAAACACAAAGATTTCGCTTTATTACAGTTAAAAATTCTTTGTTAATTTTTAAGTGGCAATATCCAGACGCAAATATCTTGCATAGAGATTGTAAATTATGCTGTGCACATAGGATCATATGACGTCTAAACGTATTTAGGTGGGTAAAGATGACAGTCGCAGTTAACAAGTTTGGTCCCCCTTAAAAGCTCAAGAACAAAAGGGGTTCGTTTGTAATACCTATGATACCATGTGTGCAAAGCCAGATAAAAATAATCAAGTCAGCTATGTCCAGGAGATATAATTTCATCATTCGTGTCGTCAAGGTCTAAAAGACTTTGAGAAGTGTTTCTAAAGCGTAAGTTTTCGCATTATTACAGCTAAAAAGTTGGTTGTTAAATTTGAAGTGACAATATTCAAAAGTAAACAGCTTACACGGAGATTTCATATTATGCTGTGCACAATTTGAAATCTCTTCGTAATCCAATGACGTCCAAGGTGATTTAGTGACGTCGTTAGGGTAGAATGACAGTCACAATTAACAAGTTCAGTCCCTCCTGAGAGCCCCAAAACAAAATGTGAATGTTTCTCCACTTCCACTGACATCATATGCGCAGAGCCAGATAATAAAGCCAGCTAAGAACAAGAAGAAAGTCATAATGCTCTTAATGATCTTGACAGTGTTACCAGAAAATATAAGTCAAATCATAGAAAATTTCCATCGGACAGGAAATATCCTTTAGAACATTTTTTTGCGTAGGGTTAATGGGAAGGATTCTGACAAAATGAGGAATGTATAAATTCTTAGGAATGTGCAAAAAATTTTACTTTAACGAAGACTCGGTGATGCTCGTGTTTTAACTCACGTTTCGTAAACAAAATTTACCTCTAAACACACAAAATGTACACTGGACAACACACTGGGTACAACAAATGTACACTGGAATACACTGGACAACAAATTGTAACTTACTGTGTGTCTATGAGATTAAATTAAATTAGATTTATGTCGTTTAGTCTTCTCAATCATCTCTCACAGGGGTCTAACAACAGTTTGCTAGCAGATTTCCCTTCCATTTCTCTTAGGACATTGGCTCTGATGAATCCATCCCCTGTGTTCGTCATTGAAAGCACCATAGTTAGTCCAGAAATCCAAATGAGAGTATGAAAAGTGACCTTTCAATGACATGGTACACCCTAATGTCTCGTAGAGTCTCTCTTAGTGCTGAAAGCAGTGTAGATAATTCATCCCCAATGAAACCGCCTTTATTTTCGTATATTAGAAACTAGGGATATTCCGCGATTTTTAATTGATCATACGTAGAATTGAGAATGTATTGTTTTCACGAAAATTCTCGATTTCGATAATTTGATGCCAATATATGTTTTAAGACCTCCTGAACGGGTCTGGGTCGTAATCCCGACAGCCGAAATCCCGACAAGCCAGAATCCCGACAGCCGAAATCCCGACATGCCAAAATCCCGACAGGGTCGAAATCCCGACAGGTTAAAATCCCGACAAGGTCGAAATCCCGACAAGCCAAAATCCCGACAAGGTCGAAATCCCGACAAGCCAAAATCCCGACAGCCGAAACCCACTCTTGCACAGACTAATACAACACTAAGGCGGTCATCGCAGTGACGTCACAAGGGTTAGAATTTACTAATCAGCACCCCCCCCCCCACGCACATGCGCTGGACTCACGCTCCCTCTTGTCTCCATCCGCTTGCTACGACAATGGCCATATGCTATTTGAATATGCTATTTGAACGTATGCAGAATGTGTAAGTGTTTTTTTCCTTTTTTAATAAAATGAATTTCCTAAATCTTATACCGACCTGTTATATCATTTTAATCTTTGTCATTTCAATCTGCCAAAATTTATTTCAGTAATGGCATAATTGTTATGATTTAGTGATTAAAACTATTAATTTGTAAAATGTAGAGATGTAAAAACGCCGATAATTTTGATCAAGCTATACATATAAGCGTAGAGAGCCATGTGCGTGGGCCCAGCGTGAGTCCAGCGCATGTGCGTGGGGGGGGGGGGGGCTGATTAATAAATTCTAACCCTAGTGACGTCACTGCGATGACCGCCTTAGTGTTGTATTAGTCTGTGCAAGAGTGGGTTTCGGCTGTCGGGATTTTGGCTTGTCGGGATTTCGACCTTGTCGGGATTTTGGCTTGTCGGGATTTCGACCTTGTCGGGATTTTGACCTGTCGGGATTTCGACCCTGTCGGGATTATGGCTTGTCGGGATTTCGGCTGTCGGGATTCTGGTTTGTCGGGATTTCGGCTGTCGGGATTATGTCCGGAACCGCTCCTGAACACAGTTTGACCATTTTTGGAATGATGTCCCTCTGTATGTTTGTCGTCGATTTCTAGTACACACGATAGCGGCCGCAAATAGTAATGGGTTTTCACGAAAATGTATATCCAGCTTTGTTATCAAAAATCTAGAACTGGGTAGAATTTTTTTTTTAAGCTCAAGCATAAACTTCGGAATTTATTTGAAATTTTATATTTTTTTAACATGGCAGCATAGGACAAAATTTGACATAATCAGGCGCAAAAGGGTTTATTTAAGCATTTATGTCAATTATTATTTGTGGTACAAAGAT
This sequence comes from Amaurobius ferox, assembly GCA_951213105.1. Lineage (NCBI taxonomy): Eukaryota > Metazoa > Arthropoda > Arachnida > Araneae > Amaurobiidae > Amaurobius > Amaurobius ferox. The sequence continues at coordinate 119,463,115 of OX578151.1, forward strand.
CACTAGATTTAATAGTTCCAATCATTTTTGTGAAAAATAGCCGCGATACAATCTGTTTGTTTATGACATCATTAGCCTCGCTCGGGGGGCAAGTTACCCTCCCCGGGGGTGGGGGTACATTGTCACGTATGATACCAATCAATATATTTTTAAAGCCCTTTAATGTGAAGGGGTAACACGCTATAATTGTAATCATTTGGACTCATAATACCGATACATCAAAAATTTGCTTGTGAAATTAAAAAAAAATTCTAACAATGGATTTTGGTATCAGAAGTTCGAGTTGGGTCACACTCCAGTTCAACCGGCCACACATTTAACTGCCGTAAACCTTTGGGTTGGCTGTGTGGTCTGGGCCTTCTACACTCCTTCTACACTCCAGTTCAGTAAGTTTATATTCGTGATAAGCATGCTCACATTAGGGAAAAATATATATTTCTGTCTCAAAGACATTTGGTTGTTTCCCAGTAATATAAGTAATACTTGGCAACCACAAACTAGACTATTAGTACTAGAAATTAATTACGTTGGAATACATTGTTTTCGTTCTGAAATTTATTTCACATTTCCTGAATTTCTTTTTCACCTGCACTTTGAATTTTCTGTCAACACATACGCTTTTTATGATAAATTTCTGCCTACTTTCCGATACATAATTTCAGCATGCGTCTCAGAATCCTGACGATTTTGATGCAAAGTGGTCATATCGTGAAAAATTTGACAACAAATGGGAATTTCTTATCAAAATATTTGAAGTGAGATTTTCCATTCGAATCTCTTATACATCAATATTCCTGTTAATTGATCAAAATGGTTATCAGAATGAAAAAACAAGAAAGATCAATCATGCTTAAAGCATTATGAAACACTTTCCAACTTCAATGCAATTTTATTTAAACAAGTCTAAAATGCAATACATTCCTCTGTAATATTTTGAAACTTATCACAATACTGCATTAATTTATTATATTTGAAAATTTAAACCTTCATCGAAAAAAATGAACTTCATTCAAATGGCGGCATTGAAATATAAATTGCCTGGTTTAAACATCTCTAAAATGTTATACATTCCTCGGTAATAGTTTTAGAATTATCATAATACTACGATAATTTATTATATTTGAAAACTTCATCGAAAACAACTGAAATTAATAAAAATGACGTCATAGAAAAAATAACGCGCCTGGATCTCTCTATAAAAACAGGATTTCATTCATAACTTTCTCCCATTCATTTCATTTATCACAATACTATAATAATTTATTTTATTTAAACATTTTGTTTAAGACCATGGAGCTACAAAAAATTAAACTCTATGCTTGAAACTTCATCGAAAAAAATCGTCCTTCTCTTTATGAAATCAATTAATATTTCATTCATATCAGCCATGCAGACTCCATGGACTAAATTATTTCGTGTTAAAAAAATACAGGAATTCTAATACAACTCATTCTATATATTTTGCTGTTTACATTTTACATAGGTGAAAAATAGGCTTAGTTGTAGAAATAATCAAATTTAGATGAGCATTTAAACTCAAATATATTGTCATTGCGTTGTTTCAGTATGTAGATGCACAAAATTTAAGCAAAAATAAAGTAGTTTTAGGACGGATACAACACTCAATATGAATTAAAAAGAACTTTAAAAAATCACGATTTTGAAACAAGATGGATGCCATATATCATTTTGAAGTGGGTCATGTGATCGTTACATATCATGGTCAAGTGATCGTTTCATATAAGAGGAGTAATTATTATTTTAATTTTTATTTAAAAAACTACTGAATATATTTCGCTGAATTTTTTTTTATATATTTTATGGAACAATTTGAATATTACCTAAAATTTTCGAAGCAATTTGTGAATTTTAAATCCGCTTAAAAAATGTTTGAAAAATTAGGTCCCATAGGGCTCAATGTATTTCATTTTTTCGATCCGGGTTCAGTTCAAAACTAATTGGGTAATATTATTCATTTATATTCCCATAGGTTCTACAGATCGTCTGAACAACATACTAAAATTCCATTTTGATTAAGTCATTTTTACGGCAGTTATCGTGCTGACGGACAGACAGACAGACAGACAGAATGAACAAAGTCATAAACACTTTTCAACTTTGTTGTAAAGTGTTAAAAAATGATCTAAGTTCTTATTTTTAAATATTTCTTAAAAGTTCTATAAAAGTTTATATTTTCAAGAGCAATGATACAGCTCAATGATATCAATGATTTGAATGCATTTGGATTATCTGTTTAATATAAACTATTTTAGAACAATTAACATCCATTGCATAGTTCAAATTATTAAGTATATACATTGTACTCTCCATCATTTTCCAAACCATAATTTCGAGTATATGACCTTGCAGGTAATATAGTGTGTTGCCCACATGAAATATTTTACGTTCCATGTGTAAAGATACAGTATGGCTAGTAGTGATAAAAATTCGGTTGATGAATTTACATGTTTTGAGTATACTTGATTAGAAAACAACTATTTTATCAATTATGTGTGTGCGCCTGTTTTGAATTAAGCGCACAACACATTGAGCTAAACGAATTAAATGTATTATGATTTCTGTAATAAAAAAAAATCGCAGAGTATTATTGAGGATGAGTAAAGAACATGACTGGCACAATCACTAACAATCTAGATCATAACATAAAAGTCAGCGCAAATACAGGCAAGTATGAATACGTACGTTTCGAAAAATAGTGGATTTCCTTCTTCAGCGGAACGAGTCTAGAACAGACTGACAGGATCGATCAAGGATTGGATTCATTTGAAGCGTTTCATATCAAAAAATATTCCAATGATCTGGTTAATGATTTATCAATGACACCCTATTTCTCCATGGTTTGGCATTACCATGTCTAATATTAATTTTTCTGTTGCGATCTTTTTCTGCACATTAAGTTCATATTCTCTACATTTATTTGTTTCTCAAATTTATGTAGCCTTGATTTTATATTCGTTCTAGTTTTTCTTGACTTCCGTCACACTAGATGGCGCTACCATCCTGGGTTTTGTCTTTTAGCCATTTTTTGTAGGAGCGGCTTAGTTTGCGCCTAATTGGTTTTTCCTATTCACACTTGTTGCACTACTTCCTTTACACCTTACTGGTGGGTCGGACGGGCTGGTTATCAACAACAACACTTGTTGCCCTGAAGAAGGAAATACAATGACTTTCGAACGCTCGTATGCTTACTTGATTTTATTTGCTCTGTATTTTACGGTGTAAACCAGTTTATTAAATAATAAGTAAAATATACTTGGTGAGAAGGATAAGGAAATATTTAGCAGCGTATATAAGCACAAATAACACAATAATATAGCAAACAGCTGTTTCGAGGATACGTTGTATCCCATTCGTCAGTGCAATAGAACAGACAAACCCAAAGGCCAAAAGAGGAATGGGCTCTAAAGGAATGAGCGCATATAAAGTCAATTAAGCATACGCACATTCCAGAATCATTGGAATTCTTTTTTCAATGCAACAAGTCTGAACCAGAATATCCAAATGGTCACAGACTAAGTAGGTCATACAGAATTCCACAGATCCATTTCTCTTTTGGACACTGGGTTTGTTAATTCTCTTGCACTGACGAAGAGGATACAACGTATACTCAAAACATCTGTATGTGCTGCATTATTGCGTTATTTGTGCTTATATTTGTTACTCAAGTTTTCTATTATTGATTAAGAGAGATATTGATTTATTAGTGATTAAGATAATGTTTTCCTCTAGCCATTTGTTTCAGTTTTCCCAAGTTAACTTATGGAAACTGGCTTTAACCCTTAGCTTGTTCAGATTTTTGGATATTTTACGTTTGGTTTCTTGCCAAGAATAAATGCTGAAAATAAGAGTCATTATTTTTCTTTAATTCGATAAAATAATTTGAAGTATTTCTAATATTTTTGTTGAAAGAATGCATTGTCTTCTAGTGAATACTTGAAATACTTTTTATTCTTTTATTGAATTTTTATAAAAGCCCAAATCTCTCTTCCTTTTTTTTTCAGCTTTAGCAAAGAACTGCGAAGTAAAGTGCAAGAGCCAGACATTTATTTTCCATAATCTAACATGGGAAAAATAAAACAAGCGACTGAAAAGGAAAATATCCCTTTATAAATAAATCAGTCATCTCTACTGAACATGACATTGGTTTTAGTGTTACCAACTTCGAAGGAATAAATTGTATTTGCTGAATAATTAATTGCTCTATCACGAATGCCTTCTGAGTGTGGTGACAAAAAGGGTCAAATAGATGAGTTTTCCGAGGATTGAGATTCGAAGGAATAACTCGCTAATCAGAACTCGTTTTTTTTTGCACAGAAACTAGGTTATTAAAGAAAACTTGGATTCAAGTTAATATATTTCATGTCATTGAAAGCAATGTTGAGTGCTGAGAATACATATTGAAATAATACTCTTAGATTAATTGAAATGATTTTTCTTTTAATTCGAAAAACTATGAAACTTAACCTTTTACTCCCTTGTGTCCGGAAATTCCCGAAATTGAAAAATATTAGTTCCAGTCATATGTCGGGTGAATCCTGGCATCGCTGGTTTGGGCTAATTACTTCATTATTGTATCTGAAGTACCTAATCAAGCATTTTCCATAGCCTATCCTGAGCCACAGGTGTTTCAAAGAAAATGTTTCAGCTCTAAGTGGTAATCATTAGTTGTTGTTTTTGAGACCCAGACCGTCAGACCTACCGGAAAGGTGAAAGGTAACTGTTGTGGTAATCATTAGTGAAAAAGTTCTAGCGCAAGTGTTAATCCTTGGTGAATCATTTGATCACGTCCAGAATATGATGCTAAATCCATATCATTTAAACTATATTTAAAACCGAACGCAGAAATAGGTGTTTCATGGAAAATGTAAATTTTCGAATCAGAAATGGCATATCTAGAACCGGGAGAGGAAATCCTACTTAAGTTCCTCAACCCCAACCTGAGTTTGATGCAGAAAACATAACAGACGTTATCTATGTCCTTTCTATAGTGAATTTTGATAAATAGATGTTTAAAATTTTAGTTTGAACGGAGCTCGGAATTGAAAAATTCTTTGTAAATCACCTGTTCTCCGACAAAATTGAATGCTGAATCTATATCAGTTATCATCTTAGCTCTATTTATATCCAATCTTGAGAAATGTTTGAAGTAAAACCAAATTTTTTGAACCGGATATGGAAAAATATGGAAGAAGAAACCCTCAATTATCCCCCTTCCTCTTCGAAATTTTGTGCTGGATCCATATCAGTCATCATCTGAACTGTATCTGCATCAGATTTTGAGAAACAAGTGCAGCAAGAAAAAAATGTAGTAAAAATAAAAACATGGCAAAAATGTTTGCAAGTAAACTCTAAAAATAATTCAAAAGCTGACGTGTCAAAGTTTACAAGACAAAATTTGAAAATACGATATCTTTGGACCAAATGATTACATTTATAGCATATTAATCTTCACTTTAAAGGGCTTGAATTTTTTTTTCGATTGATACCATACTTGATAAAGTACCCCCTCCCCAGGCGGGTAATGACGCCACGAACTAAAAGATTGTATCGCAGAAATTTTTCACAACAATGATTGAAACTGTTAAGTCTCGTGATCATTAGCCATATATAAGTCATGTTATATGCAAATTTTGTCCAATGCTGCCATGTTAAAGAAATATAAAATTTTGAAAAAAATTCCAAATTTTTGTAAAATTAAAAAAAATCGATCTAATTCTAGATTTTACGATGACAAAGACGAATATACAGTTTCGTGAAAACGCAAATAACATTTGTAGCGACTATCGTCTACACAAGAAGTTGACCACAAAAATCAGAAATATGGACGTCATTCAAAAAATAGTCAAAACGTGTTCAGGAGGTCTTAAAACATATATTAGCATCAAAATCTATCAATCAAAAGTTTATGTGAAAGCAATACTTTCTTAATACTATGTATGAGGAAATAAAAATACACATGACAGAAATCTCCAGATATGTAAACGTACCTGTTTCAGTTGTTCTGCTTTTTCGATTTTTATAGGTCAGTTCATTTCTCCAATTTGAACCAAATCTAATCAGCACAAACCAGGCTGACACGATCTACTTAATTGTCAAATTTCATAAAAATTGACTGGACAGATTGTGACCTGGAGTGGATACATATATTGCATACATAGCTCACCAAAAGAAATTTTTCGTGTTCAGTGGTACATAAAACATCTTAATTCAATTTAAATTCGAATTCCAATGACAGTACTCTTTCATTATACATAGAGTCTGCATGGTCTGGAAAGGGATAAAGCAGTGAAAGATTTATTACAATTTGAGTAAAGTCAGTGAGTGAACAGTTCTAATTTATTTGCTTCAATAGGATTATCTAAATAGTAGCAAAAAATTATCGACGAAGGAGTAAAATCTATTATCTTTATCAAATTAAATAAACTCTGATAAAAATATGTGTTCATATATTTAATCGGACGCAAATTCCTTTCGGTTTGCAAATGGAAGCGAATCAGCAAAATAATTTTTGTTGAATAATCATGTTAAAGGAATGAGACATTAATGGTTCTCTATGTTTTTTAAATTATCAGTACTTGACAGATTTAATGTTTCGTTCTTTAATGTAGGGTAGGAAAGACAGTAAAACTAATCTTTATTCCATGAAGCCCTTTTTAAAAAATTTCCAACATAGTTGAAAAGTGTTTATGACTTTGTTCATTCTGTCTACTTGTTTGTCTGTCCGTTCGCACGAGAACTGCCGTAAAAATGACTGTATCAAAATGGAATTTTAGTATGTTTTTGAGATTGTCTGTGGGACATATGGAAATGTAAATGAATAATATAACCCAATTAGTTTTTGCTTGAACCCGAGTTGAGAAAGTGAAATACATTGAACCCTATGGGACGTAATTATTCAAACATTTTTTAAGCTAAGTTAAAATTTACAAATTACTTCGAAAATTTTAGAAAATATGCAAATTATCCCATAGAATATAGAAAAGAATTCAGCAAAGTATGTTCTGTAGTTTTTAAAAAAAATTAATATAATAATTACACCCATATTATATGCTGGCCGTCCATTTGGTTACTCAAGTCCTAGGATGAGTCGGACGGTTTGGGTCTTCAACCCATATTCTAAGAAGAGATCACGTGACACATTTCAAAATAAATCATGGCATCCTTTTTTTTTTTCAGTGTAAAAATTGTGATTGTTAAAGTTCTTTTAAATTTACATTTAGTGTTACATCCATCCTAAAACCGCTTTATTTTTGCTTACTTTCTATGCATCTATATATTCTGCGCCATTGCAATCACAATATTTTTGAGTTTAAATGATCATCAAATTTGATTACTTCTACAACGAAGCCTAATTTTAATGTATGTAGAATGTAAACAAGTGATTCTAAAATGAGTTGTATATGGATTGCTTATTGTTTTTCAAACAAAATTATTTAGCTCTAGAGTCTGGAATAAAAGTAATATGAATGAAATAGTCAGTGCTTTTACATAGAGAGCCAGACAATTTACGTTTCGATGACGTCATTTAAATAAAGTTTATTTTATTCGATGAAGTTTTATGTTTCAAATATAATAAATTGCAGTACCGTGAAAATTTTAAATATATCAGAGCTGAATATATCGCATTTTAGAGATGTTTAAATAAAATTGCATTTCAGTTGGAAAATGTTTCATAATCAATACTTTATGCATGATTGATGTTTCTTTGTTTAAAGTTGTTTGTTGAATAGACTATCAATGAAAACCAGGTCAATAAGAAGTACATAAAAAAACTGTTTTTCGGCAATTATTTTTTCTTCCACCAAAGACCGATGTAGAAATGTTTTGTATAAACTAATTCATCGATTCATCGAGCACAAATCCGAGATTAAATTTTGATGAAAATATGATTGACCGTTCTAAAGTGATGTTTTTACAAACACGTTGACATATAAGTCACTCAAGTCGTGAAATAAGCTCTAATATGGACTATTTAAACAAATTTAAGATAATAAGAGGAGTATAGGATTATTTACCACTTCTTAGAGATAATATTACTCTGATACAGTTGCGCAAAAGGTATTTTCATATTTCAGACATGGCTCTTCGACAAGCCGGCAATCAGCCGCAGACTCGACGACTGCTGATAATAATAATAATAATAATAATTAAATAAATTTATTTACGAACACGAAATGAAGACTGACAGCATGATAAATACATAATTACCTTTCTGGTAGGTTGGACGGTCTGGGTCGTAGAGGAATAAGCATGAGAAATACAACTATGTGATACAACACACTCAAGTGAGCCCATGGGCATCATGAAATAACCAATGAAAGCCAATATAGACCACGCCCAGATGACTGGAGCAATTTGGCACACAGATACGGTAACGACAAGGGGGGTAAATCATAGTTACCCCTGTGCATCAAGTGAAGGTTCTGTACACTCTCGAAATTTTGGCTGCGGTCTAAACACGTCAAAATATTTGCCCCAGTATCTTCATGATTTTCATTTGTGAACTAAGCACATCGAACAGTGGGATTAAGACACGCTGCAAATTTGCCGCTGACTGATCACGTAAAATGTGTTCATATAATTATCATAAAATTTATTTCCGTTTCTGAAGAAGTAATACTGTGCTTCCACCCTTCGCTACAATGGAGTCGCCGAAACAATACGCAAAAAATGTGCTTTTCATGAAGGAGATCCAAAGATGTTCTACTGTGCTCCAAAGGTCAAAAAAGTAAACTTTGGTATCATATTATGAGGATGTGTTTAACATGACGAGAAGTCAACCGCATATTGCAACTGTATCGCAACCGATTTAGTCAAGTTAGAGAAACTATAATGTTTTACGAATTAGTAAATTGTGTTGATAACTATTGATTTGAAGTAAACTATGCTAAAATTTAATATGAAGTGAAATAATTGATAAAGTCGTGTTTGAGCAAAATTAGTATCTGCTTATTGGATACTTAAAATTAATGTTAGGTTTATAAATCAAACTGCTTTTCAGAAACACCGAGCAATACAATTAACAAAAATATGTTGATTTTCTTCGTGATTAAGTTAAATTGATCTCTACATTAGGCTATGTTTTCAACAGTACCGACATTACAGTCATTTGGTTATCCGCAGGATAAGTCGTGTGTTGGCAACATCGTGTTACTTTGCTTTGACAGAGAATCAGCCACTCTTTATCTCGTTTTTCATAACACTGTTCATTCCCACATTTTTTGTTTTCCGCCGAAATAAAGTGACATGCGATTAATCTAGTTGATTCAGTTTTATTTCTAATCAGCGAACGACGCCATTTTTTTTCAGATGTGCCTTTTTGCGTTTGGTAGAAAATTAGTTCTTAATTTTTTTTTCAAGGAAAGTAAAAATCTGATGCTGGGATAAACTTACACATTCCTATTTGCGTTTTTAACACTTTACAACAAAGTTAAAAAGTGTTTATGACTTTGTTCATTCTGTCTGTCCGTTGGCACGATAACGGCCGTAAAAATGACTTAATCAAAATGAAATTTTAGTATGTTGTTCAGACGGTCTGTAGGACCTATCGGAATATAAAGGAATAATATCACCCAATTAGTTTTGGATTGAACCCGGGTTGAAAAAGTGAAATACATTGAACCCTATGGGACCTAATTTTTCAAACATTTTTTAAGCGGATTTAAAGTTCACAAATTGCTTCGAAAATTTCAGGTAAAATTCAAATTATTCCATAAAATATATAAAAAAAATTAGCAAAATATATTCAGCAGTTTTTTAAATAAAAATTAAAATGATAATTACACCTTTTATATGAAGCGGTCACGTGACCATGATATGAAAATATCACGTCACCCACTTCAAAATATAACAAGGCATCCATCTTGTCTCAAAATCGTGATTTTTAAAGTTCTTTTTAATTCATATTGAGTGTTGTATTCGTCGTAAAACCTCTTTATTTTCGCTTAAATTCTGTGCATCTACATACTGAAACAACGCAATGACAATATATTTGAGTTTAAATGATCCTCCAAATTCGATTATTTCTACAACGAAGCCTATTTTTCACTTATGTAAAATGTAAACAACCAAATATGTAGAATGAGTTGTATAGGAATTGCTGTAGTTTTTTAACGCAAAAGTATTTAGTTCATGGAGTCTGCATAGCTGATATGAATGACATATTCATTGATTTTACACAGAGAAGGACGATTTTTTTCGATGAAGTTTTAAGCATAGAGTTTAATTACTTGTAGCTTCATGGTCTAAAATTTTTAAATAAAATAAATTATTTTAGTACTGTGATTAATGAAATGATTTGGAAAATGTTATGAATGAAATGCTGCTTTTATAGAGAGAGCCAGGTGTGTTATTTTTTTCTATGACGTCATTTGAATGAATGTCAGATGTTTTCGATGAAGTTTTCAAATATAATATATTTTTGTAGTATTATGATGATTTTAAAAATATTACCCTGGAATGTATTGCATTTTAGAGATGTTTAAACCAGGCAATTTATATTTCAATGCCGTCATTTGAATGAAGGTCATTTTTTTCGATGAAGGTTTAAGTTTTCAGATATAATAAATTAATGTAGTATTATGATAAGTTTTAAAATATTACTTTGGAATGTATTGTATTTTATAGATCTTTAAATAAATTTGCATTGGAGTCGTAGAGTGTTTCATAATCAATGCTTTAAGCATGATTGATCTTTCTTGTTTAACCTTTTTATAGTCATTTCCTTTTCATGTGATTCAGATATATTTGCTTTATTACATAAAATAGCATAATTCAATAAGAAATTTATGAAGGAGCCTTCATATAGTGGCAAATTATGTCTACACTTCAATTTTAATGCAGCAATCATGCATTTTAATTATCTTTTCAATACTTATTTGGTACAATCATACAATATTTTGGACATCACAGAATCGGAAATGGAAATGCTTAGTGAACACACCCACAGTAAGAGCCCCTCTGAAATTCGATACTGATTCTATAGTCATCATGTAAGCTCTATCTATACTCAATCCTGAGAAATATATATTTCAAGAAAATCTTTTAACCGAAAGAAAGAAAAAAATGCGGAATTGGAAATTTTAATGAACCCCACTACCTTTTCTGGAATTTAACACTGAATTCATATTAGTCATAATCTAAGATCTATCTATAGCCAATCATGAATTAACAGGAATGTGGCGCAACTCGACTTTCTCCTACTAGAATGCAGTTTTAAATAACTTGTGAATTTGCTTAATTTTACAAGAAAAAATTCGAAAGTATGTATTATTGTTCCAAGTGATTTGTTCCAATTGTAGCATGTTACCCTTCCTTTTAAGGCGCTTTAAAAATCTCTCGATTAAATCAAAGTTTGACAATGTACCCCGAGGCTGGTTAATTACGTAACAAACACAAAAAGTGTATCGCGGACATTTTGCACTACAGCGATTGAAACCATTAAGTGATCATGGTCCTGATCATGGATAAGTAACCCGTTTTGCATGATCATGTCAAATTTTGTCTTATGCTGCCATGTTAAGAAAATATAAAATTTCGCTCTCTCGAATTAAAAAAAAAAATCTTTCTGATTATTTCTAATTATTGTGTTAAGCTATATCGATACCAGATTCCGATAAAATGTAAGTTTTTGACAGAAAATGTAAATGTTTAAATCAGAAAGGAAATCATTTTACCTCGTCTGCAATTTGTTATAGAATCCACATATCTCATTATGTAAGCTTTTTCTATAGCCAATCTTGAGAAATCACTGTTTCAAAGGGAAATTAAAGAAACTAGAAGAGAAAATCTTATTGAATCACACTGCCTCCACCAGAATTTGGTATTAAATCCATGCCAGTTATCATCTAAGCTCGAACTATAGCCACCCTTAAGAAATAGATGTTTCACGTAAAATTAAACTTTTAGTAGAAATTTTAAAGACCCCCCCCCCCTCCGTTCTCCCAAGAATTTGATTCTGAAATCAATTCATTCATCATCTGAGTCTTATATATAGCAGATCATGAAAAATATGTTTAAATTAAAACAATTTCGCAAAGACTATACTATAGCAACATTTTTGTCGTCAACGAACATTTATTAAAGATTACAGCTTGCATTTAAAAAATAATTTCTTTTTTCATTTTACGTTCCCAACATAACGCATATACAATGTATACGGAAAATGTTGTGACACGATTAAAAATTCGGCGTCGTATTTTGACGTATTATTACGTTCCGAGCATCCCTGAACACATGAACATACGTAACTCATACAATTCCGAACCAAACTATAAAATTCGAGAAGTTTCCAAAAATTGCAAATTTGCAAGCTTTGCCGAACTTGTAATCAAACTTGTAACCAAAGTTCATCAAACTTGTCAACAAGTTTAAGTGAATAAGGCCTTCAAAAAATAACAATGATTTCCAGTATCGTTTTTTCACTGTGGCAGGCAATATGCTGTGAAGGCCTTTTAGGAGTTCTTAACAGTGTATTTTAATATAGGTCTTATGCTGTTTTACTAACCAAGTGTTTTCATTTTTAGTTTATGTAGAAGTCAGTTCTAATGATTTATTGTTTAGTTTTACAAGAAAAATTTTTAAACTATACGTCACATACAGGATACGCTCATAAGTTCTTATGCATCCCTTTAACTTTCTATTGATGTGTTCTAGTACTGTAAAAGTATCTTCTGCTAATAGGACAGCGACTATCGATTGAGTAAGCTTGCAGCGCTTCTAACGGCGGGTTGAAAAAGTTAAAATTCTTATCTCAAAAACGAAGAAAAATAGGCACAAATTTTCAATTGCGAAACAGTAGAAAGTTCTCTATATAATACAGAAAACATAACGTGTACATATAATATATACAGAATCTATAAAGCATAATGCAAACGAAAGGGATATTTATTGTACTGCATCATTTACCTGCCATTTTTATGCAGCATTTATTTTTACTGCAAATACGTATTGTGGCAATTAATTGAGAAATGCAGTTTTTTTTTATAAAATTCAGTTTTATTCAAGTTTTCTATGGATACATTTAAAACTAATAAGTGATATGACCTCCCCGAGACTTTATAACATCACAAACACGTTTCGGCATGGAATGTACTAGACTAGCACATGTAGTTTTAATTTCAACGTCTCTGAACCATATGTCAATAACGGCCGAAATTAGCTTGTCAATCGTCGTACAGTCAAATTTGTGAAGCCGTTTTTTGACAATAGCCCACAAATTTTCTATGGGATTCAAGTCTGGTGAATTCCCGGGCCAATCCAGTACGGTAATATTTTTTTTGAGCAGAAATTTTTGATTCGCTTCGAAGTGTGACATGGCGCGCTGTCTTGTTGGAAAACGCAATCTCCGTTCGGCCACAGTTTAGCCATGGTTGGAAGCACTTTTCGGGTCAATATGACTCCGTAACTGGCACTGTTCATCATTCCCTCTACGGGAACAAGAGATTCTGTCCCCAAAACGCTGAGACAACCCCAAAACATCTTTTTGGGCGGATGCTTGGGTGCTTGATTGATGTGGTGCTAATTGAGAGGTTCTCCTTGGCTCCTTCTCACGAACATAGATCTAAATCCCTGAACCACAAAATGTGTTTCATCAGAAAAGAGAACTTTCTCCCAGTCCATGTTTTGTATTTCCGTGCCCGTTCCAACCTTTTTTTCTTCATGCGAAGCGTCAGAAGCTGCTTCTTGTACGGTCGACGTGCTCTCCGTCCGCGTTCTAACAGCCTGTATCGCACTGTTGAAGGTGCAATATCAACACCAGCTGCCACCATGGACTTAGACAGGTCAAAACTGGTTAATCGAGGAATTTTAACACTCATTCGATGTAAAGTTTAGTCGTCACGAGTCGAAGTTGAACTTTTTCGGCCGCATCTTCCAGAGCGGTTGGTTCCAGCATTTCCTGTTTCCTGAAACCGCTTCCAGATCCTCCCGACACTTGCTGTACTCGCTCCACATATTTTACCTATTTCCTCGAACGTCTTAGAAGTGTGTTCTCTAAGCGCAATCACTTTAGCACGTGTTTCCGCGCTGATATCCATGACGCTAATGAGCCCCGCAACAACTGAGAAACTACCACTGCGGAACACCTGCCACCTGGCGGAGGAATTTGAACACCTGCTACTTACCAGGTGCATACGAACACCTGCCACTTTGATAATAACTGCAATTTGAACTCTGAGCTAATTTGGAGTGCTTCTTCCTAAGCTTACGTGCGATAAAACGAAAAAAATGACATTTCTCAATTAATTGCCACAATACTGTAGGATAACTCTAAATAAATTTCAGTTAGCTTATTAAGTGAATTATTATTTTTCCATGATGCCATATTCCCGTCATTTTTTTCAGAAGTACTTCTGTATAACTAGGCATTTGGATAATTATTACTATTCTTCGAGCTCATTATTTATCATCTATGTACATATTATGTGCAATCTTCACGACTTCGAATACTAAGTAGGGTATACTAAACAACAGTTGTCAACTATACTACTATACAACAGTAGTTTACTATACAACTATACAACAGTAGTATACTATACAACTGTATAACAGTAGTATACTATACAACTTTGTAATTAGAAATCATAACCTATCTCATTCCATTTTTGACATAGGAATTATAATTTCTTCAATTCGCCGCTTAAGGAGCTGCAAACGTTCTCAATCTAAAGCACATAGTCGCTTTCCTATACTAGTAAACTCTTCTGTTGCAGCTGTAGAACACTTCAATCAAAAATTAAAGGTATGCATAGGGACAGAAACGCTGTATAATAAACTCAACTTTTAAAAAATCATTTTTCTTATTTTACAACTTTTTATATTATTGCGGAGCACTAAGGTTCCGTTGAACCCATTTTGATAAAATTGACATAATGCACATACATATAAATCTCTTATCAAAACATTTTCGCGTCTTTTGAAATCTCTAATAGCATCAGAAACGCATTTTGCACGTATAACTCCCATTATTCAGAAAATACAAATGCTTGAAAACAAATTCCATTTACAAATATTTTCCAGCACACATTATTCTCCTTTCTGAAAAATGTTCTTCCACATCACGTACTGGACGCCATAACGTTTTCTGAATACCAAAAGCGAAGATAAAACAGAAACACGTCTCAAACTTTGTCAATATAAACAAGAAGAATAGAATGTTTGTCAGTCTGGAAGAAGAGTATGGAAAGTGTAGACAAGATAAACGTACTTATACAGCATTCTTAATATAGACAGAGATTTTTTATGTGAAACACCTCAGTAGGGTGAACGGTTAAGAAAATCTTAAAAGAAAGACTCAGATGAAACGGAAATATATGTAATGGAAGTGACATCATGTTGTTACGAATAGATAATAGAAAACCATTGTTATAATTTAAAGCTTTGGGTCGTTTGAACTTGATGACGAATTGGTTGAAACACTGCCAAATTCGTTGAAATGCTTCCAAATTTGCGACTTTTTTGAACTTCTAGGAACTTTTCGTTTTGGAAACTTCTCGAAAGACTAGTTTAAACCATTAGAACAGAGAACCATTAGATGCCATTAGAAATAGATATCAGAAAACCATTGTTATAATTTAAAGCTTTGGGTTGTTTGAAATCGATGACAAATTGGTTGAAATACTGCCAAATTGGTTGAAATACGGCTAAATTGGCGATTTTTTGGGACTTCTGGACACTTCTCGTTCTAGAAACATCTCGAAAGATAACAATAAACCATTAGAACAGAGAACAATTAGAAACCATTTGAAATAGATAACAGAAAACCATTGTTATAATTTATAGCTTTGGGTCGTTTGAACTTGATGACAAATTGGTTGAAATACCGCCAAATTCGTTGAAATACTGCCAAATTAGCGACATTTGGGGACTTCTAGGAACTTCTGGTTCTAGAAACTTCTCGAAAGATAACAATAAACCATTAAGACAGAGAAGAATTAGAAACCATTAGAAATAGATAATAGAAAATCATTGTTATAATTTAAAGCTTTGAGTCGATTTACTTTGAAAAGATGAAGAATTGGGCGTAATATCGCCAAATTGGCGACTTTTTGGGTAGTTCTAGGAACTCCTCGAATATTGTAGATTGACTAAGAACTTCATCTGTTACGTGCTTTTTCTAGAAATTTCCATAGTATGGTATATAAGCTCGTCCTCGTTCGGGCGATTTGTTGGCATGATATGAGTAAAACGTATCTGTCAAACTCAATACAGAAATGTATAATTTTCTTCCAATTATATATAACGCTTAAGCCAATATGTAATTCTTATTATAAATACCATTTAAGTTGAATTACAAATCAATACTACTAGAAAAGTATAAAAAAGTAATTTTTAAATCTGTGACATCAGTGCTCAGACATCTGTGCTATACGTCAGTATGCACTTATCGCTTATGCTGACCGCAAGATGCTGAAAGTGCTAGAAACAGAACGAGAGAAATTTGTGGCTCTTTGAAAGCCCTATAAAGATACATAATTTCAACATTTTTGCAGATGTATGTTACAAACCGATATTCATACAAAACCACAGCGACTCTATGGGACTGGTGTCACCACTGACTCTTTTACCAACCCAATAAAATTGAGAAACCTAATCTTATGAAAAAAAAAAGATAAAAATTGAAATTTTCGTTAAATTACAGCGTGTGTTTTAACAAGCATTTAACTTTTACCTTTTTCGCAGCAATTTGAGCTATTTATTTAAAAAAATATTTAAATAGACGTATTGGCTGATAGTCATTCAAATATAAGCAAAAGTTTTGTATATTACGAATATACATAAGAAAAAACAATATATCTGTCCCTCAGACTGTCTCTCTTATCGTCAAATTTGACGATAAATGTGAATCAGTTCTTTTAGGATATGTTGCAAAGTTGATTATAATTACATATCTTTTTACATTAAATTTAATTTCTTTAATAATTCTTATTTCTTTGTCAGAATTACTAAGTTTATTTTCTTGATTCAAAATATAGTGAGTTTCATTGATAATCTGACAGATACGTTTCATTTTGAGGGTCATACAAAATTCTTACTTATTAGAGGAACGTAGAGAGCATCCCTAACAAAATTAAATTTTGTTATGGATGTCATATAGTAACTACTAAATTAGATAATTTTTCTAAAATACTAATTGAGCTAGGGTAGATAGAGGCAATGAATGCATCGCATAGACAAACACACCGACTGGTATAGTGACTAATACGCAGACAAACATGCACACACAGAGACACCCTGCTAAAACAGTGAATTCGCTTTCGAGACAACACTAAAACCTGTAAATTCATCGAAAATTCGAACACCAATTTTCGATCATACCTCAATATTTTACCTATAAATTAACGCATGTATGGTACAAAAACATTCTTATTGTGGCCAACCCATGTCTTTTCCTGCGAATACACATTATTTTTTTTTCTTTATTTTTTCAGAATACAGTAAATTGAATTTAATTCCACAAAATTATTTTAATACATTTTTATTTTCCCTACAATATATGCTAATACAATATATGGCTAGGTATAGGAAAAGTATTGGAATCATATCGAAAATCTGAACTCGAGTTTTCAGAGGATGTACATGTTTCGAGACCTCTAGGATTATAACACGGAACAACCATTTTCAACGTGACATATGTATGTGTGTGTGTGTGTGTGTGTGTGTGTGCTTGTCTGTGTGCGAGCCTGTGCAATGTATGTATTCACTCTAACAGAAAAACCATTGACGAAATATAACAATATGTAGTAGGTATGTCACTTATAGGTTACCCTGGTTCTGATTAGATTTTGACACTATTTGAAAAATCATAACTTGCCCATTTTTGCGAAATAGCCCGGAAAAATCGTCAAAATCTGCAGGATAACCTACAACTATCTTATCTACCAATTTTTTTTTAACTTCGAATTTTCGTCGAATAGCTTTTGAGCTAGAGTGAATACATATATTTCACACACACATACACACGCAGATGTCGCTTTAAAAATGATGCATCCGTGTTCTAGAGTGCTCGAAAGGTGTAGATCCGTCGAAAACTCGAGTTCGGTTTTCGATCTTTTCCAATACTTTCCTTATACATTCTCGTGTATTGTAGGAAAAAAAAAAATTTTTTTTCTTTGAAAAAACTAAAGTTTGACTAAACCAAGCAACTGTGATGTATGGGGTTAAATAAAGTCGGTACTATTTTACTTTTTCTACAATGCATAGTAATGTACGGGAAAAATATGGTAAGCGTGTTGAAAATTGGAACGTGAGTTTTCGAACAAAATACATGTTTGGAGCACTCTAAAATACGAAAAACGTGTGTGTATGTGTGTGCTTATGTGTGTGTGTGTCTGTATGAGTGTGTGTTTGTGTGTCTGTGTGTCTGCCTGAATGTGTTTTTGTTTATGGGTCTGTGTGTGTGTGTGTGTATCTGCCTGTATATTTGTTTTATATGTGTTTGTATGTTTGTGCGTGTGTTTATATATTTGTGTAATCCACTCTAATTCCAAAACTAGTGGGGGAATTTTGCAAAATCTGGTATGTACGTATTTTATGGGTCTTCCTGGTGTTTAGTAGATATATAATTCGGAAATATAGAATTTTTTTTAGAAATAACTCTCAGAAATTGTCAAAATACAAAATAAATATTAAATATACTTAAATATATTAATTAAATGCTTGTTTTATACGTCATATTTTATGACAAATAGAATAAAAGCACTCATATTACTTTCATAACAACATTTCATAACATTATAATATTACATTTTTAATAATTGTTTTTTTTACCAATTCGTTAATCTTACTAATGTTTCTACAAACTGGTTTTTCTGGAGCTTCAAATCACATGCTGCAAAGTGAAATTTATAATCAGAAAACAAAATGTGCATAATTGAGGTGTGGCAATTTTGATACTGAGAACGCCGACATGTTATTGCTACGAAAGTGCAAAATGCTCTGAAGTCTCTTTTCTACCTCTCACTGACATGCCTTTTGAAAACCAGACGAAGAAAACACTCTTACAGACATCCTTTCCCATGACAAGAATTTACGATTGCTATATACGGAAGTTGAAGAGGCGTTGCCATATTTGGTGATTTAACGACCTTTTTCGACTTTTAGGGGGTTTACCTCAGAATAACGATTAATCTACGAAATATGATATAATTCTAGAAGTTCCTACAAAGAGTCTGTGAAAGGAGTCATCCATCAGTTGGATAGCAGATGACGGGATACGAGCCGCATTGAACTGCGATATTCGTCAATGTTTTAAGAATAGTGGCGGCTGTTTTGTGAAATGAGATACGTTAATGTTTCGAGAATAATATCGATTGTTTTGTGAAATTAGTGGAGCATTTAAGTGCTGTTTTACTGTATATTGTTTCAGTTAGCGCCGTGCTTGTGAATAAACGTGTTAGTTACCCAGAAATGTGGACTCATTCTTGTATCCTAAAAGTATACCTACGATACCAGAGGATAATTTGTTACATTATGAAATCTAGAAAGTCAGTACTATGTACTAAAATTGTTGTCGGAATTTCCAAAATAATATAAGTCATCGGCATTGTTTGGAATCATATTTTAATATACAGGCAATTCTTATGGCAAGATGTATGTTTAAACGCAATATAGAATGTACTTTATGTTTACTTTGGTATATTTTAAAATCTAGAAATTTTGATATAATTTACTACATTGCAGCCGAGTTGGAAAGTATACATTATTTTAAAAGAGGAAAAAATCATTGATGCATTTGGAAAAAGTAGCTTGATAATATAATGATTAGAATCAACATTCGATAACCAATACATTTTGTATCAGCGATAAGTAACGGCGAAACTTGTATTGCAATGCTTCCCAGTCCTGATCACATAGATCCTAAGAAATAGATGTTACTGTGAGACCAGGAGACATTTTGGCAGCGGTAGTGTACACAGATTTATGATGTCTACCAAGCCAGACAAAAGCGCAGACGCATAGGCACCAGTTCACGACTGGCCTGACTCGGAAGTTCACAAAAGCAATAAATAAGGGCGCTTTAATAACAGGTGCGGTCGAGTCAGAAAATTACAGGGGCCAAACCTGAACCCATCAGGTTGATTAAAGAATTAACCAATTAGGAAGTGTTGCTGCATCGCCCTGAGGACAACCAATGCAATACGGAGGGCGTATCTGGACCTGAGGCAACAAAATGCGGCAACATGAAAAAGATTAACAGATACGTTTCAATACTCATTAATATACACATTTCTTCAAGAGATGGTGTGAAGATTCGATATTAAGGAATGGTGTGATTCGATTCACTTTAAGAATTGAGAGGCTATGCGGACCAAGAGTGTGTTTTAGCAATCAGTATGCAGATAGAAATATGGTGTAACGATCATTATTCAAATATTAAGAAGTGGTGCAACAATGAGTGGCCCTCATTCGGTCCAACGTCTAAAGGCAATAACATAGGTATGTACCAGTCAGCTGTTATAAAAGGTCGTAATGATTTTAGGCAAACAAATACCTGGTCTCACAGACCCAGTCTCCTCCTTAAATATATATCTATATATTTAATGTAAGTGAATCTAAAATGTATATGTTTAATAAATAATGTTGGTTTTAAAGTTTAAAGGTGAACTTAATTCTGTAGTATAATTTAATAATTATATTTTTAAAAATTCGCACAATGAAATTATGGTGAGTTATTGCGGCAACAATGTAATATACGGCTATATGATTTACGGGCAATTTAAGATTGGTAATTTAAGTCAACCCAAATAGCTAATCATTATGTATAAAGGAGAAAACTCCACCTTTAACTTTCACCACAGTTATCAAGGAAATATAATATTTTATTCGGAAGTACCCTAGAAGCAAAAATATAAAATTCCCGTGAGCTTCCTAGCTCCTCCCAAATCTAAAATTTGATGCTGAATCCATATCATATTATCTAAGCTCTAGCTATAGCTAATCTTGAAAAATAAATGTTTCAAGTAAAGTATAAATTTTTAAACCGTAAACGAAAAAGGAACCAGTACTGTAAATTCTTTGCTACTCCTTTTATATCCTTCGTAATATAATGCTGAATTCATATCAGCCCTCATCTAAGCGCTATATATAGCAGGTTCTGAAACACAGGCGCTTTAAAAACATTTAGTAAAAATAATAGCAAAGCAAAATTTTTGCAACTAATTACCTGCCATTAATGTGACGTCACTTAAAAATGAAATAAAATCGTCAGTGGCTCCAATCATATGGTGCTGAAATGAAGTTTTGCAAATGACATATTTTCATAAGTGGTTTGTCATCTTTAGGCATGTTTATAAAAGAAAAGTAACTTTTTAAATTCATCCTTAGACATGTTTATAAAATTTCACCTTTCCAAAATAGTACAACATATCGAAGTTATTTTAAGATTTCTTTGGCAAAAG
This sequence comes from Amaurobius ferox, assembly GCA_951213105.1. Lineage (NCBI taxonomy): Eukaryota > Metazoa > Arthropoda > Arachnida > Araneae > Amaurobiidae > Amaurobius > Amaurobius ferox. The sequence continues at coordinate 119,484,534 of OX578151.1, forward strand.
CTACAAATTTAGTAAAGTGTCTTTATTTAAAAACACCACTAATGACCTACACAAAAGTTTACAAGAGTGCGAAAGCGCTTGTAGATGCCATAACTTCCATCATCAGTGGCAACTTTATCATTGCCACTGATGATGACCTTTATGACGTCTGAAGGAACTTTGACAATCTTATAAAGTCTTGTGCACGTCATTAGTGGTCTTTTTAAATAAAGACATTTTGCTAAATTTGTAGTCTTTACTAAAATATTCTGAAACATCTGTAGACGTGTTTCCGTACTTATAAAAAATATCAAAGTTAAAATGACTATGTTTCGATAACGAACCGATCTAACACCCAATTATATATCGTTGTAAGGCTTCCAAAGATCTACAGATTGCTGGCAACGTTTTAGAGGCAAAGCTATAGCTGCCATCATTAGTTTTACTTCGATTTCGACCAAATACCCCGATCACTGACTCCCGGTCAAAATATTAAATCGTTTTACTAACTTGCTGAACCGCATACGAGGGGAAGGTATAATATATAAGGAAAACTACAGCAACGTAAATAAGCACAAATTGCAAAATAAAGCAGCATGATTTTGTTATTTGTGCTCTAGTTTGTACTCCGTTTCTGTTATTCGTGCTTAAAAATTATAATGCTGCATTAATTTGTTATTGGTGCTTATTTACATAGCTCTAGTTTTCCTTGTGTACATTATTTAGTTATTTGTGCTTATTTACGTTGCTCTAGTTTTCCATATCCTTTGCTTAAAGTATATTTTACTTATTGAAGCGTAGAAAGTGTTTACATTTTTCGTAACGCTTCGGTATGCCAGAGATATCCCATCCACAGCGGTTATTCACATCAAAATTACACATTATAACGTCAAAACTACTGTGAAATCAAAGGAGTCCCAAGAACAGTATTGCATAGGGCCACCTATAATGTAAATCCACCTCTGATGGGAGGTCATGAGCTGCGCATGATAATTTGCTCTTTCTTGTATAAACAAACATCCTAGTTTCCAAAACTCGGAATGACTTTGCGAAAGAATTTCGGCCATGCAACTTCTTCCAAGCTTTCATCTCTTCAATAACCATACATCCTGAAAAAGAACTGTTTTAAAAGTTTTAGCCGAAAATATTTCTCGGAAAAGCAAGCACCAGTCTAGGCAAAAGCAACGCAAACATTTGCATGACATCATACAAATTTAAATAAAATATTTTCACTTAGCTGCGGCTTCCGTGGCCATAATTCATTCTCAGTGTTTTGGAAGTTTATTTAAATTCTGAATTATTTTAAAATGCGAGTAGATCTTTTTTTTCTTCTTTCATTGCCTTTTGTTATGTTCGGGGTGTTAAAAAATTGTACAGCAATTTATTTTCGTCTTAGTATTATGACAGAAAAAACAAAAATTCAAATTCAGATTTATCTCTATAGGAGAGAATTAAGGGAAATAAGTATAATAGTTTCGATGTGAAAAAACAGATTTTGAGTGAAAAAGCGTATCTTACATGATAAAAGCAGTAGTGTGTGTGTCAGTGTGTGCATGTATGTACTATCCAGGTCTTCTGTCTTATCCGAATGTTTAGAAATGCAATTGTACGGCGGGAAAATTTATTAAAATTCTGAATGATACAATTGAATAAATTATTCTTTCTTCAGGAACAGCAAAAAATAAAGAAATAAAAAATAAATAGATAAATAAATTTTTAAAAATATAAAAATATAAAAGCAAACACAATTGTTACCGTAGAAAATTAACTAATTAGAATGAACAAAATACGGAACAATACAAATAGTAAATGAATAGGACAGAAGCCCAAACGCAACCTTTATAAAATGTTATATAAGTATAATTCCATCAATAAAATTTTTGAAGAACCTCAAACGGTGTCATACCCTGACCAGTAGTTAAGTAATCTGATCATCTACTTCTTAGCTTTGATTACATATTGTTCAATGCTAAAAATTGATTCCTTTTTTTCTTTCTACTCCTATGACCTCTTAAATCCTAATGCCTCTTAAAATTACATTTACATGCCGAGTTTTAAGGCTATAGCTCATTTTTTTTTATGGGTGCATATATTTTTTCCAACAGAGTGTATTTGGATTTCTGTATGCTATACAAATACATTTTATGTACATTTTAATCGTTGAAGAACTTAGTTAAACTATTAGTAATAGTAGTTTTCCATTTTAAAGACGAAACAGCATGTTTTAATTTCTTTTAACTTTTAGTGTTAAAGTTCAAGTTTGATAATTTACTATTATTTCTATTTAAATGTCGTTAGAAAGGCTATAAGATAGATGTGTCTTTTAGTGAAAATCAATTGTTTCATTCATCTTAAAATTTCATTTAATGATTACTTAATGACCTAGTGTCCATTATTATACATATAGAAAGTACTATTTACTTTCTTCGCTGAAAACAATCAAAAGACAAAATTCTTGAATAACTGCATTTATATGTTACTACGAATGCGATATTTTTGTTGTAGTATGTGTGAAAAAAAATGTAATTTCTAAATACTTAGCAGAATAAGTTTTTGATGAACTTCTCGAAAATATTTAGATCTTTGGCTTTTATCAAATGAGCCAATGGATCAAAATTTCATTCGAAGCTTTTAACTTGTTAGAAAGCTATCTTACAGAATCACTGACAGACATGAAAACGTCACAAATACTGATCCTCATTCAAGAATTTTCAAAACATTCAGATATTTTCAAGAAAATCATCGGCTTGTTGCCATAATACAAATATATTAAGTACCGTAGGGATAGTAATAGTAGAATTTCCCATAATAATAACTCGTTTTATTTTATTGAATTATTGCCTTATGATTTTAAAACAATAGTGAGCTTCATAGTTAAATCCTGCTAAAATGTTTACTATTCTTTCTTTTTGAATAACAGTGAAAGGGACGGTCGCAAAAAAGTTAACTGATAATATTCATAGTTTCATTTAATCTTTGATTTCGCATTAAGTTTACGTAAATGGTTATTTAACGATGCAGTCAGACTCCATTAATATCAAGAACAAGGTCTTTATAGAGATAATTATTTGGAGTTTCTGAGTGACAATTCTATTTTGCAATTGATGTTGTATAACTAAGTACAATATTCTGCTACTTTTATGTTTTTTTAAGAACACTTTGGGAATGATTGTTGATCTGTCGCTTTTTTTCTAAACTTCAAAAGTCACTCAGGATTTTTTAATTAAACAAAAAGTATACTTATTCATAAAATACATATTAACAAAATATCTACCACTTTATGAAACACAAGTAAAATATTTTAAAATTCCTAAAGGGTATTGGTCATACCTGGGACTCAGTTTGTCATTTTGTGCTTTTCGACTTTGCATTACCACGTGTGTTTTTACCACGTGGCTCAGCTATTCGTACTTCGAGTGATTTGACCCTGATTTATGATGGATTTGGACAACGACCTTTTGGAGAAGACGAAGGAAGTTGCTAGTGAGCTGGAGGATGATGATGCTCGACCTCTCAAGGATGCAATGAATGCATATCTTGAACGCCTGCCGGACGCTGGACTTCTTGCCGCAAAGACCCAGGAAGTGAAGGATGCGGTGAACTATTATGGAATGGTGATCTACGTGCTGACCCTGTATATCCGGGATATGCTCAAGTATGGACTCCTCGGACAGGACAAGGACTAAGTCTCCCGGATTCTAGGTTCGTTCAATTTTGTGGATTATTTTTGTTGTGCTGTGACATTGGTAAATTTAGAAATTGTGATAGTGATATTTATGTGATCTTTAACTCAGTTGAGGAGTATAATGATAGAGTAATTAGAGCTAAACTGTTAGAGTTAGGAATAATGAATGAAATTAAACTTGTTGACAAAACTGAAACGGTTGTAAATCCATGTAAAAGGGCTAGGATAGAGGAGTTTACCACTAAGGGAACTCCTACTAAAAATCAGGATGGAAATTTAGAATTAAAATCTAATGACCATGATAACATGGACTGTGATGCTGCTAGTGATAGTGTTGTAAATGAAAAGGTTAGTGATAATGTTGTAACTGTAAATGAAAATGTTAAAACTAAGACTTATGCTGAAATTGCCGCGCAACCTGTTCAATTTAAGAGTGCACCTAAACCTAAAGCGGTTGAAAATAGTGTTAGAGAAAATATTATGAAGGTAGAAAAAAAAGGACCAAAAGCAGAAAGTTTCTTCATAAAGTTCAGAGACAGCAATCAGGCTCTCCTTAAAAAGCTAAATGAAATTACAGGCAATAAAGTATCTGGCAAACTCTCAGGAGATATGCTCAAACTAATACCCAATGACGCTGACTCTATAGGGTTATTCAGCGCCATTTGACTAGCGAGAAAATCCCCTTTCATAGCTTAAACCTAAAAACTGAAAGGCCAAAAAAGGTAGTTTTGAAGGGGCTACCAACTAACTATTACATTGAGGAGATTAAAATGACGCTAACATCCATTGGATTAGATGTAGTCCGGGTTTCTCAATTGAGAAACACAAAAACAAGATTACCCCTGCCGATCTTCTTACTGAGCCGTAGGCCCACTGAAGACTGGCAGAGGATTTACAGACTGACAAGGTTAGGATACTTGGCTGAGAAGGTAGAGGCCTTCAGAGCACGGGGCTTTAAGATTTGCTATCCCTGCCAGCAGTTCAACCACTCCTCTGAGAACTGCAGTATGCCACCAAAGTGCCTGAAGTGTGCACAAGATCATTTAACACGGGACTGCCAGAGACCCAGGACAGAGAAGGCAACGTGTGCAAATTGTAATGGAGACCACCCGGCGAACTTCGGGCAATGCCCGAAGAACCCCTGGAACAGAGGAAAGGCACCGGGTATGCCCCCCTCCCCCAAAAAATCAGATACCACCTTGGAGGCAAAAGGCCCTTGGACTAAACCCCCAGGCACCCCCTCAGGGCTCCTCGCACATAGTGCCACAGATAAACAGGCACCAACCTTCATCACCTTCCAGATCGGTGCAAGAGCAGGCTCCCAAATCATCGACCTCTAGATAATTGACCCTGGAGGAAGTAAGAGCGGCTACAGCTGCCATTAAAAGGAGATCTGAAGCAGAAAAAGCCAGACAGGCAAAGGATAGACTGGATAGGAAAGTTGAGGAATGGAAAGATACTAAACGAGTCAGGGAGGAAGAAGAGCTCGCGCAAACCCAGCTGTTAGTTAAAGCGGGTGAAAAAAACCAAAAGATTATCGAGTTCCAAAAGAACACTCACAAAAAAGTGCAAACCACGGTTGAGGCTGAGGAAATGGAAGCGGAGACTGAACCGACTGATAAATCTGATGCTGAATAGATGGAGGATATCCTCAACCGCATCAGAGGATTTATCAGCATGTTCAATCTAGACGATATAAAACATCTGTTGATGCAGTTCGCAGAGTTAGTACAAAAAAAGAGCGATCCTATGGTAATGGTCTTTGAGGCCCTTAAAAAAATCGCGGATTTTAAGAGTAACAGTGAGAATCAAACTCGTCATGAGCTAGGTCCCAAAAAGAATCCTTTAAGATAATATTTTGGAATGCGAACGGCATATCTCCAAGAATAAATGAACTTAGGAACTATGTAAACGAAAATGGCGTAGACGTCTTATTAATTCAGGAAACTAGAGTTAGAGAAAGTAAAAAACTAAACATAGCCAACTATATATGCTATCATAATCTTAGCTCAAATACTAATGCTAGAACGCCCCATTGAGGAACAGCAATATACATTAAAAGAAATATTCCCCACGAGGAACTAAACAACATAAATCTTCAAGGTATAGAAAATACTAGTATAAAATTTAAAATTAATAATACTAGCCCGTTTATCCTAACCTCAACATATGTCAAAAATATCAGTAGAGTAGATGTAGCTGCGCAACTGGAATTGCTTTTCGCGCGATATCCAAACACGATACTCGCAGGCGACTTCAACGCGCACCATCGAGCATGGGGCTGTAGGAGAGCCAATTCACGCGGCACACAGATACACAGACTGCTGAACACTACAAACACTAACATTATTGCACCATCGACACAAACCTGCTTTGCAGGCGCCAACGGATCTTTCATAGACTTTGTCCTAACGCGAAACATAGATTACGCTCACACTATTAGTACCCTGGATGAATTCGACTCGGATCATCTACCGGTACTGGTGACATTCGACCTGAACACGCCTCTTCCAGCCTCTTTGGGACAAGAGAGGGTCAACTGGGAAGTATTCAAAAGAGCACTCTTCGAGCCGCACTTGGCAGTACCTAACATAATGAGCACAGCGGATATTGACTCTGCCACGCACACACTCACAACAGAAATCAAAAGAGCAATTGCCTCTGCCACAACACATCGTGAGTCTCCAAAAATGCCCACACTCTCCCACTATGTCAAACAATTAGTCAGGCAAAGAAATAGAATACGTAAGACATGGCAGGCTAACAGAGACCCCGCCCTTAAAAGGGAGCTTGACAGACTCACGTGCAAAGTCAGGGAAAAAATTGTCGCAGAAAAGCAGCAACAGTATAAAGAACTAATCGAATCCCTTAGCCCAGAAGATGTATCGCTCTGGCAATTCGCAAAAAGATTCAGGAAACCTCAAATTAAGCTCCCGCCACTAATAGATGGTGCTAAAATCGCGTACTCAGACGAGGAAAAAGCCGAGGCGCTCGCATGCCATTATGAAAAACAATTCCAACCAAACCACGATCTAATGTGTCAGGACACCTTAAGAATGGTTAGGCAAACCTTAAATAACTTCAGGAATTCCCCGGTAACGGCTGAGATTAACCCAGCCACCCCGTAGGAGATAGTAGAAATCATTAAAAATCTCAAAAACAGTAAAAGCCCAGGGCACGACAAAATCAGAAATATTGCGGTTAAAAACCTACCCTTAAACGTAATATGTTACTTGACTATCTTAATAAATAAAATATTAAAACTAAACTATTTTCCCAAAGAATGGAAGGAAGCGATAATTATAACAATCCATAAGCCAGGTGAGGATGCCACAATTCCAGCCAACTACAGAACAATTAGCTTGCTACCGACACTTAGTAAAATTACTGAGAAAATAATTCTTAAGAGACTGAACACGAACCTTAGTGAGAAAGACATTATCATTCCGGAGCAGTTTGGATTTCGGCCAAAGCACTCCACCACTCATCAATTGCTGAGAGTGGTAGAGTACATATCTTCTGGGCTCAATAATAAGACACCCACAGCTGCGATTTTTCTGGACATACAAAAAGCCTTTAAAAAGTATGACACTGTGGATTAGTGTACAAACTGATCACATTAAAAGTCCCTGACGCTCTTGTCAAACTTTTAATCTCATACTTAAATAACAAACACTTTCAAGTCAGAGTAGGAGGTAACATATCTACACCCAAGCTCATGGGGCCAACGGCCGTACCGTGCTGAAAACACCGGTTCTCGTTAGATCACCGAAGTCAAGCAGCATCGGGCGCGGTTAGTACTTGGTGGGTGACCACCTCGGAACACCGCGTGCTGTTGGCCATCTCGGGTGCGGTATCCCCGTGGTTTGCGCGCTAGATTTGCACGCTACCACAAATGCCGCCGTGTTCATGCGGAGTACGATCACGTTAAACATGTGGGTCCGTAAGTCCTTCCGAGAGGTTGGTGGTAGGGGAAGGAGGGTACGGTCCCTGTGGATGCCTCCCCCACTGGGTTCCGGTCTAAATTGGGTGGCACTTCACGGCCGTCCATACAGTTACCTTACACCTTTCTGGTAGGTCGGACGGTCTGGGTCTCAACAACAACAACACCCAAGCTCATTAAAAGTAGTGTACCGCAAGGTTCTATCCTGGGCCCGACACTCTTTAACATATACCTGAACGACATCCCCAGGACTCCAAACACAGAGCTGGCACTCTATGCAGACGACAGTGCGATACTTGCAAAACACCCCTATGTCTCAGTAATGCACAGACAGCTACAACAACACTTAGACATACTCCAAACTTGGCTGAAAAATGGCGAATAAAATTAAACCCCATAAATGTCATTGGATTTATTTCTCTAGAAAACGGAAGCCTCCGCCGCCTCTGTAGATAAACAACCATGCCCTTAAAGCGGAAAAATCTACTAAATACCTAGGTGTAACGATAGATTCCCACCTAACCTGGAAACAGCACGTAACAAACTTAATCAAAAAAGCGTATATGGCCACAGGAGCCTTATACCCAATGATAGGAAACGGAAATCTAAGTTATCAAAATAAACTCCTAATTTATAAATCGGTCATCCGCCCGGGAATGCTGTATGCAGCACCCGTATGGGGATATGCCTGTAAAACTACAATAGACCTCCTAGATACAAAACAAAACAAAATCCTACGAATTATCAGGAAAGCTCCCAGGTACTTAAGAAACTCGGTAATTAGGAATGACTTCAAAATTAAAACTGTTAGAGCCCAAATTAAAAAGCTAGCGCTTAAATTTTACAAAAATTTGCCATCCGTTCCAAACGAACTGTTATTCAATCTGCATGACTATGATCATCGCAAGGCCAAATCCCGTAAGAGACTCCTCGCTGTTCTAAACATCGATAATCGGAATTAAAAGATCCCACCTCAAACATCTGATTTTTAAATAAAACTCGCGACTTTTATTTTATAAAAAAAAATTTCTAAACTCTAAACTGCCAAAACGCTAGGTAACCCTTAGATCTGCATCAACCCCCCAAACTGCTTAAACTCTAAATGTGCAACAAACTGCCAAACTAGGAGCTAGGACAATTAATAAAAAGTAGTAAATAAAATCCTCGAACCTCCAATTAGGATCACTGAATTAATGTCACAGTTTGACGATAAGAACCACATATTGAAACTGGAGATTAAAGGCGCTTCGCGCCTGGTGCTCTCTCATATACGACACTCGACTACACTACCACATTTTAAAGTTTTCAATCATATAAAATGTTCTCTAATAAATAACTCAATGTTAAATAAGCACATGAGTATTCATTCACCAGCGTCTCATCACGATTTGCACAAAAGTTAGAGAACTCAGATATGGGCGGCACATAACTTTCTCTGCAGACACATATATTCACGTTCTCTTTATTTCTTCAATAATTCATTACATTGGATTTAATTGCACAAAATAACACCCATAATTATCCTATTCTAGCCGCCTTCGGCGACCAGCCTGATCGCTACCTTTGAAAATTCTTACCGTTGCAAACTCGCTGACGCGACCTCCCAGAAAGGTGTAAAGTAACTATTTGGACGGCTCGAAAGTGCCACCCAATTTAGACCGGAACCCAGTGGGGGAGGTCTCCACAGGAATCATACCCTCCTTCCCCTACCACCAACCTCTCGGAAGGACTTACGGACCCACATGTTTAACGCGATCGTACTCCGTGAACATGGCTGCAGTTTTGGCAGTGGCGGGGATCGAACCCGTGCCTACCGATTGCAATTCCCGCCCGCTAATTTAAATTTTATAATAACGATAAAAAATTTTAATTTGACCATATGCCAAGCTCTTAATTCCATTATTTGAAATATATCGTAATATCATTTAAAATATCGTCATTCTATCGTTCCATCATTTAAAATATTCATAAATTAAAATATCCATTTAAAATGACCATATGCTAAGCCCATAATTCCATGATTTAAAGTATCACGTAATTTTCTAACCCGTCTCCATGGAAACACGTGACGTCCCCGGCGGGAGAAAATCGGATCTTCTGAGAATTATACGAGAAATTTAAAATTATTACTTCTTAAAAATTCCGATCCTGCGGCCATTTTTAATTATTTCTTGACCATATTGGGCATGTAAGAATGTGTGATGTTTGAGCTTTCTAAAAATGTAAATTATTAGTCGAAATACACCGAACTTTTCCTGTTGCGAGGATTTAAAAATGAAAGTTCGGTTTTTTTTAGCCCAAAAGTGACTTTTGTTTTAAAATCTTTAAAAAATATTAGAATTTATCACTGAGATTTAAAATTGATATATTTTTATTCGCAAATGATTGCTCTTTCCGGTCGTGTGATTTGTTTTTTTCTACGACGTCTGGATAGTGGAGAAAAAAGGGCAAAAATGGAAAGAAACGATCGAAATCGCATAAAACATTATATAACAAAAAAAATTAAAATTTTAAATGTCGGTTTTGACGTGTCACCTCCCCCCCTCCCCCGGGTCTCTGGTTACTAAATTTCATAGCTCTCCGACGCGCGGTCGCTGAACCTATAGTGTATAAGACAGACAGACACACACAAACGCACAGACATTGATTACACTGAATGTGCATTTTTAATTCAATTTCCGTTTTCATTTGGTAAATGGATTATTTGAAGAGGTGGCTTATCGAAAATGCGGAAGAACTGAAATATCTTGAGAACGGTTAGTCCTAGAGTAATGGGGTTAGACTTATTCTTTTTGTAATCAACATTTAAGTATAAAATAAACATTGAATTGATATATTTAAGCATATATTGTCATTTACTTTTAGATTTAACGATTTTTGCTGGTAATTTCGTAAAAAATAGCAGGTTCTATGTTTCCGAATAGTACCAAAATCTAATCAGCATCAGGGTTACCCACAAGGGACTTACCTACGAAATGTCATGAAATTTGGTCAATTAGTTTTAAGTTAGCATGGATACAAAATCAGCGCAGTCAGGCAGACAGACACACACGAGCACACAGACACACACACAAAGGTCACGCTAAAAATGTTTTTTTTGTGTGTTCTAGAGGTCCCGAAACATGTAAATCCGTCGAAAACTCGAGATGCGATTTTTGGAACGATTCCAATATTTTCCCTATACATTGCCATGTATTGCAGGGAAAGTAAAAATCTGATGTGACCAACACATGACTTTCGCTGCAGATTCAAATTTATTTTGTAATTTTTTGTTTCATTATGCATTAAATTGAGTTAATTGAGGAAAATAATATAGATAATTTTCTGATATTATATCCATTTCTTTGCAACTTCGTTTCGTTTGGCAACTCAATGAATTTTAAATTCTTCAAGTCCTTAAAATTCCAAAAACTACAATGTCTCTAGAACTGTTTATCCTACAGTCATGGGGCCAGATTTATTCGCTTGGTTGTCAAATTTTACATGTAGAACAAGTACTTAATTAATATATTTCATCAATTTTAGTCATTTATTTCAGAGTTTCATTGCATTTCACGTGTAGTATTTTATTTTTGATCGAATATATTAGATTTGCGGGTTATTTTGCAAAAAAAAAAAAGACAGATTCTTTTTTTTCATATCGTATCAAAATCTAACCACCAATCCAGTATCCTACGAGCGACTTATCTACCAAATTTTGAATTATTTAATCAGTTAGCTTGTCAGCTAGATTTGATACATACAGTTTTTGCTGGCCATTTCGCAATAAAGGCAGGTTCGTTTATCCCGAATGGTACCAAAATCTAATCAGCACCAGGATCGCCCACCAAGTATCTGCCAAACCTATCTACCAAATTTTATAAAATTTAGTAGATTAGTTGAGTTAGAGTGGATATATATAATTGGGTATATATATATATATATATATATGTATATATATATATATATTTGGTATATGGGTGAATCACGTGATAGAAATAAAAAAACAATGGAGTTTTTCAAAAATGCGTATTTAAGGGGGTGGGTACTCCAAACAAAAGCATTTGAAATGTGAAATGCTAGAAGAGCATGCTTAGCGATGAGATAGAGACTTCAAAATTGGTTTACGGATAAAAAGTTGGAAAGGAAGAAAGTGTGCAATTTCAGTTCTCCAACATTTGCTATTGTAGGGGGCGCCGCTCACTAAAATGTTCGAATTGCCGAACAAATGAAAAACGCATCCTTTACAATGTGATAGAGACTTAAAATTTAGTATACGGGCTAACCATTTGACAAAAAAATTAAAGATGAATACGGTTTGACAAAAATGTTCATTAACTGGGAACTACACAGAAAAACGGTAGAAAGGTGAAGTGATAGAAAAAACATGCTTCTCGATAGGATAGAGACTCCAAATTGGGTGTACTGGTAGATAGTTTGAAAGGAAGAAAGTGTGAAATTTCAGATATCCAATATTTGCTACATTAAGGGGTGCCGTATTCTAATATGGTCAATTTTCCGAATAAATGAGCCACGCTTCCTTCTAAATGTAATAGAGACTTGATATTCGGTATATGGGCCAATCATCTGATAAAAAACCCAAGACAGAGTTTTTCAAAAATATTCATTTATGTGTGTGCTTCACAGTAAAAAGTTAAGAGGAGAAAGAATAAAATAGGGGTGTCTCGGGCTGAGACAGACTTTAAAGTGGTGTACGGGTAGATAACTCAAATAAGTACGCCGACCCACCCGAAGGTATACGGGAGAGATGCTTCATCGCTGCAATAGCGCTCCCAGGACACCAGGCCGTGGTCAAAGCCACGGCGCTCCACCCCATCCGCACGCCGCCAGCCAAGACCAAACGCGCGGGCAGGGGGCACAAGACGCCAAAAACCAGCCCGGGCAACCACGGACTACGATCTGTGAGAGTCATCCTCTGAAAGTCCCTCACACTTTATTAACTCAACTACAAATAATACAGGAACCCTTCATTTAGGGTTAAGCCAATCCTTCCTTCATTGTACGGGTAGATAAAACGAAAGGAAGTAATACACAAATTAAATTTCTGAATATTTCTTTCTTTAGGGAATTCTGCACACCAAAATATTCGATTTGTCAAATTAATGCGAAAAAGCGAATTATTAAAAAAATTACATTATTCATGGTTTGCTTATTGATTTTCAACGGGTATTCGGCTAGCATAAATTAATTGTCCGTCTGTCTGTCACGCTTTTTTAGGCACTTCCCGAATAGACAGAGACTTGCAATTTGGTACACGGCTCGATCGTTCGATTAAAAACCCTGGAAAAATCGAATTTTTCGAAAACGCTCTCTCAAGGAGGTGCTTCACATTAAAACGTTCGAAAAGTGAAATGATAGGAAAGCATACTTTGCCATGAGATAGAGACTTACAATTTGGTGTATGGGTAAAACGTTTGAAAGGAAGAAAGTGTGCAATTTCAGATTTGAAATATTTGCTACTTAAGGGGGTGCTGCACACTAAAACGCTCGGTTTATCGAATAAATGAGAAACGGCTCCTTTAAAATTTAATAGAGGTTTGAAACTAGGTATATGGACTAATCATTTTATGAAAACACCCAAGACGAATATAATTTTTCAAAAACACCCAAGACGAATATAATTTTTCATAAATGTTCGTTTAAAGGGGTGCTCCAGAGAAAAACGTCCGAAGGGTGTATTTATAAAAAAACATGCTTTGGGATGAGATAAAGATTTGAAATTTGGTGTATGGGTAGATAGTTTAGAAGGAAGAAAGTGTACAATTTCAGTTTTCCAATATTTTCTACTTTAGGGGGTGTCTCACACAAAAATATTCGATTTTCGGAATGAAGTAGCAACACCCCTTTTAGAACGTGACAGAGGCTTGATATTTGGTATATGGGCGAATTATTTGTGAAAAAACCCAAGAAAATAGAGTTTTTCAAAAATGTATACTTAAGGGATAGGTATTCCACAGAAAAACATTCGAAAGGTGAAATGATAGAAAAAGCATGCTCCGCGATGAGTTGGAGAATTCAAATTTGGTATACGATTATTGCGAGGACTTTACTTTTCAACGGGTATTCGGCTAGTCATATCCCTGAAAGCGCAGTGTCAGTATGTCAGAGCGCCAAATGCACCAAATGCCCGAGGGCTGAAAAAACTTATATACACTAATTCGATCGTGCTGAATCCAAATATGGAATCCGTTCTTAAATAAACTCTTGAATCTGGTGAAATATCTTGGCCTGTTTTGCTAACTTTGTATTCATAGTCTCAAAGAATTTGCTACAACATAATGCAATTGCGTGGCTATGAGACATTAATTCCTATAGAAATAAAAGGAAAATTGATTCAGCTCATGGAGTTAGAGATGTGTTAATATTGAGAAAGGAAGATATAGAGGAAAGTTAATATTGAGATGTTATCCCGATTTAAAAAATCAGAATACGAATATTTAAGCCATCGAGTTAGACAGACTTGCTTCCTGCTTTATCTTCAAATTCACGTTTTAAGCAATGCAATGAATGCAAACTGTGTTTTTAGATAGATTAGTTGGAGCTCAGTATTATGACTCATAAAGATAGACTCATAAATTTGACTCATAAAGTATCACTCATACAGTTGACTCATAAAGTATGACTCTTAATGTTAGCCCCTTTTCTTCCATGGTATGACCAGCAATTGGAAACTTGAGATAAAATGTTTGATGTATTGAACTTGATAAATTCATTTGTTAAAAGGTCTAGGGGATCATGATTTATTGAGTTATGTTAGGGGTTGGTATAGTATGTTTATTTTGATAAAGAATCGTATAATAAATTGCAATTTTGAATGGGATAGTAATTTCTTTTGAATGGCTCGCATGTAACTATGGATAAATTTCATAAATCATTAAATTTCATGATTTATCGATATAAATAACAAAAATAATGCAATGTTAATGAATATCTTAACATGTTATTTGATGTATTCAACGATTTTGGAATGAAAAACAAAATAAAGAAAGTTTCGCAATTCTAGCTTATGGCTAATATGCAACTGTCAATAGAGAAATATTTAGCTATATTGGCTAGACAAGAATATACATTGCTAAATATAAATAAATAGCTGCATCTAACTCTAAAATGGGTAAATGGAAACAAGTGATACATTGAAATTGGCCAGGGTTCACAGTATAATTTTTTCTCAGGAAAAGGAGAAGACTCTAGTAGAAATATGGTTTGTGAGTGAATTCTGCGTTCTATAACTTGCAGCTTCTGTATACGAAGCAGCGTTCTGGAATTCAAAACATCATTAGACTGGCACCCTGATTAAACGAAATCTCATATTTTGACTAATTTTCCATTAAAATAGTTATGGTAGATAAAGAAACTTAATTTTCTCAAACTCACGTGGTGTTATGAATAATTCCATGTGATTTATTTCCAAACTCTACACTACTAGTTTATTACAAAGAATTATATTTCCACACAAGAATATGTGGATCGTCTGACTGCAAAGCGAATCTGGACTCATCAGTGAATAGGACATTGCTCCTATCGTCTATGGTCCAACTAAAGTGTTCCTGACACCAATAGAGACGGGCTGCTCTGTACGCTGCAGACAATGGAACAGTATAATTCTTTCTCAGGAATCAAAGATTAAAGCAGAAATATGGCTTGTGATTGAAATATGCGTTCTATTTATTTTAACTTCCTGCTGCAGTATGCGAAGCAGCGTTCTCGAATTTGACATATTAATGATTAGAGCTGAATTGATTAAACGAAATCTCATTTTATGACTAATTTTCCTTTAAAATAGTTATGGTAAATTAAATAAAACTTCATTTTCTCAAGCTCACATGGTACTATTATAAATAATTCGATGTGATTTTTTCCAAACTCTATTCTAATAGTTTATAACAAAGAATTATATTTCCACACAATAATCTGTCGATCGTCCGACTGCGAAGCGAATCTCGACTCATCGGTGAGTAGGACATTGCTACAATCGTCTATGGTCCAACTGATGTGTTCCTGACCCCATTAGAGACAGGTTGCTCTGTGCTCTGTAGACAAAGGAACGACATATGTTTTGCCTCCCCGTATAAAATTCATATGAATGCAATCACCTTCTCACAGTTGTAACCGATACAGACCTACCTGTAGCTGCAACGAGGATAGAAAGTACAGCAGGTGCTGTTTCTTGCTCATTGCGTCAGATTAATAACGCTAAGTAGGGTTCATCGGAAGATGTTATTACTCGTGGGCGACCCGAAACGTTTGAAAGGAGAAATGATGAAAAACCATGCTTCCAAATGAAATACAGACTTCCAATTTGGATACGGGTAGATAGTTCGAAAGAAAGGACATGTGCAATTTCAGTTTTCTGATATTTTCTACTTTAGGATGTGCCGCAAATCCAAATGCTCCATTTTCCGAATAAATGAGACACACCTCCTTTAAAATTGTAATAGGGTCTAGAAATTTGGTACATGGGAGCAATCTTCTGATAAAAAAAATTGAGTTTTCCAAAAATGTTCATTTAAAGAGGTAGATACGGCAGACGAAACCATTCGAAAAGTGAAATAATAGAAAAAATATGCTTCGCCATGGAATAGAAACTTCAAATTTAGTGAATAGGTAGATAGTACAAAAGAAAGAAAGTGTGCAATAGAAAATTTCCAATATTTGTAATTTTTTTTTTTTGGAGGGGGGAATCCTCACTGCAAAAGATTCGAAAAGTGAAATGCTAGAAAAACATGCTTTGCGATGACATAGAGAATTCAAATATGATGTATGGGTAATGAGTTCCAAAGGATGAAATTGTGCAATTTCAGGTTTCCAAAACTTAGGGAAGTGCCGCTCACAAAAATATTCGACTTGTTGAATAAATGAGAAACAGCTCCTTTAATACAGTACAAAAGAAAGAAAGTGTGCAATAGAAAATTTCCAATATTTGTAATTTTTTTTTTTTTTTTTTGAGGGGGGAATCCTCACTGCAAAAGATTCGAAAAGTGAAATGCTAGAAAAACATGCTTTGCGATGACATAGAGAATTCAAATATGATGTATGGGTAATGAGTTCCAAAGGAAGAAATTGTGCAATTTCAGGTTTCCAAAGCTTAGGGAAGTGCCGCTCACAAAAATATTCGACTTGTTGAATAAATGAGAAACAGCTCCTTTAAAATTTGATAGAATCTTGAACATTGGCATCTGGCATAATTATTTGATGAAATCACTCAAGACGAATATAGTTTTCCAAAAATGTTCGTTTAAGGGGTGCTTCAGCGAAACACGTTCGAAAGGTGAATTTATAAAATAAAACACGCTTTGGGAGATTTCAAATTCTCATAGTGATTTCAAATGTGTTGTACAGGTAGATAGTTTGGAAGAAAGAGAGTGTGCAATCTCAGTTTTCCAATATTTTCTACTTAAGGGGGTTGTTGTTGTTGAGATACAGACCTTCCGACCTACCAGAAAGGTGTAAAGTAACCGTTTGGACGTTCGGGAAGTACCACCCAATTTAGACCGGAACCCAATGGGGGAGGCATCCGCAGGGACCGTACCCTCTTTCCCCTACCACCAACCTCTCGTAAGGACTTACGAATCCACATGTTTAACGTGATCGGACTCCGCATGCACACGGCGGCAGTTGTGGCAGCTTGCAAATCCAGCGCAAACCACCGGGCTACCGCGCCCGAACTGTTCCTACAGCAAACGGTGTTCCCAGGTGGTCACCCACACCACAAGTACTAACCGCGCCCAATGCTGCTTGATCTACTTAAGGGGGTGTCTCACATAAAAATGTTCGATTTTCGGAATAAATGAGAAACGCCCAGTTTAGTGTGCTAGAGACTTGCTATTTGGTATATGGGCCAATCAGTTGATAGAAAACCCAAGAAAAACGGAGTTTTTTAAAAAAGTTCATATTTGGGAGTGGGAACTCTACTAAAAACACTCGAAAGGTGAAATGACAACAAAAGCATCCTTCGCGATGATATAGAGACTTCAAATTTAGTGTACAGGAAGATAGTTGGAAAGAACGAAAGTGTGCAATTTCAGTTTTTCAACATTTACTATTGTAGGGGTGTGCCACACTCTAAATTATTCTATTTGACAAACAAATGATAAACGTCTCTTTTGCAACATGTTAGAGGCTTGAAATTTCGTATATTGGCTACTCATTTGATAAAAAAACACAAAATGAATACAGTTCTTCAGCATTGTTCATCTGGGGGGGGGGGGGGGAGTGTTACACAGAAAGATTTTGAAAGGTGAAATAAAAGAAAGAGCATGCTTTGTGATAAGATGGATTTCAAATTTCGATTAAAAAAACTTTATTTTCCCAAGCTCACATGGTACTATTATAAATAATTCGATGTGATTTTTTCCAAACTCTACCCTACTAGTTTATTACAAAGAATTATATTTCCACACAATAATCTGTCGATCGTCCGACTGCGAAGCGAATCTCGACTCATCGGTGAGTAGGACATTGCTACAATCGTCTATGGTCCAACTGATGTGTTCCTGACCCCATTAGAGACGGGTTGCTCTGTGCTCTGTAGACAAAGGAACGACATATGTTTTGCCTCCCCGCATAAAATTCATACGAATGCAATCACCTTCTCACAGTTGTAACCGATCCAGACCTTCCTGTAGTTGCAACGAGGATAGAAAGTACAGCAGGTGCTGTTTCTTGCTCATTGCGTCAGACTAATAACGCTGACTGGGGTTCATCAGAAGATGTTATTACTCGTGGGCGACCCGAAACGTTTGAAAGGTGAAATGATGAAAAACCATGCTTCCAAATGAAATACAGACTTCCAATTTGGTGTACGGGTAGATAGTTCGAAAGAAAGAACATGTGCAATTTCAGTTTTCCGATATTTTCTACTTTAGGATGTGCCGCAAATCCAAATGTTCTATTTTCCGAATAATTGAGACACGCCTCCTTTAAAATTGTAATACAGTCTAGAAATTTGGTACATGGGAGCATCTGATAAAAAAAAATAGAGTTTTCCAAAAATATTTATTTAAAGGGGTGGCTACGCCACACGAAAACATTCGAAAAGTGAAATAATAGAAAAAATATGCTTCGCCATGGAATAGAAACTTCAAATTTAGTGAATAGGTAGATAGTTCAAATGAAAGAAAGTGTGCAATAGAAAATTTCCAATATTTGTAATTTTTTTTTGGGGGGGGGGGGGGGGGGGCGTATGCGCACTGCAAAAGATTCGAAAAGTGAAATGCTAGAAAAACATGCTTTGCGATGAGATAGAGAATTCAAATATGATGTATGGGTAATGAGTTCCAAAGGAAGAAATTGTGCAATTTCAGTTTTCCAAAACTTAGGGAAGTGCCGCTCACCGAAATATTCGACTTGTTGAATAAATGAGAAACAGCTCCTTTAAAATTTGATAGAATCTTGAACTTTGGCATCTGGCATAATCATTTGATGAAAACACTCAAGACCAATATAGTTTTTCAAAAATGTTCGTTTAAGGGTTGCATCAGCGAAACACGTTCGAAAGGTGAATTTATAAAAAAAAACATGCTTTGGGAGATTTCAAATTCTCATAGAGATTTCAAATCTGTTGTGCGGGTAGATAGTTTGTAAGGAAGTGCGTGTACAATCTCAGTTTTCCAATATTTTCTACTTAAGGGGGTTGTTGTTGTTGTTGTCGAGATTCAGACCTTCCGACCTACCAGAAGGGTGTAAAGTAACCGTTTGAACGTCCGGGAATAGAATCGTATAATAAATTGCAATTTTGAATGGGATAGTAATGTATTTTGAATGGCTCGCATGTAACTATGGATAAATTTCATAAATTATTAAATTTCATAATTTTTCGATATAAGTAACAAAAATAATGCTATGTTAATGAATATCTTAACATGTTATTTGATGTATTCAACGATTTTGGAATGAAAAACAAAATAACCAAAGTTTCGCAATTCTATGTTATGGCTAATATGCAACTATCAATAGAGTATATACCTGCGAGCCCAGCTAACCTGTAAAGGTTTATAGCTATAAGTGGGACATCGAGGCGCAACCACTTCATCTCTTTTCCAGCAAAGCCGCAACCTCGGTCGCGAAACTCGGCGGAATCATTCACCGGGCAGGGGCCGAAGGCACCTGCCGGGCCCGACTCCGGTCACCGGCCAGACCTGGGCATAAATAGACACAGTCCCGTGATCCAGCCACCTGGAAGAGTCCGCGGACTGCCTCGTCACTTCCGCGATTGCATCCGTGAGTCCTTAGCAGCGAGGTTGATTCCCCCGGATTAATTTGCCCCCCAGTTTGGAGGATCAAGGCTACAGATCCAACATCCGAAATTGTGATTGAAATCTGCGTTCTATTTATTTTAACTTGCTGCTGCAGTATGCGAAGCAGCGTTCTCGAATTTGACATATTAATGATTAGCGCTGAATTGATTAAACGAAATCTCATTTTATGACTAATTTTCCTTTAAAATAGTTATGGTAGATTAAAAAAAAATTCAAGCTCACATGGTACTATTATAAATAATTCGATGTGATTTTTTTCAAACTCTATTCTACTAGTTTATTACAAAGAATTATATTTCCACACAATAATCTTTCGATCGTCCGACTGCGAAGCGAATCTCGACTCATCCGTGAGTAGGGCATTGCTACAATCGTCTATGGTCCAACTGATGTGTTCCTGACCCCATTAGAGACGTGTTGCTCTGTGCTCTGTAGACAAAGGAACGACATAGGTTTTGCCTCCCCGCATAAAATTCATACGAATGCAATCACCTTCTCACAGTTGTAACCGATCCAGACCTTCCTGTAGTTGCAACGAGGATAGAAAGTACAGCAGGTGCTGTTTCTTGCTCATTGCGTCAGACTAATAACGCTGACTGGGGTTCATCAGAAGATGTTATTACTCGTGGGCGACCCGAAACGTTTGAAAGGTGAAATGATGAAAAACCATGGTTCCAAATGAAATACATACTTCCAATTTGGTGTACGGGTAGATAGTTCGAAAGAAAGAACATGTGCAATTTCAGTTTTCTGATATTTTCTACTTTAGGATGTGCCGCAAATCCAAATGCTCCATTTTCCGAATAAATGAGACTCGCCTCCTTTAAAATTGTAATACAGTCTAGAAATTTGGAACATGGGAGCAATCGTCTGATAAAAAAAAATAGAGTTTTCCAAAAATGTTCATTTAAAGGGGTAGCTACGCCACACGAAAATATTCGAAAAGTGAAATAATAGAAAAAATATGCTTCGCCATGGAATAGAAACTTCAAATTTAGTGAATAGGTAGATAGTACAAAAGAAAGAAAGTGTGCAATAGAAAATTTCCAATATTTGTAATTTTTTTTTTTTGGGGGGGGGCGTATCCGCACTGCAAAAGATTCGAAAAGTGAAATGCTAGAAAAACATGCTTTGCGATGAGATAGAGAATTCAAATATGATGTATGGGTAATGAGTTCCAAAGGAAGAATTTGTGCAATTTCAGTTTTCCAAAACTTAGGGAAGTGCCGCTCACCGAAATATTCGACTTGTTGAATAAATGAGAAACAGCTCCTTTAAAATTTGATAGAATCTTGAACTTTGGCATCTGGCATAATCATTTGATGAAAACACTCAAGACCAATATAGTTTTCCAAAAATGTTCGTTTAAGGGTTGCATCAGCGAAACACGTTCGAAAGGTGAATTTATAAAAAAAACATGCTTTGGGAGATTTCAAATTCTCATAGAGATTTCAAATCTGTTGTGCGGGTAGATAATTTGTAAGAAAGAGCGTGTACAATCTCAGTTTTCCAATATTTTCTACTTAAGGGGGTTGTTGTTGTTGTTGTCGAGATTCAGACCTTCCGACCTACCAGAAGGGTGTAAAGTAACCGTTTGAACGTCCGGGAATAGAATCGTATAATAAATTGCAATTTTGAATGGGATAGTAATGTATTTTGAATGGCTCGCATGTAACTATGGATAAATTTCATAAATTATTAAATTTCATAATTTATCGATATAAGTAACAAAAATAATGCTATGTTAATGAATATCTTAACATGTTATTTGATGTATTCAACGATTTTGGAATGAAAAACAAAATAACCAAAGTTTCGCAACTCTATGTTATGGCTAATATGCAACTGTCAATAGAGTATATACCTGCGAGCCCAGCTAACCTGTAAATGTTTATAGCTATAAGTGGGACATCGAGGCGCAACCACTTCATCTCTCTTCCAGCAAAGCCGCAACCTCGGTCGCGAAACTCGGCGGAATCATTCACCGGGCAGGGGCCGAAGGCACCTGCCGGCCCCGACTCCGGTCACCGGCCAGACCTGGGCTCAGGGCATAAATAGCCACAGTCCCGTGATCCAGCCACCTGGAAGAGTCCGGGGACTGCCTCGTCACTTCCGCGATTGCATCCGTGAGTCCTTAGCAGCGAGGTTGATTCCCCCGGATTAATTTGCCCCCCAGATTGGAGGATCAAGGCTACAGATCCAACATCCGAAACCACCATCTTGGGTGTCTAGCCCCGGGGGGCAACTGTCAATAGAGAAATATTTAGCTATATTGGCTAGACAAGAATATACATTGCTAAATACAAATAAATAGCTGCATCTAACCCTAAAATGGGTAAATGGAAACAAGTGACACATAGAAATTGGCCAGGGTTCACAGTATAATTCTTTCTCAGGAAACGAAGACTCTAGCAGAAATATGGTTTGTGAATGAATTCTGCGTTCTATAATAACTTGCAGCTTCTGTATACGAAGCAGCGTTCTGGAATTCAAGACATCCTTAATTTAGTGCAGTGATTAAACGAAATCTCTTATTTTGACTAATTTTCCATTAAAATAGTTATGGTAGATAAAAAAACTTGATTTTCCCAAACTCACGTGGTGTTATGAATAATTCTATCTGATTTATTTCCTAACTCTACACTACTAGTTTATTACAAATAATTATATTTCCACACAAAAATATGTGGATCGTCTGACTGCAAAGCGAATCTGGACTCATCAGTGAATAGGACATTGCTCCAATCGTATATGGCCCAACTAAAGTGTTCCTGACACCAATAGAGACGGGCTGCTCTTTGCGCCGCAGACAATGGAACAGTATAATTCTTTCTCAGGATACAAAGATTAAAGCAGAAATATGGTTTGTGATTGAAATCTGCGTTCTATTTATTTTAACTTGCTGCTGCAGTATGCAAAGCAGCGTTCTCGAATTTGACATATTAACGATTAGCGCTGAATTGATTAAACTAAATCTCATTTTATGACTAATTTTCCTTTAAAATAGTTATGGTAGATTAAAAAAAACTTCAAGCTCACGTGGTACTATTATAAATAATTCGATGTGATTTTTTCCAAACTCTATTCTACTAGTTTATTACAAAGAATTATATTTCCACACAATAATCTGCCGATCGTCCGACTGCGAAGCGAATCTCGACTCATCGGTGAGTAGGACATTGCTACAATCGTCTATGGTCCAACTGATGTGTTCCTGACCCCATTAGAGACGGGATGCTCTGTGCTCTGTAGACAAAGGAACGACATATGTTTTGCCTCCCCGTATAAAATTCATATGGATGCAATCACCTTCTCACAGTTGTAACCGATACAGACCTACCTGTAGCTGCAACGAGGATAGAAAGTACTGCAGGTGCTGTTTCTTGCTCATTGCGTCAGACTAATAACGCTAAGTAGGGTTCATCGGAAGATGTTATTACTCGTGGGCGACCCGAAACATTTGAAAGGTGAAGGGATGAAAAACCATGCTTCCAAATGAAATACAGACTTCCAATTTGGTGTACGGGTAGATAGTTCGAAAAAAAGAACATGTGCAATTTCAGTTTTCTGATATTTTCTACTTTAGGATGTGCCGCAAATCCAAATGCTCCATTTTCCGAATAAATGAGACACACCTCCTTTAAAATTGTAATAGAATCTAGAAATTTGGTACATGGGAGCAATCATAGAATAGAAAAAATATGCTTCGCCATGGAATAGAAACTTCAAATTTAGTGAATAGGTAGATAGTTCAAAAGAAAGAAAGTGTGCAATAAAAATTTTCCAATATTTGTAATTTTTTTTTTTTGGTTTGGGGGGGGGATCCTCACAGCAAAAGATTCGAAAAGTGAAATGCTAGAAAAACATACTTTGCGATGACATAGAGAATTCAAATATGATGTATGGGTAATCAGTTCCAAAGGAAGAAATTGTGCAATTTCAGGTTTCCAAAACTTAGGGAAGTGCCGCTCACCGAAATATTCGACTTGCTGAAAAATGAGAAACAGCTCCTTTAAAATTTGATAGAATCTTGAACTTTGGCATCTGGCTTAATTATTTGATGAAAACACTCAAGACTAATATAGTTTTCCAAAAATGTTCGTTTAAGGGGTGCTTCATCGAAACACGTTCGAAAGGTGAATTTATAAAATAAAACACGCTTTGGGAGATTTCAAATTCTCATAGTGATTTCAAATGTGTTGTACAGGTAGATAGTTTGGAAGAAAGAGAGTGTGCAATCTCAGTTTTCCAATATTTTCTACTTAAGGGGGTTGTTGTTGTTGAGATACAGACCTTCCGACCTACCAGAAAGGTGTAAAGTAACCGTTTGGACGTTCGGGAAGTACCACCCAATTTAGACCGGAACCCAATGGGGGAGGCATCCGCAGGGACCGTACCCTCTTTCTCCTACCACCAACCTCTCGTAAGGACATACGGATCCACATGTTTAACGTGATCGGACTCCGCATGAACACGGCGGCAGTTGGGTGCAGCTTGCAAATCCAGCGCGCAAACCACCGGCCTACCGCGCCCGAACTATTCCAACAGCAAACGGTGTTCCCAGGTGGTCACCCACACCACAAGTGCTAACCGCGCCCAATGCTGCTTGATCTACTTAAGGGGGTGTCTCACATAAAAATGTTCGATTTTCGGAATAAATGAGAAACCCCCAGATTAGTGTGCTAGAGACTTGCTATTTGGTATATGGGCCAATCAGTTGATAGAAAACCCAAGAAAAACGGAGTTTTTCAAAAAAGTTCATATTAGGGGGCGGGAACACCACTACAAAACACTCGAAAGGTGAAATGACAGAAAAAGCATGCTTCGCGATGATATAGAGAATTCAAATTTAGTGTACAGTTAGATAGTTGGAAAGGACGAAAGTGTGCAATTTCAGTTTTTCAACATTTGCTATTGTAGGGGTGTGCCGCACTCTAAATTATTCTATTTGACAAACAAATGATAAACGTCTCTTTTCTAACATGTTAGAGGCTTGAAATTTCGTATAAGGGCTACTCATTTGATAAAAAAACACAAAATGAATACAGTTTTTCAACAATGTTCATCTGGGGGGGGGGGGTTGTTGTTGATGAAACCCAGACCATCCGACCTACCAGAAAGGGGGGGGTGTTACACAGAAAGATTTTGAAAGGTGAAATAAAAGAAATAGCATGCTTTGTGATAAGATGGGTTTCAAATTTGGTATTACGGATAGATTGTTTTAAAGAAAGAAAGTGTACAATTTCAGGTTTTCAATATTTGTTACTTTAGGGTGTGCCGCATGCACACCTAAACGTTCGATTTTCAAAATAAATGAGACAGGCTTCCATTTAAATGTGATAGAGGCTTGATATTTGATATATGGGCCAATCATCTGATAAAAAAACTAATGTTTTGATAAGATGTATAAAAATAGTAATTTTCAATGGGTGGTGAGTATGGCTCGTATATGGATATTAGGAGTAGATAAAAGGATCGACGGGAATTGATCTCAGCTTGCTTCAGTTTCACATGTTCTTATTCTAGAATCCCAAAACTCGAAAATCCTTCAAAATTTCGTGTTTCGCCCATATTATTCGGCCACATATTTCGATCACCACATAGTAATATTTTCTATATAGATTACCATGTATTGTATGATACATAAATAATCTGCCAAAGTTCCAGTATTGATACATAAATAATCTACCAAAGTTCCATTATAGTGATTATTTTAATTAATTAAATGTATTAAATTAAGAGAACAATTGAGAACCTACAACATTCTTCTTAAGTCACTTTTTCCTCCAATGTGCATGATGGACACGTTTTGAAAATCCGACTTTTGCAATAAAATTTGTAGCGATTTATTGAAGTCACGTGCAACGGTAAAGAAGATAAACTTCAAATATATTTGTGAACGTATTATTCGATTCGAAAGGAAGGAAAATAATATTTTGCAAAATGTAAATCGTTCTGTTGTAAATTTTATTTAAGTTTGTAAAGAAAAGAACTTAAGGTAGCGATACGTTAAATGTCTTAAATATTTTAGGTATGAGCTGCTTTCCATAAGAGCGAATCTATAAATATACGTATATATAGTAACATTAAAAATATGTTTCTCTGTTTTTCGTTTGTATACAAATCCACACTTCCGGACGGATTAATTTCGAATTTGTTATAATTATTCTTCACTACACTTCCGGTAATACCTGTCCATGTTTCGAAATTCTATAAACCAGAGTTTGTCAAGATGTTAATAAAAAGGCACAATTAAACGATCCATAGAAATAGCATTATAAAGATGATATTTTTTCAGGAAGTATATTTAAGAAAATTCTATCATATTGATTAGCAACGGAATTAAATAAAAGGTGTTTATGCAGAAGACGATTTTCATTTAATTTGTTCTATTCATGTAACAGAGACATGGATTTAAAAAATTAAAAATGAACGATATTGCATTTTAGGCTGAATTGCGGCTTTGGAATATAAGATTACGGAAATACATTAATATTGTCAATTTCGTGTCATCTGCTTTATTTTAGCAACTAATTTGCAAAGACATCTATTCGGATAAAGAACTTGAGCAACGTGTAAAGGAACAAGTAATACAATAATACAGCATACAGCTGTTTCGAAAATACGCTTTATTCCCTTCGTCAGTTGCCAGAGAGCCAAATAATCCGAAAAGCAAAGGATGAATGGGCTGTGTTACTTGTACTTATATACGTTACTCAAGTTCATTATCCTTGACGCAAAGTGTATTTTACTTAATGATCATATGCTGTGTTTAGTCAATTGTTCAACCCCGATAAAAATGGTACTGGCTTACTTCTAATACCATTTTAACATTTTTATTTTGGTATATATTGGTCAATTTTTTTTGTAAATCTGTTTATAAACCGAACCAGGATGTTTGCATATGTCGATAATTTTATTTAATGAGAACATATATTTAATTTTTTACTTTAGAGAAATTAAATTGAATACGTGAATAGAATGTTTTGAAAAACAATTTTATTTTGTATACACCAGGAATATGCAAGCATTTGAAATCGCAAGCAAAATCTGGAACATTTGCTAGCGGTACATAAGATGGTTCACATATTTGATTTCTTAATTTCGCTTAAAAATATATATATAAACAGGCAGATTCTAAGAATACAATTAATTTAAGAATATAATTTAGGCTTAGAATATATAATCATTTTAAATACGATGTTTAAATACGTAGATACTATTTAGGGGTTACTATTGTAGTGCTGGAAAATGGTTTATTTGTATTTTACACTGCTCACAACTGAAATCGCAACACCATGAATAAATTGATGTATCCTTTTGAAATTTACAGAATGAAATTGTAACATGGAGATGTGGCCTGGTTGATAGATATGGATGTACCACAGGTCTCACAATGTCATAGACGTTTCTTTGTGCCGTGATGCTGCCAGATAAGTGGACCAAAAGTGTCCCTCCACCAAATGTTATACTACCCCAATCCATGGTACCACTTAGGGGACTGTGTGACGACTGATAGACAGCAATTTCTGGTGGCGTTTTTGAAAGTGCAGCCATACACGAGTACTGTTATCTGACATGCCAAACCAGAATCGTGATTCATCCGTGAAAAGAATACTTCGCCATTCTGTCAACCAATTGCGTATCCTTTGATACCACTGGAGGCGACGTAACCGTTGAAGACGTTGAAACGATAGGTGCCGAAAACCTCTACCTCGGAGTCCTGCGTCATGCAAACGGTTTCAAATTGTTTGCTTCGACACCACGTTACCTTTAGAGTGGGATACATGCCGCTGTAATACGGTTGCTGTGGTAAGCGGCCCTCGCGCAACGTTTCTGAGAAGCATACTGTCTTCACGTGGTGTGGTACACCTGGAAGCTCCACTATCTGATTTTCTTGTCGTTTCGTTGTCTCTCACGAACCGTAGCACACACCGTTGAACTGTGCTCACATCACGACCTAATAGTAAGGCTCATTCCACCCTCACGTAAAACAATGATTTGTTGCAATTCCGTTGTCGGGAACTGAACGGGTTACATCGACGTACTCTTGTTA
This sequence comes from Amaurobius ferox, assembly GCA_951213105.1. Taxonomy (NCBI): domain Eukaryota; kingdom Metazoa; phylum Arthropoda; class Arachnida; order Araneae; family Amaurobiidae; genus Amaurobius; species Amaurobius ferox. The sequence goes on from OX578151.1 coordinate 119,512,454, forward strand.
TACTGTGATGATATTTACAACCGTTCCTACTTGACCTGACGCTTTTATGCTGCTTGGCAAGGTGTTACGTCACTATGCGTAACGAAACTGTGATCATTTGCATATCTCACCTTGATGTTTCCATTGGCTGATTTACATGAAGCTATACCTACAGCTTTATGGGGTTGCGATTTCAGCTGTGCGCAGTGTTTAATGTCCTACAATTGTAAATGTGTCGAAAATATGAATTACAATTTTCGACACTATGGGGATACTTTTTCTATACATATACTGCAATACAGCTTATGTCTAATAATTTATGGCTACAAGAGCCATGTGCCATTTTCGATTCTCAACGTGTAACTTTAGAAGCATGAGAGTCATTCTCCAACTTTTCAATACAGGTAATCAGCCATCAAGGACGTAGAAATCCATTACTTTTCCTAAACATTTTCGTTTTGGAGAAAAATGGAAGTAAACAGTTTTGCAGACGCAGCTAACGCCATAATGATTTCCGCAAAATGGCGGTAGAGAAATTGAGAATCTTTTATGCAAAGAGATCGTGATAAGATGCTATTACCACTTACGGGAAATTGTCACTCTTGTTAATCGAGAGTTATTTCTTTTAAGAAAATAATTTAGTAAACTGCTTGATGGAAATATATCCGCGTAGGCATATGTGGCATAATGTTTGAACGGAATGATTATGATTTGAAATATGTATTCTCCTATGCATATGTAAATAATTTGTATAGCTAGCTTATAATGAAAAAGGAATTCACATAGAGATAAAATTGAAATTTGTATTTATAATTTAATAATTAATTTATAAATAAATTGAAGAATAACGATTACAGGCAAAATAAAAATAATACATCAATCAAAATATATATGTTATTAAATGTTCTATTAACATTTGTGTTCCCTATAACACCGTAAAACTGGGAAATTATATGACTCAATTAATATGACTCAATATGAATTAATGATTCATATTGAGTCATATCACCATTATATATTCCGCAATCCAGAATATTTCTGTGTTTACTACTGTAACAAAATTGCTTCTGAAATCGACAGTGTAGACTTAGGATACAACAATTTGTCCAAATTTCTGGATATCTAACAAGTTTATTTATAAACACAGCGTAAACAGGAACGATATGCAGTAAATAGCTCTAACTATCGCACAAAATCACTAAACTATCAGGTACAGTAAAACAGCAATTAAATGCTCCACTAATTTCACAAAACAACCGATGCTATTCTCAAAACATTGACGCATCTCACTATTCTATATCGCTCGTATCACGTCAACTGCTCTCCAACTGAGTGACATCTCCTATTATATACTCTCCTCAGAAATGTCCAGGAGGGGACTTTTCCTGGAAGAATATTCGTGGTTTCAAGAATGTTCTCGACCCTTCGAAAAGTCACCAAAAAGTCGCTAAATCGGATAACCCTGCCACTATTGTTCCAATATGGTAACCTTAAATTAACGTCACAGAAATGGATGCCTATAGAGGTGTTTTCTCTTTTAGATTTCAATTTAAATTAGATTATGAGCATTTTACACCTTTGTAACAATACGTTAGAATTAGCAGTTGTTTTAAAAATAGATTTGTGGAATTCTAAAAATAAAAATGTAGCTGAAATAGGAAGAATTCTGAAAATTGATTAATTTACACGAAACTAAGAATTCCGAAAAATGATAATTTACACGAAACGTGAAGAATTCTGAACATTTATAATTTATATGAAATGCAAAAATTTCTGATAAAGGATAACTTACATGAAACGTGAAGAATTCTGGAAAATGATAAATTGCATGAAACGTGAAGATTTCTGGAAAATGATGAATTACATGAAACGTGAAGAATTCTGAAAATGATAATTTACTTGAAACGTAAAGAATTCTTACAGTGACATGAATGATATATACCCATTTTGAAACCAGTTTAGTAAAATAATTTGAACAATTTATTGGGTTTACGCGCAACAGGGAAGGATTCCAAAGTCAATATTATGCGAATATGAATGCAAAGTCGATATGTAAATGGAAGGAAAAATATTTCCCGCCGGAAATCAAAAGTTCTCTTGCAAATTTTATTTAAATTTGAAAAAAGTGCAATTTAGAAGTAATGAATTGAGTTTTAATGTTTTCCATTTTTCGACATGCATTGTTTAAGGTACAACATGCGTAGTAACAACAAAGGTACAAAATAAGTAGATACAAAAGTAAGGTACAAACGTAGGGTAAGTAGTAAGGTACAAAATATACGTACTTGTGTTTAAAAATTCGAATTGGAACTTTTTACTGATAATCCCTAAATTTTGTCATTCAAAGCAGATTTTTGGGATATTTTACTTTTCCATGTGAAATACTATGTCAACGAATTGCCCACAAATCGATTTACATTTGGTACAAATTTGCCCAAAACTGACGCATTAAATTATAAATTCTTTCGACCCACAGAAAAGTCTTTAATATTTGTACATTTTTTTTGAAGGTCAAAAAGAATGGACAAGAAAAATATTATATTAAAATGTGTTAGATAACTAGACTTTATACAAGCATTTTTTTTTTATTTTGAAGCAAATGACATCATTTACAGGATAAAAACATGCTATTTTCAAGTTATTTCACGTTTTTGGGGAAAACAATCTTTAAGAATTGTATTTATTAAATTATGAAATTGGTGCAATATTTTCAAGTATTTAAAAAAAAATAACTGGACTTATTGTTTAGTTGCTATTACGAGACATTGATTAAAAAAATTTCCCTTTTAAACATGTAGTTATATATCTATCGAAATAATCAAATAAATTAAACTAAGTAGAGTTATGCCTAATTTAATAGGTAACAAAAAAATAGAGCCATGCTTAATTTGATTGTAACAAAAAAATTATCTATTGACATTCAGCGTGATTTAAATACATGAAAACATCAACTCGTATTGATATGTAGTTTACGATGATATTAGAATTTATTAATCAGTTGATCAGTAACGAAATGAGATAAAATAATTTAAGGAGATATAAAACCTCAGACCAAAATTACCATATAAATAGTTTCATGCTATATATTTTAACAAGGTCATATATATATTTTATATATTTTAACAAGGCATAGTTAAAAAATACTTTTATTATTTGTATGTAACTTATGTATGAAACGTATGAAAAATATGTTTATTAATATATATGCAACTTACGTGTATGAAACCACACGCAAAATTTGGATATTCGAGCTGCTTCAGATCTCAAGTTATTCGCCAAAAACTGGTATATTCCTATGGTGGACCCAATGTTTCTTTTAGGCATACATCCGAGAGGGTGAAGCCACCCCCTTCCTGGAGACATTTTACAATAACTTATTTTCTATTCATGCGGTAGCATATAGATATATTCATATAGTGAGTTCTCTAAAGTTTCAAAATATTTATAATTTATAATACTTTTCATAATTTATATTCTTTAATTTAGTGCAGGAAAAAATAAAATTTAATATTAATTTTTTAAATCGACTCCCCAGAGTCCTCGGACAAACATTATATTTGCGGAAGCGAAATGATTGCGAAAACAGCGAAATCTCTGAGCTTAGGCGCGTCTGCTGGGGCTACGGCAGTCAAATGACAGAGGGTGCGCTCCTATGTCCTTCCAGTTCATCTCCTGATGAGGAGAGACATATTGGAGATGTCTCCCCTGAACAATTCACCCGCGCTTAAGATCGTCAGACGCCACTCGAAGCAAAAAATCGTTCCACATCTCTTTTCGTTCATATATACAGAAAAAAATTATATATTTGTTTCAGATAATATGTAATTAAAATAAAAGTATATTAATAGGAATCTATTTTGTGTATACACCGTCTACCTAGTGTGTAGGGATAGTCATGTGTTGGACAAATCAGATTTTCATTATACAAATAACTTCTTCGATCGAGAAATACATTTTAATGGAAATTTCTCTCAACTTGTTCTGCATGCTTGTCACCCTAGTACACGTCATTCGAATCTTCCAGACTGAACCATTTGAACATATAGCAGTATCTTACAGCTCCCTAAAAGTGTTCTACGTATTGAATGTGCGTGTCTGTTACTCTGGAATATCTCTTGGTTTCATGTTTTAGAATTATGTGTATAAACATTTTTGTAGACATATGTGTAAACATTAAGACAGTAAACATTAACTCTTTGCAATCAATATATCGCAAGCGATTTTTACTGTGTTGTTTAGTATTATATAATGAGTGTAAATTCGTGATTGAATATTGAACCCATTGAAACCTAATAGTTTACTTAAGCAAAAGATATTATACATACTATATTGTATACATAAGTATATGATAATTAATAATAAATGTTATTACAATTTCATACATTTAGCGTCATTTTCGGAATTTTAGTTTCCTTTTTGCCAAGTTGGTTACATTTTCTTTTTGTATTCGCTCGTGAGATATCACATCCTCATACACACCCATAAACACACACACACACATCTGATTCAATTTTAGGGATGCTTGAAACTTGCTCTTTCGTCAAAAATTCGAATTCGAATTTTTACCCCAACATAATACTTTCTATATACATTATAATACGTATGTTGGGAAGTAATATATCTTGTACTATATTTCTAATTTTTCGAATAATGTATCTATCTACAGATAACATTTTTTAACTATAAACCCCCCTCCATTTTTGAGTTATCACGGCCGTTCGTCACACTTTAATGTGTTCAAAAACTCTTAAAATCTTGCTTTTCTTTCAGTCTAGAATTTTAATATAACGACGAAGAATTAATTATTACTTTAAATACGTACATAGTATAACGTATATAGAATTATATTAAAATTCTAGATTTTCTCATTATACTAAAATTCTAGATTAACAGAAAAGCAAGATTTTAAGAGTTGCAAATTCCGTGTCATTTTGTGCAATTAAACTCAATTTAATGAATTGTGAAATAAAGAGAACTTGAATATGAGGCTGCAGCGAAAGTCATGTGCTGCCCACATCAGATTTTTATTATTCAAACCATGACAAGATAACAAAAAAGCTGTGAGCAGTAAAGAACGTTAAAATATTTGTCCCCTAGATATGAGGCACAGTCTTTTAAATATTCATCTTAAGCATAGGTCAACACTGTCAACACTTTATACCAAATACGTACATTCAAACTGCAAATTTCTGTTGAAACTTCACTAGTGGGCTTGCAATCACTACATATTTTTTTTTATTTAAAACTCAAGTGAAGTTTGGAGTGACTGGATGATATTAGCCATTCCTATTTTCGTTTGATTACGAAGTACATTCACCTGACTAAAATTGTGCTCTATTGCGTCCTTGGAACGTAGAAAAACGGTTAAGCTTTTAAGGTAACGTTAACGCGTTCGCCATTAAAGTTCTTAAACTCTATCTCTTGTGGCCAGAAGTACACCGATGTTTCGCCCATTCAAGATCTGTCCACTCAACCAAAGCTAAAATATTCCATAAATTTTCCATTTTTACTTTCCCTGCAATACATGGTAATGTATAGGGAAAATATTGGAATCATACCGAAAATCACAACTCGAGTTTTCGACGGATCTACACGTTTCGAAACGTCTAGAATACGAAAAAACTATTTTTAACTTGGCGTCTATTTGCGTGTCTGTCTGTCTGTCTGTCTGTGCATATTTTGTATCCACTCTATCTAAAAAACTAACTGACCGAATTTCAGAAAATTTAGTAGGTAAGTCGCATGTGGGCGAATCTGGTGCTGATTAGTTTCGGGTACGATTCGGCATAAAAAGCCTGCCTTTTTTGCGAAATGGTCCGCAAAAATTGCCTGTATCCACTTCAGCTGAAAAACTAATGGAACGAATTTTATAAAATTCGGTAGTTAAATCGCTTGTGGATTACTTTACTGCTGATTAGATTTTGTGCGATTCTGAAAAAAATAGCTTGCCTTTTTTGGGAAATGGCCAGCAGATATCGTCAAAATCTAAATGAAAAACTACGTATGCTCAAATATATCCATTAAATGCTTGTTTTATACGTAATGTTTAACGATGAAAAGAATAAAATAAACCCCATTACACTAGCACTAGCCGTTTTCAAGATATTTTAGTTTTTGCGTATTTTCTCTGCTCCACCTTTGAAAATAATTCCAGTTACCAAATGAGAACGAAAATTGAATTAAAAGTGACTTAAATTTAATTAAAATAAAGAAAACGCGAATATAAGTCTGCAGAGAAAGTCATGTGCTGCCCACATCAGATTTTGGTACTTCTAGAGTACGAAAATACTTTTAGCGTGACGTCTGTGTGTGTGCGTATGTGTGTGTGTGTGTGCGTATGTGTGTGTGTGTGTGTGTGTGTGTGTTTGTGTGTCTGCAATGAATGTACCCACTCTATCTCAACAATTAATGGACCGAATGTCATAAAATTTGGTAGGTAAGTCACTTGTGGGCGTCTCTGTTGCTGATTAGTTTTGGGTACAATTCAGGATAAAATAATCCTCCTTTTTTCCGAAATGACCGCAGAAATTGCCTTTATCCACTATAGCTGAAAAACTAATATATCAAACTTTACCAAATTTGGTACAAAAGTCATTTATAAGTTATCTTGGTGCTGATTAGATTTTGGTACGATTCGGAAAAAATACACTGCGTTATTTTGCGAAATGATCCTCAAAAATTATCAAAATCTAAGATAAAAAACTACGTATGCTCAAATATATCAATTAAATGCTTGTTTTATACGTAATTTTTAATGATAAAAACAATAAGCAGAATTCCATTACACTAGGACTAGCCGTTCTTGAGATATTTTAGATTTTTCGCATTTTCGATACGCCAGCTTTGACAATAAGTGCAGTTAACAAATGCAAAAAAAAATAGAAGTAAAAGTATAAATTCAGTGCAATTTTAAATAATTATGGATGTTATTTTGTGAATGTAAACTCAATTTAATGCATTTTTGAAGAAATAAAGAGAACGCGAAGATGAGTCTGCAGAGAAAGTCATGTGCTGCCCACATCAGATTTTTAAATTTTATTTGGCGATATGCCAAACTTTGCCAACAGAGGGACTAAGCATGATTTTGGAAGGTGCCAGCAACGAAATGAGTTTTAAAACAATTTTTTCTGTATTTTCTTAGTAATTTTAGAACTTACTAAAACAGTGATTGCAAACAAAAATATCGTCAAAATTTACAAAACTTTACAACCAGCCATTGTTTATCAAACATATAAGCACTATGTAAATATAAAAAGAGGTTTACATCCGATTTAAAATAATAAGCATAGCCCAGTTATGGATGTGGTCCAGTTATGGGCATGGTCTAGTTATGGATATAGTCTAGTTACGGACGTGACTTTAATTATGGGCGTGGTCTAAACATTGACGTGGTCCTAATCAGGAGGTTCTAACTTTCAAACATTACTTCCTTTTCATTTAAATTAATTATTAATTTTCTTTCTTTAGAAAGTAAGGAATGTAAGGTTGTAATAAAGAATAAAATTCAAGCCATGCCATAAAAATGGGTCATACTATTATAATTACATCGTACGTCGTACGTGCTTATATGTTTGGGTCGTACTATTATAATTACATGCCATAAAAATGGGTCATATAATTATAATAGTACGCTTTATATATTCTGAAACTCAACGTCTATATTATCCTCAACTCAGTCGAGATTCTTAAAATGCCAAATACACCAAAATGAACTTATTTTAAATGTTATTCTAAAATTCATTCTGACATAATTATTTATAGTATAATCATTTCATCAATACATATCCAGTACAATTTGACATTAAATACTGCAAATACTATCAATTATGTGACTTCATATGTGTCATTTGAAAAAAAAAATATGATATAAGCAGCACATGACTTTCGCTACATACTACAATGACTTAATTTCTTTCACATCGAAATAACGACGTACTTATATCCACGGCACAATGTTTAAACGTTAAAAAGTACATTAATAATTTTCGCTTTTCATAACGTCAACATCTAAAAAATACCAAAGTAACCAATTAACTTATATTTTGTGCAGTAATTCGTCAAATTGGCATCATTACCGTAACTTTCAGTTCATTTTTACCAATCTCACACCGTTTACAAGAAGTCGCCAAGTTGGCGATATTTCGCTAATTTGTCACCAACGTCGTCAAGCGTGTCGCCAAGTGTTCCGACGATATTTCTTATTGTTCATTTTTATTTTGTTTAATAAATGTGATTTGAAAAACGTGTAGGATCTCGAAAAAGGTGTGTTCTGAAGTTTGTGTCATTCGATAATAAAAAATTACTTATAAAATAAATAATTATTTAACATCATTTAATGTCCTGATTTTTTCAACACTTCTTCAATAATTCATTCGAAAATTGGCTGATCTTCCATCTGTAAACGCTTCAGTACGGTGTATAAAATCGATACTGTTTCAGTATTTACCGATGGTACTAATCGTATCTAATTGCGTGTTCGAAACTCCCCGTTCGTTCATGAGGTATCGCGTCCACAGACTTATGAACGCACACACACACACTTCTATATATATACACACACATTTAGCACCTCAGAAAGTCCGAATCGAGTACAGGTAAGCTTGAAACGTGCTGTTCCTTCGAAAACTCGAATTTTCGACACCGTTACAATGCTTTCCCTATACATTAATACAATGCATGTAGGGAAAGTAATATAGGAGTTATATGTGGAATTCAAATGCATCCTAGTTAAGTCGCCCTCACCCTCTTTATGGAAATATATTTTGATTTTGATGTTCTATTAAAATAATAATAGAATTTCAAAATATTATAACAATGTTTTTTAACATAAAAGTTAACATATTATTATGCAATTTAGTATTATTAAAATATTATTATGCACTGTTAATGCAATTTTAACACATTCGGAAAATTTCTTAAATTAATATATTTCGTAAATAATAATTTCGTAAGTAATAAAAATAACAAACTGTTAACGAATATGGTAACATATTATTTGATGTACTCGCCGATTTTGGATTGAAAATCAGAAGAACCAAAGTTTCGCAATTCAACCTAATGGCTAATACGCAACTGTCTTTATATATATATATATATATATATATATATATATATATATGGCTAGATTTATAGCTATATTAGCTAGATAAGAACATACATAGCTAAATGTAAAAAAATGGATAGCACTAAAATGGCTAAATTGGAAACAATGGACGCAGTGAAATAAATTAAGCAGCGTTCACACGATCATTCTTTCTCACGAAACTATGATTCTAGCAGAAATATGGTTTGTGATAAGAGTCTGAATTCTATTTATTTTAACTTGATGCTTCTGTTTGCGAAGCAGCGCTCTGGAAGCTGAATAACGGTATTATATATTCGGAGCTGCAATTCAACGAAATCTCATTTTATGATGAATTTTCTTTTAAAATATCTATGGTAGATGAAGACACTTCATTTTTTTTTTACACAAACTGACATGATATTATAAATAATTTAATGTTATTCTTTTCTACCCTATTAGTTTATTACAAAAGATCATTATAGGGCCGTTACACAAATAAAGTGCCCCAACAAGTTAAATTGTGTTTCAATTCAATTAGAAGGGTAAACATGTTGGTATATAATATAAATTTAATGAGGCATTTAACTCTACTTGCATAACTCTACCGACTAGGTAGGTCGCATTTTTCAAATTTTCAATAGGCAGCATACCTGACCGCTGCGTGTTTAGTTCGCGGGTAATAACGATACATAAAGATTGATGAAATAGGAGTGATAGAACCAAAAACGGAAGCAAATGTGAGCTGATAACAGCTGATAGACATATGTTGCTTTTCCAGCCGGTTGCAAATAGCTCGTATACCATTTGATCCAAAAGTGATTAAATTAAAATACTCCTTTGATTAAATATCTGTATTTTTGCAAACATGTAATATTCCCTCACTGGAGCCTTTTCTTTTGAGATCTAGACGGAGAAAACGCTCGTACAGGCTTTCCATGACGTGTATCTAGGGTTGTAAGATGCTGAAATATACGGAGAAAAGGTTTCCAGTTATGGCGATTTATCGCCAATTTGGAGACATTTGACGGGTTCTCGAAAGTTCGAGATATACATCGAAATAATGAATATTCTAAGTGATATAAGAAATTTTCAGAAGTTTCTATAGAGTCTATAAAAGGAATCGCCACTCAGTCATAAAGAATTAATGTGATACGAGCTACATTAAACTGTGCTTTTTGTCAATGTTTTGAGAATATCTGCGACTGTTTTGTGAAATGACTTTCGACAATATTTTAAAAATAATATCGGTTATTTTATGAAATTTGTGAAGCATTTAAGTGTCTTACTGCATACTGTTCCTGTTTACGCTGTGCGTGTGAATAAACGTGTTAGTTGTCCAGTAATTTGGACTCATTCTTATATCTTGAGCGGACACCCACGATTCTCGCGATACGTAGTAACATTGTTCATTCAAATTCGTTTTCACGAATGTTCTTCTAGCTAGTCTAAATAATAAGGAAACTTTTAGAACTCGAAATCTAATTGACTCGAATTCTTGAAGTTTTGTTAAATAAATTATTAAGCTGTTATGTTTGTGAAACACTTTTAAGAATAAAAAACATTTTGTAAATGAATCTTATTTCAACCAGAAAGGTTTTGTTCACGTGAGTATCGGATTATTAATTAAACCAAGCTTCAGCTTCAGGAGTTTACTTAAACGAGTCGCCATGGAGACCATAGTTATATATTTTCTATTTACAAATTGGCTTATGCCGACCGTCAATTGAATTTTAATCATTCTGTAAAGCTGTAAAATCTCATTAATTCGAAAAACCACATTTTAGAAAATATAAAATGACCATTTTATAAATAAAACATTAAAAAAAAGATTTGCTATATTGTATTCATAAAATGCTCTTTATGAAAATCTCTGTTCATTGATTATTGACAGTTTTGTACCAGCTATTTACCGAAATTTTGTATTGTGTTTTCGTCTTTCCTTTGTAAAATCGTTCTTTTGTTTCTGAAGATGATTTAAAATATTAAACTATAAAAATCCAAATTCAGGATATATTTAAAATTTTGATGTCTGAAAAAAATAATTTTATAACAGATAGCAAAATTTAGAGCCAAAGCGTTATTAAACACTTGATACATTTGATACAAAAAGAAAACACTTGATACAAAAAGAAATATTTGATATATTGTATTTATAAAATGCTCTTTATAAAAATCTCTGTTCATTGATTTTTGACAGTTTTGTACCAGGTATTTACCGAAATTTGTTATTGATTATTCGTCTTTTCCTTGCTGTAAAATCGTTCTTTTGTTTCTGAAAATGATTTAAAATGTTAAACGATAAAAATCCAATTGTAGTAAATATTTAAAATTTTGATGTCTAAAAAAATAATTGTATAACAGATATCAAAATTTAGATATAAAGAGTTATTAAACACTTGATACATTTTTCATAAAGTTATTTTTGTACAGTAATTACTCTTAATGTATATCAGTTAATTTCTAAACAAATATGAAAATGAAACCACTATTATTTTTTCTTTGTTAATTAAGAATGCGCTTATGCATTTCTTTTATCTTTGTAATTTTAAATTTTGAAAAAGGAAGAATATATACATTCGCCCTTCCATTGGAGATAATTGTATACACGAATTCAGAATTTGGTAGTTTCAGAATTAAGTAACTTCAAAAGAAACCAAATATATTCCAAATATACAGAAACTGGCAACTTTGCGCTGGGTTTCCAATATTTTAATCAACTTCATGGCCAGAATAAAGCATAGCAAAAGTGGATATATTTTATACATAGATATTCTAAGTTGTTGCAAATTTAGCCATTTTATGGCTAGATTCAGTAGCTTCGCTCTGAAAAATTTGGGAAGGGGAGTAACAAAATATTCCATTTATTCAATCATCATTACAAACCTCAATGACCACGATCATCCTTTCTTGGTGAACAAATGAGTATCCTAGTGGAAATATGGTTGGTAACTATAAACTATGCCCTATTTATTTAACTTGTTACTTCTGTACGCAAAGCAACGTTCCAGATCTTTTTCCCAGACTTTCCAGACATCAAGTAAGCGAAATTTTATTTTATGAATCTTTTTCTTTTAAAATGTTTGTGGTAGATGAAAAGAAACTTTGACAATTTTCTAAGCAAACCTCGTATGGAAGTTATACAAATTTCGAATAGAGTTTTTTTGTGCGTTATTGTGTTTCCAATATCTATTCAACTGGTTTACTGTAACTAGAAAAGAATATTATACCCTACAAGCCACTACGCCCAAATAAAGTTCCTCCAGTAAGTTAAATTGTGTTTCAATTCAATTAGAATGTTATAAATATTGATATATAACATAGTTGTAATGAAATATTTAACGCTATTCTAACAAAACTCTAATCGACTAGGTAGGTAGAATTTTGCAAATCTCAGCGATGCCTTTAGTAAACGGCATACCTGGCCGTTGCGTGGGTAATTCTCGGATAGTAACGATACATAAAAATTGATAAAACCGGAAACAAAGGAGACTCATAGCTGCAGACAACCGACGTGGCTTTTTCATCAGTTTTATCATTTTTATTTTTGCCTTGTGGTTTCAAATAGCTTACATACCATTCGACCCGAAAGAGATGAACTTAAAATATCCTTATTATTAAATATATTATTTATTCAAATCTGTTAGCACGATTAACTGTTTGATCTCGAGGTCTAATTAGCCCGATTTCTTGGAGGTTTGTCCAGGAAAATATTAAACAGTTATGTTTCTGAAGCACTGTTAAGAAGATAAAGTGTTGTAAATGCATCTGATTTCAACCAGAAAAGTTTAGTTCAGAGTATCGGATTTATAAATCAAACGACGCGTAAGTTTCAGGAATTTACCTAAACAGGTCACAATGGAGACCTAGTTATTTATTTTCTTTTTTAAATTTTCATTACACCGACCGTTAATTAGATTTTAATGATTGTTTAATACTATAAAATCTTATTGGTTCGAAAAAGCACAATTTAGAAAATCTGAAAGGATCATTTTATAAACAAAACCTTTAACAAATAGATTCGATATATTTTTTTTTATAAAATGCGTTTTATGAAATCTTTGTTCATTGATTTTTGATAGTTTCGTGTCAGATATTTAGCGAAATTTGTTATTGTTTTTTCGTCGTTTCATTTCTGTAAAATAGTTCTTTTGTTTTTGAAGAAAATGGTTTAAAACATTAAACGATAAAAATTCAAATGCAAGGAAAAGAAAAAAAAAACCTTTTTAACAGACGGCAACATTTAGAGACAAAGCGTTATTGAAAAAATGATGTATTTTTCATAAAATCATTTTCATACCGTAATTATTCTTAGTGTATATCAGTTAATTTCACAAACATATATGAAAATGAAATCATTATTATTTTTTCTTTGTTAATAAACTATGCGTTTAGGAAATTCTTTTATCCTTTGTTATGATAAAATTTCGAAAATGGAAGATTTTATGCAATTCACGCTTTCATAGAATATAATAGCATTCACGAATTCAGAACTTGGCAGACTCAGAACTAAACAATTTCAAAAGAATCGAAATTTATCTCAAAGATACAGAAACTGGCAATTGCGCCTGGATTTCCAACTTTTGGATCAACTTCATGGTTAAAATCATAGAAAAATGTTGATATGTTCTATAGATGGACATTCTATGTAGTTGAAAATTTAGCCATTTTATGGCTAGTACCTTCGGTGTGAAAAATTAGAGGAGGAGAGTAATAAAATATCCCATTTCTTCCTTATTTCTACAAACTTCAATGGGTTCTGATGGATTACTGATGGGCGATTACCTCCAAATCCCTTCTTTGACGACGCCACTGTCAGAATTTATCTATTTTTGGATGCTATATCAGTAGCTTCTCCTGACTTCAGGAATGGGCGAAGAAGATTCAATGGCGGGATTCACCGCTTATTCCCGACATCGAACATCATCAAAACTCGTCGTTCTACTAGCACAAGTTTAAAAATAACCAAACGAGTCTGAAAAATTCGCCAAATAATAATAATAACCCATTCAACCGATAAGATTAAGTGAAGCACCGCTTCACCTGTGTCACCTGACTAGCCGCCACTTTGCTATGTGCTCCTAGAAATGGTTAAATGTAGCAATAAAATGGTGAAGTTGGAAACCCTGGCCAAATACCTGTTGAGGATTGCTTTGAAAATCGCTTATTGGCTTGAAAAGCTTTAAACTAAAAATTAACGTCCTTAAAAGCAGCATACAAGACATTTCAACATTTAAGATGCGTTTATAAATGTAGGAGAGACTGATTGGCGACCATTAGAAAAATAAAGACGAAGCAATAATATTCTACACTTTCACCTATTGATCAGACAAGTGCAGTAGGATTCCGCTTTCATATCAGGTAACAACATCCTTGAACCGGTTTCGGGTTTATTTTAAACACGTCAGGGTGAAATAATCGGCATTTGCAATGTAACCAAGAAAAATTCTATATGCCCCAGCTTTATGAACTTTTATGAGAACGGATGAATTCAATCCATTCTAATAGGGGTTCGCAAACAGCTCGATATTCGGATGGTGGTAGCTGCAAAGACAGCGTGAATTTGTTTCACAGAAAGGGGTTTAGTTGGGTTTTGTGACCACGAATAAGATCAATATTTATGAAATAGGAAAAAGTAAATGAAGTAATAATTGATAACTAAGAATTGAGGATTCCAGAAACTTTCCATGCGATAACAAATGGGCATTCGGCGTCTGAGCTAAACTATATATACACTTATGTCCAAAAGTTGGGCAACAAACGGTTAAAGCCGACCATATTCGACGAGAGAAACAACGTGTAGCCGCAAAACTAGACTGCAGAATAGAATTTGCATACCAATACTTTTAGCAAGGAAATATATTAGGTATAAAAACGACCTGTGTGTGTGGAGTCTGTATCTCCGCGTTACAGATTCCAGAAGGAAAATCGAAATAGGCAAATTTTGAAAAATGAGAAGACAGCATCATTTGAGTGATGACAGGCGATGGGGGGAACAGGGCGTCTTGAAGGGGGCCAGAAACTGTCAATATTAGCCCGAGCCAAAAGTGGCAATCGTTCCGTCATTTGCCGCCTGTGGAACCGGTATTAAAGCGAAGGAACAGTGTTCGAAATCCAGTAAGTGGATTTCTAAGGGTCACAACCGCTCAGGATGACAGTTTTCTGTGTCTGCATGCATGACGCCACACGTCAATCACTGCACTTGTTTCCGACCTTGCAGCGTCGGTAAGAATATATGAATGTCCGCAAACTGTTTACAGACGATTACATGCAGGTCAGCTGCATACAAGACGACTAGTGGTTTGCGTCCCACTGACGTCCTCACACAGAGGACACCGCTTTAACTAAACTCGATATAATCTCAAATGGACTCTACAACAATGGGGTGTTGGGGAAGAGTCACAGTTTTGTGTACAGCGTAATTCCCGTCTGTTATTGGTCTGGAGAACGTCTGGAACTCTCTATCGCGCCAGTATTTCATTTTTATTATAAATGAACGTATTGTTAAAACGTTGTCTGATTTTCAGAAATTTGCTTTGAGTTCCTGTGCAGAATTTATTAGAGGTTTGTCTCTTTAATCCTGGATACGTCGGTTACATTTTCTATTAATAAATAAAACAAATGCGGATAAAAATAACACAATCGATTTTCGAGGGCCAACGGCCGTACCGTGCTGAAAACACCGGTTCTCGTTAGATCACCGAAGTCAAGCAGCATCGGGCGCGGTTAGTACTTGGTGGGTGACCACCTCGGAACACCGCGTGCTGTTGGCCATCTCGGGTGCGGTATCCCCGTGGTTTGCGCGCTAGATTTGCACGCTACCACAAAATGCCGCCGTGTTCATGCGGAGTACGATCACGTTAAACATGTGGGTCCGTAAGTCCTTCCGAGAGGTTGGTGGTAGGGGAAGGAGGGTACGGTCCCTGTGGATGCCTCCCCCACTGGGTTCCGGTCTAAATTGGGTGGCACTTCCCGGCCGTCCATACAGTTACCTTAAACCTTTCTGGTAGGTCGGACGGTCTGGGTCTCAACAACAACAATCGATTTTCGAAATGCATGTTTTGAACAAAAATCATTCCCGCACTTGAATTGTCCATTCACAACCCTGCCAATTGTATAGCGCAACACAATTTTATGAAGACAATACAAATACTTCACTGCTCGCTGAAAATCCCTGTTCTCCGTATTTAAAACATGAGATAGTACCTGGAGGCCCAAGATGGCGCTATCAACAACCGGGCAATAGAACTCCGTTCACGACGCTAATCTGCCATGAGCAAGAAGTTTTTTCGACTGAAAATAACTAAAAAACTAATTCAAATTATTCAACTGAATTTTATTTGGTGAGCTCAAAATGCTCTACAGATATCTAACAAACAAACATAGAGACGCCATCTTATTTATTCGCATTAGTAATGTCTTAAACATGTAGATCCGTCAATTTCGAATCGGATTTTTTTTACCACTTCGTAATGATTTATTTTGCATTGTTTCATGTATTGTATGGAAAGGAAAACTGATCGATTAAATACAAAAACACACACATAAATATATGAACCATGTTTTAACACCCGAGAACTTAAAACATGTTCCAGAAAATTCAAAATTCTTAAATATCCTATGCTATGAAATGGTTTATATATCTGGGTTTCAGAAATGGAAGTTTCAAAACAAAATTTGTAAAGATTTCTTTAGTTTAAGAACGCTGTTATAGAATTTCCAATTCAATATGTTGCTGGTATGAATAAGTAAATCGATCAGAACTCGAAGGGAAAGAAAAATACTACGGAATTGAAATCAAAATATTGTCATAGAGATATGTAGTTGAATGTGCAGTATATGCAAGTTGAAAATGACAACGTATCTTTACACTTTTACTGGCAAAAGTATGTAGAATATATATTGTAATGTTAGGGTCGCCCTTCTACAGCAGTGTATCAATGGACTAGTTTCGTATGGATTATCTGTTCGTCAGCATTAAATACCCAATACTTGTAATTGCAAGAGAAAATTGCCTGAAAGATCAAAACTTCTGATATCCCGAGAACGCCCTGCTCATCGTAATTACTAAACAATAAATAAATCATTACTCAAAATATTTCTGATACTTACTCATGCACATTCACTCGTTTGAGGAATTATTTCATGAGTGCATTCATTTTCTCCCATTTCCTTGATTTTAACTTTTTCATACGTAGTATTGAGAAAGTATTGTTTTCACGAAAATTTTCGATTTCGAAATTTTGATGCCAATATATGCTTTAAGACCTTCTGAACTCGTGTCGATTATTTTTGGAGTGATGTCCGTCTGTCTGTCTGCGTGTGATCGATTTTTTGTGTATACGATAGTGGCCACAAATACTATAGATTTTCACGAAACTTTATATCCGGCTTTGTTATCAAGAAATCTAGAACTAGATAGATTTTTTTTAAAATTCAAGCAAATATTTTAAAATTGTTTTGAAATTTTATATTGTATTAACATGGCAGCACAGGACACAATTTGACATAATCATGCATAAAAGAGTTTATTTATGGCTCATGATCACGATATTTTACAGTTTCAATCATTGTTATGAAAAATAGCTGCGATATAATTTTTTTTGTTCGTGACGTCATTAGCACCTCCTCTGGAGGCAAGCTATCAGCCCACGGGGACTACATTGTCAAGTATGGTATCAATCGAAATATTTTTGAAGCTTTTTAAAGGGAAGAGAGTAACACGCTATAATTGAAATCATTTGGACCAATGATACCGAATTTTAATAAATACATTGTAAAATTTGAAAAAAAAATATGGTATTAAAAATGGATTCTGGTATGAGAAAGTCGAGTTGAACCACACTCTAGTTATTTATATATTTATCTATTTATTTATTTATTTTTGCTTTGCTTATGTACCTTAAACTCTACATTAAAACTTCTGTCTATAGAAGAGAAATGCGTAAAATAAATATATTTTGAAGTGTATTCTGTTGTAATTATCCGATACCGCTGCTTCCAGGTGGTTTTAATATTCAGTCTGCATGCAGTAAAACAACATGTTCCGTAACTGATTGCTATTTCAGTGAAGTTCGAGTCTTATGAGCATGGTGACAAATTTTAAGACATTGAAAACACATTCAGAGAGATATCGCCAACATAGAGACTTGGAGTGTGAAAAATTCATTAAAAATAGAAAGTCGATAATTTTCTCCAAATAACAACCTTTTTCTAAATTTTTGTAAAGAAGGTATGTAGTTATGTTCACAGTGTTCAGAAAGCAATCATGTTTGTTAAGAGAAGTATTTTAAACTGTAAATGCAGCATTATATAGAGAATATGATTTCATGCGGAATACGTCCCCTTTACAGACAACAGTCTACACTGACATCCATAACATCCATGTTTAGTTTGACTTAATAGGATAACTCACATTTTCGATAAATGCACCAAATGTTGAAATTATGGAATTTATTCATACAATTTCAAATTATTATTTATTTTATTCATTTCTACAAGATAAACGTAACAATGCCTAGTATAAAATTATTTCGAACACTGAATTTTACATTACCATAGAAACAATTCCATAGTTTAGTAATAAAGGCAGAAGAAAAATCAAATATATGATAAGTCACCCAATAATAATTTTCAATAGAAAATTTATTAAACGTCTTGATTTTGACATCATTTTGATGTACTTGTGATGGCAGACGGTGACGTCCCCTCCTTTTGTAAATTCCCCTGGTTGTTTTAATACCCTTTATATATTTTTTCCTTTTATTCTGCTATTTTTACTGTTTTAAAGTTGAAATTTTGTTCTTGGAGCTTTATGCTTTTTGTTTGAATTCAGGGAACTTTTTTTTCCTGCCTTTTCAACCCGGACTATTGTAACTGTGAATTTTTAACCCTGTCGTTGTTTTATTCCTTTTTAGGAGATCTTTTGGGAGAGGGATTTCCTTTGTTCTGGTTCGGTTGAGTTCTTTGGGGAGGGTGCTCTTCTGTTCCTTTCTGGTTTTGGTTTTATTTTTCTGTGTTCTCTTTCGGCTTCTTAGATTTTTCCCTGTCTTCTGCTTTTTGCTTTACTCCGGTTCATTTTTCTGTTTTTTGGGTATGCTCTTTCCTTTTCTCTGGTCTCTCTTTCATCCCCTCCCTTTGTATATTCCCCCGTCTTGTTGGTTGTTTTTACTCTTTTATGCGCCCTGGTCTCTCTTTCGTCCCCTCCTTTTGTATATTCCCCTGGTTTGTTGTTCTGTCGTTTTGTTTTCTCTTTCTTTGCCCTGTTCTCTCTTTCGTCCCCTCCTTTTGTACCTGTTTGTTTTGATTACCTTTTATTTTGTATTTACCTTAAATGCTGTTTATACCTTGAATATATAATATTGTAATTTTTGTATATTTTTGTGTACTGTTGTAGTTGTTAATCACTTTATGGTCTTCTCTGTTTTTTTTTTTTTTTTTTTTTTTTTAATTTCTGGTTTTTCAAACTTTGTCTTAATCCTTTTGTCTTCCTACCTTGACCCTTTTCTTTTTCTGTATTCCCTTTTGTATTTTGTGTTAGGGTTTTTTCTCTTCGGGGTTTTCCCGCTCTTTACAATTTTCTGCCTTTTGTCTCTCTTGTATTGCATTGTACTGTACTGTAATGTATTGTATTGTTTTTATGTTTTGTTTTGTCGTTGCCAATCTTTTGCATGTCTTGATGTTACTACTTGTGTTGTGATTCAATTTTAATATGTATTGTAATTTCTTGAATCTAAAATAAAGTTCCCGGCCACACACTTAGCTACAGTAAACCTTAGGGTCTATCGTGTGGTCTGGGTTTTCAACACCCAGGCAACATCAAAATATGAAAAACATATTTTCCATACTTTTTCACTGCACCCTAATGGTTATCTCATATAAATTAACAAAAAAGTGCACCAGCCGATGCCAAGAGTTGACGTTAAATTCCATATAGTTTATGATGGAGCCATAAGAAAGTCTTACAACAAGTTAGAATGCAACCATAAGGATCCCTCAAATGATGAGGGGCCACATAGTTCTATGGACCACGAGATGTTATGCAATGTGGCCAATGAAAATTTTCTTAGGTCGCGGGCTGTTACGCCCAATGTGCGTATGAGAAAGCGCCACACACAAACTCGTCAGCCAATTGGCAGATGAATGCGGTGCAATAACATACGAACAGATGTCATTGATTTTGCAGTGAGACAGAATTCAGATGAAAGAGGGATGTGAAAAAAATATATTTTGAAAGAGGGATGAGATGAAAACAGATATTTAGACAAAGAGATGAGATAAAAACAGATATTCAGAGAGAGGGATGAAATGAAAACAGATATTCACAGAGAGGAGTCAGATGCATTAACGTAGATGCAGATATTCAGAAGTGATACAAGTGTCATATAGATTGATGCAGAGAGAGTGTATAAAACCTGGATGACCAAGATAACTTCATATTGTAAGTATTTACAGCTACGGTGGCCAACGATGGCTTTAGATGACATTGACAGAACAAGAGGTACATTTTTAGCAGTTATGAGAACAGTTGGATTTAATTATGAATTTAGCTCTAAAGCCTTTCAAATTTTCGCTTGTCACATATCGTCACACTGGACGTTAGAAGTGACAAATATAAAATATACATTGTAAATGAACGAATTACAACTAATTACTTTAATAATGCCAAATGATAATATTGATAAATAATTGAGAAAAATATTTCACTATTTTAGAGTGTTGAACTTTAATGTGTATTTGTAAAAATTATATTATTTACGGGTTGATGACGACAGAGAATATGGTGGGTTTTTGCTGGCACAGACAATGTACTGTGTTATACTTTATATGAACGTAAAATATTATATTTTAAACCTGAATATTTAATTAAGAAATAATTAGTTTAAAATAACCATTCATCATTAATTATTTGCGAAATAGTACTCTCAAGCGATGCGTTAATTCATAATGTTATTACTTGTTCGTACAGAAAAAAAATCTGATATGGAAGGCACAGAATTTTCCCGACAAACTTAAACTCATTTTCCTTGTATTTCTCTAACAATTCATTGAATTGAATTCTACTGCACAAACAAATATGCATACTTAATGAAATTATACTGAATTTGCGCTTTTAATTCAATTTCCGTTTTCATTTGTTAACTGCACGTATTTTCAAAGACAGCGTAGCAAAAATGCGAAAAAACTAAAATATATCCAGAATGTCTAATCTAGAGTAATGGGGTTAGTCTTATTTTTCTTATCATAAAAATTACATATAAAACAAGTAATTAATTGAGACATTAGAGAAAACGTAGTCCTTTATTTTAAACTTAACGACTTTTGCAAGACATTTTGAAAAAAAAAAAAAAACAGCCTCTGTTTTCCCAAGTGTACTAAAAATCTAACAGCACTAATGTCACTTATCTACCAAATTTTGTGAAATTCGGAAAATTAGTTACCTATTGAATGTTAAGAAATTCGGTCAATTAGTTTTTCAGTTAAAGTGGATACATACATTGCACACATACACAGAAACACAGACGTAAAGCTAAAATAGGTTTTGGTCCCAAAACGTGTAGATCCGTCTAAAACTCAATTTGCAATTTTCGACACGATTCAAATACTTTACCATGTACATTCCAATTCTTTCCCTATACATTACCATGTATTGTGGGAGATTATAGAAAGGTCACACAACACATTATTTTCTTATACCTTTCTGGTGGTCGGATGGTCTGTGTCGGAAAACTGTTACATTGAACTCTTATATTCTGCCCTGCCGATGGCGTTAATGATGTTTTGAATTGGGTGAGCTGACAGAATTCCCACTTACAGCAGACATATTGCGCAAAAAACATTTCCGTGACGTCACTCCTAACACATGTTGCTGGGACTTTGAGAGACAAAAGCCAGAGATGAGAAAGAACCGCCGATCAGTGAACAGTATGGACCTAAGATCAGATCACTATAAAGATTATTAATGATTTGTAAATATGTATATAACTGTGTGTGGTGAAATTATATAATCTAAAAAATGAAAACAGACTCGGCTAATTATTGGAGATATCTTTACTTTAATTAAATTTAAGTATTTTCAGAATCGACAGAAACGTTAAAAGTGCTCAAATAATGTCATCAACCTGCTGCTTCCTGGGGAATCTGAGGTAGGATTTTTATATTTTCAATTTGAAGTATAGATGAGAATATTGGAATCCTATAAAAGGAATTTGTAATGAATTCTTTTACGACTTGGCATCCCTGCTGCGATCTGTGAGCAGATATTTTGATAACAAATTATTAGACTGAATACTTTAATTAATTTTGTATTTCGAAGAGTTTGAAAATATTTGATAGAAAACGATGGCCGATGAAATGATTACTGCACACAAAAAGAAACGCGGAGTGTTAAGATCGAATGTTACTAAAGTCATTAATAAATTAGAAACTGAACTAGAAAAAACAGAAGTAGATGAAAATGAATTAAAAGA
The DNA here is from genome assembly GCA_951213105.1 of Amaurobius ferox. Lineage (NCBI taxonomy): Eukaryota > Metazoa > Arthropoda > Arachnida > Araneae > Amaurobiidae > Amaurobius > Amaurobius ferox. The sequence continues at coordinate 119,534,963 of OX578151.1, forward strand.
GTTATTGGAACAATTATCGGATAAATTTGAAACTCTTAAATTAGTTGATAATGATTTAGGAAAACTTTTGAAACCAGATGATATTGAAAAAAAAATTGAATCGGCGGAAGAATACCGCGAAAGAGTAGTTATTTGGAGTTTTAGAGCAAAGAAAAGATTACGTGTTCTAAATCAAAATATTCAAAATGATATTATACCACACACTAAGGAAGACTCGAAATCGAGTATAAAACGAAGTGAACACAACATCAGTGTGAAATTACAAAAAATTACAATTCCGAAATTTTATGGTGATGTGAGTCAGTGGTTGACGTTTTGGAATTCATTCGAAACAGCAATACACAAAAATGAATATTTAGATCAAGTCGACAAATTTAACTATCAAAAAGCACATTTGAAACACTGCTTTGGGTACTGTAGAAGGATTCGCTATTTCGTCTGAAAATTGTGTCAAAGCAATCGATTTGTTAAAAGACCGATTCGGCCGAAATGACGTTCTGAGAAATGCCCACATGAATCATTTATTACATATTTCTCCTCTTAGACGATCAAATGATGTTAAAGGATTTAGAAAACTTTTTGACAACTGCCAGACACAAATAAGAAGTTTAGAATCCCTTGGAGTTTCTTCCGATACTTTTGGTAGTTTATTGTGCCCCATGATTTTGAAATTACTACCGTATGATGTAGTCTTTGACTTCAGCAAAGAATTTAATGATGCTGACTATACCATAAACAATTTAATTGGCTTCATGGATAAGCAGTTAAGAGCTCGCGAACGATGTAAGTATATGAATTTCATTTCTATTCTTCTCGAACAAACATTCCGACTGTTTTCACGTAATAGGAGTAACAGTGTCAGGATTTTTCTAAGGTTTTCTAGAAGATAGGAAGGCAGTATTTTTTTAGACTTTGAATATTGACTCCTTCGAAAATTTTTTAATTTCAATTTTGCTAATCCATGTTCTGCGTGGAAAATAAACGCATTTACTATTTGCACCTACTATATATACGTACATTTTATTTATATAGTCATATATGCATATATTATACCCGAATTATTGTTTTACATACGCATTTATATTATATACGCTTTTACTATTTATTTGCTTCAATAAAATATAAAAAATTACGACCAAGAGATAAAATACCAAATGATACGATACTAAAAATTTCAATATCAATGATCATATGTCGTCTCGTGGTAATAATTGTAATTACATCAAAGAAAATAAATAGTTAAGTTGACGTACTCAAAAATAAATATAAATATGAATAAAAAAGAAGGAACAAATGATGGCTTAAGTAACGTTAAATATAATTAATTTTATTCGTCAAATTAACAGACGAGTATTTTAGTGTTTAATAAATTTAATTACTTGAACATCATAAACGTAAAACAATTAAATAGTATATTTAAAAAAATGAAGCTCAAATTACATAAAAAATAATCAAAACAAAAATTCAATGCATTGAATTCTTATATATTTACTACAAAATTATACGTATTTACAAACATAAAATTTTGAAACAGTGCATTTGAAGCAAATCACAATTCATTATTAGGCCCAGTCCGGTGAGGTCTAATGATAGAAATTTCGTATACTCATAAGGTGGCTCTGGAATTAAAGTTTATTAATTTATTTCAATCTAACCTCCTAACTACGGCAGTACAACAGTTGAACCACAAGAAAGCTATCCTCAGCAAACGGCTCTCGTACAGTGTCTATACCAATGTTTTTCACCCCCGCTTTTCCTGGACAGGGATTAGGGCACCTAATGTCCCACGTTAAAATGCTTTGGGCATTTAAATTGTAAGAATTTTAATCCATGTTTGGGATTAGTATTATAAGGAGAGATAGGTTACACATATAATACATTATATTTATGGGAAGGGATAGAATTTTCACTTATTTTGATATTCTGAGGTTGAAATAGAGGAAACCTTGAGCCGAAATATAAAGGTTAACGATAGTCTAATATGTACATACAAGAATATAAACTTACTAAAGAAGAAAATTTCCCAATGGTCAGGCACTTTATGTCTTATCATTCGCCTATACAGCAGCCGAAGCGTGAACCATTTTGCAGTCACACTATGTTGCCCCTGTGCACACCAGGGAATAGAACACATTGCACTATGTTCCGACACTATAACTTCTATGCTCGACGGTTACATTCAAACCCACTACACAGGAAATTGGAATAGCAAGAGGAAACGCTTGCCTTAGACTTCTCGGCTACCGAAGCGACCCAAAGAAAAAAGTGAAGATTAGAAGCCAAGGCCAGTCTGAAACGAAATCAATCAAAGTAGATGCCAACATAGTTCTTAGGTAAAGGGTTTTCAGTTTGCGTGAAACTTTAAATACTAGTATTGTTCTATCCTTTTGTGTCGTGTCTGTAGAGATATAAGCAATGCCTTTGCAACGTGGCTCACAGATTTAACCATACTGATTAGACAGAGCAGTTCCACGTTTAGAGGTATAAATAATAAAACACTGTGCTTTAGTAACATTGTAAACCAGTGATATTGTGTTTTAGTGACATTGAAATTTCGATTATTCCTGTGATGTTGGAACACTTCAGGCATGAAGCCAGTTTCTGTTGATATTCTATATTTGAACATATTGGTCTTTCATAAATGAATTACAAACTGTCTTTTTTAATTGAAAGACAAACCGTCGTAAAACATTAGATTCCAGTTTTTGTATCTCATATTTAAATAAATTAGCTTATTTCAGCTCAATTTCATTCACACAAAAAACATTTTTTCAAACAATATCGAATGAAAGCGATGATAAGAATTAAACTTTTTACATGCTGAGAGCCCCTTATGATGGCTAACGCTCACCAACGCCTGTTATTCACTCGTGTTTGCAGAGCTCCTTCTTTCCATATATAAGGCCCATATTATATATCATAAGCTAAACAAATGAGATTAAAAACAACGAATATAGTTATTGACATTTATTGGAGTTTTATTTTACGAGACGTTATCCACACCAAACCATTTCGGCTCTATTGGACTTTTGCCATTGTCGTATATTTTTTCTCTAACCTTTATAATAGGGCTTTCCAACTTACCATTCAGCTCATTTGGTGCGATGAAGAACTGAATGATGATGTACGATGAAGAACTGAATGATGATGTACGATGAAGAACTGAATAATGATGTACGATGAAGAACTGAATGATGATGTTCGATGAAGAACTGAATGATGATGTACGATGAAGAACTAAATGATGATGTACGATGAAGAACATCTGGTACATTTTCCCCGAAATACCGTTTCTGTCTACCGGATTGGAATCACCGTGGATATTTAATGCGTTTGGTGTATCTCTGGCTGATATCGGAGGGCTACGTAAGCAATTTGGATGCTAAAATCTCAGTACATAACAGATAAAAATGTAAATAATGTTTACTTGTTTTATCCGAAATATTGTTCAGATTATGATTGTATAAGAATAATTTCTATATTTTGATATTCTTAATTTAATTTTTTTCTTTTTTCGAAAAAATTAGATGAGTTTTTGCTTCACTTTGCCTAATTTCAGCCGAAATATCTTCGAAACAATAAAATATGAATGTAAATTGTAAGAGTCAAGCGTGTTCAGTAAGAAAAGTCCAGTTTCTAGATCTGTAGTTTGGTTTTACAAAGCTCTTATAGTTTTCGACAAATCATCTTGTCAAGTTCAAGAATATTGAAAATTTTCCGTTTTCCAAGATCGCAATGCTTATATTTTAAAAACTGTAAATGCCAGTTATAAACTATAAGAAGTAATTTGTAATTCCTTGAAAGCTCCATTAGTGTATATCATTTGATTCTAGATTGATTTATTAGTTTTAGAATCATGGTTGTTGGTTAGAATTTCGATATTTTAATATTTTGACCTGTTAAAGCTTTCCAATGGGAGGAAAAGCTGTAACATTTAAAATGTATAGAGTGCTGCAGCTCGATATGTTTCTTCCTTTGTGAAATATTGGTGCACAAGCACGAAATATTTTGTTTTGGTTTAAAGAAATTGAGGATTCTAAATATGTTTAATGATTGATGAGGTTTGAAGAGAAGAATTAAAAGTGTGGAATTCTAGTAAGCATTTATGTCCCAACAGATATGTTTTGTAGTTTCACATGTACCTTAGATTCACCTATGTGTTTAGTTTATATGCCGTCAAGCAAATTAATAAAATAATTTGATATTCCGACTTTCCAATAGTCTATAGTCGGGGTATTCGACTGAAATCGAGGCGAAAACTTAAGGTGTTACCTATAAACAGATTGAGAGTAATTTGTATAGTACTTTGAAAGCCCTATAAAGATATGGAATTATATTTCTGATTAGGTTTTTAGTTTTTTAAATATAGTGGTTAAAATCTCGGTAATTTCGTATATCGAACTATTTGGAAAACGTGCTTAATTTTTCGACATTTTAATATTTTGAACTATTTCGAATGTATTTAAAGAAGACAAATTACCCACAAAGAAATTTGTTATTCACGCAAAACCATTTCAGCTCCATTGGATACTACCGATTTTTCTTATTGTATTTCTGTTATCTTTCACAAAGTTCAAATTCGGACATTTTATTATGAGATAAATCTGTCGGCTCATGTATGCTATTATTTGATTTAAGAGCGAGATCCTAGATACAGGAAAATTCCATTAGCCTACTTTTATATGAATGATGTATATTTAAAGTTCGCCAATGGGATGTAGTACCAAATCCCATTGCCGAACTTTAAATTAACTGGAGAGGAGCTCAACTCGGCTTTCTCATACCAACATTCATTTATTTGTTTCAAATTTTGCAAGAAAATTTGGAAAAATCGGTATCGCAGATCCATATTATTACAACTATAGCGTGTAAATCTTAACTTTAAAGGGCTTAAAACATTTTTCGATCGATACTATAGTGACAATGTACCCCCTCCGGGGAAGGCAACCTGCCGCAAAGAAGGCTAATGACGTCACGAATTAAAAAAATTGTATCGCGGCAATTTTATATAGCAATGATTGTAACTAATAAGTATTGTGATCATTGAGCCATACATAAACTCTTTTATGTATGATAATATTAAATTTTATCCTATACTGCCATGTTAAAAACATAAAATTTCGAAACAAATTCAAATTTTCGATCGAATTAAGAAAAAATTCTATCTATTTCCAGATATTTAATAACAAAACAGGATATAAGGTTTCGTGAAAATCCATTAATATTTGTAGCTGCTAACGTGCACCTAAGCAATCGACCACAGACAGACAGACATCACTTCAAAAATAGTCAAAACGTGTTCAGGAGATCTTTAAATATATATCGGCATCATCTCGAAATAGAAAATATCCGTGTGAACAATATTTTCTCAATACGACGTATGAGAATGTAAAAATGCCACCACATTCTCCAGATCCGAAAATGAATGTTTGCCGGAAGAACGTCACAAAACAAAATACATACAATAATAAAACACAAAACAAAGTAGATACACGTTTATATACATATACTTCGTAACAAAATTGGCTCGTTTCAAATATACAGTGGGGCCATGGAAACACCTCGAAATTTCAAAAATATTTTGTTCAATATTCCTTAATTAATAATTGAAAGATTTCAGTTTATTTTTCAGTCATTAGACCTCAAAATGTCCGTTACTTACTCTTTATTTCTTTGAATTGCAAAAATGATTTGTTAATTATTCCATAATTTGAATAAAAAAAACGTTGTTTCGAGCATGTAAATGTTAAAACGTATTACTTATTTTCAAAAGTTCAAATTTCAAAAACTTTTGTTTACTTTCGATAGTTTAATTTCGATGGTTCTTAGTTGAAAACTGTTTATTTTCAATCGTTTGAATTTTAAAAATATTTTGTTTAAATTTCGATAATTTAATTTATTTGGTACTTTGTGTAATTTAAATTTGGAACGCCTCTTTGCTTTTCAATTGCTTGAATTTTAAAAAAGTTTTGTTCATTTTAGAATAATTTAATTTGAAAACACTTTATTGTCTATAATTTAAATTTAAAAAGTTTTATTTATATTGCAAAACTTTATTATGAAGAAAAGAGCGTAGATTATGACACCACATACTTCAAGTGCTAAATACATCATATGTGGCTGGTTATCTCTTCATTTGGCGACAAATATTTTTAAAAGAAGTAACGATTTAGCATATCCAAACTTCATATACACAGAAGGCCATATAACCCAAAATGTTATACATGTACACGGATCTTAAAATCTTCTTTTCATTAAAAATCCCAGTATCCGGGAATTTCGTAAAAGCAAAAATTTCTTTACAACAGTATGAGAAAGTGAAAATATCAGAAAAGAAATTGTAGTCAACGGTTTGGAAAACCGATAAACAGGGGGAGAGAGGGTGGATTGCACTGATAAGATAAAGACAGGTGACATCGAAAAGGTAGTAAAAATCGACAAACGATTCTGTTTAAAGTGTTCTAAACTTAGAAAAGGATTTACACGGATGAAAGATGATAAGATACAGGAATCTGGTATCAATGAAAAATTTAAAATGGAATTGAAGTGTTTTCCTCTATCTGATGTATCTATGTCGTACAGCAGAGTGAGACCAACTGACTGAGTGATGAATTAACAGCCAAAACTGGTGAAACTTAAAACATTGAATGGATTTAGCTTATAAGTAAGGAGAAAAATCGAAAATCTTGGAATTTTGATCGAAATTCTCTAAATTTTGGAATTTTGTTGTTCCAAAATTCTTGCAACTATATCTTTAACTTTCGTTTAACTTTCGTTCTAACTTTATTTATTGTAAAATTAATCTTGTACCATTCCTTGTATATTTTGCCATATAAATCGAGTATTCCATTCCATCCTGCTTTCTTTTGTTCCTTCCACAATTTTGCTATGAACTTAACTTTAAACCTACCCACTCCACTGTTTTTTCGTTATTTATTCGAATTCGTACCGATAAATTTAGGGATAAAAGTATGTTCTGGAATCAAACTTGGATGTATGTGGCATTCTCCCCTTTTATCTCTCAATAATAATTTAAAGTTTTATATTTCTAGTACATAACTTACTGTTGGTATTCGTTTATCCGAACATGCTCCTAATATTAAAAATGATAGATATTAATGATAAATATCAATGATAAATAATTAGATATTAATGATAAATATTCCCCTGATTTTGATAAAATTTTACTTTTAATTAGTTGAAATAAACCCCGTACTATTTTGCTTTTAGAAGCCCTTTATATAGATATTTATCGAAAATTTAATTACAAATTCGATCCTATTCAAACTCTTAGTTTTGCCTGACGTCTTATTCTCGATTCTATGCGTGTTAAATCCTTATATTTATTTTCTGGAAACTTAGTGCTTCACCTCTAGCGTTAGGTTTATAAATTAGCCTGATTTATTTATGTACAGTGGTTTTAAATTAAATTATTTTTGCTTAAATATTTGTGTACTTATTTGTAATTTATAAAAATTTTAGTATCTGTTTATCCGATTTACCATATGCAAATTTCGCATACACATTTATAGGTTATAAAAGCTCATGTCTGTCAATTTCTTAACATTGCCACTGATGATGGACATCATGATGTCTAAAAGCTCTACGGCACTTTAAAATGTAAGAATTTTTTCCTATACATAATGGTTGTGTTTTAAAAATGCAGTATACAAATATGTGTAGTTATTTGCTAGATAATATTTGAACATTTGCTTAATAATTAAAACAAAATATTCAGCATTTCCTTTGTATTTTTTGCCAGTAATATATATATATATATATATGTGTAATATATATATATATATAAATTAAAATGACAAATACAAAAGTGCAGGAGTGTGAATCAGTAATCACTGTATCCAACCGCGGGCAATATAAAAGCGTGTAGAGAATAGCAAAAAGTAACGAGGAAGGGCCGGAAAAGCAGAGCACGGAGAGGCCAGGACAAGGAAAATATATTAAAGAATAGTATATCTGCAAGAAACGTCTTCAGGGGCACATTTTAGACAGATATACTAAAATCCGTTGTTTCTATGATTGCATAAAAACACGTGGTTAAAATATTATGCAATCTGTGCCCAACAACGGAATAACGAGAATAACAGAAAAAAACCAAATAGGACAATATTCCACTATAAAACATAAAATACTACATAAACATGAAATATAAAATACCACATAAACATGAAAAATATAGCGCACAAATATACAAACTTGCAAAAAAGAGCAACTCACAAGTCGAAAGGTCGCCACCGTGAATAATCTTCAAATGAGTCCACCACATGCTACAGCCTGAACGCTCACCTCGCTTAATACCGCGTGGGAATAAACCAGACCGGAGGAAGTGGAAGTAGCAGTGCATACTTTCGGAGAGATAAACCCAAGAGTTTAGAAACTGACCGAGAAGTGACCACGATTATCGAAATCATTGAAAGAATGGATAACACTGTTTTTTGGAGCCGTAGCCTGTTTTTTGTTTTATTTTTCTTTTTAGATATGCGCCTTAACGGTTTTATGAGTGTTTTAAACTTTTTTCTTTGCCCGCCGAGGCGGTGTTTTTTAAAAAAAAAATTTCGTTTTTAGTGTAATCGAAATTACTGTTTTTTAATATTTTTACATTTTATTTTTGCCCGCCGGGGCGGTGTTTATTTTATGGTGTTTCCACTACTAAAGAATACCGTACTTATACTGCGATCAACAAATAAGAGGTGGGAAAATTGTACAAATAGCAAAGATTTTTGAGAGACTATTAATGTGTGATAGTGTACACTTATTACAATCCAGGCGTTTAATGCGGAGCAAATAGCTAATGATTAGATTTCTAAAAACTTGGTTACTATGGCAAGAAGAAAAATGAGGGAAGAATTTTACATTAAATTTAAATTGATGTCTCTTATCATAAATAGTAGTATTGGAAGAGTTATAATATATATCAATGGTGATGTCAAGATAATTTACAGATTTGGAAGGGTGGGATTCATTCGGTATTAATTCAAGATTGGATGGATTTATATTAAGTGTGGGTAAAGAATCATGTGCAGTATGAAAACAAAGAAAAACATCAGCAATGTATCGAAAAATAGAAATGTTACGAGTGAACAGAGTGGATTGTCTTTCGTAAAAGTAAAGATAAATATTGGCGAGCATGGAGCTACTAGTGGATCCTTGCGGTACTCTAATCGTTTGGAGGTATACAGCATTACCATGTACAATATATATATATATATATATATATATATATATATATATATATATATATTACATTCGATTTAAAATAATAAGTATGGCCTACTTATGGGCATAACCTATTTATAGTCATGATCTGGTTATGGACATGGCTTAGTCAGTAGGGGATGACACAATTTACATATAATTCCTTTAAATTTAAATAAATTGTGTTTCTTCTTTCTTCCGAAAGCAAGAAAAGTAAGATAGTAATAAAAGATAAAATTCAAGTAATGCCATAAAAATGTTCCATAGTATTATAATAATTATGCTTAATTAAAAAAATTAATAAAAGGAAAATCTTCAAAATTTCTAAATACTAAGAATTATTGGACTGCACGGATGCTACTTCAAAAACATGCGAGTGTCATGTAGAATGTAAATTAAACATGGTAGAATGTTAACCCTCGTTATGGAAAGGCACATTGACATTGATATTGTTACCAACGTATCATCTAGAATAGTGGGTGTATACGTAAGATACAAGAACGAGTCCAAGTTTCTGGATAACTAACGTTTATTCATAAGCACAAAGTATAAACAGGAACAATATACAATTCAACAGCACTTAAACGCTTCACTTATTTCACAGACTAAGTGGTATTATTCTCAAAATACTGATGAAAATAATTTTACAAAACAGCGGCTACAAATCTCAAAACATTGACAAAAATCTCAGTCCAATGTAGCTCGTGTCATGACAATTCGTCGACTGAACTCCCGCTGAGTGATGACTCCTTTTTATAGGTTCTCTCTGTAGAAACTTCTAGAATTATCTAATATAATATATGTCGCCAAATCTGGTAACTCGTCTTCTAACTGGGGAATCCTGATCACCCTGGGATGACGTCAGCATCATGCCATGGGCTGTGATTTTCTCGCCTGGCCTTCGAGACAGATGAAAGAGGAAGCGTCAATAAGGTAATTTTGCGCGATCGCAACACTGCCCCCTCCTTAAGAGTGCACATCCCAGGCAGAATTAATTTACTGTGGTCCAAACTATACGACCAATCTATCAATATAGACGGTTTTGGCTTGGCTGAAGACGATTTCTGGATTCGATAAACGACACTATTTATTCTTTTCTTAAATACGAAGGGCTCTTCAAAGTTATTCTGCAGTTTTGGCGAAAATCCAGGTCGTCGTCTAGGGTTGAACGGCTACACATTGTCACCTTCCTCTATCACACTTAACTAGCTTTGGTATCGTACCGGGTCTTCATTCTATATGTAGCAAATAGCCTCTCTTAAGCGAAACGATGAACCTCCTCCAACGATGCCTGCAGATCTTGCACAGAACTATCAGGCAATGAAGGAGAATCAAACGGTCTTCTAAACATTAGGTCACATGGTTATCGTAGATCCTCGCAAAACATCATTTTTGATGGATTATGGACGGTCGATTCGTGGACAGCATTTCTGTAGTCCAGCAGGAACAAATGTATGTGACTGTCCCAGTCTTTCTGGTTTCTGGGTAAGAATATGTAGATATGATTAAGTATCGTTCTGTTGAATCTCTCTATCATACTGTCCGATTGAGGATGAAGAGGTGTAGTTCGAGTTTTGCCTATTCCAAGAAGTTTGCACAGTCCCGTGAATATGCCAGAGCTAAAGTTTGTTCCCTGGCCAGAATGGATGCGAGCGTGCTCCCCGTGACGACATATACAGTTCCGAGTTAGAACTTCATTAATAATTGTATAGACTCTTTTTCAGAGATTGCGTAAGCTTATGACCACTTTGTGAAATAGTCCATTACTATTTGGATGTACTTATTATTGTCTGCATTTCATGGTAGTGGCTCCAAAACGTCGAGTGCAATTGTCTCGAACAGAGTTCCGACATTGTAACACTGAAGAGGTCAACTGTGTTTTCTTTTTCGGTCCTTTCAGAGAGCCGCATTCCGGCATCATTTGCAACAGCACTTAACATCGCATCTCGCTTTGCATCAGAAGGAAAGTCCACGAACTTTGTTCAGCGTAGATCTGAAACCAATATATCCTCCAGTGCGGCTGTCATGTCTTTATTTCATATCGTCTTTAACAGCTTCTTGTCCGACTTTCATCTCGTCTTTCATCACTTCTTGTCCGATTTTCATCTCGTCTTGTACGACTTTCGTAGCTTCTTTCATCTCGTCTTGTACGACTTTCATAGCCTCTTTCATCTCGTCATGTACGACTTTCATAGCCTCTTTCATCTCGTCTTGTACGACTTTCACAGCCTCTTTCATCTCGTCTTGTACGACATTCATAGCCTCTATCATCTCGTCTTGTTGGGCTTTAATCAAACTCATCATCTGTTCCTCCATCGCTTTTCTAGTTGCTACCATATACGTTTGTCAAATTTCCAGAAACCCCACTTCTGACACCAATTGTTACGAACGTATCTTCTAAAATCGAGGGTATATACGCCGGATACAAGAACGAGTCCAAATTTCTGGATACATTAAGTTTATTCACAAGCATAAAGTAAAAGTAAGAATATACAATCGAACAGCACTTAAAACGATCCACTTATTTCTCAAAATAAGCTATATTATTCTCAAAATACTGACGCAAATAATTACCGAAACCAGCTTCTACTATTCTCAAAATATTGACAAAAATCACAGTCCAATGCAGCTCGTGTCAATTAGTAAACTGAATTCCAGCTAAGTGATGGCTCCATTTTGTAGAATCTATCTGTAGAAATTTCTAGAATTATCTAATATCTCGTAGAAAAATAGTTTTTTTTGGCAATGTGCCTCAAAGTTTCAGGAAGTCGCCAAATGTTATCAAATTGGCGATAGATAGCAAAATCCGGCAATATTATTTCTTACTGGAAAATTTTGGTAACCCTAGGCTGACGTCATCTTTACCTCATGCTGACGTCATAGAGAGTTTTCTTCATCTGTCCTTCGAGACAGACGAAAGAGGAGACGCCAATGAGGGAATATTGAGCGTTAGCTACAATATTCTATTAAAGTATTCACAGAACTTCGATATATATAGACATTTTTTTACCATAAAATATAAATAATTGTCGCATACCGTTAATGCAATTTTTCCGCCTCTGTTTCATAAAATTTCATGAAACGTTTATTTAAGTAAAACAAATAATAAAGTGTTAATTAATATATCAGCACTTCATTTGAGAATTTCAGAATTTTTATTGCAAATCAAAATAATTAAAGTTTCATGAAAATATGCAGCTTTCTATAGCTAAACGTATAGCTTAATAGATAGATTAGAATTGCTCAATGTCATATAAAATGGCTAGATGTCGATATTGACCAAGGTTATCATATCTATAAGGTTTCGCCACTTCAGCTCTAGCCAATGAGAGCACGTAAAGACGCAACGTCACTTGGAGTAAAATGTCAGGAATGGCCCGGTATACTCCAATGTTAAAGGATGATAGCAAAATTAATGTAATCATTTTTTTAATTTAAAATATGAAATAAATACTCAAATAACATTAATTTTACTTGAACACAACTTAAATATGCAGTACTGAGGTTTTTTTGGAAGGATACTTACATAATGAAACTGTATTTCCCTTTCTGAAAAATATAAATCACCTGAAAGTTTCGTTTCGTTTTTTGAAACCAGTCAATGCTATTATAAGAAGTGATGTTATTTTTAATGAATTTTGTTTCAAATAGGCGAATGTACAAAAATATATTCGGAAAGTTTTCTAAACAAGAAACCATTCTAAAATTTTTATTATACATAAATAAACATCGCGTAATTACTCTCTAAATGCATATAAATAAAGTTATTTTCGATTATGTTATCTCTAATAATTGATAATCAAAACAATAATTAAAACGCTAACACTAAGAGTTTTATGTTTTTTTAGAGGGGGGGGGGAGTGTACTTATGCATAACTAGTAAACGATTTAAGTGATGCTTTTATAGTGAAGAACTTATATTATTGCAAAACACTTGATTTTATTAGTTTTTTTAGATCAAATAAAGAATTTATATCAAATCGAAATACAATGAAAACATATAAAAATATAGAAACTAATCGTTTAACACACTCACTATGATATACTTTCAGAATAATAAATTAAATGTATTATAATATATTGATTCATGATGAAAAATATACGAGCAAGCAAATTATATCATTACATTTATTTTTAACTTACTATGGTTAAACATCTTCATCAGATTATAAATTCCTATTTTCAATCTTCAGATATACATTAGACATTTTACACCAGCAAATCAACCAAAATGAAATAGAAAATTTAAAATAATTCTACTTTATATCAATTAATCAACTAGTCACAAGAAAGTCTACATGCACATTTAATTATGCCATTGTTCAAATGTCTTGAGAAATCTAGAGTTGCAAATAGCACAATCGTTCAGCCTATCAAAATTTGCTCGATAAAACTCACAAAATGAATAAGTCGATGATTTTAGATAGTAGGAATAATAAGTTAGTCTTAATAAAGACTGTTTTGTTTTAAATCAATCCAAACTTTACGTAAAAAGATACGTAAGAAACGATAGATAAAAAAAACCCACGTTGCATTGGATTTAAATAGAAATATTAAAATATTTCGCTGGCACGCTCAGGCGCCGGTTATCCCGCGCTGCAAATAAACTCCATCTGACGTCACAGAAATGTTTGTGGCAAAGGAGGACACCCCCTCCCCTCCGGATATTGGCAAAACTGTCGTGGTGAATTTTTTCGAAGTTTACACGATAATCGTTTTTCGAAGTACCAAGATTCCCGGGGAATTGCAGATAGTGATAGTAAAGCTGTTCTAATTATTTTAACTTGCTGCTTTCGGATTAAAAGCCGTGTTCTTGAAATAGAATTCTTGACAAGGCGAACATTGATCAAACGAAAACTCGCTATATTAATAATTTTCTTTTAAACTATTTTTGAAAGATAAAAATCTTTAAATTTTATACGCAGATTCAAATCGCGTTATAAATTTTGTTTTTCCCTACTCTGCAACTAACAACCTAACAAGAAACCAAATCCATCCCAAAGTGATTGAAATTAGAAACATGACCAGGAATGCCAAAACTTGGATGGTCCTTATGACTAGATTCACAATAAAACAGGCTACTTTCTATAGATGATTAAAATAAGTGGTTGAAAGCTTAGCAAATTTATGGCTGGGTTTAACAAATTTTAGATGTTAAACGTTCTGGAAAATGGATAGATCTATTTATAAATTAGCTGTTCATGATCTATTCATGAATTGGCAACTTTGACTGTGCATCACCGCAGTCTCCATAAGATTGTCAACTTGTTACTACATTCGTCGCATGACCGGGATAGTGCAACTAATTTGAATATTGCAAGCATACCTGCAATAGTGCATATTATAAGTTATGTGCATTTAAAAAATATTCTAATGAAAAGGAAGAGTACTGTTCACAAGAAAATTACATAATAAAACATTCAAAGTTATTTTTATTTTTAAGAATTTACACCATAGGGCAGTAAAGTACGTACTTTATAATTAATTATATTTTCTCAAATAATTGCTTGACGATTTCATAGTTACAGATACCAAGTGACTTTCCCAATCTACCCCATGCATGTACAGATTTCCCACGTATTTTGCTGTCGTTAGAATGTTATAACGATACCTGTAACGGTATTATGAGAACTTGCTATGTCCTACAGTTTTGAACCTCTGTGACTACCATCAAATTGCGTAATTTGGTCAAACTATACCACAAAGCCGACATCAACGTTCATAAAGTTTAAAAATCATGAAACTTGATGCCAGGTGGCTGGTAGGTAAGAATTTGTTGGTCTGGATGGGTATTCACAAAATAGTGGATATGGCAAGTGTGGTGAAGTCAATTTACATAAATACAACACTAATACTTACCCATAGTGTCCCCCAGTTGACGCTATAAGGATATAATTGACTCTGAATAGATCAAAGAGCATTGCGCGAATACTGAAAACAAAAACAGTCGATTTGTGGTCACTAACACATTTATTTAAACACATATATTATCAGACATTAATAATAATACAAAATACTATACACTTAAAAGTACCAAGTTTGACCTCGGGGGTGTACGGGTATATTATGATAATTATTACTTCAATTCATTAATTTAAATTCAATTTATCTAGTCAGGGAAATCTCCCAAAGCTTAAATTTGCACTGACACTTAGATTTAGATTAATATATAAATACACATTACATTACAATTGAAACTTAAAAAAAAACATAATACCTCCACCACAGATGAAATGGTTTGTAATTCCGAAATAAGATCATTCAGAGTTCATAGTGAAGAGGACTTGGGTAGTAGAGAGAATCACAGTTCATTAGGACACACGGTTTTAGGAGACATCGCTGAATCGGGATTCTATAACTGATTGGGGAACACTTTCCGCTATACTCTCCACCACCCAATTGCCGGTTTGTCCAGTGATTCTGAGAGGTCCGAGAACTACGTGCAGACATATGCTGGTTGGGTCCCATCCCGAATAAACCTCACGGTGTGTGCCTCACACATACGTTCATAACCGATGACAGTTGACGCACTCAGTTGACGTGGGGTGTACGCTGCATAGGGACCCGGGATGGACACCTCGCAAACATTCCGTCCATGTACTCGTCCGTAAGGTGAGGTGTAAACTGAACTGTCGATTAGTGTCTTTGCAGTCCACACAGTTAGATGTAGCTTAAAGGTCACCGCTTAGATGTAGTTTAAAGGATCTAAAGGTAGTCCCAACTACACCGGCAATTTTCAGAGTTTTGGGGTACTGCGTATCAAAAGGGGCAACATCCTCACTGCGCCGATTACCGCCACGGCCAGATGATATTGTAAACTCGGTCCGGTTCTGCTCTATCTCGATTTGGCTTAAAGCGGCCATTAACTTAATTTGCTGAATTGTCACGGCATAGCTACGAGCTACGAGTATATGTACTCGCAGCAGCGTACAAAGGCGTTGGTTCCTTACTGCATGCATAGGACTGCCGCTAGAGAGTCCAGCCTAAAAATGCGTCAAAATGCATTTCGGATCGGGCTTCAAAACAAGTGCACCTACACTTGGAAACCTTCTCTAACGAGATCAGAATAGAGTCTAATTTTACATTTCAAAGTCGAGCCCCTTCAGGTTTTGAAGAGGGAGGAACAAAACTGGGGTGAAAGTCCTCTTGTCCGCTCATTCGTTATTTCACTTATGCGTGAGAAATGAGTGATTTTAATTCCGATCCATTTATTGGGTTGGGTAGTGACACTCATTTTCTATGCGTCGCAATAGAATGACCTGCGGGTCTCCCAGCTGCTGGGAGGTTCCGTCCGGGCCTCGGCGTGAGTGTAACACGTTACAGGGGCTATAAATTTCAAGAGATTTGTAGTTTTCAATTTGACATTTGCTACATCTTTTTTTCTGAAATTTACAAATTCTCCCTTGTATCATTCATCCCGTAGAGCCGAACTGTCCCATCTTCTCTGTGAGGAAGCATCGTACAGCGATTACTTACCGTTACCATCGCCTGCACTTGAGTAATTACTACTCTCCCCTTTCATTCCTGGGGCTAACCCGGGGCGAGAACAGTATTTTCATTATGTGCAAATACGTTATGCTTCATAACAGCAAGCTTTTTGCTCTCGTAAACATTAACTATTCCATGCTGATAGTGCATAAAAAGAGCAAAACTCTTCCATGGATGATGTTTCCAGCAATAGAAGCTCGGCCATTAAAATAGAAATCTAGGTTTAGTTACGAATTTATGAGTTTAAACATATATTTTAGCTTTTCAATAATTGCAATTTATTTTCAGATAAAAGAAAATCTCCACTGTATTTATTAAATCCTATTTTATATATAGAAAAAGTATTTCCTTTATACATGTATTTGTTCCGTAGATCTTCTTTCTTTAGTGATTGTCATTACATTTGTCTCTAAAGGTCCTAGTTTAAAGAGAAACAACTTTTGTTCATTGAATGTCGCCAACTTTGTAAGAGACATTTATTAAAATCGTTTTCTTATTTCTTTATTCTTTAAATTCGCTCTTTTGTTTTTGAAACAAAAATAATTTACAAAATTAAAACATATAACGCCAGATGATGGATAAATAATATTTTTACTTTCCTTACGCTGTACTTGGTAATATACAAAGTTTTGGTATAGAGTCGAAAATAGGAACTCGAGTTTTCGACTTATTTACACGTTACGGATACTTTAAATCAGGACTCCACCATTTTTAACGTGACGTCTGTTGTGTATGTGTTCATGCAATATACTTAACCACTCGTTCTCAAAAACAGTTCAACTAAAGCTCAGAATATTTTGTTGGTAAATCAACTGTGGATTTTTCATGGTGCTGAGTGAGTTTTAGTATCATTCAGAGAAACAGAACATGAATTTTATTTTGCGATATGGCAAAAATGTCAAAATCCGATATACAACCTGCAAAAATTGTCAAAATCCGATATAACATGCAACATATGCTGAAATGTATAAAGAGGGAGATCACACCTGTCAGCTAGGATTCATTTTTATTTCACCCTAAGTAAAAGAAATTGTATAATCACAAACAGAGTACACATGAATAAGCTTATTAAGCATTACTGGAGTTTTATTTTAAAAGACGTTATTCACGCCAAATTATTTGGGCGCTATCGGACTGGCACTACTGTCGAATTTCTTTAGAAGGCTCATATCTTTTTCCCTATCCTTTATTATAGAAGCTTTAAACTTACCATTCAGTTCATCTATTACGATGAAGAACTGAATGATGATGTACGAAGTAGAACAACATCTGGTACGTTATTCACGAAATACCATTTCGGTTTCACCGGATTGGAGCTACCGTCGATTTTTGATGTGAATAACATTTGTGCTTGGAGTATCTTTGGCTGAAATCGGAGCGTTACGTAAAGTAGAAGCACTTTGGAAGCTAAAATCTCCAAACATAACAGTTAAAATTGTAAACAATTTTTACTTGTTATGTCCAAAATATTGTACAGATTATGATTTCATAAGAATAATTAAATAATTTCAATATTTTTAACATTGTGAATTTAATTTTTTTTCAAAAAAACTACGAAGTTTCTATTTGAGTTAGTTTTTGTTTCACTCTGCTTAATTTCAGCCGAAATATCTTCGAAAATATAAAATATAGATATAAATAGTAAAAAAAAAAATTAAGTAGGAAATTCAGTTTCTAGATCTATAATTCGTTTTTATAAAGCTCTTATAGTCTTAGATAAATCAGCTTTTCAAGTTGAAGAATATTGAAAATTTTCCGTTTTTCAAGATTGTAATGCTTCTATATTTTAAAAACTGAAAACGCTAGTTATAAACTCTAAGAAATAATTTGATTTTCTATAATTGTTTCTATAACTGTTCTACAATTGTGTTATTCTTTAATAATTTGTTTTATAACTAATTATAGTTATATAATAAACTCTTTTGCAAAACAAACGAAGCTTCCCTAAAAAATAATCCGATCATCTCGAAATTTCGCATTCAAATTTCTTTATACCAAGTATGCACATGGTTAAATTTGCAAGACCAATGAGTGTTAACTTCGGCCATAGCGAGCATTTCTACTGCGCAACTAGCATCCTATAAAACAGATTAAAAATGTGGACTCTTTATCTTTGCTCGTTATCAGCGTTGCAGTTCCGTGGAGACACAACCAATAATGCCGTTACGATGTTGCCGAAGACCTTATAACTAATTAGACGAGTTCGAAAGTGATGGTAAAATCGGGATGCGCGAAGCTGGCTGATCATACCGACCAATAGGCCGTATTATGATGACATTTTGTGGGTATCCTAAAAATTTGTATACGCATGAAATTTTGTGGGTATCTATAAAGTAGCTGCGCTTAAAATTTAGTCCGTGTTTCGTATTTCGAGTTTCTAGGAACATTCATTGTCGAGATAGTAATGAAAACCGAACATCCCAAAGAAATAGCATTATGCAAACGATATTTTTGCAGCAAGTTCATTTGAATAACAAGAAAGATCAATCATGCTTAAAGCATTGATTATAAAACACTTTCCAACTTCAATGTAATTTTATTTAAACATGTCTAAAATGCAATACATTCCTCGGTAATATTTTAATACTTATCACAATACTACATTAATTTATTATATTTGAAACCTTAAACCTTCATCTTAAAAAATTATCTTCATTCAAATGACGGCCTTAAAGAAAAAATTGCCTGGTTTAAACATCTCTAAAATGTGATACATTCCTCGGTAATAATTTTATAAATATCATAATACTACGATAATTTATTATATTTGAAAAAATTCATCGAAAACGACTGAAATTCATTCAAATGACGTCATAAAAAATAACTCGCCTGGATCTCTCTATAAAAGCAACATTTCATTCATAAATAATTCCCCCATTCATGTCATTCATCACAATACTATAATAATTTATTTTATTTACAAATTAAACCATTGAGCTACAAGTAAGTAAACTCAATGCGTAAAACTTCATCGAAAAATATCGTCCATCTCTTTTTAAAATCAATGAATATTTCATTCATATCAGCTAAGCCAGACTCCATGAACTAAATGATTTTGTGTTAAAGAATTACAGCGATTCTAATACAACTCATTCTACATATTTTGCTGTTTACATTTTACATAGGTGAAAAATAGGCTTAATAGTAGAAATAATCAAATTTGGAAGAGCATTTAAACTGAAATATATTGTCATTGCGTTGTTTCAGAATGTAGATGCACAGAATTTAGGCAAAAATAAAGTAGTTTTAGGACGGATACAACACTCAATATGAATCTAAATCAACTTTAAAAATCACGATTTTGACTCAAGATGGATGCCATATATCATTTTGAAGTGGGTCATGTGATCGTTTCATATCATGGACACGTGATCGCTTCATATAAGAGGTGTTATTATTATTTTAATTTTTATTTAAAAAACAACTGAATATATTTCGCTGAATTTTTTTTTATATATTTTATGGAACAATTTGAATATTGCCTAAAATTTTCGAAGCAATTTGTGAATTTTAAATCCGCATAAAAAATGCTTGAAAAATTAGGTCCCATAGGGCTCACTGTATTCCATTTTTTCAACCCGGGTTCAATCCAAAACTAATTGGGTGATATTATTCATTTATATTCCCATAGGTCCTATTGACCGTCTGAACAACATACTAAAATTTCATTTTGATTAAGTCATTATTACGGCAGTTATCGTGCTAACGGGCAGACAGATAGACAGACAGACAGACAGACAGACAGAATGAACAAAGTCATAAACACTTTTCAACTTTGTTGTAAAGTGTTAAAAAAAACACAGTCTCCTTCTTCAGAATAAAAAGATGGTGGAATTTTATTCTCTAATAAAATATTTTTAATTCTTTTACTGCTCTTTTTTTCTCTTTCTACTCTTTTTAATTTGTCTAATTTTCGTCTGAGAAGAATATTCTTGGATCACGCGTTGCAACAACTTATTGACAGAAGACGCCTTAATGCTTTTTCTGGTGGGGTTACTCTGGTGGGATAGAGCTGGTTATGCCTACAAAACCAGCTGATACTTTTGATCAATTTTTTATACGTTCGCAATGCAGTTTTTCCTGTAAAATTAGAATTTGCAGTTATGTATCGCGAACCAATTTCTCACCTAATATAGCTCTTCAGCACCAAATAGCCAATATCTGCACTAGCAACAAAATAAAGGAAAAAAATCTGATTGGTCAACATATGACTTTCCTTATATAATCCAATGAAGTTACTACTTTTATTAAAAAAAAATAGGTTTTTCTTATAGTAGATACTTATATTCTTTCTAAGATATTGAATTTTCGACAATTAGTCGTCATTTTTATTGATTTAGCATCATTCTTATCCATTTGGATAGATGTTCGTTAATTTGGCAACATTTAAAAAAGTCGCAAAGTTGGCAACATTCCACCAAATAAGTCGAGAAAATCTCACCAAGTGTTATGGACGGAGAAATAAGTTATTCTTATAGCAGATAAATGACTATTGGCGTCCAAATACAAAAGTATTACTCAAAGTACCTTTTCTCATGAATGGAACGAGCTCAATCCACGACAATGATGTCCCCCAATTTATCACATGATCTTACATATGAAAATTGAGCATGTTTCTCAAAAGTTAATATTTTTTTTTAATTTATGGGATTTTTAGTAAATTTATTTGAAAAATAAGCAATATCTCGAGAACGGATCATGCTAGCGTTCTAAAGTTTATATCAATCGTTTTCTAAGGTAAAATTACATAAGAAATGTCTCTTCGCGTAACTTTATTACAGATTTGGCTTTTTTGATGAATTTTTCAAAATTTCACTCGAAAATTTAGGGGCGTTCTGAACATTTGATTGTGTTTTAAAACAATAGGCTTCCAGTATTCACGAATTGTGTCTTTTGTACCAAATTTCATTCGAATCGGTCCATTCGTTCGTGAGATATCGTCTCCACAGACTCACTGACACACACACTCACTCATACTTTCGCACACACACACATAAAGACATCACCTCAAAAATGTTTGAATCGTGATCAGGGATGCTTGAAATGTGCTCTCCTGTCGACAACTCGAATTCGAATTTTCGACCCCGTCACAATACTTTCCTTATACATTATGTATATAAGGAAAGTAATAGGATTAGAGCTGATGCTAATGGATTACGCTTCCGGCTTCATTGGGCTTCAATATGCTTGACGAGTCAACTCGTATAGACTATAACTGACGAACGAATGGACCGATTCGAAAGAAATTTGGTACAAAAATCACAATCCGTAAACACTGGAAGCCTATTATTTTTATACGCAATCGAATGTTCAGAACCCCCCCCCCCTTAAATTTTCGAGTGAAATTTTTAAAAAAATCGTCAAAAAATCAAAACTGCTAATAAAGTAACGAAAATAGATATTTCTTATGTAATTTTTCATTAGGAAACGATTGACATAAATTTTAGAACGCTAACATGAACCGTTCTCGAGATATTGCACATTTAAAAAAATATCAAAAAGTTATATAAAACAAAAAAAAACATCTCCTATTGAGAAACATGTTCACTTTTCATATGTAATACCATGCGATAAATTGGGTGACATCATTCTCGTGGATCTAGCTCATTCCATTCATGAAAGAAGATACTTTAAGTAATACTTTTGTATTTGAACGCCAATAGTCATTTATCCAATAGTAAGAATAACTTATTTCTTTGTCCATAACGATTGGCGAGATTTTGGCGACAGATTTGGCGGAATGTCGCCAACTTTGCGACATTTTAATTGTTGCCAAATTAACAAAAATCTCGCCAAATGGATAAAAATGACGCTAAATCAATGAAAATGACGACTCATTAAAGAAAATTCAATATCTTGGAAAGAATATAAGTATCTACTATAAGAATAACATTTTTTTTAACTGTAAAAGTAGTAAGTTCATTGCATTATAGTAGGAAAGTCATGTGTTGGCCACATCAGATTTTTTTTTCTTCTTCCTTGGTATATGTTGTCTAGTTCATTTGCCTAACCTTTAAAATTATTTGCTAAGGGCTCTACAATCCCTTTTATGCGATCGGGCATATCCACGTCACTTACCTAACCAAACGTCAAATTTCGCTGAGATTTGATTAAAAATTTATTAAAAATTTATTGGGTTGCTTAGGAATAACCATCGGTAAGGGTCAATCAAACACCTTACTTGAAGGTCCCAAATATCAGTATACCATATACGATTAATTGGACCCACGTATTCAATGTTCTAACCGAACCGAATTTCGTTTATTCCATCCCAATAACCCTCCTCCATGGCCTCGCAATGCAACGAAGACAACGATATGCTTTATACCGTATTCATCAACGCTACAATACACTAATCCACAGTATTCATCGGGATTTCAAAATAGCTTCTTTGTCCGTAATATATAAAGTAAAGTTGCTCTGTTAAAAAAATATTCTGGTATTTAATAATTTGAAGCAGAATTATTTTTTCTTTATAACTAAGCAATGGGATCTTGCAATTATATTTTGTAACGATAACTAATGTGTAGTAAACACAATCTTTAAATCAAACGTATATTCCAACTGATACTTCGTTAAAAAATCTGATGATGATGTCTTATATAATGCAATGAATTTGCTACTTTTACAGTTTAAAAAAATAGATTATTTTCATAGTAGTTATTTATATTCTTTCCAAGATATTGAATTTTCGTCAATGAGTCGTCAATTTCCATGTCATCATCATCAATGAGTCGTCATTCATTTAGATTCATTTTTAACCATTTGGCGAGATTTTCGTTAATTTGGCAACATTTCAAAAAGTCGCCAAGTTGGCGACATTCCGCCAAATCTGTCGCCAAAATCTCGCCAAGCGTTATGGACGAAGAAATAAGTTATTCTTATAGCAGATGAATGACTATTGGCGTTCAAATACAAAAGTATTACTTAAAGTATCTTTTTTCATGAATGGAATGGGCTAGATCCACGAGAATAATGTCACCCAATTTATCGCATGGTGTAACATATGGAAAGTGAACATGTTTCTCAATAGGAAATATTTGTTTTTCTTTTATATGACTTTTTGATAATTTTTATTAGAAATGTACAATATCTCGAGAACGGTTTAAGTTAGCGTTCTAAAATTTATGTCAATCGTTTTCTAATGAAAAATTACATATGAAATGTCTATATGCCTAACTTTATTAGAGATTTTGATTTTTTGACGATTTTTTCAAAATTTCATTCGAAATTTTAGGGAGGTTCTGAACATTCGATTGCGTATAAAAACAATAGGTTTCCAGTGTTTACGGATTGTGAATTTCGTACCAAATTTCGTTCGAATCAGTCCATTCGTTCGTCAATTATCGTCTCCGCAGACTCACTGACACACACACAGACATCACTTCAAAAATGCTTGATTCGTGATCAGGGATGCTTGAAACGTGCTCTCCCGTCAAAAACTATATTGTATATAAGGAAAGTAATATATGTTTAAAAATAATTTTTGAATAATTGTTTTATAAAGCTTTTTTTTTTTGTAACAAAACCATCAGAACTAGTTGGAGATATTGCAGTTTTTAGAATTTTTAGCGAAAGCGTCATTTTAAAATGCCACGTCACAAAATGAAAAGGAAAAATTCTGTTAAATTTGCAAATTGCTTTTATTACTTTCCTTATATACATAATGTATTGGGAAAAGTATGGGGAAAGTATTGTGATGGGGTCGAAAATTCGAATTCGAGTTATCGACGGGAGAGCACGTTTCAAGCATCCCTGATCACGAATCAAACATTTTTGAGGTGATGTCTGTGTGTGTGTGTGTGTGTGTCAGTGAGCCTTTGGAAACGATATCTCACGAATGAATGGAGCGATTCGAATGAAATTTAGTACAAAAATCACAATCCGTGACTACTGGAAGCCTATTGTTTTTAAACGCAATCGAATTTTCAGAACCCCCCTAAATATTCGAATGATATTTTGAAAAAATCATCAAAAAATCAAAACCTTTTAAAAAGTTACTCAAATAGACATTTCTTATGTAATTTTTCCTTAGAAAACTATTGACATAAACTTTAGAACGCTATCATGAACCGTTCTTGAGATATTGCACATTTTTCATATAAATTTATAAAAAAATCCCATAAATTAAAAAAATATATATTAACTGCTGAGAAACATGTTCACTTTTCATATGTAATATCATGCGATAAATTTGGCAACATCATTCTCGTGGATCTCTTTGTAAATGTTGCCAAATGGATAAAAATGACGCTAAATCGGTGAAAATGACAACTAATTAAGGAAAATTCAATATCTTGGAAAGTATATAAGTATCTACTACAAGAAAAACCTATATTTTTGCTGTATAAGTAGTAAATTCATTGCATTATATAAGGAAAGTCATGGGCTGCCCACATCAGATTTTTTTTTAAATGAGTATCCATTTCATCCGTTACAAACGTGCAGAACACAGATTTACGTGTATAAAGAGAAATATTGAATTTGATTATGAAAAATCGTGTGCTGTCTACATCAGATTTGTCACTGTGTCTCTTGTCTATTACATAGTGTCGTCTGTTTTGTTTTCGATGCATGTTCTTGTTATCAGAATTCTGTTTTGGGACGTCTTCCCTTTCATTTTAAGGGGGTATGGTACCTAAATTGCTGAAATCTGCAATTTTGAAGTTATAGTTGTAATTTTTTGTATTCAGGTAAATTTTAAGTATAGTAAACGAAATATGATTTTCAAAATTTTAGAAATTAAAAAAAAATATTTTTGAAAGCTAAAATTTCAAAAATTTGACAAGTTTTCTTTTTGATATAAGTAGAAAAATATTTTTTCTAAAACTTTAATTTGAACATTTTTTAACATAAAAATATGTAAGAAATAAATTGTCTTCACATGTTTTTGTAAATATGAATCAGAAAAAATTCAATAAGAAATAATGTAAAAAAACGTAATTTTACACCGCAAATATTGTTTTCGAAAACCATAATAAAAAACAAACACATATTTCAGCAATTGCTGAAAATTAAAGAAAATTATATAAATGTAACAATTGTTAAAAATTTCATTAATATCCGTGCAGTAGAATTTGACTTACATCTATTTAAATTCATAAAAATGTTGAAAAGCACGTTTTTATGAAAAAAGGCATTAAAATTTAAAAATTATGCAAAATATCTGTTTATGAAGATATTCTATTTAATGTAGCTGAAGTTCTGTTTAACGTAGGAAGATGAATTTGGTGTCATTGGAATCAGAAAATTATGATTTTTGTTTAAACAATAAAAAAAGTGAGATTTTTTGGGTACCATACCCCATTAAAATCTTCTTTCTGCTTTAAAAAGACAGCTAAAAACATTATTTTTTTTCTAAATTGTAAATATTTGGATTCATGGTGTCTATTAAATTTTGCATAATTTTGAATTTGTCTTATAACGTTGACAGGATGACATTGCTAAACGTTGTCATGCTTTTTGTTAAAACTGAATATATTCAGTCATAAATAATCTACACTATAGTCAACTAACTTGACACCATAGAAGTAAGTATATGTGCAACTTAGAGGTATATACAACATAGAGGCATAAGTTGACAACATGGAGGTATATGTGAAACAATGAGCTTCCGCTATGCAAAAGTTTCATGTGTTATACACTAGATATACATAAAAGATAAACTTTAGCTGTATAAAACCAATTGAATTCAAATGAATAGATTTCTAAAATTAAAATTCAATATTACTCCGTTGTATTCAGATTTCAATAAATATGTGCTCTTAATGTGCCTTTAATACGCAATATGTTACCTCGGTAACCATCTACAAGAGTCAACCCATATAATAGGCATCTTACATCATTCAGTTGAGTAAGACTAATTAACGAAGTGATCAATTACACTAATCAAACTGCTGAAGCTATAAATTTCACACCTTGCATACACGTCGAAGTTGACCTATAAGTCATGACAAAGATATAAAATCTTAAAATTTTGTTAAAATTAACTAAAGTGTGACTGAATTCGATTTTCTCATAGCAGAATGCAATTTTTAAGTGGCTCATGATTGTTTTATCACTTTCTCTGCAATACATGGTAATGTATAGGGAAAGTATCGGAATCATGCCGAAAATCGCATCCGCAGTTTTCGACGGATCTACGCGTTTCGAAACCTCTAGAATACGAAAAACCTATTTTTAGAGCGCCGTCTGTGTGTGTGTCTGTCTGTGAGTTTATCTGTGTGTCTGTGCGTCTGTCTGTGTGTCTGTCTGTGTGTCTGTCTGTGCAGATTTTTTGTGTCCACTCTAACTAATAAACTGATGCACCGAATTTCATAAAACTTGGTAGGTAAGTCACTTGTGGGCAAATCTGGTTCTGATTAGTTTTGGTTACGATTCGGAATAAAAGAACCCGTCTTTTTTGCGAAATGGCTCACAAAAGCTTGTATCTACTGTAGCTGAAAAACTAATGGACTGAATTTCACAAAATTCGGCAGATAAGTCACTTGTGGGACACCCAGGTGCATTTTAGATACATTGGTACGATTCGGAAAAAAGTAACTTGCCTTTCTTGCGAAATGGCCCCCCAAAATCGCCAAAATCTAAAATAAAAACTACGTATGCTCACATATATCCATTAAATGCTTGTTTAATACATAATTTTTAACGGGAAAAAAATAAGACTAACCCCATTACATTAGAACTAGCCGTTCTCGAGATGTATTTACCTAGTACACTAGTAGCCGTTCTCGAGTTTTTTCGTATTTTCTCTACGCCAGTTTTGAAAATAAGTCTAGTTATCAAATGAGAAGGAAAATTGAATTAAAAGTGAATTAAATTTAATTAAAATAAAGAGAACGTGAATATAAGTCTGCAGGGAAAGTCATGTGGTGCGCACATCAGATTCTTACTTTCCCTGCAGTACATGGTAATGTATAGGGAAAGTATCGGAATTGGGCCGAATATCGGAACTATAGTTTTCGACGGATCTACACGTTTCGAGACATCTTGAATACGAAAAAACTATTTTTAACGTGATGTCTGTGTATGTGTCTGTGCGTGTGTCTATGTGTCTGTCTGTATGTCTGTGTGTCTGACTTTGTGTCTGTGTGTCTATATGTGTGCTGTCTGTCTGTCTGTCTGCCTGTGCAGATTTTGTATCCACTCTAACTAAAAAACTAATTGATCGAATTTCATAAAATTTGTTAGATAAGTCACTTGTGGGCGAATCTGGTGCTGATTAGTTTTGAGTACGATTAGGGATAAAAGAAACCGGCATTTTTTACGAAATAGCCCGCAAAATCCTGTATCTACTCTAGCTAAAACACTAATGGACCGAATTTTACAAAACTCAGTTGATAAGTAGCTTGTATGTTACCCTGGTGCTGATTAAATTTTAGTATGATTCGAAAAAAAATAACCTGCCTTTTTTTACAAAATGCCCTCAAAAATCGCCAAAATCTAAAATAAAAAACTA
This sequence comes from Amaurobius ferox, assembly GCA_951213105.1. Classification (NCBI taxonomy): domain Eukaryota; kingdom Metazoa; phylum Arthropoda; class Arachnida; order Araneae; family Amaurobiidae; genus Amaurobius; species Amaurobius ferox. The sequence continues at coordinate 119,563,122 of OX578151.1, forward strand.
CGTATGCTCAAATATACCCATTAAATTCGTGTTTTATACTTAAATTTTATTGAAGATAAGAATAAGACCAACCCCATTACGCTAGAACTAGCCATTCTCGGGAAATTTAATTTTTTTCGTATTTTCTCTGCGCCACCTTTGAAAATAAGTCCGGTTACCAATTGAGAGTGAAAATTGATTTAAAAGTGAATTAAATTTAATTAAAAAAAGAGAACGTGAATATAAGTCTGCAGGGTAAGTCATGTGCTGCCCACATCAGATTTTTTGCTTTTTTCCCTTACAAATTTTACCCCAAAAAATTTTAAAAATCAGTACGTTGCTATCCACATGATATCCACAGCTATATGCACAGCTATATCCGTTAATATCCACAGCTATAGCTTCGTACTCATCATTTAAAAGGGCTTGAAAAAAAAACTTTCAATTCACACCAAGTTTGGCAATGTACCCCAGAGGGGGGAGCAGCTAATGACGTCACAAACACAAAATTTTTATCGTGGCTATTTTGCAATATATTGATTGAAACTGTTAAGTTTCGTTATCATTGAGCCATAAATAATCCCTTTTATGCATAATTATGTCAAATGTTGCTCTATGTTGCCATGTTAAGAAAATATAAAGTTTCGAAGTTTACGCTCGAATTTCAAAAAATTCTATCTAGTTCTAAATATTTCGTTAACAAAGCAGGATATAAAGTTTCACGAAAACCCATTAATATTTGTGGAAGCTATAGTGTACACAAGAAATCGACCACAGACAGACATCACTTTAAAATAGTTAATATGTATTCAGGAGGTCCTAAAATACATATTGGCGTCAAAATCTAGAAATCGAAAATGTTTGTAACCCCCCTCCCCAATATTCTCTCTATATTTAATTCTATAGTGTGAGAAAGTAAAAATTATTCACATTATGTTTTGTGAATAATTTTTACTTTGAATAACATCTATGTTCGTGGTATCTTTGGCATTGGGGTATTTCTAGCATCGGGCATTACGATAAATGAAAATGCTTTGGACGCTTATATATCCAAAATTAATAGATAAAAATGTAAACAATTTTCACCCTTTTTGCCAGTAATAGGGTATCATTTATGAATATAAAAAAATACTTCAGTATAAAAAATACTTCAGTATTTTAATACTTTAACTGTTTTTCAACAAAACTTAAAATATTTTGTCAGAGCGAATTTTTGCTTCACTTTGTGTTTTTTTACTCGAAACATTTTCTAACCCATAAAATATGGATATAAATAATAAACGACAAAAATGTTATGTAGCGATCTTCCTTTTCTAGAGATTCTAGTTTCTATATTAACAGCTTTTTCTTTAAGGCTCTTATAGTTTTCGAGGAATGAAGATGACTGAAAATTTTCAGTTTTTTGAAGTTTCTAATACCTATATATTGAAAATTAAAGGTGTTAGCTATAAAAAAAGTAAGTAAGTTGTAGCTCTTTGAAATCCCTACAAGGATATATACTTGTATTTCAAATCAAATTCCTAGCTTTCAAAATAGAGTGGTTAAAATTTCGGTATTTCAATATTTTGAAACTATTTTAAAAAGGTTGCTCCAATTTTGATATTTTAATAATTTTAACTGTTTGAATTTTAACTGTTAACTGTTTGTCGTTTTTGGTAAAGAGGACAAACCACCAAAGAACAACATTGTTCGCACAAAACCTTTTCGGCTGCATTGGGCTGGATTGCCGATTTCTTTTAGTAAAATGCTGGATTTTTGTTGTTTTTCATAAGCTACGCTATAAAAGGAGCGTGAATGTACAAAGTGCTCAGTCATTTAATAATCGACTACATAATGCTTGAATTGAGCACCAGAAAAGCATACCCAATAATGGAAGCCATATTTCCAACGCAATAGACATCTTTCGCTACTCAGTTCTGTATATATGAGTAATTCGGAAAAGCCATTATTTTCCTTTTATTGGTGAAAATAAAACTGCCGTGTGTCCCGAATCAAAGAGACTATGATTGCAGTAGCAGCAACCATGTCTGGAATAAACATAAATCCTTCATAAGAAGATTTTCGTGTTTCGTTGGTGTTCAGATACAATTATCTTCATCACAGGGGGAATTACTTTCTGCAAGTAAATGTGGCACTGCATTCATTCATTACATTCTTTATATACATTGTATAATGTATAAGGGAAGTATTGTGACAGAGTCGAAAATTCGAGTTCGAGTTTTCGACGGGAGATCACATTTCAAGCTTCCTTGATCACTAATCGAACATTTTTGAGATTATGCCTGTGTGTGTGTGTGTGTGTGTGTGTACGAGTGTAAGTGAGTCTATGGAAACAATATCTCACCAACGAATGGAGCTATTCGAATGCAATTTTTTAAAAAATTACAATCCGTGAATACTGGGAGCCTATTGTTTTTAAACGCAATCGAATGTTCAGAACCCCCTAAATTTTCGGGTGAAATTTAACAAGAAAGATCAATCATGCTTAAAGCATTGATTAAGAAACACTTTCCAACTTCAATGCAATTTTATTTAAACATGTCTAAAATGTAATACATTCCTCGGTAATATTTTAAAACTTCTCACAATAATACATTGATTTATTATAGTTGAAAACTTAAACATTCATCCAAAAAAATGAACTTCATTCAAACGACGGCATTGAAATATAAATTGCCTGGTTTAAACAGCTCTAAAATGTGATATATTACTCGGTAACAATTTTAGAATTATCATAATACCACGATAATTTATTATATTTAAAAACTTCATCGAAAACAACTGAAATTCATTCAAATGACGTCATAGAAAAAATAACACGCCTTGCTCTCTCTAAAAAAGCAGCATTTCATTCATAAATAATTTCCCATTCATGTCATTCATCACAATACTATAATAATTTATTTTATTTAAAAATTAAGACCATGGAGCTAGCTATAAGTAATTTAACTCTATGCTTAAAACTTCATCGCAAAAAATCGTCCTTCTCTCGGTAAAGTCAATGAATATTTCTTTCATATCAGCTATGAAGACTCCATGTGTCAAAAGCAGCATTAAGATCGTCTGCTATGATTTTTCCCCATTGTTTTCCCCCCAGAACAGAGTCTAAAATGTTTGTATCTATGGTTGTTTATTATCGTTTTTTTTATTTTTATTATTCTGTAATGAAGTGAGAGGAAACAGTGATTTTGTTATTTTATAGAACTTGAAGAAGGATGGAATCTAGTAAAATGCTGTAATTTGGTGAATTCTAAATAAAACGCTGTTTCCGTGTGCTAATGATGTCAGTTATTTAAATATATGGAGTCAGATTAAAATAAACGGAGAACGACAGAATAGTTTTCTGGGAGATTCTCGCAACATTTGGCGACAAGCGGACGTGATAAGGTACGATATTTTGAATTTGAACAGTTTTGTTTTCAATAACTATGAATAAAATTCAGAAGCAACGGAAAGTTGTACGGAGTTCTTTTACTCGATTGTACAATCAAATTATTGTAGATATCGATTCCGACGAAACAGATAGAGTTTTGGAATTAAAAGCAAAGTTTGAAACTTTGAAATTGAAATATGAAGAGCTTCAGAATTTGGATCGCGAATCCATGGATCTCATGTTAGAAGCTGACGATACAACGGATGAAAGATTCGAACAAGAAAGTAAGTCAGCCGATGAGTATAATAACAATTTCTTTAAAGTAAAGGCTCTTTTCAATGAAAGGTTTAAAGAAACTGATGAAATAAATTCAATAGTTAGTGATCGGGAAATGCAAAACAGAAAGTTTAAACTCCCAAAAATTGAACTTGAGAAATATGACGGTAATATAAAAGGCTGGTTAACCTTTTGGTCAATGTTTAAAAAAATAGACGAAGATTCGGGACTTGATCCAGGAGATAAATTCCAGTATCTCATACAGTGTACAACTGCTATGATTCGAAATTCTCGCGCTAGAGAACTTGTACAAAGCTACCCAGCGACGGCGGAAAACTATCCAAAAGTGATAGAAAGTTTCAAAGCTAGATTTGGAAAAGACGATGTTTTAGTGGAACTCTACATAAGGGATCTTCTAGCATTAGTGATAGAGAACACAAAGTCGCAATCGACGCTTTCGCTTTCGTCATTGTATGATAAACTTGAATCGCAACTTAGAGCATTAGATTCATTGGGCGTTGCTACAAAAAAGTATGATGCAATTCTTTTCCCGCTAGTGGAGTCGTGTATTCCCGAGGAGTTACTAAGAGTCTGGCAGAGACAATCGAAAGTTGGAGAAACTCCAAAGGATAGACTCGACGATTTGATGAACTTTATTGGAAATGAAGTGGAGAATGAGCAACGGATATCTATGGCTATTGGTGGCTTTGAAGGCAAGAAATCAAAGCCGACGAAAATAAAGCGATCGATTCAAAATATCGAGGAAGAGTTCGTGCCGACTGCAAATGATTTATTCTCCGGTGAAAAGAAGAAAGAAATATTAAGCAGTTGTATTTTTTGCAATAAACCACATTTAAGTAAAGAATGTTTTCAAGCACAAAAACTGTCAGTTGAGGAAAAACAAAACAAGATTAAAGATAAAAGGGCTTGCTTTTCTTGTTTGAAAACAGGACACAGTTTTAAGACTTGTAAAACAAACGTAAAATGTATAATCTGTGGACGAAAACACTGGGTTGTAATGTGCCCAGAAATTCCAGCTAATCGAAAGAAAATAGATGCACATGACATAGAGAAAAAAGAAGAAAAGCAAAATACTTCCTTGTCAAACCACAGCTGTTCAGAAGAAGTACTCCTACAAACTTTACAAGTAAAACTGAAATCAATGAAAGGAAGTCGTACTGTACGTGCACTAATTGATAGTGGTTCACAACGGTCATATATCCTGAAGAATACGGCGAATGAAATGGGTTACGAACCATTCGGATCCGAAGATTTGGTTCATGTTTTATTTGGAGGTAAAACACTTCAAAAAGAGTCTCATCAGTGTTATAACATAAGTTTGAGCAGCTCAAGTAACAAGTTCAACTGTGATATTCAAGTATTAGACCAAACTGTCATATGTGGGAAATTGTCACGACTCAAGAAAGGACCATGGGAAAAAGAATTGAAAGAAAAGAAAATTTGGATAGCAGACTATGGTGAAGGTTATCCAGACATTGAATTGTTAATAGGGGCAGATTTTTGTGGGCAACTCTTTACTGGAAAAATGCACAAATTGAAGTGCGGACTAATAGCTGTTGAAACAAAACTTGGCTGGATTATTATGGGAAAAGTTCCAGGTGAAAAGAGTCATGGGTTATCAGCTCTCACTGTTACCTCCCTATTTTCCCAAACTTCCACTATAGCGAATCTTTGGGATCTTGATATTTTAGGTATCAGGGATCCAGTTGAGACAAAATCTAAAGAAGATATAGAAAGGGCTGCACTAGATCATTTCAGAAAAACAGTCTCTGTGAATGAAGAGGGACGTTATGAAATACATTTACCATGGCTTGAGGCTAACGAATCTTTAAAGACACATATGGACACTGCCGAAAGAAGATGCATTTCTATGGCTGTGAAGCTTAAACAGGAAGGAAAATACAAAGAATATGACGCGGTCTTTGAAGAATGGGAAAAATCTGGAATAATAGAAGTGGTACTTCAAGAAGAACTTGGAAACTCTTCTCATTACTTACCCCATAGAGGTGTATTTAAAGAGAATTCTACAACACGAGTCAGACCAGTATTTGATGCTTCTTGTCATGGAAAAGGTTTCCCCTCGCTGAACGACTGTCTTGAAAAGGGGCCTAATCTCTTAGAAGAAATACCACCAATATTAATGAGGTTTCGCAAAGATAAAATTGGAGTTGTAGCAGACATCAAAAGGGCATTCCTTCAAATATCCATTGCAAAGGAAGATCGTGATTTCCTCAGATTTTTGTGGTGGGAAGATTTCGAGAAAAGAAAACTGAAGATATTTAGGCATCGAAGACTGGTATTTGGTCTCACATGTAGTCCATTCCTGTTAGCTGCTGTACTAAATTATCATATAGAAGCAAACCTAAGTGAAATACAAGAAACAGCAGAAATGTTAAAAAAGTCCTTTTATGTGGATAATTGTGTGACCTCTGTGTCTAATGAAGAAAAGTTGCATATTTTCATCCAGGAATCAAGACATTTGTTGGATAAAGCCTGTTTTGATCTACGAGGGTGGGAGCATAATACCTTGTATGAAAATCGTTTTCCAGAAAAGCCAATTCATGTTTTGGGATTACTTTGGGATAAAGATGAAGATAGTCTCTTCTGTGATTTAAACTCAGTTTCTGAAATTAAGTCTATTATAACAAGAAGAAGCATACTGTCAACTGTTCATAAAATCTTTGATCCCCTTGGATTTTTATGTCCTGCAACACTACTTCCGAAGATTATTGTACAACAAACTTGGAATCTCAAAACAGGTTGGGATACTGAACTGCCAGAGAAAATTCGAAAGGAATTTGAGGACTGGAATAGTGACTTACATATGCTTTCAAAAGTTAAAATTCCTAGAAGTCTTGATGTCTGTGATCCTAATGCAGAATTAAGTTTTCATATCTTTTGTGATGCCAGCAAGTCGGCATATAGTACAGTTGTATTTCTTCGAAAGGTGTGTGAAGAAGAAATTACTATATCTCTGATACAAGCGAAGAGCAGAGTTGCTCCTTTGCACAAGATGACCATTCCTAGGCTCGAATTACTAGCATGTTGCATTGGAGCACGTCTTGCCTCTACAATCGTAAAAGCCATGGATCTAAAAGATGCCCCTTGCATCTACTGGACAGACTCTTCTACGGCTCTCTATTGGATACAAAATGAAGAACATTGGGGAGTTTTTGTTAACAATCGAGTGAATGAAATTAGAGCACTGTCTGATAAAAAGTCTTGGAGACATGTGCCAGGAGAATGCAATCCTGCTGATCTTCCTTCCCGAGGCTGCTCTGTTAGAGTCTTCTTGAAATCTAAATGGTGGGAGGGACCTGTTTGGTTAAAACAGAAGGAAAATAACTGGCCTGCAACAGAAGTACAAATAGATGAGGGAGAAGTTACTAAGGAAAAACGGAAGCATATTACTTCGTCTCTTATTTGCACTGAAATAGAAAAAAGGTGGTACAGTCAGCGATTTTCGAAGTATTCACAGATTTTGAGATTGATTGCTTGGATACTTCGCTTTTCCACCAATACTCTTCAACCGAATAATCGCCTTAGAGGTGAGCTGACAGTGTGTGAATTGGAATATGCAGAAATGAAACTCCTGAAAATTATTCAACAGGACGCTTTTAAGGAGGAGGATTTTCAACTTAAGTTAAAATCACTTTGCACTTTTACGGATAATGAGGGACTTATCAGACTGAAAACGAAAATAATAAGAAGAGATGATGATAAGAATTTCTTATGTCCCATTGTACTCCCTGCAACACATGAAATAGTTGATAGACTAATACTCGAACGACATTTGCAGTCTTCACATGCTGGAGTTCAATCTGTATTAGCTAACCTTAGGCAACAGTTTTGGATTTTAAGAGGACGAAAAACCGTCCAGCGAGTGATTTCAAAATGTGTTCGTTGCAGAAGACACACAGCGAAAGGAATAGAATCTATCCCTACTCCACTACCGGAAGATCGAATTAGAAACTCATTAGTATTTGAAGTGACTGGAGTGGATTTAGCTGGTCCTTTGTACTTAAAAGATGGGAAAAAAGCATTCACTTGCGCTGTGTACCGTGCTGTACATCTTGAACTGATACAAAGCCTTTCTACTAATTGTTTTACGTTGGGTCTAAGAAGATTCATTGCCAGACGTGGACGACCAAAGATAATGTATAGCGATAATGGGAGCAATTTTGTAGGAACAGAAAATCTTATGAAGTCTATTAACTGGGAACAAATTATCCGTGACACTTCCATTTTTAGAATCCAATGGAAATTTAACCCTCCAACTGCAGCTTGGTGGGAGAGACTCGTACAAATGGTGAAAAAATTATTGAGAAGAGTTTTAGGGAAATCTTCTCTTATGTACGAAGAAATATTGACCATTCTGTGCGATGTAGAGGCTGTTATCAATGCAAGACCTCTTACTTATGTATCCGAAGATCAAAAAGACTTGGTCCCCCTGTCTCCATCTATGTTCATTCAAGACATTCGTACAGTTGGAGTTCCAGATTTAGACCATCTAGATAAAGTTAATATCTCCAAGAGATGGAGATACCAGCAAAGACTTCGAGAGGACTTCAGAAGGAGATTTAGAGATGAATATCTCAGCCTCTTAGTCCAACAACCACTTAAGAAAAAACACTTACTTAGGAGAATTAAAGTGGGTGATATTGTTCTAATTAGTTGTGATAATAAGAAACGCATTGATTGGCTTTTGGGTCGCATCGTGGCTGTTTTTCCTGGTAGTGACAATTACATCCGAGTCGTTAAGGTGAAAACTGCAACTGGTGAATTCACCAGGCCAGTACAAAATGTATACCCCTTAGAGGTTTCTCACCAGGACCTGCTATGTAAGAATAGTAAATCTGCAGAAGTTCCTGAGGAAGTAACTGTTCCTAGTGACACTGTCATTGGTGAAACAGAAGCTACTGTTCCAACAGAAATTGTATGTGATGAAACAAGAACTGTTGATACCATTGTTCCTGATATTAAAGAGACTATTGTTCCTGATAAATGCATTCCTGTGACTATTAAAACTAAATGTGGAAGAACAGTAGTGAGACCTAAGCGCTATGATAACTAACATTTAACTTTAATGTTTTAATTTTAATATGGTTATTTCCTTAATAGAGGTATGTTTATGTTTTGATTTTCGTAGTCAAAATCAAAAGGTGGGAGGATGTCAAAAGCAGCATTAAGATCGTCTGCTATGATTTTTCCCCATTGTTTTCCCCCCAGAACAGAGTCTAAAATGTTTGTATCTATGGTTGTTTATTATCGTTTTTTTTATTTTTATTATTCTGTAATGAAGTTAGTGGAAACAGTGATTTTGTTATTTTATAGAACTTGAAGAAGGATGGAATCTAGTAAAATGCTGTAATTTGGTGAATTCTAAATAAAACGCTGTTTCCGTGTGCTAATGATGTCAGTTATTTAAATATATGGAGTCAGATTAAAATAAACGGAGAACGACAGAATAGTTTTCTGGGAGATTCTCGCAACATTCTAAGCTAAATTCTTTTGCGTTAAAAAAATACAGCAATTCCTATACAACTCATCCTACATATTTTGCTGTTTACATTTCACATAAGTGAAAAATAGGCTTCGTTAGAGAAATAATCAAAGTTGGATGCTCATTTAAACTCAAATATATTGTCATTGCGTTGTTTCAGTATGTAGATGCACAGAATTTAAGCGAAAATAAAGAGGTTTTACGAAGAATACAACACTCAAAATGAATTAAAAAGAACTTTAAAAATGACGATTTTAAGACAAGATGGATGCCGTATTATATTTTGAAGTTGGTCACGTGATCGTTTCATATCATGGTCACGTGATCGCTTCATGTAAGAGGTGTAATTGTATTTTAATTTTTAATTTAAAAACTACTGAATATATTTCGCTGAATATTTTTTTATATATTTTATGGAACAATTTGAATAATACCTAAAATTTTCGAAGCAATTTGAGAAATTTAAATCCGCTTAAAAAATGTTTGAAAAATTTGGTCCCATTGGGTTCAATGTATTTCATTTTTTCAACCCGGGTTCAATACAAAACTAATTGGGTGATATTATTTATTTATATTCCCATAGGTCCTACAGACCGTCTGAACAACATACTAAAATTTCATTTTGATTAAGTCATTTTTACGGCAGTTATCGTGCTAACGGACAGACAGACAGACAGGCAGACAGACAGACAGAATGAACAAAGTCATAAACACTTTTCAACTTTGTTGTAAAGTGTTAAAAAATGATATCATGTTGCTAAGTAACGGAATCAAACCCAATGGTTTTATACAGCAGACGATTCTTATCCTATACGAGTCTTTTCCGATTCGAATAATAAAGAAATTTATATAAAAAATGAATTGCATGTTTCTCTGAATTATATCATTTTGGTTGAAAGGTTATAGTTATCATTGATATTTATCAGTTTCTTAAGTCATCTCTTAATATCATTTCGCTTTCACTTTGGCATATGTTGACCCCATTTGATATGTTTTGTAAATTTGTTTATTAGCAAGACTAGGATATTTTATTCTACAGATTTCCATGTGAAGATAGTTTTGTATAGCGACAACAGAGATCCATATACTTATTTTTAGGAAAATTAAATTAAATATTTTAATAGAATGACAATGAACAAATTTTGAATAACAATGTCATTTAGAATATTATAAGAATTTGCACATAATTGTGAAGTTTAAGTTAGTTTCTTTAAATTACATATTCCGTACGAAGAACGGGTATGCTGCTAGTATTCAATAAATTAAAGAACTTCAACGATTTTAAATGAAAAATCAAATTTTCGGCCTTTAATTTAAGGCTTGATAATAGGCAATATACAACTGTATATAGATATATGACTAAATGGCTAAACATGAATTTACATGGCTAAATTTCCCAAATGATGCATGGATTTAAGCCGTAAAATTGTTAAATATGAAACACTGCCGCAGTGAAATCTGCCAGTCATGACATGCTATATTCTGCTCTCAACAAAACAATATTCCCGCAACCCGAAAATACAATTTGCGAATTAAAATGCCCTTCTATACATTTTATTGCTGCGTCGATATTTCGAGCAGAGTTCGCGATATTGAAAGCGTATGAATTAACGTCTTAAAACCAATCTCGTTCGTCGTCGTTGATGAAGCACCTGGCGTTGCCGCCTCTATCTTCTGTGTTGAATGATTACTTGTGGTGTAGATTTGACATTACTTGTATGCACATAAAAGTTCGTTAATGTAGAACAACCCCTGATGGGCGGGGCGTCGTCGTAAGAGCTGGCGCCACAGCGTCGAGGTGATGAGGCACGTTGGGAGGTCCGTATGCAACATGATGAGGCACGTGGGATAGACTGTTCACAATCTTCCGGGTATGTGAGGCACGTGAGAATGAGTCCAATGGCTGAACAGGTGATGAGGGAAATCCACACTGAGACTTCACTGCTAGCCGGCCAAAGTTTAAAAACTTAAATTTGGGGAGTTTGGGATTTGATGACTCTAGTTATCATTTCGACGATTTGGAAAGTTTTGGTCATTGCGTCTTCGTCGCCTTTGAGAATTTTAACTACATCTTTTAAGATACTGCTGAGTTTATTAATATCAATGTATTTTTCTACCTCTTTGTACAGACTTAGAAACTCTAGAAAAGCATTTGCAGATTGAAGGGTTTTGTCTGATACAGGTTGAGCTTGGGCTAAGTGCTCGCCAGTAGTTCCTCCTACCGTTTCGGCACTTGCCGGCTCTTCCTGCGCAGGGGAGGTTATCCTAGTGGGGAAGGGGGGGGGGGGTGAAGTTTTAGCAGCTTTTTGTAACTTTTTTAATTCCTGCGTTTTTTTTTAGTCTTAAAACCAACAATATAATTTTTCATATTAAATACTGTATTTCTAAATATTTATGGTAGATGAAAAACCATTAAGTTTTTAAGGGCCAACTCACATAATTTCATATAAAATGTAATAATAAATTATTGATTTTACCAATGCCTTTACTATAAGAGAATGTTGTAACCAATTCAAAAACAATGACCAAAGCAGCAGAAAAAAATCTGTTTTTTTCCTGCTGGTTTGGCCATTTTATTTGAATTGGGCTTTTATGAACAACTGAACAAGTGATTTGAATCATGCGGTGGACTTTCGCTTTCCTCTTCGATATTTCACCGTTCATATAGTGTTGAAGGCCCAGACAACTCATGTAACACAAGGGTTTAGAGTAGTAATTTGAGTGGTCGGGGTTCTTATAGTGTTGTTGTTGTTGAGACCCAGACCGTCCGATCTACCAGAAAAGTGTAGGGTGACTGTTTGGACGACCGGAAAGTGCCACCCAATTTAGACCGGAACCCAGTGGGGGAGGCATCCACAGGGACCGTACCCTCCTTCCTCTACCACCAACCTCTCGGAAGGACATACGGAGCCACATGTTTAACGTGCTCGTACTCCGCATGAATACGGCGGCAGTTGTGGCAGTGTGCAAATCCAGCGCGCAAGCTACCGGGTTACCGCGGCCGAAATGTGCCAACAGCACGCGGTGTTCCCAGGTGGTCACCCACCCAAGTACTAACCGCGCCCGATGCTGCTTGACTTCCGTGATCTAACGAGAACCGGTGTTTTCAGCACGGTACGGTCGTTGGCTGGGTTCATATAGTGTTGTTGTTGAGACCCAGACCGTCCGACCTACCAGAAAGGTGTAAGGTAACTGTTTAGACGGCCGGGAAGTGCCACCCAATTTAGACCGGAACCCAGTGGGGGAGGCATCCACAGGGACCGTACCCTCCTTCCCCTACCACCAACCTCTCGAAAGGACTTACGGACCCACATGTTTAACGTGATCGTTCTCCGCGTGAACACGGCGACAGTTTTGGCAGTGGCTGGAATCGAACCCGGGCCTACCGAGTGCAACTCCAGCGCGCTAACCAATGGGCTACCGCGCCCAGGGTTCATATAGTGTGGAAACCCCAGGCCGTCCGACTCATCCAGAGGACTTAGAGCAACTAAATGAACGACCGGGAAGAGGGTTCATATAGTGTGTCCCACTTCTTGTTCCGTCCTCCTGGTTTATTTACCCACCTGTATTCTTCTCTTGCCGTTGGCAACACCTTTACCCCGCTTCATTCACATTTGCTATTTCTGTATCAGTCACCGATCTTTCTATCACGAGTGAAGGTTGCGGTTCTTGAGTGTCCAGAAGAAGAAGGCTGTATTTGAAGAAGTATTTGCAAAATACATTGGAGTTGTTCGCACAGACATTTAACGCCATCTAGTAGACAAATAAATTCAAATGAAAACGTTCCATATGAAAACGCGATTACGTGGCCGTCGTCTTTTACGGTAAATTTTTCCGAACGCTGATGCGTGACAGTCGTACTTTAATGCAAGTTCGCGGCGGGCGCGTCAACCGTCACGAAACGGTTAAGAGCTGTATTTAAGAGTGACGGGGTTTTAATACACAGTAATATCTTGTAATAAAGCAGTAGGTTAGACTAGTGTCTCCAGATAGCTTTGGTTGGCTATGGCAAAATGTGCTGCACGCTTTGGCATGAAAATGAATTCTTAAAACCATGCCAAGATTTATTTCTCCATGGCTGTCGCGACAGTCGTGGCTGAACTGCGAACAACACAAACAGTCGTAATTGCAATAGTTATGATTTTGAACTTCGAAACTTTCCATCTGCGGCCCGCGAAAGGAGTTTTACAAGCCACGAAAACAGCATGCCTTTAAATAAAATAATTCAAAGAAATTTAATTAATTTAAATATTAATTTGTTTTAAATTAATTTATGTATTCTACAGTTATTGGATGAATTTCTAGACAAAATAAAAAACAACTGGTTTCTGAAGCAACATAAGCCAAATCGTTAACTAATTTATTAATTTTAAAGCGAAGCACAAAATTATTCTAAAAAATTCTTCTGAATAAGACTATGAAATCAAGCTGTATATAACAAAAATGAAGAAAACAAGCTGTATCGAGTAGGTTAGATATCGGGAAAAATAAAACATGCAATTTCATATAAAACTTGCGTCTTAAATTTAACTTTTGTTTATCTTCCATAAATATTGTAAAAGAATATGAAACATTAAATCACATTTCGTTCATAAGCTCAATGTTAGGTAAAGTTATAAATAGAAACTCTTCTCCAAACACCAACGTAGACAGAGCTCGAGCTAGAATTTTTCCAAAAGAGTAAAATTACTCCCTGACCTGATCTGAAGTTGCATTTTGTTTTCCAGAGGAGTAATTTTTAAAAATGTACAATTACCAGGTATGTATTAAATTTATTGTATATTATATAAAAAAAAATGCAAGGTCATTGCTCAACAGATTATAAATTTCTGACTTTTCTACGTTGAAAAAAAAAATAAGATTTACGAAATGCACTATACTCTTCATTTGTGTTAATAAACAAAATACATTGTATATCTGAAAGCACAATTAATATACCTTATAAACTTTATGGAATGAGTTTTAAAATATTTACTAAATTTTGGAATTTTAGGCTCACATTTTTTAAATTTCCTGTCAATTTTCCAAGTAGAGTAGCAATCTTGAATTATAAATTCGTCATAGTATAATTAACAATCCTTTTTTCATAAAAATAGCTAATTATATAATTCATAATGGAATATCAAAATAGTTACCTTACCTTTGGCTAAGTTTCTTTATATGGTTGTTAAACAAGGGGAAAAGAAAATTAAAATCCTATTAAGTAAATTAATTTTTATTCTTTCCTATTAAAATTTCAACCCTCTTTTTTTACTTTTCCATAAAGGAACAACTTTCTCAAAATAAAATTTACATTCAAGCCAAATCTGTTTAAGTTTCGATTCTAACATTTTTTTTCTTTTTTTGTTTACAAAATCGATGACTAAAAATATGCATTACTTAATTTATAAAGCGTATTTGCTTATTTTATAGCGTGAAATACGCGTATAGAGGCGTTATCTCGACCTCTGGACGCAGCATATTAAAATAAGTGGAACAGACTTCACGATCTCAAACTGTATTCCCGCATGAATCTTGTTTCCTTAAAAATAAATTATTACCCTCTGAATTATAGACTACGAAGGTCATTTGCAGACGACTGTGATAGAACATATGCATTTCAAAATGTGTCTTTACCGTAATACTGCTCTACGATAGTATCGTTAAGATTTCAGCAAAATAAACATTTGAAAATAAATTTCTATTTTAATTTTCTTACTATAATTGAAAATTAATAGGTAAAAAAATAGCTCATCTAGAAGTGCATGAAAGAAAGATAAATCGTATCTAATTCCAATACCATGAGTTTTCAAAGAAAAAAATGTGGCTAAGGTTTAAGTGACAATATAAATAAACACTTTAATTTGTTTTTGTTTTTTACAATGTAATTAACTTCATGTATTTATTTATATATACGATTAATACAATCTGTGTCTACTATAACCTTACTAATTTTAAATCAATAGAGCGTTCGGAAACCCCTTCAAAGTTTCAAATGAATTTTTGAAAAGTCATTGAAAATAAGGATCATTCATAATATTTGTTAATTAATTATTTAATTAATAATTTTTCATTTGTAAACGAACGACACAAACTTTGGAAAGCTAACATTAACAGTTTTTGAAATAATGCCTGTTTTTCAAACAAATTTGTAACAAAATAAATTATGTAAAATTTAAAAAGAGGCAACTATCAAGAAAAAGATTCACTTTACATATGCAATAGTGTACTACAAAATTTTTAACTTCATTCTTATGGATCTAGTCCGTTTGAATTTTGCGACAAAATATTTTTCATAATGATTTTGTATTTTGAAAGTATTTGGTATTTTGTATTTGCATGAATGTATAAGATCTATCTTTGTATTTTGTATTTGGATAGCTAAAATAAATCGTTCCCGAAAGAGTGCACGTCTTTCAAATAAATTTGTAACAAAAAAACATTACGTAAAATTTAAAAAGAAGCAACTATCAAGAAATTGGTTCACTTTACATATGCAATAGTATACTACCAATTTACTAACATCGTTCTTATGGATCTAGTCCGTTTGAATTTTGCGAAAAAATATTTTTTTATAATTGTTTAGTATTTTGAACAAATTTTATTATTATTAACAACCCAGTTTCGACGAGAAAGAATGAGTTCTGAATCACAAGTCATATCTTCGAATCCGAATCCCTTGAGAAACTCATTTATTTAACCCTTTTTGTCACCACTCTCAGAAGGTATTCGTGAAGGAGCAAATAATTATTCAGCATATTCAATTTATTCCTTCGAATCTGGTAACACTAAAATTAGTGTTGATTCAGTAAATGATTAATTTATTTATGAAAGGATATTTTCCTTTCAGTTTCTTGTTTTATTTTTCCAATGCTAGATTATGGAAAATAAGTCTCTGGTTCTTGCATTTGTCTCAGCAGTTCTTTGCCGAAGCACAGATGCTGAAAAAAGCGACGTCTGTGCTTTTATAAAAACGCGATAAAATAATTAGATGATATATTAATCGGAAGACAATGCATTATTTTCACAAATATATTAGAATTACTTTAAATTATTTTATCGATAAGAAAAAAAAGACTTTTTTCAACATCTATTTTTCGCAAGAAAGCAGCCGGAAAAAATCCAAAAACTAAACAAGCTAGGGGATTAGGGTCACTTTTCATAGGTTAACAGAATGAAGTGGCTGGAGGAAAACATTCTTTTAACCAGTAATAAGCTGAAAGTCTTGAGCAACCTATATAAGCACAAATAACACAATAATGCCGCATACACCTGTTTGGAGGATACACTGGATTCCCTTCGTTCTGCAAAATGATCAACAATTACAAAGTTCAAAGGAGGAATGGTCCATTCTTGTTTCAGACTTCGGGTTTGTTAGTTTCCTTGCACTGACGGAGGGGTTCCAGCGTATCCCCGAAACAGCTGTATTCTGCCCTATTCTGTCATTTGTGCTCACATACGTTGCTCAAGTTTTCTTTACATTTTGAACAATTTGTATTTTACTTATTGATATCGCAAGGAATGCTGATAACTGTTGGGAATGACACTAGATAAACTGCAGGGGAAAGGGGTGGAATTTTGTAGATATCAAACGCGAGTGAACTCTATAACTATTTTATTTGGATGTTTTTGAATATCACTAATTTATTTGTATGATCTTTAACTTTGAAATGTGTGGTTAAATTCTTCGGGTTGCTTGGTATTTAAGAGGCAATCTTCTAATTAAAACTACACCGAAATATTCAGCGAAATTTCGAAAAAACAACAACGCGTTTATGATAAATACGGCACTGCTTCACAAGCAACAGATACAGTTTGTTACGTCATTTGCAATTCCCACTGCATAGCAACCGCCAAGCCTCTAATGAAGCCTTTCCCCAGCGAAGTCGAAAATCTCAATTTATATGCCATTGCTTGAAAATTCACAGAAAATAGAAAAAAAACAGAGTAATTTAAAAGAATTGTTAAAATACGAAGATATACACCCATAGTTTTGTTAAAATATAGAATTGCGCTAATTTTCCATTTGTGAATACGACGAATTAAGAATCAGATATTATCTAAAACATGTGTATTTCTTAAAAATAAATCGGTAAGAATTGTCCTGCGGATTCAGTTCAAGAATAATTCGTCCTTTACGATAATGTCAAGATGGAAATTCTATGATAATGTTTTCGATTGCCAAGGAACCGGTTTGTGTGGAAATACTGCTTCAATATAAAATTGCTACAGAACTAATACTAATTAAAAAACGCGATGAGGTATGTTATACCGAGAGTTCAAATAACCCAGTGTACCGAATTTCACTGCTGTCCGAAGCTTAATTTCCGCTACAGATAACACACACACACACACACAAATAAACAAAGAAGAGCATATTTTATATTGGATTAAAATGTTCACTCTTGAAAAAATTTTGCATTCTGTTAAGCTTGAGTAAATGGTTCAAGAACATGCTAAATAAACTGCAAATGCAGTCGAACCTTCCTTAATCGGAATTTCAAAGGACCGGATGAATTTTCTGTCTTTAAAAGGTTTCCGTTTCATGCAGGTGATTTTAGAAAAACTAATTAGCTGGAAATGCCGATAATCCTTATGTAATTGCATGCCTATACATCAGACTTTAAGAATTCTGATGTACAGGTATGCAATTATGATGTATAGGTATGCAAAAATGTGTTTAGATACACCTGGCTGATGATATATTGTACGTGATAGATAATTTAATTATTCTAAATATGTATATACGTACATTTGTGCATACTGCGATAAAAGGAGTATATGTAAATAAAAGAAAATGTGTACCCCATGGCCCGAGATTACATTAAGAAATACTTTAAGAAATAGATAAATTGACTTACCAGCAAAATATTACTGCTTACCATGAAACCTATAAATAACTGTGAAAAAAAAAACACAGTATTTTTATTGAGATGAACTTTTAAAATAATGAAACATGGACTTTTGGATATATGCTTTATTGATGATATGACTTTCAGGTATCAATCTTGCGTTAATTAATATTCCTATAGCATTTCAGAATTTCCCTGATGAACATGGAATTATTGAAATTCTAAAACAATTTTCAGCAAATTGCCATATGATTTAATAGAAATTTCTGTGATAAATGGTTGAATGATTTCCCTGATGAAAATTGGAATTCTTGAAGTTTTAAAACAATTTTCAGCAAGATGCCATATGATTTAATAGAAATTTCTTTGATAAATGGTTGAATGATTTTTCCGGTCTTTGTTCGGTACAACAGGTATTTTATTAACAATTTATTTTAATTGACTGTCCGTTTCAGCTTTGTTCAGGTTCCGTTTCACACAATGGAAGTGCCACAATATTTCTTTATTTTTGGACTGGAGTAAAAATATTTTCCACGCATGACAGTAATCCGTTTCCTATAGGATTCGTTTCAAAGAGGTTTGACTGTATTTTGAATATTTTCCTTAATTTTTCAGATAAATTATTAAAAGCATTTTTTAGAGAAAATACAATTCTTAAAAGCACTATGATTTCAAAATATACGGAAGACTCTGTAAATATTCAAAATATAAATGCAAATGTACAAAAAGAAAAGTATTTTAATGTCCAAAAAAATATTGACAACGTATATGAATAATGTTTATATATTATTTATGCAATCTGTTTCAGTAATACGAAATGTAGTTTAATGCCATTATAATACGACATACCCTGTGTAACAAACCATACCTCTGAAAGAGAATGAAAAAATGTAATTAAAGCTGCAGAATATATGAAAATTTGAAGTGCCATTCTCTTCTACTAGAAAAATTATAAAATCCTTGTTTTAAAGAGTATTGGACTCGCTGATTATCGATCTCATTGCTTACACGTGCTAACAACTGGCAATAACAGCGAAATCAAGGTTTAATGACTGGACCATGACCATCCATTAGTTGGAGATAATGGATGACCAGTTACTCCCTTTCTTACTTTTATTAAGCAGCATGTTATAGGGTAAATGTATCACAGTATACAATACCATGTTTTTATTATTATTAAGTGTTGCATTTACAGACAAAAACAATAATGCAACCTTGTTACTATTTCCTTTCCTAAAAACCGCAATAAATAACGCTAAAAAATCAAATCTAATAGGATAGTTAACAATTCAGATTTATAAATTTATCACTTTCCTTAGAAAATGGAATCGCAATGCGGTATTTTAGAGAGTAAAAAAAACAATCATTTTCATAACTAAACTTACAAATAACAGAAAACAGCTGAGAAATATTGATTTCAATATTCCACACTTCCGGAATTGAAATAGAATCTGAATCAGGAAATTAAAATTAGTATACTACACATGCATTGTGTATACTTACAAGATTGTGTGGTTTTTGAATTAAATGTTTGACGTACGAGCCTTTTCAAATGATATCTATATTTTACTTCAAATAAATTTCGTTATTTTAAAACCGGTAACCACTTTCGAATGAATTTAAATAATCAGTACGTAAGTACTAGCTCATCTAAAGTCAAACATAAATCCCAGTTAAAGGATATCATACATTAATGGTGTCAATAATCCTTATTGCTAGTTATATACTTCCAGTGTAATCCATCCAGTAATTTAATTAACTCTGAACATAGTGATGAATATAATTATGCACTATTTCATTGAAATTTTAGTGAGCAAAGGTATAAAACATAGAAAGTATGAAAGAAATAATAATTTAAATGATCTAAAAATGCTTCATATTTCCTTTAACAACAGTTTCAATGTTTTTTAAAAACAGCTGATCAAATATACTTTGTACTGTAATAAACATAGTTTGCAATGTAATCAAAGTGTTTATGATAATCAAACATACCTTATACTGTAATCAAACATAGTGTGTGCTCTAAACAAACATATTTTTTATCGTAATGTTTTTACGATAATTAAACATAGATTGTACGATGATCCAATATATAGCTTGTATAGTTAAATCTGGGGTTAGTCCGTGATCAAACGTATGTTATTCGATGATTCATGTATTGTATCATGCATGTGCTTCGTAAAGTGCAGTTTCACCAAATAAATTTATATATATAGATCAATATTACAATAATTTTATATCAGGTTACAAGAATAAATTTTTAAACTTACAGGGATATCCAGTCAGAAAAGTTATGAACGACCTGAAGAAATGACTTTTTCGCCAAAATTACGTTGAATCCATGGATATCGAATAAACTGTCGACTGGATCAATCAAACGCTTGGCTTGCCAAAATAAATATAGTCGGTCTATAAAAAGTTGTACCATTCACCAGTTCATTTCTGAAAATAGGTAAAACGGTTCCAAAAACATAATACACTTGCAATCACATTCCTTATCAAAGTTTTTCAATATAAGGGAGTTTCATTGAGCCTGGCAACGAGTCAAAAAGATGCCAGCTTGACGTCATGAGAGTTAGATTTCGTCATTCGTGTTGTGACAGTTCAGAGTAAAATTTGAGAGGAGTTGCCAAAACACAGAAAGTTTTCGCTTTATTACAGTTAAAAATTCTTTGTTAATTTTTAAGTGGCAATATCCAGACGTAAACATCTTGCATAGAGATTTTAAATTATGCTGTGCACATAGGATCATATGACGTCTAAACGGATTTAGGTGGGTAAAGATGACAGTCGCAGTTAACAAGTTTGGTCCCCCTTAAAAGCTCAAGAACAGAATGGGCTCGTTTGTAATACCTATGATACCATGTGTGCAAAGCCAGATAAAAATAATCAAGTCAGCCATGTCCAGGAGATATAATTTCATCATTCGTGTCGTCAAGGTCTAAAAGACTTTGAGAAGTGTTTCTAAAGCGTAAGTTTTCGCATCATTACAGCTAAAAAGTTGTTTGTTAATTTTGAAGTGACAATATTCAAAAGTAAACAGCTTACACAGAGATTTCATATTATGCTGTGCACAATTTGAAATCTCTTCGTAACCCAATGACGTCCAAGGTGATTTAGTGACGTCGTTAGGGTAAAATGACAGTCACAATTAACAAGTTCAGTCCCTCCTGAGAGCCCGAAAACCAAATGTGAATGTTTCTCCACTTCCACTGACATCATATGCGCAGAACCAGATAAAAAAGCCAGCTAAGAACATGAAGAAAGTCATAATGCTCTTAATGATCTTGACAGTGTTACCAGAAAATATACGTCAAATCATAGAAAATTTCCATCGGACAGGAAATATCCTTTAGAACATTTTTTTGCGTAGGGTTAATGGGAAGGATTCTGACAAGAGGAATGTATAATTTCTTAGGTATGTGCAAAAAATTTTACTTTAACGAAGACTCGGTGATGCTCGTGTTTTAACTCACGGTTCGTAAACAAAATTTACCTCTAAACACACAAAATGTACACTGGACAACATACTGGGTACAACAAATATACGCTGGAATACACTGGACAACAAATTGTAACTTACTGTGCGTCTCTGAGATTAAATTAAATTACATTTATGTGGTTTAGTCTTCTCAATCATCTCTCACAGGGGTCTAACAAGAGTTTGCTAGCTGTTTTCCCTTCCATTTCTCTTAGGACATTGGCTCTGATGAAACCATCCCTTGTGTTCGTCATTGAAAGTACCACAGTTAGTCCAGAAATCCAAATGAGAGTATAAAAAGTGACCTTTCAATGACATGTTACATCCTAGTGTCTCGTAGAGTCTCTCTTAGCGCTGAAAGCAGTGTAGATAATTCATCCCCAATGAAACCAACTTTATGTTCGTATATTAGAAACTAGGGATATTCCGCGATTTTTAATTGATCATATGTAGAATTGAGAATGTATTGTTTTCACGAAAATTCACGATTTGGATAATTTGATGCCAATATATGTTTTAAGACCTCCTGAACACATTTTGACCATTTTTGGAATGATGTCCTTCTGTATGTCTGTTGTCGATTTCTAGTACATACGATAGCGGCCGCAAATAGTAATGGGTTTTCACGAAACTGTATATCCAGCTTTCTTATCAAAAATCTAGAACTAGATAGAATTTTTTTTTTAAATTCAAGCAAAAACTTCGGAATTTATTTGAAATTTTATATTCTTTTAACATGGCAGCATAGGATAAAATTTGACATAACCATGCGTAAAAGGGTTTATTTAAGCGTTTATGTCAATTAATATTTGTGGTGCAAAGATCACTGGATTTAATAGTTCCAATCATTTTTGTGAAAAATAGCCGCGATACAATCTGTTTGTTTGTGACATCATTAGCCTCGCTCGGGGGGCAAGTTACCCTCCCCGGGGGTGGGGGTACATTTTCAAGTATGATACCAATCAATATATTTTTCAAGCCCTTTAATGTGAAGGGGTAACACGCTATAATTGTAATCATTTGGACTCATAATACCGATACATCAAAAATTTGCTTGTGAAATTAAAAAAAAAATTCTAACAATGGATTTTGGAATTAGAAGTTCGAGTTGGGCCACACTCCAGTTCAGTAAGTTTATATTCGTGATAAGCATGCTCACATTAGGGAAAACTATATATTTCTGTCTCAAAGACATTTGGTTGTTTCCCAGTAATATAAGTAATACTTGGCAACCACAAACTAGACTATTAGTACTAGAAATTAATTATGTTGGAATACATTCTTTGCGTTCGGAAATTTATCTCACATTTCCTGAAGTTCTTTTTCACCTGCACTTTGAATTTTCTGTCAACACATACGCTTTTTATGATAAATTTCTGCCTACTTTCCGATGCATAATTTTAGCATGCGTCTCAGAATCCTGACGATCTTGATGCAAAGTGGTCATATCGTGAAAAATTTGACAACAAATGGGAACTTATTATCAAAATATTTGAAGTGAGATTTTCCATTCGAATCTCTTATACATCAATATTCCTGTTAGTTGATCAAAATGATTATCAGAATGAAAAAAAAAATGATCTAAGTTCTTATTTTTAAATATTTCTTAAAAGTTCTATAAAAGTTTATATTTTCAAGAGTGAAACAGCTCAATGATATCAATGATTTGAATGCATTTGGATTATCTGTTTAATATAAACTATTTTGGAACAATTAACATCCATTGCATAGTTCAAATTATTAAGTATATACATTGTACTCTCCATCATTTTCCAAACCATAATTACGAGTATATGACCTTGCAGGTAATATAGTGTGTTGCCCACATCAAATATTTTACGTTCCATGTGTAAAGATACAGTATGGCAATAGTGATAAAAATTCGGTTGATGAATTTACATGTTTTGAGTATACTTGATTAGGAAACAACGTTTTTATCAATTATGTGTGTGCGTCTGTTTTGAATTAAGCGCACAACACATTGAGCTAAACGAATTAAATGTATTATGATTTCTGTAATAAAAAAAATCGCAAAGTATTATTGAGGATGAGTAAAGAACATGACTGGCGCAATCAATAACAATCTAGATCATAACATAAAATTCAGCGCAAATACAGGCAAGTATGAATACGTACGTTTCGAAAAATAGTGGATTTCCTTCTTCAGCGGAACGAGTCTAGAACAGACTGGCAGGATTGATCAAGGATTGGATTCATTTGAAGCGTTTCATATCAAAAAATATTCCAATGATCTGGTTAATGATTTATCAATGGCACCCTATTTCTCCATGGTTTGGCATTACCATGTCTAATATTAATTTTTCTGTTGCGATCTTTTTCTGCACATTGAGTTCATATTCTCTACATTTATTTGTTTCTCAAATTCATGTAGTCTTAATTATATATTCGTTCTAGTTTATCTTGATTTCCGTCACACTAGATGGCGCTACTATCCTGGGTTTTGTCTTTTAGCCATTTTTTGTAGGAGCGGCTTAGTTTGCGCCTAATTGGTTTTTCCTAATCACACTTGCTGCACTACTTCCCGGCCCTCCAAACGGTTACCTTACACCTTTCTGGTAGGTCGGACGGTCTGGTTCTCAACAACAACACTTGTTGCCCTGAAGAAGGAAATACAATGACTTTCGAACACACGTATGCTTACTTGATTTTATTTGCTCTGTATTTTACGGTGTAAACCAGTTTATTAAATAATAAGTAAAATACACTTTGTGAGAAGGATAAGGAAATATTTAGCAGCGTATATAAGCACAAATACCACAATGATGTAGCAAACAGCAGTTTCGAAGATACGTTGTATCCCATTCGTCAGTGCAATAGAACAAACAAACCCAAAGGCCAAAAGAGGAATGGGCTCTAAAGGAATGAGCGCAAATAAAGTCAATTAAGCATACGCACATTCCAGAATCATTGGAATTCTTTTTAAATGCAACAAGTCTGAACCAGGATATCCAAATGGTCACAGACTAAGTAGGTCATACAGAATTCCATAGGTCCATTTCTCTTTTGGACACTGAGCTTGTTAATTCTCTTGCACTGACGAAGAGGATACAACGTAAACTCGAAACATCTGTATGTGCTGCATTATTGCTTTATTTGTGCTTATATTTGTTACTCAAGTTTTCTATTATTGATTAAGAGAGGTATTGATTTATTAGTGATTAAGATAATGTTTTCCTCTAGCCATTTGTTTCAGTTTTCCCAAGTTAACTTATGGAAACTGGCTTTAACCCTTAGCTTGTTCAGATTTTTGAATATTTTACGTTTGGTTTCTTGCCAGGAATAAATGCTGAAAATAAGAGTCATTATTTTTCTTTAATTCGATAAAATAATTTGAAGTATTTCTAATATTTTTGTTGAAAGAATGCATTGTCTTCCAGTGAATACATGAAATAATTTTTATTCTTTTATTGAATTTTTATAAAAGCCCAAATCTCTCTTCCTTTTTTTCAGCATCAATTGCTTTAGCAAAGAACTGCGAAGTAAAATGCAAGAGCCAGACATTTATTTTCCATAATCTAACATGGGAAAAATAAAACAAGCAACTGAAAAGGAAAATATCCCTTTATAAATAAATCAGTCATCTCTACTGAACGTGACATTGGTTTTAGTGTTACCAACTTCGAAGGAATAAATTGGATTTGCTGAATAATTAATTACTCTCTCACGAATGCCTACTGAGTGTGATGACAAAAAGGGTCAAATAGATGAGTTTCTCGAGGATTGAGATTCGAAGGAATAACTCGCTAATCAGAACTCGTTTTTAAGCATAGAAACTAGGTTATTAAAGAACTTGGATTCAAGTTAATATATTTCGTGTCATTGAAATCAATGTTGAGTGCTGAGAATACATATTGAAATAATACTCTTAGATTAATTGAATTGATTTTTCTTTTAATTAGAAAAACTATGAAACTTAACCTTTTACTCTCTTGTGTCCGGAAATTCCCGAAATTGAAAAATATTAGTTCCAGTCATATGTCGGATGAACCCTGGCATCTCTTGTTTGGGCTAATCAAAAAAAAAAAAATCTTAAAATCAATATATAATTTTCATACCTTCATTACATCAGAATGACATTCACTGAGTGCTGATAGCTATCCCTCTGGACATCAGAATGGGTGGCACGATTAATTGAAGGTTAGTTCATTATTTTAGCAGTTCATGAAAAACACTACCAGTCTGAGAAGCTCGGTTGATGATCAATCAGGTTACGATAAATTTTGCCAACTATTATTTTGGAGATGTGCACACTGTCCACCTTCCTTCTCCTCCTCTTAACGTCGGCTTTATCCCAGTGGATCTTGTGAGATCTACGTACAGGCCTTTGCCAAAGAGTTAATATCAGATACGGTTATGTAGAGATTGTCTGCTGCTTAGGAGCCCGGGATTGATGCTCCGCAAACACTCCGTACACGCAGTATCACAGTTACCTCGGCTTAAATGCAGCTAAAGGAGCAAGGTTCTACACCGCGCCGTTTTGGGAGGCAGAGCTGTGTTGCACTGCAACCACAAAAACAATGACGAGAAGCTCCACTTCGTAGGTGGTCTGCTGCTTAAGAGCCCGGGATAGGTACCCCTACAAGACTCAGTCCACGTACTTTCGTAGTGAAGATTTGGCTGAAAATAGTCGAAACCGTTCTAAAATAGCTGTGACTAAGCCCTGTCACGGCTGCAAATAAACAGAAAGCTGTTTCTGGAAAAATATATATGCTACTCTAGAGTCTGTGACCCCTAGTTAGGTAAAATGCGCCGGTTCAGTGAAACTTGTAGAAACTGCCGCCCGACAAATACCGTCAAGTGCCGCCTACTTCGTTGCACGGATGCGTTCCTCGCACAGGTGCTCAAAGGAACCCAGGAGACCTTCCTCCATCAAACATCAGATTGTGTCTGAACTTTTTTTTAAATTTCTAAAACTTCCAGAATTTTAAACCAAGGGGAACGACACAAATATAGGGAGGAAGTCGCCCAATTCCCTTTCGCTGTTTCCCACAACGCAATAAAAAGGCGGTCCAAAAATGCTTCACGCCATTGGTTTTTGAAGCTACGCTCATTTTTTAAGCGCTCCACTAAAACACGAGAACCAGAGGGCTTTCTACAAAGCCGGGTGATCGAAAGGACCGGACCCCGACGCGCGCCACACCTGACAGGGCTATAAATTTTCAAAGATTTGTAGCTCAACTTTGACGTTTTGCTGCAATTAAATCTCCGAGTATTTACAATCCATGTCAGTGCGCATACAACCCAACGGTAACAAAAAATCCCGTATTCCGTCTGTGCAAAGGCCTAGCTATAAACATAAATCAAAAACATTGAATACATTTCAATATATATTACACCTTTCCTTTTCCCCAGGGCTATGTATAAAAATATGTGATCATCATATCACACTTTCTATCGTGAATTTTGATAAATAGATGACTAAATTTTAGTTTGAACGGAGCCCGGAATTGAAAAATTCTTAGTGAATCACCTGTTCTCCGACAAAATTGAATGCTGAATCTATATCAGTTATCTTCTTAGCTCTATTTATATCCAATCTTGAGAAATAGATGTTTGAAATAAAACCAAATTTTTTGAACCGGATATGGAAAAAACTGGAAGAAGAAACCCTCAATAATCCCCCATCCTCTTCGAAATTTTGTGCTGGATCCATATCAGTCATCATCTGAACTGTATCTGCATCAGATTTTGAGAAACAAGTGCAGCAAGAAAAAAATGTAGTAAAAATAAAAACATCTCAAAAATGTTTGCAAATAAACTCTAAAAATAATTCAAAAGCTGACGTGTCAAAGTTTACAAGACAAAATTTAAAAATACGATATCGCTGGACCAAATGATTACATTTATAGCATATTAATCTTCACTTTAAAGGGCTTGAATTTTTTTTTCGATTGATACCATACTTGATAAAGTACCCCCTCCCCAAGCGGGTAATGACGCCACGAACTAAAAGATTGTATCGCAGCAATTTTTCACATCAATGATTGAAACTGTTAAGTTTCGTGATCATTAGCCATATATAAGTCATGTTATATGCATGATTACGCCAAATTTTGTCCAATGCTGCCATGTTAAAGAAATATAAAATTTTGAAAAATTTCCAAATTTTGCTAAAATTTAAAAAAAACGATCTAGTTCTAGATTTTACGATGACAAAGACGGATATACAGTTTCGTGAAAACGCAAATAACATTTGTAGCGACTGTCGTCTACACAAGAAGTTGACCACAAAATCAGAAATATGGACGTCATTCAAAAAATAGTCAAAACGTGTTCAGGAGGTCTTAAAACATATATTAGCATCAAAATCTATCAATCAAAAGTTTATGTGAAAGCAATACTTTCTTAAAACTATGTATGAGGAAATAAAAATACACGTGACAGAAATCTCCAGATATATAAACGTACCTGTTTTAGTTGTTCTGCTTTTTCGATTTTTATAGGTCAGTTCTATTTCTCCGATTTGAACCAAATCTAATCAGCACAAACCAGACTGACACGATCTACTTAATTGTCAAATTTCATAAAAATTGACTGGACAGATTGTGACCTGGAGCGGATACATATATTGCATACATAGCTCACTAAAAGAAATTTTTCGTGTTCAGTGGTACATAAAACATCTAAATTCAATTTAAATTCGAATTCCAATTACAGCACTCTTTCATTATACATTCATTCTGCATTGGTTGGAAAGGGATAAAGCAGTGAAAGATTTATTACAATTTGAGTAAAGTCAGTGAGTGAACAGTCCTAATTTATTTGCTTCAATAGGATTATCTAAAGAGTAGCCAAAAATTATCGATGAAGGAGTAAAATCTATTATCTTTATCAAATTAAATAAATTCTGATAAAAATATTCATGTGTTCATATATTTAATAGGACGCAAATTCCATTCGGTTTGCAAATGGAAGCGAATCAGCAAAATAATTTTTGTTGAATAATCATATTAAAGGAATGAGACATTAATGGTTTTCTATGTTTTTTAAATTATCAGTACTTGACAGATTTAATGTTTCGTTCTTTAATGTAGGGTAGGAAAGACAGTAAAACTAATCTTTATTCCATGAAGCCCTTTTTAATACATTTCCAACATAGTTGAAAAGTGTTTATGACTTTGTTCATTCTGTCTAATTGTTTGTCTGTCCGTTCGCACGATAACTGCCGTAAAAATGACTGTATCAAAATGGAATTTTAGTATGTTGTTGAGATTGTCTGTGGGACATATGGAAATGTAAATGAATAATATAGCCCAATTAGTTTTTTCTTGAACCCGAGTTGAGAAAGTGAAATACATTGAACCCTATGGGACGAAATTTTTCAAACATTTTTTAAGCTAAGTTAAAATTTACAAATTACTTCGAAAATTTGAGAAAGTATGCAAATTATCCCATAGAATATAGAAAAGAATTCACCAAAGTCTGTACTGTAGTTTTTAAATAAAAATTAATATAATAATTACACCCATATTATATGTCCCGGCCGTCCAAATAGATGCTCAAGTCCTCAGGACGAGCCGGACGGTCTGGGTCTTCAACCCATATTATATGAAGAGATCGCGTGACACATTTCAAAATAAAACATGGCATCCTTCTTTTTTTTCAGCGTAAAAATTGTGATTGTTAAAGTTCTTTTAAATTTATATTTAGTGTTACATCCATCCTAAAACCGCTTTATTTTTGCTTACTTTCTATGCATCTATATTCTGCGCCATTGCAATCACAATATTTTTTAGTTTAAATGATCATCAAATTTGATTATTTCTACAACGAAGCCTAATTTTAATGTATGTAGAATGTAAACAAGTGATTCTAAAATGAGTTGTATATGGATTGCTTATTTTTTTCAAGCAAAATTATTTAGCTCTAGAGTCTGGAATAAAAGTGATATGAATGAAATAGTCATTGCTTTTACATAGAGAGCCAGACAATTTACGTTTCGATGACGTCATTTAAATAAAGTTTATTTTATTCGATGAAGTTTAATGTTTCAAATATAATAAATTGCAGTACTGTGAAAATTTTAAATATATCAGAGCTGAATATATCGCATTTTAGAGATATTTAAATAAAATTGCATTTCAGTTGGAAAATGTTTCATAATCAATACTTTATGCATGATTGATGTTTCTTTGTTTAAAGTTGTTTGTTGAATAGACTATCAATGAAAACCAGGTCAATAAGTACATAAAAAAACTGTTTTTCGGCAATTATTTTTTCTTCAACCAAAGACCGATGTAGAAATGTTTTGTATAAACTAATTCACCGATTCATCGAGCACAAATCCGAGATTAAATTTTGATGAAAATATGATTGACCGTTCTAAAGTGATGTTTTTACAAACACGTTGACATTTAAGTCACTCAAGTCGTGAACTAAGCTCTAATATGGACTATTTAAACAAATTTAAGATAATAAGAGGAGTATAGGATTATTTACCACTTCTTAGAGATAATATTACTCTGATACATTTGCGCAAAAGGTATTTTCATATTTCAGACATGGCTCTTCGACAAGCCGGCAATCAGCCGCAGACTCGACGACTCCTGATAATAATAATAATAATAATAATAATAATAATAATAATAATTAAATAAATTTATTTACGAACACGAAATGAAGAATGACAGCATGATAAATACATAATTACCTTTCTGGTAGGTCGGACGGTCTGGGTCGAAGAGGAAGAAGCATGAGAAATACAACTATGGACTCAAGTGAGCCCATGGGCATCATGAAATAACCAATGAAAGCCAATATAGACCACGCCCAGATGACTGGAGCAATTTGGCACACAGATACGGTAACGACAAGGGGGTAAATCACAGTTACCCCTGTGCATCAAGTGAAGGTTCTGTACACTCTCGAAATTTTAGCTGCGGTCTAAACACGTCAAAATATTTGCCCCAGTATCTCCATGATTATCATTTGTGAACTAAGCACATCGAACAGTGGGATTAAGATACGCTGCAAATTTGCCGCTGAGAGAGCACGTAAAATGTGTTCATATAATTAGCATAAAATTTATTTTCGTTTCT
This sequence comes from Amaurobius ferox, assembly GCA_951213105.1. Classification (NCBI taxonomy): domain Eukaryota; kingdom Metazoa; phylum Arthropoda; class Arachnida; order Araneae; family Amaurobiidae; genus Amaurobius; species Amaurobius ferox. The sequence continues at coordinate 119,593,645 of OX578151.1, forward strand.
GAAGAAGTAATAGTGTGCTTCCACCCTTCGCTACAATGGAGTCGCCGAAACAATACGCAAAAAATGTGCTTTTCATGAAGGAGATCCAAAGATGTTCTACTGTGCTCCAAAGGGCAAAAAAGTAAACTTTGGTATCATATTATGAGGATGTGTTTAACATGACGAGAAGTCAACCGCATATTGCAAATGTATCGCAACCGATTTAGTCAAGTTAGAGAAACTATAATGTTGTACGAATTAGTAAATTTTGTAGATAACTATTGATTTGAAGTAAACTATGCTAAAATTTAATATGAAGTGTAATAATTAATAAAGTCGTGTTTGAGCAAAATTAGTATCTCTTTATTGGACACTTAAAATTTATGTTGGGTTTATAAATTAAACTGCTTTTCAGAAACACCGAGCAATACAATTAACAAAAATATGTTGATTTTCTTCGTGATTAAGTTAAATTGATCTCTACATTAGGCTATGTTTTCAACAGTACCGACATTTGGTTATCCGCAGGATAAGTCGTGTGTTGGCAACATCGTGTTACTTTGCTTTGACAGAGAATCAACCACACTTTATCTCGTTTTTCATAAAACTGTTCATTCCCACATTTTTTGTTTTCCGCCGAAACAAAGTGGCATGCGATTAATCTAGTTGATTCAGTTTTATTTCTAATCAGCGAACGACGCCATTTTTTTCAAGATGTGCCTTTTTTGCGTTTGGTAGAAAATTAGTTCTTAATTTTTTTTTCAAGGAAAGATAAAATCTGATGATGGGATAAACTTACACACTCCTATTTGCGTTTTTAGCACTTTGCAACAAAGTTAAAAAGTGTTTATAACTTTGTTCATTCTGTCTGTCTGTCTGTCCGTTAGCACGATAACGGCCGTAAAAATGACTTAATCAAAATGAAATTTTAGTATGTTGTTCAGACGGTCTGTTGGACCTATGGGAATATAAACGAATAATATCACCCAATTAGTTTTGGATTGAACCCGGTTTGAAAAAGTGAAATACATAGAACCCTATGGGACCTAATTTTTCAAACATTTTTTAAGCGGATTTAAAATTCGCAAATTGCTTCGAAAATTTCAGGTAATATTCAAATTATTCCATAAAATATATAAAAAAAATTTAGCAAAATATATTCAGCAGTTTTTTAAATAAAAATTAAAATAATAATTACACCTTTTATATGAAGCGGTCACGTGAACATGATATGAAAATATCACGGGACCCACTTCAAAATATAACACGGCATCCATCTTGTCTCAAAATCGTGATTTTTAAAGTTCTTTTTAATTCATATTGAGTGTTGTATTCGTCGTAAAACCTCTTTATTTTCGCTTAAATTCTGTGCATCTACATACTGAAACAACGCAATGACAATATATTTGAGTTTAAATGATCATCCAAACTCGATTATTTCTACAACGAAGCCTATTTTTTACTTATGTTAAATGTAAACAACAAAATATGTAGGATGAGTTGTATAGGAATTGCTGTATTTTTTTAACGCAAAAGTATTTAGATCATGGAGTCTGCATAGCTGATATGAATGACATATTCATTGATTTTACACAGAGAAGAACGATTTTTTCGATGAAGTTTTAAGCATAGAGTTTAATTACTTGTAGCTCCATGGTCTAAAATTTTTAAATAAAATAAATTATTTTAGTACTGTGATGAATGAAATGATTTTAAAAATGTTATGAATGAAATGCTGCTTTTATAGAGAGAGCCAGGCGTGTTATTTTCTTCTATGACGTCATTTGAATGAATGTCAGATGTTTTCGATGATGTTTTCCAATATAATAAATTTTTGTAGTATTATGATGATTTTAAAATTATTACCGTGGAATGTATTGCATTTTAGAGATGTTTAAACCAGGCAATTTATATTTCAATGCCGTCATTTGAATGAAGTTCATTTTTTTCGATGAAGGTTTAAGTTTTCAGATATAATAAATTAATGTAGTATTGTGATAAGTTTTAAAATATTACTTTGGAATGTATTGTATTTTATAGATGTTTAAATAAAATTGCATTGGAGTTGTAGAGTATTTCATAATCAATGCTTTAAGCATGATTGATCTTTCTTGTTTAACCTTTTTATAGTCTTTTCCTTTTCATGTGATTCAGATATATTTGCTTTATTACATAAAATAGCATAATTCAATAAGAAATTTATGAAGGAGCCTTCATATAGTGGCAAATTATGTCTACACTTCAATTTTGATGCAGCAATCATGCATTTTAATTCTCTTTTCAATACTTATTTGGTACAATCATACAACATTTTGGACATCACAGAATCGGAAATGGAAATGCTTAGTGAACACACTCACAGTAAGAGCCCCTCTAAAATTCGATACTGATTCTATAGTCATCATGGAAGCTCTATCTATACTCAATCCTGAGAAATATATATTTCAAGAAACATTTTTAAATCGAAAGAAAGAAAAAAATGCGGAACTGGAAATTTTAATGAACCCCACTACCTTTTCTGGAATTTAACACTGAATGCATATTAGTCGTAATCTAAGATCTATCTATAGCCAATCATGAATTAACAGGAATGTGGCGCAACTCAACTTTCTCCTACTAGAATTCAGTTTTAAATAACTTGTGAATTTGCTAAATTTTACAAGAAAAAATTCGAAAGTATGTATTATTGTTCCAAGTGATTTGTTCCAATTGTAGCATGTTACCCTTCCTTTTAAGGCGCTTTAAAAATCTCTCGATTGAATCCAAATTTAACAATGTACCCCGAGGCTGGTTAAATACGTAACAAACACAAAAAGGGTATCGCGCACATTTTGCACTACAGCGATTGAAACCATTAAGTGATCATGGTCCTGATCATGGATAAGTAACCCGTTTTGTATGATCATGTCAAATTTTGTCTTATGCAGCCATGTTAAGAAAATATGAAATTTCGCTCTCTCGAATTTAAAAAAAAATTCTTTCTGATGATTTCTAATTATTGTGTTAAGCTATATCGATACCAGATTCCGATAAAATGTAAGTTTTTGACAGAAAATGTAAATGTTTAAATCAGAAAGGAAATCCTTTTACCTCGTCTGCAATTTGTTATAGAATCCACATATCTCATTATGTAAGCTTTTTTTATAGCCAATCTTGAGAAATCACTGTTTCAAAGGGAAATTAAAGAAACTAGAAGAGAAAATCTTGCTGAATCGCACTGCCTCCACCAGAATTTGGTATTAAATCCATGCCAGTTATCATCTAAGCTCGAACTATAGCCACCCTTAAGAAATAGATGTTTCACATAAAATTAAACTTTTGAACCAGAAATGAGAAAACTTTTGAACCAGAAATGAGAAAAGAACCTGAAGTAGAAATTTTGAAGACCCCCCCCCCTCCGTTCTCCCAAGAATTTGATTCTGAAATCAATTCATTCATCATCTGAGTCTTATATATAGCAGATCATGAAAAATATGTTTAAATTAAAACAATTTCGCAATGACTATACTATAGCAACATTTTTGTCGTCAACGAACATTTATTGAAAATGACAGCTTGCATTTAAAAAATAATTTCTTTTTTCATTTTACGTTCCCAACATAACCTATATATAATGTATACGGAAAATGTTGTGACACGATTAAAAATTCGGCGTCGTATTTTGACGTATTATTACGTTACGAGCATCCCTGAACACATGAACATACGTAACTCATACAATTCCGAACCAAACTATAAAATTCGAGAGGTTTCCAAAAATTTCAAATTTGCAAGCTTTGCCAAACTTGTAATCAAACTTGTAACCAAAGTTCATCAAACTTGTCAGCAAGTTTAAGTGAATAAGGCCTTCAAAAAATAACAATGATTGCCAGTATCGTTTTTTCACTGTGGCAGGCAATATGCTGTGAAGGCATTTTAGGAGTTCTTAACAGTGTATTTTAATATAGGTCTTATGCTGTTTTACTAACCAAGTGTTTTCATTTTTAGTTTATGTAGAAGTCAGTTCTAATGATTTATTGTTTAGTTTTACAAGAAAATTTTTTAAACTATACGTCACATACAGGATACACTCATAAGTTCTTATGCATCCCTTTTACTTTCTATTGATGTGTTCTAGTACTGTAAAAGTATCGTCTGCTAATAGGACAGCGACTATCGATTGAGTAAGCTTGCAGCGCTTCTAACGGCGAGTTGAAAAAGTTAAAATTCTTATCTCAAAAACGAAGAAAAATAGGCACAAATTTTAAATTGCGAAAGAGTAGAAAGTTCTCTATATAATACAGAAAAACATAACGTGTACATATAATATATACAGAAACTATAAAGCATAATGCAAACGAAAGGGATATTTATTGTACTGCATCATTTTCCTGCCATTTTTATGCAGCATTTATTTTTACTGCAAATAGGATAATTCTAAATAAATTTCAGTTAGCTTATTACGTGAATTATTATTTTTCCATGATGCCATATTCCCGTCCTTTCTTTCAGAAGTACTTCTGTATAACTAGGCATTTGGATAATTATTACTATTCTTCGAGCTCATTATTTATCATCTATGTACATATTATGTGCAATCTTCACGACTTCGAATACTAAGTAGAGTATACTAAACAACAGTTGTCAACTATACTACTATACAACAGTAGTTTACTATACAACTATACAACAGTAGTATACTATACAACTGTATAACAGTAGTATACTATACAACTTTGTAATTTAAAATCTTAACCTATCTCATTCCATTTTTGAGATAGGAATTATAATTTCTTCAATTCGCCGCTTAAGGAGCTGCAAACGTTCTCAATCTAAAGCACATAGTCGCTTTCATATACTAGTAAACTCTTCTGTTGCAGCTGTAGAACGCTTCAATCAAAAATTAAAGGTGTGCATAGGGACAGAAACGCTGTATAATAAACTCAACTTTTAAAAAATCCTTTTTCTTATTTTACAACTTTTTATATTATTGCGAAGCACTAAGGTTCCGTTGAACCCATTTTGATAAAATTGACATAATGCACATACATATAAATCTCTTATCAAAATATTTTCGCGTCTTTTGAAATCGCTAATAGCACCAGAAACGCATTTTGCACGTATAACTCCCATTATTCAGAAAATACAAATGCTTGAAAACAAATTCCATTTACAAACATTTTCCAGCACACATTATTCTCCTTTCTGAAAAATGTTCTTCCACATCACGTACTGGACGCCATAACGTTGTCTGAATACCAAAAGCGAAGATAAAACAGAAACACGTCTAAAACTTTGTCAATATAAACAAGAAGAATAGAATGTTTGTCAGTCTGGAAGAAGAGTATGGAAAGTGTAGACAAGATAAAAGTACTTATACAGCATTTTTAATATAGACAGAGATTTTTTATGTGAAACACCTCAGTAGTGTGAACGGTTAAGAAAATCTTAAAAGAAAGACTCAGATGAAACGGAAATATATGTAATGGAAGTGACATCATATTGTTACGAATAGATAATAGAAAACCATTGTTATAATTTAAAGCTTTGGGTCGTTTGAACTTGATGACAATTTGGTTGAAATACTGCCAAATTCGTTGAAATGCTTCCAAATTTGCGACATTTTCGAACTTCTAGGAACTTCTCGTTTTGGAAACTTCTCGAAAGATAACTTTAAACCATTAGAACAGAGAACCATTAGAAGCCATTAGAAATAGATAACAGAAAATTATTGTTATAATTTAAATCGATGACGAATTGGTTGAAATACTGCCAAATTGGTTGAAATACGGCTAAATTGGTGATTTTTTGGGACTTCTAGACACTTCTCGTTCTAGAAACTTCTCAAAAGATAACAATAAACCATTAGAACAGAGAACAATCAGAAGCCATTGGAAATAGATAACAGAAAACCATTGTTATAATTTATAGCTTTGGGTCGTTTGAACTTGATGACAAATTGGTTGAAATACCGCCAAATTCGTTCAAATACTGCCAAATTAGCGACTTTTGGGGACTTCTAGGAACTTCTGGTTCTAGAAACTTCTCGAAAGATAACAATACACCATTAGGACAGAGAAGAATTAGAAACAATTAGAAGTAGATAATAGAAAATCATTGTTATAATTTAAAGCGTTGAGTCGTTTTACTTTGATAAGATGACGAATTGGGCGTAATATCGCCAAATTGGCGACTTTTTGGGTAGTTCTAGAAACTCCTCGAATATTGTAGATTGACTAAGAACTTCATGTGTTGCGTGCTTTTTCTAGAAATTTCGATAGTATGGTATATAAGCTCGTCCTCGTTCGGGCGATTTGTTGACATGATATGAGTAAAACGTATCTGTCAAACTCAATACAGAAATCAATGTATAATTTTCTTCCAATTATATATAACGCTTAAGCCAATATGTAATTCTTATTATAAATACCATTTAAGTTGAATTACAAATCAATACTACTAGAAAAGTATAAAAAAGTAATTTTTAAATCTGTGACATCAGTGCTCAGACATCTGTGCTATACGTCAGTATGCACTTATCGCTTGTGCTGACCGCAAGATGCTGAAAGTGCTAGAAACAGAACGAAAGTAATTTGTGGCTCTTTGAAAGCCCTATAAAGATACATGATTACAACATTTTTGCAGATGTATGCTACAAACCGATATTCATACAAAACCACAGCGACTCTATGGGACTGGAGTCACCACTGACTCTTTTACCAACCCAATAAAATTGAGAAACCTAAACTTATGAAAAAAAAAAAGATAAAAATTGAAAATTTCGTTAAATTACAGCGTGTGTTTCAACAAGCATTTAACTTTTACCTCTTTCGCAGCAATTTGAGCTATTTATTTAAAAAAAATATTTAAATAGACGTATTGGCTGATTCAAATATAAACAAAAGTTTTGTATATTACGAATACACATAAGAAAAAACAATATATCTGTCCCTCAGACTGTCTCTCTTACCGTCAAATTTGACGATAAATGTGAATCAGTTCTTTTAGGATATGTTGCAAAGTTGATTATAATTACATATCTTTTAAAATTAAATTTAATTTCTTTAATAATTCTTATTTCTTTGTCAGAATTACTAATTTTATATTCTTGATTCAAAATATAGTGAGTTTCATTGATAATCTGACAGATACGTTTCATTTTGAGGGTCATACAAAATTCTTACTTATTAGAGGAACGTAGAGAGCATCCCTAACAAAATTAAATTTTGTTACGGATGTCATATAGTAATTACTAAATTAGATAAATTTTCTAAAATACTAATTGAGCTAGGGTAGATAGAGGCAATGAATGCGTCGCATAGACAAGCACACCGACTGGTATAGTGACTAATACGCAGACAAACATGCACACACAGAGACACCATGCTAAAACAGTGAATTCGCTTTCGAGACAACACTAAAACCTATAAATTCATCGAAAATTCGAACACCAATTTTCGATCATACCTCAATAATTTACCTATATATTAACGCATGTATGGTACAAAAACATTCTTATTGTGGCCAACCCATGTCTTTCCTGCGAATACACATTATTATTTTTTCTTTATTTCTTTCAGAATACAGTAAATTGAATTTAATTCCACAAAATGATTTTAATACATTTTTATTTTCCCTACAATATATGATAATACAATATATGGCTAGGTATAGGAAAAGTATTGGAATCATATCGAAAATCTGAACTCGAGTTTTCATTGGATGTACATGTTTCGAGACCTCTAGGATTATAACACGGAACAACCATTTTCAACGTGACATATGTATGTGTGTGTGTGTGTGTGTTCTTGTCTGTGTGCGAGCCTGTGCAATGTATGTATTCACTCTAACTGAAAAACCATTGACGAAATGTAACAATATGTAGTAGGTATGTCACTTATAGGTTACCCTGGTTCTGATTGCTTTTGACACTATTCGAAAAATCATAACTTGCCCATTTTTGCGAAATAGCCCGCAAAAATCGTCAAAATCTGCAGGATAACCTACAACTATCTTATCTACCAATTTTTTTTTAACTTCGAATTTTCGTCGAATAGCTTTTGAGCTAGAGTGAATACATATATTTCACACACACACATACGCAGATGCCACTTTAAAAATGATGCATCCGTGTTCTAGAGTGCTCGAAAAGTGTAGATCCGTCGAAAACTCGAGTTCGGTTTTCGATTTTTTCCAATACTTTCCTTATACATTCTCGTGTATTGTAGGAAAAAAATATTTTTTTTTTCTTTGAAAAAACTAAAGTTTGACTAAACCAAGCAACTGTGATGTATGCGGTTAAATAAAGTCGGTACTATTTTACTTTTTCTACAATGCATGGTAATGTACGGGAAAAATATGGTAAGCTTGTTGAAAATCGGAACGTGAGTTTTCGAACTAAATACATGTTTGGAGCACTCTAAAATACGAAAAGCGTGTGTGCATGTGTGTGCGTATGTGTGTGTGTGTCTGTATGTGTGTGTGTTTGTGTGTCTGTGTGTCTGCCTGAATGTGTTTTTGTTTATGGGTCTGTGTGTGTGTGTGTTTGTGTGTGAGTATCTGTCTGTATATTTGTTTTATATGTGTTTGTATGTTTGTGCGTGTGTTTATATATTTGTGTAATCCACTCTAATTCCAAAACTAGTCGGGGAATTTTGCAAAATCTGGTATGTACGAATTTCATGGGTCTTCCTGGTGTTTAGAAGATATATAATTCGGAAATATAGAATTTTTTTTAGAAATAACTCTCAGAAATTGTCAAAATATAAAATAAATATTAAATATACTTAAATATATTAAATAAATGCTTGTTTTATACGTCATATTTTATGACAAATAGAATAAAAGCACTCATATTACTTGAAGATTAACTGTTTTCGGATATTTCAGTATTTTGGCATTTTTGCAACTCTCCTATTTGAAAGTAAAGTCAGTTGACAATTGAAACCGAAAACTGAATTAAAACTCTCAATTTGATGAAAATTCCCACGTATTCATATAATGTTGTCCAATTAAACTAATTGCATCAAGAAAGGGAAAATGAATTTGAGTCTGTCGGAAAATTCCTGTGCTGGCCACATCAAATATTTTACTATAGAAACAATCATTTCAGTTTTCACAATTTTAAACGGACATATTTTCAAAATAAAATTCCACACACATAATTTTCTCAAGCCGTTATAATTAGAAAAACCATACACTCTTGAAAAGAACTGTTTGAAAAATTCAGTCTGGAAATCTTTCACGCAAGCTTGAACACGACTTTCAACAAAAGCGGCATAAACATTTGCATGACAACATAATCAAATTAAAGTATTTTACTTTGGCGGCAGCTACCATGGTGATAATTCATTCTCAATGCTTTACAGTTTTGAATTCTTCGGTAAACTAGAAAATATTTCCACTTTTATCCACCGCCTCCTCTTGCGTTTGATGACTTGTAGAATTAAAAAGAAAAATCCAGATGTGGACAGCACATGGTTTTCTTTCACAACAGACTCATATTTATATTTCTAATATATTCCGTCAAAAAACTTTATCCTTTGTTCTTATTTTGATAAAAGTAGATTTAAACGATAGGAAATATGCATATATACGAGAAAATAGAGTTAAGACTCAGTCTAAGATAAAAATCTGAAATATTTTAACTTTACTTAAACTGCGGCCGTTCCAGATCAAATTCTTTTAAAATGGAGAGATTTTCTAATAAAGCTAGCGCCAGACATATGGCATCAAATGCCTTGCAATTTTGCATGAAAATTTATAGTACATTGTTCATTCTTGTATCCTAAATGTTGACTCATTCTTGTATCCTAAAAGTATACCTACCATACCAGTAGATAATTTGTAACATTATGAAATCTGGAAATGTCAGTACTATGTACTAAAATTGTTGTCGGAATTTCCAAAATAATATGAGTCATCGGCATTGTTTGAAATCATGCTTATATATACAGATAATTCGTATGGCAAGATGTATGTTTAAATGCAATATAGAATGTACTTTATGTTTATTTTGGTATATTTTAAAATCTACAAATTTTGATATAATTTAATACATTGCAGCCGAGTTGGAAAGTATACTTTATCGGAAAAGAGGAAAAAATTATTGATGCATTTGGAAAAAGTAGCTTAATAATATAATGATTCGAATCAACATTCGATAACCAATATACTTTGTATCAGCGATAAGTAACGGCGATACTTGTATTGTAATACTTCCCAGTCCTGATCACATGGATCCTAAGAAATTGATGTTACTGTGAGACCAGGAGACATTTTGGCAGCTGTAGTGCACACAGATTTATGATGTCTACCAAGCCAGACAAAAGCGCAGACGCATAGGCACCAGTTTACGACTGCCCTGACCCGGAAGTTCACAAAAGCAATAAATAAGGGCGCTTTAATTACAGGTGCGGTCTAGTCAGAAAATTACAGGCGGCCAAACCTGAACCCATCAAGTTGATTAAAGAATTAACCAATTAGGAAGTGTTACTGCATCGCCCTGAGGACAACCAATGCAATACGGAGGGCGTATCTGAACCTGAGGCAAAATAATGTGGCAACATGAAAAAGTTTAACAGACACGTTTCAATATTCATTAATATACACATTTCTTCAAGAGATGGTGTGAAGATTCGATATTAAGTAATGGTGTGATTCGATTCACTTTAAGAATTGAGAGGCTATGCGGGCCAAGAGTGTGTTTTAGCATTCAGTATGCAGATAGAAATATGGTGTAACGATCATTATTCAAATATTGAGAAGTGGTGCAACAATGAGTGGCCCTCATTCGGTCCAACGTGTAAAGACAACAACATAGGTATGTACCAGTCAGCTGTTATAAAGTGTCGTAATGATTTTAGGCAAATAAATACCTGGTCTCACACACCCAGTCTCCTCCTTAAATATATATCTATATATTTAATGTAAATGAATCTAAAATGTATATGTTTAATAAATAATGTTGGTTTTAAAGTTTAAAGGTGAACTTAATTCTGTAGTATAATTTAATAATTATATTTTTACGAATTCGCACAATGAAATTATGGTGAGTTAATGCGGCAACAATGTAATATACGGCTATACGATTTACGGGCAATTTAAGATTTGTTATTTAAGTCAACCCAATGAGCTAATTATTACGTATAAAGGAGAAAACTCCACCTTTAAGTAACTTTCACCACAGTTACCAAGGAAATATAATATTTTATTCGGAAGTGAACCAAAAATAATCCCTAGAAATCCCTAGAACCAAAAATATAAAATTCCTGTGAGCTTCCTAGCTCCTCGCAACTCTAAAATTTGATGCTGAATCCATATCATATTATCTAAGCTCTAACTATAGCTAATCTTGAAAAATAAATGTTTCAAGTAAAGTTTAAATTTTTAAACCGTAATAGAAAAAGGAACCAGAACTGTAAATTATTTGTTATTTCTTTCATATCCTTCGTAATATATTGCTGAATCCATATCAGCCCTCATCTAAGCGCTATATATAGCAGGTTCTGAAACACAGGCGCTTTAAAAACATTTAGTAAAAATAATAGCAAAGCAAAATTTTTGCAACTAATTACCTGCCTTTAATGTGACGTCACTTAAAAATGATATAAAATCGTCAGTGGCTCCAATCATACGGAGCTGAAATGAAGTTTTGCAAATGACATATTTTTGTAGGTGGTTTGTCATCCTTAGACATGTTTATAAGAGTTCAAAGTATTAAAATATCGAAAGTAAAATCACACCTTTCCAAAACAGTACAAAATATCGAGGTTATTTTAAGATTTTTTTGACAAAAACTAAAAATTTAGTAAAGTGTCTTTATTTAAAAACACCGCTAATGACCTACACAAAAGTTTACAAGAGTGCGAAAGCGCTTGTAGATGCCATAATTTCCATCATCAGTGGCAACTTTAACATTGCCACTGATGATGACCTTTATGACGTCTGAAAGAACTTTGACAATCTTATAAAGTCTTGTGTACGTCATTAGTGATCTTTTTAAATAAAGACATTTTGCTAAATTTGTAGTCTTTACTAAAATATTCTGAAACATCTGTAGACGTGTTTCCATACTTATAAATATATCAAAGTTAAAATGACTATGTTTCGATAACTAAGAACCGATCTAACATCCAATTATATTTCGTTCTAAGGCTTCCAAAGATCTACAGATTGCTGGTAACGTTTTAGAGGCAAAGCTATAGCTGACATCATTAGATTTGCTTCGATTTCGACCAAATACCCCGATCACTGACTCCCCGTCAAAATATTAAATCGTTTTACTAATCTGCTTAACCGCATACGAGGGGAGCGTATAATATATAAGGAAAGCTAGAGCAACGTAAATAAGTACAAATAGCAAAATAATGCTAAAAGGGAAACTAGAACAACGCAAACAAGCACAAATAACAAAATAGAGCAGAATGATTTTGTTATTTGTGCTCTGGCTTGTACTCTGATTTTGTTATTTGTGTTCTGCTTTTGTTATCTGTGCTCTGTTTCTATTATTTATGATTAGAAATTGTAATGCTGCATTAATGTATTATTGGTGATTATTTACATAGCTCTAGTTTTCCTTGTGTATACCATTTTGTTATTTGTGCTTAAATATGTTGCTCTAATTTTTCTTATCCTTTGCTCAAAGTATATTTTACTTATTGAAGCGTAGAAAGTGTTTACATTTTCCGTAACGCTTCAGTATGCCAGAGATATCCAACGCTCAGCGGTTATTCACATCAAAATTACACATTATGACTTCACAAATACTGTGAAATCAAAGGAGCCCCAAGAGCAGGATTGCATAGGGCCCCCTATAATATAAATCCAACTTTGGGAGATCATGTGCTGCGCATGATAATCTGCTGTTTCTTGTATAAACAAACATTCTAGTAGTTTCCAAAACTCGGAATGAATGCTTTGCGAAAGAATTTCGACCATGCAACTTCTTCCAAGCTTTCATCTCTTCAATAACCATACATCCTGAAAAATAAGTGTTTTAAAAGTTTTAGCCGAAAATATTTCTCGAAAAAGCCATTCTAGACAAAAGCAACGCAAACATTTGCATGACAACATACAAATTTAAATAAAATGTTTTCACTTAGCTGCGGCTTCCGTGGCCATAATTCATTCTTAGTGTTTTGGAAGTTTATTTAAATTCTGAATTATTTTAAAATGTGAGTGGATTTTTTTTTTCTTCTTTCATTGCCATTTGTTATGTTCTGGGTGTTAAAAAATTGTACAGCAATTTATTTTCGTCTTAGTATTATGACAGAAAAAACAAAAATTCAAATTCAAATTCAAATGTATCTCTATAGGAGAGAATTAAGGGAAATAAATGTAATAGTTTCGATGTGAAAAAACAGATTTTGAGTGCAAAAGCGTATCTTACATGATAAAAGCAGTAGTGTGTGTGTCAGTGTGTGCATGTATTTACTATCCAGGTCTTCTGGCTTATCCGAATGTTTAGAAACGCAATTGGACGGCGGGAAAATTTATTAAAATTCTGAATGTTGCAATTAAATAAATTATTCTTTCTTCAACAACAGCAAAAAGTAAAAAAATAAAAAAAATAAATAGATAAATAAATTTTTAAAAATATAAAAAATATAAAACCAAACACAATTGTTACCGTAGAAAATTAACTAATTAGAATGAACAAAATACGGAACAATACAAATAGTAAATGAATAGGACAGAAGCCCAAACACAACATTTATAAAATGTTATATAAGTATAATTCCATCAATAAAATTTTTGAAAAACCTCAAACGATGTCATACCCAGACCAGTAGTTAAGTAATCTGATCATCTACTTCTTAGCTTTGATTACATATTGTTGAATGCTAAAAATTGATTCCTTTTTTTCTTTCTACTCCTATCACCTCTTAAAATCGCCTCTTAAATCCTAATGCCTCTTAAAATTACATTTACATGCCGAGTTTTAAGGCCATAGCTCATTTTTTTTATGGGTGCATATATTTTTTCCAACAGAGTGTATTTGGATTTCTGTATGCTATACAAATACATTTTATTTACATTTTAATCGTTGAAGAACTTAGTTAAACTATTAGTAATAGTAGTTTTCGATTTTAAAGACGGAACAGCATGTTTTAATTTATTTAACTTTTAGTGTTAAAGTTCAAGTTTGATAATTTACTATTATTTCTATTTAAATGTCGTTTGAAAGGCTATAAGATAAATAAGTCTTTTAGTGAAAATCAAATGTTTCATTTATCTTAAAATTTCATGTAATGATTACTTAATGACCTAGTGTCCATTATTATACATATAGAAAGTATTTGTACTATTTACTTTCTTCGTTGAAAACAATCAAAATATAAAATTCTTGTATAACTGCATTTATATGTTAATACGAATGCGAAATTTTGGTTGTAGTATGTTTGAAAAATAATGTAATTTTTAATACTTAGCAGAATAAATACTTTCTAAATACTTTCAAAATTTCATTCGAAGCTTTTAACTTGTAAGAAAGCTATCCTACAGAATCACTGACAGACATGAAAACGTCACAAATACTGACCCTTATTCAAGAATTTTCAAAACATGCAGATCTTTTCAAGAAAATCATCGGTTTGTTGCCATAATACAAATATATTAAGTATCGTATATAGGGATAGTAAAAGTAGAATTTCCCATAATAATAATTCGTTTTATTTTATTGAATGATTGCCTTATGATTTTAAAACAATAGTGAGCTTCATAGTTAAATCCTGTTAAAATTTTTACTATTCCTTCTTTTTGAATAACAGTGAAAGGGACGGTCGTAAAAAAGCTAAATGATGATATTCATAGTTTCATTTAATCTCAGATTTCGCATTAAGTTTACGTTAATGGTTATTTAACGATGCAGTCAGTCTCCATTAATATCAAGAACAAGGTCTTTATAGAGATAATTATTTGAAGTTTTTGAGTGACAATTCCATTTTGCAATTGATGTTGTATAACTAAGTAGAATATTCTGCTACTTTTATGTTTTCTTTTTTCAAGAACATTTTGGGAAAACTTTCTTAATGAATATTTTACGTAAAAAAATGTTGATCTGTCGCTTTTTTTCTAAACTTCAAAAGCACATTTCACTCAGGATTTTTTAATTAAACAAAAATAATACTTTTCATAAAATACATATTAACAAAATATCTACCACTTTATAAAACAGAAGTAAAATATTTTAAAATTCCTAAAGCGCACTCCACGTTTTAAAGTTTTCAATCAAATAAAATGTTCTCTAATAAATAACTCAATGTTAAATAAGCACATGACTATTCATTCAGCAGCGGCTGATCACGATTTCCACAAAAGTTAGAGAACTCAGATATGGGCAGCACATAACTTTCTCTACAGACTCATATATTCACGTTCTCTTTATTTCTTCAATAATTCATTAAATTGGAATTAATTGCACAAAATAACACCCATAATTATTCTAATCTAGCCGCCTTCGGCGATCAGCCTGTTCGCTACCTTTGAAAATTCTGACCGTGGCAAACTCGCTGGCGCGACCTACCAGAAAGTTGTAAGGTAACTATTTGGACGGCTAGGAAGTGCCACCCTATTTAGACCAGAACCCAGTGGGGGAGGTCTCCACAGCAATCGTACCCTCCTTCTCCTACCACCAACCTCTCGGAAGGACTTATGGACCCACATGTTTAACGCGATCGTACTCCGTGAACATGGCTGCAATTTTGGCAGTGACGGGAATCGATCCCGGGCCTACCGAGTGCTATTCCCGTCCGCAAATTTAAATTTTATAATAACCATAAAAAATTTCAATTTGACCATATGCTAAGCTCTTAATTCCATCATTTAAAATATATCGTAATATCACTTAAAATAACCTCATTCTATCGTTCCATCGTTTAAAATATCCATTTAAAATGACCATATGCTAAGACCTTAATTCCATGATTTAAAATATCACGTAATTTATTAAACCGTCTCCATGGAAACACGTGACGTCCCCGGTGGGAGAAAATCGGATCTTCCGAGAATTATACGAGAAATTTAAAATTATTACTTCTTTCAAAATTCCGATCCTGCGGCCATTTTTAATTATTTCTTGACCAGATTGGACATGTAAGAATGTGTGATGTTTGAGCTTTCTAAAAATGTAAATTATTAGTTAAAATACTCGGAACTTTTCCTGATGCGAGGATTTAAAAAGGAAAGTTCGTTTTTTTGAGCCGAAAGTGACTTTTGTTTTAAAATCTTTAAAAAATATTAAAATTTACCACTGAGATTTGAAATTGATACATTTTTTTTCGCAAATGATTGCTCTTTCCGGTCGTGTGATTTGTTTTTTACTACGACGTCTGGATAGTGGATAAAAATGGGCAAAAATGGAAAGAAACGATCGAAATCGCATAAAACATTAAATAACAACAAAAAAATGAACATTTTAAAAATCGGTTTTGACGTGTTACCTTCCCCCTCCCCTTCCCCCGGGTCTCCGATTACTAAATTTCATAACTCTCCGACGTGCGGTCGCTGAAACTATAATGTATAAGTCAGACGCACACAAACACACAGACATTGCCTTTCATTATTTAAGATTACACTGAATGTGCATTTTTAATTCAATTTTCGTTTTCATTTGGTAAATGAATTATTTGAAGAGGTGGCGTATCGAAAATGCGGAAGAGCTGAAATATCTTGAGAACGATTAGTCCAAGAGTAATGGGGTTAGTCTTATTCTTTTTGTAATCAGCATTTAAGTATAAAATAAACATTGAATTGATATATTTAAGTATGCGTAGTCATTTATTTTTAGATTTAACGAATTTTGCTGGTCATTTCGCAAAAAAGCAGGTTCTGTTCTTCCGAATAGTACCAAAATCTAATCAGCATCAGGGTTACCCACAAGGGATTTACTTACCAAATTTTATGAAATTTGGTCAATTAGTTTTTAAGTTAGCGTGGATACAAAATCAGCGCAGACAGGCAGACAGACACACACACAGAGGTCACGCAAAAAATATTTTTTTTCTTGTTCTAGAGGTCCCGAAACGTGTAAATCCGTCGAAAACTCGAGTTGCGATTTTCGAAACGATTCCAATATTTTCCTTATACATTACCATGTATTGCAGGGAAAGTAAATATCTGATGTGAGCAACACATGACTTTCGCTCCAGATTCAAATTCATTTTGTAATTTTTTGTTTCATTATGCATTAAATTGAGTTTAATTGCAGAAAATAATATAGATAATTTTCTGATATTATATCCATTTCGTATTTTCATTGCAACTTCGTTTCGTTTGGCAACTCAATGCTCTTTAAATTCTTCAAGTCCTTAAAATTCCAAAAACTACAATGTCTCGAGAACTGTTTATCCTACAGTCATGGGGTCAGATTTATTCGCTTGGTTGTCAAATGTTACATGTTGAACAAGTACTTAATTAATATCTTTCATCAATTTAGTCATTTATTTCAGAGTTTCATTACCTTCTACTTGTAGTATATTATTTTTGATCGAATATATTAGATTTACGGGTCATTTTGCAAAAGAAAGACAGATTCCTTCAATCCGAATCGTCCTAAATCTAACCACCATTCCAGTATCCTATGAGCGACTTATCTACCAAATTTTGTGTAATTTGATCAATTAGTTTGTCAGCTGGAGTTGATACATACAATTTTTGCTGGCCATTTTGCAATAAAGGCAGGTTCATTTATCCCGAATGGTACCAAAATCAATCAGTAGCAGGGTCGTCTACCAAGTATCTGCCAAAACTATCTACAACATTTTATGAAATTTCGTCGCTTAGTTGATTTAGAGTGGATATATATAATTGGGTATATATATTTGGATATATATATTTGGTATATAGGTGAATCATGTGATAGAAATCACAAAAAGAATGCAGTTTTTCTAAAATATGTATAAGGGGATATGTACTTTACACAAAAACATTCGAATGGTTAAATGCTAGAAAAGCATGTTTAGCGATGAGATAGAGACTTCAAATTTGGTGTACGTGTTGGAAAGGAAGAAAGTGTGCAATTTCAGTTTTCCGGCATTAGCTATTGTAGGGGGGTGCCGCTCACTAAAATGTGTGATTTGCCGAACAAATGAAAAACGCCTCCTTTACAATGTGATAGAGGCTTGAAATTTAGTATATGGGCTAACCATTTGACAAAAAAATCAAAGATGAATACGGTTTGACAAAAATGTTCATTAAAGCGGAGCTACACAGAAAAACGGTCGGAAGGTGAAGTGAGACGAAAACATACTTCTCGATAGGATAGAGACTTCGAATTGGGTGTGCGGGTAGATAGTTTGAAGGAAGAAAGAGTAAAATTTCAGATTTCCAATATTTGCTACTTTAAGGGGAGCCGTACTCTAATATGTCCAATTTTCCGAATACATGAGGCACGCTTTCCAATAATTATAATAGAGACTTGATGTTTGGTATATGGGCCGATCATCCGATAAAAAAAACAAGACAAACAGAGTTTTTCAAAAATGTTCATTTATGGGTGTGCTTCACAGAAAAAAGTTAAGAGGAGAAATAATAAAATAGTGGCGTCTCGGGATGACATAGACTTTAAAGTGGTGTACGGGTAGATAATACAAAAGGAAGAAATGCGCAAATTAAATTTCCGAATTTTTCTTCTTTAGGGAGTTCTGCACACCAAAATATTCGAATTGTCGAATAAATGCGAAACGCGAATTATTAAAACATTTACATTATTCAGGGGTTGCTTATTGATTTTCAACGGGTATTCGGCTAATATATGCCAAGTGTCCGTCTGTCTGTCCGTCTGTCTCTCACGCTTTACTTCCCGAATAGATAGAGACTTGCAATTTGGTACACGGCTCGATAGTTCGATAAAAACCCCTGGAAAAATCGAACTTTTCGAAAACGTTCCCTGAAGGAGGTGCTCCACACTAAAACGTTTGAAAAGTGAAATGATAGGAAAGCATACTTTGCCATGAGATAGAGACTTCCAATTTGGTGTATGGGTAAATAGTTTGAAAGGAAGAAAGTGTGCAATTTCAGATTTGAAATATTTGCTACTTAAGGGTGTGCCGCACACCAAAATGTTCAATTTACCGAATAAATGAGAAACGGCGCCTTTAAAATTTGATAGAGACTTGAAACTAGGTATATGGATTAATTATTTTATGAAAATACCCGAGACGAATATAGTTTTTTAAAAACATTCGTTTAAGGGGGTGCTCCAGAGAAGAACTTTCGAAAGGTGAATTTATAAAAAAAACATGCTTTGGGATGAGATAGAGATTTGAAATTTGGTGTATGGATTAAAAGATTAGGTGGAAGAATGTGTACAATTTTAATTTTCCAATATTTTCTATTTTAGTGGGTGTCGCGCACAAAACTGTTCGATTTTCGGAATGAAGTAGCAATACCCCTTTTTAGAACGTGACAAATGCTTGATATTTGGTATATGGGCGAATCCTTTGATAGAAAACGCAAGAAAAAGAGATTTTTTCAAAAATGCATATTTAAGGGGTAGGTACTCCACCGAAAAACATTCGAAAGATGAAATGATAGAAGAAGCATACTTCGCGATGAGTTAGAGAATTCAAATTTGGTATACGGGTAGATAGTTGGAAAGGAAGAAAGTTTGCAATTTCAGTTTTCCAACGTTTGCTATTGTAGGGGGGTGCCATACACTAAAATGTTCGATTAGACGAACAAATAAAAAACACCTCCTTTACAATATAATAGAGGCTTGAAATTTAGTATATGGGCTAATCATTTGATAAAGAAACCTGAGATTATTACGGTTTTTCAAAAATGATCGTTTAAGAGGGTGCAACACAGAAAAACGCTCGAAAGATGAAGTGATAGAAAAACATGTTTTACGATAGGATAGAGACATCAAGTTTGGTGTATGGGTAGAGAGTTTGAAAGGAAAAAGTATGCAAGTTCAGATTTCCAATATTTGCTAATTTAGGAGGTGCCGCACACAAATATGTACGATTTTCGGAATAAATGAGACACGCTTCCTTTTAAATGTGATAGAGGCTTGATATTTGATATATGGGCCAACCATCTGATAAAAAACCCAAGACGAGCAGAGTTTTTCAAAAATGTTCATTTATGGGTGTGCTCCACAGAAAAATGTTCGAATGAGGGACCATAAAGTAGTATGCTTCGTGATAAGGTAGAGACTTTAATTTGGTACACTGGGAGATAGTTCGGAAGGAAAAAGTGCGCAATTCAAGTTTTACAATATTTTCTTCTTTAGGGGATTCTGCACCTAAAATATTCGATTGCCGAATAAATGTGAAACGCGAATTATTAAAAAATTGCAATATTCAGGGGTTGCTTATTGCGAGGACTTTACTTTTCAACGGGTATTCGGCTAGTCATATCCCTGAAAGCGCACTGTCAATATGTCAGAGCGCCAAATGCACCAAATGCCCGAGGGCTGAAAAACTTATGTACACTAATTCGACTGTGCTGAATCCAAATATGGAATCCGTTCTTAAATAAACTCTTGAATCTGGAGAAATAGCTTGGACTGTTTTGCTAACTTTGTATTCATAATCTCAAAGAATTTGTTACAACATAATGCAATTGCATGGCTATGAGACTTTAATTACTATAGAAATAAAAGGAAAATTGATTCAGCTCATGGAGTTAGAGATGAGACCACTTTGAAGAATCAGCTGAGGAGGAAAGTTAATACTGAGACGTTATCCCGATTTAAAAATTCAGAATACGAATATTTAAGCCATCACTTGCTTCCTGCTTTATCTTCAAATTATGCAATTAATGTAAACTTTGTTTATAGACATATTGGTTGGAGCTCAGTATTATGACTCATAAAGTTGATTCAAAGTATGACTCATAAAGTTAACTCATAAAGTATGACTCATTAAGTTCGCCCTTTTTTTTCCATGGTATAACCAGCAACTGGAAACTGGAGTTAAAATGTTTGAGGTATTAAACTTGATGAATTCATTTGTTAAATGGTCTAGGGGAGCGTGATTTTATTAAGTTACGTTAAGGGTTGGTATAATATGTATGTTTTGAAAAGGAATCGTCTAATAAATTGCAATTTTGAATGGGATAGTAATTTATTTTGTGTACACATGTAACTATGGATCACATGTAACTATGGATAAATTTCATAATTTATCGATATATGTAAGAAAAATCTATATAAATAAAAATGAAACTCTGTCTGTCTGTCTGTCTTTCTGTCTGTTTGTCCCATCATCACGGGAGAACGGCTGAACCGAATTTGATGAAATTTTGTGGGTAGCCCAGAAATAGCCCCACTTAAAATTTAGTCAGTGTTTTGAGTTTTTACGACCAGTGGTTCTCGAGATATTAGTAAAAAACGAAATTTTCGTTTGTCTCATCATCACGGGAAAACGGCTGAACCGAATTTAATGAAATTTTCTGGATAGCCTTGAAATAGCCCCCCATAAATTTTGTCCAACTTTCGAGTTTCTAAGACCAGGGGTTGTCGAGATATTAATGAAAAACGGAACTTTTTCTTAGGAGATCTACTCTCTAACTCCGTGGTTTATCCAAACGGAAAGGATGAAAATCGTTTGTTTAAAACGCCAAAATGAAATAAAACTTTATTTCCGAGTTTGGTGCAGGATTTTTGCAATTATTAATCACTTTAGGAAAGCATGAATTGTTTGAAACATGAATTTAAATGGAAAAATCTACCTCCATGGTTCATCTTTCACAAATTTTTTCTCAACGATGAAAAGTATAAAGTAATCAAAATGGCTATTTAATTTCACATTTTATGAGGAAGATTCTATCTTATATCATGTTGTTCGGCAATGGAATGAAATTAAATGTGTTGGTAATATTTATTATTATTTTTTCTATTTGTATAATAAATAAATGGATGTAAAAATATATTTCATAAATGAACGGTTTGATTGTTATTTTAATTATATATATTGCAGACTGCGTACATCACTTTCATTTATTTAAGCAAAGAGGTTTCAAGCTCATATATTGTGTTTAGCTAATAAACTCATATATTGTGTTTACCCAATAAATTCATTTTGCCGACTGTTGAAGCAGAAAAAGAGTAGAATGGGTGTATGTATCTTCTAATACAATTTTAGTGTTTTCATTTAGTATATACAAACGGGATCAGGATATTTTATTCTTCAGATCTGCAAATTCAGAGCTACGAATTTAGCGGAATATCTCTAAATAACTTGGTAACTTTTCTTAAACTTTATCAAATTAGTGGAAATGTCTCCAAATTGATAAAAATAGCCCAAATCAATGAAATTAAATTTGTTTTTTTAGAATAGAGTACTGAAATGATGTTTCTGTAGCATTTGTCGGTCAGTCCATCCATCCTACTTAGTAACACATTTAAGGAATTTTTTTAATATCACCAAATTGGTAAAAATATTTTTAAATCCATAAAAATATTATGAAATTGATAAAATCGCGCTTAATAAATGACATTAATTGTGTTTTGTTAGGGGATAGTATTGTGATGATGTTTCGTCAATTTGTCGCAAAATGGGACTATCAGTTCTACAGTCCCACTTGGCGATAAATTTGGCGATTTTTTAAGTTATCGCTAAATTGACGAAAATGTCGAGGGAGATTGCATTATTCAGATGATATGATTTCTATCAATTTATTTGAAGCAAATGATATCATGTCGCTTAGCAACGGACCCAATATATTATGCGGCATACGATTTTTATTAAATGTTTTCCGATTTGAATAATAAAAATATGTATATAAAATAAATTTCATTGACATTGCATTTTTGACTGGATAATATCAATTACGATCTTCAGATTTAAACATCATTATTATTGGTATTTTCGGGGACTGTTGATTCAGGGATTATTGATATTTTTAAATGATTATGGAATTGTTTTATTATGACGAAAATTGTTGAAACTCATATATAGTACATTGTACGAGTAATCTTTCACAAATGCATGGGTATATCTTCTAATCTACGAGAATATAAGTTGTAAAGGTATATTGGCATATATTTTGATATATATTGGCATATATTGGAATCAATTACGACCTTCTGGTATTAAGATTACGGGGATTTTTGATACTTTCAATTTATTACGTCATTTTTTTTATTTTGGCAAATATTTTTGAGACTCATATTGCAATACGGGTAAGCATCTACTAACACACTGGCATATTTTCTGATCTGCGACAATATAAGTAGTACGGGGTTGCACATATTGATTCAATTCCTTTTTTTCTTTGTAAATTTACTTACAAAAGGGGCCAGGATGTTTTATTCTTCAGATCTGCCCGTGAATATAATTTTGCATAGTGAGAACAGATATTCTTAAACTTCCCTTTATGAGCAATAAATTTAATATTTTAACAGAATTTGCACATGACTGCGAATTATAAATTTCTTTATATTATATGCTCCGTACGAAGAACGGGTATGCTGCTAGTAATGCAATATGATAACATGCTATTGAATATGTTATTGAATATGCTAATTGAATATGTTAACATGCTATTTGATGTATTCACCGATTTTGGAATGAAACACAAAATAACCAAAGTTTCGCAATTCAACCTAATGGTTAATATGCAGCAGTCAATATAGAAATATATAGCTATATTGGATAGACAAGAATATACATAGCTAAATATAAATAAATAGCTACATCTAATCCTAAAACGGGTAAATGGAAACAAGTGACACATTAAAATTAGCCAGCGTTCACAGTATAATTCTTCTTTTAGAAACGAAGATTCTAGCAGAATTATAGTTTGTGATTGAATTCTACGTTCTATTTATTATTTAACTTGCTGCTTCTGTGTACGAAGCAGCGTTCTGGAATTCCAGACATTATTAATATGGAACACCCTGATTAAACAAAATCTCATATTTTGACTAATTCTCCATTAAAATAGTTATGGTAGATAAAGAAACTTGATTTTCTCAAACTCCCATGATGTTCTGAATAATTCCATGTGATTTATTTCCAAACTCTACACTACTAGTTTATTACAAAGAATTATATTTCCACACAAAAATATGTGGATCGACTGACTGCAAAGCGAAACTGGACTCATCGGTGAATAGGACATTGCTCCAATCATCTATGGCCCAACTACAGTGTTCCTGACACCATTAGAGACGGGCTGCTCTGTGCGTTGCTGACAATGGAACAGTATAATTCTTTCTCAGGAAACGAAAATTAAAGTAGAAATATGGTTGGTGATCGAAATCTGCGTTCTATTTATTTTAACTTGCTGCTGCTGTATGAGAAGCAGCGTTCTCGAATTTCACATAATTACGAGTAGCCTTCCATTCATTGAACGAAATCTCATTTTATGACTAATTTTCCTTTAAAATAGTTATGGTAGATTAAAAAACTTTATTTTCTCAAGCTCACATAGTACTATTATAAATAATTCGATGTGATTTTTTCCAAACTATACCCTAATAGTTTATTACAAAGAATTATATTTCCAAGCCATCCAATTTAGACCGGAACCCAGTGGGGGAGGCATCCACAGGGACCGTACCCTCCTTCCCCTACCACCAACCTCTCGGAAGGACTTACGGACCCACATGTTTAACGTGATCGTACTCCGCGTGAACACGGCGGCAGTTTTTTGGCAGCGGCTGGAATCGAACCCGGGCCTACCGAGTGCAATTCCAGCGCGCTAACCAATGGGCTACCGCGCCCCGACATTAATCTGTCGGGGCGCGGTAGCCCATTGGTTAGCGCGCCCATTGGCTTGTCGCTGTAGTGAGTTTCTCTACCATTTGTATATGTCACCTGGATATGCAACTTTAATATGGCAAATCTCCGAGCGTAACTCTTACTTTGGTTACCCCCCCCCCCCCCAATTTTTTATCTCGCCTCCTAATTCACCGATTTTGATTTTACGGGTGGCTATAGTGTCTGAACCATCAGTACGTATCGCCAGAATACGCATATTTTTAGTCAACTCCCTGGGCATAACTTTTAGTTTAACTAGCCCCTACAATTTTACTTCAATTAGGACTATGTAATGTTTTTCACTAGGAAAGATACGTTCCATGTGTCCAGACTTTTTATGAACGAGCGAGCAGGTGGGAGGTACGTTATTTTACTTAATACATCCGTCGTTTATATTTTTAAAACTCCCGTTGCTATGCCCAAAATACGTATATGTATATACATATGCTTTATATATACATATATATACATATATATATAATATATATATAAATAATATATATATATATATGTATATATATATATTACTAGCATATATATAGGCATAAATACATAGATGAGTGCCCCCCTCTACATGTCGCTCACGAGCCGCCACTGGTGTACAGGTAGATACTTTGAAAGGAAGAAAGTGTACAAGTTCAGATTTCCAATATTTGCTACCTTAAAGCTGCCGTACACCAATGTGTTCGATTTTTTGGATAAATGAGACACTTTTTTTTTAATGTGATAGAAGATCGATATTTCGTACATGGGCCTATCATCTGATAAAAAACTGAAGACGAACAGAGTTTCAAAATGTCCATTTATGAGTGTGTTACACAGAAAAGCGTTCGAAAAGGGGAAATGATAAAATAGCTTACTTCAGGATGAGAAGGAGACTTCAATTTGGCGTACAGGTAGATAGTAGTTCAAAAAGAAGTGATCAATTTAAGTTTTCCAATACTTTCTTTAGGGGGTTTTGCACACCAAAATATTCGATTTGCATGATAAATGTAAAATGCGAATAAATAAAAAAAATTACATTTCAGGGGTTGCTTAATGCGAAACCGTTGATTTTCAGCGGATATTCGGCTAGCCATATCTCTAAAAGTGCAATGTCAGTATATCAGACCACCAAATGCAACACCGAAGGCTGATAAAACACTAATTCGTCAGTGCTGAATACAAATATGAAATCCGTTTTGCCACAACATAATGCAATTGCATGGCTATGAGGTTTTAATTCCTACAGAAATAAAAAGGAAACTGATTCAGTTTATGGAGTAGAGGTCAGACCCCTTATATGATTCATCTGAGGAGGAAAGTTAATATTGAGACGTTATCCCGATTTAAAAATTCAGAAGACGAATATTTAAGCCATCGAGTTAGAGAGACTGGCTTCCTGTCTATCTTCAAATTCACGTTTTAAGCAATGCGAGTAAATCAAACTTTGTTTATAAATATATTGGTTGGAGCTGAATTTTATGACTCATAAAGATAGAGAGAGTTAGTCCCTTTTCTTCCATGGTATGACCAGAAAATGAAAACTTGAGATAAAATGTTTGAGGTATTAAAACTCGATAAATTCATTTGGTGAAGGGTCTAGGGCAGCGTAAGTTAATGAAGTTATGTTAGGGTTTTTTATATTAAGTATGCATTGATAAGGAGTCGTATACAAATAGTAATTTTGAGTTGTTGTCTGTGTATGTCTTGCATGTGACTATGTTAGGACTTAAGTTAGGGCGTTTTATAGTATGTATGTTTTGATAAGGATTCGTATCAAAATAGTAATTTTTAATGAGTGGTGTGTGTGGCTCGCATATGATTACGGATATTAGGAGTAGATGGGAGGGTCGACGGGAATAGATCCCAGCCTGTTTCAGTTTCACATGTTCTTATTCTAGAATCCCAAAACGCGAAAATCCTTCAGAATTTCGTGTTTCGCCCATATTATTCGACCATTTATTTCGACCACCCCATAGTAATATTTCTATATACATTACCATGTAGTGTAAGATACATAAATAATCTGCCACAGTTCCAGTCACGTGTGTAATTAAAAGAACAATTGGCAACTTGCAACATTCATCTTAAATCCCTTTTCCTTCAAAGTGCATGATGGACACGTTTTGAAAATCCGATTTTCGTAATAAAATTTGTAACGATTTAATTACGTCACTTGCAACGGGAAAGAAGATAAACTTCAAATATATCAGTGAACACATTATTCGATCTGGAAGGAAGGCAAAGAAAATTTTTCAAAATGAAAATCGCTCGGGTGTAAATTTTTTTTTAATTTGCAAAGAAAATAACTTAAGATAGCGATACGTTAAATGTCTTAAATATTTTAGGTATGGGCTGCTTCCCATAAGAGCGCATCTATAAATATAACATTAAAAATCTGTTTCTATGTTTTTTGTTTGTTCCGTATGCAAATCCACAGTTTCGGACGGATTTATTTCGAATTTTTTATAGTTATTCTTTACTACATTTCCGGTAATACCGTCCATGTTTCGAATTTCTATAAACCAGAGTTTGTTAGGTTGTTAATAAAATTGCACAATAAAACGATCCATTAAAATAGCATTATACGGATGATATTTTTTCAGAAAGTATATTTAAGAAAATTCTATCATGTTGATTAGCAACGGAATTAAATAAAAGGAGTTTATGCATAAGACGATTTTATTTTAATTTGTTCTATTCATGTAACAGAGACATGGATATAAAAAAAATTATAAATGAACGATATTGCATTTTAGGCTGGATTGCGGCTTTGGAATATAAGATTACGGAAATACATTAATATAGTCAATTTCTTGTCATCTGTTTTCCTTTGGCAAAGAGTTTTCAAAGGAATATATTGGGATAAGGAACATAAGCATCGTGTATAGGCACAAATAATACAATAATACGGCATACAGCTGTTTGGAAATTACGCTGGATCCCCTTTCGTCAGTTGCAAAAAAGACAACAAATCCGAAGTCCAAAAGATGAATGGGCTATGTTACTTGTGCGTATATACGTTGTTCAAGTTTATTTAAAAGAGAGCCAACAAATCCGAACTTGAAAAAATTAATGGTCTGTGTTATTTTTGCTTATATACGTTGCTCAAGTTCATTTGCCAAAGTGCCAACAAATATGAAGTCCAAAAGATGAATGGGTTGTGTTACTAGTGCTTATATACGTTATTCAAGTTCAATTAACAGAGACCCAACAAATCCGAAGTACAAGAGATGAATGGACTGTATTATTTGCGCTTATATACGTTACTCAAGTTCATTATCCTTGGCACAAAGTGTATTTTACGTAATAATCATACACTCTATTTCGTCAATTGTTCAAACAAGATAAATATGGTACTGGCATACTTCTTATACCATTTTAGCATTTTTATTTTGGTATATATTGACCAATTTTTTTTTGTACATCTGTTTATAAACGGAACCAGGATCTTTTATTCTATAGATTTGCATATGACGAAAATTTTATTTAACGAGAACATATATTTTATTTTTTACTTTAAAGAAATTAAATTGAATACTCGAATGGAATGTTTTGAAAAACAATTTCATTTTGAATACACCAGAAATATGTAAGCATTTGAAATCGCGAGTAAAATCTTGGTACATTTGCTAGCGGTACATAAAAGGGTTTACATTTTTAATTTTTTAATTTCGACTAAAAATATATATAAAACAGGCAGATTCTAAGAATGCAATGAATTTAAAAATATAATGTAAGCTTAGAATATATAATGACTTTAAATACGACATTTAAGCACGTAGATACATATTACTATTATGGGGTTACTAATTTAGTGATTAGTTTCACGATCCGTGGTTCAAAATCGATATTATAAACATATCCAGCCGTCACATTGAAAATGGTTTATTTGTATTTTGCACTGCTCACAACTGAAATCGCAACAGCATGAAGAAATTGATGTATCCTTATGAAATTTACAGAATAGAATTGCAACATGGAGATGTGCAAATGATGAAAAAATCATACCTGAAAAATGAAAACATGGAACTTTATTGACATTAGATCAATATGGAATAGGCCCACAGTGATCGGCTACGCAGGATTGAATACGACGAGGCACCCCGTCAACGAAGTGGTAAATGGTGAAGAGGGAAGATATACCACACAGCATGCAATTGGGCTTGTAACTGAACATGGTTTGCTGAAATTGAGAGTTGTCTTAATCGACGATCCATGATGTCCCAGATATGCTCAATTCGCGACAAATCTGGAGAATATGCTGGCAATGGCAGAATATCAAAATCTTGTAAATTATTTATATTTACCCGTACATTATGTGGCCTGATATTATCCTGCTGAAAAAGCACTCCAGGCTTGGTTGATAGATATGGATGTACCACAGGTCTCGCAATGTCAGAGACGTATCTTTATGCCGTGATACTGCCAGGAACGTTTACCAAAGGTGTTCGTCCACCAAATGTTATACTACCTCAATCCATGGTGCCATTTAGGGGGCTGTGTGGCGACTGATAGAAAAAGCTTTCTGGTGGCGTTGTTGAAAGTGCTGCCATACGCGAGTACGGCTATCTGACATGCCAAAACAGAATTGTGATTCATCCGCGACCAGAATGTTTTACCATCCTGTCGACCAATTACATTTCATTTGACTCCACTGGAGGCGACGTAACCGGTGAAGAAGTTGAAACAGTAGGTGTCGAAAAGGTCTTCTACCTCGGAGTCCTGCGTCATGCAAACAGTTTCGAATTGTTTGTATGGAAACCACGTTTCCTGTAGTGTGGGATAAATGTGGTTGTTACACGGTTGCTGTGGTAAACGACTCCGGCGCAACGCTTCTCAGAAGCATCCGATCTTCTACACCTGGAAGCTCCACTATCTGAATTTCGTGTCGCTTTCTGTCTCTCAGGAACCGTAGCACTCACCGTTGAACTGTGCTCACATCATGACCCAATAGTTCAGCGATCTTTTCAAGATTCATTCCACCCTCACGTAAAATAATGATTTGTTGCAATTCCTTTGACGGTAACTGAACATATGCGGTACGTCGACGTACTCTTGACAGATTGTGATGATTTTTACAACCTGAAACCAATGACGCTAAAATTTAACTGTGATATCGCTCCTCCTTGACCTGACACTTTTATGCTGCTCGGCAAAGTGTTACGTCACTATGCGTAACGAAACTCTGAACATTTGCATATCTCGCCTTGATGTTTCCATTGACTGATTTACATAAAGCTACACCAACACCTTTATGGGGTTGCTATTTCCGTTGTGAGCAGTGCATAATGTCCTACACTTGTAAATGCGTCGAAAATATGAATTACAATTTTCGACACTATTGGGATACTTTTTCTATACATATACTGCAATACAGCTTATGTCTAATAATTTATGGCTACAAGAGCCATGTGCCATTTTCGATTCTCAACGTATAACTTTCGAAGCATGAGTCATTCTCCAACTTTTCAATACAGGTAATCAGCTGTCAAGGACGTAGAAGTTCATTGTTTTTCCTAATCATTTTCGTTTTGGCGAAAAATGAAAGTGAACAGTTTTGCAGACGCAGCTAACGCCTTAATGATTTTCGCAAAATGGCGGTAGAGAAATTGAGAATCTTTGATGTAAAGAGATCGTGATAAGATGCTATTAACACTTATGGGTAATTGTCACTCTTGTTAATCGAGAGATATTTCTTTTAAGTAAATAGTTTAGTAAACTGCTTAATGGAAATATATCCGCGTAGGTATCTGTGGCATAATGTTTGAACGGCCTGATTATGATTAGAAATATGTATTCTCTTATGCATATGTAAATAATTTGTATAGCTAGATTATAATGAAAAAGGAATTTACATAGAGATAAAATTTAAATTTGTATTTATAATTTAATACTTAATTTATAATTAAATTGAAGAATAGCTATTAAAAGCAAAATAAAAATAATACATCAATCAAAATAAATATGTTAATAAATATTCTATTAACATTTGTGTTCCCTATAACACCGTAAAACTGGGTAATTATATGACTCAATTTATATGAATCAATATGAATTAATGTCGATTTCAACTTTATATATTCCGCAATTCAGAATATTTTTGTGTTTACTACTGTTACAAAATTACTTCTGGAATCGTGAGTGTACACTTAGGATACAACAATCTGTCCAAATTTCTGGATAGCTAACAACTTTATTTATAAACACAGCGTAAACAGGAACAATATACATCAAATAGCTCTAACTATCGCACAAAATCACTAAACTGTCAGGTACAGTACAACAGCAAATAATTGCTCCACTAATTTCACAAAACATCCGATACTATTCTCAAAACATTGATGTATCTCACAATTCTATGTAGCTCGTATCACGTCAACTGGTCTCCAACTGAGTGACGTCTCCTATTGTATACTCTCCGAAGAAATGTCCAGAAGTGGACTTTTCCCTTGAAGAATATTCGAGGTTTCGAGAATGTTCTCGAACCTTCGACAAATTACCAAAATTTCGGTAAATCGGATAACCCTGCCACTAGTGTTCCAATATGGGAACCTAAAATTAACGTCATAGAAATGGATGCCTGTAAAAGTGTTTTCTCTTTCTGGTTTCAAATGAGAATAGAGTATGTGCATTTTACACCTTTGTAACAATACGTTAGAATTAGCAGTTGTTTTAGAAATAGATTTGTAGAATTCTAAAAAAATAATAATGTATCTGAAATAGGTGGAATTCTAAAAATTGATTAATGTACACGAAACTAAGAATTCCGAAAAATGATAATTTACATGAAACGTGAAGAATTCTGAACATTTATAATTTACATGAAATGCAAAAATTTCTGATAAAGGATAACTTACATGAAACGAGGAGAATTCTGGAAAATGATAAATGGACAATTCTGATTTTTTTAAAAGCTCTTAAAACCAATTGATATATAGAAAATTTTATTTCTGATTTCGAATATCCAAGCGAAAATCTCTTAAAATAATTATTTATTCAAATATCAAGAAATGAAAAAGGGCAAAATCTACTCAAACACTTAACGGCCCGTGATTGGCTGTGACGTCACAATGCCTGTTCGACTTGTGATGCAACATTCTACTATGTGAGGTTTCTTCTGAGATATTTGCAAGTAGTTGGCGTTTAATTTTTTTTACAATTTATTTATAATTATTTTACCATTTGTTCTTGTTCTGCTTGAGTTTAAATTATTTGTTCCTTATTTTATTTTATTATAATCATGGATTCTGATTTTGTTAAAGGGCAATCAGACAATTTGCATCAGATCGATTTTACTGTGATGGGGCTCTCTTGAAGGTTTATTATTATAATAATGATAATAATAATTATTATTATGTGAATTACATTACGTTTAAGATATCTGTGGTGGAAATCGGAGCATTACGAATAATGCAAACACTTTAGACGCCAATTTCTCCTAATGTGATAGATAAAAATGTACATATTTTTTTTTCTTTTTTCGTTGGTCCGGATTATGAATATATGAAAAATTTTAATACTTTGGAACTTTTTTAGAAAACACTTAAAGCGTCTATCCGAGCGACTGATTTTTTAATTTTTCCTACTTTCACTCAAACTTCAAAAGATAGTTATAATTATCAAGCGATAAAAATATGTATTAGCAAATTTAGTTTCTGAATCTAATTTTTGAAAAAAAAAAAGCTAATATATTGAACCATACAGACTTAGTTTTCGAGTAATCGTCTTGACAATTTGAAGAAGATTGAAAATGTTTCATTTTACATGTTTGTAATGCTTATATCTCAAAAACTAAAAGCGATAGTTATGAACAATAAGCAAGAATTTGTAGCTCTTTTAAAGTCTTTTTGCTCTTTTAAAGTGTATAAAATTGGGATTTGGATCCAGTGGTTATAATTTCTATAGCTTAGTTTTAACTTGGATTTTCCAATAGCTGGGAAAGTTGTAATATTTAAAATATCACGATTGCTGCAGCTCAGCGTCTTTACTTACTTCTTGGTGAAATATGGATGCACAAGAACGAGATATTTTTTTTCTTAAATTAGAAGGTCGAATAAATTTGGGCATTCTAAAGATGTTTAATGATTGGTGAGGTTTGAACATAATACATGGAAATATACATAATCAAGTACGTAATTATGTGCCGCCAGACAAGTTTATAAATTAACTTGAATGTAAAATCTCGTCAAACATATTGTTAAGTTTAATATATATACCGCAAAGCAAGTTAAAAGAATTTCATATTTTGAGAAAATTGCATATCTTTAGTCAGAGTATCCAGATGAAATAGGGACGAAAACTAAAAGTGCTAGCTAGCTATAAACAGTTAGCAAGTAATGTGTAGCACTTTGAAAGCTTATAAGCGAAACAAATGAGTGTGAAAACAAATCGAACAAATTGAATCTTACTGAAGTTATACTTTACAAAATATTATTTACGCAAAACCATTTCGGCTCCATCAGACTGGATGACCCACCGCTGATTTTTTTTTAAAGTGCTCCGAAATTTTTTCAGTGCAAATTGCCTTTTATAGTTGAGTTTGCTATACAGTAAATTTAAATCGAAAGTTTAGATTAAGCGGTGTATTTTTCCTGGGAATTAAAAATAACATTTATGTATTTATGTTTATATGTATATATATTTCTATGCATATATTTTTTATTACATTTATATGATTTCTGAGGATTCTAAAAATAATATCTAATATTTTATTTTTAAATTAAGAAAAGCAGCTTTAAATTATTTCTTATAATATTATGATTTGAAACCTATAATAAACAGTAAATCATTTATGATTCTGAATAGGTAAAGGAATTGTAAATTATTTTCCATTTGATTTGTATTCCTTTTGTGGAATGTTTCAAATTTGTGATTTATTTCTTTAGATAAAATTTATTTTATAACTTTTCAAAAGCACATGCACTTCATGAAAATACTAAATTGCAACTTCTCACTGCAGTATATACAGATATAAAAAATATTTATGCACGGAATTTTTTTATTCACTGAACTAACTGCGAACATCACACACTAAACCGGGTACAAAGTCAATAATCCACTTTCAATTTGGCTTTAAATTCATTCTTAATAGCAAAACTAAAAATAGAGTGCCGAACCAGTAGTGGACACCAGTAGTGGATTTTCAAAGTTTATTAAATGAAATAACTTCTCATAAAATGGCTTTAAAAATTGTATTACTGTTATTGCTTTATTAACTTAACATACGTAACGAACACTCTTTAATGACAGTGGTGAATTTTGTTTACAATCTGGCTTCCTGCGCTTCACCTAATTTTTCACGAAAAACATTTTTTGGCACAGATTTAAATATTTTATCAAATTATGTAAAACTAGTAATCGGGCACATTGGAGCGATACAATATTTATAACTATTCGGAAGTTTGGGACGGAAGAAACAATTGTAATTATCGGAACTTTCCGAATGTAACCAAACTTATGCATCAATTCTCAAAGACGGGAGCCGAGGACGAACATTGTGACGTCACATTCCGTGCGCGCCAAAATGGAACGTTTTCCCGCCACAGTCAGAAAGGCGAACTTTGACTGCTAATAAAACATGAAATACAGCTCGGAGAATAAAAATGTTTGCACTTTCATCCGTTTTGAAACATTTGGAATCGAATAAAAAAATAAAAAATAGAGGCCGGAATTGTCCAGTATATGAAACGTGAAGAATTCTGAAAATGATAATTTACTTCAAGCGTAAAGAATTCTTACAGTGACATAAATGATATATACCCATTTTGAAACCTGTTTAGTAAAATAATTTGAAGAATTTATTGGGTTTACGCACAACTGGGAAAGATCTTGAAGTCAATATTATGCGAAAATTACTGCAAAGTCGATAGGTAAATGGAAGGAAAAAATATTTCTCGCCGGAAATCAAAAGTTCTCTTGGAAATTTTATTTAAATTGCAAAAAAGTGCAATGGAGAAATAATGTATTGAGTTTTAATGTTTTCCATTTTTCTACATGCATTGTTTAAGGTACAAAATACGTAGTATGGTTTGTTTAAAAATTCGAATTGGAGCTTTCTACTGATCATTCCTAAACTTTGTCAATCAAAGCAGATATTCTGGATATTTTATTTTTCCATGTGGAACTCTATATCAACGAATTGCTCAAATCGAATTACATTTGGTTCAATTTTGCCAAATCTGACGCATTAAATTATGAATTCTTTCGACCCAAAGGAAAGTCTTTAATATTTGAACATTTTCTTTTGAAAGTCAAAAAGAATTGACAAGAAAAATATAAATTAAAATGTATTATAAAATTAGACTTTAAAAACATTTTTTTTATTTTGAAGCACATGACATCATGTACAGGATAAGAATAATAAAATATGCTATTTTCAAGAAATTTCACGTTTTTGGGAAAACACTCTTTAAGAATTGTATTTATTAAATTATCAAATTGGTGAAATATTTTCAAGTATTTAAAGAACAAAATAACTGGACTGTATTGTTTAGTTGCTATTACGAGATATTAATTAAAGAAATTTCCCTTTTAAACATGTAGCTATATATCTATCGAAATAATTAATTAAATTAAACTAAGTAGAGTTATGCTTAATTTAATAGGAAACAAAAAAGGGAGATGCTTAATTTAATAGGAAACAAAAAAAGGGAGATGCTTAATTTAAAAGTAACAAAAACTTCTCTATTGATATTCAGAGAGATTTAAATATATGAAATCACCAATTCGTATAAATATGTAGTTTTCGATGATACTGGAATTTATTAATCAGTAGATCAGTAACGAAATGCGATAAAATAATTTAATGAGATATAAAACCTCTGACCAAAATTAACATATAAATGGTTTCATTCTATATATTTTAGCAAAGTCATATATATTTTTATATACGTATTTTAACAAGGCATACTTAAAATAAACCTCTTATTATCTGTATGTAACTCAAATGTATGTAAAATTTGTTTATTTAAATATATGCAAATTACATGTACAAAATCTTGTACATTCCTATGGTTGGCCCAGTGTTTCTTTTAGGCATACATCCAGGAGGGCGAAGCCACCCCCTTCTCGCAGACATTTTATATTAACTTTTTTTCTATTTATGTGGCAGCATTTAGATATATTCAGATAGTGAGTTCCCTAAAGTTTCAAAATATGTATAACCTATAATATTTTTCATAATATTTTTATCCTATAAGCGCATGAAAAAATAAAATTTGTTATTAATTTTAACGACTCCCCAGAGCCCTCGGACAAACATTATATTTGCTGAAACGAAATGATTGAGAAAACAGCGAAATCTCTGAGCTTAGGCGCGTCTACTGGGGCTACAGCAGTGAAATGACAGAGGGTGCGCTCCTGTTTCCTTTCAGTTCATCTGCTGGCCAGGAGAGACATATTGGATATGTCTCCCCCGAACAATATACCCGCGCTTAAGATCGTCAGACGCCACACCAAGCAAAAAATCGTTCCACATCTCCTTTCGTTCATGTATACAGAAAAAAATCTTATACATTTATTTCAGACAATATGAAATTAAAATAAAAGTATATTAATAGGAAAATTTTTTGCGTATACGCCGTCTACTTAGTGTGTAGCGATAGTCGTGTGTTGGACAAATCAGATTTTCATTATACAAATAATTTCTTGGATCGAGAAATACATTTTAAATGAAATTTCGCTGCGCTTGTTATGCATGCTTCCCACCCCCGTGCACGTCATTCGAATCTTCCAGACTGAACCGTTTGAACATATAGCAGGAACTTACAGCTCACGAAAAGCGTTCTACGTATAGAATGTGCGTGTCTGTCACTCTGGAATATCTCTTGGTTTCATGTTTTAGAATTATGTGTGTAAACTTTTTGTAAATCAATTCATCGCAAGCGATTTTTACTGTGTCGTTTAGTATTATATAATGAGTGTAAATTCTTGATTGAATATTGAACCCATTGAAACCTAATAGTTTTACTTCAGCATAAAATATTATACATAATATATTGTATATATAATTAGATTATAATTAATAATAAATTATATTATAATTTCATATATTTAGCGTCATTTACGCAATTTTAGCTTCATTTTTGCCAAGTTGGTTACATTTTCATTCTGTATTCGTTCGTGAAATATCACATCCTCACACACACCCAAACAGACATACACACACACACCCAAACAGACACACACACACACACACACACTCACA
Organism: Amaurobius ferox; assembly: GCA_951213105.1. Taxonomy (NCBI): domain Eukaryota; kingdom Metazoa; phylum Arthropoda; class Arachnida; order Araneae; family Amaurobiidae; genus Amaurobius; species Amaurobius ferox. Next base: position 119,630,506 of record OX578151.1, read on the forward strand.
CCAAATTAAAACATCTGATTCAATTTTAGAGATACTTGAAACATACTCTTCCTTCAAAAACACGAATTCGAATTTTTGGTCCCAACTTATTATTTTCTTTATACATTATATTATGTTGGGAAAGTAATATAACTTGTACTACATTTCTAATTTTTTGAATAATGTATATATCTACAGATAACATTTTCAGCTATAACACCCATCTTTAAGTTATCATGACCACTCGTCACACTTTAATGTGTTCTAGAACTCTTAAAATCTTGTTTTTCTGTTAATCTAGAATTGTAATTCGTTATATTAAAATTCTAGGTTAACAGAAAAGCAAGATTTTAAGAGTTGCAAATTCAGTGCCATTTTGTGTAATTAAAATCAATTTAATGAATTATGAAATAAAGAGAACTTGAATATGAGGCTGCAGCGAAAGTCATGTGCTGCCCACCTCACATTTTATTATTCAAACCATGAGAATTTAACAAAAAAATCGTGTCCAGTAAAAAACGTTAAGATATTTGTCCCCCACATATGAGGCAAAGTCATTTGAATATTCATCTCAATCATAGGTCCACACTGTTATCACTTTATGCCAAATACGTACATTCAAACTGCAAATTTCTGTTAAAACTTCACTAGTGGGCTTGCAATCACTACATATTTTTTTATTTAAAACTCAGTTGAAGTTTGGAGTGACTGGATGGTATTAGCCATTCCCAATTTCATTTGCTTACGAAGTATATTCAACTAACTAAAATGCTGCTCTATTGCCACCTTAGAACGTTGAAAACCCAGACCGTCCGACTCGTCCTGAGACTTAGCAGCTATTTGGACGGCCGGGCCTTGGAACTAGAAAAACTATCGCTTTTCAGGCAAAGATAACGCGTTCGCTATTAGAATTCTTAAACTTTATCTCTTTACCAGAAACACACTGAGGTTTCGTCTATTCGAGATATGTTCACTTAACCAAAGTTAAAATATTCTGTTAATTTCCCACTTTTACTTTCCCTACAATACATGGTAATGTAAGGGACAGTATTGGAATCATACCGAAAACCACAAGTCGAGTTTTCGACGGAGCTACACATTTTGAGACCTCTGGAATACAAAAAACTGTTTTTAACTTGACGTCTGTGTGTGTGTGTGTGTCTGCCTGTCTCTGTCTGTGCAGGTTTTGTATCAAATCTATCTAAAAAAGTAATTGACCGAATTTCATAACATTTGGTCGGTAAGTTTCTTGTGGGCGAATCTGGTGCTGATTTGTTTGAGCACGATTCGGGGTAAAAAACCCGCCTTTTTTTGTGAAAGGACCCTCAAAAATTGCCTGTACCCAATCTAGCTGAAAAACTAATGGACCGAATTTCACAAAATTCGGTGGATAAGTCACTTGTGGGATACCCTGGTACTGATTAGATTTTGGTACGATTCGGAAAAAAATAATCTGCCTTTTTTTGCGAAATGGCCCTCAAAAATAGCCAAAATCTAAACTAAAAAACTATGCATGCTCAAACATATCCATTAAATGCTTGTTTTATACATACTGTTTAACAATGAAAAGAATAAGACAAACACCATTACACTAGGACTTCCTGTTCTCGATATCTTTTAGGTTTTTCGTATTTTCTCTACACCACCTTGAAAATAAGTCCAGGTAACCAATGAGAACGAAAATTGAATTAAAAGTGAATTAAATTTAAATAAAATAAAGAGAACGTGAATATAAGTCTGCGGTGAAAGTCATGTGCTGCCCACATCAGATTTTTACTTTCCCTCCAATACATGGTAATGTATTGGAAGGAAATACATGGAAAGATCATGGAAATATCCCCATGGAAATATCCTCCAATACATGGAAAATATTGGAATCGTACCGAAAATCGTAACTCGTGTTTTCGGCGGATATACACGTTTCAGGACTTCTAGAATACGAAAGCACTTTTTAGCGTGACGCCTTTTTGTATGTGTGTATGTGTGTTTTCGTCCAATGAATGTACTCACTCTATCTCAAAAACTAAGGGACCGAATTTCATAAAATTTGGAAGGTGAGTCATCTGTGGGAGACTCTGGTGCTGATTAGTTTTGGATACAATTCGGGATAAAAGAACCCACCTTTTTACCGAAATGACCGCAAAAATTAACTTTATCCACTCTAGCTGAAAAGCTGATATATCAAATTTTACAAAATTTAGTAAATAAATCACTTGTCAGTTATCCTGATGCTGATTAGATTTTACTACGATTCCGAAAAATTACCCTGAACTATTTTGTGAAATGGTCCTCAAATATCGTCAAAGTCTAAAATAAAAAACTACGTAAGCTCAAATATATCAATTAAATGCTTGTTTTATACGTCATTTTTAAATTTAAAAGCAATAAGCCCAACCCTATTACACTAGGACTAGCCGTTCTCGAGATATTTTAGATTTTTCGCATTTTCGATACGGCACCTTTGACAATAAGTCCAGTTACAAAATGAAAACAAAAATAGAATTAAAAGTACAAATTCAGTGTAATTTTAAATAATTATGGATGTTATTTTGTGAAATTAAACTCAATTTAATGAATTATTGAAGAAATAAAGAGAACACGAATATGAGTTTGCAGGGAAAGCCATGTGCTGCCCACATCAGATTTTTAAATTTTATTTGGCGATTTTCCAAACTTTGCCAATAGAGGGACTAAGCATGGTTTTGGTAGATGCGAGCACCGAAATGAGTTTTAAAACAATTTTTTCAGTATTTTCTTATTAATTTTAGAACTTACTAAAGCAGTGATTGCAAACAAAAGCATCTTCATCAACATTTACAAAACTTTACAGCCAGCCATTGTTCATCAAACTTATAAGTACTATTTAAATATTTAAAAATAGTCCTATATCTGATTTAAAATAATGAACATGCCTGTTATGGACGTGGTCCAGTTAAGGGCGTAATCTAATTATGGGCGGGGATTAATTATGGGCGTGACCTAGACATGGACGTGATCCTCATCAGGATGGTCTGACTTTCAAACATTACTAACTTTTAATTTAAATTAATTATGATTTTTCTTTCTTTAGAAAGTAAGGAGTGTAAGATTGTAATAAAGAGTAAAATTCAAGCCATGCCATAAAAATGCTTCATACAATTATAATAATACGCTTTATATATTCTAAAACTCAACGACTATAATATCCTCAAATCGGTCGAGATTCTTAAAATGCAAAATACACCAAAATGAGCTTATTTTAAATGTTATTCTAAAATTCATTCTGGCATAATTATTTATAGTATATTCATTTTATCAATACATAACTAGTAAAATGTTACGTTAAATGCTGCAAATACTAACAATTATTAGACTTCATGTGCGTTACTTAAAAAAAAGTATGATAAGAGCAGCATATGACTTTCGCTACATATTACAATGACTTTATTTCTTTCACATCGAAACAATGACGTACTTAAATCCACGGCACAATGCTTTTAATGTTAAAAAGTACATTAATATTTTTCGCTTTTCAGAAAGGCAACATCTAAAAATATATCAAAGTAACCAATTAATTTTTATTCCGTGCAATATTTCTTCCATTTGTCATCATTATCGTAACTTTAAGGTCATTTTTGCCAATTCCACACCATTTTCAAAAAGTCGCCAAATTGGCGATATTTCGCCAAATTTGTCACCAACGTCATCAAGCTTGTCGCCAAGTGTTCCGACGATATTTCTTACAGTTCATTCTGGTTTTTTTTAATAAAAGTTATTTGAAAAACTTGTAGTATCTCGAGAACGGTTCAAGCTTATGTTCTAAAGTTTGTGTCTCTCGACAATAAAAAATTACTTATAAAATGAATAATTATTTAACATCATTTAATGTCCTGATTTTTTCAATACTTCTTCAATAATTCATTCAAAAATTTTCGGATCTTCCATCCGTAAACGCTTCAGTACGGTGTTTAAATCGATACTGTTCCAGTAATTACCGATGGTACTAATCGTACCAAATTACATGTTTGAGACGCCCCATTCGTTCATGAAGTATCTCATCCACAGACACACGAACACAAACACTTATATATATATATATAGACACAGTCATCACCTCGGGCGCGGTAGCCCATTGGTTAGCGCGCTGGAGTTGCACTCGGTAGGCCCGGGTTCGATTCCAGCCACTGCCAAAACTGCCGCCGTGTTCATGCGGAGTACGATCACGTTAAACATGTGGGTCCGAAAGTCCTTCCGAGAGGTTGGTGGTAGGGGAAGGAGGGTACGGTCCCTGTGGATGCCTCCCCCACTGGGTTCCGGTCTAAATTGGGTGGCACTTCCCGACTGTCCAAACAGTTACCTTACACCTTTCTGGTAGGTCGGACGGTCTGGGTTTCAACAGTCATCACCTCAGAACGTCCGAATCAGGTACAGAGATGCTTGAAACGTGCACTCCCGTCGAAAGCTCGAATTCGAATGTTCGACCCAGTCTCAATGGTTTACCTATACATATGTAGAGAAAGTATTATAGGAGTTATATGTGGAATGCAAATGCATCCTAGTTAAATCGACCTCCCCCTATTTATGGAAATATATATTGACTCTGTTCGATCAAAATAACAATAGAACTTCGAAATATTATAACAATGTTTTTTACATAAAATTTTAAATATTTTTGTCACACACTGTTAATACAAATTTAACACATTCGGAAAATTTCATAAAATATTAAATTTCGTAAATTATCTATATAAGAAAAATAATAAAGTGTTATTGAATATGTTAACATATTATTTGATGTACTCACCGATTTTTGATTGAACATCAAAATAACCAAAATTTCGCAATTCAACCGAATTGCTAATATGTAACTGTCTATGGCTATACTTATAGCTATATTGGCTAGATAAGAACATACATAGCTAAAGTAAAAAAAAATGGATAGAACTAGTCCTAAAACGGCTAACTTGGAAACAATGGATGCAGTGAAATTAGACCGTATTCACAAGGTAATTATTTCTTACGAAACAAGATTCTGGCAGGAATATGGTTGTGATTGAGGTCTGAATTCTATTTATTTTAACCTGTTGCTTCTGTATGTGAAGCAGCGATCTGGAAGTAGAAGAATTATTACTACATGTTATACCGATTAAACGAAATCTCATTTTATCATTAATTTTCTTTTAAAATATCTATGGTAGATGAAGAAACTTCATTTTTTTTAATACAAACTGACATGGTATTACAAGTAATTTTTTTTTCAAAAATCTACCCTATTGGTTTATTACAAAATATTATTATAAGGCCGTTGTTCACACAAATAAAATGCCCCCAGCAAGTTAAATTGTGTTTCAATTCAATTATAGAATGGTAAACATATTGGTACATAATATAAGTTTAATGAGGCATTTAACGCTACTTGCATAACTCTAACCGACTAGGTAGGTCGCATTTTGCAAATTTTCAGTAGGCAGCATACCTGACCTCTGCGTGGGTGGTTCGCGAGTAATAAAGATACATAAAGATTGATGAAATAGGAGTCATAGAACCAAAAGCGGAAGCAAATGTGAACTTATAGCAGCTAATACACAGATGTTGCTTTTTCCCTGTGGCTGCAAATAGCGTGTTGAAGACCCAGACCGTCCGACTCGTCCAGAGGACTTAGAGTAACTATGCAAATAGCGTGTATGCCATTTGACCCAAAAGTGATTAAATTGAAATACATCTTTGATTAAATATCTATATTTTTACAAATGTGTAATATTCCCTCACTGCAACCTTTTCTTTTGAGATCCAGACGGAGAAAACGCTAGTACAGGCTTTCTATGACGTGTATCTAGGGTTGCCGGTTGCTAAAGTGCGGAGGAGGGTTTCCGGATTTGGCGATTTATCGCCAATTTGGCGACATTTGACGATTTCACGAAACTTCGAGATATACCTCGAAATAATCAATATTCTAAGTGATATAAGAGATTTTCTGAAGTTTCCATGGAGAGCCTATAAAAGGAATCGTCACTCAGTCGCAAAAGGAGTTGACGTGATACGACCTTCATTAAACTGTGATTTTTGTCAAAGTTTTGAGAATAGCAACGGCTGTTGTAAAGCATTTAAGTGTTTTACTGTATACTGTTCCTGTTTACGCTGTGCTTGTTGTTGTTGTTGAGACCCAGACCGTCCTACCTACAAGAAAGGTTACGCTGTGCGTGTGAATAAACGTGTTAGTTATCCAGAAATTTGGACTCATGCTTATATCCTGAGCGGACACCCACGATTCCCGCGGATACTTAATAACATTATTAATTAAAATCCGTTTGCACGAATGCTCTTCTAGCTAGTCTAAATAATAAGGAAACTTTTAGAACTCGAAATTTAATTGACTCGATTTCTTGAAGTTTTGTCCATTAAAATATTAAGCTGTTGTGTTTGTGAAACACTTTTAAGAATAAAAATTATTTTACAATTTATCTTATTTCAACCAGGAAAATTTTGTTCACATGAGTATCGGATTATTAATCAAACCAAGCTTCAGTTTCAGGAGTTTACCTAAACGAGACGCCATGGAGACCATATTTATATATTTTTCTTTTATAAATTGGCTGATACCGACCGTCAATTCAATTTTAATCATTATTTAAAGCTGTAAAATATCATTAATTCGAAAAATCACATTTTAGAAAAGAAATATTTATAAAATGATCATTTTATAAATGAAACATTAAAAAAAAAAAATTGATATATTGTATTCATAAAATGTTCCTTATAAAAATCTATGTTCATTGATTTTTGGCAGTTTTGTACTAGATATTTACCGAAATTTGTTACTGTTTTTTCGTCTTTTCTTTGCTGTAAAATCGTTCTTCTGTTTCTGAAGATGATTTAAAATATTGAATGATAAATATCCAAATTCAGGATATATTTAAAATTTTTGAATCTGAAAAAAATAATTTTATAACAGATAGCAAAATTTAGATCCAAAGCATTATTAAACAAATGATATATTTTTCATAAATTTATTTCTGTACAGAAATTACTCTTAATATATATAAGTTAATTTCCAAACAAATATGAAAATAAAACCATTATTATTTTTTCTTTGATAAATAAGAATGCGTTTATGCAATTCGTTTATCCTTGTAATTATAAAATTTTGAAAAGGGAAGAATACATTCGCCCTTCCATTGAAGAAAATAGCATTCACGAATTCAGAGCTTGGTAGATTCAAAATTTAACAACTTCGAAAGAAATCAAATATATTTCAAAGATACAGAAACTGGCAACTGTGCGCTGGGTTTCCAATATTTTGATCAACTTCATGGCCAGAATAAAGCATAGCAAAAAGTGGATATATTTTATAAATAGATATTCAAAATATTTGCAAATTTAGCCATTTTATGGCTAGATTCAGTAGCTTCGCTCTGAAAAATTGGGGAAGGGGAGTAACAAAATATTCCATTTTTTCAATCATCATTATAAACATCAATGATCACGATAATCCTTTCAGAGTGAACGAATATTCCAGTGGAAATATGGTTGATGACTCTAAACTATGCCCTATTTATTTAAATGTGTTGCTTCTCTATGCAAAGCAACGTTCCGGACTTTCTGTTATCGAAAAACCAATTTCATTAAACTAAATTTTACATTATAAGTATGTTTCTTTTAAAATATGTATGATGGATAAAAAAACTTCTTTAAGCAAACTCACATGGAATTATACAAAATTCGAATAGTTTTTCTTTTTTGTGTGTGTTAATGTGTTTCCAATATCTATGCACCTGATTTACTGTAACTAGAAAAGAAAATTACGCCCTATAAGTCCTACACCCAAATAAAGTTCCTCCAGTAAATTAAATTGTGTTGCAATTCAATTAAAATGTTAAAAATATCGTTATATAACATAGTTGTAATGAAATATTTAACGTTTTTCTAACAAAACTCTAATCAACTAGGTAGGTCGAATTTTACAAATCTCAGCGATGCCTTCAGTAGACAGCAGACCTGACCGCGGCGTGAGTAATTCGCGGATAGTAACGATACATACAACTTGATGAATCTGGAACGATATAATTGAAAGCAGAAGCAAAGGACTCTGATAGCTGCTGACAGACTGACGTAGTTTTTGCATCCGTATAATTATTTTTTTGCCCGGTGGCTTGCAATAACTTATATAATTTTCGACCCGAAAGAGATTAACTTAAAATATCTTTATCATTAATTATATTTATTCATTTAAATCTGTTAGAAAGAATGCTCTTCTAGCTAGTCTTAATCATAATGAAACTTTTGATCTCGAGGTCTAATTGGCCAAATGTATTTTTGGTTTGTCTAGTAAAATATTAAACTGTTATGTTTCTGAACCACTGTTAAGAAGAAACAGAGTTGCAAATGCATCTTATTTCAACCAGAAAAGTTTAGCTCAGCATATCGGATTATTAATCAAATGAAGCTTAAGTTTCATGACTTTACCTAAACAGGTCACCATGGAGACCTACTTATATATTTTACTTTTATAAATTTGAGTCAAATCGACTGTCAATTGGATTTTAATCATTATTTAATGATATAAAACCTAATTGGTTCGAAAAAGCACATATTAGAGAATATACATATTAGAAAATATAAACAAAACTTTAAACAAATATAAGGCTCCTTTAGGTGATGAGGTTAGGAAAACACTTACTCGCCATTTAAGACTTCCCAACATTTAATAGTACATAGAAACATTACACATATTTTACAAATCATAGCTAGAATTAGCTACATATCACAAACACGTTCGCTACGTACTTTCTATCGCCATCTCGAACTCAACTTCGAATGTTTTTTTGTAAACAAGAACGAATGTTCTTTAGTCAGGTTGAGTGCTGCTATCTACTGTTCTTTTGGGAAAACAGAATGTCTCATTCAATCTCCCTCACGGTTCCGACGTCTAGGCAACCCTCTCGGTGAGGAACCAGCACTTGAGGTTTTTCGTGGGCCGCTACATTTACATAGAAGATTCATGGGTTGGACACTGTCCTCCTGGGAATAGGCTTTCAAGGAGATGAGTGATAAATTCCAACTAGTACTTGAGGGTTTTCTAAGCTAGCTAATTCGTATGAGGATGGGGATCGCTGTTCAAGTATAACACACGGTCCATCCCGTCGCGGCATAAACTTTAAACATTTTATTTTGGCTGCATTGCTAACGGGATGTAAAGTTACGTACACTCGATCTCCTGGCGTAAATTGTTGAGCAAATTGTCGCCTTTGATCAGCATAATATTTCCTCTTATTTTGCTGCTGCTCTACAACTTCTTTGATCTGTACGGTGAATTTGGTGAATTTTTTAAGATAAGGAGTAATTTCCAGAACGAACTTATCGTTTTCAATTACACTACGAAAATCATTGATCACATCATCTGTAGTGCGATATTAGGTGCCAAAATTTAGAAAAGCTGCTGTTGGTCTAGTGATCTGGAACTTTGCGGTATTTAAAGCAAAAAGGATTGCGGGTAGATTATCAGAGCAATAACCATGCTTATCTTGCACCAAAATTGCAAGTTGTGGCTTTAGATCACGGTTCCTTCTCTCTACTATGTTTGCTTGTGGGTGATAAACAGGAATTAATAACTGTTTAATGTTCAACAGACAACAAAGTTGTTGCATCACAGCTGAAACGAACTGAGTTACATTGTCTCTGATAATCCGACGAGGAATGCCATACCTCATCAAAAGTTCTTCTAGCAGCGTTATTGCACATTTTTTCGCAGTGGTATTGGGCAATGGGAACAATTCCACCCATTTAGTAGCGATATCTTTTATTATCAAAATCCCCTTTTTCCCATCTTTACTCTCTGGTAAGGGTCCAAAAAAATCTATTGAGAGGGTCTCAAAACGTTTAGAAGAAACTGGAGTCTGTAACAATCTTGCCGGTTTCTGATTAGAAGGTTTATATCTGTTTCAATCTATGCAGTTTTTCACATAGTTGCTGATGAATATTCTCAATCCCGTCCAATAATAGCTTTTCGCTATACGGTCAGAAGTTCCTTTAGCTCCATAGTGTCCAGCAGTAGGAGCATCATGATGTTCTTTCAGAATCAAGTTTCCTTCATGGGCTGGAACTACTAATTGAACTTCCTAACTTTCGGAATCTGGAGCATAACGGTAGAGAACACCCTGATTCATGAGGTTGCCTTGTTCTGTCCAGTTTACATAGTTTTCGTCTTTGTCAATGCTTTCAAAACAGCGAATGAACATTTCTACTTCCTCATCTTTCAATTGCTCTTCATGTATCTCGTTAAGTGTTCTGGAGCGAACATCGAAAGATACAGTACAGACTTCGCATGAAGGAATATCATGTTCACAAACTGGTCTTGACAACATATCTGCAACAACGTTGCAATTTCCAGGAATGTATTCCATGTTCAAATTGAAAGACTGCAATTGCAATTTCCACCGGGCTAATCATTCGACGGGAGACTTAAGTTTCATGAGCCATTTAAGAGGTTGGTGGTGGGATGCAACTGTAACACTAGATCCCTCTATGTATTCTCGAAACGTGTTTAATGCCCATATAACAGGCAGTTCTTCCCGTTCCGTGGTGGAATAATTTCTATCGGCATAACTAAGTAGTCTACTTGCATATTCAACCGGATGTTCATCCGATCCATGGCCTTGAAGAAGGACAGCTCCTAAAGCATAACTACATGCATCTGTTCTAATCACAAAAGGTTTCGTGAAATCAGCTTGCTCCAGAATAGGTAAGGACACCAAGCATTGCTTTAGAGTGTCGAAAGCTCTCTATTCCGTTTCAGACCAACTCCAGGAAGTTTTTTTTTAGTTTGCTCAGAGGTCGAGAAATCTCAGAAAATTTCGGTATAAACTTTCTATACAAGGAACATGTCTGCTAAAAGGATAATAATTGCATCACATTTTTAGGGGAAGGAATTTCCAAGATGGAAGATACCTTTTCAGAATCTACCTCTATTCCACGAGAGATAATCCAGAGTCCAGGATATTTAACTCGAGAACAAGAAAAGTTGCATTTCTTTCGGTTTGCACGAAGTTTGTATTTGATTAGTCTGTCGAAAACCATTTCAAGATATTTAACATATTGTTCAAAAGGTGGTGAGAAGACTATGAGGTCATCTAGATAGGCAAGAGCTGTTAAGCCACTTCGAAATGTGTCCATTAGTCTCTGAAACGTAGCAGGGGCATTTCGAAGACAAAAAGGCATTCTTAAGAATCTATAGGTCCCAAACGGGCAAACGCATGCAGTTTTATCTAGATCAGGTGGATTGACATATACTTGGTGGTAACCAGATTACAGATTAATGGTTGACATAAAAGAGGTATTTTTAGCATCTTGCATTAAATCGTCCATTCTAGGAAGTGGGTAAGTGTCAGAGACAGTCACTTCATTAAGTACAGATAGTCTACGCACAGTTGAACTTTAGCATTTGGTTTCGGGATCAAAACTATAGGTGCTCCATAGGGCGATTCACATTCTTCAATAATTTTCCTTTCGAGAAGATCATCCATTTCTTTTTCAGCAGCTCCTTCCGAGTTGGTGACATTCTGCAAGGAGGTTCAGAAATGGGAGCGTGATTACTTGTAGTAATATGATGCTGGATGGTCCAGGTAGCTTCTCCCCCTTGAAAGATACCATCAAATTTTTCTAGTAGACTGTTGAGTTGACTTCTCTGAGTAGCTGTCAGATTCTCTTCTTCACTTTCCCGCAACTGACTAACGTTAATCAGAACTTGTCCACCCTTGTGGGCTTCTTAAAAGGTTTCTTTTGGTGATGAGTTTGGGAAAACACTCACTGGCCATTTAAGATTTCACAACATTTAATAATACATAAAAATAAAATTACACATATTCTACAAATCATAGCTAGGATTAGCTACATATTACAAACATGTTGGCTACGTGCTTTCTATCGCCATCTTGAACTTCACTTCGAATGTTTTTTTCTGTAAAGAGCAAACGAATTTTCTTTATTCAGGTTGAGTGCTGCCATCTACTGTCATTTTGGGAAAACATAATGTCTATTACACAAATAGATTTGATATATTGTTTTTATAAAATGCGCTTTATGAAAATCTTTGTTCTATAATTTTTGATGGTTAGGTAGCAGATATTTCACGAAATGTGTTATTGTTTTATCGTCGTTTCATTGCTATAATAGTGCGTCGTTTCATTGCTGTAAATAAGGGTAATAGAGCAATATCTTGAAGGGGGCCAGAAACAGTCGAAAGCAGTCCGAGCCTTAAGTGTCAATCTTTCCGTCACTTCCCGTCTGTGGAACCGGTACTAAAGCAAAGGAACAGTGTCGCGAAAACCAGTAAGTGGATATCCAAGGGTCACAACCACTCAGGATGCTCTGTCTTCTCTGTCTACATGCACGATGCCACATGTCAATCACTGCACATTAGCTTGCTTCCGACCTTGCAGAGTCGGAAGGATGATATGAATGTCCGCAAACTGTTTACAGACGGCTACATTGCAGGTCAGTTGCATACAAGACGAACAGTGGTTTGAGTCCCACTGACATCACACAGAGGAGCCCGCTTTAACTGAACTCGGGATCACCTCAACTGGACTCTACAACAATGAGGTGCTGGGGGTGAGTCACGGTTTTGTGTACACAGTGATTTCCGGCGGTTATTCGTCTGGCGAATGCTTAGAATTCGCTATCGCGTCAGTATTTCATTTTTATTATAAGCGAACGTATTGCTAAAACTTTATCTGGATTTCATAAATTTACTTTGAGTTCCTGTGTAGTATTTATTAGAGGTTTGCCTCTCTCATCCTGGGTACGTCGGTTACATTTTCTATTAATAAATAATACAAATGCGGTTAAAAATAACACGAATCAAATTTCGAAATGCCGGTTTTGAACAAAAATCATTCCGCACTGAATTGTCTATTCACAATCCTGCCAATTGTATAGCACAATTTTATGACGACAATATAAATACTTCACTGCTTGCTGAAAATCCCTGTTCACAGTATTAAGAGTATGAGATAACATCTGGCTGCACAAGATGGCGCTGTCAGCAACCGTGCTATTGAACTCTCCGTCACGACACAAATCTGCCGTGAGCGAGAAATTATTTCGACTGAAAATAACTAAAAAATTGATTCAAATGATTCAACTGCATTTTATTTGATAACCTCGAAATGCTCTACAGATATCTAATAAACAAACATAGAGACGCCATCTTATTAATTAGCATTAGGAATGCCTTAAACATGTAGATTCGTCAATTTCGATACGGACTTTTTTACCACATCTTAATGTTCTATTTTACATTGTTTCATGTATTGTATGGAAAGCAAAACCGAATTTCCTGGAACATGTTTTAACACCCGAGAACTTAAAACATGTTCCAGAATATTCAAGATATCCTATGCTATGAAATGGTTGATATACCTGGGTTTCAGAAATGTAAGTTTAAAAAAAAAAAAAAATTGTAAAGATTTTTTGAGTCTAAGAACGCTGGTATAAAATTTCCAATTCAATATGTTGCTGGTATGAATAAGTAAATCGATCAGAAGTCGAAGGGAAAGAAAAATATTACTGAATTGAAATCAAAATATTCTCATAGAAATATGTCGTTGAATGTGCAGTACATGCAAGTTGAAAATGACAAATTAAGTATCTTTATTCTTTTACTGACAAAAGTATGTACAGGTAGAATACGTATTGTAATGTTAGGGTCGCCCTTCCACTGCAGATAGCACCAATGGACTAGTTTTGTATTTATTATCTGTTCGTCAGCATTAAATAGCCAATATTTGTAATTGCAAGAGAAAATTTGCGGAAAAATCAAAATTTCTAATATCTCGAGAATGGCTGGCTCATCATAATTACTAAACAATAAAATAACTAATTAATTACTCAATATATTTCTGATACTTACAAAGCACTGACTCATTCGAGAAGTCATTTCATAACTACATTCATTTTTTCTCATTTCCTTGATTTTAACTTTCTCATACTAGTATTGCGAAAGTATTTAAAATTTTGATGTCAATATATGTTTTAAGAACTTCTGAACTCGTGTCGATTATTTTTGAAGTGATGCCCGCCCGTCTCTCTGTCTGTGGTCGATTTCGTGTGTACACTATAGTAGCCACAAATACTATGGATTTTCACGAAAGTTTATATCCGGCTTTGTTCTCAAGAAATCTAGAACTAGATAGAATTTCTTTTAAATTCGAGCAAAAATTTCAAAATTGTTTTGAAATTTTATATTTTATTAACATGGCACCACAGGACACAATTTGGCATAATCATTCACAAAAGAGTTTATTTATGGCTCAATGCTCAAGAGACGTTACAGTTTCAATCATTGTTGTGAAAAATTGCCGGGATGACAATTTTTTTTGTTCGTGACGTCATTACTTCCCTCGGGGGCCAAGGTACCCTCCCTTTGGGGGGTACATTGTCAAGTATGATATTAATTATCGTATTAGATTTTATTAAGCCCTTTAAAGCGAAGGGTAACACTGTATAAGTCCATAAGTCTACAAGTCTACGCACACTATAAATCTACACACTATAAAAAAAAATCTACTAAAGTGGATTCTGATATCAGAATCGAATTGAGTTACACTACAGTTAATTTACATTTTAGATCAAAAATAGTAATCAGAATATTGATTTTCCGTAAATGATGAATGTAATCTGCTTTAAGATAAAAGAAATTACATATAAAACACTATTTTATGACGGATCCGTAATGTTTGCATTTCATTTTCGACGAAACTTTTAATTCTATTACTTCATTTTCGACGAAACTTTAAGAATCCCAGCGATATGTCATCCAGCCGCATACATAAAAAAGATCTTTCTGGTAACTAGGGAACCCACAGATGTATTTACTGTTAAATCACGACTACTTTTCTTAGGTCACATAGGTTAATGTGAAACGCTTTGCTGAATCGGTATATCTGCTTAATAATTAAGTATATCAATCAAGAGAAATGATGCAAATCACAATCGCCCTATTTTCCTCTAGCTCTTCTCGTGAAATAAATAAAATGGTTGATTGATATACGTAGATGCTAAAAATGTATAGCATCATCAAAAATCTACTGTCCATTTTTGGCTCTATTACAATATATTGGGCAATACGTCATAATAAAATACTCTACTTTCATTTCAGAACCTTTTCCCTTTATATATACCATGTATTGCAGGTAAAGTGAAAATTCCATTATAATCTGGTATATCACTTTTCTTACACACATAATATACG
Organism: Amaurobius ferox; assembly: GCA_951213105.1. Classification (NCBI taxonomy): domain Eukaryota; kingdom Metazoa; phylum Arthropoda; class Arachnida; order Araneae; family Amaurobiidae; genus Amaurobius; species Amaurobius ferox. The sequence continues at coordinate 119,645,711 of OX578151.1, forward strand.
TATAGAAATAGTATTATGACTGGGTCGAAAATTCGTATTTGAGTTTTTTCGGCGGAGCACATTTCAAACACCCCTGAACTCGAATCGAAAGTTTTCAGATGTTGCCTGTGTGTGTATATATGTTAGATTGTGTACATGTTAGTTAGTAAGTATGTTTGTGAGTGTGTATGTTAGTGAGTGCGTATGTTTGTGAGTGTGTATGTTAGTGAGTGTGTATATTAGAATGTGTGTGTGTGCATTTGGTTCAAACGTAAGTTAGTATAATTATTAGCATCTGTAAATACCGAGTCTTATTGATTTTAAACATGATTGAACGAACAACCTTCAATAATGTTACATAAATGTAATCATTTCTTATGCAATTTTTTATTGGAAAACGTATGGTATAAACTTTAAAATACTAGTATGTAACATTCTCGATATATTGCTGAATTTTCAAACAAATTTATCGAAAAAATTACATAAATTAAAAGTATGAACTATCGTGAAATATGGTCACTTTTCATATGCAATGTTATGCAACAAATTTGTTAACATGATTTTTGTGAATCTAGTTTGTTCCATTCACGAGAGAAGATATTTTGTAGGGCATTTTTAAATTTTCATGCCCAATAATTCGTCAAGAGTCATTTATTTATGTATATATATACATAAGTCTCATCCGTCTGTCTGTACCACCTGGCGATTTATTTGACTGAATATAGCCAAATTGGTTGCTCATTTTAAATAATGCCAAATTGATGAAAAAAATCGTCTCAATTGCAAAAAAGGCGCTAAATTAACGAAAACGACATAAAATTGATGAATGAATCAAAATATTTTAGTATATGGACTATATAGCTTATTGCGGATGTTATCAATATTGATAATTGTCAATTTAAAGTCATATGAAATAAAAGTTAATTGGGTATTTCGAAAAAGTTTTACATATTATCATCTGGAAAAAGATGCCAAATATTCAATTCAACGTTGAAAACATTGTACCGTAGATCTTGTGCATCATTTTTTTTCTTTTGCTGTGAAAGAAGTACATTTATTGCATTACATAGAGAAAGGCATGTACATAATATATTTTAAATTTGTGATATATTGCTAACCACTAAAACAAGATCCGTTTCAAAGTTATTCCCCGTTAATTACGAAACATATTTATCCACGTCCAACGCCATTATAAATTACGGAATCACTTTCAAAAGAAGTTGCTAAATAATAACGCATGTACTACTTTCCAAACCATATGCCTTTAGAAACCGTAAAATTCTGTAACTCTGTTATCCAACAATAAATGAGATAGGCTTCATTTTTTTTAGAGAATGTGGAATATATTTACTTAACTGTAAAAGATTAAGTTGTCAAAAGCAACGCACACCTCTGCGGATGAAAGAGGCGGAAATGAACAAGGCACATCATTAACTTTGAATCAATAATTTTGGCGACGTTTGGAAAACAAATGATACGTTGCATTAGTTACTTGACTTTAACTTCAGATCAAATTAAGATGCTGAACGGGAACAGCAACACAAATCGAAACTTTCTTAACACTTGGTCACGATGTAAATAAATAAATCTACTGCCATTATCACACAACTCGTCTAATGTATGTCCGTGTTCTCAAAACTATGAATTAGTTTACGGATTCTGATCATAGTATCATCGAGAACGACTTTTAGCTTTATAAAAGCCCAGGTAGGCGGCTTCTGTGACTATAAAATCGACCATAATAGCTCATGAACACGTTTGAAAAGTCGTCCGTCTTTGCGTATGTAAGTCTAAAACAACTCAAGAGGGACTTAGTTCCATGAAATTTTATTTGTGAGTTCATTACACAGTAGATCCAAAATATCTTAGACAAACTTTAAGGGAGGTCAGGTAACACGCCTGTTTTGCCCCTGAATCTGTGGCTACAAATTCCAACTTGGGGTGCTGTAGATGCAGGAAAAAGCAAACGGAAAGATGTGCAGATAATATAGCACTGGTTTAATTGACATAACAATTACAAGTATCAATTTGAATTGATCATATTGTTAAAGTAGGTTTTCAAAGTTATTGCCATCCGCAGATATAAAGGCCTGGCAAAGTCGACGCATGGATTGGCAAACGCGTTCAAAAATTCCGAGACGCTAGATGACACGTGCTGCTACTAACTCCTCTAGCGACAAAGTCAGAGTCAGATGTTAAGGGGTCTTGTAAGCAAGACGTTTAGAGTAACGTCACAGGAAGAAATCAATATGGTATACATCGGGGGATTGTGGTGGCCAACTGATGGGTCCTTTTCAGCCGATTCATTTTCCGGCAAGTTTATATTGAGATAGTCTTGCACAGTCTGGCTAAAACATGCACATCTGCAGGTGGCAAGAAATTTGAACACCTACTTTAATACTATGATAAATAATTTTAATTGATACATGCAATCTTTATGTCTAATAAACATGTGATGTATTATATGCATTCCTTTCTATCTGTTTCTTCCTGCATTTGTACCCCGCGGTGACGTTTGCGGCCACATGTTCCTATGCAAAACGGACTTATTTTTGTATGCCTTACCTACCCTCAAAGTTTGTCTGAGACCTTATGGGCCACCCTGTGTAAAGAATTTTAACAATGTAGAAGTATCAGTAATCTGATTTGAATATGAATTATTTGAAGTTTTAAAATATTTTCAGAGCATTATTTCCTATCGGGGAATTGCTAATTCTCGGAACAATGTTATTCGGGAAGCTGACAAATTCGTCAACAGTATAGAGATAAACGTAAAGTTGTCATATATTAACAGCATTGGTGCAACGAACTTATAGATATGGAGACACTACTCGCATTCTGGTAACATTATCCGCCATAAACCACCGTCCGTGCTGCCGGTGACGTCACAGTCAGTCAATTTATCTGTTATTATGAAAATTGAAATCAAAATATATGACATTAAAACCAGATATGCGAAATAAAATTAAAATACCAATGGATTCATTCAATAATAAAATAGCAAGAACCTAGAGTTGAGGTGGTAATGCTCATAGTTGACTGTATGTGACGTCACGTTAAAGAATGACTTTAACTTATGGCGCCGGCGGCAGTAGTGTCTCCATGTATATGAGGTCATTGCACTGATGTGAAGAAGTTGTTCCCAACAGAAAAAACGAAATATGAGGTAATTTTATCCAAATTTATAAATGAAAAATTTGCAATCAAAACCTCATATAAGATAAAATTTGTGGTCTGCTACTAATTAGGATAAGTAGAGCCAGTGAAGTGTCAGGGAAGACAGGACAAACAGTGTCTACTTAAATAATTTACGATTCGGTAAATTTTATTTCAATTACTCGGGGGCTGTGCCCTCAGCGCGCTACGATTCGCCAACCGCCTTATGTGTACTCACTCCCATTCGCAGAGGTCGAACGAGTAGTATTACGGGGTTGCGGTTGTAGTATTACGCTCGCGCTCGTGAGTCTATTTCGAGCCAAAATTATATTTAATATATAAAAACGGCTTATTACACCGTGGTTCCCTATTATTTATCTACAAATACACCGAATATAAAATTCTTGTATGCTATAATTTCGCAATACTTGACAGAGCAACTTGAGAGACGCATCAGTAAGATTTTTCACTTCAGAAGTTAATAAGCAGATACACCTCTTTTCTTGTCTTTGGACATTGACACACACTACTGCCGTTTGTTATGGACGCTCAACAAAAACTCGCTATTTTGCATCTTCGGCGATCATTACCTCAATTTTATGACAGCACACTACTGGCTCTTGTCTGGATGCTGGCTGCATCGTCACTTTATGTATCTGAGCGTCTTGAATATTCTCAAACTATTCTCAATAACCTTCTGCCTGTTGCCACCTCGTAACATGACTTAACTGTCAGAGAACCTTTATGAGAATCTCGTCTCTTGCCTTCTGCCTAGGGCCACATCGCTTCTGAATGAGGTCAAGATACGCCCACCGTATCGCATTGGTTGATCTCAGGGCGATGCGATAACACTTCATCATTGGTTAACCCTTTAACCAATCCCATGACTTCATCTTTAGCCTTCAGAAACTTTTCTGGCTCGACCACACCTGCACTTGAAGCCCTCTTATTTATTTATTTCCTTACCTCTCGTGGCAGGGCTGCTGTAAATTGGTAGTTGCCAGTCTGGACCCTTTGTTTAGCTTGTCAGAAATCATAAATATTTATATATTACATATTACACAGCCTAAATGTCCCGACCACACATCTTGCTACCGTAAACCCTTGGGTTGGTCGTGTGGTCTGGGTCTTCAACGTTCAACAGCCTAAATGTATCCTGGTTTCACAAACAGTATATATCGATCGGTTTTGCTTTAGACTGTAACGCCCCCTATATGCCGATTCTGTCAGTATAAATTTGATCGTTGTAGCCTCATGCAATCTCAGTTTAAATTTTAAGAAATTTGAAGTCAGCTACGTGGCAGGACCGGATTTGTCGGTCTTCATAGAGATTTGGGAAATTGTGCACACGACATTTTTTATACAATTGCAGGTATCTGATATTTTATGATGACGAGCGTATAATCAGAACAAATCCGGTCAGCGATCAATCAATGATATTAGCAATGATGTTATCAGCAATGGGAGCGCGATCCTCGCTACAGTTATTTCAAACGTCAAACGGGAGAATCATATTGCATCTCAGAAAAATCAAAATTGAGGATGGCCTTTTAATTTTAAGGTACGTTTTGAAAACTTGAAAATGTGTTCCTAGTACTGCAATTATTATCCCTTGAACGGTTTGGTTTTAGCACTATTCAGTACGAATTAGCCGATGACTTTACTGATAGCAAGGAAACCTGCCATGTGCTTCAATCTTGCGAATCTTTGGAAGCCAACCTATTTAGTCATATAATCAACGTTCTTCAAATGTAAAGACGATTGATCTTACAGTGCGCAAGATTACAATGGTCAAGTTCAAGGGTTATGCCAATGCACTTAACGGCTAATTCGGTGCTGATGAACTGCAAAGACGGTGAAATAATAATTCACCGATAATTGATTTCTGCACTAGAAGCATAGTTTCAATGCGAGTATATAGTTGAGCATTTGTTTAACATTATTTTTGAAATCCACAGCTTTAAACATAAAAAATATATAAATACAGAAAATATATCCGTTTTAAAAACGTAGATAAATTGTCTACTTTTCGTTTATTATTAAAATGTCAAAGCAGTTTCGTTAGATAATCTGCCACAAATGTCGGGTCAAGTTGTTGCAGTGTGGCTAAAACCATTTTAATTATTTTTTTCCAATAGCATCAATTCCCTAATGAGTTCTAACTTTGAGTGACACAAAATGGTATATGATTATTTTAAATTGTTATTACAAGCACCGACAGAACATAAAGAGGCAAATACAAATACATCCAAAATTAGGACGGTTTTCAAAAATATCTACATTTTTTTTCCAATGGCCAGACACTTGATATTTCATCATTCGCCTATACATCGGCCAGAAACGTGTACCATTTAGCGGGCACATGACGTTGCCCCGGCGCACCAGGGAGGACGGAACAAACTGCGCCCAACGACACAACAACCATGCCTGTAGGTGGGACTCGAACCCACAACTCGGCAGCCGAACGATCGCAGGGAAACTCTTGCCTTGACATTTCGACCACCGCGTCGGCATCTATATTTTTTATTCTACAATTAATTACTAAAGCAAGTTTTCGTAGAACAATATTCTAAAAATGCATCTTTAATTTTAGCAATAGGAGAGAAAATAGTTTAATAATATTTTCCAGTTAATTACCTTCATTTCCTCTATATAAACCCAGTGAGTTCTAGTATAACTTTCCGGTTGTCTGGCTTTGTTTATATCTTTGCATAATTCGTTTTGTCATAAATATAAGCTTAAATAATTACTGTTTAATAATCTTATTTGAAATGTTATGCCTACATTTTCATTCTCGAGAAATTTACAACATAGAAGTATGTTCAGCTTACATTTTAATCAAAGTAATAGATGAAGCGGTGCTTGTGCACGGTGGTTTAACAAAGGATATACGAAAATTGATGATTGCCAGGTCTTATCCAGCATGGTAAGAGAAACTGGGCATTAGAGGAGGCATGGTTAAATACGTGGAGCAAACCCAAACTTATTCCGTCTAGTCACATTTGTGTTACAGTATAAAGCAAATTCTTGTAGATTAAAATATTTTCTTACAAGGATAACAAGTGAACTTTTCTGAAGACTAAGATGGACATTTTAGATTGCCGTTAAATTATGTGTGTAGAAAAAATTTTGCTATACTATTGATTTTATGAAAAAAATTTCCTTGAAACATCTTTTACTCAGAATCTGTTGCAGATAAAATTAGGATGATGGCTGATATGGAATCAGCATCATTTTTTAAAGGATAACGAAATTTTCATTAAGGATTTCTATTTTCCAGTTCAAACATTTTCATTTTACTTTAAACAGGTATTTCTCAGAAGTGGTTATAGATACAGCTAATATAGATTCAGCAGCATCAATTTATAAACGTGGTTAGGCGACTTACTAAGAATTTTTCACTTCCGGTTCATTATACTTTTCAATTTCACACATTTTCCTTGAAATATCTTTATTTCGGATCAGTTATAAAACTTAGATAATGATAGCTATGGATTAATTGAGCATCAAATTCCATGTTGACTCTTAAAGTATTTACGTTTCCTGTTCTGGAGTTGTCATTTCAGATTCAAAAATTTATATTTTCCTTGAAACATCTATTTCTCATGATTTAGTATAGACAGAGCGTGAATGATAACTGATACGAATTCAGCATCAAATTCAAGAGAAGAATGTGTGAGGAGTGCATTAAGGATTTTCATTTTGGATTCTTTTTTCACTTCCGGTTTAAACAATTTATTGAAGCACCTATTTTTAAGTTAGGTTATAGATTGAGCTTAGCTGTGCATTGATATGAATTCAGCATCATATTTAGGAAGATAAAAGATTTATTATGAACATTCATTTCCCAGTAAGTAATTTTCAATAAAACATCTATTTCTCAGGATTAATCATAGATAGAGCTGAGACGATGCCCAATATGTATTCAGCATTTAATTCTGTGAAAGACAAGTGTTTCGTTAAGGATATACATACTCCGGCGTTTTTCTTACTGCCAGTTCAAAATATTTCCTAGGAGCATCTATTTCTCAGGACTGAGTATAGCTTGAGATTAAATGATGACTGATATGAATTTAGCATCCAATTCTAGGGGGAAGTGAGTAAGCGATACACTGAGGATTGCCACAACCGTTTCTGAAAATGTCCATTTCTGAAATTTCGTATGACTGTACGAAATATGTACGTAAAAGAGAATAAAAGTACTTAATGTTTCCGTCAAATATGAAGTGTACACATCAATTGCCACGATATGAAAGCTGCTTGACAATGGTATTTAAATGCATTGATATAAATTAGGCTTATTGTGCAGAGAATTATACGAAGATACATATTCAGTAGCGGAGCTTGATTTGGTTCTGTTGCCCCTCTACCTCCCCTTTCTACTTAGCCCTCATATTATCATGCCACATCATTGTTAGAAAACTTTCACATGTAGACGATTTTTTATGTATTGCGTCCATAAATAATCCTTAACCCTTTGAGACATATGAATTGCGAGATATTAATTAAGTGTAGTTTCCGGAAATAAACCACTCCCCCTACATTGCTGTAAGGTTTGAACCACAGAATACTATATTCAGAAGGTTGACTCCCACAGGACCCTATGGCAACATTTTTAACATGAGATGTCGCATAGACACTAGCGCTAGTGAGATGGACCAACTGAAGTACGATGTAAACAAAATACGTCTGCCAGATTTGGCGCGTTATCGCTCGCTTGGCGATTTTTTTTTTTAAAAAGCGGGTAGGGAAAAAAATGTTCAGGACTGTACTTTTATAATTTTTGCAACTATAGAAATGATCAGGATTTAAAAATACAGTAATCTGCAACATAAATATATTCATTACTTTCAGTAAATTTAAATAAACATAGTTATATATTTAATTCAAATAATCAAAATGGATTAAAAAATAGACGCATTGCATTGTCTCACTGTAAAACATAATGCACAAAAAATTACAAGCTAACATACTCAAAAGACTGAAATATTATATAATATTTTTAGTCTAAAAGGTATACTAGCGTGTTAATTGTTAAATTACTTGATCCTTAAGTTGTTTCGGGATACTGATCATAGACTTATTTTTTATAAATATAAAAATATTCTTATAGTAAATATCAAATTTACATAAATGCACTATCAACGTTGTAGAACTCAATCATTAATTACCCGGGGATGGGGTGAATTTTCCACCATAAAGCACTTAATAAAATTTTTACATAAATTTATACACATACAATATCACATTCAACTTAATTAGCTCTCAGAAAAGGCTATCCAAATATCAACTATTATACATTTTATAAAAATACGGAAATATTTTTTAATTTCTCATACCACTACTTCTTAGAATATAGTCTAATTGGCAGTAATAACACAGCACTAATTTCGTGTGATGAACACGTGTATACTTATGAACACGTGTATACTTATGAACACATGTATATTTATAATGAACACGAATATAGGATGGTGATAACTAATATTATTTCAATTTTAATAAAAATAAATTACATACCTTTTAACGCAACCAGTTTTCTTTTTTCAACTCATTTCTTAAAATGATCTAATCACTTAACAAATAATCCTTCTGCACGTTACTCAAACTACGCTACATTGCATGCTACAGTGGTATAACATTTGAAAATCGTCTTGGACCCAAACCAGACCATCGCCAAGAGCTCAGACCAAACCAGACCATCGCCAAGAGCGCGCTAAACCTCGTTTTGGTCTATCTCTAATGGCCGCCGCGAAAACGAAACTATCGAGAGTGGCAGGTCTGTATAATATTAGTCTGTGGTTTGAACATTGCAAAATGTAAATTAGATGTCAGTGTCTACAATGGCTTATGAAACATACGACGTATCTGAGACGTTGTTGTAGCTCAAGGGGTTAATATGAAAGGTAAAATACTTGTTCCGCAGACAGAGTGTACAGGATTTTAAAAATAAAGCGGTAGCTAAAAGTCGCAGACATACGTATTCCGCCTTCAAAGATCGTTTGGGAAAAACGCAGAACTATGCATCCCGTCCTTAATATGATGCAATTAAATCGTATCTATCTTTATCTAGTTTCTTCTCGTATCTCCCCTTCTTAACATTGCGCCCCAAAATTTCTCCAAATCTCTTGTGCCCCCTCACCGCAAATGCGAAGACTGCCACTTCGTAGTTCCGTCACTGTACCACCACTGCATTAGCACTTGCTGTACGAAAGGGTACAGTTTACAGCGAATTGTGTATTGTGGTGGTTTATCTAAACACGATTTTGTAAAAATAAAAAGAATTAGAAATTAAAATAAAATAAAATAAAAATACATCTAAATAGGAAAGACAACAGATGTGGAAATGGGATAAACAATGATCAAAAATTAAAAATAAATTTTGAAAAACATTTTACGCGTATAAAATTTGAAATGAAGGAAGAATTTATAGTAAATTAAATCAAGTGTTAATTCTTGAAAAGCATGTATGAAATCTTAAAATAGCATTCCACATTGAACAATGTTGTGAAAAATATGATGTAACTCTCAAACTGCGTAGTTTACGGTTGTAATAGCAGATATATCTGACGTTGCTCCGGATTTTAAGTACTGTGTGCAACTTTTCTAAATGCATTACTTCTTTTCAGAAAACTCCCATTAAAAAATTCAATTTAATTCCTCCTATAAAAAAATAATAAAATGTAAAAAAAAATATGTTTCTCTATGCAAAATTTTCTGCTTAAGCAAATCTGTAGAATAAAACACCCTTGCTCAATGTATACAGAAATATAATGCATGATTAACATACGCCACCCAGAAGACACTGAAATGATAGACCAAAATATTCCCATACTAATTTTTATCCCATTGCCACGATCATTTAAAAACATTCGAAAGCATATCAATTTAAAGAAACTTTCTTCAATTTATTTCAGTAAACTTATGGCAGTAGCTGGTACATTAGAATTAAATATATAATACAGTTTATTTTATTAAATCTATTTTATATCCATTTTTTATTGAAAAAGATTAAATTGAACTAAAATCGCCACCCGCATAATTTTAGTGGTTTATTTCAGGTTTTTAATGAAAATTACATGCAAAATAAACATTTAATGAAAATTATTAGGCATAATTATTATTTATCTGCGTTTTTTTCAAAGTCAATTTGGAAACATAGATAACTTCTACTGATTGGAGGTGCACCAAAATCTTGACTCGTAGTTCGAAAAACAGATAAATTTTACTAAAATTTGTTGAATAAATTTTGATGAACACGGTTCAAATCGGCCAAAATTTTTTCAAGGAATCATTTTTTCGTTATCACGTTTAAAAACCACTTGAACCCATTTTGAATAATTTTGGAAATATGTCTGTCTGAGAGTGTGTATCTTGTGTCTGCAAGGTGGGGATACGATAACTCCAGAACGAATACAGTTATCAGTATAAAAAATTAAAGTATATATACTTTAAGTGAAAATAGAACTGAATAAAATGTGTAGTAATTCTCGTAATTATAATTTTAAAAATTCGAATCTTAAGTTTTCTATAACATTATTTACTATGGAAAACAATGATAGTTTCCAGACCAATGATAGTAGTGTATAGTACATAAATCTCACAGATATACACACACATGCACATCCGGCCTCCCAAATAGCTGTTCATGTCTTCGGACGAGTCGGACGGTCTGGGTCTTCAACACACATGCACATAATCGGACAAGCATCCTTTCAACTCTTCGAAATAAGCTTGTGGGGGAGCCTTAAAACGCGGATATCATTAAAATCTGGAATTCAAGCATTTTGGGAAAGTAATACTTTCTCTAAATATTAATAAGTAAAAATACCCCGAAGAAAATAATTTTGTAATCCTTAGATTTTGAAGCTCAAAAAAGAAAATAAAGATGAAAATAGAGATGAAATTCAAAAATTAATTTCAAATGAGTTGGATGACGAATTTTAAAAATTTATCAATTTTATATCTTTTATTTATTACTGGTAAATTATCTCATTTACTATTTTTACATTTCTCATAACCTACTGTTTAACCAGAGATTTTGGATAATCGTCAAACAAATGCATCTTCAATTTCGGCAATATTTCCAAAACTATTTCAATTAAATTTTTATCAGCCAATTACCTTAATTTCGGATTTATATTCCAAATGAGTTCTAATGCAGCTTTCGTCTGCCTATCTTTGTACACATCTTCGCTTAATACGTTATGGCAGAAACACTCCACATGGAGTACTGCATATTAAATCTTTGTTTACGTTATGCCTACCATTTCCATTCTTCTGAAATTCGTAACATCGCAGCATGGTCCACTTGCATTTTAATCAAACTAACAGATGGAGCGGTTCTTAGCCAAGCGGTTTAACAAGGGATGTATGACGATGGATGAGTGCGACTGTTTGTTAAGCTTGGTAAGAGAACTTGTAAACATACTGGAAATTAGCCCTTTCACGGCCGATACCTAAAAGACAATATTAATGTCATGTTTTCTTTTAATGTACTTTATTGTAACCTAAATAAACGTAACTGTAAAATTTAGTACACATTTTTTATTTTTACTTTCTCGTACATAATATTGAGATATAATTGTTTTCGATTTCAAGAATTTGATGCCAATATATATTTTAAGACCTCCTGAGCACGTTTTGTCTATTTTTGGAGTGATGTCCGTCTGTCTGTCTGTGGTCGATTTTTTTATGTACATTATGACGGCCACAAATATTAACGGATTTTCACGAAATTTTATATCCCGCTTTGTTATCAAAAATCTAGAACTAGATAGAATTTTTTTTTTAATTCAAGCAAAAACTTTGTTAGGTCTCGAATTGTTATCGTTGTTTTTGTTATCACTCCATAAGCGTTATCTCTGTTATCGCTAATTGAAATTATATATTTATTTACTCTGGCATCATTGGACACAATGTCACATAATCATGCCTAAAAGGGTTTATTTATGGTTCATGATCACGATATTTTACAGTTTCAGTTATTGTTGTGAAAAATAGCCGCGATATCATTTTTTTGTTCGTGACGTCTTTAGCACTTCCTCTGGGGGCAAGCTTCCCGCTCCCGGGGGCAACATTGTCAAGTATGGTATCAATCGAAATATTTTTTTAGCCTTTTAAAGTGAAGAGTAACACACTATAATTGTAATCTTTCGGACCAATAATACCGATTTTTAATAAATACCTTGTAAAATTTGAAAAAAGAAATAAGGTATTAAAAATGGATGCTGGTATGAGAAAGCCGACTTGAGTCAAACTCTAGTTATTTATTTATTTATTCATTTTTGTTTTGCTTATGTACTTAAAACTGTACATTAAAATTTCTATCTATAAAAGAAAAATGCTTAAAATACATTTTGAAGTGTATGATGTTATAATTACCTGATACCGCTGTTTCTAAGTTTTAATACTCAGTCTACATGCAGTAAAACAACATGTTCTGTAACTGATTGCTATTTAAGTAAAGTTCGTGTCTTATGAGCATGGCAACAAATTTTAAGGCATAGGCAACGCATTCAGAGAGATATCGCCAACATAGAGACTTTTGTCGAGTGCGAAAAGCTCATTAAATATAGAAAGTTGATAATTTCCCCCAAATAACAACGTTTTTCTGAATTTTTGTATAGAAGATATTTAGTTATGCTCAGTGTTCAGAAAGCAATCATGTGAATTAAAAGAAAAATTTTAAACTCTGAATACAGCAGTATTTCGAGAATATGACTTCGTTCGGAATACGTTTCCTTTGCAGACAGCTGTCTCCATTATCATCCATATCCAGTTTGACTTAATACGGCGACTCACATTAGCTATAAATGCACCAGTTATTGAAATTATGGAATTTATTCATACAATTTCCAATTATTATTTATTTTTATTCATTCCTATAAGATAAGCGTAGTAATGCCTTGTACAAAGTTATTTGGAACACTGAATCTTACATTACCATGAAGATAACTCCGTAGTTTAGTAATAAAGACAGAAGAAAAATGAAATATATGAAAGTGACCCAGTAATAATTTTCAATAGAAAATTTATTAACGTCTTGATTTTGACATTATTTTGATGTACTGTTAGTGGCAGACGGTGACAGGTGAAACAGTGGACACTAAAATGCTATGGTAACAAGAAATATACGTCAAGTGGAGGCATGGTTATTGTGAGACCAGAAATAGATCTCACATTTGATGAGACACTTTTATGTAGAAATTTATGGTGGCCAAAACGGCAGACAAATCTTGTAGTATGGCTGGCACCTAATTTTATTACTACGTGAACCTAGAGGTCAGAATACCATGAATTTAGGGGGGGCCATGACAGTGTGGCTGAGCTGGGCCTTACGAGATGTGGAATGGTGCAATTGGGTAAAGGAGTAATCAATAAGCGCCAAATGGAAGAAAAGGAGGAGTTACCCCCCACCCCCTCACACACACACACACACACACCGAGGGATCCACAGCCTGTGACCCGAGAATAGAGCAGACAAGAATTGAATTTTGACTTAGGAGCATACCAGCAGACGTTATTGAAGATTTTGACTTAAGAGCATACCAGTAGACATTCATTAGATTTTGACTTAAGAGCATACCAGTAGACAACTATGGAATTTTGACTTAAGAGCAGACCAGAAAAGAAACAAGGAAGACATGACTTAAAGAATTGTGCAAATGTTTCAAAAATACTGGCTACATCTATATAATGTGTAAGTGCAATCAAATGTACAAGAAGGAGCCGCACACCAAAGAGTTAAGGCGGTACATATACTGATGCAAGCATATAATATGATCAAAGCCCAAGACAGATTAAAAGGTATGTGCTCATTATCAATCAGAGGTCATATTTTATTGTTTAAGTTTAAAAGGTTGTGATCAATTTAGCATTTTATTAATTAATTATTTCTTTACAGGACTCACACGAAAGGTAAAATAATTGGAGGTTTTTTTTATAGCGGCACAACTAGCAATGTACGATTAAATACTAAATCCACTATATGAGAATTAACGGCCATGTATATCTTAATGAATTTAATATGTAAAACTTTAACTTTAGCTTTCTTTTTTCATTAATTTCCCACATTTCATTATTTTGTTTTATTTTGAATTTTGCATATCATTATCATGATTTTCATTTTCATTTTCATTTTCTTGAGAATTAACATTTTGACTTTCATTTTCCAAAACATCCGATATTTTAACCTCATTTGACTATTGCTACTCATTCTCATGATTTTTATTTTCATTTTGGCTTTCTTGAAAATTAACATTTTGATTTTCATTTTCCAACACGTCCATTATTTTTATTTCAAGTGAATTTTGAGTATTTCCACCTCATGATTTTTGAAAATAATGTCGGGAAAATCTGATTATTATTAAGAATATTTAGTTTGCATGTTGAAGTGTTTTATGTGCAGTATGTTTGAAGTGTTTTATGCTGTTAATTTTAAGAGGATTTTGGAAGGAATAATTTTGTGTAAATGCCCTAAGAGGAAATAGAAGTTCTAAAAAAAAAAGAAAAAAAATCCACAGAAATATCACAAAGAGAAATTATTGAAAATCAAAGAGTAAAAATGGAGAAGTTTGGATTAATTAATGTATTACCTATATTTTATGGAAAGAAAGACGAGGATATTGAATTTTTTCATCGGACAATTCGAAAATATTGCAAAAATGGCCGACTGGTCGGAAGAAAATAAAGTGGTAATTTTAAAAACTAGGTTAAAGGAGAAAGCTTCGGAGTTTTTGTCAAAAAAAAGAGAATTGCAGATAGCAAATAATATGGGAGAGATTAAACAAATATTGATGAAACAATTTAAAACATCTCTTACAATGCTTCAAAAGCAAACAAATATAAATAAAATTAAAATGACGCCAGGTATGAAGGTAGCTGAGCTGACATTAAATATTTCAAATTTATCAAATTTTTAGGAAATTACGCAACTAATGAAATGTGGGAAATTAATGAAAAAAGAAAGCTAAAGTTAAAGATTTACTTATTAAATTCATTAAGATATACATGGCCGTTAATTCTCATATAGTGGATTTAGTATTTAATCGTACATTGCTAGTTGTGCCGCTATAAAAAAACCCTCCAATTATTTTACCTTTCGTGTGAGTCCTGTAAAGGAATAATTAATTAATAAAATGCTAAATTGATCACACCATTTAAACTTAAACAATAAAAAAATTTATTAACAACATCAGATCTAAATTATTTAATTACACCAATTATTCGTATTATTAATTATATGCTTAACAACAATTATTATCATTAATTATTAAGGCGGAGGGGACATATGCGACCAGAATTATTAAAATTACTATCATTTGTCTATGACCTGTGATTGTCAATGAGCACATACCTTCTAATCTATCTTGGGCTTTGATCACATTAAATACTTGTACCGCCGTTTGATCATATTTAATGCTTGTATATATGTACCGCCGTAACTCTTTGGTGTGCGGCTCCTTCTTGTACATCTAATTGCACTCACACATTATATAGATGTAGCCAGTATTTTTGAAACATTTGCACAATTCTTTAAGTCATTTCTTCCTTATTTCTTTTCTGGTCTGCTCTTAAGTCAAAATTCCATAGTTGTCTACTGGTATGCTCTTAAGTCAAAATCTAATGAATGTCTACTGGTATGCTCTTAAGTCAAAATCTAATGAATGTCTACTGGTATGCTCTTAAGTCAAAATCTTCAATATCGTCTGCTGGTATGATCCTAAGTCAAAATTCAACTCTTGTCTGCTCGATTCTCGGGTCACAGGCTGTGGTTACCTCTGTTTGGTGTGTGTGTGTGTGTGTGTGGGGGTAACTCCTCCTTTTCTTCCATTTGGCGCTCCATTCCACATCTCGCGCTCCATTCCTCATCTCGCGCTCCATTCCACATCTCGCGCTCCATTTGGCGCTCCATTCCACAAGGTCCAGCTCAGCCGCTCTGTCATGGCCTCCTAAATTTATGGTCTTCTGACCTCTAGGTTCACGTATTAATAAAATCGGTGTCAGCCAGACTACAAGCTTTGTCTGCCGTTTTGGCCACCATAAATTTCTACATAAAAGTGTCTCATTAAATGTGAGATCTATTTCTGGTCTCACAGTTATCTCATATAAATTAACAAAAAGTGCACCAGTCAATGCCAAGATCTGACGTTAAATTCTATGTAGCTTATGATGGAGCCATAAAAGAGTCCTACAGTAATCTATAATGCAGCCATAAGGGTCGCATACATGACGAGGTGGATGACATGGTTCCATGGACCACTGGCTGTTATGCAATGTGGCCAATGAAAGTTTCTTAGTTATGTCCAATGTGACTATGAGAAAGTTCGTCACACAAGCTCGCCAGTAGGCAGATGAAAGCGGTGCAGTAACATACGAACAGATGTCAGTAATTTTTCAGTGAGACAGAATTTAGATGAAAGAGGGATAAGAAGAAAAATTATATTCAGAGAGAGGGATGAGTGAAAACAGATATTCAGAGAGAGAGATGAGATGAAACCGGATATTTAGAGAGAGGGATGAGATGAAAGCAGACATTCAGAGAGAGATATGAGATGAACACAGATATTCCGAGAGGGTTAAAATGAAAACAGATATTCAGAGAGAAGAGTCAGATGCAGTAATGTAGGTGCAGATATACAGAAGTGAGACAATTGTTATATAGATTAATGCAAAGAGAGTGTGTAGAACCTGGATGACCAGGATAACCTCGTATTGAAAGTACTTGCAACTGTGGTGGTCAACGATGGCTTTAGATGATATTGAAAGAACAAGAGGTACCATTTTTAGCAGTCATGAGAACAGTTGGATTTAATTATGAATTGGTCTCTAAAGACGAAGAAAATTTCACCTGTCATCTATCATCACACTCGACGTTAGTAGTGACAAATATGAAGTATACATTGTAAATGACCTAATTACAAATAATTATGTTATTAATGCCAAATGATAATAATATTAAATAATTTAGAAAAAACCTCTCATTATTTTAGAGTGTTGAAGGTTAATGTTTATTTGTAAAAATTATATTATTTACAAGTTCTTGCTGACAAAGCGTATTGTGGGTATTTGTTAGCACAGGCAATGTACGGAGTTATGTCATATATGAACTCATGTAAAATATTATATTTTAAACCTAAATATTTAATTAAGAGGTAATTAGTTTCAAATAAACACCCATAATTATTTATTTGTGAAATAGTTCTCGCAAGCGACGCTTTAATTCATATGTTTTTACTCGTTCAAACGGAAAAAATATCTAATATAGACGACACATGATTTTACCTACAAACTAATATTTAACTCATTTTCTTATACCCATTTTCTTTACATTTCTCTAATAATTCATTAAATTGAATTTTACTGCACAAAATAACACGCATACTTAATTGAAATTATACTGAATTAGCGTTTTTAATTCAATTACCGGTTTCATTTGTTAACTGCACGTATTTTCAAAGGCAGCGTAACAAAAATGCACAAAAACTAAAATATCTCGAGAACGTCTAATCCTGGAATAATGGGTTTAGTCTTATTCCTTTTATCATAAAAATTACGTATAAAACAGCATTTAATTTATACATTTGAGCAAACGTAGTCTTTTATTTTAGACTTAATGATTTTTGCAGGACATTTTGCAGACAAAAATTGCAGACTCTGTTTTCCCGGATTGTACCAAAATCTAACCAGCACCGGTGTCACTTATCTACCGAATTCTGTGAATTTCGGAAAATTAGTTATTTAACTAGAGTTGATACATGGGATTTTCGAGGCCCGTTTTTCAAAAAATGCAGGTTGTTTTAATCCGAATCGTACAAAAATCTAATCTGTACCAAGGTCACCCACAAGTGACTTACCTACCGAATGTTCTGCAATTCGATCAATTACCTTTT
The DNA here is from genome assembly GCA_951213105.1 of Amaurobius ferox. Lineage (NCBI taxonomy): Eukaryota > Metazoa > Arthropoda > Arachnida > Araneae > Amaurobiidae > Amaurobius > Amaurobius ferox. The sequence goes on from OX578151.1 coordinate 119,663,740, forward strand.
CAGTTGAAGTTGTTACATATATTACACAAACACAGACGTAACCCTAAAAGAGGTTTTGGTCCCAAAACATGTCGATCTGTCTGAAACACGATTTGCAATTTTCGACACGATTCCAATACTTCCCCCCATACAATATCATGTATTATAGGGCAGGTACAGAATGGCCACACAACGCATTACTTTGCTAATATTAGAATTAACAAACATGGCGCAAACAAATATTCTTCTTCATATTGACAAAACGATTGCTAGAAAACTGTAAAAGCTTTGTAAAAACAAATTATTGATTTGGAAACTGGATTTCCTATTAGGCATTTTGTGGTATATTGTTTAAATATAAATAGAATCTTTAGAAATATCTTAAATGGAAGTAAGCCCAGTTTAGCAAAAACTCGCTTGGACAAAAATACATTACCTCTTTTCAAGTAGAAGTTCAATATAATAAAATATTGAAATTCTTTTCTATAATACCTTATTTCATATAAAACGAGTATAAATGGTTTCATTTTCATTTATTAGGTTCGGAGATAAAAGTGTCCAAAAATATTTTTTTGTATCGTAACACTCCGATTTCAGCCGGATATCCTGACCATAGATGTTCACGACAAAGGGAGACCAACTGTTTCCGAAAAATCCCCAATCTTAAATATTTTATTTTCCAAGCAATTTACGATGTTTCTTTATTAATTGTTATTGCGCAAAGTCACGTCAAAGAACACCATTCAAATAACACCATTCGTCAAAGAACGCCATTCGTGTCAAGGCTTTAAATGGTTATGGAAGTTAATTTACCCTCATCCTAATATGTTATTTAATGGTGTAACATTATAACAATTTTAAAACATTTGTGTCCTTGACAATATTCATTTCCTTTGAATGAAATTTAAATCAAAGTGCTGGTCACCTGAAATTCGTAGTTTAAAGACCATAATCCTTAAACTTATAGTTGGTATAATATATGATGTACTTACAACCAGAGATGAATGTAAGATTTTAGAACCGTCACGCGATGCATTTTAATATATTTATCAATGTAGCGTTGCTTGTAAATTCAAAGCTGAAATGTCTGAGAATTGCTGCAGAATCTATTTTACGATGAATTGAATACAAAGAGGATAATTTATATCTTTCACATGCTGTTTTACAAAGAAGATATTATTTTCCCGAAGTTTTCACAAATTTGAGATTTTAAAGGATAAACACATTTTAAGACATCCTGAATTTAATAACTAAATAAAATAAAAATTATGTAAATATAGCATACACACAAATATGCCTGCTTTGAAGTCAATAGTTTTAATGATTTTCTGAAATTTGATTTGGCGAAGTTAGCCGATATAACCACCGAACTGCAGATCCAGTCTGCAGACGATACAGAAAAATTGTTCCGATTTTTATATGGTAGGCAAATAATGAGTCAATTTGTTTATAGCATAGAAAGAATGTTCCAATCTGTACATGGTGCAGAAAGAAAGTTTCAATCAATGTTTGTAAATCCGATAAATAAAAAATAGAATACCCCAGGGGGATAAAAATAATAGGAATAAAGATAGAAAATCTCCAAACGACTGTACAAGTTTGGGAAAAATAACTTTATACTTAATAACCATGAAAAACTATAAAACTTGATGTAAACTTTATTATGAATTGTATGAATGATGTGGTATGAATGATGTGGTATGAAAACGTGATAAGAATTGTATGAATTGAAAATGGTTTTTTATGAATGAATATTGTTGGGAGCGACAATGTCTACCACAAAGCCCGATTCAAATTCTTAGGTTGAATAAGATTTACAATGGCTATGTTCATGGTTACACTACATACATTAAATGATTGAACGAAAACGTGATAATGCATGATAGTATTTCCAATCGCAGAACATTTGCTACGTATGGAAACGATTTCTATAAATATGGTTATGATCAATACACTGTTGCCAAAAAATGTTCAATCAGATTCTTAGTACCTGTTCGTAACTGCAAATTTAGCTTTGATAAAACTAGTTAGGATCACAAATTTATTTATCACTGGATCATAAGAGAATTTTGTAGATTAATTTAATATAACGATTTATGGTTTATTGAATAAAAGTTCAAGATGTTCAATTGATCCAGAATCTCCAAGTTTTGAAACCATGCATTTTAACAAATGAAATGAACTTTTCAAAGAGAAATTCTAATATTTATTGATGTAACAGGCTGATGTAACCAAGCTGAAGTAATGCTGTAACAGAGTAAATTACAATTTTTCAAATCTGATGATGCTAAGACGCGTTGTTTTGGTTTAATATTCTGTAGTAAAGTATTGCAAAAATGTATTTAACATGCGTGAATGCAAAGAAATATATTTGAGTCCCCCGATAATAATTGATAGATTTGGGTTTTAGCCAGATTCTTATTTTCTCATACTCTTGCATACAGAAGGTACTGTTTTTTCCGAAAATTGTAAATATCGAGATTTCGAGAATGTATAAGAAACAGTGGCTAATCCAGAATGAAACTCAGGGGGGACTGCGTATTACTGTCCTTTCTACGCTGTCAATCGCACTTCAATACTCAAAGAATTTAATGACAACAATAGTAATGATAACAAATGATGTTACTACTGTTGTTTATTCATTGCAACTGGAACTGCGTTAAAAAAAAAATATATTGAAATTCCTCGAAAACACCACAAAATCTGCCCGTATTTCGTAAATTGGTAAATTTAATTCAAACAGTGAATAAACTTTTTAATGCAACAATTTAAATTGCGAAAGTTTTAAATTATAAAATCTCCAAATTTTCTCATCTTTAGAAATCAGTAAGAAAATCCAGCAAAATATTTTAATCCGATTTTTTTTTATCCTGATTACTACTGGTACAAAGCATATTGAGCAATCTGAAAATTCAAAGTATAAGTGCACTATTTTATATTTCGAGTAATATATTTTATCCTTATGTACACACTTTTGGCAAACGTGGTTTGAGTCTACTGTCCTTTATAATGTTTATCTTGTTTGCTAAATTTCTGCTTGAAAAGGGTATTTTTAATTATTTTTGTATAGTACATTTATCTATCTGGCACAAACTCACTTTCCAGTTAAAAAGGTTTCATAATCAAGAAAAAATAAAGGTGACTTAAAGACAGAATGACAATTTAGAAAATTATATTACAACACTGCATTTCATATTTACTTACGAGCACTATCCACCTGGATCAATTTTATATTAAATATTTCAAATACTAAATTACTAAACTACATGGGTGCCACTTGAAACACTTGTGGGTGTCATGTAGAATACAAATGGAAATTGGGAGAACGCCTTGACCCAATTTATCGAAATATTTATTGACATTGATATTCTATTAATAACTACTCACAACTGAAATCGCAACACCATGAATAAATTAATGAATCTTTATGAAATTTACAGAATATAATTATAACATGGAGATGTGCAAATGATCGAAAAATCATACCTGGAAAATGAAAGAATGGAACTGTATTGACATTGGGTCAATATGGAATAGTGCCACCGCAAGCGGCTATGCAGGATTGAATACAACGAAGCATCCCGTCAAGGAGATCCTCAATGGTGTGCTCAGGGATGGCATTCCCCACAGCATGCAATTGGGCTTGTAACTGAACATGGTTTGCCGGAATTGGAATTTCTCTTAATTGGCGACCAATGATGTCCCAGATAAACTCAATTGGCAACAAATCCGGAGAATACGCTGGCCAAGGTAGGATATTAAAACCTTGAAGACTATTCATCGTTACCCGTGCAGTATGTATGTGGCCTGGCATTATCCGGCAGAAAAAGGAGTCCAAGCCTGGTTGACAGATATGTCTGTACAGCAGGTCTCGCATTGTCAGAGACACATCGTTATGCCGTGATACTGCCAGAAACGTGGACAGAAGGTATTCGTCCACCAAATGTTATACCACTCCAAATCATGGTACCACTTAGGGGTCTGTGTGGCAACTGATAGAAAAAGCTTCCTGGTGACGTTGTTAAAAGCGCTGCCATACGCGAGTAAGGCCGTTTGGCATGCCAGAATAGAGTTGTGATTCATCCGTGAACAGAATGTTTTGCCATTTTGTCGACCAATTAGGTCTCATTTGACATCACTGGAGGCGACGTAACCGATGAAGAAGTTGAAAGGGTAGATGTCGAAATGGTCGTCTACCTCGGAGTCCTGCGTCATGAAAACGGTTTCGAATTGTTTGCGTCAAAACCACATTACCTGTTGTGTGCGATATATATCGTTGCAACACTGTTGTTGTGATAAACGGCTCCCGTGCAACGCTTCTCGGAAACATACGATCTTCACGTGGTGTGATACACCTGGAAGCTCCACTACCTGATCTTCGAGTTGTTTCGTTGTCATGAACCGTAACACACACCATTGAACTGTGCTCACATCACCAACCAATAGTTCAGCTATCTTTCGAAAGCGCATTCTACACTCACGTCAAACAATGAGTTGTTGCCGTTCCATTGACGGCAACTGAACGTATGCGGTACGTCGTGTGATGATATTTACATTCTGAAACCAATGTCGCTGCAATGTAGCTGTGATATCGCCCCTCCTTGACCTGACGCTTTTATGCTGGTCGGGAAGGTGTAACATACGTAACGAAACTGTGATTAATTTCATATCTCGCTTTGCTGTTTCCATTGCCTGATTTACATAAAGCTACACCTACAACTTTATGGTGTTGCGATTTCACTTGTGAGCAGTATATATCTACAGAACAAAATATATAGGATTATTATTTTTTTTTTTAACAGAGGGTCAAATTGAACAGAGGGACAAATCAGGGTTTCGGAAGAGCGCTTATTTACATGATTAATAAAACAAAATATTTAGTATTCCCTTAGTATTTTTGCAGTCAAACTTACGGCCACAATGCCGATAGTAGAAATGAACAGCACTGGCCCAATTTCGAAGATTAACCAGAACTAAATTCCTCTTCAGGTCTGAGTATATAATTCTAATTAACCCAAACATATATATATATATATATATATATATATATATATATAAACATTTTGAGAATTCAATATATATATATATTGCATTGATGTTTATAATAACTTACTATTTCCAATTCTGAAACAAGTGTGTTTGGGTTAATTAGAGTTAGACCCGAAGATGAGTCTAGTCTAATTAATTCTTCAAAATTTGCCCCGTACTGTATATAAATAATTTCGGCATTGAGGCCGTGGTTTAACTACTTTGTTGATTTTAATATTTCGTAATTACTTAATTTAGATATTATATCTTTCTAATATATATATATATTCATATATGATAATATATATATGAATATATATATATATATATATATATTCATATATGATAATATATATATGAATATATATATATATATATATTCATAATTAAATGCAAAATATGTCTCAGTAAGGTAGCCAGAAAAAAATGGGGGGGGGGGCATAATGTTAAATTTTTCTTTAGGGCCAGGTTTATTTTGTTATTGATGTCTATTCAATAACACACAGCGCCAAAATTTTGGTCCATCCCCTGCCTACGTCCGTGTATGTGTTATTTGTTTTGTAAATACAATGAACAATTTGATAAATATAATAAGTAGCAAATGAACGCTTTAATTACTGAAATACAGTAAGTATCTTACCAAAAATTAGCACATTTGATGTATCAAAAAATATCCCAGAAAAGTGTTTGCTATCGGGTATGGTATACAACTGAACATACTTTATGAAGCATAACAAAGCATTTGTTGCAATGCAATCGTGTATTTTTGCCGCACATTTTACAACGTGATTGCTTGTTGCAAATTTCAATTATATGGTTTATGACATCAAAACTTACGTTAGTGTTAGTTTGGTAACTCAGACCAGAACGATTTATCATTACACACTCAGCACTGCATTACATCTCTCAGGAAATCTAACTGATACATTTGTCCGGTCAGTTCCCTATAGATCTTCTATGCTGCGAAAACTGCCATATTCAAAGCATTACTGAAAAATGGCCACCACCAATTTTTCCCTCTTATTCTCGGACTATAGTTGCTCAAACACATGTCTAGGAGATAGATCTACGCCTCACATAAAGCTGTTATATGAACTAATTACACGAGGCTGTTCAATGTCGATATTTTTCCTTACTGTTCGGCATGTTCACGCGGAGTACGATCACGTTAAACATGTGGGTCCGTAAGTCCTTCCGAGAGGTTGGTGGTAGGGGGAGGCGGGTACGGTTCCTGCGGATGTCTCCCTCAATGGGTTTCGGTCTAAATTGGGAGACACTTCTCGACCGTCCAAAACGTTACCTTGCACCTTTCTGGTAGGTTTGGCTGTCTGGGTCTTAACAACAGCAACACTTTTCCACTAGGTTCTTTCGACATTTGCTTTACGTCTTGGATTGGACTGTGTTGTAAACGGTTATCCATGAGTGTTCCTGTAGCTTTGAATCCCTTGTTCCGTAACTCTTCGAAAACAGACAAAGAAGTGAAAAAAATATCGAAGTATAATTTATGGCAATAGGGATTGTCGACACATTTTAACAGATCGAATACTACACGAGTTCTAAGGGACTGCTATAATTTCTGAATCAACATCTTCATTTTCTATCTTTTAAATGTACGGCACTGCTTCCTATATAATTTTTTTTCACATATTTGGTTGTTAAATAATCCAATCACAGTTCAAAAAGTGACTGTAGCACAACAAGAGACTGGGAGTAGAATGGAAGATTCTAGACCTCTTGCATTTGCTAATAATGCTTAATTAGTGCTGCATCTACTCTTAATAGCGTAAAGAGCCAATGCTCCCATTTTGGGAACACATAATAAAATTGCCAGAAAATCACAAAAACAAAACTCAAAAATTTGATTTCTAACTGTGAAATATGGAACCATATATCGGCTTTTGGAATATAACAATTATAAAGTTTCAGGGTTTTTTTCTGGGTATTTTCACAGGAAATTTGTAATATTGTGGAAATCTGAATTTTGTAAATATTTGAATTTAGATTTCGAAAATAAATATTAAAATTTCAGAAATACAAAAATTATCAGAGATTTGGACTAGACTCTGGATAATATTTGTGGAGAAAAATTTCTTATTCGTAATTTTGGGGTTGCCAGAAAAAATATTTTATGGATGTTTCCAAAATTGGAGCATTGGCGCTTAATGGATTAAAAACATATATGCGTGATGTGGAATGTAAATGAATCCTAGTAGAACGTATGTATGTTGGCATTGTATATTGGCATTGTTATTCTATTAATATATCCACAGAACTTCGACATATATAGATTTTTTTTAATTAAAAAATAATTATCACATAGTGATGCAATTTTAGCATTTCTGTTTCTTAAAATTTGATAAAATTATTGTTTAAGTAAAACAAATAATACAGTGTTAATAAATAAAGTGTTAATAAATAAAGTGTTAATAACACTTTAGTTGAACATGTCATCGATTCACAACTAAAGTGTTAATACCACTTTAGTTGAACATTTCGTCGATTTTTGACTGAAAATAAAAAAAAAAGTTTTAACCCTAAACTTAATGGATAATATACAACTGCCTATGGCTAGCTAGACGAGAATTATCATTTCTGAATGTTATATAAAATGGCTAAATGTCTATATTTCCAACGCTGACGCAATGAAATTTTTTAGCGTTTACACAATAATGTGGATCGTATTCTATTTATTTTATCTTGCTGCTTTCGAATCTGCAGCGTTCTGGATATTTAATTATTGGAATTAAAATGTATGTTGATCAACTGAAATCTCATTATATTACCAATTTTCTTTTAAAATATTTACGGCAGATAAAAACTTAAAATTTTATACGCAAATTCACATGCCGTTATATTAGATTTTCCCATGTCTACTCTACTGGTATACTACAAGTGATTAATATTATTTATATGCCCTTCACACCCAAGTCCCATTAACTATAAAAACAAAACTTGAACATCTAACCAGTAGTGGAGTCAAAGAGATTTAAATATAATTTTAATGCAGTTAAGTGGGACAGCCCGCATTTGATGAAACGGAATCTAATAATATTAGTAATTTTCTTTTAAAATATTTACAGCAGATCAAAACTTATGCAAATTCACATGCCGTTATATTAGATTTTCCCATGTCTACTCTACTGGTATACTACAAGTGATTAATATTATTTATATGCCCTTCACACCCAAGTCCCATTAACTATAAAAACAAAACTTGAACATCTAACCAGTAGTGGAGTCAAAGAGATTTAAATATAATTTTAATGCAGTTAAGTGGGACAGCCCGCATTTGATGAAACGGAATCTAATAATATTAGTAATTTTCTTTTAAAATATTTACAGCAGATCAAAACTTATGCAAATTCACATGCCGTTATATTAGATTTTCCCATGTCTACTCTACTGGTATACTACAAGTGATTAATATTATTTATATGCCCTTCACACCCAAGTCCCATTAACTATAAAAACAAAACTTGAACATCTAACCAGTAGTGGAGTCAAAGAGATTTAAATATAATTTTAATGCAGTTAAGTGGGACAGCCCGCATTTGATGAAACGGAATCTAATAATATTAGTAATTTTCTTTTAAAATATTTACAGCAGATCAAAACTTATGCAAATTCACATGCCGTTATATTAGATTTTCCCATGTCTACTCTACTGGTATACTACAAGTGATTAATATTATTTATATGCCCTTCACACCCAAGTCCCATTAACTATAAAAACAAAACTTGAACATCTAACCTGTAGTGGAGTCAAAGAGATTTAAATATAATTTTAATGCAGTTAAGTGGGACAGCCCGCATTTGATGAAACGGAATCTAATAATATTAGTAATTTTCTTTTAAAATATTTACAGCAGATCAAAACTTATGCAAATTCACATGCCGTTATATTAGATTTTCCCATGTCTACTCTACTGGTATACTACAAGTGATTAATATTATTTATATGCCCTTCACACCCAAGTCCCATTAACTATAAAAACAAAACTTGAACATCTAACCTGTAGTGGAGTCAAAGAGATTTAAATATAATTTTAATGCAGTTAAGTGGGACAGCCCACATTTGATGAAACGGAATCTAATAATATTAGTAATTTTCTTTTAAAATATTTACAGCAGATCAAAACTTATGCAAATTCACATGATGTTATATAAGGCTTGTTTTTCCCATGCAAGCTCTATTGGTTTATTACAAGAGATTACACTCAAACCTGTTTTTGTGCGGTGGATAGGGACCGCATAAAAGAAAACGCATAAAAAAAATCGCACAAAACTTCACGAGTAGCTATAAAAAATAGTTTTCGCAACACAATTAAAAAGTATTTTTTTATGCGGTGAATAGGGACAGCATAAAAAAGTCTCACGTAGAAAATAACTCAAAACCTTACGAAATAACTAGGAATTGCTTTTTTAAACGAAATCAAGACACGAGGCTTGGCAGCTACTTGGAATCTCGCCAAACCTTTTGGAATCTGATTTAGAAAATACACATGCGAACATTTTTGAATATTTTATTTACATCTGTACTTATTTTACACATACAAAATTTTTCAAAACGTATAACCATTATCCTTCGTAGTGTAAAAATAAAATAAAAATCTTAAAAAATTTGTATCTAAATAGAAAGAAAAAAAAAATTACCTTCTATTTACGCTTTGAAATTACTCTTATCTTAATGGTCCAGGAATGTGAAAGCACCTCGAATTACGTCAATTAATATTAGATTTAAAAATTAAAACACACGTAATATTCTTTTTTATTAAATCACTTTATTTAGCGGACTTGTCACTTGCGCAGATCAGAGCCGAATAAAAAAAAAGCAACTCTTTGCTCCCTTCAAGTAAACTTCTTCTACCTACTCGTTAAAACAAACAAAACAAAGCATGAGACTAGTCGCCAACTATCTCATTAACAAAAAACCAACTCAGCGACCTAACGAGACACGCAGTCCGTTTCAGGAAAACCCGAACTAACACGATGCAGATGTCCTTCAATGTGTATTTGCGATCAATGCATTTTTGCTTTGTTACGCAAGAATTCCATCGCAATATGCTATTGCACATTTCATTTATTTGCATAGAAATTCTTGTGCATTCAACAATTAAATTATGCGATTATAGAATTCAATACATATGTAATGTAATTGGCTGACGCAATACTTATGCAATGTAATGAAATACATATCAAAAATCAAAAACACTAAATGGCCGATCAAATCTACTAATTTGTTTTTATTGATAACTTCGTCAGTTATGTTCAAATTTGATTGAAATTTTCATATACCGCACAAAAAAAGTAGCACAAATAAAAAATCGCACAAAAAAAGACCGCACAAAAACAGGTTTGAGTGTATTGTGGCCTACAAAGCCCATCACACCCAGAGAAAGTTCAACCAACTATTTGAATTATTTTTCAATTTAGTGAACAAATTAATGGCATAAACATTGTGTATCAAAGTACATCCTATATTTTTAATTCAATTTGGTTTTAATTTAATTAGACTAATAAAAATACTGGTATATAATTGTAAAGGAATGTTTAACGATATTGTAACATAACACTGACCAAATCAGGTAGCATTTTGATAATCTCAGAGATGACTTCAGCAGGCAGCAAACTTGACCGATACGTCGGCAGCTCACGTGTAGTAAGGATATGTACTATATTTGCATAAATCGGAAAGCTAGAAATAAAAGTTGAAGTAAAATTTTCCGAACCTCGACGTAGCTTTCGCGCCTTTTTGTCCAATAAAATATTAAACGATGCAATATCTGAAACACTTTTAAGAATAAAATGAGTTTCACCTTAAGTGATCGATTTACAATGATTCAAATGAAGCTAAAGTGGCAGAACTCAACGTAATAGAGTTCCCACGGAGTTATACACCCAGTTATACCATTTCTTATTACAAATTTGTATTATTCTGACAGTCAATTGGATTTTAATCATAATTCAATGCTGTAAAATCTCATTAATTCAAAAGAACACAATTTAAAAATTATAAAAAGCACAATTTAGAAATAAAAACTTTAAAAAAGGATGTCTTTATTAAAATGTCTTTATGAAAATTCATTGATTTTCAGCAGTTTAGTACGGGACATTTAACGAAATTATTTTACTGTTTTATCGTCTGTACTTTGCTGTAAAATCGTTTTTTTGTTTTTGAAGTAAAATAACTTGCAATATTAAATGATCAAGGTAAAAACGATGGGAAATCCAATAGTTTCAGAATTTACGTAGTTTAAAAACATAAAGTAATTAGGCAGTATAATTTAGAGGCGAAACGTCATTTAATGAAAATGATGTATTTTTCATAAAATAGTTTATATACAATAACTAGTCCTGGTGTATGACTTAATTTCGCAAACAATAATAAAAGTGAAATCTTTATTATTTTTCTTTGTCTATAATGTATGCGTTGATGAAATATTTTACCCTTGGCAATGAAAACATTTTGGAAAAAGAAGAAATATATGATTTGGATTACGCTCCCATTGGAGATAAATAGCATTAGCGAATTCAGAATTTGGTAGAATCAGAACGAAACAACCTAAAACCAAACCAAATCTTTCCCAAAGAGATTGAAATTGGAAACGTGACCAGAAATACCAAACCTTGGATAATCGTTATGACTAGATTCAAAGTAAAATAGGCTAGCTTCCATAGATGACTAAAATAAATGGTTGAAACTTTAGCCATTTTATGACTAGGTATAGTAATTTTTAGATGCTAAACATTCCGAAAAATGAATAGATCTATTCATAAAATAGCTGAATTGGCAACTCTGAGTGTGCATCACCACAGTTCTACTAAAAGATTGTCAACTTACTGCCACATTCGTCGCATGACCGGAATATTGCAAATCCTGCATATTTCAAATAACTTTCTTATTGCAAACATACCTGCAATAGTTCATATTAGAAGTTATATGTATATAAAAATATTCTAATAAAATGGAAGAGTAATGTTCACACACAAAAAAATACATAATAAAATATTTAAAATTATTTTATTTTTATTTTTAAGAATGTTACACCATAGGGCAGTAAAGTACATACTTTATAATTATTCATTTTTTCTCAAATAAATAGCAAGTGCTTGAAGATTTCATAGTTGCAGATCCCAAGTGACGTTCCTAATTTATGCCATTCTTGGACTGGTTTACCACGTATTATACGCTCGTAAGAATGAAATAACGGCACCTGCAACGGTATAATGAAAAACTTGCTATGTTGCATAGTTTAGTACCTGTATGGCTACCAACAAATTCAGCCATCAAATTGAATAATTTGGCCAAACCATACCACAAAGTCGGAATCAAAGTTCATAGATTTTAAAAATTATGAAACTTGATGCCAGGTGGCTAGATTTTGTCGGCCTTAATTGGGATTCACATAATTGTGGCATATAGCAAGTATTTTTGCTGTCGTAAGCATTGATACTTGCATAGTTTCTTGCATCCTTATCATTGATACTTGAAGTATTGTTCCGTAGGTCATCTTTCTTTCAGTGATTATCATTACATTCGTCTCTGGAGATCCTAGATCAAAGAGAGAAAACATTTGTTCATTGAATGCCGACAGCTTTGAAAGGAACATTTATTAAAGTGATATTTTTATTGCTTCATTCCTTCAATTCAACCTCTTGCCTTTAAAACTAAAATAATTTACAAAATCAAAGCATATAAAGCCAAATAGTGGATAAATAATATTTTCTCTAAGATGTTAATAGTGGATAAATAATATTTTTTCTAAGATGCCAAAGTATTAGTATAAAGTTGAAAATAAGAATTCGAGTTTTTGAAGCATTTTCAAGTTACCATTTTTACGTAACGTCTGTTGTGTGCATGGAATAAGGGTAACCACTCTTGCTCAAACTGTTTAGTTCAGCCAAATCTCAGAAAATTTGGTTGGTAAATCAGTTGTGGATTAGCCCTGATGCTGATTGAATTTTGGCGTCATTCAGAAAAACAGAACTTGAAGTCTTTTTGCGATATAGCCTGTAAAATCGTCAAAATACGATATAACGTACAAAATATGCTGAAATGTATAAAGAGGGAGATCACGCCTGTCAGCTAAAATTCATCTTTTTTTCACACTAAGTTCAAACACCGTCCAAACTGTTATCTTACATCTTTCTGGTAGGTCGGACGGTCTGGGTCTCAACACTAAGTCCAAAAATGTGTACATAAGTTGATAATCATGCAACGAAAACGAAATTTTGAAGTTTGAACAAGTAATATATATATACATATATATATACACACACACACACACACATATATATATATATATATGTGTGTGTGAGTTTAAAAGAGATTTTAAAACAAAATAAATACATTGATGGAGGCACAACCTATTAGGAGACCTGGACGTACAGAGAGTACAATCCAGGTAAAAGAAGACTTTAGAAATGATTGCGTTGGTGTGTATCCGTATTTTTTGTGCTACAGTTAGCGCACCTTCCTCTAGTGGATCTTTGTGGCTACTGCGCTGAACTTTCCAAACGTTCAGATTTTAGGACAAATTATATTTTATGTATTATTTGCGCAGATGGTGTTAGTGATTACGACTGTTTTCGCGTCATTGGAGTAACAATGTCAGGATCTTCTTATAGTTTTCTAGAAGATAGGAAGGCAGTATTTATTAAACTTTGAATATTGACACCTTCGACAATTTTTTTATTTCAAATTTGCTAATCCTTATTCTGTGTGGAAAATAAACGCATTTACTATTTGCATTTACTATAAACAAGCACATATTAATTATATATAAATGTTTATAGTAAAATAATTAAAAACACTGAAGAATGAAATGCAGCCGATTTATTTTTTAATTTACGTATTTATTCCCAGTATTATTTCTATTCAATCCAACTAAACTTTTTTTTAATATTATACCAAAATAAAGAAGATTAGAAATCATTCAGTGAATCATCAGCATGTTTAGTTCTAAACTGACGAATTAGGAACGCGTAACTTGTTATGCATTACTGTATTTTTAATAAATAACTAGCTTTTCGAGTTAACAATCATTTATGCTCTGTGTAATAAAATACTGCAGAACCTACTCGGGATTTTGGACGGCGATATCTAAACTTGTTTGAAATTTCACGTGCATTTGTTTATCGGATGATGAGGAGATTAAGAACTACCGGTTCATTTCATTCAAAACCTAGTCCTGGAAGAGGTCATTTGTACACGGAGGACAAAGAAACTGACATCATCGCATATTTTTCTTTCAACCCACGAACAAGCATTCGAAAAGCAAGCGAAACTTTGGGGCTACCTAGAATGTCAATTGCTAGAACACTTGGAAAATACCATTGGCATCCATTTTGTATTCATGGACTTCAAGCAGGCCATCCCTCCGATTTTACCAGCTTGCAGCATTCTGGAACTTGTTGATAATCTAACAAGACATCAATTAGAACTTTGTTAAGAACATTCTGTGGACTGATGAATGTTTGTTTACGGAAGATGGAGCAATCAATACTCACAACGATCATTATTGGGATAATACGAAACCATTTTTGTCCGTGAAATATACACCAGAGAAAGTTTTCTGTGTCTGTATCGTGCGGAATTTGGAATGGAAAACTGATTGGTCCTGTGTTTTATGAAGGGACTCTAACAGCTGAAAAATACATGCAGCTTATTTTAAACAGTACTGTAATGGATTTTATAGAGTCGACAACATTATCGCTTCTAAAAAATATGCATTATCAACAAGATGGCGCTCCTGCACACCAGGCTGTAATTGTGACAATCTGGCTCAACGAAAAGTTTGATAAATAGTGGATTGGTTTGAAAGGAGCCACAGAATGGCCCCCAAGAATCCCTGATTTAACCACTTTCGATTTTTAATTATGGGGTCATCTTCGTACACTAGTATATAATATTCGCCCACTAAACGCAATTGGCCTTAAACAAAAGATCATTGATGCTTTTAACAATATTAGTGGTTGGTGAAGAACACTAAAATATTTACAGAATCATTATTAGAAGAGCTCAGTTATGTATTGGAGTTGAAGGAAAACCTTTTGAGAATGCCTTTATATTTAAATTTCATTGATTTTAGCATTTGACACCATTGACAGAGATATGTTGTGGAAGATACTTGATCGTTATGGAATCCTACAAAAAATTATTAACATTATTAGGGGGTTATATCGAAATAGCAGTTGCTGTGTTGAAGTAAAAGGAAAACTGACGTAACCCTTCCAAATTAAATCAGTAATAAATCAGTATATAATCCAAATTAAATCAGTATAATTAAGTGTAAAGCAAGGATGTATGATGTTAAGTTTATTATTTATAGTTGTTGACTGGATCATGAAAAACACCATCAAAGACAAGAAAAGAGGCATTAGGTGGAAATTTACATCAGTTTTAGAGGATTTGGATTTTGAAGATGACATTGTTATTTTGGCCTCTAGATTTTGTGATCTACAACAGAAAAGTAATGACCTTAACAAGTTTGCTAAAACTACTGGTCTATAAATCAATAAAAGTAAAACAAAAGTCTTAAGAATTAATGAAGAAACTTCTGAAAATGTAAAATTAGATGATGAATCAATTGAAGATGTAAATAGCTTCACGTACCTTGGTGTACTGGTAAACAAGGAGGGTGAAGAGATGAAGAGTGATGGAGATGAAGAATGATGGAGATGAAGAATAAGAATTGCAAAAGTTCAGAATTGTTTTAGAAAACTAAAAAAAATATGGAGAACTACTAACATTAAATTAAAACCCAAAATCAACCTTTTTAATTCCTTAGTGAAAAGCGTTTTACTATATGGAGCCGAAACGTGGAAATTAACAAGGGGCCAATGCAACAAGTTAAATGCCTGGCAGACTAAACGTCTGAGGAAAATATTGGGAGTATTTTGGTCGTATGTTATTATTAACACTGAACTCTACAAGAGTACTGGACAGGAAGCAATTTAGATAGAGATAAACAAACGTAGAGGGAAATGGACTGGACATGTCTTGAGAATGCCGCAGCATAACATCCCTGCTGTGGTACTTTCTTGGGCGACTGAAGGAAAAAGATCTCGGGGTCGACACAAGCTTACTTGGAGGAGACAAGAGGAGCAGGACAGAAATTTGATGGGATTGGTAAGCTGGTCAGAAGCAAAAATGGGAGCTGATCAGAAGCACAGGATCGACTAGGGTGGCGACGCAAGCTGGAGGCCTTATGTGCCACTAGGCACGATGAGTTATGATGATGATGATGATTTTGAGAATGCCTTGTGAATTGCTTTTTGTGAATTGTATTTCTAGTATTTGCAACGAAATTTCTCCCTTTATATCAGTGGTCTTCTATCAATGTATGCATATTTTAATTATGTGCCCCAACCGCGTAGTGAGTATCATTGCTTTATATGATCTCTGTCTGTGTAATGCTTTATTTCGATGTATTTGTTATAAAAAATGTGACATATATTAACGTATTTTTGATCTAAACAATTTTCATTGTCAATTTGTTTATGACTCCTATTTTCGCTGATGAAACAACATTTCACATGGAACGAAAAACTGGCATAAGTCAGATTTTTCCCTTTATCATAATTCAGTTGATTTTAAAGATACAGGTATGCGGGGCTTTTTAATGATCTCGTTGCATTAAAACAAAAAATTTTCTGATTGACCAAATTTGTCTAAAGGGGTCGTATAAAAATTTAAAAAGTGTAACTTTTTGAAAATGAATGGGAGGACTATTTCATTAACGTATTTTTATTTCCTGCCTTACTTTCAACAATTTTGCAGTATTCATTGCCCACTTATCTCCAACTGGTCATGAATTAAAGCGTGTTGTAATCTTTTTGAGACACCCTGTATACCCTCTATGGAAAGTCCCGAAAAATCTGGATTTCTCGTAAATTATTGGTATCCAGTATTTTTTCTCGAACATTTCAAAACTCGTTCAGCATTTCAAAACTCGTTCAGCAGATAAATTGGCTTTTCCTGTGTATTTTATCTATTTTACGTGGTCTTAATTACATAATTTCCATACAATATCCTTATCAATAAGTACAGTACAGTACACTTTTGGCAAAGGATATGAAAAACTTGTGCAAGGTATAAAACCACAAATAATACAAAAATGCAGCTGAGAGCTGTTTCTAAAATACGCTGGATGATTGCAAGAGAACCAACAAACCTGAAGTCCAAAAGGGAAATTTAATTATGTTTAACTTTTTAACTAAGACATAAATGTTATTTAGTGTTGCTTAAGAAAATAATAAAATCGTATTTCCTCTTCTATTACAATGTATTAATAAATGCAGTTGATTGCCAAACTTTATCTTCTCATTAAGAGTTTGATATTGTTCACAAATATTATGCAAAAGAAATTATCCCACAACACTATATTAAATACAATTATGATAAACGATTTTATTATAATCTTGTTAATCTTTTTCATGCTTATTGTATCGATTTGGAGGTTTATATTATGTTACTAACCAGTTTTTAAAATGCCTGTTTTGATGCGCACGAAATGCTAGCTGACAAGATCCTTTTTTCTGCTGTTGTTATTTATATTTTACACATTTTTCAATATTAATCTTGTGGTTACTGTAATAGGATTTTGTGTGTCGCATCCATTTAAGAATATAAATAAATGACTAAATACATATTGTGGTTTTCGGATATGTTTTTTAAAGGCTGCAAAATGTAATATAGAAGAATGCAATGATGTACGTAAAAAACTCTAAATTTCATGAAAATTGCCAAATTTCATATAAAATTCTTTATTTCTATTTTAACGGAAATTAAAAACATAACTTTCCCCAACGAATGTTATAATACGCAAACGGCTCATAATTCCTGAAAATGATACGTATGACTTTCTAGTTAAAACTACATAAAAAGAAGTAATTCATTTGATGAGTTGTGGACATATTAATTTTTTTTAGAAATTTTTCCCGTATTAAAGTGAAATGTACATGCTTTTTAAAACAGTTCATATTAACGTTTTGTAAATGATGCATTTGCTTTCAAATAAAAGTTACTGCATTTAAAGATATTTAGGTCTGTGATAATTTATAATTTAATTAAACAACAAAATCGATTCACGAATATTTTTTTCCTGAAATGGAAAAGTCTGTCTCCTAACCTGAGGTCTCCAAAAATAGAAACTCCCGTGACGTTCATTGATTGAAGTAATCGTACCCAGGTACGTTTTTGATCTTAAGCAAATAAGATAAATATTAAGCGCCTGCAAATATTTAGGGGCCTCTCCAGTGTTCGGTGTTTTCTGCCTCTTTTTATACTTTAAAATTTCACGGGAGAGGAGTTAGAATACCCCTCTCGATGGTTTTTTTACCATGGCTGAGAGGTAAGATTGAGTTTATTGGTTCTCATAGAGGTTCCCTAGTTCGTAATTTTTTTCTATCATTGCCGATATGGCTATTCCATGCTGACGCGGTATAATATGATACTAGAAAGTGTATGCAATTATGGATATTCAAACGTAGATAGTTGTTTGTTCTATTTACCATTACAGTCAACAATGAAGGTGCCCACCAAAATTACAACGAGGTTGCATTTCTAACTACATACGGTTACCCTCAAAATCCACCCAATGTTTTACAGTTTCCGGAAAAAAGCAGTATAAAATCCATTAATTAAGCGATTGAAGTGCTATGTCGTCATATACAAATATTTAGGTTATGTGCGATTTGAATTACAATTAAATCAAAGTTAAAAAGTGCGGGACACAGATTGCAAACGTAGTGTAAATTTTGGCTATCTGCAGATGTGCGTGCGCGTATTTATACCTGTTAATAATTTGTAAACAATTTCTTTTTTTATAAATAATAAAAAAACAGCATCGTTGTTTTGAAAAAAATGTGATGGAAACGGCTGAGAGTTATCGGTTGTAATATTTAAGTCTTAATAGTCAATCTCTTTTGGTCACCACAGCGGATCTTTGGTTAACATTTTGGATCTAACAATTTGGGGCTTCGTCCCTTTAGAGGACGAAGCTGGTAAAAATATATTATATCTAAAGAAATAACAATGTATTATTCAGTATATGCAATCTACATATTTTCACTGGTATGTTGATATACATATGATATATATTGATCAGACAAACTTGTATCTAAAATGCTTATTATGTTGTTTGTTAAAAGACAAAATTATTTTCAAGTAAATACGATGCTCATTATCCAAAAAAAGGTGTCATAAAATATGTTTTCAGAATGTTTTAAAGTACATACTTGGCATAGTAAACTAATCATTTTCATTGCATTTGCGACTATATTATCTATTCATGCTAATGAGTTAAGAGCGAAACCGATCCATGAATCAAATTGGGCGTCATGGGGACGAAACCCCAATTTTGGAACGCCTGTTATAACCATAAACACTATAAAATCCTAATATATTTCGAATTGCAAATGCAATTGCACTGCAGAATATTTGAATTAATGTTATTTCAAACATGCTGCCGTCGTTACAATTCTACTTTTACCCTCAATTCAATTCTATCTGATCATCAAAAAGCTACGTTTCTCTCAAGAGAATTTAAAAAAAAAACTCGTCTTCAATGCTCTAAATAGAATCAAAGGAAAATACTTTTATCTTGCCCAGAAAAAACCAGATAATGAAGCAATGTACAATAATTAGGAATTAATTTATCTGTAACCACATTACTTTATATTTGAAAGTTTACGTTATTGAATGAAGATGGTGGAAAGAATTATTTTATGATAATCTAATAAATAGAAGGGGAAAATCGTTGAGATGGGCAAATAACACTCTTCCCTACTTTGAACATTAAATTCGAATATTAACTGTGCTCAAATACCACGAATTGTCATTTTACATTGTTGAGAAATAAAATATATATTTATTAAATATTATTTATTATTAGTAAATATGTAGTAAAGTAAAATAAAAAGTAAAGGAGTGTAATAAAACTATATTAATTTAAAAATAACTTCTTTTATTTCAAATTTTAATTATTTTGCAGTAGTCTTTGATTTTAGGTATTCTTAACTACTATAAAAATAATTATAAATCATTATCACTTACTTCGAATTTGTATTAAGAAAAAAACTCCTTCGGACATGTTTCTAGTCTGCTTCCTTTTTTTTATTTTTGTTTTGTCCTAAAATAATCAATAGAGAGACTGGAGGGCTGTGTTGCCAGCGCCGTGATTAAAATCTTCATAAATAATTCCTTCAAGCAGCGAGGATACGGGCAGTTTTTTTCCCTTCAGTAGTCGAAAATGTATTGAAATCGTAGAAGCAAACTTTCTTTTAGGAATTTCTTCTGGAGAATCTCAACTTTTAATTCCAGAAAATTCTGTTAATCATCGTGCGATATTCGAGGTATTCGAATTTCTCCTAGTAACGTTACATTTGAAATCTCGGATACCTTTTTAGTATTCGAGTATTTGAAAATAGTACGGATATTAGCCAATCTACAATCTATAATGTGATAAATATAGAAGAAAATTGGTACTGAATCTTCCAAAAGATATATTTTTAGTTCTCAATCGACTTCGATAATGCTTTTCAGGAAAAGAAATTAAATTCATGAAACATCTAAATAATAACTGTCCAAAGTGTCTAAGTCTTCAGACATTCCAGAGCCCCGACCCCTGGTAACTCGAAAGAGTGAGTCTTTACATACTTTATCATACATAATCAGAAGCTAAAGGATCCGGTCTTTCAATTGATTTTTCTTTAGTTTAGATAATGTTTTAGATGTAATTTAATAGTAGAAAAGTTTTTTTATTCTTGTCAGGCCTTCCATAAGTCTCCTGTTGATTTAGAAAACTGAATTTTTATATAATTTTACTAACTTTAGGTGGTTTTATTTTCAACGACCCCTCGAGGAGAGGAGATTACAGGCATTTTTACGTAAAATCTTACCATACTCCCAATCAGTCTTCTAATATGTGGTGACTTAGAAAGGTGAATGTTTGCCCGCCACTTATAATATGAATCACTGGATCAAACCTAACGAAGCTGCATTTCCGATCTATCCACGGAGTGGATAAAATTGAGAGTGCGTGTAAAATTTATCTGGACCAATTTTCTATTGAGACTACAATTTTCAACTTTATTGAGACTACAATTTTTCAACTTTATGTACTACAATTTTCAACTTTATGTTTAACAGTATGAGTTTCGCTATCTTAGACAGAGTGAAATGCTAGTTCTATTATATGTTTGATTCTTCTACACCTTTGAGCGGGACCAGAATTAATATAATTAAAGACCAATAAGAACTTATATAATATTTTCCCTGCCATAACATCAAAAATTACTAATTGAGTTTTATTCCTATGATACGGACTCAAATGGTGGAATATTCGACCTCTCATTACTCTAAAACGCTTGATCGGTATTGATGATATTTTAACATAATTCTATGTCATTGAGATAGTAGTCGTAAAAAAAGAATTTTGAATTTTGAATCCATAAATAGGTTACAATTGATTAAAAGATATGTCATGTTATTTCTATATGAAATGTTTGCTCTCTTAGAAATACACGTGCTACCAATAGAAAGAAAGCAACATGATTCTTTGTTTTTACGTCATAATTTGATATTGCTACTTTCAAGTCCATTTCCTGATGCAATTTGCACTTTCATCAAGTGCCAAGGTTTTTTTTCAATGTCCAATAGCGGTTAATTTATGCAGTACTACATAAATTTGTTCAGAAAAATATAGAAATTATTGCAGTGTAAAGAAACAGGTTTTTATAAATTGTTTCTTCAGTGATGTAGCGGATATATTCTTTCATTTTAAATAATTTTATTTATTCTATTCTTTCCTTTTTTATTAAAGAATATCCGTCAAAATATTTTTCTTGCCATTAAAGTCCTTTTATTTAGTAGAAGTACACAATATGTTTTGTGTGTATGACTAAATAATCCATACTCGGAAAGAAAAAATAGCCGTGACATAGACACATGTTTAACGTTTTTCTCATTCAATTTTTTTACGCATTATACAACCTTATAAACATATAAAATTATGAGTAATATGAAAAATTTTCTATGAAAATAGTTTTACTTCCATTGTAGCATAATTCTGTAATATTTATGCATTACATTTTGTAACAGTTGCGTCAGTTACATATTTCATTAAGTATCTGTATTTGTTCATTTTTAAATTCATTTTAATAAATTTGAAATATGGTTATCTACGCATTACCCTTGTTTGAAGGCCCTAGCTAGACAATTCCGCATTGGAGCTTTAATTTCGTGAGCAAATAATATCCGAAATGCAAGATTAAGAATATTTTATAAAATTAAAAAATTGCACATTTTGAGTATTGAAATTTCCAATATTTTTGTCTGAGAAGCCCCAATATTGGAATTTTTAGAAAAGTTGAAGTTTTTATTGCTTTTTACAATATTCACTATTAATATCAATACATTTTTTTCATTCGAATAAACTAATTTTCAAAAGAATTATGAAATTCAGAAGTTGGTTTGCAGTAACATGTAATTTATAATCTTGAATTCCTTCTCTTGGGATGTTAAATCGTTGACTAATAATTTTATTTTTGCTTGTAGGTAACAGGAAAAATCAGTCAGTGCTAAATTAGGCGAATAAGGATAATGAATCATAAAATAAATGTTTTCATGCTTCAACTGATTCATAGTTTTAAATGCTGTGTGTGAGCTTGCATTGTGATGATGAAGAATGTTGCGACGTTTCACATTATTTTTTTTTTATATGAGCAACTATTTCTGGTAAATAAATTGTTGCATAGCAATCAGCATTTACTGTTCTACTATCCTCTAAACCAATAGATACAACATAGACGGATTTACAAAAAACTGAATCAATTATTTTCATGGACACACTTCCTGTACGAACAACTTTTGCTGGATTTAGTTCATTTTAAATCACCCAGAGAGTAGATTTTTTTTTTGTTTTAGATTCATGCGAATAAATACGCAAAATTGGATATAGTATCCAATACCTGCAATAGCATCAAGCAAATTTGGTAGTACTGTCCCAAGGCTTTTAAAAAGCGGTATAAGCCTGAAAGTCTATATAGTGGCATCTGTAAAGAGTCATCATATATTTAAGACGATTAACTGTATTAAAGAAATATTATAACTGTATAAAAGAAGATTAACTCTCTATATAAAAATATTGGATTTTTGTGTAACATTCAGGAAAATAAATAAATAAAATTGTATGTTATTTCTTCTTGTGAACACTTATGCTTCCATGTATTTGACTTACCATCCCAATGTTATATAATGAAATTAGTGTAGCAGTAAGGTTAGAATATTATGAGAGAGTTAGGGCACTGTTAACATTTTCTATCTTTTTGAGATATTCATGGTTGCATTTGAGGTTGTTTAGTTTCGAATATAACAAGTTGTAGCTCAAACATATCTATTTCACAAGCTAATCAAACTCCTAATTCATCATAGATGGGTCTTAGAATGAGGATGATGCCATTGATTCTTGAGACGCCTTTCGAAAGAAATCTGCTCAATATATTATATATTTAAAAGTATTTATCTTTCTTTGTCACACTTTCTCAGCAATTGATTTATATTTGTAGAAGCTAATTATTCACTTTGGATTAAAAAATTGCACTCTTATAGAATGAATTGTAAACGTTGTCGAACAAAAATTACGGATGGGAAAGCGCAATAAGAGTGAAACCTATCCATAGATGCAGTTTTACGCAATGGGAGTGAATTAGAAGTGGTTGGAAACGTCCCCTACAAGTAATTTCTATTTATTTGAGAAATTATTAATCATTAAATATAATATTCATTTTTGTCCATTGCGGTATGCGAAGAAGAGTTCGTTCTCGAATTGGAAACGTTCTCGAATCCACCAATTACACTTCGAATAACGAAATCCAATATTTTTACTGATTTTTCATTAAAATAGTTATGGTAGATAAAGAAACTTGATTTTCTCAAAATAATGGTACTAAAAATAATTCGATCTGATTTTTTTCCAAACTGCTAATTTCCCTGCTAATTCATTACAACAAATTATATTTCCATACAAATATCTGTCGATCGTCCGACTGCATAAAGAATCTGGACTCATCGGTGGATAGGACATTGCTACATTCGCCAATGGTCCAAATGGCGTATTATGACACCATTAGAGACGGGCTGCTCTTTGCCTCGCAAACAATGGGGCATTAGATGGTTTGCTTCCGCGGATAAAAGGCATGTGCGTGCAATCTCCTTCTATATTTTAGAATTTATTACTATATATATTAAAGTCTGTAGGGGGTCTGGGTTTTGGTTTGGGAAAATTAGGGCAGGCTTATAACTGGCGGGATGAGCGCTACCGCAGTTAGAGCAGGTGTATAGGGGTGCTTTTTACTTTTAAGCATTCGATAGTTTTGTGGGGGCCATCGCGTTTGACGCATTTAGGGGAGAGGTAGCAGGATTGGGCACTATGATGAAATGTTTGGCACGAAAAACGTTGGACCGTTTGGTTCCCTCGAAGGTATCTCTCAATTTTATATGTATTCCTAGAATTTTTTTGATTTGATATATAACAACATTATCAGGGGTTTTGGGACATTGTTTGTAGAAGAGGAACTTCGAAATTTTATTTGTACGGGACCTTCATAATGCTGGGTTACACAATTAAATTTAATTTTATAATTTAATATTTCATTTCTTATATCAGTGTCCGTTGGGAAACAGAGACCTATGATACCACTTTTAAGGGTTTCTCTTAATTTAACAGGAATGTTCAAAAATGGATTTTGCCATCAGTTAATTTAAGTTGGACTGCAATGTATTCATCTCTCGTGTGGACTTGAATTTTAACTAGGATGATTCTCATGTTGCCTTTATGGAAGGAGCTACAGAGCTACAGTTTTAAGATCATCTAAGTAATCGTGCCATTTAGCAGCTGGGACAATAAAAAAGGGGGGTTCTTTTTTAGGGACAGTGTCCTTCATCCGCTTATCAGACGCTGGTACTTTAATTTCAAACACATGCTTGAACGTGCTAAAGGGGAGGGGATTTTATTTTCTTAGTGCTTTGCACGGTTTGAAAGCCGTCTTGGCCGATAAGGGGACGCTTTTTAGTATTAAAATTAAAATTGGAGTTTGAATTAAGATTAGAGTTTGAATTAAGATTAGAGTTAGAATAAAGATTAGGGTTAGAATTTATATTTGAATTTGCAGTAAAAGCAAAGGGAGCAGGGTTATTGTTGCCTTCAAAAAAAGTAGATTGCGCCACTGGAACGGCAAATTCGAACTGAGCTGGGTGACAGGAATCTGAGTTAAAAATTCAGAAAAAGAAATACACTCCGCGAGAGGAACTCACGGGGTCTCACCATCATCAGGAACACTTGAAGTATCCATGGCAGATTTCCTATTCAAATCCAAGTGTGGCCATTTGGCGCGGATCTTGTTTCTTTCCTCGGATGAGATCTCACTCGGAGGATCCTCCGCTAAGTCGAGAAGCTCATCATAAATCATTTCCAAAACCTAGAATTAATCCACAGCGGGTTCCTTCTGTATTTCCGCAATCTGACAGAACTGTTCTTTATACTTATTGTAATCAGAAACGGCTTTGTCATGTCCAAACATCTTCTTGAACTCATTAAACTTTGGTACACGTTGTGGCTGAGACATTGCAAAAGCAAGTGCGAAAAACGAGTCATGAGGAGCTCAGTGCGAACAAGTCCTTCCTCGACCAAGTACAACGACGTCATCAGTAGTGTCGTACAAGACAGAGCACCAGGCGCGAAGCGCCTTTAATCTCCAGTTTCAATATGTGGTTCTTATCGTCAAACTGTGACATTAATTCAGTGACCCTAATTGGAGGTTCGAGGTTTTTATTTACTACTTTTTATTATTTATCCTAGCTCCTAGTGTGGCAGTTTGTTGCACATTTAGAGTTTAAGCAGTTTGGGGGGTTGATGCAGATCTAAGGGTTACCTAGCGTTTTGGCAGATTAGTGTTTAGAATATATATATATATATTTTTTTATAAAATAATAGTCGCGAGTTTTATTTAAAAATCAGATGTTTGAGGTGGGATCATTTAATTCCGATTATCGATGTTTAGAACAGCGCGGGGTCTCTTACGAGATTTGGCCTTGCGATGATCATAGTCATGCAGATTGAATAACAGTTCGTTTGGAACGGATGGCAAATTTCTGTAAAATTTAAGCGCTAGCTTTTTAATTTGGGCTCTAACAGTTTTTATTTTGAAGTCATTCCTAATTACCGAGTTTCTTAAGTACCTGGGAGCTTTCCTGATAATCCGTAGGATTTTGTTTTGTTTTGTTTCTAGGAGGTCTATTGTAGTTTTACAGGCATATCCCCATACGGGAGCTGCATACAGCATTCCCGGGCGGATGACCGATTTATAAATTAGGAGTTTATTTTGATAACTTAGATTTCCGTTTCCTATCATTGGGTATAAGGCTCCTGTGGCCATATACGCTTTTTTGATTAAGTTCGTTGCGTGCTGTTTCCAGGTTAGGTGGGAATCTATCGTTACACCTAGGTATTTAGTAGATTTTTCCGCTTTTAGGGCATGGTTGTTTATGTACAGAGGCGGCGGAGGTTTACGTTTTCTTGAGAAATAAATCCAATGACATTTATTGGGGTTTAATTTTATTCGCCATTTTTCCAGCCAAGTTTGGAGTATGTCTAAGTGCTGTTGTAGCTGTCTGTGCATTACTGAGACATAGGGGTGTTTTGCAAGTATCGCACTGTCGTCTGCATAGAGTGCCAGCTCTGTGTTTGGAGTCCTAGGGATGTCGTTCAGGTATATGTTAAAGAGTGTCGGGCCCAGGATAGAACCTTGCGGTACACTACTTTTAATGAGCTTGGGTGTAGATAAGTTACCTCCAACTCTGACTTGAAAGTGTCTGTTATTTAAGTATGAGATTAAAAGTTTGACAATAGCGTCAGGGACTTTTAAAGTGATCAATTTGTACGCTAATCCACAGTGCCATACTTTATCAAAGGCTTTTTGTATGTCCAGAAAAATCGCAGCTGTGGGTGTCTTGTTATTGAGACCAGAAGATATGTACTCTACCACTCTCAGCAATTGATGAGTGGTGGAGTGCTTTGGCCGAAATCCAAACTGCTCCGGAATGATAATGTCATTCTCACTAAGGTGCGTGTTCAGTCTCTTAAGAATAATTTTCTCAGTAATTTTACTAAGTGTCGGTAGCAAGCTAATTGGTCTGTAGTTGGCTGGAATTGTGGCATCCTCACCAGGCTTATGGATTGCTATAATTATCGCTTCCTTCCATTCTTTGGGAAAATAGTTTAGTTTTAATATTTTATTTATTAAGATTGTCAAGTAACATATTACGTTTAAGGGTAGGTTTTTAACCGCTATATTTCTGATTTTGTCGGGCCCTGGGCTTTTACGGTTTTTGAGATTTTTAATGATTTCTACTATCTCCTGCGGGGTGGCTGGGCTAATCTCAGCCGTTACCGGGGAATTCCTGAAATTATTTAAAGTTTGTCTGACCATTCTTAGGGTGTCCTGACACATTAGATCGTGGTTTGGTTGGAATTGTTTTTCATAATGGCTTGCGAGCGCCTCGGCTTTTTCCTCGTCTGAGTACGCGATTTTAGCACCATCTATTAGTGGCGGGAGCTTAATTTGAGGTTTCCTGAGTCTTTTTGCGAATTGCCAGAGCGATACGTCTTCAGGGCTAAGGGATTCGATTAGTTCTTTATACTGTTGCTGCTTTTCTGCGACAATTTTTTCCCTGACTTTGCACGTGAGTCTGTTAAGCTCCCTTTTAAGGGCGGGGTCTCTGTTAGCCTGCCATGTCTTACGTATTCTATTTCTTTGCCTGACTAATTGTTTGACATGGTGGGAAAGTGTGGGCATTTTTGGAGACTCACGATGTGTTGTGGCAGAGGCAA
This sequence comes from Amaurobius ferox, assembly GCA_951213105.1. NCBI lineage: Eukaryota > Metazoa > Arthropoda > Arachnida > Araneae > Amaurobiidae > Amaurobius > Amaurobius ferox. The sequence goes on from OX578151.1 coordinate 119,691,639, forward strand.
TTGCTCTCTTGATTTCTGTTGTGAGTGTGTGCGTGGCAGAGTCAATATCCGCCGTGCTCATTATGTTAGGTACTGCTAAGTGCGGCTCGAAGAGTGCTCTTTTGAATACTTCCCAGTTGACCCTCTCTTGTCCCAAAGAGGCTGGAAGAGGTGTGTTCAGGTCGAATGTCACCAGTACCGGCAGATGATCCGAGTCGAATTCATCCAGGGTACTAATAGTGTGAGCGTAATCTATGTTTCGCGTTAGGACAAAGTCTATAAATGAGCCGTTGGCGCCTGAGAAGCAGGTTGGTGTCGACGGTACAATAATGTTAGTGTTTGTCGTGTTCAGCAGTCTGTGTATCTGTGTACCGCGTGAATTGGCTCTCCTACAGCCCCACGCTCGGTGGTGCGCGTTGAAGTCGCCTGCGAGTATAGTGTTTGGATATCGCGCGAAAAGCAGTTCCAGTTGCGCAGCTACATCTACTCTACTCATATTTTTGACATATGTTGAGGTTAGGATAAACGGGCTAGTATTATTAATTTTAATTTTTATACTAGTATTTTCTATACCTTGAAGATTTATGTTGTTTAGTTCCTCGTGGGGAATATTTCTTTTAATGTATACTGCTGTTCCTCCATGGGGCGTTCTAGCATTAGTATTTGAGCTAAGATTATGATAGCATATGTAGTTGGCTATGTTTAGTTTTTTACTTTCTCTAACTTTAGTTTCCTGAATTAATAAGGCGTCTACGTCATTTTCATTTACATAGTTCCTAAGTTCATTTATTCTTGGAGATATGCCGTTCGCATTTCAAAATATTATTTTTAAGGATTCTTTTTGGGACCTAGCCATGACGGGTTTGATTCTCACTGTTATTTTTAAAGTCCGCGATTATTTTAAGGGCCTCAAAGACCATTACCATAGGATCGCTCTTTTTTTGTACTAACTCTGCGAACTGCAGCAACAGATGTTTTATGTCGTCTAGATTGAACATACTAATAAATCCTCTGATGAGGTTGATGATATCCTCCATCTTTTCAGCATCAGATTTATTAGTCGGTTCAGTCTCAGCTTCCATTTCCTCAGCCTCAACCGCGGTTTTCACTTTTTTGTGAGTGTCCTTTTGGAACTCGATAGTTTTTTGCTTTTTTTCACCCGTTTTAACTAACGGCTGGGTTTGCGCGATCTCTTCATCCCTGACTCGTTTATTTTGTTTCCAATCCTCAGCCTTAATGTCAAGCCTATCCTTTGCCTCCTTTGCCTGTCTGGCTTTTTCTATTTCCGATCTCTTTTTAATGGCAGCTGTAGCTGCTCTTACTTCCTCCAGGGTCAATTCTCTGGAGGTCGATGATTTGGGGGCCTGCTCTTGCACCGATCTGGTAGGTGCTGAAGGTTGGTGTCTTTTTTCCTGTGGCACTATGTGCGAGGAGCCCTGAGGGGGTGCCTGGGGGTTTAGTCCGAGGGCCTTTTGCCTCCAAGGTGGTATCTGATTTTTTGGGGGAGGGGGGGCATACTCCGGTGCCTTTCCTCTGTTCCAGGGGTTCTTCGGGCATTGCCTGAAGTTCGCTGGATGGTCTCCATTACAATTTGCACACGTTGCCTTCTCTGTCCTGGGTCTCTGGCAGTCCCGTGTGAAATGATCTTGTGCACACTTCAGGCACTTTGGTGGCATACTGCAGTTCTCAGAGGAGTGGTTGAACTGCTGGCACCGGTAGCAAATCTTAAAGCCCCGTGCTCTGAAGGCCTCTACCTTCACAGCCAAGTATCCTAACCTTGTCAGTCTGTAAATCCTCTGCCAGTCTTCCGTGGGCCTAAGGCTGAGTAAGAAGATCGGCAGGGGTAATCTTGTTTTTGTGTTTCTCAATTGAGAAACCCGGACTACATCTAATCCAATGGATGTTAGCGTCATTTTAATCTCCTCAATGTCATAGTTAGTTGGTAGCCCCTTCAAAACTACCTTTTTTGGCCTTTCAGTTTTTAGGTTTAAACTATGGAAGGGGATTTTCTCGCTAGTCAAATAGCGCTGAACAACCCTATAGGAGTCAGCGTCATTGGGTATGAGTTTGAGCATATCTCCTGAGAGTTTGCCAGATACTTTATTGCCTGTAATTTCATTTAGCTTTTTAAGGAGAGCCTGGTAGTTGTCTCTAAACTTTATGAAGAAACATTCTGCTTTTGGTTCTTTTTTTTCTACCTCCATAATATTTTCTCTAACACTATTTTCAACCGCTTTAGGTTTAGGTGAACTCTTAAATTGAACCGGTTGCGAGGCAATTTCAGCATAAGTCTTAGTTTTAACTTTTTCATTTACAGTTACAACATTATCACTAACCTTTTCATTTACAACACTATCACTAGCAGCATTACAGTCCATGTTATCATGGTCATTAGATTTTAATTTTAATTTTCTATCCTGGTTTTTAGTAGGAGTTCCCTCAGTGTGAGACTCCTCTATCCTAGCCCTTTTACATGGATTTACAACCGTTTCAGTTTTGTCAACAAGTTTAATTTCATTTATTAGTCCTAATTCTAACAGTTTAGCTCTAATTACTCTATCATTATACTCCTCAACTGAGTTAAAGATCACATAAATATCACTATCACAATTTCTAAATTTACCAATGTCACAGCAGAACAAAAAAGAATTCACAAAATTGAACGAACCTAGAATCCGGGAGACTTGGTCCTTGTCCTGTCCGAGGAGTCCATACTTGAGCATATCCTGGATATGCAGTGTCAGCACCCCAATCCTGCGAAATAAATGTTTCAATGAAAATTTTCAAACTGGAAGTGGTAGAGGAACTAGTTTTGGAATGTGTTGAAGACCTAGACTACTAAACAGGCCCGATTACTTGCAGCAACTCTGTGGCTGGAGATCTGGAATGTGCGAAATTTCTTTGAGAAACATCCTATTTCCACGGTAATTTGATTCTGAATCCATGTATCATCATCTAAGCTCTATTTATATCCAGTCTTGAAAGATAGTTGTTTCAAAGAAAAGGAAAAAATCTGAAACCAAGATGGAGAAATAAATAGGAGTTGAAATTCTTCATGATTTCCCCTTTCTTATCCAAAAGTTGATAATGAGCGCATGTCAGTCATCACCAAAGCTCTAAGCTCTATAATAGATTCTGAGGGGGAAAACACTTGAAATGAAATGTTTATCTCTATATTAAAAACTAGGTGCCGCAAATTACAAAATTCTTTTAAAATATATTTTTTTTCTGTCCCAGTTAGCACTGGACTTAACCTGTGGCATCAAATGATTTGAAATCTAGTATGATCAATTTAAACATATTGATATGTATCACCTCCGAATGTGGTTACAATAAGATGGAAATTTCTATGTCTTAAACAATTTTAAAGTGAAATGTTTGTATGAAGTGAAAAATCTGGTCTGACCATTTTATTTTTTTTATTTCATCTGCAATATCTAAAATGTCATTGTTGAAAACGTTTTCACCATCTCAAATGTGGTAATATGTAAGATTCATATCTCTAAAAGCGCAGTCTCAGTATACCAGAGCACCAAATCCAACCCCAAGGGCTAAAAAAACTTAAGTACACTAATTCGACAGTTCTGAATCCAAATATGAAATCCCTTCTTAAATTAACTCTTGAATTTGAAGAAATGACTTCTTAAAATTTGGCCTGATTTGCTATTTTTGTGTTTATAATCTCAAAGAATTTGCCACAACATAATGCAATTGCTTGGCTATGAGACTTTAATTCCTACAAGAATAAAAAGAAAACTGATTCAGCTCATGGAGTTATAGATGAGACCACTTCCATGATTCTGCTGAGGAGGAAAGTTAATATTGAGGTTTTATTCCGATTTAAAAATTCAGAATACGAATATTTAAGCCATCGAGTTAAAAAGACATGCCACCTGTTTTATCTTCAAATTCACGTTTTAAGCAATGCAATTAATGTAAACTTTGTTTATAGATAGATTGCTGGAGCTCAATTTTATGACTCATAAAATTCGAGGAAGAGAATCATTTCTTCAATGGTATGAGAAGGAATTGAAAACTTCAGATAAAATATTTCAGGTATTGAACTTGATAAATTCATTTGTTGAAGGGTCTAGGGGACCGTAAATTAATTGTGTTATGTTTGAGTTGGTATAGTATGTATGTTTTGATAAGGAGTTTTATAAAAAATAGTAATTTTTAATGGGATAGCAATTTATTTTGAATGGCTAGCTTGTGACTATGGATAAATTTGATAAGTTATTATATTTCATAATTTATCTATATAAGTAAGAAAAATAATACAGTGTTAATGGATATGTTAACATGTTATTTGATGTATTCACCGACATTGGATTGAAAATCAAAATAGCCAAAGTTGCGCAATTCCACCTAATGGCTAATATGCAACTGTCTACGGCGAAATTTATAGCTATATTGACTAGACATGCATATACATAGCTAAATGTAAATAAATAGATAGATCTAACACTAAAGCGGGTAAATGGAAACAAGTTACACAGTGAAATTTTTAAGCGTTCACAGTATAATTATTTTTTTAGGAAACGGAGATTACTGCAGAAATATAATTTGTGATTGAAAACTGCGTTCTATTTATTATAACTTACTGATCCTGTATGCAAAGCAGCGTTCTCGGATTTGACCGATTTGTATTGTAGGACACTTTTATAGTTAGTCCCAAATGGATATTTTCTCGGAGCGCCTAGCGCAGAGCGCTGTAATCTCCAGTAATGCTTCTTTCTGTATGAGTTTTTGGCATTATTTGAGTGCATTGAAGATGAGTATAGCAGAGTATGTGGAGGCGTAAGAGCTGGAGCCAATAGAAAATCAGCGTCGGCGAGGAGAGTTGAGGATTACAAGGATGGTGTTGAGACCCAATCAGAAGCCAGCCAGAGAACAAGCAAAACTTAATTCTGGGGGGTTTGAGGTTTTTGAAGGTCAGAGATGATATTAACAATTTGAAAAAGTTTGTTTAGGGGGTCATCATTAGTTTTAAGGGTTTCAGTGATTTTTTGGAATAAATTTTGAATATTAGATAAATTGAAGAGCTGTTCCATTTCTTTGAAAAATTTAAGGAATTGGAAAAAGGAGTTTGATGAGGAATTTTCAGAGTTTGAGTTTTTAGGGTGTGAAGTTTGTTCAGGTAGCACTTGGGAAATGCTCTCTCCGGCTTGGGCCGTCTCGGAGCATACCTGTGGTTCCTGAGCGGTACTATTTTTAGTGGGAAGAGGAGGAAAATTAACAGGGTCAAGACCAGGGGGAGAATTGTTTTTTGGAGTTTGAGAATTTTGGATGGGATGTTTGTTAATGAATTTTTTGTTCCTATTCCAAGGGTTTTGTGGGCATTTCCGAAAGTTTGCGGGGTGGTCACCACCACAGTTAGCGCATTTAGCTGGGCAATCTCTGCTTTTAACACAATCACGAGTGGGGTGGCCACCACCACATTTTAAACAACGGGGTGGGAGCGAGCATTGGTCGCTGTGGTGGTTATGCATTTGGCAATTATAGCAAATTTTTAAGCCTTTACTGACAAAATTTTGGACCTTAACCTGAAGGTAAAGGAGGTTTTTGATTTCTAGGATCCTCTCCCAGTTCTCGGAGGGCACGAGGCCGACCAGGAAGATGGGGAGGGGGGATTTGTCACGGTGGTTACGAAGCTGGGAAATTCTATTTATTTGGAAGCCTTGAGCAAGCAGGGCAGATCTAATTTCTTCTATATCAGTATTCGTAGGGAGACCCTTAATGACGATTTTCTTGGGACGATCGCTTTTAATGTTTATGGAGCTGAAGGGAATTTTGCCCCGGGTTAAATAATCTTGAACCTTCCTGAAATCCTCAACGGATCCAGGAGTGATCTTAATTACTCTTCCCAGGAGAAGGCCTGAAACATTACTATCGAGAAATTTGTTTAGATCGATTATGAGGACACCCCAATTAATTGAGGAGTCCACATAAACGGAAGCAACTCTAAGAGAGAGGTCAGGGGAGGTGTCATCAGTCATCTCGACCGGCACGGAGTTAAGGTTGTCAAATTTATTTGAGGTGGGAATATCAACAGTTTGAGATTTAGAATTATCTTCGGTAAGTTTAGCCTTTTTAAGGTTGGGTTGAGTAAAGCCCTCAAGGACGTTAAAGTACTCGTGTTTAAAGGATTCGTAGAGGGTGGGTTCGGGAATTTTACCTATTCCTAGGCTCATTTTATGAATGAAAGGATAAGAATCTCTGGCAATTAGAGTATCATAGTCAGGGTGGCTGGCTAAAAGAGAGGAATCTGCAACAGTACCTGTAAGAATCCTGTTCAGCATGGCCGCTTCTTCGTATGGGATGTCATCTTTTTCAATATCTTTCTCCAGCTTGGCGATGAGGAAGTCGTAGCAATTTAGATGGCTTGCAATTAGTTGTTCCAGAGGTTCTGTCCATTTGATTCCGACTTTCTTCAAATATTCAGTGCGGAGGTATTTCTTCGTAACAGTGCTGGTATTGTTGCTGATGCCTTGTGCAAAGTATGAGACAGTGTTTGAAGTTGAAGGTGGCTGCGAGGTGGAATAATCCATCTGAACCGAGGCAGGCGTAGTTTGATCTGTACCCGACATGCTCAATCGAAACTCGATATTACATGTACAAGCACAAAACCACTAAAAGAACGTCGAAATAGCAAGAAGGTAGGAGCTCAGAATCGTGCGACTGATCACCGTGGTGTCCACTCGTCGACCTGGAAAATCTGTGAGTCTCACCAACGACTCCATCCATCCCTATCGTGTTAGGACACTTTTATTAACGAAATTTCATTTTATGACTAATTCTCCTTTAAAATAGTTATGGTAGATAAAGAAACTTAATTTTCTCAAACTCACATGGTATTACAAATAATTCGATGTGATTTTTTCCAAACTCTACCCTACTACTTTAATACAAAGATTTATATTTCCACACAATAATTTGTCGAATGCCCAACTGCAAAGCGAATCTCGACTCATCGGTAAATAGAACATTGCAACAATCGTCTATGGTCCAAATGACGTGTTCCTGACCCCATCATATACGATCTATTCTGTCCTTTTGCAGACAAAGGAACAACATATGTTTTGCCTCCGCGGATGAAATCTATGTGCATATAATCTCCTTCTCACAGTAATAACCGATAGAGGCCTACCAGTAGCTGCAGCGAGGATAGCATGTAAAGCAGGTGCTGTTTCTTGCCTGTTGAGTTAGACTAATAACGCTAAGTAGAGGTCATCGGAAGATGTAGTAACTCAGATGTAGGACGACCCAAGCCTGGACTTCTGCTTTTTCCTCCTCTGTTTTAGAAATGTGTCCATAAGCGTGAAATCATAGAGGGGCGGACTCAGCAACCTCTCCAATAACTTGGACGGTTTGCTATCTCTGCCCATCATCTAAACGCCTTCTTTGGGACATATCCAATGATATTGCTATTTCAGAATTTCACCCTTAATGTCCGTAGTAGAAGTAAGGACGTCCAGAAAGTAACACCTACTTCACCAAGACACACATTGACGTATTTTGCACAGAGCCAATTGCTTATATACACGTGTATCTATATTTTCGAAGTATGCAAAATGTTTTGTCCAATAAAATTCATTCGTTCACTCGTGATCTGAGAATTTGCATTCTTTTCTCATTTTTTGGAGGGAGTATAAATACCAGTTTTAAAGTTAAAATTGTTAATGTAATGATTAATGTATTTACTTTTAGATATGGTAATTGCGCTTGCACTTTGGGTGAAATAGGTGGATTATTGCTACACAACCATCAATTGCATTACATGCGATTTACGGTAGTATATATTTTATTTATACCAAATTTAATAGATTTTGTGACGTAGACAGCGTACTACCTTTCAGCCATAAGAATTTCTTATATGGCAATAATACATTTTATAAAACTTACGTTTATAATTTTAAAGATGGAATATGCAAAACTGTTTGGAAGAAACTGGAATTTATCATTTCTGTTTCTTCCAAACTGGTAATGGGAATGATCTGAATTAAAAAATTACCTATAGATAAATCATATAATAGTTTATAAATTAGTATAATAATATTATAATAGTTTATAATAGTATTATAATTAGAATTAATACATAATTTTTATTCGTTTAAAATAATAATGGTATGGTTAAAATAACGTTTAAAATAATAATGGAGCTATATTGAATGTATTAATTAAGATGCGCTTACTTTCTTCGATATCTTTTCTAGTGCTCTAGAACAGGCTACAATTCATTGAAGAACATATTTCAGCAAAAAAGTAATTTAGGGAATTTCTTTCATCATTATGACAAAACAATCATTTGCAATTTTTGTAAAATCACTCAAAATGAGTATATGATTGCACATTAAGGAAAAAGTTGTTATACGATAAATATAAAAATCTATTGTATCGATTTCGTATTTATACCTTTATAAGTAACGTATATGTGTGGATTGATAGTAAATATTGATGAATCATAAAATTGGTTATCGATATCGACAAGATTATCAATAATTCACTATTATACAAGGTATATGGAGGTATATTGAACGTATTAATTAAGATGCTCTAACTTTCTTCGATATATTTTCTAGTGCTCTGGAACAGGTTACAATTCATTGAAGAACAGATTTTAGCAAAAAAGTAATTTAGGGAATTTCTTTCATCATTATGACTAAACAATCATTTGCAATTTTTGTAAAATCACCTAAAATGACTATATGATTGCAAATTAAGGAAAAAGTTGTTATACGATGAATATAAAAAGCTATTGTATCGATTTCGTATCAATAACTTTATAAGTAACGTATATGTGTGCATTGATAGTAAATATTGATGAATCATAAAATTGGGTATCGATATCGACAAGATTATCATTAATTCAGTAGTATACAGATTGCTCCGGAATAGTTAGTCTTGTATTTTACGCTCTAGCCACCAGCCATTGGTTTTAGTTAAGTACGTTCAATTTGAACATGGATTTAAATTAAATGTCAAAGCTTTTTATATCAATTTCCAAGTAGTTGGTATTTCAAGAAACACATAAGGGGTTCTAACTTTTTATACTGTCCCCTAAGAATTTTTATACTGTGCCCTAAATGCTATACAGAAACTAGTCTAAAGAAAAAAATAACCTATGCAATTATCTCCAATATTCATGAATATATTTATAATGGAAAAAACGTAAACTACCAAAATTGGGAAAATTGAAATCAGATTTTCCCTCAATTCGACGATTTTCCATTATTTCGATGATGCTTCCTCAATTGTTGAATCGTGCTGCAAGGGCGAACTCCAAGTTGAAACCAGAGTTCTCTTAAAACATATCGGTTCAAAGTTATTTGTAGCTGAACTTGCATTTGTAATGAAAAAACTATGTCCGATTTGTTTAATAAGCAATAATTAGTGAAATGTTGAAGATAAATATACCGGGTAATTTCTTTAGATTAGTTGCTATATAGCTCATTTTTTTATTGAACATTTTTACTCAAGGAAGCCTATATAAAATTGCAATCCCTATTTTTATGAAAATACAACGATACCGAAAAAAAATATGATAGAAATTTCACAATTTACTTTAAATAAACTTTTAAATTATGGGTAGTCTTTAAAACCAATTGCTGAATCAAAATGTCCGTAGTCAACTATGCTGAAACACGGGATATAGCATCCCCGAACTCTGTCTATATTCGGTTTATAATTCTCTTCTATAGCTTTTTTGTTAATTATTGAGTATCTAGAGATATAACTCAAAAACTTTAATGCTATTAATATAATTATCAAGCATTTAGTAAACAAATGCCTCTATAACAGAAACTCACGGAATTATAAAATAACATATTGTTTTGCTCGAAATTCCTAAAACTGTACCGCCGCAACACTTCATGAGAGTCACGACAAAACACTGATGGCACACTCATGTCCGAATGACGTAGAATAGCTAAAGTGAAACTGAAACTTCAAAACAGAATTTTTAAATTGTTTAAATTATCTTCCATCTAAAATTGCGTTCATGTTGCTGATCATAGCATCCACGCACAGATTTTGCATTAGTCATGCGCTTAAAATTATGGAGTCGAAGATAGCTGCAATAGCAGCAAGATATCATGGTAAGACTGGCTCAAGGATTGGGAAAAGCGCCATAAGTGCAAAAGCCATAAGCACGAAAATCTATAGATAATGGTATCCGTAATGAAATTAGTATTTCCATATTTGGGGAATGCCACCTACATCCTTACAAACGATTTGTCATTTATTAATTATTCGAAGAACTATAACAACATATAAAATTATTTTCTATTTTTTCGTGTAGCGTTCAGACAACAAAATTAAATAGAGTTGAATGTTACTTATGAGTAGTTATCCTCCTATGAGTCTTAAATTATTTTTAAATATGTTTGATCTACAGGTCATGTAATAAAATTAATTCAGCAGTAATATTACAATATTATGATACTGAGTTGAGGGATCTGTTGCTATTTTCTATCTTTTTGTGATATTTATGGCTGCATATGTTGTTTAGTTTCGAATATACCAAGTCTTAACTAAAAATTAAATTTTCCACAAATTATCGAATTCCTAATTCAGCATAGATGGATCGTTGAATTAGGATGACGTAATTAATTCGTGAGATGCCTTTCAAAACAAATTAGTTAAATATTTTTCTATTGCTATCTTTGATATATTTTCTTAGCAATTGATTTATATTTGCAGAAGCTTATTATTAAATTCTGATTCAAAAATTTCAGTTTTATAGAATGACATTCTAAAATTATGGACGCTGTTGAACAAAAATTGCAGATGTTAATAGAGTCAAAAGCACGAAACCAATCCATAGATTTTTTTTTACAATGGGAGTGCGTTACAAGTTTTCGGAAACGTCCCATACAGGCGATTTCTGTAACTGTTATTAACTATTTGAGAAAATATGAATCATATGTAATTGTCTTTTTTTGTCTTGTTGTGTAACCTCCAGAAGAAATATATTAAATAAACGTGTTTAAACATATATCTTTCGTGGGATTATACTGCTATACTGCTCAAATGATATCTTGTCTGCAAATATTGGCTCATACTGGAGGTTAAATTCTTTTGACTAGGGATTCCAAAACCGGAACACATTGCATACTGGGACTGTAACATTCCTAATAGCTTTGATACATTTTTTAAACACGTACGACTTCAAGTCATGATAGTCTATGAGCGCGATAAGTATGTCATGAAGTGAAATGAATAAAGTATTAAGTTTACAGTCTTGTGCAAGAGTCTAAGGTGAGAGCAAGCCCTGTAGTTTATTTTACACACATGACACATTTTTGCTATGTGGTTATTACTGCATATCGGTACTGGGTGGCAGCAAGACACTAAAAAAGTGGTGTCAATTAGCTGGTTTGTTCGGTTTCGGCCGAACCGTTTATTAAAAATACATAAGTTAGCCAAAACGACTATTAAAACTTTTTGTGCAATTCTGTACAGAGATTTCTTTACAATTCGATTTATTTTACAATTTGCGAGATTTTTTTACAATTCGAATGAGTTTAAAATTTTGAATATTTACATTAGTTTAAATGTGGAAATCCTAAATGAATAATTTAATCGTCTCAGGAATTTGATGCTGAATCCATATCACAGTCATTATCTTAGCTCTCTTTATTACCAATCCTGTGAAGTATTCATTTAAAGTATTCAAAGAATTTCCAATTAACGTAGCTCTCGGGACAACCGAGGGCTGCCTTTAATACTCCAATTGAAAGGACGATTGAAAAATAGTACTGAATGATAAATTACAGAAGGGAAAATTCAAAAAGCGGAGTATGCTCTTACATCAAGATTGAGCCGATCACAATCTAGATCTGTCGGATTGCAGAATTTGGTAAAAGAGGTAAAATTTCTAGAGAAGTAAAAGAGAAGCAATAAGTGAGCGGGGGTCTAGCTGTGCTTCTTGGATTACTGGCTTGAATCAGTGAAAGACTGCGTTATAAAAACGCTGGAATTATAAGCTCATCGGTGTCGGCCAATCAGGAGACAGGATTTTATTTCTGCATTGCAAGTTCGCTGAGACTTGCATACAGAACACGAATTCTATCTATATTGTAGGGGGCATCTTTAATTTGGGTTCAGACTTGTAAATTATTCTAAAATTTGTTGGTGGTGGTAATTGGCTTTGAATACTAGGATAATAACTATAAATTATTGGTTGAAATCGTTAGTTTTTCTATTTTCAGGTATAGGGTTTGAGTTCTTTTTACGGAGCTTAGGGAAATCTTCAGGGTTGTTTTGGAAAAAAGTTTGCATAGAACGGTTTTTCATTTATATATTTATAATTAAATTTATTACTATTTGTATTAATATCTGTAGAGGGTCTGTATTTTGGTTTGGAAAACATTGGGCAGCCTCTATAACTGGCTGAATGAGAACCACCGCAGTTAGTGCAGGTGTATGCGGTATATTTTACTTTTAAGCATTCGATATTTTTGAGTCAGTCATCGATCGCATTTGACGCATATAGTGGGTAGCTGGATTAGACGTTATGAAATGTTTAGCACAAAAAACATTGGGAAATTTGGTTCCTTACACCGTATGTCTCAATTTTTGCTTGTATTACATGAATTTCTTTGATTTGATATATGGAAGTATTATCCAGGGCATTTATCGAGGGATGGGATACAGAAGAGAGGCATTAAAATTTTATTGGTACGGGAACCTTTATAAAGTTGGGTTATACTATTAACTTTAATTTTATAATTTAACAGTTCATTTTTTATTAGATGAGTGTTCGTTGGGACAGGGAGACCACTGATTACCACTTTTAGGATTTTTCTTCAGGAATGTTCGGAAATGGACTTTGTTATTGGTTAAGTTATGTTGGATTGCAATGTATTCCTTTGTCGTGTTGACTTGAATTTTAACTAGGGTTTTCCTCAGGTTACCCAGGAGGGAGGAAGCTACAGTTTTAACATCAGCTAAGTAATCGTGGCCTTTGGCAGCTGGGACAATAGAAAAGGGGACCCGGTGTTTTCACTTTTTAAGGACAGTGTCCGTTATCTATGCATCAGATGCTGGCACCTCAGGTTTAAGCACTTGATTGATTGAAGGGGATTCCATTTGTTTAGTGCGGTCTGCGTGACTTACTTGAACGGTTTAAAATCCGTCTTTGTCGATGAGGTGATGCTTTTTAGTATTAAGATTAAAGCGAGAGTTGGAATAAAGATCAAGATTAGAGTTAGAATTAAGTTTTGTATTAGACATTACATTTTAATTTACAGTAAAAGCAAAGGGAGTAGGATTATTGCTGCGGGTAAAAAAAGTAGATTGTATCACTGTAGCGGTAATATTCGAACTGAGTTAGGTGACAGGAATCTGAGTTGAAGCTACAGAGAAGGAAATGCTACCGTGAGAAGAACTCATGGGGGTTCAAAAACATCAGGTACAGTTGAGGTATTCATGGCAGATTTTCTATTCAAATTTAAGTGTGCCACTCTGAAACGGATCTTGTTTCTTTCCTCCGAGGAGAATCTTACTTGGAATATCCTCCGCTAAGTAGAGAAGCTCATCATAAATCATAACCAAAATCCAGGAACAATCCGTAACGGGTTCCTTCTGTATTTCCACAACCTGGTAGAACTTTTCGTTATACTTATTTTAATCAGAAACGGTTTTGTCATGTCCAAACATGTTCTTGAACTCGTGAAGCTTTGGAAGACATGGCGGATGAGACATCGTAAAAGTACGTCCGAAAAACACGTCGTGAGGAGCTCAGTGCGAACACGTCATTCCTCGACCATGTACACCGACGAACTCCCCAAATCCAGCAAAATACATGTTTCAATGAACATTTTCAAACTAGAAATGGAAAAGGACCTAGATGTTGAATGCGTTGAATTTCTGAGAGAAACACCCCACTTTCCTCCAGAACTTGATTCTGAATCCATATGTTATCATCTAAGCTCGATTTATAGCCACTCTTGAAATATAGATGTTTCAAAGAAAGTGAAAATTTTGAGACCAAGATGGAAAAATAAGTTGAAATTCTTCGTGAATCCTCCATTTTTATACAAAACTTGATAATGAGCCCATGTCAATCAACATCAAATCTCTATAGATTCTGAGAAAAAGAAATTCTTCAAATGAAATGTTTGTCTTTATATTAAAGGAACTAGGTGCAGCTGCCGCCGATTACCAAATCCATTTAAAATAGAGCTATTTTCTGTCAAGGTTAGCACCGGACTTAACCTGTGGCATTAAATGATTTGTAATTTAGTATGATTATGTAGATTACATAGATATGCATCGTCTCCGGATTTGGTTCCAATCGGATGGAAATTCTATTTTTATACAATTTTGAAGTAAAAAAGTTTATATAAACATTTTTCTCGATCAACAAAATCTAATATTTCATTGTTGAAAACGTTGTCAGCATCTCAACAGCAGTAATATTGAAAGAATCACATCTCTCAAAAGTTCAGTGTCAGTATGTTAGAACACCTAATGTAACCGAAAGCTGAAAAAATTCATCTACAATAATTCGGCCATACTGAATCCAAATATGAAATATTTTCTTAAATTAACTCTTGAATCTTGAGAAATAACCTCTTAAATTTTGACCAGTTTTGCTATTTTGTGTTTGTAATCTCAACGGTATTGCCACAACATAATACAATTGCATGGCTATGAGACATTAATTCCTGAAGACATAATAGGAAAAGTGTATTCAGCTCATGTAGTCAGATATGAGACCACTTCCATGATTCTGTTGAATAGGAAAGTTAATATTGAGAGGTCGTCCAATTTAACGTCTTACATACAACGTCATCACATCGCCATTTAACTTTACCGATAAATATATGCCACTGGACCTATCTACCGCGAGAGGTCATTTGACCCGTGTAATAGATTGTGTGATGAAACTATTTTTGCTGTTGCATCAGGATTTTGCTGTTTTGCATTACACTTGTTGATACATATTGAGTGTTAGATTTCATTTTTAGCTCAGTTATAGTGTTATTTTGTAAGTCAATAATTCTTATAACATTATTGTATTGATAATTCTTATCCCAAGAATATTGAGAAATTCGAGATATTTCAAATTATTAGAAAAAGTAAATAATATAGTTGAAGAGTGTTCGAGATCCAGTGAAGAGGAACTATTTGAAAGTGAAATGGATAACATGGAACAAACAACGTGATGAATCATTTGACTTTGCGGACGGATACGAATCCTCAGTTACAGATGATCAAGAGGAGAATATTTTGAATACGCGTAGAGGACAAAAGAGAACGATATCGTTATTGATTTCCGAAAGTGAAAGTGATGTGCAGAGGATCGATATATCGAAATACGTATTTTCAAGATGCACAACAGAAAGAACGAAAAGATATACAGGAAACGTTAACAAATTCAGGATCAGTTTCATGTGTGAGAAAAAAGTGCCAAATAAGATATTGCAAAGAAAACAAAACTACAAAAATCTGTTTCAAATGCAAAAAATATGAGAGTGGGAAATGCAACTTCCAGGACTCAATCATCTGCAAAATATGCGCTGAACATAAATAAGGTTTGCACATTGTTTATTTCAAAAGTCAGGAATAAATGGGGATTTTGTTCTCTTATTTTTATTCATTTTTTATTGAATAAATAAAACAATTAGAACCGTTATTTGGACAAAATTGTTTTCTTTATCCACTCAACTGTACTAAATGGTATATTTTTGCTATACCTACAACGTAAAATATATGAATTTTGAAGACGGATCATTTGACCCGCTGTGGTAGAAATAGGTATACATTAAATATCGATAGATTAAGTTTTAAAAATTCAGGATATGAATAAAGCCATGCAGTTAGAGAGACTTGATTACCATTTATCTTCAAATTCACGTTTTCAACAATTCAATTAATGCAAATTTTGTTTATAGGTAGATTGATTGAAGCTGAATTATATGATCTATAAAGTGAGTTAGTCCTTTTCTTCCATGGCATGACCAGAAATTGAAAACTTGAGATAAAAAGTTGTAGGTATTAAATTTGATAAATTTAGTTGTTAAAGAGTTTAGGGGAGCGTAAATAAATTGCGTTATGATAGGAGTTTGTATAGTATTCAGGTTTAGACAAGGAGTCGTATAAGGAATAGGAATTTCGAATGGGAGGTTTGTATGGTTCGCATGCAACTGTGGATATTTGGAGCAGATGGGAGGGTCGACTGAAAATGGTGCCCGCCAGTTCCTGTTTCACATGCTCTTATTCTAGAGATCCCAAAACGCTTAAATCCATCAAAATTTAGAGTTTCGATTTTCAACCATGTTATTCGACATATATTTCGATCACCACATATTACGTTCTGTTGACATTACCATGCATTGTTGAGACATATATAGCATCACAGAGTTCCAGTCACGTGGGTGTTTAACAGAAAAATTAACAACGTACAATATTCAACTTAAGTCATCTTTATCTTCAAAATGCTTGGTAGACACGTCTTGAAAATATGAATTTCATAATAAAATTTGCAACGAGTTATTAACGTCATGTGCAACGGGAAAGTAGATAAATTTCAAACATATTAGTGAAAGCATCATTCGATATGAAAGGGAGGGCAAGAATATTTTTCCAAATGGAAATTGTATCGTTCGGTTGTATACTTTATTTAAATTTGTATAAAAAATTAGGGTAGCGATACGTTAAATATATCAGGTATGGGCTGTTTCCCATAAAGGCGGATTTATAAATATAAAATTAAACGTATGTTTGCTATTTGATACTTCTTTTGTTCCACATACAAAGTTATTGTCATACTCTCCTATCATTTTGGTCATTCTCTACTGTTTATGGCCATTTTCAAACGGATAAAAATGTGCATGTTTCGATTTTATATAGACCAGGGTTTGTCGAAATGTTCAAAACAAAAAAGATCAATCATGCATAAAGAATTGATTATGAAGCACTTTCCAACAGAAATGCAATTTTATTTAAACATCTCTAAAATGCGATGCATTCAGCGTTGATATTTTTAAATTATCACAATACTACAGTAATTTATCATACTTGCAAACTTAAAACGTCATCGAAAAATACAATGATAGTTACACAAAAATAACTTTATTCTCATAGCTTCATCGAAATATAAATGTACCTCTCTATGTAAATTTCCTGAATATTTCATTCATATTACTTATATTCCAGACTGCAGAGTTAAATAATTTTGCGTTAAAAATATTTAGCAGTTTTTATATAACTAACTTTAGAATAGCTTGATTTATTTACACTCTGCACACTTTAAAAGTAGACTTCGTTGTAGAAATAAACAAATATTAGTCATCATTTGAAATAAAAAATATTGTAACTGCGTTCGCACAGAAATTAGATACACAAATATTACTAAAAAATAAAGCGGTTTTATAATGGATGCAAAACTAAATATAAATTTAAATGATTTTTACATATGTACGGTAAGAGTGGTATGAAGACCATGTTTTATTTTTTAATGAGTCACGTGATATCTTCATATATTATGGTTGTAATTGCTATTTCAAATTTTATTTAAAAAATACCAAACATATTTTGCAGAAATTTTTTTTTACAATTTATGTGATAATTTGAATGTTTCCTAAAATTTTCGAAGCAATTTGGAAATTTTAACTTTGCTTAAATGTTTGAAAAATTAAGTCCCATAGGGTTCAATGTATCTCATTTTCTTAACCCACGTTAAATCCCATACTTTGGATGATGGTATTATATTTCATTCCTAATCATCTTACAGACCGTCGCAACAACACACTAAAATATCATTTCGATAAAGTCATTTTTACGGCAGTTATCATGCGAACGGACAGAGACAGACAGAATGACCAAAATCATAAATCCTTTTCAACTGTGTTGCAAAGTGTTAAAAAATTATAAATGACGATATTGCATTTTGGGCTGGATTACGGCCTTAGAATATAAGATTACAAATAAATCTTTCTGATAAAATATTTCTGATTTCTTGTGATGGTTTTTTTTTTTTTTTTTTTTTCCAAAGACTTTTCAAACTCATTATGATAAGGAACTTGAACAACGTAATATGGAACAAATATTACAATAATGCAGCAGACAGCTGTTTCGGGAATGCGCTAGATCTCCTTAGTCAGTTACAAGAAAACCAACAATTCCGAAGTTCAAAAGATGAATGGTTTTCGTTATTATTGCTTATATCTATTGTTCAAGTACATTATAATTTCCACAAAGTGCAGTTTACTTATTGATCCTGTATTGTGTTTAGCCGATTATTGAAACAGTATGAAAATATTACAGGTATATTTTCTAATACCATTTACGCATTTTCAATTTAGCATAAACTGATTAACTTTTTTTTGTGTGTGTGAATTTGCTTGCAAATAGAAAAATCTGATGTGGGCAGCTTTCCCTGCAGACTCAAATTCATATTTTCTTTATTTCTTTAATAATTCAGAGATATTGAGTTTAATTGCACCAAATAACACTAAATTAGCATTTTTAATTCAATTTTTGTTTTTATTTAGTAAATGGACATTTTTTCGATAGAGGGTTAACAAAAATGCAAGAAATCTCAAATATCTAGAGAAAGGCTAGTTCTAAAGTATAATGAAGTGTGTTATATTATTTTCCTCGTCGTAAAATTGCGTATGAAACAGGGATTTAATTGATACATTTCAGCATACGTAGTCTTCTTTTTTTTTAAATTTTGGCGATTTTTGCAGGTCATTTTGCCATAAAGACAACAAAATGCTAAATTTGGAATTTTTATTTGCTCCCTTTATTGGACTATTACTAAACAACCAGCACATTCCTATGGCAAGCCGAAGACGGGCTAGCCCGATAAAATTCAGAATAAAAAGAATTAAAATGTAGAACAAACGAGACTCACATATCAAATATTCTATAAATGGAATTAATGGAGCCTCATTGGTCAGGTCAGGGTCTCAAATATGTGAATCCCGCTGACAAACAAACACAACATCAAGTTAAACAAAAGGTTATAAAAATAAAATAAAATATAATAACTAAATGGCAATGAAAATAAATGAATACCATTTTGTAATTTTGTCATTTGGGTGGAACACCGGTTTTGAGCTGCTCCGTAGAACCGAACCGATTCATAAGCGTTATATGCTAGAAGAACATTCCACGGAAGACACTGCTTTGGATACAGTATTCAAACATATAGGAAAATGAGTTAGAAAATATTAATGTACCACTCACCAAGCTTTACAATTTCAGTTTTTTAAATTTCATTTTATGTTTCACATAGAACAATTCCAAATGTATGAAAAATTTTAAATCACTACAATTTAGTGAATGTCAAAATCAAATCTGCAGTTCATTTTTAAATGAACTCCCCCAGAGTCCTCAGACAAACACTATATTTGCGGAAAACATACGATTGAGAAAAGAGCGATATCTGAAAACTTAGGAACGTCTACTCGGGCTACGGCAGCTGACTAACAGTGGGTGAGTCCCGTTCCCTTTCAGTTCATCTCCCTCCGAAGGGAGACATATTGGGTATGTCTCTCCTGAACAATACACCCGTACTTAAGATTGTCAGATTCAACTCGGTGCAAAAATGTTTCCACATCTCCCTTCGTTTATATATACAGAAAAACATTATGAGTTTATTTCGGATATTATGTAATTGAAATAAAAATATATTAATAGGAGACTATTTTGTATATACGCTGTCTACCTTGTGCGTAAGGATAGTCATGTATTGGCCAAATCAGATTTCCATCATACAAATAACTTCTTCGATCAGAAAATACAGTTTAAAGGAAATTTCGCTCCACTTGTTATGCATGCATACACAGAGCTTCCCACCCTCGTACACGTCATTCGAATCTTCCAGACTAAACTGTTTGAACATATAGCTGGATTTTGCAGCTCACGAAAAGCGTTCTACGTATAGTATGACTGTGTCAGTCACTCTGGAATATCTCTTGGTTTTATGTTTTAGAATTACTTGTGTAAACCTTTTCGTAGACATTAACATATGTGTAAACATTAAGACAGTAAACATTAACTTTTTCTTTGTAATCAATACATCGCAAGCGATTTTTACAGTGCTGTTTAATATTTTATAATGAGTGTAAATACTTGATAGAATATAGAGCCCATTGAAACCTAATAGTTTTACTTAAGCATAAAATATTATACATAATATATTGTATATATAATTATATTATAATTAATAATAAATGGTATTGAAATTTCATAAATTTAGCGTCATTTTCGCAATTTTAGCTTCATTTTTGCCAATTTGACGACATTTTCATTCTTTGTTCGTTCGTCAGATATCACATCCTCATACACACCCATACTCACACACACAGGCACCACTTTCCAACATATGATTCAATTTTGGGATGCTTAAAACGTGCTTTTCCGTCAAAAAGTCGAATTCGAATTTTTGGCCCCAACATAATATTGTTTATATACATTATACTATCAATGTTAGGAAAGTAATATATTTTGTACGGTATTTCTAATTTTTCGAATAATGTATCTATCTACATATAACATTCTGCAGTGATAACATCCATCTTTGAGTTATCATGGCAAACTTCACACTTTATTTTATTCCAAAACTCTTAAAATCTTGCTTTACTGCTAATCTTCACTTTTTATATAATGAGGACGAACTAATTATTACTTTAACTATATACACAGTATAATGAATACGGAATCAGATTAAAATTCCAGATTTTCTCATTATTTAAAAATTCTAGATTAACAGAAAAGCAAGATTTTAAGAGTTGAAAATTCAGTGTTATTTTGTGCAATTAAACTTAATTAAATTAATTATTAAAAAAAAGTAAAGAGAACTTGAATATGAGGATGCAGAAACAGTCCTGTGCTGCCTACATCAGATTTTTATTATTCAAATCATGACAGGATAACAAAAATATAGTGCGCAGTAAGCAGCGTTAAAATATTTGTCCCCCAAATATAAGGCAATATCATCTAAATATTCATCTTAAGCATTGGTCCACACTGTTATCACTTCATGCCAAATACATACATTCGAACTGCAAATTTATGTTGAAATTTCACTGGTGGACTTGCAATCACTACAAATTTTTTTAATTTTATGACTGAAGTGAAGTTTTGAGTGACAAATGATATTAGCCATTCCCATTTTCATTTGATTACGAAGTATATTCCACTGACTAAGATTACGCTCTATTGCCTTCTAGAAACATAGAAAAACTATTGGTCTTAGGGCAAAGTTCACGCGTGCGGCATTAGAATGCTTAAACTCTATCTCTGCTGACCAGAAACACATTGATGTTTAGTCCATTCAAGATCTGTCCACTCAACTAAACTTACAATATTCTATTAATTTCCCACTTTTAATATTTATTTAATAACATTCCAAACTTCGTCAACAGAGGCACTAAGCAGAGATTTGGAAGAAGCTAGCATCGAGATGATTTTTAAAGCAAATTTTTCTGTATTTTCTTAGTAATTATAGAACTTACTAAAGTAGTGATTGCAAACAGAATCATCTTCATCAAAATTTTAAAAAACTTTACATCCAGCCATTGTTCATCAAACATATAAACACTACTTAAGTATAAAAAAGTCATATCCGATTTAAAGTAACAAATTTGGCCTAGTTATGGACGTGGTCCAGTTATGAGCGTGGGTTAGTTATGGGCGTGGCCTAGTTATGAGCGTTACCTAGACTTGGACGTGGTCCTAATCAGCAGGATCTGACTTTCAAACATTACTTTCTTTTCATTTAAATTTATTATGATTTTTCTTTCTTTAGAAAGTAAGAAATGTAAGATTGTAATAATGAAACAAATTCAAACCATTCCATAAAAAATGCTTCATATAATTATAATATTACGCTTTATATATTCTAAAACTCAAAAGACTATAATATCCTCAACTCTATCAAGATTCTTAAAATGCCAAATACACCAGAATGAGCTTATTTGAAATGTTATTCTAACATTCAGTCTGGTATGATTATTCATAGTATAATCATTTCATCAATACATATCTAGTACAATTTTACATTAAATGCTGCAAATACGAACAATTATTTGACATCATGTGTGTCACTTGAAAAAATATGATATGAGCAGTACATAACTTTCACTACAAATTACAATGACTTTATTTCTTTTTATCGATATAATGGCGTACTTAAATCGACGGCACAATGTTTTTAACGTTGAAAAGTACATTAATATTTGGCCCTTTTCAGAATTACAACATCTAAAACTATAGCAAAGTACCCAATTAACTTATATTTCCTGCAATAAATCTTCAATTTGGCATCATTGCCGTAACTTGAAGGTTATTTTTGCCAATTCCACACCATTTTCAAGAAGTCGCCAAGTTGCCAATATTTCATCAAATTTGTCACCAAGTGTTCGGACGATATTTGTCACTGTTCATTATGTAATTTGTTTGCAAAAGTTATTTGAAAAAGGTGTAGTATCTCGAGAAAGGTTCAAGCTTGTATTCTAAAGTATACGTCATTCGATAATAAGAAATATCTTATAAAATGAATAGTTATTAACATAATTCAATGTCCTGAATTTTTCAATATTTTTCAATAATTCATTCAAAAATTGGGGGACTTCCATACTTAATACGGTGTCTAAAATCAATACTGTTCCAGTATTTACCAATGCTACTAATCGTACCAAATTGCGTGTAAGAAACACTCCATTTATTCATGAAATATCGCTTCTAAAGATTCACGAACGCACACATTTCTATAAATATACACACGGACATCACCTCAGAACGTCCGAAATGAGTACAGGGATGCTTGAAACATGCTGTCACATCAAAAGCTCGAATTCGAATTTTCGACACAGTCACAATGCTTTCCCTATACATATGTAGGAAAAGTAATAGAGGAGTTATGGAATGCAAATGAATCCTAGTTAAATCGCCCTCACCCTTTTTATGGAAATATATATTGACACTGATGTTCTATTAAAATAACAATAGAACTGCGAAATATTATAACAATTTTTTTCAGCATAAAATTTTAAATATTATTATCATATACTGTTAATGCAATTTTAAAACATTCGGAAAATATCATAAATTATAAAATTTCATAAATTATCTATGTAAGTAGGAAAATTAACAAAGTGTTAATAAATATGGTAACATTTTATTTGATGTACTCACCGATTTTGGATTGAAAATCAAAATAACCAAAGATTCACAATTCAACCGAATGGCGAAAATGCAACTGTCTATGGCTAAATTTATATCTGTATTGCCTAGATAAGAACGTACACAGATAAATGTAAATAAATGGCAAGATCGGCTAAATAGGAAACAAGTGACACAGTGAAATTGGGCAGCATTCACACTAAAGTTCTTTCCCAGGAAACGAAGATTTTAGCAGAAGATTGAGATCTGCGTTCTATGCATTTTAACTTGCTGCTTCTGTATGCGAAGCAGCTTTCTGAAATTTGAATTTCGACTGTCAAGTACGGAAACCTATCACATGAAATCTCATTTTATGACTAATTTTCTTTTAAAATGTCTATGGTAGATAAATAAAACTTATTTTTTTTTACACAATCTCCCATGGTATTTATAAATAATTCGATGTGTTTCTCTTCCAAAATCTACCCTACTGGTTTATTACAAAAGATTATAATAAGGCCGTTACATACAAATAAAGTTCCTTCAATAAGTTAAGTTGGGTTTCAATTCAATTAGAATGGTAAAAATATTGGTATAAATTTAATAATACATTTAAAGCTACTTGCATAACTCTAATCGACTAGGTAGGCCGATCTTCAGTAGGCAGCATACCTGACAGCAGCGTGGGTGGTTCGCGTGTAAAGATTGCTGAAATCGGAGTGATAGAACCAAAAACGGAAGCAAATGCCACTGATAGCAGCTGATAGACGAATGCAACATTTTCTCGGTGGCTGCAAATAACTTGTATACCCGTATACAAGCTATTTGCCCAAAAGTGATTAACTTCAAAGTCATTGACCCAAAGTCATTGACTCAAAGTCATTGACCCAAACGTGATTAACTTAAAACATTCTTATGATTACATATCTGTATTGTTGCTAACGTGTAATATTCCCTCACTTGAGGCTTTTCTTTTGAGATCCAGAAGGAGAAAACGCTCGTAAGGCTTTCCATGACGTGTATCTATTGTTGCCAGATGCTGAAGTACGGAGAAGGGATTCCAGATTTGGCGATTTATCGCTAATTTGGCGACATTTGACGACTTCTCGAAAGTTCGAGATATTCCTCGAAATAATCAAAATTCTAAGATATATAAAAGGTTTTCCGAAGTTTCTATGGAGTGTCTATAAAAGGAATCACCACTCAGTCGGAAAATAGTTGACGTAATACGAGTTATATTAAACTGTGATTTTTGCCAATGTTTTGAGAATAACAGCGGCTATTTTTTGAAATGACTTTCGACAATATTTTAAGAATAATATCGGTTATTTTACGAAATTAGTGAAGTATTATGTGTCTTACTGCATACTGTTCCTGTTTACGCAGTGCGTGTGAATAAACGTATTAGTTATCCAGAAACTTGGACTCATTCTGACATCCTGAGCGTACACCCACGATTCCCGCGGATACGTAGTAACTTTTTTCATTCAAATCCGTTTTCTCGAATGCTCTTCTAGCTAGTCTAGATAATAATGAAACTTTCAGAACTCGAAGTCTAATTGACTCGATTTCTTGAAGTTTTGTCCAATAAAATATTAAGCTGTTATGTTTGTGAAACACTTTTAAGAATAATAAACATTTTTCAAATGTATCTTATTTCAACAAGGAAAGTTTGTTCACATGAGTATCGGATTATTAATCAAACCAAGTTTCAGTTTCAGGAGTTTACCTAAACGAGTCGCCATAGGGACCATAGTTATATATTTTCTTTGTACAAGTTATATATTTTCTTTTTGCAAATTGGCTTATGCCGACCGCCAATTCAATTTTAATGATTATTTAATGCTTTAACATCCCATTAATTCGAAAAACCACATTTTAGAAAATATGAAATGACCATTTTATAAATAAAACATTAAAAAGATTTGATATATTGTATTCATAAAATGCTCTTTATGAAAATCTCTTTTCAATGACTTTTGACAGTTTTGTACTGGATATTTATACCCAAATTTGTTATTCTGTTTTCGTCTTTTCTTTGCTGTAAAATCGTTCTTTTGTTTCTGAAGATGATTTAAAATATTAAATAATAAAATCTAAATTCAGGATATATTTAAAATTTTGGTGTCTGAAAAAGAAATTTTATAACAGATTGCAAAATTTAGATCCAAAGCGTTATTAAACAAATGATATATTTTTCATTAAGTTATTTTTGTACATCAATTACTCTTAATGTATATCAGTTATTTTCCAAACAAATATGAAAATGAAACCATTATTATATTTTCTTTGTAAATTAAGAATGCGTTTATACAATTCTTTTATCCTTTGTAATTATAAAATTTTGGAAAAGGAAGAATATATACATTCGCGCTTCCATTGAAAATAATAGCATTCAAGAATTCAGAGCTTGGCGGATTTAGAATTGAACAACTTCAAAAGAAACAAAATATATTCTAAAGATACAGAAACTGCAACTGTGCGCTGGGTTTCCAAAATTTTGATCAACTTCATGACCAGAATCATAACAAAAAGTGGATATATTTTATGCATAGCTTTTCAAAGTAGTTGCAAATTTAGCCATTTTATGTGTATCAGTAGCTTCTCTCTGAAAAATTGGGGAAGGGGAGCAGCAAAATATTGCATTTCTTCAATCATCATTACAAATTTCAATGAACATAATAAACTTTTCTGGATAAACGAATATTCTAGAGGAACTATGTCCTATTTATTTTAACTTGTTGCTTCTGTATCAAAGCAACGTTCCGGATTTTTTTTCATTGGGATCGACATACACGCCACTAAACGAAATTTCCCATTATAAAAGCTTTCCTCTTGAAATATTTATGGTAGATAAAAAAACTTTAAAAGCTCTCTAAGCAAACTCGCATGGAATTATATAAAATTCGAATAATTTTTTTTTGTGTTATTGTGTTTCCAATATCTATTCAACTGGTTTACTATAACTAGACAAGAATATTGCGCCCTATAAGGCCGCTACACCCAAATAAAGTTCCTCTAGTAAGTTAAATTGTGTTGCAATTCAATTAGAATGTTAGAAATATTGGTATATAACTGAGTTGTAATGAAATATTTAATGCTACTCTAGCAAAACTCTAATCGACTAGGTAGGTCGTATTTTGCAAATCTCAGCGATGCCTTCAGTAGACAGCATACCTGACCGTCGCGTGGGTAATTCGCGGGTAGTAACGATACATAAAAATTGATGAAACTGGAATAATATAATCGAGAGCGGACACTGACAGCTGATATATTGTTGATATATTGTTTTTATAAAATGCGCTTTATGAAAATCTTTGTTCATTGATTTTTGATATTGCTGTACCATATATTTAACGAAATTTGTTATTGTTTTATCGTCGTTTCGTAACTGTAAAATCATTCTTTTGCTTTGAAGAAAATAATTTAAAACATTAAACAATAAAAATTCAAATGCAGGGGAAAATCAGATTTAAAGTTTTGGTGGCTGAAAAATCAAACTTTATAACAGATAACAAAATGTATAGAGAAAACATTATTAAAAAATTAATATATTTGTGATAAAATCGTTTTTATACAGTAATTACTCTTAGTGTATATCAGTTAATTTCACAAACATATATGAAAATTAAACCAATATTATTTTTTCTGTGTGAATAAAGTATGCGTTTATGCAATTCTTTTATCCTTTGTTATGGTAAAATTTTGAAAAAGGAAGATTATATACATTCGGGCTTCCATTGAAGATAATAGCATTCAAGAATTCAGAACTTGGCAGATTCAGAACTTAACAATTTAAAAAAAAAAAAAATTATCCCAAAGATACAGAAACTGGCAACTGTGCCTAGGGTTTCCAAAATTTGGAAATGTTTAAAATCATAGAAAAAATTTGATATATTTTATAAATGGACATTCTATCTAGTTGCTAATTTAGCCATTTTACGGTTAGTACCTTCGTTGATAAAAATAGGAGGAGAATAAAAAATATCCCATTTCTTCTTCGTCTCTACAAACTTCAATGGGATCTGATGGATTACTGAGGGGCTATTGCCTCCAAATCCCTCCTTTGACGACTTCACTGTCAAAATATATCCATTTCTGGGTGCTATATCTGTAGCTGCTCTTAACTTCAGAAATGGGTAAAGAGGATTCAGTGGCGGGATTCCCCGCTTCTCTTCGAAAGCGAACATCATCAAAACACTTCGCGGTACTAACACATGTCTAAAAATAGCCAAACGAGTCTGAAAAATTCACTAAATAATAATAATAACCCATTCAACCGATAACATTAAGTGAAGCACCTCTTTATATGCGTCACCTGACTAGCCGCCACTTTGCTATATGTTCTGAGAAGTGGTTAAATCTAGCGATAAAATGGTTAAGTTGGCAACCCTGGCCAAATACCTGCTGAGTAAGGCTCCTATATAGACAGAGTGGCGCAACCGCCATTGAAGCTCTTGCCGTAACTATCAGTTACTGTCTGCCTATGCTATTTCAATGGCGAGCACACGTTACTTGTCAGATGTTTGATACGTATTTTATCTGTAAAATTGGTGACTGTGGCATAATAAATGGCACTAATCATTGGAGGAAGAAGTTGGAAATGTTTAAATTTCCTCAAGATCCCGAGAAAAGAAAAATATGGCTTTATAAACTGCCGAAGAAATAGATAGATTCCTGGACATTCACCTGAATTGCGCAGTGTATGTAGTTTCATATTTTATGCTTCCTTTTGTCTTTTAAAAGTAAATGTATGTTAAGATCTTAAAAAGAAAGTTTGAAAACTGGTTTCTCAAAGCTGAACTTTCAATAAATTAAAGTTTTATAATAGTTAAATAGGATTTTTTCTTGCAATACAATTATAGGTTTGCTAACGCATTTTGGCATGAGGTTATCGATGACTTGTCGCCAAGATACCAAAATTTCATTTTAAAAGTTGTGTTTTTATATAATTATTGTACTTTAAATACTGTTTTGTATTTCAATTATAAAATATGTGCATTGATATGAAATTTTAACAATTGTTTGTAGAAATATGTTAAAGCTGCATTTAAAAAAAATTAAAATATGCTATTTTGATTGTCTCCAAGGCATTTTTAAAATTAATATTTTTTTTATGATTAAGTATTCAGTTTGCATACTAGAAGTTTACAAGCAAATATATTTTTGATTGCCTATTTCTAAATTTAAGTTAGCATAGACTTATGCTGCCAGATATTTTTAACATTTCTGCAGTTGCTATATTTTATCTGTAGTAATATGGATTGCATGCATTATTTTGACTTATTGATTTTCCTATTTTATGTAATTTATATTATTGATATATTATCTTGTCAAGTACAGTAAAACTTACGCTTTAAAATACTATGGCATTTAAGTAACATTAAAATTCGCATACCTGATATAGCTTGAAATAATTTCTCAAATTAACTGAATACCAGAAAGTCAATTCTCTATTAAGATAGATATAAGCTATCCATACAGTAAGATATTTCTACATGTGTAGGATAAATTTTAAATGCATTTAGAAGATCAATAATTTACCTTACAAATTTACCGACAATGTTGAATTGGACAATAGCTTTTTGTAGCTGATTCTGCACCGATAATGAATAAAAATATGATATATATGCTGAAAAATCAACCCAAACTTTTCCTTCTAATTTGCCACTGTTCAACTCAGGTATGTTGTACCTTTGATAGTAATCTTTCTTGAAACTATTTCTGTTTTCCCGACTATCATTTCTTTTTTTGCAATTTTCACATAAAATTTTAAGTTCTGGAATTTAGCAGATTTTTAAATACAGTCTAATTTAAATTATACCAAATTTAGTATTTAATGGAAGTTATAATTTAGAGATATGTTTCTTATTTAGCGGAGTACGTGCACATTGTTATATCAACTTTATGTTGAATTTAGAATAAAATACGTTTTTTGTTATAAGAAATTTGTAAATGAAGTTTCATTATCATGAGACTTAGCCATCGATATTATGCATATACCTGCACAGTTTTAATGTTTGTTTTCTTTGCAAAGTGTGCTATACTTTTGAATATTATGCAGTAGTGAATTTAAATATGTTAAACCGTGTGAAGCATGCTTAAGTTTGAGAATTCTGTTTTCTGGCAGACTAAAGTTTGAAAACATGTTCAAATGAGTCCAAAATGCTTATTAACTGTAGTACTAACCTGAAATAATTGCTCAGCAAGTATATATTAATGAGCTGGAATAATATGAGTGTATCGGCTGTTACAAAAAATATTTCAAGATCTGAGTAACTGGTTTGTAAATTATGAAAAGTTCTAGAAATTAAGTGCAAAATGAAAGTAATTTAAAAAGTTTGTAATTTTGTAAGTTTCCATTATTTTCTATGATGGTATAACATACTAATTCAACATTTAGTGATAGTTTTGCTCTCACTGTTTTCAAAAATTTTGTTTGTTATATTTTAAATCCTCGTTATTAAAGGGACATTTTGAAAAGTCCCAGAATGAAGCTCATAATTGGAGAAATTTGAAGCCGTGATGTGCAAAGTCATCCTGCATTACTCTTATCTAAACATGTGAAATACCCAAAGGCTGGATCCATTTTAAATCATCAAGAATTGGATGGTACAGATGACACAGAGGTAAATTTTCCAAACTTTTGTTAGATTTAATACTTAATATAAATTCTGTGGATTTCACCATTGCTGTGAAATATAACTTTCCTTATGCACACATAGAGATATAATAAGAGAATCATGATGAGAAGGTTGAAATTTTAATTGTATGGTATCTTCATTAGAATATTTTCATAGTGTACTTTTGCGTATGTTTTTAATCTGAAGATATCCCTCAAGATTTTTTTTCAAGTTGTGAATATTTTCTATATAGAAATTTCATGTTCTATGTGAAAATTAATTTTGTGCCACACTGTATAATTCAAAGTGTTTCTTCATCTCGCTTCTGCTTGTGGCGGATTCTATTACAATTTACCATTATCTACTGTTATATTTTTATTCAAGTTATAAATATTTTCAATTTTTATGGCAAGTATTTAATTCATGCTGAATTGCATATTTTGAAAAATATGTTTTTCTTGCTCCTGCTTTTGATGGACTCTTACAATTTCCGAATCAGGATTTTCTTCAAGTTGAGACCATTTTTTATATTGAAAGTTCAAGTTTTATATGAAAATTTAAAATTTTTTGCCAAACCTTATAATTTGAAAAGTATCACAATCTCTATCTGCTTGTGACGGATTCTGCGACATTTCACCATTATCTACTATTATATTTGTACTCGTTATAAATACTTTCCAGTTTTACATGACAAGTTTTGATTTCGTGCTGAATTGCATATTTTAACAAATATGTTCTTCTCACTCCTGCTTTTGATAGACTCTTACAATTTTAGAATTAGGATTTTCTTCAAATTTTGACCATTTTATACATTGAAAGTTCAAGTTTTGTATGAAAATTTATAATTTTTTGCCAAACTGTATAATGTTGAAGGCCCAGACCACACGACCAACCCAGGGGTTTATGGTAACAAAGTGTGTGGCCGGGAAAAAAAAAAAAAAAAAAAAAAAAAACTGTATAATGTGAAAAGTATCTCAATATCCATCTGCTTTTGGGAGATTCTATAACACTTTACTATTATCATATCCACTGTTATATTTATACTCAAGTTATAAATACTTTCCAGTTTTATATGACAAGTTTTAATTTCGTGCCAAATTGCATATTTTGAAAAATATGTTCTTATCGCTTCTGCTTCTGGTGGACTCATATAATTACCGAATTAGGATTTTCTTCAAATTGTGACCATTTTTTATATTGAAAATTCAAGTTTTATATGAAAATTTAAAATTCATTAAATTTCATTTGGCATCATTGTCGTAACTTTGGAGTCATTAATTTGCTCCATTTTAAAAAAGTTGCCAAGTTGACGATATTTCTCCGAATTTAATACCAAGGTCGTTAAGCTTATCAACAAGTGTTCGGACGATTTTTGTTTCTGTTCATTACGTATTTTGTAGTAAAAGTTTTTGAAAAATGTGCAATATCTCGAGAAAGGTTCAAGCCAAAGTTCTAAAGTATGTGCCATTCGATAATACAAAATTACTTATAAATATGAATAGTTATTTAGCAGTCATTTATTGTCCTGATTGTTTTTATAATTTTTTCGATCGATGGTATTTAACATTAAATTGTTTTTAGTATTTACCGACGGCAATAATAGCACCAAATTATGTGTTCGAGACGCTCCATTCTCATCAGATATCGCTTACACAGATTCGACAGACTCGTAAGCGCGCGCGCGCACACACACACACACACACGCACATCCACACACACACATCTACATAAACACACATACATCACCTTAAACATCCTAGTCGAATTCAAGTATTCTTGCAACGTGATCTTCTGTCGAAAGTTCAAATTCAAAATTTTAACTCCCAAGTATATTGACACTGATATTCTTTAAAATAACAATTGAATTTTGAAATATTATAACAATGTGTTTCAACGCAAAATTTAAGATATCATTATCACATAGTGTTAATGCATTATTAACACTTTCGGACAATTTCATAATTTATCTATATAAGTAAGAAAAATAATACAATGTTAATGAATACGTAAACATGCTGTTTGATGCATTCACCGATTTTGGATTGAAAACGAAAATAACCAAAATTTCGCAACTCAGCTTAATAGCTAATATGCAACTGTCTATGGCATAATTTATAGCTGTATTATCTAGACAATAATATACGTAGCTACATGTAAATAGATGGATAGATCTAGCCCAAAATGTCTAAATAGGAAATAAGTGACACAGTGAAATTGGTTCGCATTCACACTATAATTCTTCCCCATGAAACGAAGATTCTAGCAGAAATATGGTTTGTGACCGAATTATGCGCTCTATTTATTATAACTTGCTGCTGGAGCAGCGTTCTTGAATTCGGAATTAGACATAAGTCCACAACCTCGATTAAACGAAATCTCATATTTTGACTAATTTTCCATTTAAATAGTTATGGTAGATAAAGAAACGTGATTTCTCAAACTCACATGGTATAAATAATTCGACATGATTTTTTTCCAAATTCTACCCTGCTAGTTCATTACAAAGAATTATATTTCCACACAAAAATCTGTGGATCGGCCAACTGCATAAAGAATCTGAACTCATCGGTGAAAAGGACATAGCTACAATCGTCAATATTCCATCTGGCGTGTTTCTGACACCATTAGAGACGGGCTGCTCGGTGCCTCGCAGACAATGGAACAGCAGACGGTTTGCATCCGCGCATAAAAGCTACGTACTTGCAATCTCCTTCTATACCTTAGAATGTATTACTATATACATTAAAATATGGTGGTGTTTTGGTTTGGAAAACTTAGAGTAGGCTCATAACTGGCAGGATGAGCGCCACCGCAGTTAGCGCAGGTGTATAGGGTACATTTTACATTTAAGTATTCGATAGTTTTGTGTGAGCTATCGCATTTGACGCATTTAGGGGAAGGTAGCAGAATCGGGCACTATGATAAAATGTTTGGCACGAACAACATTGGGCCCTTTGGTTCCCTCCACTTTAATTCTCAATTTTATATGTATTCCTAGAATTCCATTGATTTGATATATGGCAACATTATCAGGGGGGTTGGGACATTGATTGTAGAAGACAACCATTAAAATTTATTGATACGGGAACTTTAATAATGTTCGGTGACACAATTAAATTTAATTTTAATATTTAATAGTTCGTTTCTTAGATCCGTGTCCATTGGGACAGGGAGGCCTCTGATTACCACTTTTAGGGGTTTCTTTTCATTTAGCAGGAATGCTCGAAAATGGAGTTTGTCATCAGTTAATTTACGTTGAATTGCAATGTCTTCATCTCCTGAATTTGACCTAAATTTTAACTAGGGTGCCTCTCATGTTGTCCTTTATGGACGTAGCTACAGAGCTACAGATTTAAGATCATCTAAGTAATAATGTCATTTAGCAGCTGGGACAATAAAAAAGGGGTATGGTGATTTTTCTTTCTTGGGGACAGTGTCCGTTATTCGCTCTTCAGACGTTGGTACCTCAGGTTCAAGCACTTGATTGAATGTACTAAATGAGACGGGATTTTATTTGCTTAGTGAGACTTCGTGCGCATTTTGCACTGTTTGAAAGCCGTCTTTGTCGATCAGAGGACGCTTTTTAGTATTAAAATTAAAATAAGAGATGTAATTAAGATTAGAGTTGAATTAATATTAAGGTTAGAATGTATATTTGAATTTGCAGTAAATGCAAAGGGATCAGGGTTATAGTTGAATTCAAAATAAGTAAATTGCGCCACTTGAACGGCAAAATTCGAACTGAGCTGGGTGACAGGAATATGAGTTCAAACTACAGAAAAAGAAATACTCCCCGCGAGACGAACTTACTGGGCCTCACCATCATCAGGAACAGTTGCGGTATTGATGGCAGATTTCCTATTCAAATCTAAGTATGGAAATCTGGCACGGATCTTGTTTCTTTCCTCCGATGAGATCTCACTTGGAGGATCCGCTGATAAGTCGAGAAGCTCATCATAAGTCATTTCCAAAACCCAGGAAAAATCCGTAACGGGTTCCTTCTGTATTTCAACAACCTGCCAAAACTGTTCTTTGTATTTATTGTAATTATTTGTATGTATTTTAATCATTTTTATCACGTGTGCGAAAATTCACATATTTCGGTAGTTCGGAAAGTGGATGAAAATTGAACTTAAAGATTCCATTACATTCAGATCTACATTAAATTGGATGATATAAAAATTTTTAATTTTAGATTTGAATTAAAACTTTTCAAATCTTCCAATTTCACTTGAAATATCTCATATATAAATACAGATAAAGTTAACAAAACCTGTTAATAATAAATAGCAAAAAATATGCTTGTAGCAATTCCGTTATAACAAGTGTTTGTTAAATAACGTGATTTTTGCAATCCTGCAAGAATTGACAGTATTATCTATGCTTGTTCTAACCTGCATTCTGCTCCCGCGTCACCCTTGCCCCCGCGCTTTACTTCGACGCCGGGTATTATAAACGAGTCACTGCATGTTCATCTTATTCCTGTCGATGCGTGTTATATGTCTCCAACCTATATAAAGGCAGTGATTGTTCATTTTATTTTCATTAGCATTTTCGAGCGCAATTGATGTTAGGGTTTTAAAAGTTCACTAATACTACTCACGTATCTGTAAAGTAAAAAAGCAAAAAAGAAGAGGCGGCAGTATAGTGTGGATTATATGAAATACGGATTTATCGAAAATCTCACAAATCCATCATCGCCAATGTGCCTTATTTGTCAAAAAACATTTTCACATGAAGCGATGAAGCCTTCTAGGCTTCAAGATCATTTTAATAAAATGCACCCGGATAAGAAAGACAAAGATGTAACCTATTTTCAAGACATGAAAAAGAAGTACGAAATTCAGCCAACTGTATCAAAACTTTTTTCATCAGCTTCTAAGCAAGACGATGAAGGACTTCAAGCTTCGTACAATATCTCATTGTTGATTGCTAAAACATGCAAACCACATACTATTGGGGAAACTTTAATTTTACCAGCAGTAAATGAAGTAATAACTACTGTGCTCCATAAACCAGCTGCAGATATTATCCGAAAAATTCCTTTGAGCAATAGTTCTGTGCAAAGACGAATTGATGAGATGGCTGAAAAACATTGAAGAATCATTGTGCAATCATCTGCAGACTTGTCAATTTTCAATTCAGCTGGATGAGTCCACTTTACCAACCAATGAAGCATTGTTATTGTCATATTTGAGGTTTATCAAAGATGAGAAAATATGTCAAGAACTATTGTTTGCTACGAATTTGGAAACAGATACAAAAGGAGAAAAAATATTTAATACACTGGAAAAGTTTGGTGACGAAAAGGAAATTCCTTTTAATAATATTTTGTCAGTTACTACGGATGGCGCACCGGCTACGACAGGGCGTCACAAAGGCTTCATAGCGTGCTTAAAAAAAAGTTCCTGACGTGCTTGCTGCGCATTGCGTAATTCATCGCCAGCATTTGGTTGCGAAAAATTTGAGTGAACGCCTCCATACATCACTGCAATATGTCATCAGAGCAGTTAATAAAATCAGAAGTAACTCGTTGAATGACAGATTATTTAGTCAACTTTGCATTGCCAATGATGAAGATTTCAACCGATTGCTGCTTCACACAAAGGTGCGCTGGCTGTCAAAAGGTACTTGTTTGACTCGATTTTACAATCTGGTTGTGTCTGTGATAGAGTTCCTAGGAAACAAAGACACGGAATTGCGCGACAACCTTATCTCATCAAAAACGATATTGCGTACTTGACAGACCTATATAAATTGTTTAATGATGCCAATCTCCAACTTCAAGGCGACGACTTAAACTTGATTAACACAAAAAATAGCGTTGCTGCGTTCGTGTCCAAACTGCTATTATACAAAGAAATATCGGCAAACGCGAATTCAATACCTTCCCAAATTTATCAGCAGTATCATTCAAGCACGACGACTTGCTTGTTTACTGTCAACACTTAGGAAACCTCCACAGTGATTTCAAGGAACAATTCCAGGACATTTTAAACATGGACATACCAGACTGGATTTTGGATCATTTTTCAAATGTCAACAAGCAGAATCATCCCAGTTAGAAGAAGAACTAATAGAACTGACGACAAATAAGGATTTAAAAATTAAATTCAAGAATGGCTACCAAGAATTTTGGCTGCAGAAGCCGAGTTTGCAACTATACCCAGGATTGTGGTCGATTTTTCAACGATTTCTGATAACATTCCCATCTTCCTATTTAGCTGAACGTGGATTTAGTGCTGTAGCAACGTTGGTAACTAAAAAGAGAAATCGGCTCCAAGTTACTGAACACGGCGACTTACGGTTGTTTTTAAGTAAAATCGAGCCTGATATTAACAAACTCCTTAAAATGCATCAAATTCAACCTTCTCATTAGATAAGTTATAAATTCAATGTCTTTTGAATGTTAATAAAAATACTTTTCAATATAATTAAGTATGCGTTTTAATTGTTCTCATTGAAACAGTGTTCTTTAAACTCAGAAATAGGATAGGACCATATCCTATCTTACGACTATAGTATATAATATTACACGTTTAAATATAATCGTGGCAATAGCTGTTTCAGATTCGCAAGTTAAAAAAATTTGGGAGGGGGGGGGCATTAGAAAAAAAAATCTCAAAGTGGGTGGTGGGCAAAAAAAGGTTGAGAACCTATGCTCTAAACCAATGGATGCAACATGGCAGGATTTACCAAAAACCTTAACAATTATTTTCATGGTAATACTTCCGGTACGAATGCCTTTTGCTGGATTTGGTTCATTTTAAATCACCCAAGGAGTAGATTTTTTGTTTCAGATTCATAGGAATAAATACACAAGATTGATATAGTATCCAATACCTGCAATAGCATCAAGAAAATGTGGTAGTACTGTCCCAAAGATTTTGAAAAGCGCCATAAGCCCGAAAGTCTATATAGTGGCATCTGTAAAGGGTTATTATTTATTTAAGAAGATTAACTGTATTAAAGAAATATTATAACTGTATAAAAGAAGATTAATTATCTATATAAAAAAAATTGTTTTTCTATGTAACATTCAGAAAAATAAATAAAGAAAATTGAATGCTATTTCTTTTTGTGAATTGTTATACTTGATGCACTTGACGTACCATCTGAATATTATATAATGAAATTAGTGTAGCAGTAAGGTTAAAATACTATGAGAAGGACTCGGTTAGGGCACTGTTGCCATTTTCTACCTTATTGAGATATTCATGGTTGCATTTGAGGTTGTTTAGTTTCGAATATAACAAGAGTTGTAGCTCAAATATATCTAATTCACAAACTAATCAAGCTCCTAATTCATCGTAGATGGATCTTAGAATGAGAATGATGTTATTAATTCTTGAGTCGACTTTCGAAACAAATCTGCTCAATATATTATATATTTAAAATTATTTA
Source organism: Amaurobius ferox (assembly GCA_951213105.1). Taxonomy (NCBI): domain Eukaryota; kingdom Metazoa; phylum Arthropoda; class Arachnida; order Araneae; family Amaurobiidae; genus Amaurobius; species Amaurobius ferox. The sequence goes on from OX578151.1 coordinate 119,728,769, forward strand.
GCTTTCTTTGTCGCACTTTCTCAGCAATTGATTTATAATTGTAGAAGCTAATTATTCACTTTGGATTAAAAAATTGTACTCTTATAGAATGAATTGTAAACGTTATCGAACAAAAATTACGGTTGGGAAAGCGTCATAAGTGTGAAACCTATCCATAAATGCAGTTTTGCGCAATGGGAGTGAATTAGAAGTTGTTGGAAACGTCCCCTACAAGTTATTTCTATTTAGTTCAGAAATTATCAATCATTAAATTTAATATTCCTTTTTGTCATATTATGTAATCTCCAGAAAAATTAAAATAAATAATCGTACGTAAAAATAATTATGTCTTTTAACATTGCTCAGCTCCGCTGGGTTTCCATATTTTATAAATACGCATGACCTACAAGCATGAAATGAAACTATTACAGCAATTAGTTTACAATCCTTCTGACGGAGTCTCAGGTGAGAGAACTAATGTCCATTGCTATCTTTTTGGGAAGGATTTGCCCCATTTTCAGGTTATTTAGTTATGAATACAGATTAATATATACAGATGTTTCACTGCTATCCCAGCGCCCTCAACCGCCAACCAAAGTTAAATAAATTATCAAGATTGGCACGCTTGACGATGGTCTGTGGCGGTTTTCGCCAAGACGTTCTGCTAATATAACCCTATTTGGCACTAAACGAAACACTTTGAATAATTTTATTCTATCATCGATCGCGTGTTTATACGTTACTACATTTCTCTTCTATTTCGTATTTTATAATCAATTATTTTATCTTTTATGGATTACTAAAAGAAGAGGGATTACGTTTACAAGGTATGTAATTTATTTTTATTTAAATGAAAATATTATTTGCTTTGCATCTCATATTTCATCCTATGACTATGTTCATCATAAAATGGTGCAGTATTATCAAGAAGCAGTGGCATTATTAGTTAAAAAAGCTTTTCCGCATTTATATAAAATGTATAAAAATTGATATTGATATTGAAATTCGATACCTTTGATAATGTATTTATGTAAATTTGTAATTTGTTATAAGAATATAAGTGCATTTAAAAAAATATATTAACAGCATCCCAGAATAAATTAAGAACTCAGCAATTTAACAACACGCTAGTATACTTTTTAGGCTGAAAATATTATATAATATTTCAGTCTTTTGGGTATGTTAGCTTGTAATTTTTGATGTATAATGATTTATAGTGATGTAATGCGTCAATTTTTTATTCAATTTATGATTACATGAATTAAATATATATCTATGTTTATTTATTTAAATTTACACAAATTACAGAAAAAGACTTATCATGTTTATAGTTTTAAAAAATTATGAAAGTACAGTTACGTAATTTATTTTTTCTTTTGGCTGCATTAGCATAAAATCGCCAATTGAGCGATAGTCGCCAAATCTAGCAGTCGAGTTCTTTTTACGTCATAGCTGCGATGGTTGGCTCCTCGAACGTTAGTGTCTATGCGAAATCCTATGTTAACAATGTTGCCATAGGTTCCTATGGGAGTGAACCTTCTGAATATGGTATTCTGTGGTTATGAATCCAACAACGTTTAGTTCGAATATACCTCTTATAGAAGCTAATCAAACTCCTAATATTTATAACAGTGATTCTCAAACATTTTTGATTTGAGTCACATATTTTAGTTATGAGTGAACGTTACGGTATAAACGTACTGACTGTCAGAAATACGCTGAAGAAGCTGGTGCCAATCAGCTAGCTCGGCCGAATAGGTTATTAAAAATATCTAGGTAGGCAAAACGGTTATTAAAAGTTTTCATGGAAATGTGTACAAACCAAAGCTCGCGAGACGATACGCCTCGGCAAGAATTCTTTAAAATTCGAATGAGTTTTAAAGTTTTGAATATTCAAAGTAGTTTAAATGTGGAAATAATGAATTAATCATTCAATCCTCTCTGAAATTTGATGCTGAATCTATATCAATCATTATCGAAGCTCTATCTATAGCTGATCCCAAAAAATAGAGTTTACAAGAAAATTGTAAATTTTTTAATCGAAAATGACAGCTCCAAAACCAGAAGTGGAGATTCATAGTCTACCCCCTACTCTCATCAAAAATTGAGGCTGAATCCGTATCAGTCATTATATGATCTCTCTTTATAGTCAATTCTGAGAAATGGATATTTCAGTGAAAATTTTCAAGCTGCAATTAGAAAAGGAACTGGAAGTGAAATATGTGAAATTTCTTTGTGAGCCACCTTATTTCCTCCAGAAATTGATTCTGAAACCATATGTTATCACCTAAGTTCTATATATAGCCACTCTTGAAATATGGTTACTTCAAAGAAAATGAAAATTTTTGAAACCAAAATAATAAAATAACTAGAGAAATAAATAGAAATTGAATTCTTCTTGAACTCTCCTTTCTTATCCAAAATTTGATAATGAACTGATGGCAGTCATCATCAAAGTTCTGTTACAGATTCTGGGCGAAAAAATACTTCAAATGAAATGTTTCTCCCAATATTAAAAAAAAAAACTAAATGCAGCGGCCGCCGGCAACCAAATCTTTTGTATTTTGGTATGATAATTTCGAATACATTGATATGTATCGGCTCCGAATTTGGTTACAACAGGATGAAATTTCTATTTTTTGAACATTCTTGAAGTGAAAAAAATAGTTGCATTATTTTTGTATGAAAATTTTATTTTTTTTATTGTATCTTCAAAATCTAAAATTTCATTGTTGAAAACGCTGTCGCCAACTTAAAAGAATTAATATTTAAATTAAATATTTAAATTTTATTGTTAAAAACGCAGATACAATTTCAAAAGTAGTACTATTTAAAGAATCATATCTCTAAAAGCGCAGTGTCAGTATGTCAGAAACCAAATAAAAATCCGAAGGCTGAATATACCCAAGCACACTAATTCAACCATGCTGAATCCTATCAGAATGTAAAGGCCGCATCTATCCTGACACAAATTAAAGAAGTATATAGACCACGAAAAACTCTAATAATTAAATCCTTAAATGTATACTTCATTAAGCTATAATTAATTATGGTCTATTACTTAAATTTAAATTATTTGATCACTAGTGGCTAGCATTTTAAAAAATAAACAGACTTACCCTCCAAGATACCTGAAACAAATCATATTATTGTTAATTAATTTGAAAAGGCTTGGATTCAAAGGAAGAGGCAGGTGTGGATCCAAAAATAACATTTATTAATATATATATATTTATTTATAAGCAAGAGAAGTGATTAATATGTTCATCATCTTATAAGGATGAGCCAAAATATTGTTATTGTTATCCATATTTTTTTTTGATGTCTCAATTTTAACAAAGATATTCATTTATGCTCTCATTTAAATTATTCTATAATAAATCATAACAGTTATATATATATATATATTCTTTCCATATTTATCCGGGGTGGCCTTAAGGCTTACTTTAATTTCATACATAACTCTTAACAGAGTGTTATCATTAATTGTAAATTTTGTTTCTCAAGAGTAATACTTAGCATCATCAAGTGCATGTTTAAGGACATTTATACTTAGCATCATCAAGTGCATGTTTAAGGACATTTATACATTTCGAAATTTACATATACTTAGATAAAAACAGGTGCCACTATGAATTAAATAAATGTTCATAAAACTTACATACATGATGTAGTTGAGTTCAAGAACTGGGCTTGTGTGGGTTGAGCTCCAATTATTCATTAGCAACTAAAATTATTTTTTTGTGTGTGTGTGGAGATACTATAGGCCGCCAAGTCGTCATCCTATTAGGGCTGCATTCATATACTATCACTTCCTAGTAAGTCATAAGTCCCAGCATGGTGCAATAAGTTGATCATTTGTGAGTTGATGAATCCACTATGACCTTCTGCCAATTATTAACAAATCGCAAACATAATGAGTCTCTGTGGACCAGGCACTATACTGTGCTTCAGTGCGTCTATGGCTCTAAGCCTAAAGATCGATTCTGTCCTTTCAATCACATAACAGACATTCCATAACATAGCCGCTCTCAAGGTTTAGCAGCTAATAATAGTACATGCCACCATCAATTGGTGAGTAGAGAAACCCATATCTGCACTCAATAAGATCTGAGGCCATATATGTCCTTAAAAAAATGGGCTCTATGTTATAGCCATGATACGGAGGTCTATCCGACCACTAGAGCGAAGTGGGCCTCTAAGCCTAAAGTATGGCTCGGGTCATCCGGACTCCTGTCCGTCTATTCGTACATACAAATTCTTAACCAGCATGGTGCGGCCCAATTTTTGCCGTCATCATTTCTGTAGAAAAAAGCCCAGAGTGGCCGGCGCAAGCCGGACTACACTTTTCGACAGCTCTCTCCTCTCTCTAATTCAATACTTAAATAATTTACATATGGTTCAATTAAATACTCAGTATTTGCTTTAATTTTATTTTTGCTCTTAATTTCAACAATTTTTGTCGTCAAAGGCATTAACTTTATTTTGCTCACTAAAGTAATTGAGTTATCTGAATTTTGTTTACCATTCTTCTGCTTCCTTAAATCTTGATAATTATTTACGTCTAGGGTTTGACTTTCCCTATTAACTTTCTTGGTTGTCATGCTCATCCTATCAGTCTCAAACTGATCCTTCGATTCTCAAATCGCATTCTTTTCTTGTCGACATATATCAATTAAAATAGTTTTGCTTTTCAAAGTATATTTCATTTTAAAGTACTCACCAGTATTTCTTTTACAACGTATTCGTGCACTTAATATATTGTAATCTTCATACTTATCGTAGGATTTTTCAATCGCTTATTGAGATACCTTGAGCACACAATATCACTATTTCTTTGCACTAATTGATACACTTATGCGGTGTTTTTGGTTTTGCACTATTTCGATCACCATTGCTGCAAACTTCTTATACGCTGTTGATTCATCATCACCGACGTCGTAGCTGAATCTGCATTCGCAAGTACAGTTCTATTCATCATCTAGGGTCACGTTGCAGAAGTAATTATTTCATAATCTGGACATTATTAGAGTCAGTTTTCCTTCCCAGCAATTCCTCGAGCACCTGTAAGAAGGGGAGATGGAATTCCCATTCTTTTAGGCCGGCAAACTGCTGTCAAAGCGCAAAATGTACTTGCATCGGAAAACGTGTCGGATGAAACACTGCCATTTTGGCTATCTTCTTGCATCAACTCAAATAAAAGATGCACATCTTCGTCTTTTCTATAATAGTAAAGTTCTATGCATGATTTTCATTTGTCGTAGGTTATTTGATCATAGTTGTCGAATATAATATCGAAAAAGCTTCCATACTCACTTCGGCGGGAAAACGGGGCCAGAGCCGCCGCTCCACCGTTACTGTTCGATTCTTATGCGACCTAGCTGTAGCGAGTCTGTCGATCGAGTGTCTTTTAGAGTCGTCTTAACCTCTCCGTTGCCGGGTCAGAGGTCGCACCTGATTGGCTACCTCGCTTCTCACTTTGACCTCTGTTGACAACCTTGGATGGTCAAGAACGTCCTAGAATGTTCTGGAAGAAAAGGGGGTCTCGAAAAGAGCCGCACCTTTCTGCACGACGGCACTATTCGAAAGATGCTCTTTTTTAAAAAAAAATGTCTGATAATTCTTATCATGACATTTCCCCCGTAGTCCACAAGAAAAGAGAAAAAAAACCACTGTCGTACGTTCAACTCACTTCATGTTTCCTCCACTTCTGTCAGTTCACACATTGTCAAAACTGTAAACACAATGTCTGGTACGACCTGTACCATGACAAATCCAAATATGAAATCCTTTCTTAAATTAATTATTGAATCTGGAGAAATAACTTCTTAAAGTTTGGCTTGTTTTGCTATTTTTGTGTTTATAATCTCAATGGCGTTGCCACAACATAATGCAATTGGATGACTTCAGAAGAAGAACCTTTGACCTGAAGAAATAAAAGGAAAATCGTATTCAGCTCATAGAGTTATAAGACCACTGCCATGATTCAGCTGAAGAGGAAAATTAATATTGGGAGGTCATCCCGATTTAAAAAATTCAGAATATGAGTATTTGAACCATGGAGTTAGAAAGACTTGCTCTTGCTTTATCTTCAAATTCACGTTTTAAACAATATGCAATTAATGAAAATTTGTTTCTTGATAGATTCATTGAAGCTGAAATGTATGACTCAAAGTTAGAGAGTGTTAGTCCTTTTTTTCCATGGTATGGCTAGAAATTGAAAACTTGGTAAAAAGTTTGAGGTATTAAACTTGATAAATTCATTTGCTAAAGGGTTGTAGGGGGGACTTAAATTAATTACGTTATATTAGGGTTTAGAATAGTATGTATGTTTTGATAGAAAGTCGTAAAAGAAATAGTAATTTTGAATAGGAGGTGTGCATGACTCGCATGTGACTATGGATATTAGGAAAAGATGGGAAGGTCGGCGGGAATTGGTCCCGCAGGATCCTGTTTCACATGTTCTTATTCTAGACGTCCCGAAACGTCTAAATCCGTCCAAATCTCGAGGTTCGATTTTCGACCATATTATTCGATATTTATTTGGACCACATTACTTTCTACACTGAAGAGCCAGAAAAACTGATACACCTACCTAATATCGTGTAGAGCCTCCACGAGTACGCAGAAGTGCCACAACACTTCGTGGCATGGATTCAACTAATGTGTGAAGATATTCTAGAAGAAGTTGACACCATGAATCCTGCAGAGCAGTCCACAAAGCCATGGGAGTGCGAGGTGGTGGAGATCTCTTAAGGACAGCACGTTGCAAGACATCCCAGATATGCTCGATAATGTTCATGTCTGGGGAAGTAGGTGGCCAATGAAGGTAACTAAAGTCAGAAGAGGGCTCCTGGTGCCACTCGGTAGCTACTCTGGACGTGTGGGGTGTCGCATTATCCTGTTGGAATTTTCCAAGTCCGTCGGAATGCACACATTACATGAATGGGTGCAGGTGATCACAAAGGATGTTAACGTACCCGGTCACATGTCAGAGTCGTGTTTAGACGTATCAACGGTCCCATAGCATGCCAACTGCACACGCCCCATACCATCACAGAGCCTCCACCAGCTTGAAAAGTACCCTATTGGCATGAGGGATCCATGGATTCATGGCCTTGTCTCCACACCCGTACACGGCCATCCGCCCGATACAATTGGAAACGTGACTCGTCAGACCAGGCAACATTTTTCCAGTCATTAACATTCCAATGACGGTGTGTGCGAGCCAAGGCGAGACGCAGAGCTTTGTGCCGCGGAGTCAACAACGGTGCATGAGTTGGTCTGCGGCTGCGAAAGCCCATATCAATGAGGGTGCGTTGCACAGTGCCAACGCTGAGACTTGTTGATGGCCCTGCATTCAAATCTGCAGCAATTTGAGGAAGTGTTGCACGTCTATCTCGTGTAACGATTCTTTTCAGCCGTCGATGATCCCGTTCTGTCAAGGTCTTTCCCGGCCGCACCGCTGTCGGAGATTTGAGGTTTTACCGGAAACCTGATATTCTCGGTACACTCTTGAAATTGTCGGAAATGCTATGCCCCATCTCTCGTGCGACGACTATTATTCCCCGTTCAAAATCACTTAAATCTTGATATCCTGCCATTGTAGCAGCAAGAACCGATCTAATAGCCTCCTCAGACCCCTTGTTGTCTTATATACGCAATGTCGACCGCATCGCGTTACGCTGATTGGTTGCATATCTCTTTAGTGAGGAATGACAGGCACTATAGTGAAGAGTGCCACTAAGGGGTTTCAACTCACTACTTTAGTATGTATTTACATCTAACTCCATTTGTTGAACAACACATTTGTTGAAGGTTGCATTGGTGAGTGGACTACAGCTAACGTATAAGAATACTCAACACATCAGAAAACTTAACATTTAATAACTGAAACTTAACAATACAGGAACTTTTACTTGCTGAACTCAAAAGCATTACAGCGTAAAGTTGCATCATTATATGCGTGCATAAGAATAAGCTAGAAAGTATCTGCCGCGTAAGCGACGTTACGCCAAGACTTCCAGGATATGAGACTTCATGCTTTAAAAGTTCAGACTTCGAGTCTACGCGAGTACGAGACTGTCAGTATACGAGACAGCGAGTATACTAGACTGAATACGAGACTGAAGAATTGCAAGATGCAACATTATAAATATGGAATCGCTGACATGCGCAGTATGCACTCACAGGACCGCAGAGTCTGTAACATCCCGCAGAGAGTCTGTGAAGTCCCGCCGAAGTGACGTCACCACATATCCATTATTTGCATACGCCCGACTGTACCAGTTTTCTTGCCTCTTCAGTTTATATACATTACCATGCATTGTAAGGGGCATAAAGGATCTGGCAAAGTTCCTGTGGATGTTTAATAGAAAACTTGACAGCCTACAACATAACATTCATCTTAAGTCACCTTTAGCTTCAAAATGCATGGACTCGTTTTGAAAATCCGAATTTCGCAATAAAATTTGTAATGATTTATTGACGTCACATGTGACGGGAAAGAAGATAAACCTCAAATATGTGAACGCATATTCGATATGAAAGAAGGGAAAGAAATTGCATCGCTCGGTTGTAAATTTTATTTAAATTTGAAAAAAAAAAGAACTTAAGTTAGCGATACATTAAATGTCTTTAATATTTTACACAAGGATTGTTTCCCATAAGGGGGATCTATAAATATAAAATTAAAAGTCTGTTTGCTTGTTTGATACTTTATGTATTCCACATACAAATCTAGAGTTTTGGATGGATTTATTTCGAATTTGTTATGGTCATTCCATTATGGTCTACCATTATGACCATTCTGTTCTGTCATTCTCTACTGTCTATGGCCATTCTCTCACGGGTAACCTTGTGCATATTTTGAGTTTCTATAGCCTAGGGTTTGTCGACATGTTTATAACAAGAAAGATCAATCATGCATAATGTATTGATTATGAAGCACTTTCCAACTGAAATGCAATTTTTATTAAACATCTCTATATTGTGATACATCCATCGCTGGTATTTTTAAATTATCACAGTGCTACAGTAATTTATCACACTTAAAAATTTAAAACTTCATCGAAAAATACAATGCTAGTTACATAAAATGAACTTTATTCAAACGTCTTCATCGACAAATACAATGTTAGTTACACAAAATGAACTTTATTCAAATGTTTTTATCGAAACATAAATCGTCTGCCTCTCTATACACATTCAATGAATATTTCATTCATATCACTTATACTCCAGACTCCAGAATTAAATAATTTTACATGAAAAAAATCAGCAATTCTTACACAACTCACTGTATAATCGCTTGATTTATTTACATTCTGCACTTTTTACTTCTGCACTATTTATATTGTCATAAAAATAATCAAAGTTTAGTGATCATTTAAAATAGAAAGTATTGTAACTACGTCAGTACAGAAATTAGATACACAAATAATATACAATAATAAAGCGGTTTTATAACGAAGGTAACACTTAATATAAATTTAAATTATCTTTAAACATCTACGGCCACAGTGGTATGAAGGCCATATATTATTTTGCAATGGGTCACATGATCTCTTCATATATCATGGGTGTAATAATTATTTCAATTTTAGTAAAGAAAACTACCCAACACATTATGCAGAAATATTTTAAAACATTTTATGTGATAATTTGAATATTTTCTAAAATTTTCGAAGTAATTTTCAAATGTAAACTTTGCTTAAAACATGTTTGAAAAATTAAGTCCGAAAGAGTTCAATGTATTTCATTTTTTAAACCCTTGTTAAAACCGAAACTAATTGGATGATATTATTAATTTTCATTCCCAAACATCCCACAAACCATGTCAACCTACTGAAATGCCGCCATTTCGATGAAGTCATTTTTACAGCAGTTATTGTGCAAACGGACAGATAGACAATCAGAATGACCAAAGTCATAAATACTTTTCAACTACGTTGGAAAGTGGTAAAGAAATATAAATGGCCGACATAGCAATTTCTGCTGGAATACGGCCATGGAATATGGAATATAAGATTGCGGAAATATAAATTAATTAATATTTTGAATTTCTTGTGATATGTTGTATTTTGGCAAAGAGTTTTCAAATTCATTGTGCTAACTAACTTGAACAAGGTATATAAGCACAAATATTGCAATAATGCAGTATGCAGCTGTTTCAAAAATACGATGGATCCCCTTCATCGTTGCAAGAGAGCCAACAAATCCGAAGTCCGAAATATGAATAGGTTGTGTTATTTTTGCTTATATCCGTTGCTCAAGTACATTACCCATTGCATAAAGTACATTTTACTTATTGATCATGCATTGTGTTTAGCCGATTGTTGAAAGAGTATAAAAATAGTACGGGTATATTTTCTAATACCGTTTCAGCATTTTCATTTTGGGATTTACTGATAAGATTTCTTTTTTTTTCTGAATCTGGTTACAAATTTAACCAGGGTGCTTTATTCTTCAGATCTGCATATGAAGTTAATATCGTTTAACGAGAACAGAGGTATTTACTCTTTATTTTAAAGTAATTAAATTAAATATTTGTATATAATGATTAAGAGGACAATAATATTTTGAGTACTACAGAAATTTGCGCGTATTTCAAATCGTGCGCAAAGTCGGGTATATCTGTTTGTTGTACATAAAATGATTTAATTTTCGATTCTTCAATTTCACTTAAAAAGATAGTTCAAAGCAAGTCGATTCCAAAAATACAATTTTTCCAAAAAAATACTTTAGGCTTAGAATACATAATCACTTAAAATATTACATTCAAGAGTGTATATGCATTTCCTGATTACTATTTAGTGGCTACTATATTTTAGTGATTGCTTGCGCGATTTTACTTTAGTGATTTGCGTGGTTCAAAATCCCTATTATAGAAATATCCTGCCGTCACATTGACAATGGTTAATTTGTATTTTATACAATTCCAAACTTGTAAATGAGTCGAAAATTTAAATTAAAACTTTTGGCACTATCCGGATACTTTCTCCATACATATACTGCAATGAAAACAAGTTATGCGTAATATTTATAGCCATAAGAGCCATACGCCATTTTTAATTCTCAAACTGTAATATTTGAAGCAACAGAGACATTCTCCAGCTTTTCAGGTAATCAGCCATCATCGATGCAATGTTTCATTGCTTTTCCGAACCATTAACTCCGTTTCGGCAAAAATGGAAGTGAACAGTTTTGCTGACGCAGCTTACGCCTTAATAATTTATGCAAAACGGCGGTAGAGAAATTGAAAATCTTTGATGTAAAGAGATCGTGATAAGATGTTATTAATACTTATGGATGGGCAATTTTCGCTCTTAATCATCGAGGGTTCTTTCTTTTAAGAAGGGTTATTGGAAATATATCCGCGTAGGTATATGTGATATAATGTATGGACGACATAATGCTGATTAGGAATATTTGTTCCCATATGCATAAGTAAATAACTTTTACAGCTGATTTATTAGGAAACAGTAATTCACATAGGAACGAAATTTAAATTTCTATACATATTTTAACAGTAAAGTTAAAAAAATTAAATTGAAGAATAATGAATGATGGCAAAATAAAAAATAATATACCAATTAAAATAAATATATCATTAAATGTTCTATTAGCGTTTGCGTTTCCTGTGATACCTTAAAACTGGGTAATTGTATGCATCTGAATTGATGGAGATTTCAACTTTGCGAAAGGAAAATAATAATAATCCCTCAATCCAGAATATTTATATGTTAAATACGTTGGAATTCGCAGTTTTTGTAGAACAACTATTGAAGAAGTTTGGAAAATAGTAATTTACATGAAATATAAAGAATTCTGGAAAATGCTATTTTACATGAAACGTGAAGAATTCTAAATATTTATAATTTGCATGAAACGCAACAATTTCTGAAAAACGATAATTTGCATGAAACATATAAAACAAGAAACAAGAAATATCATTCATGTATAAAGCATTGATAATGAAACACTTTCCAACTGAGATGCAAATCTATTTATGCAGCTCTAAAATGCAAAATATTCAGTACAGCTATTTTTCAAATTATCAGTACAACAATCATTTATTATACTTTGAAACTTAAAACTTAATCAAAAAATTCAATGCTATATATCGCTTGCTTCTCTAAGTAAAATAAATAAATGTTTCATTCATATAATTTATATTCCAGACTCCGGATCTAAATAATTTTCCGTGAAAAAAATTCAGCAATTCTTATACAACTCATCTTATAATTGCTTTATTTGTTTACTTTCTGCAAGGAATAGAAAGTAGACATCGCTGTAGGAATAATCAAAGTTTAGTGATCATTTAAATCAAAAATATTGAAATTGGGTTGATCCAGAATTTAGATACACAGATAAGATGCAAAAACAAAGCGGTTTTATGACAGATGCAAAAATAAAGCGGTTTTATAACAGATGCAACACTAAATATAAATAGATTTTTAAACATCACGATTTTTAAACTGGGGAAAAAATGGATGTCATATTTTATTTTGAAATGAGTCAGTGATATCTTCATATAATATGAGTGTAATTATTATTTCAATTTTTATTTAAAAAACTACTAAGCATGCTTTTCTGAAAATTGTTTCACGCACTTTATGAGATAATTTACATATTTTCTAAACTTTTCGAAGCAATTTGTGTATTTCAACGCAGATTTAAAAATGTTTAAAAAATTACGTCCTGTAGGGTTTAATGTATTTGATTTTTTCAACACTAGTTAATTCGGAAACTAATTGGGTAATATTATTCATTTACATTCCCATATGTCCCACAGGCAGTCTCAACAATATACTAAAATTTTTACGGCAGTTATCGTACGAACGGACAGACAAACAATAAGAACAAAGTCATAAACACTTTACAACTGTGTTGGAAAGTGGTAAAAATGGTAGTACATGAAACGTTTGATAGGAAACGTAAATAATTCAGAAAAATGATACCTTACATGAAACGTAAAGACTGTTTATTACAATTATTTACGTTTCATGCGATAACTTTTACATGAAACGTACGGAAATATGAACAATGATAATTGACATAAAATGTAAAGAATTATGAAAAATGTTAAATTACACGAAACGTAAAGAATTCTTACAGCGTTATGAATGATATATATATACATTTTGAAACCTGTTTCGTAAAATAATTTGAACAATATATGGGGTTTACGCGCGACGGGAAGGAATTTAAAGTCAATATTATGTGAATATGAATGCAAAGGCGATATGTAAATGGAGGGTAAGAACATATCCCGAAGGAAATCAAAAGTTTACTTGCAAATGTTACTTAAATTTGAAAAGAGTGCAATGGAGAAATAATGTATTGAGTTTTAGTATTTTCCGCTTTTTCTCTACACACACAGTATACAGGGCGCTGTATCCAGTGGTTCGCGCTCGGGAATTGCACTCGGTAGGTCCGGGTTCGATTCCCTCTTCTGCCAAAACTGTCGCCGAGTTCACGCGGAGTACGATGAAGTTAAACATCTGGGTCCATAAATCTTTCCGAGAGGTTGCTGGTACGGGAAGGAGGGTACGGTCCCTGTGGATGCCTCCCCCACTGAGTTCCGGTCTAAATTGGGTGGCTTTTCCTGGCCATCCAAACAGTCACGTTACACCTCTCTGGTAGGTCGGATCGTCTGGGCCTCAATAATACACAGTATACAGTATAAAAAAAGTCATAGGATGGAGTCAAATATGCAAATTAAAGCGTTCTACTGATTTATACGTTTTCAGCGTCCCTGAACATTAAATACGTTTTCAGCATCCATGAAATATTTAAAACAGATGACACTTTTTTTGATCCAGAAATAAAAGAAATCATGTTTTTATTTTGAAGCAAATGACACCATATGCAGAATAATAAAATGTTTTTTTAAGCTATTGCACATGTTTTGAGGAATTTTTTTTTTGAGAATTGTATTTATAATCAGTATTATCAAATTAGTGAAACATTTTCAAGTATTTTTAACAAGAAATATTAATTCGACTTTATTGTTTATTTTATATGACGAGATATTAATTAAAGAAATTTCTCTTTTTAAAATGTAGCTATATCTATAGAAATAATCAAGTGAATTTAAAATAAGTAGAGTTATGCTTAATTTAATCGGTAACAAATAATATGTATATTGATTTTCAACGAGATTTAGATATATGAAAAGGCCAAATTGTATTGGTAATTTTCGACAATATTCGAATTGATTAATCAGTAGAGTAGTAACTAAATATAAAATAATTTAAGGATACCTAAAACTTGTCACCAAAATTAGCATGTTAATAGTTTTATGCTTATATTTGAACAAGGTCACATATAAAGCATACTTTAAACAAAACATTTTATTATATGTATGTAACTTACATGTAGGAAAAATGTGTTTATTAAAATGTGTGAAACTTACGCGGGATGACAACCACACACCAAAGTTAGATATTCTAGCTGCTCCACTTTTCAAGTTATTTGCCAAAAACTGGTACATTCCTATGGTGGGCTCCGTGTTTCTTTTGGGCATGTATCCGGGAGGGCCAAGCTCTTCTCCTCTTAGACGATTATTCGCCCCTCCCGGAGAGATTTTATATTAACTTATTTTCTATTTTTATGACAGCATTTAGATATATTTATATAAAGTAAATAGAAAGTTTCCTCTCCTTAAAGTTTGTTCATTCAAGATCTGTACACTCACCCAAAGTTATATTATTCTATTAATTTTCCATTTTTTAATTTCATTTGGCATTATTCCAAATTTCGCCAACAGAGGAATTAAGCGGGGTTTCGGAAGAAGCGAGCATCGAAATGGTTTTTAAGACAATTTTTTCAGTATTTTCTTTTTGACTTGAGTACTTAATAAAGTAGTAATTGCTAACAAAAGCATCTTCATCAAAATTTACAAAACGTTACAGCCAGTCATTGTTTATCAAATATATAAGCACTACTTAAATATAAAAAAGTCAAATATACTACTTAATATAATAAGCATGGTCAAGTTATGAACGTGGTCGAGTTATGGACGTGACCCAGACATGAACGTTTTCCTAGTCAGGAGGTTCTGACTTTAAACCATTACTTCATTTTCATTTAAATTTATTTTATGTTTTTCTTTCTTTAGACAGTAATGAACGTAAGATAGTAATATAGAAAAAAATTCAAGCCATGTCATAAATGTTTCACTCTTTATATACCCTAAAATTCAAATGACTAAAATCTTCAAATCTATCGGAATTCTTAAAATGCCGAATACATTAAATGAGCTTATTCTAAATGCTATTCTAAAATTCATTCTGGTACAATTATTTTTAATATAATCATGTCATTAATGCATATCTAGTACAATTTTATATTAACTGATGCAAATACTATCCAATACTGCACATCATGTGTGTCACTTTAAAAGAAAAATTGGTGTGAGAAGCACATGACTTTAACTGTATATTTTAATGACTTTATTTCTTTCACATCGAAATAATGATTCAATAGATCCACGCACAGTGTTTTTAACGTTGAAAAGAATATTAACATTTGGGGTTTTCAGAATCACTACATGTAAAAATATTTTGAAGTAGCCATTGCAGCCATTTAACTGATATTCCCTGAAATAATTATTTCAATTCTTTCATTTGGCATCATTGTCGTAACTTTGGAGTCATTTTTGAAAAATTCGCTCCATTTTTAAAATTTGCCAGGTTGACGATATTTCTCCAAATTTAATACCAAGATCATCCAGCTTATCACCAAGTGTTCGGACGATTTTCGTTACTGTTCATTACGTTATTTTTTAGTAAAAGTTTCTGGAACGTGCAATATCTCGAGAAAGGTTCAAGCTAACGTTCTAAAGTTTATGTCATTCGACAATAAAAAATTACTTATAAATATGAATAGTAATTTGACATCATTTAGTGTCCTGATTGTTTTTATAATTTTTTCAAAAATTCATTCAAAAATTGGGAGGAGTCCTCCATACGTATTTAAAATTAATTTGGTTTTAGTATTTACCGAAGGCACTAATCGAACCAAATTATGTGTTCAAAATGCTCTCTTCTCATGAGACATCGCTTCCACAGACTCGTCAGCACACACACACACACATCTACATATAGACACAGACATCACCTTAAAACATTCTAGTCAAATTCAAGGATTCTTGACAATAGAACAATAGAATATAACAATAGAATTTCGAAGTATTATAACAATGTGTTTCAACGCAAAATTTTAAATATCATTATCGCATAGTGTTAATGCATTTTTAACACTTTCGAACAATTTCATATATTATCTATTTAAGTAAGAAAAATTCTATTGTGTTAATGATTACGTAAATATGCTATTTATTGTATTCTCCGATTTTGGATTGAAAATCAAAATAACCTACGAGTATTTTGCAACTCAACCTACTGTCTAATAATCAACTGTCTATGGTAAAATGTATGGCTGTATTAGCTAGACAAGAATGTACATAGCTAAATGTAAATAAATGGCTAGATCTAGCCCAAAAGGTCTAAAAAGCATACAAGTGACAGAGTGAAATTGGTCAGCGTTCACACTATAATTATTTCCTAGGAAACGAAGATTCAAGTAGAAATATGGTTTGCGATTGAATTCTGCGTTCTATTTATTTTAACATGCTGCTTCTGTATGCGAAGCAGCGTTCACGAATTTGAGGAACTATTGACACACATTATTTGATTAAATGAAATCTCATTATTTGATTAATTTTCCTTTAAAATGGTTATGGTAGATAAAGAAACTGGATTTTCTCAAACTCACATGGTATTATAAATAATTCGATGTGTTTTTCACAAACTTTACCGTGCTAGTTCATTACCAAGAATTATATTTCCACACAAAAATCTGTTGATCGTCCGACTGCATAAAGGATCTAAACTCATGGGTGAATAGGGCATTGCTACATTCGTCGATGGTCCAACTGACGTGTTCCTGATATTAGAGACGGACTGTGTCTCGCAGAAAATGGCACAGCAGATGGTTTACCTCCGAGTATAAAAGCCATGTGAGTGGAATCTCCTTCTAAACTTTAGAATTTATTACAAATACATATTAAAATCTGTAAGAGATCTGGGTTTGGGTTTGGGAAACATAGGGCAGGCTCATAACTAGCGGAATGAGCCCCACCGCAGTTAGCGCAGGTGTATAGGGTACTTTTTACATTTAGGCATTCAATAGTTTTGTGTGGGCAATCGCATTTAACGCATGTAGTGGGAAGGTAGCAGGATCTGGCACTGTGATGAAATGTTTGGCACGAAAAACATTGGGCCGCTTTGTTTCCTCCACGGTATCTCTCAATTTTATATGCATTCCTAGAATTTCTTTGATTTGATATATGGCAACATTATCAGGGGTTTGGGGACATTGGTTGTAGAAGAGAAGCATTAAAACTTTATTGGTACGGAGACCTTCATAAAGTTGGGGTACACAATTAAATTTAGTTTTATAATTTAATAGTTCATTTCTTAGATCAGTGTCCGTTGGGACAGGAGGCCTCTGATTACCAATTTTAGGGGCTTCTCTTCATTTAACAGGAATGTTCGCAAATGGATTTTGTCATCAGTTAATTTACGTTGGATTGCAATGTATTCATCTCTCGTGTTGACCTGAATTTTAACTAGGGTGATTCTCATGTAGCTATTTATGGAGGGAGCTACAGAGCTACAGTTTTAAGATCAACTAAGTAATCGTGCCATTTAGCAGCTGAGAAATTAAAAACGGGAGGGTCTTTTTTAGGGACAGTGTCTGTTATCCGCTCATCAGACGCTGGTACCTCAGGTTCAAGCACTTGCTGGAACGTGCTACAGGGTAGGGGATTTTATTTGCTTAATGCGGGCTTCGTGCATTTTTTGCACGATATGAAAGCCGTCTTTGTCGATCAGGGGACGCTATTTAGTAATAAAATTAAAATTAGAGTTGGAATTAAGATTAAGATTAGAATCAGAACTAAAATTAAGATTAGGGTTAGAGATTATATTTGAATTAGCAATAAAAGCAAAGGGAACAAGGTTGTAGAAGTTTTCAAAAGAAGTAGATTGCGCCACTAGATCGGCAAATTTCGAACTGAGCTGGGTGACAGGAATCTGAGCTGAAACTACAGAAAAAAATATTCCCCTCGAGAAGAACTCACGGTAGGCTCACCATCATCAGGAACAGTTGAAGTATCCATGGCAGATTTCCTATTCAAATCCAATGTGGCAATCTGGTACGGATCTTGTTTCTTTCCTCCGATGAGATCTCACTTGGAGTATCCTCAGCTAAGTCGAGAAGCTTATCATAAGTCATTTCCAAAACCAAGGATTAATCCATAAAAGGTTCCTTCTGTATTTTCACAACGTGGCATAGCTGTTCTTTATAATTATTGTACTCAGAAACGGTTGTGTTATGTCCAAACATCTTCTTGAATCCTTGAAGATTTGGTATACGTGATGGCTGAGACATTACAAAAGCATGTGGGAAAAACACTTGGTGACAAGCTCAGTGCGAACAAGTCCTTCCCCGACCAAGTACAACGACAAACTCCCTAAGCCTGTGAACTAGGTGTTTCAATCGAAATTTTAAGGTAAAGGATCTAGATGAGGAATGTGTTGAAGACCCAGACTACTAGACTAGCCCTATGGCTTAAAGCAACTGCCATCGAGTTAGAGAGACTTACGTCCTGCTTCACTCCAAATTCACGTTTTAAGCAATGCAGTTAATGCAAACTTTGCTTAGAAATTGATAGGTTGGAGCTCAGTATTATGACTCATAAAGTTAGACACATAATGTTGACTCCTAAAGTTAGCCCCTTTTTTCCCATGGTATGTCCAGCAATTGAAAACTGGAGATAAAATGTTTGAGGAATTAAACTTGAAAAAGTCATTTGTTAAAGGGTCTAAGGGACCGTGATTTAATTGAGTTATGTTAGGGTTTGGTATAGTATGTATATCTTGATAAGGAATCGTATAATAAATTGCAATTTTGAATGGCTCGCTTGTAACTATGTATATATTTCATTAATTAATAAATTCCATAATTTATCGATATAAGTAAAAAAAATAATACAGTGTTAATGAATATGTTAACATGTTATTTGATGCATTCACCGATTTTGGATAAAACACCAAAATAACCAAAGTTTCACAATTCAACCTAATGGCTAATGCGCAACTGTCAATGGCGAAATTTATAGATATATTAGCTAGACAAGAATATACATAACTAAATATAAATAAATAGCTAGATCTAACCGCAAAACTGGTAAGTGGAAACAAGTGACACATTGAAATTCGTCAGCAATCAAAGTAGAATTTTTTCTCTGGAAATGAAGATTATAGCAGAAATATGGCTTGTGATTGAAATCTGCGTTCTACTTATTTTGACTTGCTGCTTCTATAAGGGAAGCTGCGTCCTGAAATTTGATTTGCAAGATATAAGACATTGATTAAACGAAATCTCATTTTATGCCTAATTTTCCTTTAAAATAGTTATGGTAGATGAAAAGAATTGTATTTCTCAAACTCGCATGGTATAAATAATTCCATGTGATTTTTTCCAAACTCTACCCTACTAGTTTATTACAAAGAATTATATTTCCACATAATAATCTGTCGATGGTCCGACTGCAAAGCGAATCTCGGCTTATCGGTGAAGAGGACATTGCTACAATCGTCTATGGTCCAACTGACGTGTTCCTGTCCCCATTAGAGACGGGCTTCTCTGCGCCTTGCACACAAAGGAATGGCATATGTTTTGCCTCCCCGCATAAAATCCATGTGCATTCAATCTTCGTTTCATAATTGTAACCGATACATACCTACCTGTAGCTGCAGCGAAGAAAGAAAAGCATGTGCTGTTTCTTGCCGTTGTGTCAGCCTAATGACGCTAAGTAGGGGTCATCGGAAGATGTTGTAACTCGAGGGCGACCCAAAACGTTTGAAAGGTGAAATGATGAGAAACCATGTTTCCAAATGAGATAGAGACTTCCAATTTGGTGTACGGATAGATAGTTCGAAAGGAAGAACATGTGCAATTTCAGTTTTCTGATATTTTCTATTTTAGAGAGTGCCGTAAACCCAAATGTTCCATTTTCGGAAAAAATGAGGAGCGCTTCTTTAAAAATGTAATAGAAGCTAGATATTTGGTATATGGGGCTGATTAGAAAAATAGAGTTTTTCAAAAATGTTCATTTACAGGGGTGGCTACTCAACAAGAAAACGTTGAAAGAGTGAAATAATAGAAAAAATTATGCTTCCCCATGGAATAAAAATTTTAAATTTAGTGTATAGGTAGATAGTTCAAAAGAAAGAAAGTGTGCAATAGAAAATTTCAAATATTTGTAATTGTGGGGGGGATCCGCACTGCAAAAGTTCAAAAAGTGAAATTTTAGAAAAACATGCTTTGCGATGAGATATAGAATTCAAATATGGTGTATCGGTAATGAGTTGTAAAAGAAGAAAGTGTGCAATTTCAGATTTCCAATATTTTCTATTTAAGGGAGAGCCGCACACCAAAATGTTCAACATCTTAAAATTTGACACATGACATAATCATTTGATGGAAACACTCAAGACGAATATAGTTTTCCAAAAATGTTCGTTTAAGGAGTGCTCCATCGAAATACTTTTGGAAGGTGAATTTTTAAAAAAACATGCTTTGGGCGATTACAAATTCTCATAGAAATTTCAAATGTGTTGCACGGGAGGAAAATATGGAAGGGAGAGCTTGAACAATTTCAGTTTTCCAATATTTTCTTCTTTAGGGGGTGCCGCACATCAAAATTTTTGATTTTCAGAATAAATGAGAAACATCCTATTTAAAATGTGCTAGAGACTTGATATTTGCTATAAGGGTCAATCATTTGATAGGAAACCCAAGTAAAACGGATTTTTAAAAAATGTTCATATTAGGGGGTCCGAACTAAACTACAAACACTCGAAAAGTGACATGATAGACAAAGCATTTTAGAGATGATATGGAGACTTCAAGATAGTTAGAAAGCGTGAAAGTGTGCAATTTCAGTTTTTCAACATTCGCTATTGTAGGGTGGTGCTGCACTCTTAATTATTCTATTTGAAAAACAAATGAAAAACGCCACTTTTCCAAAATGACAGAGGCTTAAAATTTAGTATATGGGCATTTGATAAAAAAACACAAAATGAATACAGTTTTTCAACTATGTTCATTTAGGGAATTTTCACAGAAAAAAGTTTAAAACGTGAAATGAAAGAAAAATCATGCTTCGTCATAGGATAGATTTCTAATTTTTATGCGGATAGATAGTTTCAAGAAAAGAAAGTGTGCAAATTCAGGTTTTCAATATTTGTTACTTTAGGGTGTGCTGCATACCAAAAAGTTCGATTTTCCAAATAAATGAGACACTCTTCCATTTAAATGTGAAAGAGGCTTGATATTTGATATATGGGCCAATCATCTGATAAAAAACGAATAGAGTTTTCCAATAACGTTCATTTATAGGTGTGCTCCACAGAAAAACGTTCGAAAAGTGAAATGATGAAATAGCATGCTTCGGGATGAGATTGAGACTTTAATTTGGTTTACGGGTAGATAGTTTGGTTTGAAAGAAAGATGTGTGCAAGTTAAGTTTCCTAATATTTTCTTTTTAGGGGGTTCTGTTAAAATATTCGATTTGCCGAATAAATATGAATCGCGATTTAATCAAAAATTTACAATATTCGGGGGGTTGCTTATTGCGATACCTTTGATTTTCAATGGGTATTCAGAAAGTATATACTAAATGAAAGTATTTAGTATATACTAAATGAAAGTATTTAGTATATACTAAATACTTTCTATCTGTCTGTCTCGCTTTTTTAGGCACTTTACGAATAGATAAAGACTTGCAATTTGGAACACGCCTCGATTGTTTGATAAAAAACCCTGGAAAAATCGAATTTTTCAAAAATGTTCTGTAGAGGGGAAGCTCCACACCTAAAAGTTCGAAAAGTGAAATGTTAGTAAAGAATACTTTAAGATGACATAGAGGCTGCAAATGTAGTGTATGGGTAAACCGTTCGATACGAAGAAAGTGTGCAATTTCAGATTTTCAATATTTGCTACACTAGGGAGGATTCAGCGCATCGAAATGTTCGATTTGAAAATGTTCGATTCGCTGAACAAATGACAAACGCGTGCTTTAAAATTTGATAGAAGCCTGAAATTTGGTATTATATATACTAATTGCCAAGTGTCCGACTGTCTGTCTGTCCGTTTGTCTGTCTGTCTGTCTGTCACACTTTTTTACGCACTTCCCGAATAGATAGAGACTTGCAATTTGGTACACGCCTCGATCTTTCGATAAAACCCCCTGGTAAAATAGAATTTTTTGAAAACGCTCTCTAGAGGGGGTGCTCCACCCCAAAATGTTCGAAAAGTGAAATGATAGGAAAGCATACTTTGCCATAAGATAGAGGCCTCAAATTTGGTGTATGGATAAATCGTCTGAAAGGATGAAAGTGTGCAATTTCAGATTTCCAATATTTTCTACTTAAGGGGGTGCCGCACACCAAAATTTTCGATTTTCCGAATAAATGAGAAACGGCCCCTTTAAAATTTGATAGAGGCTTGAAATTTGGTAAACGGAACAATCATTTGGTAAAAACACTCAAAACGAATATAGTTTTTCAAAAATGTTCGTTTAAGGGGGTGCTCCAGAGAAAAATGTTCGAAAACTGAATTGATAAAAAAAAAATGCTTCGGAATAAGATAGAGGCTTCAAATTTGGTGGACGGGTAGACAATTTGGAAGAAAGTGTTCAATTTCAGTTTTCCAATATTTTCTACTTTAAGGGAGTGTCGCACACAAAAATGTTCGATTTTCGGAATGAAGTAGAAACACTCCTTTTAGAATGTGATAGAGACATGATATGTGGTATATGGGCAAATCATTTAATAGAAAACCCAAGAACAATGGAGTTTTTCAAAAATTTATATTTAAGAGGAGTGTACCTACACAAAAACATTCGAAAGGTGAAATGATAGAAAAAGCATGCTTCGCGATAAGATAGAAACTTCATATTTGGTATAAGTGTAGATAGTTAGAAAGGAAGAAAGTGTGCAATTTAAGTTTTCCAACATTTGCTATTGTAGGGGGTGCTGCACACTGAAATGTTTGATTTGACGAACAAATGAAAACCGCCTCCTTTACAATGTGATAGAGACTTGAAATTTAGTACATGGGGTAATCATTTGATAAAAAATCCTACGATTATTACGGTTTTTCAAAATGATCATTTAAGGGGGTGCAACACAGAAAAACGTTCGAAATATGAACTGATAGAAAAACATGCTTCACGATTGGATAGAGACATCAAATTTGGTGTACTGGTAGATAGTTTGAAAGGAAGAAAGTGTGCAATTTCAGATTTCCAATATATGTAACTTTAGGAGTGCCGAATACGAATATGTTCGATTTTCGAAATAAATGAGACACTCCTCCTTTAAATGCCATCGAGGCTTGATATTTGGTATATGGGCCAAATATCTGATAAGAAACCCAAGGCCAACAAATTTTTAAAAATGTTCATTTATGGGTATGCTACACAGAAAAACGTTCGAAAGGGGAGATGATAAAATAGTATGCTTCGGGATGAGATAGAGACTTTAATTTGATGTACTGATAGATATTTCGAAAGGAAGACGTGTACAATTTAAAATTTACAATATTTTCTTCTTTAGGGGGTTCCGCATACCAAAATATTCGATTTGCCGAATAAACGTGAAAGACGAATTATTCAAAAATGTACATTATTCAGGGGTTGCTAATTGCGAGATCGTTGATTTTCAACGGGTGTTCGGCTAGTATATACTAATTGTCAGGTGTCCATCTAACTGTCCGTCTCTCAGTCTGTCTGACCGTCTGACTGTCAAGCTTTTTTAGGCTCTTCCCGAGTAGATAGAGACTTCCAATTTGGTACACGGGTCGATCGTTCGATGAAAATCCCTGGAAAAATCGAATTTTTCGAAAATGTTCTGTAGAGCGGTTGTCCCACACCAAAATGTTCGAAAAGTGAAATGATAGAAAAGCATGCTTTGCCGTGAGATAGAACTTTTGAATTTGGTATACGGGTAACTCTTTAGAAAGAAAGAAAATGTACAATTTCAGATTTCCATTAATTGGTATTCTAGGCGGTGCCACACACCAAATTGTTCGATTTGTCCAATGAATGAAAAACTCCTTCTTTAAATTTTAATAGAGACTTGAAATTTGGTATATGGGCTGACCATTTGATAAAAGCGTCTAAGACAAAAGAGTTTTTCAAAAATGTTTGTTTAAGGGGGTGCTCCAGGGAAATACTCTCGAAAGATGAAATGATGAAGAGCCATGCTTTGAAATGATATAGAGACTTCCAATTTGGTGTATGTTTAGATAGTTCGAAAGGAAGAACATGTGCAATTTCAGTTTTCTGATCTTTCTACTTTAGGGAGTGCCGACAACCCAAATGTTCGATTTTTAGAATAAAAGAGAAACTTCAAATTTCAAACGTGATAGAGGTGGTATATTTGGTATATAGTCGAATCATCTGATAGAAAACCCAAGAACAATGAAGTTTTTCAAAAATGTATATTTAAGGGGATGTGTACTCCACGCTCAAACATTCGAAAGTTTGAAGCATGCTTCGCGGTGACATAGAGTCTTCAAATTTAGTGCACGGGAAAATAGTTGAAAAGGTAGAAAGTGCGCAATTTCAGTTGTACCACATTTGCTATTGTAGAGGGTGTCGCTCACTAAATTATTCGATTAGTCGAACAAGTGAAAAACTCCTCCATTACACTGTAAAAGAGGCTTGAAATTTAGTACATGAGCTCATCATTTGATAAAAATCCCAAGATGAATAAGATTTATCAAAAATGTTCATTTAAGAGGGTGTTACACAGAAAAATGTTCAACAGGAGAAGTGATAGAAAAACATGCTTCGCGATAGGATAGAAACTTCGAATTTCGTGTACGAATAGATACTTTGAAAGGAAGAAAGTGTAAAATTTCAGATTTCCAATATTTGCTACTTTAGAGGGTGCCGTGCATCAATATGTGCGATTTTTCAAATAACTGAGACCCGTTTCCTTTTAAATGTGATAGAAGCTCGATATTTGGTATATAGGCCAATCATCTGATAAAAACTCAAGGCGTACAGAGTTTTTCAAAATGTCCATTTATGAGTGTGCTACACTGAAAAACGTTCGAAAGGGGAAATGATAAAATAGCATGCTTCAAGATGAGATGTAGACTTCAATATGGCGAACAGGTAGATATTTTAAAAAGAAGAAGTGATCAATTTAAGTTTTCCAATATATACTTCTTTAGGGGGTTTTGCACACCAAAATATTCGATTTTCAAAATAAATGTGAAACGCAAATTAATCAAAAATTTACATTATTCAGGGGTTGTTTAATGCGAAACCGTTGATTTTCAACGGATATTCGGCTAGCCATATCTCTAAAAGCGCTGTATCAGTATACCAGAGCACCAAATGCAACCCCGAGGGCTGATAAAACTTATGTACACTAATTCGACAGAGCTGAATCCAAATATGAAATCCGTTCTTAAATTAACTCTTGAATCTGGAGAAATTACTTCTTAAAATGTGGTCTGTTTTGCTTTTTTTATGTTTACAATCTCAGAGACTTTGCCACAACATAATGCAATTGCATGGCTATATGATTTTAATTCCTACAGAAATAAAAAGTGAACTGATTCGGTTCCTGAAGTTAGAGATGAGACCACTTACATGATTCAACTGAGGAGGAAACTTAATATTGAGACGTTATCCCGATTTAAAATTCAGAATACGAGTATTTAAGCCATCGAGATAGAGACTTGATTTCTGCTTTATTTTCAAATTCACGTTTTAAGCAAGGCGATTAATGCAAACTTTTTTTTTATAGATTGGCTGGAGCTCAGTTTTATGACTCAAAAAGTTAGAGAGAGTTCGTCCCTTTCCTTCCATGGTATGACCAGAAATTTAAAATTTGAGATAAAAAGTTTGAGGTATTAAACTCGATAAATTCATTTATCAAAAGGTTTAGGGCAGCAGCGTAAATTAATAAAGTTGCGTTAGGAGTTTTTATAGTATGTATATTTTAATAAGGAGTCGTATAAAAATAGCAATTTTCAATGGGTGATGTGTATGGCTCGCATGTGACTATGGATATTAGGAGTAGATTGGAGGGTCGACTGGAATTGATGCCAGCCTTTTTCAGTTTCACATATACTTATTCTA
The DNA here is from genome assembly GCA_951213105.1 of Amaurobius ferox. Classification (NCBI taxonomy): domain Eukaryota; kingdom Metazoa; phylum Arthropoda; class Arachnida; order Araneae; family Amaurobiidae; genus Amaurobius; species Amaurobius ferox. The sequence goes on from OX578151.1 coordinate 119,754,987, forward strand.
GACTCCCAAAATGCGAAAATCCTTCAAAATTTCGTGTTTGGCCCATATTATTTGACTATTTATTTCGACCACCACATAGTAATATTTTCTATATACATTATCAAGTATTGTAAGGTGCATAAATAATTGCCAAAATTCCAGTCACGTGGCTGTTTAAGAGAAAAATTGACAATCTGCAACATTCATCTTAAGTTACTTTTTCCTCCAATGTGCATGATGGACACGTTTTGAAAATTCGACTTTCGTAATAAAATTTGTAACGATTTATTGACGTCACGTGCAACGGTAAAGAAGATAAACTTCAAATATATTTGTGAACGCAATATTCGATCCGATAGGAAGGAAAATAATATTTTGCAAAATGGAAATCTTTCTGTTGTAAATTTTATTTAAATTTGTAAATAAAAGAACTTAAGGTAGCGATACGTTAAATGACTTAAATATTTAAGGTATGGGCTGCTTCCCATAAGAGCGCATCTATAAATATACGTATATATAGTAACATTAAAAATATGTTTCTCTGTTTTTTGTTTGTATACAAATCCACAGTTTCGGACGGATTTATTTCGAATTTGTTATAATTTTTCTTTACTACACTTCCGGTAATACTGTCCATGTTTCGCATTTCCATAAACCAGAGTTTGTCAAGATGTTAATAAAAACGCAAAATTAAACGATCCATAGAAAAAGCATTATACAGATGATATTTTTCCAAGAAGTATATTTAAAAAAATTCTATCATATTGATTAGCAACGGTATTAAATAAAAGGTGTTTATGCAGAAGACAATTTTTTATTAATTTGTTCTATTCATGTAACAGAGACATGGATATAAAAAAATTATAAAATGAACGATATTGCATTTTAAGCTGAATTGCGGCTTTGGAATATAAGATTACGGAAACACATTAATATTGTCAATTTCGTGTCATCTGTTTTATTTCGGCAAATTATTTTCAAAGGCATATATTCGGATAAGGAACTTGAGCAACGTGTAAAGGAACAAATAATACAATAATACAGCAAACAGCTGTTTCGAAAATAAGCTTTATCCCCTTCGTCAGTTACCAGAGAGCCAAAAAATCCGAAATCCAAAAGATGAATGGGCTGTGTTACTTGTATTGAATACGTTACTCAAGTTCATTATCCTTGGCACAATGTGTATTTTACGTAATGATCATATGCTGTGTTTAGTCAATTGTTCAAGCAAGATAAAAACGGTACTGGCATACTTCTAATACCATTTTAACTTTTTACTTTGGTATATATTGGCCAATTTTTTTTTTTTTTTTTTTTTTTTTGTAAATCTGTTTATAAACGGAACCAGGATGTTCGCATATGACGATTTGCATATGACGGTAATTTTATTTAATGAGAACATATATTTTATTTTTTACTTTAGAAAAATTAAATTGAATACGTGAATAGAATGTTTTGAAAAACAATTTTATTTTGAATGCACCAGGAATATGCAAGCATTTGAAATCGCGAGCAAAATCTGGAACATTTGTTAGCGGTATATAAAATGGTTTACAATTTTGATTTTTTTATTTCGCTTAAAAATATATATAAAAACAAGCAGATTTTAAGAATACAAGTAATTTAAAAATATAATTTAGGCTTAGAATACATAATCACTTTAAATATGACATTTAAGCCCATAGATACATATTATTATTTAGGAGTTACTATTTTAGTGATTACTTCCACTATGCGTGGTTCAAAATCGCTGTTATAAACATATCCAGTCATCACATTGAAATTGGTTTATTTGTAATTTACACTGCTCACAACTGAAATCGCAATACCATGAAGAAATTGATGTATCCTTATGAAATTTACAGAATAGAATTGTAACATGGAGATGTGCAAATGATCAAAAAATCATACCTGGAAAATGAAAACATGGAACTTTATTGACATTAGATCAATATGGAATAGGCCCACAGTGATCGGCTATGCAGGATTGAATACGACGAGGCATCCCGATAACGAGGTGGTAAATGGTGTGATGAGGAATGATATGCCACACAGCATGCAATTGGGCTTGTAACTGAACATGGTTTGCTGATATTGAGAGTTCTCTTATTCGACGACCCATGATGTCCCAGATATGCTCAATTCGCGACAAATCAGGAGAATATGCTGGCAGTGGCAGAATTTCAAAATCTTGTAAATTATTCATATTTACCCGTACATTATGTGGGCTGACATTATCCTGCTGAAAAAGCAGTCCATGCCTGGTTGATAGATATGAATGTACCACAGGTCTCACAATTTCAGAAACGTTTCCTTGTGCCTTGATACTGCCATGAACGTGGACCAAAGGTGTTTGTCCACCAAATGTTATACTACCCCAATCCATGGTGCCATTTAGGGGGCTGTGCGGCGACTGATAGAAAAATATTTCCGGTGGCGTTGTTGAAAGTGCCACCATACGCGATTACGGATATCTGACATGCCAAAACAGAATTGCCCAAACAATTTTGCCCAAAACTAACGCATTAAATTATGAATTCTTTCGACCTACAGAAAAGTCTTTAATATTTGAACATTTTTTTTTCGAAAGTCAAAAAAAATTGACAAGAAAAATATTATATTAAAATGTGTTATAAAACTAGACTTTAAAAGCATTTTTTTTAATTTGAAGCAAATGACATCATTTACGGGATAAGGATAATAAAATATGCTATTTTCAAGAAATTTCACGGTTTTGGGAAAAAAACTCTTTAAGAATTGTATTTATTAAATTATCAAATTCTTGAAATATTTTCAAGTATTTAAAGAACTAAATAACTGGACTTTATTGTTTGGTTGCTATTACGAGATATTAATTAAAGAAATTTCCCTTTTAAACATCTAGCTACATCTATCGAAATAATCAAATATATTAAACTAAGTAGAGTTATGCATAATTTAATAGGTAACAAAAAATAGAGCCATGCTTAATTTAATTGTAACAAGAAATTCTCTATTGATATTCAACGTAATTTAAATATATGAAACATCAACTCGTATTGATATGTAGTTTACGATGATATTAGAATTTATTAATCAGTAGATCAGTAAAGAAATGCGATAAAACAATTTAAGGAGATATAAATAGTTTTATGCTATATATTTTAGCAAGGACATATATATTTTTTATATATTTTAACAAGGCATAGTTAAAAAAAACCTTTTTTTCTCTGCATGTAACTCAAATGTATGAAAATATGTTTATTGAAATATATGCAACTTACGTGTTGTTGTTGTTGAAACTCAGACCGTCCGACCTACTAGAAAGGTGTTGAAAACCCAGGCCGTCCGGCTCGTCAACAAGGACTTGAGCATCCATTTGGACGGCCGGGAAGGAGTTAGCCGAAACCAACTCCCAACTTCCATGGCTTTCGTCCGACGGTCCAGCAACGTTTATTTTGAGAATCAAAAATTTACATGAGAGTTTACATAATATGTTTCACATTTTGAAACAATATAAAGTTTAAACAGTGAAAGACACATTAAAACGGATTACAATAATTCTTGAACAATTGTTACTTCAACTGGTGCACAATGAGAAATAATGCAACAAAAACAACAACGAAAACAAAAACAAAAACTAAACCAAGACAAACAGCAACAAACGGGGCACAATCAAAACACAGCAAAACACAGACAAAACAAAGACAAAAACAAAACACAGACAAAACAAGGCAACCATACAAAGAGAGGGTAACACCTCCAGGGAAAAGGACAACAGGGGACCACCGACTAAAAGGGGGAAAAGGGAGAGGCTCACAAGCTGATCAGGAAATTTGATTAGATATGTCTCTAGCAATGAGAACACAGTTTTTAATTTTTTAGAAGATTTATTTGAACTGACTCTCGAGAACCAGGCTGCGCAATTGGCAGGGGAGGGTTTTGTAAGATGAAAATTTTTTGTATGGGGACAAGAAAAAACAAAATGGTCGGCATCGCCGAAAGAACCGCAGGTGCAACAAGAGGTGGATTTATGTTTAAAATAATGGAGATAATCTAGAAATGGGCCATGCCCAGTTAAAAAATATATTAAATATTTGTTAGTAATTTGGAGGGAGGGATTAACCAGAGGGAGGAAGGAAGAAATCCGGGCCGGATCGTGAGTCCGGGGGGAAATATAAGGGTTAAGAAAGATTTGCCAATGATGAGAAATATTTTGTTTACAAAATTTTTTAAGGAGGGAAAACGGGAAGGGAAGGGAAAAGGGAGAACCCGAGGAGAACCCCGAGCAAGTTTGGCGTACTTATCCGCAGTCTCATTTCCCGAGATATCAGAGTGGGCCTTAACCCAACGAATATTAATAAGATTTTTGTTTGCTAAAGCATTAAGTTTAATTTTTGAAAGATAAGAGGATTTATTTTTAATGGAATTTAGAGCCGAAAGAGAAGAGAAACTATCTGTGAAAATATTAATTTTAGTATTATTAGTTGAGGCCCAATTAATAGCAAAATTAATGGCGGCAATTTCTGCCTGAAAAACTGTGTTCCCATTAGCTAGTTTAAAAGTGAATGTTTCTTGAAGCCTATCATGATTGAATATACAGACAGCAAAACCAGTGTTTCCATCAATGGAAGAGCCATCTGTATAAACATTGAATTTAGAAAAAGAGGAGGGAGGGGGACAAGATTAGCAATACGATTAGAAGGAGGGATAGTAGAAACCGGGCAGTTTGAGTCGAAAAGGGAAGGGTCCGGGATGGGCAAATTAGAGAAGAGATTTAAACGATGTTTCCAAAAAGCATATTTTATATAGTTGGTGTTAATTACTATATGGATAGGGGGAATACCAGTAATGGAGTAAAGAGAAATGTTAGAAGTGGTCCGAAAACCAGAAGAAATTTTTAAAAGAAAAATCCTTTGAAGGGAGAGAAGTTTTTTGACCTGATCCCCCGTCAATGCTTGACCCCAGATTCCCGCACCATAAATTAAAGACTTTTCAATTACCGAAAGGTACCAGATTTTTAAAAAGGATTTGTCGACCCCCCAATTATTGCCAGACACCCGCCCAAAGGTGTTGGCGATCTTATAACATTTCTCCTTTAGGTTAAATATATGTGTACTCCATTTGAGATTATCATCTATTGTTATTCCTAGGAAGATAAGAGAACGGGAGGTAGGAATTTTATAGTTCAAAATTTTAAAAGAGGGCCTATTACGAATTTTAGATCTGTTTTTGTTAAAGATTATGGCTCTACATTTATCAGGAGAGATCGTAAGTTTAAGATTTGAAAGGGAGGAGGAAACAAGATTTAGCAGGTTATTTGTATTGTTACGAAGGGTCATCAGATTGACACCGTAAGTAACCACCGCAAGATCATCTGCGAAGGCTTGGATATGAAAAAGGTTATTATTAAGTTTGAGGATGTCATTAAAATAAATGCTCCACAGGATAGGGGAGATAACCGAACCCTGTGGAGCACCCATAGATATTGTTTTATTAAATGTAATAGAATTATCGGTAAAAGAAATTTGTCTGTTGCTTAAGTAGAAATATATAAAAGATTGAAAAGTTGGCGGTAAGTTTATGTTTGATAAAGTTTGAGGTAAGATACTCCAGTTAAGACTATCAAAAGCCCCGCAGATGTCCACGGTGGTTAACGAAACAAAATTTTTTGATTTGTGTACTGTTATAGATTCAATCAGCCTGTGAGCAGTATCTTCACAACAGGTGAGTTCTCTAAAAGAAAGGTCTACTAGAAAGGCGTAAGGTAACTGTTTGGGCGGTCGGGAAGTGCCACCCAATTTAGACCGGAACCCAGTGGGGGAGGCATCCACAGGGACCGTACCCTCCTTCCCCTACCACCAACCTCTCGGAAGGACTTTCGGATCCACATGTTTAACGTGATCGTACTCCGCATGAACGCGGCGGCACTTTTTAGCAGTAGCTGGAACCGAACTCGGGCCTACCGAGTGCAACTCCAGCGCGCTAACCAATGGGCTACTGCGCCACTATGCAACTTACGTGTGTGAAACCACACACAAAATTTGGATATTCTACCTGCTTCAGATCTCAAGTTATTCGCCGAAAACTAGTACATTCCTGTGGTGGGCCCAATGTTTCTTTTAGGCATACATCCAGAAGGGCGAAGGACCTTCCCGGAGACATTTTGTTTTAACTTACTTTCTATTTACGTGGCAGGATTTAGATATATTCATATAGTGAGTTAGTTCTCTAAAGTTTCAAAATATTTATAACCTATAATATTTTTCATAATATTTATATCCTATAATTTAGTGCATGAAAAAAATAAAATTTAATATTTATTTTTTAAATCGACTCCCCAGAGTCCTCGGACAAACATTATATTTGCGGAAACGAAATGATTGAGAAAACAGCGAAATCTCTGAGCTCATGCGAGTCTACTGGGGCTACGGCAGTTAAAAGACAGAGGGTGCGCTTCTGTTTCCTTTCAGTTCATCTCCTGGTGAGGAGAGACATATTGGATATGTCTCCCCTGAACAATGCCACTCGAAGCAAAATGTCGTTCCACATCTCCTTTCGTTCATGTATACAGAAAAAAAATTATACATTTATTTCGGGAAATATGTAATTAAAATAAAAGTATATGAATAGGAAACTATTTTGTGTATACGCCGTCTACCTAGTGAGTAGAGATAGTCGTGTGTTGGATAAATCAGATTTTCATTATACAAATAACTTCTTCGATCGAGAAATAAATTTTAAAGGAAATTTCGCTCCACTTGTTCTGCATGCTTCCCACCCCCCGTACACATCATTCGAATCTTTCAGACTGAACCGTTTGGACATATAGCAGTATCTTACAGCTCCCTAAAACCGTTCAATGTATAGAATGTCCGTGTCTGTCACTTTGGAATATCTCTTAGTTTCATGTTTTAGAATTATGTGTGTAAACATTTTTGTAGACATATGTGTAAACATTAAGACAGTAAACATTAACTTTTGCTTTGTAATCAATACATCTCAAGCGATTTTTTCTGTGTTGTTTAGTATTATATAATGAGTGTAAATTCTTGATTGAATATTGATCCCATTGAAACATAATAGTTTACTTAAGCATACGATATTATACATACTATATTGTATATATAAGTATATTATAATTATTAATAAATGTTATTATAATTTCATACATTTAGCGTCATTTTCGGAATTTTAGTTTCCTTTTTGCCAAGTTGGTTACATTTTCATTTTGTATTCGTTCGTGAGATATCACATCCTCATACATTCCCATAAACACACACACACACACACACACACACATCTGATTCAATTTTAGGGATGCTTGAAACTTGCTCTTCCGTCAAAAACTCGAATTCGAATTTTTGGCCCAACATAATACTTTCTATATACATTATACTACGTATGCTGGGAAAGTAATATATCTTGTACTATATTTCTAATTTTTTGAATAACGTATCTATCTACAGATAACATTTTTTAATTATAACGCCCCCCCCCCCCCATTTTTGAGTTATCATGGCCATTCGTCACACTTTAATGTGTTCAAAAACACTTAAAATCTTTCTTTTCTTTCAGTCTAGAATTTTAATATAACGACGAAGAATTAATTATTACTTTAACTACATACATAATATAACGTTATTAAAATTCTAGATTTTCTCATTATACTAAAATTTTAGATTAACAGAAAAGCAAGATTTTTAGAGTTGCAAATTCAGTGTCATTTTGTGCAATTAAACTCAATTTAATGAATTATGAAATAAAGAGAACTTGAATATGAGGCTGCAGCGAAACTCATGTGCTGCCCACATCAGATTTTTATTATTCAAACAATGACAGGATATCAAAAAAGCAGTGCGCAGTAAAGAACGTTAAAATATTTGTCCCCCAGATATGAGGCACAGTCATTTAAATATTCATCTCAATCATAGGTCCACACTGTTATCACTTTATGCCAAATACGTACATTCAAACTGCAAATTTCTGTTGAAACTTCACTAGTGGACTTGGAATCACTATATATTTTTTTTATTTAAAACTCAAGTGAAGTTTGGAGTGACTGGATGATATTAGCCATTCCCATTTTCATTTGATTACGAAGTATATTCACCTAACTAAAATTGCGCTCTATTGCGTCCTTGGAACGTAGAAAAAGTATTGCTTTTAAGACAACGTTAACGCGTTCGCCATTCGAGTTCTTAAACTCTATCTCTTGTGGGCAGAAATACACAGATGTTTCGTCCATTCAAGATCTGTCCACTCAACCAAAGCTAAAATATTCTATAAATTTTCCATTTTTACTTTCCCTGCAATACATGCTAATGTATAGGGAAGATATTGGAATCATACCGAAAATCACAGCTCGAGTGTTCGACGAATCTACACGCTTCGAGACCTCCAGAATACGAAAAAACTATTTTTAACTTGGCGTCTATTTGTGTGTCTGTCTGTCTGTCTGTCTGTCTGTGCATATTTTCTATCCACTCTATCTAAAAAACTAACTGATCGAATTTCAGAAAATTTGGTAGGTAAGTCGCATGTGTGCGAATCTGGTGCTGATTAGTTTCGGGTACGATTCGGGATAAAAAGCCTGCCTTTTTTGCGAAATGGTCCGCAAAAATTGCCTGTATCCACTTCAGCTGAAAAACTAATGGAACGAATTTCATAAAATTCGGTAGTTAAATCGCTTGTGGATTACCTTACTGCTGATTAGATTTTGGTGCGTTTCTGAACAAAATAGCTTGACTTTTTTTGCGAAATGGCCAGCAGAAATCGTCAAAATCTAAACTAAAAACTACCTATGCTCAAATATATCCATTAAATGCTTGTTTTACACGTAATGTTTAACGATGAAAAGAATAATATCAACCCCATTACACTAGGACTAGCCATTTTCAAGATATTTTAGTTTTTGCGTATTTTCTCTGCTCCACTATTGAAAATAATTTCAGTTACCAAATGAGAACGAAAATTGAATTAAAAGTCAATTAAATTTAATTAAAATAAAGAAAACGCGAATATAAGTCTGCAGAGAAAGTCATGTGCTGCCCACATCATATTTTGGGACTTCTAGAGTACGAAAATACTTTTAGCGTGACGTCTGTGTGTGTGCGTGTGTGTGTGTGCAATGAATGTACCCACTCTATCTCAACAATTAATGGACCGAATGTCATAAAATTTGGTAGGCAAGTCCCTTGTGGGCGTCTCTGATGCTGATTAGTGTTGGGTACAATTCAGGATAAAATAACCCACCTTTTTCCCGAAATGACCGCAAATATTAACTTTGTCCACTATAGCTGAAAAACTAATACATCAAACTTTACCAAATTTGGTAAATAAGTCATTTATAAGTTATCCTGGTGCTGATTAGATTTTGTTTCGATCATATTTTTAAATTTTATTTGGCGATATGCCAAACTTTGCCAACAGAGGGACTAAGCAAGGTTTTGGAAGGTGCGAGCAACGAAATGAGTTTTAAAACAATTTTTTCTGTATTTTCTTAGTAATATTAGAACTTACTAAAACAGTGATTGCAAACATAAACATCATCAAAATGTACAAAACTTTTTAACCAGCCATTGTTTATCAAACATATAAGCACTATTTAAATATATAAAAAGGTTTACATCCGATTTAAAATAATAAGCATAGCCCAGTTATGGATGTGGTCCAGTTATGGGCATGATCTATTTATGGACATAGTCTAGTAATGGACGTGACCTAATTATGGGCGTGGCCTAGACATTGACGTGATCCTAATCAGGCGGTTCTAACTTTCAAACATTACTTCCTTTTCATTTAAATTAATTATTATTTTTCTTTCTTTAGAAAGTAAGGAATGTAAGGTTGTAATAAAGAAAAAAATTCAAGCCATGCCATAAAAATGCGTCATACAATTATAATAGTACGCTTTATATATTCTGAAACTCAACGACTATAATGTCCTCAACTCAGTCGAGATTCTTAAAATACCAAATACACCAAAATGAACTTATTTTAAATGTTATTCTAAAATTCATTCTGACGTAATTATTTATAGTATAATCATTTCATCAATACATATCTAGTACAATTTTACATTAAATACTGCAAATACTATCAATTATTTGACTTCATATGTGTCACTTGAAAAAAAAATATGATATAAGCAGCACATGACTTTCGCTACATACTACAATGACTTAATTTCTTTCACATCGAAATAATGACGTACCTAAATCCACGGCACAATGTTTTAACGTTAAAAAGTACATTAATATTTTTCGCTTTTCAGAACAGTAACATCTAAAAAATACCAAAGTAACCAATTAACTTATATTCCGTGCAGTAATTCTTCAAATTGGCATCATTACCGTAACTTTAAGGTCATTTTTACCAATCCCACACCGTTTACAAGAAGTCGCCGAGTTGGCGATAGTTCGCCAAATTTATCACCAACGTCGTCAATCGTGTCGCCAAGTGTTCCGACGATATTTTTTATTGTTCATTATGATTTTGTTTAATAAAAGTGATTTGAAAAACGTGTATGATCTCGAAAAATATTCAAGCTTGTGTTCTGAAGTTTGTGTCATTCAATAATAAAAAATTACTTATAAAATAAATAATTATTTAACATCATTTAATGGCCTGATTTTTTCAACACTTCTTCAATAATTCATTCAAAGATTGGCTGATCTTCCATCTGTAAACGCTTCAGTACGGTGTATAAAATCGATACTGTTTCAGTATTTACCGATGGTACTAATCGTATCAAATTGTGTGTTCGAAACGCCCCGTTCGTTCATGAAGTATCGCGTCCACAGACTTACGAACACACACACTTCTATATATATATACACACACATTTATCACCTCAGAAAGTCCGAATCGAGTACAGGTAAGCTTGAAACGTGCTGTTCTGTCGAAAGCTCGAATTTTCGACATCGTCACAATGCTTTCCCTATACCTTGATACATTGTATTTAGGGAAAGTAATATAGGAGTTATATGTGGAATTCAAATGCATCCTAGTTAAATCGCCCTCACCCTCTTTATGGAAATATATTTTGATTTTGATGTTCTATTAAAATAATAATAGAATTTCAAAATATTATAACAATGTTTTTTAACATAAAAGTTAAAATATTATTATGCAATGTAGTATTATTAAAACATTATTATGCACTGTTAATGCAATTTTAACACATTCGGAAAATTCCATAAATTATTATATTTCGTAAATTATCTATATAAGTAAGAAAAATAACAAACTGTTGACGAATATGGTAACATGTTATTTGATGTACTCGCCGATTTTGGATTGAAAATCAGAAGAACCAAAGTTTCGCAATTCAACCTAATGGCTAATACGCTACTGTCTATGGCTAGATTTATAGCTATATTAGCTAGATAAGAACATACGTAGCTAAATGTAAAAAAATGGATAACACTAAAATGGCTAAATTGGAAACAATGGACGCAGTGAAATAAATTAGCCAGCGTTCACACGATCATTCTTTCTCACGAAACTATGATTCTAGCAGAAATATGGTTTGTGATAGGAGTCTGAATTCTATTTATTTTAACTTGCTGCTTCTGTATGCAAAGCAGCGCTCTGGAAGCTGAATAACGGTATTATATATTCGGAGCTGCAATTAAACGAAATCTCATTTTATGATGAATTTTCTTTTAAAATATATATGGTAGATAAAGACACTTCATTTTTTTTTTTTTACACAAACTGACATGATATTATAAATAATTTAATGTTATTCTTTTCTACCCTATTAGTTTATTACAAAAGATCATTATAAAGCCGTTACACAAATAAAGTGCCCCAACAAGTTAAATTGTGTTTCAATTCAATTAGAATGGTAAACATGTTGGTATATAATATAAATTTATTGAGGCATTTAACGCTACTTGCATAACTCTACCGACTAGGAAGGTCGCATTTTTCAAATTTTCAGTAGGCGGCATACCTGGCGCTGCGTGGGTGGTTCGCAGGTAATAACGATACATAAAGATTAATGAAATAGGAGTGATAGAACCAAAAACGGAAGCAAATGTGAGCTGATAACAGCTGATAGACATATGTTGCTTTTTCCAGCCGGTTACAAATAGCTCGTATATCATTTGTTCCAAAAGTGATTAAATTAAAATACTCCTTTGATTAAATATCTGTATTTTTGCAAACGTGTAATATTCCCTCACTGGAGCCTTTTCTTTTGAGATCTAGACGGAGAAAACGCTCGTACAGGCTTTCCATGACGTGTATCTAGGGTTGTAAGATGCTGAAATATACGGAGAAAAGGTTTCCAGTTATGGCGATTTATCGCCAATTTGGAGACATTTGACGACTTCTCGAAAGTTTGAGATATACATCGAAATAATGAATATTCTAAGTGATATAAGAAATTTTCAGAAGTTTCTATAGAGAGTCTATAAAAGGAATCGCCACTCAGTCGGAAATGAGTTGACGTGATACGACCTTCATTGAACGGTGATTTTTGTCAAAGTTTTGAGAATAGAAGCGGCTGTTGTGAAGCATTTAAGTGTTTTACTGTATACTGTTCCTGTTTACGCTGTGCGTGTGAATAAGGGTGTTAGTTATCCAGAAATTTGGACTCATTCTTATATCCTGAGCGGACACCCACGATTCCCGTGGATATGTAATAATATTATGCATTCAAATTCGTTTGCACGAATGCTCTTCTAGCTAGTTTAAATAATAAGGAAACTTTTAGAACTCGAAATCTAATTGACTCGATTTCTTGAAGTTTTGTTAAATAAATTATTAAGCTGTTATGTTTGTGAAACACATTTAAGAATAAAAAACATTTTGTAAATGTATCTTATTTCAACCAGAAAAGCTTTGTTCACGTGAGTATCGGATTATTAATCAAACCAAGCTTCAGCTTCAGGAGTTTACCTAAACGAGTCGCCATGGAGACCATAGTTATATATTTTCCTTTTACAAATTGGCTTATGCCGACCGTCAATTCAATTTTAATCATTATTTAATGCTGTAGAATCTGATTAATTCGAAAAACCACATTTTAGGAAATATAAAATGACCATTTTATAAATAAAAAATTAAAAAGAAATATTTGATATATTGTATTCATAAAATGCTCTTTATGAAAATCTCTGTTCATTGATTTTTGACAGTTTTGTACCAGATATTTACCGAAATTTGTTATTGACTATTCGTCTTTTCTTTGCTGTAAAATCGTTCTTTTGTTTCTGAAGATGATTTAAAATGTTAAACGATAAAAATCCAAATTCTGTATATATTTAAAATTTTGATATCTAAAAAAATAATTTTATAACAGATAGCAAAATTTAGAACTAAAGAATTATTAAACACTTGATACATTTTTCATAAAGTTATTTTTGTACAGTAATTACTCTTAATGTATATCAGTTAATTTCCAAGCAAATATGAAAATGAAACCACTATTATTTTTTCTTTGTTAATTAAGAATCCGCTAATGCATTTCTTTTATCTTTGTAATTTTAAATTTTAAAAAAGGAAGAATATATACATTCGCTCTTCCATTGAAGATAATTGTATTCACGAATTCAGAATTTGGTAGATTCAGAAAAAAAATTGATATAAAAATTGACATAAAAATTGATGAAACCGGAAACAAAGGAGACTGATAGCTGCTGACAACCGACGTAGCTTTTTCATTCGTTTCATCATTTTTATTTTTACCTTGTGGCTTCAAATATCTTACATACCATTCGACCCGAAAGAGATTAACTTAAAATATCCTTATTATTAAATATATTTATTTATTCAAATCTGTTAGCACGAATGTTCTTCTAGCTTGTCTGAATAATAATGAAACTGTTTGATCTCGAGGTCTAATTAGCCCGATTTCTTGGAGGTTTGTCCAATAAAATATTAAACAGTTATGTTTCTGAAGCACTTTTAAGAAGAGAAAGTGTTGTAAATGTATATGATTTCAACCAGAAAAGTTTAGTTCAGAGTATCGGATTTATAAATCAAACGACGCTTAAGTTTCAGGAATTTACCTAAACTGATTACAATGGAGACCTAGTTATATATATTCTTTTTTAAATTTTCATTACACCGACCGTTAATTAGATTTTAATGATTATTTAATACTATAAAATCTCATTGGTTCGAAAAAGCACAATTTAGAAAATCTGAAAGGACCATTTTATAAACAAAACCTTTAACAAATAGATTTGACATATTGTTTTTATAAAATGCGTTTTATGAAAATCTTTGTTCATTGATTTTTGATAGTTTCGTGTCAGATATTTAGCGAAATTTGTTATTGTTTTTTCGTCGTTTCATTTCTCTAAAATAGTTTTTTTGTTTTTAAAAAAAAATGGTTTAAAACATTAAACGATAAAAATTCAAATGCAGGGAAAGGAAAATAAAACTTTTTAACAGACGGCAAAATTTAGAGACAAAGCGTTATTAAAAAAATGATGTATTTTTCATAAAATCATTTTCATACCGTAATTACTCTTAGTGTATATCAGTTACTTTCACAAACATATATGAAAATGAAATCAATATTACTTTTTCTTTCTTAATAAACTATGCGTTTGCGAAATTCTTTTATCCTTTGTTATGATACAATTTCGAAAATGGAAGATTTTATGCAATTTACGCTCTCATAGAATATAATAGCATTGACGAATTCAGAACTTGGCAGATTCAGAACTAAACAATTTCAAAAGAAACCAAATTTATATCAAAGATACAGAAACTGGCAATTGTGCCTGGATTTCCAACTTTTGGATCAACTTCATGGTTAAAATCATAGAAAAAAGATGATATGTTTTATAGATGGACATTCTATGTAGTTGAAAATTTAGCCATTTTATGGCTAGGACCTTCGGTGTGAAAAAGTAGAGGCGGAGGGTAATAAAATATCCCATTTCTTCCTTATTTCTACAAACTTCAATGGGTTCTGATGGGTTACTGATGGGCGATTTCCTCCAAATCCCTCCTTTGACGACGCCACTGTCAGAATTTACCTATTTTGGGATGCTATATCAGTAGCTTCTCCCGACTTCAGGAATGGGTGAAGAAGATTCAGTGGCGGAATTCACCGCTTATTCCCGACATCGAACATCATCAAAACACGTCGCTCTACTAGCACAAGTTTAAAAATAGCCAAACGAGTCTGAAAAATTCGCCAAATAATAATAATAACCTATTCAACCGATAAGATTAAGTGAAGCACCGGTTCACCTGTGTCACCTGACTAGCCGCCACTTTGCTATATGTTCCAAGAAATGGTTAAATTTAGCAATAAAATGGTGAAGTTGGAAACCCTGGCCAAATACCTGTTGAGGATTGCTTTGAAAATCGCTGGTAAATGGCTTTTTGGCTTGAAAAGCAGTAATCTAAAAATTAACGTCGTTAAAAGCAGCATACAAGACATTTTAACTTTTAAGATGCGTTTATGAATGTAGGAGAGACTGATTGGCGACCTTTAGAAAAATAAAGACGAAACAATAATATTCTACACTTTCACCTATTGGTCAGACAAGTGCAGTAGGATTCCGCTTTCATATCAGGTAACATCTTTGAACCGGTTTCGGGTTTATTTTAAACACGTCATGGTGAAATAACCGGCATTTGCAATGAAACCAAGAAAAATTCTATATGCCACAACTTTATGAACTTTTATGAGAACGGATGCATTCAATCCATTCCAATAGGGGTTCGCAAACAACTCGATATTCGGATGGTGGTAGCTGCAAAGACACCGTGAATTTGTTTCACAGAAAGGCGTTTAGTTGGGTTTTGTGACCACGAATAAGATCAATATTTATGAAATAGGAAAAAGTAAATGAAGTAATAATTGATAACTAAGAATTGAGGATTCCAGAAACTTTCCATGAGATAACAAATGGGCATTCGGCGTCTGAGCTAAACTATATATACACTTATGTCCCAAAATTGGGCAACAAACGGTTAAAGCCGAGCATATTCGACGATAGAAGCAGCGTGTAGCCGCAAAACTAGACTGCAGAATAGATTTTGCATACCAACACTTTTAGCAAGGAAATATCTTAGGTATAAAAACGACCTGTTTGTGTAGAGTCTGTATCTCCGCTTTACCGGTTCCAGAAGGAAAATCGAAATAGACAAATTTTGAAAATTGACAAGACAACATCATTTGAGTTATGACAGGCGATGTGGGGAATAGGGCGTCTTGAAGGGGGCCAGAAACTGTCAATATTAGCCCGAGCCAGAAGTGGCAATCGTTCCGTCATTTACCGCCTGTGGAACCGGTATTAAAGCGAAGGAACAGTGTTCGAAATCCAGTAAGTGGATTTCTAAGGGTCACAACCGCTCAGGATGATAGTTTTGTGTGTCTACATGCATGACACCACACGTCAATCACTGCACTTGCTTCCGACCTTGCAGCGTCGGTAAGAAGATATGAATGTCCGCAAACTGTTTACAGACGGTTACATGCAGGTCAGCTGCATACAAGACGATTAGTGGTTTGCTTCCCACTCACGTCCTCACACAGAAGACACCGCTTTAACTGAACTCGATATAATCTCAAATGGACTCTACAACAATGAGGTGTTAGGGAAGGGTCACAGTTTTGTGTACAGCGTAATTCCCGTCTGTAATTGGTCTGAAAACCGTCTGGAACTCGCTATCGCGCCAGTATTTCATTTTTATTATAAATGAACATATTGTTAAAACGTTGTCTGATTTTCAGAAATTTGCTTTGAGTTCCTGTGCAGTATTTATTAGAGGTTTGTCTCTTTAATCCTGGGTACGTCGGTTACATTTTCTATTAATAAATAATACAAATGCGGATAAAAATAACACAATCAATTTTCGAATTGCATGTTTTGAACAAAAATCATTCCCGCACTTGAATTGCCCATTCATAACCCTGCCAATTGTATAGCGCAACGCAATTTTATGAAGACAATACAAATACTTCACTGCTTGCTGAAAATCCCTGTTCTCCGTATTTAAAGCATGAGATAGTACCTGGAGGTCCAAGATGGTGTATCAACTACCGGGCAATAGAACTCCGTTTACGACGCAAATCTGCCATGAGCGAGAAGTTTTTTCGACTGAAATTAACTAAAAAATTAATTCAAATTATTCAACTGAATTTTATTTGGTGAGCTCAAAATGCTCTACAGATATCTAACAAACAAACATAGAGACGCCATCTTATTTATTCGCATTAGTAATGTCTTAAACATGTAGATCCGTCAATTTCGAATCGGATTTTTTTACCATTTTGTAATGATTTATTTTACATTGTCTCATGTATTGTATGCAAAGGAAAACTGATCGATGAAATGCAAAAACACACATATAAATATATGAACCATGTTTTAACACCCGAGAACTTAAAACATGTTCCAGAAAATTCAAAATTCTTAAATATCCAATGCTATGAAATAAATGGTTGATATATTTGGGTTTCAGAAGTGTAAGTTTCAAAACAAAATTTGAAAAGATTTCTTGAGTCTAAGAACGCTGTTATAGAATTTCCAATTCCATATGTTGCTGGTATGAATAAGTAAATCGATCAGAACTCGAAGGGAATGAAAAATATTACGGAATTGAAATCAAATTATTGTCATAGAGATATGTAGTTGAATGTGCAGTACATGCAAGTTGAAAATAACACGTTAAGTATCTTTACTCTTTTACTGGAAAAGTATGTAGAATATATACTGTAATGTTAGGGTCGTCCTTCTACAGCAGATTGTGCAATGGACTAGTTTCGTATGGATTATCTGTTCGTCAGCATTAAATACCCAATACTTGTAATTGCAACAAAAATTTGCCTGAAAAATCAAAATTTCTAATATCTCAAGAACAGCCTGCTCATCATAATTACTAAACAATAAATAAATCATTACTCAGAATATTTCTGATACTTACTCACACACATTCACTCGTTTGAGGAATTATTTCATGAGTGCATCCATTTTCTCCCATTTCCTTGATTTTAACTTTCTCATACGTAGTATTGAGAAAGTATTGTTTTCACGAAAATTTTCGATTTCGAAATTTTGATGCCAATCTGTGCTTTAAGACCTTCTGAACTCGTGTCGATTATTTTTGGAGTGATGTCCGTCTGTCTGTCTGCGTGTGGTCGATTTTTTGTGTATACGATAGTGGCCACAAATACTATAGATTTTCACGAAACTTTATATCCAGCTTTGTTATCAAGAAATCTAGAACTGGATAGATTTTTTTTAAAATTCAAGCAAATATTTTAAAATTGTTTTGAAATTTTATATTGTATTAACATGGCAGCACAGGACACAATTTGACATAATCATACATAAGAGTTTATTTATGGCTCATGATCACCATATTTTACAGATTCAATCATTGTTAAGAAAAATAGCCGCGATATAATTTTTTTTGTTCGTGACGTCATTAGCACTTCCTCTGGAGGCAAGCTATCCGCCCCCGGAGGCTACATTGTCAAGTATGATATCAATCAAAATATTTTTGAAGCTTTTTAAAGGGGAGAATAACATGCTATAATTGTAATCATTTGGACCACTGATACCGATTTTTAATAAATACCTTGTAAAATTTGAAAAAAAAATATGGTATTAAAAATGGATACTGGTTTGAGAAAGTCGAGTTGAGCCACACTCTAGTTATTTATTTATTTATATATTTATTTATTTATTTTTGTTTTGCTTATGTACTTAAAACTCTACATTAAAACTTCTGTCTATAAAAGAGAAATGCGTAAAATAAATATATTTTGAAGTGTATTCTGTTGTAATTATCCGATACCGTTGCTTCCAGATTTTATTATTCAGTCTGCATGCAGTAAAGCAACATGTTCCGTAACTGATTGCACAGGAAACACCTGAAATTTTACATAAGCATATAAAAATTCTTTGTGAATCGATTTTTATCAAAACATGTCCAGGTTTGTTTTCATAATTTTCGATTATTAATTTCATAATTAATATATCATACAAACAATTATTTCCACAAAAATAAAAATCACGTGAATGTGTTTGTTTTGTTTAGTAGTGAAGTCATACAAATAATCAGCGTGCGCAGATAATTATTACATAGTGATTGGAAGTCTTGGAAAATCATTTAACATTAAGAGCTCAAAATTTTACATACTCACAACTGATGCCATAAACCCCTGGGTTGGCTGTATGGTCTGGGCCTTTCATACTCACAACTGAGAAACGCTTCACCCAAATGACTTAAATTTGGTATCACAGGTTAAATTTTGCTCTAGATTCGAACTATGTTATCAAACTTGGGTGTTGCCATTGAAAATTTCAAAGTTTGTGCGCGTTTAGATATGAAAACGGCCTCTTTGATAATTTTACGCACATTAATTTGTAAAGGATGTTATTCCTAATCGAATGGCATCTTTCAATTTTCTCTACGATGGACGATGCTCGATTAACAGAGGGTGGGGCGTATTTTTTTCCGCAGCTGTACATTGGTATTGATATTCTATTAATATATTCACAGAACTATATGGAATTTTATGTAATTAAAAAATAATTACCATTATGGAATATATAGAATTTTATGTAATTAAAAATAATTATCGTTATAGAATATATAGAATTTTATGCAATTAAAAAATAATTATCATATAGTAATGCAATTTTAACATTTCTGATTCTTAAAATTTATAAAATGTTTGGTTAAGTAAAACAAATAATATAGTGTTAATAAATAAACTAAAGTGTTAATAACACTTTCATTGAACATTTCACCTATTTTTGGCTGAAAAAAAAAATAATATTAAACTTAATGGATATTACATTATTGTGTATGGCTAGTTAGACGAGAATTGTCATTGCTAAATGTTATATAAAATAGGTAGATATCTATATTTCCAACATTGACGAGGTGAAATATTTTAACGTTTACACAATAATGCTTTTGCGAAGAACCAAGATTCCCTTGGAATTGCGGATCGTGATATCTAATTCTATTTAACTTGCTGCTTTCGGATTAAAAAGCAGCGTTCTGGATATACTCTGCTCATATTGTTCACGTTGATCAACCGAAATCTCATTATATTATCAATTTTCTTTTAAAACATTTACGGCAGATAAAAACTTCAAACTTTATACGCAAATTCACGTGGCGTTATGAAAGATTTGATGTCTACTCTACTGGTTTACTATAAGAAATTATTATAATTTATAACCTATAAGCCCATCACACCCAAATATAGTCCAATCAACTATAAAAAAAAAACTTGAACATCTCACCTGTAGTGGAGTCGAAGAGATTTAAATATAATTTTGATGCAGTTTCGTGAGACAGACCGCCGTTTTGAAACGAAATTTGATTATATTAGTAATTTTTTTTTTAAATAATTACCTCAGATAATAAAACTTATGGAGATTCACAGGATGTTATATAAGGTTTGTTTTTCCCCTGCGTACCCTATTGGTGTACTACAACATATTATTGTGACCTACAAGTCCATCACACTCAAATAAAGTCTAACCATTTGAATTATTTACAATTTAGTGAACAAGTAAAAAGAACGAAAACATTGTTTATTAAGGTATATCCTATTAAGGTCGAGCAATGTGCCGATTTGAGGAGTGCCTAGCCTGTTGGCTTTAACCTCCGATGTGTAAACAATATGTGAGAACATGACATAAATTGAGCAGAAGAGGTTTGTATACAACATAGAAAACATCAGAAAAGGACAAAACATGGGACGAACGTCCCGACTTCCAAGTTGGAAGGAAATCAACTGCAGCGCAAGTGCTGCCATCTGTTAATATCAGAAGAGTTGAAAAGGGGAGAAACATCCGAAGATGCGAGATGAAGCAGAAATTAATATTAATCAATAATTAGAAAATTTAAATGCTAAAGGTTGAGGGGATGGAAGGACAATAATTAGTAAATTTACGGAGGGTCAAATAGAACTGCTCGCGGACGCTTCCTCTGCTGCCGCGGGTCATAGTCTGGAATATTGAAGAGTTCATTTCGGATTGTGGGGATGTTAAGGAAAAATTTATTAGCTTGTTTACGAACAGTGCATTTAATAGTTTTGATTTTGAAGTCATTTCTAATGATGTCATTACGAAGGTAGCGGGGAGCTTTGCGGATAATTCTGAGGATGCGATTTTGTTCTGTTTGAATTTTATTAATGTTAGTTTTACAAGCGAAACCCCAAATGGGGCAAGCATAAATGAGAATGGGCTGAATTATTGTTTTGTAAAGCAGGATTTTGTTACTAGTGTCTAGGTGTTTAGAGAAAAGGAGGTGGTTTAAGGAGCCTATGAGTTTACGAGATTTTTTAAGAATATAGTCAAAATGCACAATCCAAGTAAGTCGACTGTCCAAATGGACGCCGAGATACTTGGCAGTGCGTGCGAAGCAGATTGGTTGGTTGTTGATCAAGATGGGAGGGAGGGGGAAGCGTCTGCCAGAGAAGAAATGGCTTGTGATTTGGGTGCATTAATTTTGATTTTCCAAAGTTTGTAATTGTCTTCCAGCGTATGAATGTGTTTTTGCAGATGTAGATGGAGGAAGTTAATGCTGTGGTTTGCAGATATGATACAGGTGTCATCGGCATAAAGACCGAGAGAGGTATGGGGGGAACGGAGAAGATCATTGCCATAACAATTAAATAGGAGGGGGGAAAGGATAGAACCTTGGGGGACTCCAGCTTTGATGGGTTTTGGGTGGAAAGAATGTTGGAAATACGGACGTGAAAGGATCTGTTATTGAGGTAGGATTTAATAAGTTGTATGAGGGGGAGGGATGTCCATTTGTATAAGTTTGTATATAATTCCATTTATCCAGGTTTTATCAAAGGCTTTTTCAATATCAAGCATTAGCGCTGCTACAAATTTGTTGTCTTTCATTCCTTCTGCAGGAAATTCAACCAATCGGAGAAGTTGATGGGCTGTAGAGTGAGCGGGTCTAAAGCCAAATTGTTCAGGGATGATTAAGTTGTTGATTTCAATGAAATTTAAAAGTCTATTTTGGATGATACGTTCACTGAGTTTACTGAGGGAAGAGAGACGAGAAATGGGGCGGTAGAAGATGGGTTCAGATGGGTTATTACCGTTCCTAAGAATTGGAATAATAATTGCGGTCTTCCAGCTAGCAGAGAAGTGCCTGATATTTAACATAGCATTAATGATGAAAACAAGGTAAAAAATAATGTTAAGGGGGAGAGATTTAATTGCTCTATTAGAAATTTTGTCAATACCGGGAGATTTTTTGTTTTTAAGTTTTTGAATATGTTCAAGGATTTCAGAAGGGGTGGAGAGCGGGATATCCTCAGTGTGGGGCAGAAAGGAAGTTTTCTACAGACTGGTTGATTTGAATATGGCAGGCTTCATTCGGACCGTTGGTTTCAAACTGTTTCTCATAAGACTCTGCAATGGCATTGGCGTTATCAAGATCGGAGAAGGCCATTCCACAATTCGCTGGCAAAGGCGGGAATTGTTCGAATGGTCTTCTGACTCTCTTGATCTCTTTCCATAAGGATTTATCTTCAGGGGAGAGGGATTCAATGTAAGTTTTCCAATTATTTTGATTATATTTATGAATTTCAATTCTAATTTTCCTATTGAGGGTGTTAAGGGAGATTTTAGTTTGAGGGTTTCTAGTGATTTGCCAAATTCTGCGAGTTGCGTTACGGGCTTTAATTTTGTTTTTGATATGCTGTGGGAGGGAGTTATAACGCGGGTCAGGGCGGGAGGAAGTGGCATCTGCCAGGGATCTTTGAATTTCCTGAGTTAAGTCAGTTACAGCTGAATCAAGGTCATTAGTACTATTAATTTTGGGGATGAGGAGGGAGGACTTTAGCAGGTTATTTTTATACTTTTTCCAGTTAATAGAAGTAGGAAGATTCGAAATATGGAAGAAAGTGTTAAGGTGGACAGTCAGAAGGATGGGGCGATGGTCAGAGGAAAGTTCTTCCAGGGTTTCAAGGGTGTAAGGGTAATGAATATGTTTGAGAAGGGCGAAGTCAATAAAAGAAGGGGTGGCGTTAAAAGAAAAGTGGGTGGGCTTTGAAGGGACAGCAACGTGAATTTCATTGGCTGATACGTAATCCTTGATTTGTTTGCCATATTTGTTGTGTCGCCTGCAGTTCCAGTTTGGATGATGTGCGTTGCTGTGGTTGTTTCTGAAGAGTTTTGTAAGATCATTATTCAGGTTAATGTTTTGTCCAGGTTTAATATAAATGGATCCAATGATGATGGGGGGATGATTAGGGAGGTTAAGGTGGATTATTTTATTTTCGATAATTTCAGTGTCCAGGGAGTTAAGTTCATGGCGTGGAAGATTATTTTTAATATAAATCGAAACACCGCCGGAGGCAGAGGGAGGGTTATGATTTTGAGTCCGAAGAGAAGTATAGTTTGGCAATTTTTAAGGGGGGGCGGAGACCGGGCCTAATTTCTTGTATGAGAATGATGTCTATGGGGTTATTTTGTACAAAATCCCGAAGCTCGGTGATCTTAGATCTCAGTCCATTGGCATTCCAGGACAGGAGGCGCACACAAGAAAGAAGCTAGTTACTCCTCATCCTAGGGCGAGAAAGCTGTACAGAAGACCTCATCAATGGCCGATATCACTTCGAGAAGCTTGTCCAGCGGATTGCTGGTTTGTTGGAATTTGACTTGGATAATAGCAAGAAATTTCTTAATTTTATCAAAGTCCAAGTTAAGGGCTGTGAAGGTCTTTTTCATCTCTTGGATGAGCAGAATGAAGTCTGTTAATTGTGAAGAGTTAGTTTGATTATCAGTGCAGTTTGAGGTAGGAGTGGTAGCAGTAACAGTATTATTGGTAGTAGGAGAAGAAGTAGGAGCAGTAATAAAGGAATGAATAGTTATGTTATTGTTAGGTTGCTTGCTGAGTTCCCGGACAGGGGGTTTGCTCGTAGATGCTTGTGCATTTTCGCTGGGAGTATGGAGGGCGTCAAGATTTAGTCCACGGGTGGTGGTGGGGATAGCAACAGCTTCAACAAAGGATTTGGGGATGTTGGTAGGTGGGTTGGGGTTAATTTTTGCAGTTTTGTTGTTGGGATTTTGAATAGATTTGGGTTGAGTAGGTTTTTGTATTTTAGTTTGAAGAGCAGGGAAGTCTTGAAGTTTGGGTATAGGTTGTTGAGATTTAGAGGGAGGGGGGGCTGTTTGAGTAGAGTTTAGGGGGGTTGTTTTTATTTTGAGGATTGGAGGGGCAGAGTCTGAAATTGGCGGGATGAGGGCCAAGGCAGTTTGCGCATTTAGCATGGTACTTGGAGATTTGGTGCATTCGCGAGTGAAATGGTTAAGACTGCATTTGAGACATCTGGGGGGTTGATAGCAACAATCACTGGAATGTCCATACCGCTGACAGCGGAAGCACATTTTGGTACCTCTGGATTCAAAGTTTTTGATTTTGATTGATATATCCAATAAAGTATGTAAGTCATGGATGGTTTCCCAATTTTAATGGGCTTTAGATATAGTAGAAATATAGGAAGGGGGGGCTTTATTCCTCAAGTCTTTAAGCTGAGTTATTCTGTGTACACTGTATCCTCGAAGTCTGAGTTCTTCATAGATTTCATTAACAGGTGAGTTTATTGGTAGTCCCTTAATTAAGATTTTAACAGGCCTCTCTGCTTTGATATTAATTGAATGAAATTCCAGTTTTTTCTCTAAGAGAATTTTTTGTACAATCCTAAAATCTTCTAAAGTCTGGGGTCTGATTTTAATATGTTCGCCAGCAAGCTGGGCTTTGACAGGGGTAGAGACAAGGGAGTTGAGTCCTTGAACTAAGGTTCTCCAGTATTCCGGGCAGTTTACGAAAAATGATTCAGGTTTGTATGAGTTGGTAGTAGGATTAACAGCATTAGAGTGGTTTAAATTTGTAGAATTTTCAAGGGTTTGAGAGTTGCCAGGTTGTAAGTTAATTTCCTCCGAGGGACCATTAGTATCCATACTTAGTGCTTCAAAAGCGTTCTGAGCAGTTACAGTCTTAAATCCAGTGGTGATTTGAGTCTGGCGACCATCTTTTTTGTGGTGGGGAAAGGTCAATCCTTCCAGGTCCTCAGTAATGTTATCTTTATTAGCTTGAGTATTAGAATTAAGTGTTGCATCATTATTAGAGTTAACATTAGAATTATCAGTAGCAATAGCATTAGAATTAATATTAGGTTGTAGAACACTATCAGTGGTTATACTGTTCTTAAATAAGATTTTACAGTTATCAGAATTGTCATAAGAATAAGCATTAGAGTCAGTATTAGCTATAGCAGTAGCATTAGCATTATAGTTAGAAATCATATTACACTTAGAATTGACATAAGATTTAGCATTAGAGAAACAATTAGAATTAGCATGTATGATACTTTCATGCTGAGAAATGTAAGCTTCAATCTCAGATTTAAAGGGTGTTAAATTAGAGATACAAACATTCTGCTCAAAATAGGATGTCAAAGTTCTGCACATACCTTGGAATGTTTCCATGGAATTTTCAGATAGTCCAGCAGCAATCTTGTGCCAGTCGGCCATCAGGAAACTTCCGGTGTGAGAAAGATCATTTAGGTACTGTAAATATCCATTCGAAGCTGGGTCCGGCAAGGGAAAATTTCCATTTCTGAATCGGGATACGATGATTTCCAGGTCAGGAGGAATTCCAGGTTGATCAGAGTTGGTTGAAAATGCGGACGCCATGTCCGTAAAAGTAGGAGAAACTACCAAACTTGGTAGAGAACAAATGTTCAATCGATGGAATAAATTCGCAAAAAAGGCGGGAAAATCACAGGAGCAAATGACAGCACGTCTACACAAGACAAGTTCCAAGGCTGGAATGAATATGCGAATATGGTATATCCTATTGAAAGTCGAGTGTCGTACAGGACAGAGCACCAGGCGCGAAGCGCCTTTAATCTCCAGTTTCAATATGTGGTTCTTATCGTCAAATTGTGACATTAATTCAGTGACCCTAATTGGAGGTTCGAGATTTTATTTACTACTTTTTATTATTTGTCCTAGCTCCTAGTGTGGTAGTTTGTTGCACATTTAGAGTTTAAGCAGTTTGGGGGGTTGATGCAGACCGGAGGGTTAACTAGCATTTTAGCAGCTTAGAGTTTTGAAGATTAGTCGCGAGATTTATTTGATATCAGATGTTTGAGGTTGGATATTTAATTCCGATTATCGATGTTTAGAACACTGCAGGGTCTCTTACGCGATTTGACCTTGCGATGATCACAGTCATGCAGATTGAATAACAATTCATTTGGAACGGATGGCAAATTTTTGTAAAATTTAAGCGCTAGCTTTTTAATTTGGGCTCTAACAGTTTTTATTTTGAAGTCATTCCTAATTACCGAGTTCCTTAAATACCTGGGAGCTTTCCTGATAATCCGTAGGATTTTATTTTGTTTTGTCTCTAGGAGGTCTATTGTAGTTTTACAGGCATATCCCCATACGGGTGCTACAAACAGCATTCCCGGGCTGATGACCGATTTATAAATTAGCAGATTGTTTTGATGACTGAGATTTCCGTTTCCTAACATTGGGTATAAGGCTCCTGTAGTTATATACGCATTTTTGATTAAGTTCTTTACGTGCTGTTTCCAGGTTAGGTGGGAATCTATCGTTACACCTAGGTATTTAGTAGATTTTTCCGCGCGTAAGGCATGATTGTTTATATACAGTGGCGGCGACGGTTTGTTTTTCCTCGAGAAATAAATCCAATGACATTTATTGGGGTTTAATTTTATTCGCCATTTTCCCAAGAAACAGAAAGAAAAGAACATTTCCAAATGGTCAGGCACATTATGTCTTATCATTCGCCTATACAGCAGCCGAAGCGTGAACCATTTTGCATTCACACTATTGGCCCCTTTGCATACCAGGGAATAGAACACATTACACTATGTTCCGACACTACAACTTCTATGCTTGACTGTTACATCCAAACCCACTACCCAGGAAATTGGGAGAGCAAGAAGAAACGTTTCCCTTACTTCTCGGCTACCGAAGCGACCCAAAGAAAAAGTGAAGATTAGAAGCCAAGGCCAGTCTGAAACGAAATCAATCCAAATAGATGCTAACATACTCGTAGTTCTTAGGTAAAGTGTTTTCAGTTTGCATGAAACTTTAAATACTTGTATTGTTTCTGTAGAGATATAAGCAATGCCTTTGCAACGTGGCTAAAGATTAAACCATACTGATTAAACAGAGCAAGTCCACGTTCAGAGGTATAAATAGTAAACCACTGTTCTTTAGTGACATTGTAAACCAGTGACATTATGGTTTTAGTGATATTGAAGTTTCGATTATTCCTGTGATGTTGGAAGACTTCAGCCATGAAGCCAATTTCTGTTGATATTCTATATTTGAAAATATTGGGTTTCCGTAAATGATTTACAAACTGTCCCCTTGTCTATTGATGCTCAATTATCGTCGATTTTGTTGTTAAAACCGCTAGATTTTCTTAAATTTTTATTATTTTCCAACTTCGCAAGAGATTTTGTTATACATGCGTAACAGCCTTATAATCAAACAGTGCGTTTTGCCAGCATTATTGACATGAAGAAATAGCATTTATGGTTGAAAATGCTGTTGCCATTTCGAAAGATGTAATATTTTAATGAAACTCTGAGTAATTAATGTATTTCTATTTGTTGAAATCAATAATTTAAATATTACTGTAAAATCCAAAATGAAGAAAATATTTGTAAAATCTAGAAGCTAAAATGAGATAAACATTTCTGAAACCTGGTAAAATTGGCTAGAGAGTTGTTGAGTTTGACAAAATAACAGATTAGGTTTTAAAGATACAACAAAGAAAAGAAAATCTCCCCACAAAAGTAGCGTGAAAAATTTTTCACTTCAAAATTGTATAAAAAATAGAAATTTCTGTTCAATTATAACCAATATAGAAGGCGACCAATGCATTATAAATCTTCGTGCCAAATTACAAATCATGTGATACAATACATGGCTGGCCTTGGCAGAAAATATCTTTATTTTAAAAGGATTTTGTCAGCGGCTGTACCGAACATTTTATAACATAAAGATAAAGCTGATTGGTATGAACTGAAGAACGAATATGGAACTTCTAAATCACTCTTACAGTGTTACCAGATAAAATGCCGTGACTATGTATTAAGGTGGAGCGAATTTTTTTTTTCGAATTTTAAATCGGCCAGGGTACAAAAAGTTGTCCCATGCGACAAAACAAATGTGTAAAAAACGTTATGTTCCTGAGGTCAAAATTTCATGCACTGCATGGAGGTCAAACTTCAGCATTTCAGGCCAAAAACTCTTTTTATTCCGATACGAAAACTATTTTTTTCGATTTCAAAATCGGCCAGTGTCAAAAAGGTTAGCTCAATGGATCAAACAAACATGTGTAAAATTTCAAGTTCCTGAAGTTACATCTTAATTCGCCGCACATATATTAAATGTGAAGATTTCAACCAAAACAACTCAATTTTCTGACGTATCCTGTAACGTCATAGAGGCGGAAGAGGGCGTCTAAAATTTTGAGTGAATGTATCTTAAATATAATTAGGCTTTTAAATATATATTTTTCGATTTGTTATTGCAGTAAAGCTGACAGAAGTAGACTAAAAATAAGTTATTTAAGCTTTAATTTTTTTTTATTTCCCTAAACTACATTTTGGAACTAACAGTAAAGCATTTTGATTGCGATAACATATACTTTACTCGTGACATAAGATGCACTGCAATTGTTGTTCACAAAATAAAATGCAGGAAAAGATAGGATAAACACAATGAAAAAAAATATGCATAAATTCCCACATAAATGCTAAAGAAAATTAAGCAGAAAATTCTGATTTCGCATTGAAAGTATTCATAGGTTTTCTCTACTGAAATTTCGCTAGGATAAAGCCATGTCGTTGCTGATCTCCACAGACTTTTCTTGCTGCCTTTACTGCAATTTGAACGTATCGCTCGCTCTGTTGACTGAGTATGGCACGGGAATTTCGGAATATTAATTTCCAGCTTACAGTCCTTTCCTGATATTGCAGATAATAATTCAGCATCTGGAATAATCTAAGTAAGAGGTGGTTCATATCTTTAAGATGTTTGCCAGTCGATAAATTCAGTGCAATCATTTGCACTGAAATTAATTTCTTGAATTTTAAAATTTCTCACTCCTTTTAAAACTTTCGAAGATTTTCTTGCTGCAATAATTCTTCTGATAGCTAGTTGTCTTACGTGTTTTCTATCATCTACAAGCTGTAACACAATATTTGTATTACACGTTCCACCCCTAATTAAAAAGGCCAACGGCTGTACCGTGCTGAAAACACCGGTTCTCGTTAGATCACCGAAGTCAGGCAGCATCGGGCGCGGTTAGTACTTGGGTGGGTGACCACCTGGGAACACCGCGTATTGTTGGCTCTTTTCGGGCGCTGCAGCCCAGTGGTTTGCGCTCGATTCTCGCCGCTGCCAGAACTGCCGCCGTGTTCATGCGGAGTACGATCACGTTAAACATGTGGGTCCGTAAGTCCTTTCGAGAGGTTGGTGGTAGGGGAAGGAAGGTACGGTCCCTGTGGATGCCTCCCCCACTGGTTTCCGGTCTAAATTGGGTGGCACTTCCCGGCCGTTCTGGTAGGTCGGACGGTCTGGGTCTCAACAACAACAACCCCCAATTACAAATGCCAGGAAAGATAATGAACTATCTAAATGCAGCAGAGGGAACCAATTGCAACACATTCATAGATAAACAGCGGTCATCCCCTTCTGCATCAACGACAAATAAGAAAAGTGGTATGTAACCAATGGGGGAAAGAAAAAAGCGCCCCAAAGTTCCGTTCCAGAAAGTTCAGACGACTTCAAATTTTCGAACGAGCTAACATCATGTCTCTTGGTTTTGTGAAAAAATATATCGAATGTGAGCGATAAAATCGAAGCGTGTTGCAGATATGAGATGTGCAACAGTTTCGTACATCATAAAGATTGCTCGAATAAGTACTGAATACGAAAGAGAAGAGGTAATTAGGTTTCAATTGTCACTAATTAGCACGGAAGGCACACTTTTAACGATTATTCAAATAATGAACAATCAGTTCGTAAGAGTCTATTATATTAACGAGTTCTTATATTTTGAACTAAAAGAACTATTTTGAGTGTCAATTGCTTATAAGAAACTGTTTAAAAATATATGTTAATTATATTATGTGTGTAAATATGTATTAATGAAATATTGTCAGTGTTATATATCTTATAATAATAGATTTAATAATAGTATCATTAATCAAGATATAATGGTTATCTATAACTGAAAATATTAAAATAAATCGATCAATTAAGTTAAGTGTATTTATTTAAACTTTGTGTGTTTGTCTCTCCGGTTTGAGAACCAGGAGTTTACATGCTCCACCCTTAGTGAAGGCATCATAGGTAAGTCCTAGTGTAGTAATTTTGATAAGGACAATTTTACCTTATTACACAAGCATTGACAGGAGAGTATTTTCGCGGTGCGACAAAAAACTATTTTTTTATATTACTGGATCAATAACATCGTTTAAGTCCTCTTTCAAGTATCTGGAAAGATGGGTCGTATTACAAATGTGCCGCGGACCCTCCATGCAGAGTGGTTTTCTCTTTATGCTAAACTACATAGGTGTATGATCTTTCTTTATATGTGTTGCAAGTGTAATGAGGCTTTCTGATAGATTTTCAGTTCCAACATATAATCTTAAAATTCAACATATAATCTTAAAAATAAGCTGTTGTAAGCCACTTAGAGTGTGCAACTGGTCCTTGTTTAATGGATGCAAGACCATCAGGGACACTGTTGGAAACTGCTTGGCGTACATCATACAAATACTTTTGATAAGAGCTCAACTTCAAATCCGTTACGCCGAAAGAAAAATTTTCTCCTCTAATTGGAGAATATGTTTTCACTGCAAGATTTTCACAATTTTGGATTGCTTTTCTAATAGGCCCAGAAAATGCATTAGGACCTTTAGTTTCTCCATCGAGCTTTTTTAAAAGATGTCGCAAATGTAATTCATTTGTGTGTAGCAGACAAATGCACCATTTCAATGGACGATTTAATGCCATTTCCAATAGACGTATAGCTCCCCCTTCAGGCCGGGATTTACGTTTATCCCATCACAGTCTACAGAGCGATCAAACTATCAAGAGAAATTTGTTGATTTTAAAGTAAGTTTTGCCACAAATAACTTTGGCTTCACCAGATGAAACTGCAATGTGTCTGTCCAATAGAGACAGAGTTTGGTTGTTGTACCAGGGTGTAATGTTCTTATTGGACTATTCGCTTACAATACTTCGATGCTTTTTTCTCTTTAAGTATGGCTGTATCCTTTCTCCCACCGAAATATAAACCGAGGAGTGAGAAGCCTCGGTTTACATTGAGTGGTTTATATACTCTGGTGAAACCTTATAGCGTAGCCATACAAAACTATGTGAGCGCTTACAAAATCGAAAACCTGAAAAAAAGGCTCCTAAGGATTACAAAGTTTCTGGAATCTAGGTACAGAGGATCATATGTTCCAAAGTTATGGGTCAATAATTGTTTCTTATAGTCTAATAACACATATAACAGATATAAAGGACATTTCCTAACTTTGCGCTTTTAGATAAAAATGGTCTCTTTTTTTAGCTGTAATAATTACATTTAACCTCTGTGCGGCGCATGAAGATGTGACTTCAGGGACTTGAAATTTTACGTGTGTTTGTTTCACTCCATAGGCTAACTTTTTTGACCCTAGCCGATTTCGAAATTAAAAAAGAAAATTGTTTTCGTGTTCGAACAAAAGATGATTTTTGGAATGAAATAGTGCATTTTGACCTCCATGCGGAACATAAAATTTTGACCCCAGTAAAATTATTTTTTTCATACTTTCGTTTTGTCCCACGGGACAACTTTTTTTACCCTGGCCGATTTCGAATTAAAAAAAAATTCCCTATATTTTTCACTTCACCCTACTGCGTATATTATATTTGAATTTACTTTATTAAAAGCCAAAAGAACTGATGAATTCCGTAACTAATTGCATTCGTGTGCCTCCAAATTCTGAAATACTTTTTTGGTTGAGAAACTCGCGTTTTTTTCTTTCCAAATGTAGTTAACGATTCGGGAATATGCAGGAAATATTCGAAAATTTTAATAGATTCTTAAATATATCTCTATATTAAATATCACTTTTTCATTTATTAAGGCCCATATTATATATTATAAGCTAAACAAATGAGATTAATAACAACGAATATAGTTATTGAGATTTATTGGAGTTTTATTTTACAAGACGTTATCCACGCCAAACCATTTCGGCTCTATCAGACTTTCGCCATTGTCGAATTTTTTTGCAACGGTCATATATTTTTTCTCTAACCTTTATAATAGGACCTTCCAACTTACCATTCAGCTCATTTGGTACGATGAAGAACTGAACGATGATATACGATGAAGAACTGAATGATGATGTACGATGAAGAACACATACATTGGTACATTTTCCCCGAAATACCGTTTCTGTCT
This sequence comes from Amaurobius ferox, assembly GCA_951213105.1. Taxonomy (NCBI): domain Eukaryota; kingdom Metazoa; phylum Arthropoda; class Arachnida; order Araneae; family Amaurobiidae; genus Amaurobius; species Amaurobius ferox. Next base: position 119,787,432 of record OX578151.1, read on the forward strand.
ACCGAATTGGAGTCGCCGTGGATGTTTAATGCGTTTGGAGAATCTCTGGCTGATATCGGAGCGCTACATAAGCACTTTAGATGCTAAAATCTCGGTACGTAACATATAAAAATGTAAGTAATTTTTACTTGTTTTATCCAAAATATTGTTCATATTATGATTGTATAAGAATAATTTCAATATTTTAATATTTTGAATTTAATTTTTTTTCTTTTCGAAAAAATTAGATGTGTTTTTACTTCATTTTGCTTAATTTCAGCCGAAATGTCTTCGAAACAATAAAAGATAGATGTAGCTCGTAAGACGCAAACGTGTTCAGTAGGAAAAGTCCAGTTTCTAGATCTGTAGTTTGGTTTTAGAAAGCTCTTATAGTTTTTGACAAATCATCTTGTCAAGTTGAAGAATATTGAACATTTTCCGTTTTTCAAGATCGCAATGCTTATATTTTAAAAACTGAAAATGCTAGTTATAAACTATAAGAAGTAATTTGTAATTTTTTGAAAGCCTCATTAGTGTATATAATTTGATTCTAGATTGATTTATTAGTTTTAGACTCATGATGATTAGACGTTCGATATTTTAATATTTTGACTTGTTAAAGCTTCCCAATGGGAGGAAAAGCTGCAACATTTAAAATGTTACGAGTGCTGCAGCTCAATATGCTTCTTCCTTTGCGAAATATTGGTGCACAAGCACGAAATATTTTGTTTTGGTTTAAAGAAATTACGAAGTGAAATGAACTTGAGGATTCTAAATATGTTTAATGATTGATGAGGTTTGAAGAGAAGAATTAAAAGCATGGAATTCTAGTAAGCATTTATGTCCCATCAGATATGTTTTTAGATTCACCTGCACTTTAGATTCATCTATGTGTTTAGTTTATATACCGCCGAGCAAATTAGTTAAAATAATTTGATATTCCGACTTTCTAATAATACTCGGGGTATTCGGTTGAAATTGAGGCGAAAACTTAAGGTGTTAGTTGTAAACATATTGAGAATAATTTGTATAATCCTTTGAAAGCCCTATAAAGATATGGAATTATATTTCGGATCAGGTTTTTAATTTTTTAAATATAGGGGTTATAATTTCGGTAATTTCGTATTTCGAACTATTTGGATAACGTGGTTAATTTTTCGACATTTTAATAATTTGAACTGTTTTGAATGCACTTAAAGAAGACAAATTACCCACAAAGAAAGTTGCTATTCACGCAAAACCATTTCGGCTCCACTGCATTGGAGTTACTACGAAATTTTTCTTATTGTACTTCTGATATCTTTTATAAAGTTCAAATTCGGACAGTTTATTATGAGATAAATCTGTGGGCTCATGTATGCTATTATTTGACTTAAGATCCTAGATACAGAAAAGCTTCCATTAGCCTGCTTTTGTGTGTATGATGTCTATTTAAATTTCGCCAATGGGATGTAGTACCAAATCCCATTGGCGATCTTTAAATTAAATGGCGTGTGGCTCAACTCGACTTTCTCATACCAAAATTCATTTCTTTGTTTCAAATTTTGTAAGAAAAATTTAAAAAATCGGTATCGCAGGTCCAAATTATTACAACTATAGCGTGTAAATCTTAACTTTAAGGGGCTTAAAAATCATTCGATTGATACTATAGTTGATAATGTACCCCCCCCCCCCCTCTCCTAGAAGGTAACTTGCCCTCAAAGACGGCTAATGACGTCACAAATTAAAAAAATTGTATCGCGGCAATTTTATATAACAATGATTGGAACTAATACGTATCGTGATCATAGGGCCATAGATAAACCCTTTTATGCATGATAATATTAAATTTTGTCCTATGAAGCCATGTTAAAAATATATAAAACTTTGAAAAAAATTCAAATTTTAGATCGAATTAAAAAAAAATTCTATCTAGTTCCAGATTATTTAGTAACAAAACAGGATATAAAGTTTCGTGAAAGTCCATTAATATTTGTAACTGCTTTCGTGTACATAAACAATCGACCACAGACATCAGGCAGACAGACATCACTCCAAAAATAGTCAAAACGTGTTCAGGAGATCTTTAAGCATATATTAGCATCATGTCGCAATGGAAAATATTCGTGTGAGCAATGTTTTCTCAATGCTACATATGAGAATGTAAAAATGCCACCAGTTTCTCTAGATCCGAAAATGAATAGTTGCGCGGAAGAACGTCATAAATCTCAAAAATCTCATGTGGGCAACACATGACTTTTCTTATATAATGCAATGAATTTACTACTTTTACAGTTACAAAAATGTTATTCTTATAGTAGATACTTATATTCTTTCCAAGATATTGGATTTTCCTCAATTAGTCGACATTTTCATTGATTTAGCGTCATTTTGGCAAGATTTTTGTTAATTTGACAACAATTAAAAATGTCGCCAAGTTGGCGACATTCCGCAAAATACGTCGCCAAAATCTCGCCAAGCGCCACGGACGGAGAAATAAGTTATTCTTATAGCAGATAAATGACTATTGGCGTTCAAACACAAAAGTATTACTCAAAGTATCTTTTTCCATGAATGGAACGAGCTAAATCCGCGAGAATGATGTCACCCAGTTTATCGCGTGGTATTACATATGAAAAGTGAACATGTTTCTCAATAGGAGATATTTTTCTTAATTTTATATAACTTTTTGATAACTTTTTTTTAAAATGTGCAATAACTCGAGAATGATTCATGTTAGCATTCTAAAATCTATGTCAATCGTTCTCTAATGAAAAATTACATAATAAATGTCTATTTGCGTAATTTTATTAGCGATTTTGATTTTTTGACGATTTTTTCAAAATTTCACTCGAAAATTTAGGGGGTTCTGAGCATTCGCTTGCGTATAAAAACAATAGGCTTCCAGTGTTTACGGATTGTGATTTTAGTGCCAAATTTTGTTCGAATAGGTACATTCGTTCGTCAGTTATCGTCTCCACAGGCTCACTGACACAGACACACACACACACAGACATCACTTCAAAAATGTTTGATTCGTTATTAGTGACGCTTGAAACGTGCTCTCCAATCGAAAACTCGAATTCGAATTTTCGACCCCGTCACAATACTTTCCTTATACATTATGTATATAAAGAAAGTAATACATACAATAATAAAACACAAACAAAGGAGATACACGTGTAAATACATATCGTGCGTAACAAAATTGGCTCATTTCAAATATACAGTGGGGTCATGGAAACACCTCGAAATTTCAAAAATATTTTATTTAATCTTTCTTAATTAATAATTGAATGATTTCAATTTATTTTTCAGTCATTTGAACTGAAAATATCCTTTATTTACTCTTTATTTCTTTGAATTGTAAAAATGATTTGTTTATTATTCCATAATTTGAATTTATAAAAAAAATGTTTTTTTGATCATGTAAATGTTAAAACGTATTATTTATTTACAAAAGTTCAAATTTCAAAAATGTGTGTTTATTTTCAATCATATTTTAAAACCTTTGTATATTTTCATTCGTTTGAATTTAAAAATATTTTATTCAGTTCTCGATAATTTTAATTTATTTTTAACTTTTGTGTAATTTAAATTTGGAACGTTTATTTGCTTTTCAATTAATTGAATCTTAAAAAAAGTTTTGTTTATTTTAGAATAATTTAATTTGAGAACCCTTTATTTTTTTTTCAATAATTTAAATTTAAAATGTTTTATTTATATTTCAAACTTTTATTATAAAAACAATTCAGCGGGTGAGCAAAGAAAAGAAGGACTGGGCCGAGATTATGGATGACCAGGACCAGGAACATGGAGAGCCTGTTTCTTCATCGGAGAACGAGGGAACCCCAAGTGCGGTCGTCTTCGAGGCAGCCTATATCAAGACCCTGGGACGTGAGAGCGACCAGCTAAAGAAAAACTCCGTTGAGTGGAAAATCTACAGCCATTTCAAGATATACGACTGGGTCATCGCCAGACTGGAGGAGGAGCTGGAGGAGGACTGGATGGCCTTTGACCGAGCCCAGATGATCAGGACAATATTATCAGGTACCGTCTCTGATTCCAATCTGCTAGCCAGCCACCATAATCTTAGTACTTTAACGAATAGGAAATCTTACAATCTTGTATATGATATTTATAGAGATAGGAAAACTAAATCTGAGGATGAGTTATATCTTAAATTTAAGCACGAAATGTTTAGTATTCTTGAAGGGTATATCACCCAACCAAAAAGCAAAAAGTTAAAAACTTCTGATAGTAGTAAAACCTCTACTTCTAAACTAAAATCCCAGGATATTCAAACCAAAAATAAATTTAGCAAATTAAGTGACGAGGAAGTCGAAATGACTGATGCGCCCCTCCCCCCTAAAGAAAAAGTCGCGTCCTTTTATGTGGACTCCACAATTAATTGGGGAGCCCCCATAGAGGACTTAAACAAGTTTCTAGAGTGCAAAGTTCAGAGTCTTTTCATGGGGAGAGTGATCCGGATCACTCCTGGGTCCGTTGAGGACTACAGGAGTGTGCAGGCTCACTTAACCCGTGAGGGGATTCCTTTTAGTTCATTAAACCTCAAAACGGATAGGCCGAGGAAGGTAGTAATAAAGGGCTTGCCCACTAACACCAGTGTCGAGGAAATAAAAAAAGAGCTTGCCGCGCTTGGTTTTAAAATTGTTAGAAACACGCAGCTTAGGAATAGGCGTGATATGACCCCCCTCCCTATCTTCTTGGTCGGCCTTGAGCCGACGGGGGGATGGGCGAGGATTTATGAAGTAAATTTCCTGTTTTCCATGCAAATTAAAGTTCAACTTTTTAATGCGAGAGGTCATAAAATGTGCTACAATTGTCAACTTTGGAACCATCATTCTGACCAGTGTACCCTCCCCCCCCCCGCTGCCTTAAATGTGGCGAAAGTCATCCCACGAGAAACTGTACAAAAAATAGGGACACACCGGCGAAATGCGACAACTGTTCAGGATCCCACCCTGCCAATTTTTGGCACGCTCGCCAAAAACCCCTGGTTTAGGAAAAAGACGCAGGAATTAAAAAAGTTACAAAAATCTGCTAAAACTTCACCCACCCTTGGCGAGGATAACTCCCCCCCCACTAGGATAACCTCCCCTGTGCAGGAAGAGCCGGCAAGTGCCGAAACGGTAGGAGGAACTACTGGCGAGCACTTAGCCCCAGCTCAACCTGTATCAGACAAAACCCCTCAATCTGCAAATGCAAATGCTTTTCTAGAGTTTCTAAGTCTGTACAAAGAGGTAGAAAAATACATTGATATTAATAAACTCAGCAGTATCTTAAAAGTTAAAATTCTCAAAGGCGACGAAGACGCAATGACCAAAACTTTCCAAATCGTCGAAATAATAACTAGAGTCATCAAATCCCAAACCCCTCAAATTTAAGTTTTTTAACTTTGGCCGGCTAGAAGAGAAGTCTCAGTGTGGATTTCCCTCATCACCTGTTCAACATTTCCCTCATCACCTGTTCAGCCATTGGACTCATTCCCACGTGACTCACATACCCCGAAGATTGTGAACAGTCTATCCCATGTGCCTCATCATGTTGCATACGGACTTCCCAACGTGTCTCATCACCTCGACGCAGTGGCGCCAGCTCTTACGACGACGACCCGCCCATCAGGGGTTGTTCTACATCAACGAACTTTTATGTGCATACAAGTAATGTCAAATCTACACCACAAGTAATCATTCAACACAGAAGATAGAGGCGGCAACGCCAGGTGCTTCATTAACGACAACGAACGAGGCTATAAAGACAATTGCGAAGGGCATAATATTATATACTTCAAGTGGTAAATATATCATAAGCGGCTGGTTATCCTTTCATTTGGCGACAAATATTTTTGAAACGGTATACTACACAAGTAATGATTTAACATATCCACACTTCAAACAGACAGGACATATTTCCCAAATTGTTCTAAAGGTACACGGATCTTAAAACTTCCTTTTCACAAAAATCGCAGTAACTGAGAATTTCTTAAAAGCAAAAATTTATCTACAACAGTTATGAGAAAATAAATATATCAGAAAAAAATTCTAATTAACGGTTTGGAAAACCGATAAACAAGAGGAGAGAAAGTGGATTGCACTGACAAGATAAAGACAGGTGACATCGAAAAAGTAGTAAAAATCGATAAACGATTCTGTTTAAAGCGTTCTAAACTGTGAAAAGGATTTACATGGATGAAAGATAATAAGATACAGGAGCTTGGTACCAATGAAAAATTTAAAATCGAATTGAAGCGTTTTGTCCATTCTGGTGCTTCTATGTCATACTTCAGTGTGACACCAACGGACTGAGTGATGAATTAAGAATCAAGACTGCTAAAAATTGAAACCTTGAATATACGAGGATTTAACCTATAAGTAATGAAAAAAAAAAAAAAAAAATCTTGGAATTTCGATCGAAATTCTATAAATCTTGGAATTTTTTGTTCCAAAATATAATTCAAGAACTGCTAACAAAACGAAATTTATTTTAATAGCGTCATGCGCAGGAACAAATATCCACAATTTTCTTAATTAACTTTATATTCGTGCAATCAGCTGTTTCTGAAATTTTTATTTACAGAAGACGATTGTTTTGTTACATTTTATCATTGAATTCATTTACAGTTTTTGATATCATCGTGGTAACTGCGCTTCAAATACCAAAATCTTTGTTGGCTGTTTTTCAAATCAAACCAACTGTAAAATAATTTCATAAAAAATTAATATTTTGTTTAAAATTAGTATTTAAGTCCGTGAAAGACAGGTTAACTAACACTCATAAAAATTAAGTTGCAACTTTAAGTTTTATTTTGTTTTACGTAAAGTGGCTTAGAGTGCAAAATAGTGGTCTGAAATGAAAATTCTCTGAAGGTTCAAGTAGGTTCTTTCCGGTGGATTAACTGTAAGTGGGCATAGATTCGACCGACAGAGTCACTGGGAGTTTCATGAAAGTCTGGAAAGGTTTAACAAAACCCCTCTTTTTCTTTTGCCTCCAAGGGGGTCAAAATTTAGGTTTTGTCATGTTCTCATTGGTATATGTTTATGTTATTCATGCGTATTTTTATACAACCGCACTAACTGCAGAACCAGCACCATACATGACTGTATGACAACATGACCGAACAAGTACCAGCTATATATATATATATATATATATATGCCAGTCTGGAATGCCAGAACGAACAGATAGACAGACAGACAGACAGAATGAACAAAGGCATAATAACTTTTCAACTGTGTTGGAAAGTGTTAAAAAAAATACTTGCTTTATAAATACAGTTTTATATCAGCATTGTTTTGAATACCATGCGAGAATTCCAAAAATGTAGCACCTAACAAGAAGTGTTAAAATCATAACGCAGTCAAAATCCCCCAAATAATCAACTTGGACAAAGATCCAGACTATCATCACTTTCAATCTAAATATACTTTCAAAGTGTCTATTTTTTGTCAATTTTTACGGAATATTCAAGCGCTATAGAACTTTTTTCTAAATTTTATTTCCTCTTCGAATGAGGCTTAATTTTAAGCTTGTTCTTAATGTCAGAAAACTTATTTGTTTTGCCTTGTCCAAAAAAACCTTTATATATTTTTTTCAAGTATCATAGTTGCTATTATCCGAGTGGTACTAGCAAATGTGAGACTATTTAGCAGGAGATTAGTTTTAAATACCTTGGTATGGCAATTGATGATTTGCTATATTGGAAGCCTCAACTTACTGGGTCTAATGTAACAATTAAAGTTAAATTTCAGGAAATTTCATTTTACTCCAGTTTTGTCCTCCTGGCGTATGTTCGGTTGAACAACATTACATGATATTCTAAATCATTTTAAATATTCCAAGTTCCTAAAATATCTCTGAAATAAACTGAAACGATGCCAGTAAGGGTACCAAATGACAAGTGACCCTAAATTTATAAAAATATGCTAACCTGCAAACATTAAAATTGCATACTTTCCTAAAATTAACCGCATTAAAAGAAAAGAGAGAGAAAGAGAGAACGTGTTAAGTTTTCCAAATCTAAAGTTCATTAAAAATTTATCTTCACTTTTAAAGAACTTTTGAAACATTTTACAACTTTTAAACATCTGATTAACGAAACAAATTAAACATCATAAATAAATTAAATAAATAAATTGGCCGATCGTATAGTGGTATACAAAACGTTAGGATACTAAAAGATAAAAAAAAACAGCATTTAATATTTAAATTAAGATATGTTAAAATTATAGAATTATTTGCAAAACGAGAATTTATAATAAAAAGGAACATCAGTTAGCCAAAAAGGAAATTTAGAACATAATAAACATTCCAACTAAATGTCACATTCCCCCACCCCAAAAAAAGGAACCCGCACAAAAATAAATCAGGTTCTAGAGACTTACAATTTAATGTCAAGGGGTCTTATTCCCACCAAATTAATTCAACTTTTTAATAATATAAAACTGATAAATAATTAGAATTAGCATTTAAATTTATCACCCGGAAGTAGAGAGCCGTCACTGAACACACTGGATGCAACAGATCCCAGCAGATGAAACCAAGATGGAAAAGCAAAGGTCCAGTCGCTTAGAGCGAGGAAAACTATCCATTCCTGTCTATCAAACTAGGCCGTTCACACGTCATCACACTCCATAACATTTGTTCAGACATCAATTAATGATCTTTTCGTCGGAAACAGTGGACACTTCTTCACTCTTCTGTAATAACCGCAAAGCATTTAGTCCATTAATTAAATATGGAAATGCCGACTCAATACGGCATTCAAAGAACGCAGACTGTCCACGAAAAACAATGTCTTATTTGGCGCCCTCGTGCTTCTCAAATCAGTAGATGTTATTTATACGAGAGGAGAGTCAGGAATTCAAGGCCAAAGAGCGGGAAACGAACTGTTGAAGACATTTTTCTTACCCGCATAGGATAGGCGAGCAATTCGCAGACTAAACAGCGCCTTCCTTCACAGACAGCTAGTTAGAACCAACCATTCGAAGACAAAACATTGTTCAATTTCGCTATGTATCAAATTAAATAATGAAGACTTCTCTTGATGTGAATAAGCAACATTATTCAGAACATGGTTTAAAGTAGAGTAGCGCAGATATTCACACGTTTATTAAAAGAGCTGAGGCAATAGAACGTTTCGTTCCAATGAGATGGAACGCAAACGAGCGCAAAAGCAATATCTTAATACAATTACATCATGAGTTTCAATCAATCATAAAACTCGTGAATCGCAATTATATACTGTCACAAATCGCTGCCACACATCGTACACGCATAGCAAAACTATCGATGAACGATAATGGAATTAATTACAGAAAATTTTAAAACTAAACAGAAATTTTAAAGCAAGCGAAAATTACAAATAAATGAAATGAAACGATTTCAAATATACAAATTCGGCAATAATTTGAAAATGGACAATTCTGAAGAATTTAAATTGCTGGAAATAGGATAGAAATGAAAAATCGAGATAAATCAACGAAAACTTAACCGAGAACAACAAATTTAAAATCAAATCAAGGAAATAAAAACGGGAATTAATGGAACTACAAATTAGACAATTTAAATAAATTTAAATTGCTAAAACCTAAAAGGAATGAATTTTTGTCATTTTTAACACAAAACTTAAAAAATGGAATGCATTTGGAACAGAAGAATATCCAAAACCTAAATAAATAGAAAATAGATAACTAAATTAAAAAGATAATAATTATACATAAAAAAGTCCTCTGAACCCATTTTTGCTACTAAGCAAACTTCCTACAATTATTAAACAACAAAAGCAAGCCAATAACTCCTTTGAACTTTCAAAAAAAATTTCATTTGAAAAATTAAAAATTTTAGCTAAAACAAGAGAAAAATCCACGAAACGAAGGCGAAAAAAAAATCAAAATCAAAATTTCACCTGTAACATGAGCTATATAAATCACATTCAAAAAATTTTAATTTCCTAATAAGTAAATCAAAAATCAAGTATTCACTTCAACAGCATTTTCATAAAATCAATTCATATTTCTCAACATTTCTGAACTCTCAAACAAACATATAGATTCAACATAAAACGCTTCAACTTTATGTAACTTCACACTATTACAAGTTCATCAGATTCATTCAAAAAGAAAAAAAAATGCTCCACAAATAGGCAATCAAAGAGAAGTATAGAATAAAAATAATAACAGAGTTTTTATATCATTAGCTGTTACGAAAAAACATAAATTTTAACGAGTACTTTGGACCAGCCAAAGAATTCCAATAATCTAAACAACAAATTTTGAAATGATATCATAAATAATAGCCTATTGATATACACTGCTGGCCATTAGAATTGCTACACCAGGAAGGAAAGCAAATAGCAGAATCGTATTCATTGTACATATACAGTATAATGGGAGGAAGACATGATTAAATTTTCAGGTGGTTTGGAGTACACAGCATGCAGAAATCAGTACACAGAGCTGCCACCTCTGGCAACAAAGGCTGCAATCCGACTGGGCATCGAGTCGAGTTGAGCTTAAATGACAGATATGGATACGTCATTCCATGCGGCTTCAACTCTATGCCAGAGTTCATCAATCGTAATGGCTGGCGATGGTGACGTGCCAATCTCTCGGCAACCCATGGTCAGATGTTCCCAACGGGTGTCAAATCTGGAGAACGTGCTTGCCAGGGCAACAGTCGAAAACTCTCTGTATCGAGGAAGGTCAGGACAGCACGGGCAACATGCGGTCGTGCATTTTCTTGTTAAAAGATGACGTTATGCAGGCCTCGAAGATAGGGCACAGCCATGAGCCTTAACACGTCAGAAATGCAAAGGCGGCTGTCCACATTACCGGCTATGCGAACAAGAAATGACGGGATGCGTACCTAATGGCACCCCATACCATCACGCCAGGTGCTGGGTTCATATGACGATGACGAATGCAAGCTGGCAACGTTTGTTCTCCTCAGTGCCTCCACACACGGATACGTCCATCATGATGCCGTACGCAGAACCGGGATTCGTCTGAAAAGATGATGTGGTGCCGCTCCTGTGTTCAGTGTCGTCGTTCTCGCACCACTGCAGGAGCGCCTGTCTCTGCTGCAGCGTCAAGGGAAGCTGCAAAAATGGTCGCCGTCCTGACAGTCCAAGCCTACCGGACAGAGGAAGCCGCCGACTCCCCCAAGCGACGCTCCCACAACCCAAAACACCCAAGGATTTATTTAACAAAAAGAAGGGCGCTTGGCCCAGGCAGATACAACAGGCCTACATACTTCTGTTTTTATATAACAGGAAAAATATAGAAAATATACAAGTATCATCAAACTGTAAAAGAAGGCCACAAAGCCATAAATATCACAAAAATCCATATACAACATTAATTACCAGAAGAAATCCTACAACAAATTTCCAAATGTCTAATTATTCCAGCATTTTCGTTATATAAGTACAAATAAAATAAAATGCACTATCCAAATACAAAACACTGTTTATTCGACAATCACTACATAAAACCATACTCCAACAAACATCTAAAATAAACTATTCCATCACAATAAAATTTTTATCTTTTTAAAGTAAAATACATTACTACATTATATCAACAACGATACTATTAGCCAAAAATTTTAAACAATCAATCGAAATTTATGTTTATCACTACACAACTTGTATGTTTATCAATACACTTAACAAAATAAAAATATACATAATATAATAACACATACCATCATACACATGTACAAAATGCACAATATGTACAATTATATGCAAAACTCTTTTCATTCAGTATAACAATATAATACTTCAATTCACAACTACATTAATATCACAGAACGCCAGATACGAAATGCAAAAGAACAACGAGCCGGGGAACCCCCAAAAGAGATCCCTTCCGAGACGACGCCACCAAATATAATCGCCAAAATATCAACCAAAATCCAACTAAATCATATATTACAATACATTACTCAGATTCTATAATCAATATAATTCCTTGAAAAGTCAATACTTCTCTAAAAACAAGGACAATTTCGGGATCGACAAGAATGTGTATCATTCAGTCTATAACCATACTTGGCATTTGCCTCACTACAATTTATGCACTTTTCAGCCTTTGTGCATCCTGCACGACCATGTGATTCCGAACAGTTCATACAAACCTGGCCAACCAAATAACGTTTACTAGAATGGCCCAAACACCCACAATTAGTACATAGAAGAGCAACAAAAAACTCTCTAACTGGGAATCTGCCTATATAACAGTATAAATACCCAGCTTTAGTTGCATTCTGAAATACCTTAGGATCAACCTCGAGGACCCAATGTCGTCCTCGCTTAGCACGAATACCAAAACAAATTTTGACTTCATTCTTATCACAAATAAACTCGTTCTATTCAGTAATCCCAGTAAGGACATCCCCAGGGCTAATATTTTCATCAATTCCAAAAACAATTATCCTTGGCTTTCTCCGCTTAAAGGGACCCAGAGTAAACCTTTCACTGGATCTAACTATATTCAGAAATTATTTTTAGAATGTCCAATTGAGAAGAGCTCTTAGTCACCACTACCAGTCCACCTTTTCCCGCACTAAAGTACTTCTCTATACCAACACCATGAATTCCATTAGCAAGACCAGACCGTATAAAACCAAAGGTATCCCTATACGTAGTATTATTGAGAGGCGAAATCAAAACCGTTCGAGAGTCCAAGGTATCCAACGAGACCGGCGAAACACCAACCTCCTGTACCTCGCCTGCCCCCATCAAACCGTCCCTATGGGAAACAAGCGACAAATTCTTAATAACACCATCCACAACAGCCAAAGAACCCATCATCTCCTCAGATAACCCATTGAGTAAAGTACAGTGAGGGGCAAGTAACCTATTTAAAGTATCGGAAGCCATTAACCGTTCGTCCGGCCTTTTCCGGACACAGACAGGCCACTAGGTAGATCCTGTTCCGTATCAAGAGGATTAACCTCCCCAGAAGATTGCCCTGTAATAGGAGAACTAATTTTGTTAACCTCACGACACATGACCAGGGCCGCCTCTGTAAAATTAAGAGTCCGAAAGGTAACCAACATAGAATTAATTAGAGGCTGTAAAAAGCTCTTAATTAATCCTTTTTGCAAAGACCTAGAAAAAGGTAAATCCCTTTTGGACCCCAAAAATTGGCCCAAAATATCCTTAATGACCATACCAGGTTGGACCGCTCGATTGTCAGAGAAAAAAGAATAACGAAAGTCCCCATCCGTAACCTTGTCCAAAAAATGGACGAGAGAAGGCGATAACTCCAGTATCTACAAGAGAAGGAACAGATTCCTCAATAACCCTGTCTTCTACAACAGAAGTATCCAAAGATCCAGCAGACTCCTTCACCACATCAGGAGGCCCATCAATTCCATCTCCCTCAGCAGAGATCACCAAGAAAGAACCAGCAATACCCTCAGAGATAGGGGTTCCTTTTTTAATCAATTCGAGTCTAAGATTCAGATCCATAATTTCCATATCCTTTGCCTCCAAATTAACTCTCATCCTATCCAGTTTACTAGATTTTTTATTCAGTAAACGAATGGAATCGTTAGCATTGACCCTAGCCTCGTTTAAAACTATTTCAGTCTCAGTTAACTTTTTCTGCAAATCCTCAGTTTCCTCTAGACAATCAGCAATCTTAACCCTATCAACCTGTCGCAGCTTCATTCTGTAATCACGAAGGAGAGCCTCTTTTTGCTACATCGCTTCACGCAAATCAAGCACATCCACCTCGGCCTCCAAGGACCTAGATACTGAATCACCCTCATCAGACCTAACCATTTTACTATATTCTTCTGGAAATTTATCTTCCATTAAATATTTAACTGATTTCTCCAAAACAGCATTTCTTTCCCTCAGAGACTTAATGAGTCGATCTTTTTCGCGGTTGAACCCATAAAGATGTACTACTTCTTTATCCTTATCCTTACAAACATCAATACTGTCATTCAGCTGATTATCCTTTAGAATATAAGCATCACCAAGTCGGAGAATTATATCCTTTAGGGGCTTCAAATACTGTGAAGTCAACAATCCCTGCAAGGAACGAGCAAAATGAGAAGACCTCCTCCCATGACAAAAAGATTTAAATTCATCCAAGTAATTAATCACATCCCGAAGCGGATACCAAAAATCTGCATCTTCCTCCGAAAGGGGAAAGACCATAACTGTATCAGGATCAGGAATTGAACCAATTAACTCGCCCAGTTCCACTGCATACAGCATGACTAGAAAGTAACCAACGCAAGTACTATCAATGCAATTAACCCAATAAATTGGATAATTCAATTAAAATTCTACCAAATTTCAAAATATTAAATCGATATTAAATCCTTTCATCTAATTCTTAAACAAAACCCCAACCAGTATGAAATATTTTTAATCAATGGCATCAGAAAACACAGTATATCAAAAATCCAATCACCAGAAAGTAAACTGTATACTAGCTTATTCAATGTAAAGTCACTATTCATCAAGTGGGACAACTACAAACTCTCTTAGTCAAAGTATAATCACTATAATACGTAAGTTCCTGTAAATAAACACTCCAATCACCCATCATTACATATTATTATATCATTATAAGTTCAATTGCTATTAACATAAATTTTTATATTCCAATCAATGTAAAATTAATGCATAATGTTTTAAATTAAATACAGAATATATCCCCGTAAAAACTATATTTTTATCACTTATGGTTCACGAATTTCAAGAAAAGCTGTCTCGCAGCAAAACTAAAAATCTATTATAACTCAAATAGAAATATATATATCAACTTTTAACTTACATATACATATAATATACAATTTTGTTCTATTTATCAGAAGAAGTATAAACATATAAATTCTATAATTAGATCACAAATACATTAATAAATCACAGCGAAGCCGATAGGAAAAAATATTTTTTCTTAGGAAAGTCACACTCTGGCCACAACTTCAAAAGTTCCATTAAATTCAACGAGGAAACTAATTTCAAGTCATACGAACACTGATACTCTTTAGAGGAACCCAGCAGCAATGACGTCACAAATTGAAAGTATATAAATTATAATCAAACCATAGTTAATACAACTCCAAATTTTTAATATATCCTTATATAACATATATAATCTTCAAATATAAAACCAACTGATTTTTAATACCACTGGAACCGCCGATATCAAAAAGACTGTCCCGCAGTAAAAGACTGATACAAAAATTCCACGAAACCGGTCGGCCTTAAAACATTCTATCTTGTCAATAATAATAATCCATAATATTCTTTAATTTTTAAGGTTAATATCAGTTCATTCCATCAATTAGATCAGCCACAATTTATCTCCAAAAGGTCATCTCTAACGCGAGAAAAATCTCGATTTTAACAAAGTGCGTAGTAGGCCATTGATGCTATAACATGAAGAACGGAATCCACTTAACATTCAAATCTTATAACGTTTATAACACTAAAACTATTATACCCATTTACAAAATTCTTTAACCATTAGACAGCCAGAAAACTTCTTAATAAAATATCTCAAAAGTTGAATCACAACACTTCTTAATTACATTAATATTCACTATCAAACATCCTTCCACATAAACACAACCAACTAATAAGCCGCCATTACCGGGGGTGATTCTTTTAGGAATCCCTCCCCCCCAATGACACAATTCAAAATCTATATATCTCATCATGTATACGTGCAGGTGATACATTTAAATTCACTAACAGCCAAGTATATCAAATTACTTTAAACGAAATGTTAAAAGAAAACTCACATTACTTAAATCCCCATTTAAAATTTAAAACCAAACAGAACTCAAATTGCAATGCATAATTTGAAATATCCCACATAAAAAAATATAAATATGCTATCAATAAAATAAATTTTCCACTTTAACGACCAAAAATGTAAACGACCACGTATTAAAATATCAGATTTAGATCTAAGAACAAATAATCTTGTCACCACTCTGAGTGTGAAAACCAAGCAAATGATCAATGTAAAAAACAAAATAATTCAAGTTAATATTTATGTCACACTCATATCGTGTGTGAAAAACAATTGACATTATCCATCTCTCCAATCAATCATCAACATTTTATTATCCACATTCAAACATCAGTGAGCAATTAAATCTCAATTCTAAATTAGAAAATAAAAATTCCATGTTGAAAAAATACGGCTTTAATTCAATACAATTTAACGTAATAAAAAAAAATTCTTATTAAATTTACTCAATTTCATAAAAATCGTTCAAAGTGGTGCTGGGAGTGTGAGTTACAAAAATACAAATTAAAAAAAAAGTAATTGTTAATGAGATGGGATTAGAACAAAAATGTAAATACTTCAAAGTATGTTGTTCTTTATATACCTAATATTTACTAAACTTATGAATAAAATCATTTTCAAACTATTTCAATTAAAACAACTGAAATCTATTCAATTTAAATGGGAAAATGCTTAAATAAAAAAAAAATCCTCTATGGAAAAGTTAAGTTTAAAAGTTCTAAATTTCCTCAAAAAGTACTAAATAAATACATTTAAATCAATTCTATTAAAATTTCAATCGTAATCAAAATAACAAAAGAAATTCCCCAATCTCAGTTTAAGAAAGGTATCAACAGTACTCATTTTTGGAATAAACAGGTATAGAATCAAATCACTAAAATTTTAATGTTTCGGAACATAAATCATTAAAAACAACTTTTATATTTCAGTTGGTAAGATATAAGCCCCAAAAATGGTCAAACGGCGCCTATCTGTTGGGAGGAGGAAATAGGGGAAACTCCTACCAAATTAGAATAAAAATTAATTTTTACTACCGAGTAATAGAATTAAGACGATTTCACCAAAATATCCGAGATAAACTTCGGAGATCAACCAGTATCATTCTCAGATTCAGTATGCTTAACTGGTGGTTCTTAACTGGATGCTTTTGGGCCTGTTATTTTGATACAAAAATTATTCATTAGGATTGCCTTATGTAAACCACGTCAAGCGCATTATTTTACGCTTTGATTTAATTCTATGATTATGCCGTTTAATTATCTTAATATTTACAAAACACTTTGTACACTTCATGCTAGAAAGCAGATGGTAGGCGATATTCAATGTAACTGCAGGCTGAGGCAGAATATAACTAGATAGTCTCGAGCCAATTTTGCCAGGTTTCAGAAATGTTTATCTCATTTTAGCTTCTAGATTTTACAATTAATTACTTCAATCTTTTAAAAAACATTTCTACAATTCTTATTCTTCCAGAGCTATTAATAAATGCATGGACATTTTCAATTCAGTTGGAGTTGGGCTTTTTATTTTCATATTGATCGCTAAATAATTGCCTGCTTTAAATACCATTCTTACCTATTTCATTGTCCATGTTTATCTTTATAAATATTATGTTGTAGTGATTTGCTGCAATTGTCCCATCTGTTGTTTACATTTGAGTTCTGTTACGCTGCTGTAATTACCATGATTACACATCTTCTTCTATAAGATTAATCTTGCACGAGTGGACCTTTATGTATTCTCAAATTTCTTTTTAAAATTAATAAATTATTAAATTATTATTGGATTACTGAATAGCATTAACCATATTTAATTTCATCTGATTACGAAATATATTCAAGTGTCTACATATTTACTCTATTGCCGTCTTGGAATGCGAGAGTACAAATACGGTTAAGGTAAAGTTAACGAGTTCACCACTCCAGCCATTAAATCCTATCAGTTCTGCCCAGACTCTCTCTGCGGTTTTCAGTTTTTGCATCTGGGCACTCAACCAAAGTTAAAATAGTCCATTAATTTTCAATTTATAAATGTCATTTAAGAATGCTGGATCTCTAACAAGGGAACTAAAGAGTGTTTCGAACAAAGATAGCATTAAATGCTTATTAATCATATTTATCAGTATTTCCGTAATATTCTTAGCTTGTTCTGTAATAGTGATTTCAAACAGAGCCGTCTCCATCAAAATTTAAAAAATCTTACATCCAGCCATTGTTCACTGCACATACAAGCACGCTTAAATATAGAAAAACAAATGATAACATATAAAAATAATAAGCATGGTCTGTTGAGGCTGTGGCCTACTTATGGGCATAACGTATTAATAGCTTTGGCCTAGTTATGGGCGTGGCATAGTCAAGAAGGGCATACTATCAACTATAACTCCTTTTCATTTAAACTTCTTTCTTCGTTCTTAAAAAAATAAGAAATGTAAGATAGCAATAAAGAATAAAATTCAATTTATGCCATTAAAAATGTTCCATAGTATTATAATAATGACACTTCAAATGATATTTCAAAAGTCAAAATGCACACATCTGCAAATGAAAATGTACATAATTTGAAATACTATTCGAAAATTTATATTGATATAATTATTTCTGATACAATCATTTCATCAATTCGTCTTATTCAATATTGTAATAAATATCCTAATTACGAAGAAATTTTAGACTTAATGTGCACCATATATGTGTAAAATATAGAGGATAAACGAATCATAATAGAATCGCCCTCACCCTATCTCTGAAAATATATATTGACATTGATGCTCTATGTAAGTTATAGTTAACTATATTATAGTTAGTACAGTTAGTATAGTTTAGGTTATCCATAGAACTTTGAAATATTTTAACAAAATTTTTCATCATAAACTTTAAAAATAATTCTCTCATTTTTCTTTTACATTTCACAGTTTTTATACTTATGTCATGAATATTTCATAAAATATTTATGTAAATATAAAAATTAATTAGTGTTAAAACCTATATAAATAAAATTGGAAGTCGGTCCGTTTATTTGTGTATTTGTATCATCCAGATGGGAGAAAGGTTGCACCTTCATGAAATTTTGATGGTATCTGTAAAATAACCTCACTTAAAATTTAGTTCATGTTTCGAGTTTCTAGGACCAGCGGTAGTAATGAAAACCGAACCTCCCATAGAGATAGCCTTATGCAAACGATATATTTGTCGCAAGTTTATTTGAATACAAAGTGATGTCGTGTTGCTGAGTAACGGAATCAAACCCAATGAATTTATACAGCAGACGATTCTTATCCGATACGAGTCCTTTCTGATTTGAATAATTAAAAAATTTATATAAAAAATGAATTGTACGTTTATCCGAATTATATCATTTTGATTCAAAGGTTACAAGTATAATAGATATTTTCAGTTTCTTAAGTCATATTTTTGTTTGTTTGTTTACCAAAGATATTTCAAACTCAAATATTGAGCTTAAGTAATTATTGAAACAGAATAAAATTTGTTCAGGTATGTCTTCTAATATCGTTTTAGCTCTTTCATTTTGGTACATGTTGACCCAATGTGATATGTTTTGTAAATCTGATTACTAACGAGACCAGGGTATTTTGTTCTACAGATTTGCCTGTGAAGATACTTTTGTATAGCAAGAACAGAGATTCTTATACTTATTTTTTGGACAAATAAATTCAATAGAATGTTTTGAATAACAATGTCTTTAGAATACCATAAGAATTTGCACATAATTCTGAAGTTTAAGTTAGTTCGTTAGTTTCTTTATATTATATATTCCGTACGAAGAACGGGTATGCTGTCATTCAATAAATTAAAAATCTTCAGAAATTTTAAATGAAAAATCAAATTTTCGGCCTTTAACTTAATAACTTGATAATGGACAATATGCAACTGTATATAGATATATGACTAAATGGTTAGATATGAATTTTCCCGCAACGTGAAAGTACAGTTTGGCAATAAAAGCGTTATTCTATACATTTTGTTTGCTGCATCAATATTTCGAGCAGCGTTCAGGATAGGAAAAACTATCAAATAAACTTCTGAAAGACACGAACTATTTTTTATATGACATACTTTATTTATAAATATTTATGGTAGATTAAAACCTTTAAATTTTATAAATAGACTCACATGATATCATATTCATATTTATGGTAGATAAAAAACTTTTAAATTTTAAACGCAAACTCGCACGATATCAAATGAAACCTAATAATAAATTATTGATTTTATCAATGTCTGTACTATAAGAGAGTGCTGTAGCCAATTCAAATAAAATGGTCAAAGCAGCAGAAAAAGAAAATATGTTTTTATTTTTCTGCTGATTTGTCCATTTTATTTGAATTGGGTTTTTATTAACAAATGAAGAAGTGATTTGAATCATGCGTTGGACATGCGCTTTCCTCTTTAGTACTTTACCGTTCATATAGTGTTGAAGACCCAGACCGTCCGACTCATCCGAAGACTTGAGCAACCATTTGGACGGCCGCGGTTCATATAGCGTTGTTGTTGTTGAAACCCAGACCGTTCGACCTACCAGAAAGGTGTAAGGTAACCGTTTGGACGGTCGAGAAGTGCCATCCAATTTAGACCAGAACTCAGAGGGAGAGGCATCCACAGGGACCGTACCCTCTTTCCCCTACCACCAACCTCTCGGAAGGACTTACGGATCCACATGTTTAACGTGATCGTACTCCGCATGAACACGGCGGCAGTTGTGGTAGCGTGCAAATCCAACGCGCAAACCACAGGACTACCGCGTCTGAAATGTGTCAACAGCACGAGGTGTTCCCAGGAACTTTTTTTCCAACTGGAAAATCCGGGAAACACTGGGTTCACGTCACTTTTACGTCATGGATTATGTTCACTTCCCCTGGCCTTCGAGACAGACGAAATATGAGGCGCCGAAGGTAATATTGTGCGTTCACAACAGTATGATTAGGAAAATAAAGTCCAGAAAATCGTCAAAATCTGTAATACGAAAATAAATATTGTTAATTGTACTGATTAATTGTTTGTTTCGTACATACTTTTTGAAGTCAAAAAGAATAAGCTATGCTCTGTTTTTCTAATATTGGCCGTTCTCGAGATATGTTAATTTTACTAGCTGGAGACGATTTATTATGTGAGAAGTTGGTAGATAAAAAATGTTTCAAAACTGTATATATAAATGATATGTGAATGTTGATATTCAAATATATTTACATGTAATTTTGTGCAATTAAACTCAATTCAATGGATTATGAAAGAAGTGAAGAAAAAAAATTAAATTTGAACCTGTAGCGAAGGTCATGACCCGAGGACAACAGGTTTTTACATTCCCTACAACAAATAGTATTTTTATAGGGATACTTAGATTTTAAACCAAGTGCTGTAATTTTCATCTCTCGCCACACACTTGAGGATAATTCTTATACCATTTAAATTTCTTGCGTAAGCCATCATTTCAGACAAGTTGGATAATCAATAAAGGAGTAATTAGATAAGGATCGCCTAGCCAATGTGCAGCGTTAATGGAGTCCCTAGTCATTGGATTACTTTAACCTCCGGTATGTGAACAATGTATGTATTCATGACATTATATGATCAGAAATAGATAAGAATCCTTGAGTCAGTGCGTAAACCACATAACTAAATGGCCGATGATTATGTTATTATCGGTTTACAGACCGCAACACCTAACTTTTTTGGTATCCGATAGATGGCAGATAAAGCAAGCCGATTTAGGCTTCTTTTCATTAAAATAAAAGTACTGTTTATTGATAACTTTCGTATATTGTACATTCTATTTCATATAATTTAAAGAAATTCACAAAACCGTCGTGTTCATTTCATAAGTAAATCGTATAGGGGGGCCGATTGCATTATTAATTTTTGTAACATTCAAAATTGAATGCGGTAATTTCGCCGCGTACACGTGTGTGTATGTGTGCTCGTGAACATGCGTGCGTACGCTTGCGTACATGTGTGCGCATATGTGTGTATTTGTAAGTGCGTCGAGCGAGCCTCCAACTGACACAAATGTGGCAGTTGGTTCATAATAGTTTGTAAACCACGGTATTATAGCCGCCCGCACTCTGACACTTTGTTCTTAATTTAACAGAACTAAATCAGTACGATCAGAAAAGAAATTGAAACACTCGACGAGGAAAGTTCCTGTCCAAGATTTTGAAAACCGATAAGCAGAAAAAGAATGGCATTGTACCTAAGGGAGAAAATAATTGATTAAATAACGACAGATGATCCCAAAACGTAGTTAAATTTGGGAGACGAGTCTGTTTCGGGTGTTATAAATATTGGGCAAGAGTAAGAAAGGTTCAAACAACAATAAATCAAATGGACTTTGTATGAATAAAATGTAGTTATGGTTTAGAGGGTTTTAGATATTAGCAAAAGATAATAAAGGCGACGGTGGCTCCAGATCGATGGAGCCGAAATGGTTTTGCGTGAATGAGGTTTTGTAAAATGAAACTCAACTTGTGTAATATCGAAAAAAAAGAACTCGATCCAAAATATGATTATATACACTTATAAGGTCATCAAACAGATACAAATTCTCATTGTTTTTAGCTATAGCTTTTAGTTTTTAAGATATAAGAATTGCAAATATGAGAAATCTATAAATCTCATTCTTCTTCAATTTTACAAGACGATCACCTGAAAATTATAAACTTTATCAAACATAAATATAGATTAAAAAACTAAATTTCCTCATACATAAAAGTTAGTCTAAAAAGTTAGTCGCACAAAACAATATTCAACTGTGTATAACTGTCAATATTCACAAAACAAAATGTGAATTTATATGCATCTAATTTATCAATTTCCGACCTGCTGCTGTTTCTGAAAATAAATCTCGACAAAATGCTTCATGCAGTAGCTTGTTATGAAAAAATATTTGACTGGCTCTTTCATCTAAGAGTGCGGGATATTCGTCTGAAATTATATGAAAATGTAGTTTTGGAATATCGCCTCCTCCGAGGGGCAAATTAATCTCCACTGGCAGGGACGGCCTAGGGGTTTGCGCCCGTGATCTGACAGGGAAAACACCGAGGGTCAGGACAGCTCAGTGGTTAGCTCGCTCGAATCGCATTTCGACGACTCGAGTTCGATTCCCCTCTCTGTCCAAACTGTCATCGTGTTCACGCGGAGTACGGGCACGTTAAATATGTGGGTCTGTTTGTCCTTCAGAGATCTTGTTGTTAAAGGAAGAATGGTACGGTCCCATGTAGATTTCACCACACTGGGTTTCCATCTAATTTGGGTGAGCACTGTCCCGGAGCATCTATACTGATTCATTACACCTTCTGGTAGGTCGGATTGTCTGGGTCAAACAAACGAATAAAATCAAATGTTTCAAGAATTTCACTTATCGATGTGTCAAAAAGTTTTCCTTCGGAAGATATCGGGTAAATTTTATTTCACCTTAATTAACCGTAGCAAAAATTTTAATAATTGATATGTTTTCATTAGAGGGTTGTATAAAAAAATTAATTTATGCAATTTTACGAAATTATGAATTCAGGTGTGTAAAACAAATGTTTTCACGAATAGCTTGGAAACTGAACCTCATGAAATACACGTATGTGCTTGTTCTGATACATATCATATATCTACATAATAAAAAGTAATGTCTGTCTGTGTGTGTGTGTCTTATACACTATATGTTTAGCGACCGCGCGTTGGAGGGCTACGAAATTTGGCAATCGGTGACCCGGAGGGGGGCGGGAAGGGGACACGTGAAAACCGATTTTTAAAATTTTAATTATTTTTTTGTTATTTAATGTTTTATGCGAGCGATTTCGACCGTTTTTCGCACTTTTGCCCTTTTTTCCACTGTAACAAATACAGCAAGATCGTCCGCAAAGGACTGCAGCCGGCAACCCGCTCCACCCACTGTCAAAACCCGATTAAAGTATATAACCCAGAGCAGGGGAGCAACCACGGACGGAATTAAGAGCTTAGAATATGGTCATTATAAAATTTAAATTAGCGCGGGGGGAGTTAGCGCACCGGAATTGCACACGGTAGGAACGGGTTCGATTCCCGCCACTGCCTATATTGGCGCCGTGTTCAGGCGGTGTACGATCACATTAAACATGTAGATCCGTAAGTCCTTCTGAAAGGTTGGTGGTAGGGGAACGAGGGTACGGTCCCTGTGGATGCCTCTCCCACTGGATCCCGGCCAAATTGGGTGAAAAAAAAGTTATGGAGATTTTCGCGGAAGACGCAGTAGCCCAGTGGTTAGCGCACGGGAATTGCACTCGGTAGGCCCGGGTTCGATTCCCGCCACTGCTAAAACTGCTACCGTGTTCACGCGGAGTACGATCAGGTTAAACATGTGGGTCCGTAAGTCCTTCCGAGAGGTTGGTGGTAGGGGAAGGAGGGTACTGTCCCTGTGGATGCCTCCCCCACTGGGTTCCGATCAAAATTGGGTGACACTTCCTAGCCGTCCACACAGTTATCTTACATCCTCTGGTAGGTCGCGCCAGCGAGTTTGCCACGGTCAGAATGTTCAAGGGTAGCGAACAGGCTGGTCGCCGAAGGCGGCAAGGATCTAATAAAAGACATCACGCAATATGGGTCTGTGTAGCCCATCGAAGTGAAATAAAGAGGTTTATATTTCAGGTCGAAGGCTTTATCACAACATGATGCAATTGCATGGACATGGTATTTTAATGCCTGAAGAAACTAAATAGAAAACTGTATTAAACTTAAGGGATTAGTGATGAGACCATCCCTGTACTTCCGCGATTCAGCTCAACAGGAAATTTAATATAGAGAGGTCTTCCCAACTTCAAACGTCAGAATTTGAATATACAAACCATGGAGTTACAGAGACTTGTTCCCTCCTTTATCTTAAAATCCATGTTGAAAATGAATGCAAGATCGATTTATAGATAGATTGGTTTAAGATGAATGAAGTTAGACCCATGAAGTTAGAAAGAGTTTAGTCCGTTTTACCTCCATGGTATAACCAGTAATTAAAAACTTAAAGAAAATCTTTCAGAGATTAAACTTGATAAATTCGTTGTTGGAAGATCTAAGGGAAAGTATACTAATTGCGTTATGTCAGCGAATGGTTTGGTATGTGCGTTTCGGTAGGGAGTCGTATAATAAATAATAATATAGAATGAAGACAACAATGCGGATCTGGCCTATCTCTCCGTTTACAGATGTAGTTTCGTACCCCTGAGGACTACGAACCCACATGGTTAACGTGATCGTACTTCGCGTGAACACGACAGCAGTTTTTTGGCAGCGGAAGGAATCGAACCCGGGTCTTTCGAGTGCAATTCCCGCGCGCTAACCAGCGGGCTACCGCGCCCCAGAGCTAACAGGTTTAAACGCAAAGTGATCGGAGTAGATTTTTTGCACCTTCATGAATAACAGATGCGAGATAATTTTTTGCAACTTTATCCTGTCTCATGACGGGCTTATACTTTCTGTTTTGACATAAGTGTCACAAAAAAATTATGGAATATAAATGTGTTAGGGTGTCCTACTCCGATACTTTGTTCTGAATTTAACGAAACTAAATCTGTACGCTCATTCAAAAAATTGAAACAGTCGAAGAACGAAGAACGTTTCAGTCCATGGTTTTGAAAACCGATAAATAGAAAATAGTGTTATTGGACCTAAGGGAGAAATTAATCGATTAAATGGAGATAGATGACCCGAAAAAAGTAGTAAAACTCGGGATATGATCCTGTTTCGCGCATCATAAACATGGAGTAAGTGTAAGAAAGGTTAAAACGATGATAAATTCAATGAATGAATGAAATGTAGCGGTGGTTTTAGAGGGTTTAAGATATTGATAAAATCGGCAGTAGCTCCAGTTCGAAGGATCCGAAATGGTTTAGTACATATTAGTTATCTAGTATATTTTAGTTAAATATCTTCTTTCTTTGCGAGTTGTTTGTCTTCTTTAGGTATTTTCAAAACAATTTCAAATATTAAGATGAGAACACCTTTTTCAAAATAGCTCAAAATATTAAAATATTAAAATTATAGTCACTATATTTCGGAAACTAAGAACCTTATTCAAAATCCAATTATTTATCCATGTAGGACTTTTAAAAGTTTACAAATTACTCATTATAGTTCATAGCAAGCGCTTTCAGTTTTCGAGATATACATTACATATTGGAAATACGGAAAGTTTTGTAATCTTCTTGAATTTTCGAAATCGATTTCTCGAAAACTATAAATTTTATTAAAATTATTTTCTTGAGATCATCATATAATTTGGTTTGGATATTATAGGCAATTCTTGTAATTGCCTCAATCGCTCCTTAATGCAGTTTCTGAGTCCTTCAAATAGTGTAAAGCAATAAGAACATTTTAAAAAATTATTATTGATCTACATACTGGATTTTCTAACAGTTTATAACTTTTGTTACTTAGTGTTTGTAATTATTTGTTATACTTTAGAAGATATTTTGACTGAAAGTAAGTAAAGTGAGATATAAATCCATCCGAACTAAATCTTCAAAAATTTTTTTTTCAAAAATAATAAAAAATAATTAAACCATTGAAATTATTTTTATATATTCATAAACTGTATCATATTTCTAACAAAGCAAGTAAAAATTGTTTATATTTACATTTATTAGGTTTGAAGACATAAGCGTCTAATGTGTTCACATTTTTTTTAACGTTTTAATTTCAATTAGCCATACTTAAAGATAGATGCTATTCACACAAAAATTATCTGAAGTGTTGCATACTAGACTTTTATTTTAGGCAGCTTGTGATTACTTTTCAGTAAATTTTATAAGAAAATTTTTGAAAAATCTGTATCATTGATTGGTTTTGTCCAAATGATAACAATTATAGCACGTTACCCTTCATTTAAAAAGGATGGAAAAATTGATACTATGTTTGATAATGGACGGCCATGCTGATAGTGTTACATAAATGTGTACTTAAAAACTCATGCGCTAATCGAAAAACGTGATTGCAGCAGATTAATAAATAAATGGTATTGCATTTTTTATATTGTTATATTAATTACAGCAATGGATACGGTAATATTTTGGAAAAATAATTTTTACGGTCACATATTTTCAAATATGTTTAAATGATTGTTGAAACGGGGTGAAATAAAATACGGAAATAACTTCAGCTATCATTTCAGCGTCTTCATCTTGGCGTGTGTTTACTTCCTATTTTTAGAAATTGGTTTAAAGACGGATCCAGGTTGTTTTATTCTTCAGATCTGGTGGCATGCATAATTTTATTGTATATCGAAAACATATTTAAAAACGTTTTAATTTTTATAGAGAAATTAAATTAATTATTTAAATGGAATTGTTTTGTTAAGTAATATGAAGGCATTTAGAATTTGCCCATACTTAAAATAACAAACAACGGCGGGTATTTCTGCTAGAATTGTTAAATAAGAAAATCAAGTGAGGAGATATTCCAGATATTCATTAATGTTTTACCACAATATTGAAATATGGCAATCTGTACACAAAATCTGTTGTTAGATACAATCAATATACATTCATACGCAGTTCATTGAACTTTTCATCTTTTTTAACAATTTTTACATCCCTGATCTGATGCATTATACTGATAAAATGTTTCGCTTACAGACTTTTATTACCGTTTCGAGGTTATCTGTCATCGTTTTATGGTTCCTTGTCTCCCTGGGGTACTTAATTTTTCTCTTTTTCTATTTATCAGTTTTCAAACCATTGATTCGAAATTTTTTAGATATTTTTCGTTCAAATATTATTGAATGCAGATTGTATTATATTCTGAAAATATACGAATTAGGTAATATTTAGTATAAATATACATGCATAGTGTATTGTATAGGGAAAGTATAATGACGGGTTCGAAAATATTAAATCGAACTTTCGACGGAAGAGTACATTTCAACCATTTTTGAACTAAAATCGAACGTTTTGGGAGTAATATCTGTGTGTATATATGTTAGAATGTGTATATCTATGTATGAGAATACGTGTGTTTATGCACAATAGAGTGTGTGTGTGTGGGGGGGGGCGAAGCTACGGTTGGGTAGGGGGACGAACACATTCTCATAAAAGTGACTTTCAACATTTATCCCATACTTAAAAAATGTAACACTTTTACTACTTCATGAAAATACAATTACATCATTTTATAAATCAATACCTAACATGTTATGTATAATTATATAATTGATATAATAAAATACGGTAAGAATGATTTTGTTAAGTGAAAACATCTTGGTCGGCCCCAAATAGTTGATTTTTCTCCTACTAATCAATAGAAAGTTGCATCTCAAAATAAGTCAACTTTAGGATAAATTAACGCAGAAACTTGGCTATGCCCGTGGTTGCTGTTGCTAATTCCCCCGTGGTGAAGGAGCGCCAATGCACCACGTCCACTTGACCCCTGGTCCCATGGCGAAGGGGAGAACTTTGCAGCTTCACTTTTTATTGAGGCTCATCAAGGGCGGAAGTCTGACTTTGCCTCAACAACACAACATCCATACCCGCTGGCGGGATTCGAACCCACAACCAGGCAATCCAGCGGTCAGACGGAAACGCGTGCCCCTGACCGCTCGACCACCCGATCTGCAAGCCTGTGGTAAATGCATCAGACCAAACTACAGTTTATTACTAAAACCATGTTAGTAGTAATAAGATGAAGGAGGATGACCTTATTTAACAAGGGGTTTCGTAAAGTGTTGGCCATTTTTCAGCCGAAAGTAATGGAATGATGAACGCAGGGAGTTTATTTTTTTGGTATCTAAGGAATGACACGCAGGGATTTCTATTTTTTGGTATCTAAAGAAAATACAATTATAATATTGACATTGATGGGTGAGCTTTGATGGTAGTAGAATTCTATTGCTCATCTTCTTTATCTTAGTGAGGTAAATGCGGGTAAATTTTGCATGTAGCTCCTCCCACCCCCTCAAATGATGGAGATGAAGCCCCATTCCTTTTAATGTAAGGATAAAATTGTGATTTCGGCTTTGAGTCTGTCTCTAAAATTAATATATATATAGGATTCGTATCCTCTTTATTGATAAAGTAAAAGCATTACGTTACAGGAACTAAGGGGACACCAAAGACTTAGGGCTCCTTTGTTTTCGTGTCATATTAATCGTCAGAAAAGAGCCCTGAAATAATTGGGGACCAGCTTATTCTTTAGGATGGATTAAGGCGTGCGAGTTTGATGTAAAGGGAAATAATAAAGTTGGGTTCCCTTTTTGGTAGGGTTTAAGCTGTAATTTCAACATTGAGGAGGTCTTTAAAAGCGAGGACTGGACTCTCTTTTTTACAGAAAGTAGAGGTGTTTTGATATTGTCGCCCAGAGCGCTCAAAATATGTTGGGGCCCTTTTGTTTTGTTTTGAAGGAAGATTCTACTATTATGATATTGACATTTAAGGCTTGAAAAATTTGGGTCTGATCTCCCTTTTTAAGAAGGTAAATGCATGTGGAATTAACATCGAAACCCCCCCAAAAATAACGGATATGGCATCCCCTTTTTTAATGAAGATACAGCTGTGATTTCGACATTTAGTAGATCACCGAATTAAGAGAATCCAGGACCATTTTCTGCGGAAAATATAAATAGTATAGAATTGACACTCAAGGAACCCAAAAATTTTGGGGTTCTTCTGTCTTTGTTTTGAAATACGTTAACGCTTTCATTGTAGTGACATTGAAGAAGTGCGGCCTAACACGTTGCAGCCAGGCAAGATCCTCCTTTTGGGAAGGTAATGGTATTTGGTTTCTTTGTTGAGGGCCGCCTAAAATGGAAACAAAGCTTCCTTTTCCCCGACACACTGTATTAAGGAATGTAAAGTTATTATTTCGACATTGAGGAGGTGTTTAAAAGTAATAGCACCCTGGAGTACTCTTTTTTCGTTGTTTTTATTTAAGGGTTTTGTTGAACCCTTAATGAGATGTATCTGCCTTTTATATTGAGAAGTAATCAAAGTCTCTCTTCTTCTTCCTACAATCTTGAAATTTTACATGATGAATTGTAGCCCCAAAATAATAAAAAATAATTGAAAATTTAAAATTTAGGGCCGGTGGTGGGAGAAAGAAATCAATCTGTCATAAAATAATGCATTTGAGAAAGTGAAATGGGAGTCCAATGAACGAGAACATGAAATCTTATAGGAAAATGTGAATTTTTTTGTTTTTTAATTTCCTGCGAGAGAAAAGAGTTGCAAAAAATATCATATTCCCTGTTTTCGTAGTGTTGGAAAAAGCAAGTTGCAATGACATATGAATTAATTTTCAGAGATACTTTAGCCAAACCCAAATAAAATAAAAAGTAAGATTGCTCAAATGCATAATAAAAAAGAAAGATCAATCATGCATAATGCATTGATTCGGGGACACATTCCAACTGAAATACAATTTTATTTAAATATCTCTGAAATTTGATACATTCAGCGCTGATATTTTTAAAATTATCATAGTACTACACTAATTTATTATACTTGAAAACTTGAATTCATCAAAAACGGCAATGCTTTACACAAAATGAACTTCATTCAAATAACGTGATAGAAATATAAATCGTATGTTTCTCTACGGAAAATCAATACATATTTTACTCAAATCACTGATATCCCAAACTCCAGAACTAATTAATTTTACTTGAAAAAAACTCAGCAATTCTTAAAGAACTCCCTTTACAATTGCTTTTTTTTTACCTAACCGATGCTATTGATAATATATCATACCCTCAGTTAGAATATCCGCTAGAGTCTTCCAGAAATTTTGCCTTCTCCCTTATGTCGATATAAATTTTACACATTTATGCGCAATTCCAGATTATTTTTCATTTAATTCACAATCTGGTGTAAAAACAGAAATAAATTATTTAAATGGAATTATATTTAAAGATCCTAATCAAGATCCTATTTTACCTATTCATCCATTTAGACTTTTAATTAATGGAAAATCAGGTTCAGATAAATCCAATCTTAAACATAATTATTTATTTGGTTTTTAAAAAGACATAGGTCTTTTAAATTTTGATGTACCCTATGCGCAAACATTTTAGATGATTATGAAGATGTTATTGAAATTTTACAATGCTTGATGGTATAGAGAGAGAAGATATAATTAAAACTAAAAAAAATAAGTAAAGTTGTAAAGAATAAATTATTAAATTACTTTTTCAAACCTCAGCCGAGAGGCTATTGCCTCAGACGACCACTCTTTTCATATCATAATTACTTCTTAAATGCCTTTGTTTATGAATATATGTATATCATTGTCCACATTCACAAATATATTTTGTATAACTAACTATAGATTTACAAGTTTTGCAAATGCTATCATGAATACATTTACCATAATTGCAATGCTTATAAAACTCACCGATTGGTTTTATAATCATACAATGTGCGCATATTCTTGACAAAAAATTACTCAAGAAGATATCTTTGTTATTCATTAAAGATTGTAAATGAAGATGGAACAGATACTGGTGATAAAATTGTCACTTTAGTTAACGGCACAACCTTTATTTATAGCTGTTCATTAAAAATAGGTACTACTATTGAAACACATGAGAAAAATTTCAATATATTGAAACAATTATTAGATTTAATTGAAAATACACCTGATTAAACAACATTTCAACCTACAAATAGCTTTCTTATTTTGAAACATTCGATAAAGCAGATATACAAGAATTTAAAGTTAATGCTGTAAATACACCCGCTGAAGTTGAGGACGTTGCTAAACATATTCAATCAAGTCAAATTATTATCATAACAATATAATTTTTCTAAATTTGTTAAATTATCCATATCTTCAATTGAAGTTAAATTATTACCAGAACAATATAATATTTCGAAATTTGTTAAAAAATAAATTCCTTCAAAAGAGGTTAACTTATTACCAGAACAATATATATCTTTCAAATTTGTTAAATTTTCTATACCTTCGAATGAGGTTAAATTATTTCTAAAACAATCTATTTCTGTTAAATTTGTTCAATTTTCTATACCTTTAAGTGAAGTGAAAATTATTATCAGAACAATACAATTTTTCTAAATTTGTTAAATTTCCTATACCTTCAAGTTAAGTTAAATTATTACCAGAACAAGATAATATTTCTAAATTTGTTAAATTATAAATTCAAGTGAGGTTAAATTATTACGAGAACAATATAATTTTTCTAAATTTGTTAAATTTTATAATCTTCAAGTGAGGTTAAATTATTACCAGAACAATATGTTTCTTTTAAATCTGTTACATTTTCTTTACCTTCAAGTGAGATTAACTTATCGATAGAACAATTTAATTTTATTTTTTCTTCTGATTTTTGTCGAAAAGTCCCAATTTTTCGAAAACAGTTTCACCTATACCTAGCAGCAGCATATGGGGGGGGGGGAGGCTATAGGACACCCATATGCTGCTCTTTTACTCAATTTTACCCTGTTTTCAGGACACACGCGAGACCAAAACAATATAAAATCAATCAAAATTAAGCATTTTTGAAAATCGCTAAAAATTTTACATCAAAAAGTTGAACAAAATATTTTTGAACAAACACAGCGTTTTTTTTATGTAAAATTTTTAGCGATTTTAGAAAACCATCATTTTGTATGATTTCATATCGTTTTAGTCTCGCGTGGGTCCTGAAAACAGAGTAAAATTGGGTAAAAGAGCAGCATATAGGGCTCTATAGCCCCCCCCCCATATGCTGCTTACAATTGCAAAATTCATTTCATTCTTTAAAATATTTCGGAACTGAAAAGCTTAATCTTTTATTGGACAACTACTTTAAGAAATCGGTATGTAAGCTACGGGCAGCCAACTTCAATTAATAAAACTGCCGCGGTGTATTCGCTTTTTCGGTTCTACATCGTTTCGATCTCAGAAAACTTGGTATGTATCGAAACTGTGACCTACTTGAATACAAGTTGGAATTGTCACCTACTGAAGACATCAAAAAGAGGTTTTCCAAAAGCGATTTAACTAGTCTTCTCGTGTAATGTTATACAAGCACTAAATATTTCATCCCAAATATGTACCAATGCTTTTAACTTTTTACAAACTTTTATGTAAGTTCACAGAGTGTATGTTTATCGCATTTTAACCATTTGCAGCCCTAACTTACCAGGTTCCTGTAATTACAGTAACATGAAATCTGGCTTGTTGTGTTCTTCTGTGGTACATTTTAGTTCACCATAGGGATGACCACGTTTTTGGAAATAATTTAAGAACCGAAGCAGCTGTAGCAAGCTTAAATTTGGTATAAAATTGTATTTCGTGATATATTTTCATTTTTTAGATTTATTTGGCCAGCTTTTTCGTCAAAAAATTTTCCAGCCAGCCCTTCCTGGGCCTATATTTAATGTACTTATTTTCCAAATCTCTGAAAGCCTTTAGTATTTTAAAAAACAACGTTTTTAGTTTAAACTTTTTAATTAAATTGAATAATTTAACTTGTTTGAAGAACTTTAGTAAATGTGACGGGATATTACAGTAATCTCCTGCAGTAAATCAGTAGTTTAGACATTGAAAACAATTAAATAAAAAAAGTTGATCTTGCGTCTAAAATTTTTTTTGAAAGAACATTAAATATCATATCAGATTTCGGTTAACCAATTGTTCAACAGTACAGATCATATAATCAAGAACGCTGCACAGAATACTGATGGAGCATTAATTGAATTGAAACAATTAAACTTATTTTAAGAGCTGTATTTAAAAGTGACGAGGTTTTAGTACACAGTAATTTCTTGTAATAAGCCAGTAGGTTAGCCTAATATCTCCAGATACCTTTGGTTGGCTATGGCAAAATGTGCTACACCCTTTCGCATGAAAATGAACTAGGTGGTGTTGTTTAAAATCTCGCCAAGATTAATTTCTCCATGGCTGTCGCGACAGTCGTGGCTGACACTGCGAACAACACAGAAGCTGTGACTGCGATAGTTATGATTTTGAACTTCGAAACTTTCTAGCTACGGCCCGCGAAAGGAATTTTATAAGCCACGAAGCATGCCTTTAAATAAAATAATTTGAAGAAATTTAATTAATTTATGTATTAATTTAAGTGTTTAAATAATTTAAGTATTCTACAGTTATTGAATGAATTTCTAGCACAATATGAAAAACAACTGGTTTCGGAAGCAACATGAGCCAAATTGTTAACTAATTTATTATTTTAAAGCGAAGCATAAAATTATTCTAAAAAATGCTTGTGAATAAGACTATGATATCAAGCTGTAACAAAAAAGAAGAAAACAAGCTGTATCGAGTAGGTTAGACATCGGAAAAATAAAACATGCAATTTCATATAAAACTTGCGTCTCAAATTTAATTTTTGTTTATCTACCATAAATATTGTGAAAAAATACTACATATTAAATCAGATTTCATTCGCAAGCTCAATATCAGCCAGAGTTTGAGCTATAACTTTTTAAGAAAAGTACTCCCTAACTTGATCTGACGGAGTATTTTGCTTTCCAAAGGAGTAATGTTTAACAAATGTAAAATTACCAGGTATTTATGAAATGTATTGTATTTTATATAAAAAAAATGCAGGGTCACTGCTCAACAGAATATAATTTTCTAACTTTTCTACGTTGAAAAAAAAAATAAAATTTAAGCAATGCACTTCACTCTTTCTTTGTGTTAATAAACACAATTCATTGTATATCTGAAAACACAATTAATATACCTTATAAACTTTATGGAATGAGTTTTAAAATATTTACTAAATTTTGGAATTTTAGGCTCACATTTTCTGAAATTTCCTGTCAATTTTCCAAGTAGAGTACCAATCTTGAATTATAAATTCGCCATAGTATAATTAACAATGCTTTTTTTTTCATAAAAATAACTAATTATATTATTCATGATGGAATATGAAAATAGTTACTGTACCTTTGGCTAAGTTTCTTTATATGGTTGTAAACAAACAAGGGGAAAAGAAAATTATAAACATATTAAGTAAATTAATTTTTATTCTTTCCTTTTAAAATTCCAACCTTCTTTTTTTTGGCTTTTCCCATAAAAGAACAACTTTCTCAAAATTATATTTACATTCAAGCCAAATCTGTTTAATTTGTGATTCTAAATATTTTTTTTCTTTTTTTGTTTGCAAAATCGATGCGTAAAAATATGCATTACTTAATTTATAAAGCGTATTTGCTTATTTTATAGCGTGAAATACGCGTATAGATGCGTTATCTCGATCTCTGGACGCAGCATATTAAAATAAGTGGAATAGACTTCACGATCTCAAACTGTATTCCCGCATGAATCTTGTTTCCTTGAAAGTAAATTATTATCCTCTGAAATATGGACGATAAAGGTCAATTGCAGACGACTGTGAAGAACATATGCATTTCAAAATGTGTATTTATTGTAATTCTGCTCTACGATAGTATCGTTAAGATTTCAGAAAAATAAACATTAGAAAATAAATTTCTATTTTAATATTCTTACTACAGTAGAAAATTTATATGTAAAAGAAATATATCATCTAGAAGTGTATGAAAGAAAGATAAATCGTATCTCATTCCCATACCGTGAGTTTTCAGAGAAAAAAATGTGGGTTTGAAAATTTGAGTGACAATATAAATAAACCCTTTATTTTGCTATTATTTTTTAAAATAAAATTAACTTTTATACATTTATTTATATATATACGATTAATGCAATCTGTGTCTACTATAACCTTATTAATTTCAAATACAATAGAGGGTTGGAAACTCCTTCTAAATTTCAAATGAATTTTTGAAAACGCATTAAAAATAAGGATCATTAGTAATGTTAAATAATTAAATATTTAATTAATAATTTTTCGTTAGTAAACGAATGACACAAATTTTGGAAAGCTAACATAAACCGTTCTCGATTTAGTGCACTTTTTCAAATAAATTTATAAAAAAATAAATTATGTAAAATTTAAAAGGAAGCAACTATCAAGAAATAGGTTCACTTTACATATGCAATAGCATACGACAAATTTGTTAATATCATTCTCATGGATCTAGTCCGTTTGCATTTTGCGAGAAAATATTTTTCATAATTGTTTTGTATTTTGAAACCAAATAATTTGCCAATAGCCTTTTCATATTAATTAAATGTACATTGCATTTTACATGTGATTTTGTACGTGATTATGAATAATTAATTCTGTTTGTACTGATAAAATTAAAAAATTGTCCAATTTCAAATTATGTTAATTCAATGTCAAAAATATTATGCCATGGATCTTTTGCACCTTTATAGTAAAACTATGAAAGAAGAAAGCCCATTGCATTATGAAGGGAAAATCAAATTTTCAAAATCGATATCAAATTTTTTGGAATGTTTTAAAAGATTAACTTGTAACCGTATAAAAATATTTATAAATTTTTTTAAGAATCATACTGATTGTGATAGAAATGTCTTGCATACTATACATGGAGCATGGATGTATGAGAACGCCGAGTGGTATTTCAAGCAAAAGGATTTTCCACAGAAAGTGTGTAAGCTGGTCATCGTTTAGAATGAATCGCAAGAATCAACTTCACAAACAGTGCAAAAATGATGTATAGGTACCACGGTTCAGAGTTCTTAAGTGTCTGCTGAGAGGAATTCGGAAATTCCCAAGCATACGTGGAATGGCAGTAATAAATTTTCCATCTCCATACCATAAAGGGCATGTGAGCAGCAAATGACTTTCCTTATATAATGCAATGAATTTAATTCTTTCACAGTGAAAAAATGTTGAAAAGATTCACGATACAGTGTTTTTAATGTAGAATTGTGCATTTGACGCTTTTCCGGATAACAACATGTAAAACTATTTCGAAGTACCCAATTCATTTATATTTCACACAATTCTAACTGAACAATTATCAATATTGATACATCCTCAGTAATCAATATAATTCATATATTAAAATATTTTAATAACTAATTCATCAATTAGGCGACATTTTTGCACTTTTGACGATATTTTTGTCAATCTAGGGCTAAATATCGTTAAGTTGGCGAATTTCGCTAGTTTATTCGCCAAATTCTACATATGTATCCCCCAGTGTTAGAGATAAACGGAGAGAAGAGCATGTCTTATACTAGAAAGTATGCCCGTCATATGACGGAATTCAAAACTTGTAAAACACTACATCTCATTTAGCGACTTTTTTATCAATTTGGCAACAATTTTTATCAAGTTGACGATATTCTGCCTAATTTCGCCCAAGTGTTATGACGGACAAACCGACAGACAAAATATGGGTCATTCTTAGTGGAATATTATGTTCTTTCCAAGATATTGATTTTCATCAATTAGTTGTCATTTTCATTGATTTAGTGTCATTTTTATCAATTTGCTGACATTTGCGTCAATACGACAACATTAACAAAAATCGCCTAGTTGGTGATATTCGGCCAAATTTCACCAAGCGTTATGGATGGATAAGTTATTCTTCTAGCACATAAATAATTATCGAAGTTCAAATACAAAACTGTTAGCCAAAATATTTTCTCTTGTGAATAGAACGAACTAGAACCATAAAAATGATATTAACAAATTTATCGCATAATATTTTATATGAAAAATGAACATATTTAACAATACTTTTTTTTATTTTATTTTTTTTTATAAATTTATTTGAAAATGTGCAATGTTTCGAAGAAGGTTTGTGCTAGCGTTCTAAAGAATGTGTTAATCATTTTGTAAAGGGAAATTACGTAAACAATGATTATTTACCTAACTTTATTGAATGTTTTGATTTTTTGATGATTTTGATTTCGAAATCTTGGGGGCTTCCGGCGCCTTACTTTTAAAACAATAGGTATTTCAGTATTCACCGATTTTTTTTACAAAATTTCGTTTGAAATGCTCCATTCATTCGGGAGATATCGTCTTCACAATCCCCCACACTCTATCTCTTTCACACATACACCTCAAAATCACAATATTTTCATTATACATTATACTATGTATATAAGGAAAGTAATAATTACTGTACCAATCCAAACAAAACACGATCATGTTTGTATGCGATAATGTTGTTCGAAACGCTCCATTCTTTCGTAAGATATCGCTTCCATAGACTCTGGGACGGACACGGACACACGTACATATATACCACCTCCAAAACGTTCGATTGACGTTCAGGAATACTTGAAACGTGACTTTGAACTTGAAACTTTTTCGTCGAAACTCCAAACTCGTATTTCCGACCCCTTCACATTATTTTCCCTATACATTATACTATATATAGGGAAAGCAATAATTAACCTGTTTCAAGCAAAAATAATTTGCTCATAAATTTGTACATATGTCCTTTATAAAATTAGTCTAACGAAAGTCTGCAATTAGTCTGCAGTCTAACGTAATCGTCTACAGTATTGTTGTGTATATAAAATTGACAGCAATACATCCACAATTGTATATTTATATGAACTTCAGCCTGGAATATATTTAAGAAGTGCATCGGGATTCGCCCCCCACTCCCCTATAATACTGTCAGGCAAATGCGGCTATGAGTCGATACATGCTTTTATTATCCAGGCCGTCCAGCCCGCCCAAAGGCTGTAGAACAGTTACAAGGGGCGGCCGGGGGAGGCGATTTTGTAAATCTACATATTTATATAATTTAAGACGAATATCCCTACACTCTTAAGTGAGAATCCTGATAAATATTTCTTCATAACACGCCACTGCCTGCAATTAACTTTTAAGACTTTTTTTCTTAAATCGCAGCAGATCAGAAATTGATGAATTAGATGCATATAAGCACATCGTAGTTTTGTAACTAACTTTTGTGATACCTGTCGTAAATTGATAATCGTATACGATCAACCATAAATAGCATTATAAATCAGTATCAAGATCAGAAATGTCTAAATTGAGAATGAGGTCAATTATAAATTTTCAAATATTCCTGACTTCTATATTCAATGTCAAAAATTATAAATACATGAGTTTTTACTAAAGTACTAGTTCTTACTAAAATATACGTGAGTTCTTACACAGCAGAGATTCGTATAAAATCGGGTGCAATTTGTTTAGGCTTCAGTAATCATTCAATCTGATGAAAGAGTGCGGCAAAACCTATTGTATTAAAGGTATAAAACATTTGAAACTCAACTGCAGCGACATATAGCCATTTTACTTTCCTTGCAATACATGGTAATGTATAGGGAAAGTATTGGAATCATGTCGAAAATCGCAACTAGAGTTTTCGAGCGATCTACATGTTTTGGGACCTCTAGAACACGAAAACACTATTTTTAGCGTGACGTCTGTGTGTGTGTGTCTGTCTGTCTGTTCGTAGTAACTCAAAATCTAATGGACCGAATTTCAAAACAATTGGTAGGGAAGTCACTTGTGTGTGACCCTGGTGGTGATTAATTTTTGGTACTATTCGGAATAAAACAACCCGCTTTTTTTTAAGAAATCGCGAGCAAAAATTGCCGGTATCCACTCTAGCTGAAAAATTGATTGATCAAATTTTACCATATTTGTTAGATAAATCACTTGTAGGATACTCTGGTGCTAATTAGATTTTGATACGTTTCAGAAAACTAAACAACCTGCCTTTTTTTATTAATTGATTTGCAAAAATCGCCGAAATCAAAAATAAAAGACTGCTTATGTTCAAATGTACAACAATGTAATACTTGTTTTATACTTAAATTTTTGCTAGGAAGAGTATTAAGAACAATTCCCTTACTCTAGGACTAACCGTTTTTGAGATATTTGAGTTTTTTTTGCATTTTTGTTACACCGCCTTTGGGAAAATGAATTACCAAATGAAAATAGAAATTGAATTAAAAGTGGAAATTTAGTGTTATTTTGTGCAATTAAACTCAATTTAATGAATTATTAAAGAAATAAAAAGAAAATTAATTTGAGTCTGCAGCGAAAGTCATGTGCTGCTTGCTCACATCGGATTTCTTTTTTTTGTAGAGAGTCTCAAGGAAAGTTCGATGAAACATTTTTGAAAAACAGTTACGATGTTTACCTCCAATTTAGCGTGATTCTTCAAATATAGAGCAGGGAAGCAAATAGTAGGTATAGTTGTGGAATACGTACTTACTCAGCTATACATGGAATTAATCAGCTATACCGGTTAAACTACACTTACGGACAATGAAATTTGGGCACCAAGAAAAAACATGGTACAACCGCGAAATGATGTAAATAGCTAGAAGGCAGGCTGGTATGCAAATGATTCCAGTCTGGTGTGAACCACCATACCGTTCCGTTGAGGATGGTATACGGTAATACGACATTTCTGCACTCGTAAGTATTTGGATAAACACTGGAAAGTCAAAGATTCAAAGAGTCAAAGATTCTCGGTCTGTCGTCATAACCTCTGGCACTCCAAAGCTGTTGAGAAAAACCACAGCCACCGTCTCCGCAGTCTGGCCCTGAATCGGGAATGCTTTCGGCCAACGTGTGTATTTGTCGACGCACGTCATCAGATATCGGCTTCCTTCAGATAGTGGTGACGGTCCCATGATGTTCATATGTACTTGGCAGAATCCATTTGTTGCAAGAGGGACCTCGAACGATGTTCTAGTAGGCTTACGTTTGAGATACAATAATGAAGTAATTAGCGCGAGAAAGTGATGCCCGGACTCACCCGGCATCTAATTAGAACTATTATTTTTCAATTTCGGGGATCTACCGACACAGAACTATAAAGGGTGAATGTTTCATAGTTTTCTAATTAAAAGAAAAATGATTTTAATAAAAGCTAAGAGTATTAGTTCAATCTGTCTATTCAGCGCTCAACATTGCTTTTTATGGCACAAAATATATTATCTAAAATTCAAGTTCTTTAACAACCCAATTCATACGAGAAAAAATTAGCTCTGAATCACAAGTCATATCTTCGAATCCAAATCCCCTGAGAAATTTATTTATTTGGCCCTTTTTGTCACCCACTCAGACGGTATTCGTGAAAGAGCAAATAATTATTCAGCAAATTCAATTTATTCCTTCGAATCTGGTAACAGTAAAATCAGTGTTGATTCAGTAAATGACTCATTTATTTATGAAAGGACATTTTCGTTTCAGTTTCTTGTTTAATTTTTCCTATGCTAGATTATGGAAAAAAAGTTTCTGGTTCTTGCATTTGTATCAGTAGTTCTTTGCCGAAGCATAGATGCTAAAAACAAGAGACGGCTGTGCTTTTATAAAAACGCGATTAAATATTAGAAGAAATATTAATCGGAAGACAATGCATTATTTTCACGAAAATATTAGAAATATTTTGAAATATTTTACTGTAAAGATTAGACCTTTTTACAGCATCCATTTTTTGCAAGAAAGTAGCCGGAAAAAATCCAACAACTAAATAAGCTAGGGGATTATGGTCACTTTTGATAGGTTAACAGAATGAAGTGGCTGGGGGGAAACATTCTCTTAATCAAAATAGGCTGAAAGTCTTGAGCAACCTATATAAGCACAAATTACACAATAATGCCGTATACATCTGTTTCGAGGATATGCTGGATTCCCTTCGTCCCTGAAAAATGATCAACAAACACAAAGTCCAAATAGAAATAGCCATTTCCTTTTTTAGACTTCGGGTTTGTTGGTTTTCTTTCACTGAAGAAGGGGATCAAGCGTATCCCCAAAACAGTTGTATTTTGCACTATTTTGTCATTTGTGCTTATACACGTTGCTCAAGTTTTCTTTACATTTTGAACAATTTGTATTTTACTTATTGATATCGCAAGGAATGTTTATAACTGTTGGAAATGACACTCGATAAATCTGCAGGGAAAAGGAGTGGAATTTGGTATATATCAAACATGGGTGAACCCTATCACTCTGTTTTATTTGCATGTTTTTGAATATTACTAATTTATTTGAATGATCTTTTACTTTGAAATGTGTGGTTAAATTCTTCGTGTTGCTCGGGATTTAAGAAGCAAACCTCTTATTAAAACTACACCGAAACATTTAGCGAATTTTCGAAAGAACAACAACGCGTTTATGATAAATACGGCACTGCTTCACAAGCAACAGATACAGTTTGTGACGTCAGTTGCAATTCCCATTGCATAACAACCGCCAAGCCTCTAATGAAGCCTTTCACCAGCGAAGTCAAAAATCTCAATTTATATGCCTTTGCTTGAAAATTCACAGAAAATAGAAAAAAACAGAGTAATTTAAAATAATTGCTAAAATACGAAAGTATACACCCATAGTTTTGCTAAAATATAGAATTTCACTAATTTTCTACTTCTGAATACGACGAAGTAAAAATCAGATTACCTAAAACATGCGTATTTCTTAAAAATAAATCAATAAGAATTGTCCTGCGGATTCAGTTCAAGAATAGTTCGACCTTTACGATTATGTGACGATGGACATTCTATGATAATGTTTTCGATTGCTAAGGAACACGTTTGTGTGAAAATAGTGCTTCAATATAAAATAGCTACAGAACTAATTCTACCTACAGAACTAAATTGAAAAACGCGATGAGGTATGTTGTACCGAGAGTTCAAATAACCCAGTATACCGAATTTCACTGCTGTCCGAAGCTTCATTTCCGCTGCAGATAACACACACACACAAATAAACAAAGATAAACATATTTTATATTAGATAAAGATTTTCACTCTTGAAAAAATTTTTGCATTCGGTTAAGCTGGAGTAAATAGTTCAAGAACGCCCTAAATAAACTGCAAATGCAGTCGAACCTTCCTTAAATCTAAATTTCAAGGGACCGGAAGAATTTTCCGTCTTTAAAAGGTTTCCGTTTCTTGCAGTGATTTTAGAAAAACGAATTAGCTGGAAATGCCGATAATCCATATGGAACTGCGCACCTACACAGCATACTTTAAGAATTCTGTAAAGTGTATTTAAATACACCTTGTTGATACTATATTATATGTAATAGATCATTTAATTATTCTAAATATGTATATACGTACACTTGTGCGTACTGCGATCAAAGGAGCATGTGTAAATAAAAGAAAATATGCACCCCATGGCCTGAGATTACATTAAGAAATACATTAATAGATAAATTGACTTACCAGTAAAATATTACTGCTTACCATGAATCCAATAAATAAATGTAAAAAAAAAACTGTAATTTTATTGAGATAAACTTTTAAAATAATCAAACATGGACTTTTGGATATATGTCTTATTGATGATGTGACTTTCAGTTAAAAATCTTGCGTTAATTAATATTTCTATAACATTTCAGAAATTCTCTGATGAACTTGGAATTCTTGGAGTTTTGAAACAGCTTTCAGCAAATTGCCATATATTTAATAGGAACTTCTGTGATAAATGGTTGGATGGTTTTTCCTGTCCTTGCTCCTTACAACAAATACTTTATTAACAAATTATTTTTAATTGGCTGTCCGTTTCAGCGTTGTGCAGGTTCCGTTTCACTCATAGGAAACTTTTGTTACTTCCATTATTTTTGGACTGGACAAAAAAATATTTTCCGCGTATAACAGTAATCTGCTTCCTATAGGATCCGTTTCAAAAAGTATTTTGAATATTTTCCTTTACTTTTCAGATAAATTATTAAAAACAATTTTTAAAAAAAATACAATTCTTAAAAGCACTATGATTTTAAAATATAGGCAATACCCTGTAATTATCCAAATTACAAATGTAATTATACAAAAATAAAAGTATTTTAAAGTCCAAAAATATTGACAACGTATATGAATAATATTTATTTATAATTATTTATACAAAGTGTTTCAGTAATACGAAATGTAGTTTAATGCAATTATAACACGATATACCCTGTTTAACAAACCATACCTCTAAAAGAGAATGAAAAATGTAATTAAAGTTGCAGAATATATGAAAATTTAAAGTGCCATTTTCTTCTACAAAAAAAAATTCTAAAATCCTTGTTTTAAAGAGTTTTGGGCTCAGTGATTACCGATCTCATTGCTTACACGTGCTAACAACTGGCAATAACGGCGAAATCAAGCTCTAATGACTAGACCATGATCATCCATTAGTGGGTTATACTTGGTGACCAGTTACTCCCTTTGTTACTTTTATTAAGCGTCATGTTATAGGGTAGATGTATCATAGTATACAATACCATTTTTTTATTATTATTAAGTGCTGTGTTTACAGACAAAAAAATAATACAACCTTAGTACTACTTTCTTTTCTAAAAACCAAATTAAATAACGCTAAAAATTCAAATGTAATAGGACATTTAACAATTCAGATTTAAATATTTAATCACCTTCTTTAGAAAATGGAAACACAATGCGGTATCTTAGCAAATAAAAAAATGTCTTTCACAACTAAACTTACAAATAACAGAAAACAGTTGAGAAACATTGATTTCAATATTTCATTCTACCGGAATTGAAATAGAATCTGAATCAGGAAATTAAAATAATTATACTACACATCCATTATGTATACTTATAAGATGTATGGTTTTTGAGTTAAATGTTTGACATACAAGCGTTTTAAATAATATATGTATTTCACTTCATATACATTTCGTTATTTTTAAACCCGTAACCACTTTCGAATGAATTTAAATAAACAGTTTGTAAGTACTAGCTTATCTATGGTCAAATATAAATCCCAGTTAAGAGATATCATATATTAATGGTCTCAACAAACTTTATTGTTAGTTATTTACTTCCAGTGAAACCCATTTACTAATTTATTCAACTTTGAACATAAAGATGAATATCATTATACAATATTTTATTGAAATGTTATTGAGCACAGGTATAAAACATAAAAAGTATGAAAGCAATAATAATTTAAATCATCTAAAAGTGCTTTATATTTCCTTTAGCAAAAGTTTGAATGTTTTTTAAAAACAGCTGATCAAATATATTTTGTACTGTAATAAACATAGTTTGCAATGCAAGTGTTTGTGATAATCAAACATAGTTTATACGATAATTAAACATAGTGTATGTGCTAAACAAACACATTTTATATCGTAATGTTTTTACGATAATCAAACATAGGTTGTACGATGATCCAATACATAGTTTGTACAGTTAAATCTGGGGTTAGTCCGTGATTAAACGTATGTTATTCGATGATTAAAGTATTGTATCATGCATATGTTTCGTAAAGTGCAGTTTCACCAAACAAATTTATATATA
Source organism: Amaurobius ferox (assembly GCA_951213105.1). NCBI lineage: Eukaryota > Metazoa > Arthropoda > Arachnida > Araneae > Amaurobiidae > Amaurobius > Amaurobius ferox. The sequence goes on from OX578151.1 coordinate 119,832,283, forward strand.
TATAGATTAATATTACAATAATTTTATATCAGATTACAAAAATAGATTTTAAATTTACCGGAATATCCTGTCAGAAATGTTATGAACGACCTGAAAAAATAACTTCTTTGAAGAAGGAATCTTCGCCAAAACTACTTTGAATCCATGGATATCGTATTAACTATCGACTGGATCAATCAATGCACCATTCACCAGTTCATTTCTGAAAATAGGTAAAACGGTACCAAAAACATAATACACTTGCATTCACACTCCATATCAAAGTTTTTAGATATAAGGTTGGACTGTGAGCCTCCCAACGAATCAAAAAGATGCCAGCTAGACGTCATGAGGTTCAGATTTCGTCATTCGTGTTGTGACGGCCCAAAGTGAGCTTTGAAAGGAGTTGCCAAAACACAGAAAGTTTTCGCATTATTACAGTTAAACATTCTTTGTTAATTTTGAAGTGGCAATATCCAGACGTAAATAACTTGCTTAGAGATTTTAAATTCTGCTGTGCACATAGGATCATATGACCTCCAAACATATTTAGGTGGGGAAAGATGACAGTCGCAGTAAACAAGTTTGGTCTCTCAATCACCAGAGGACAAAATGGCAGCATAGGGCAAAATTTGACATAATCACGAGTAAAAGGGTTTATTTATGCGTTTATGTCACATATTATTTTTGACGCAATGATCACTAGATTTATTAATTTCAATCATTGTTGTGAAAAATAGCCGTGATACAATTTATTTGTTCATGACATCATTAGCTTCGCTTGGGGAGCAAGTTATCCTCCCCGGGGGGGATACATTGTCAAGTATGATAACAATTAAAATATTTTTCAAGTCCTTTAATGTGAAGGTGTAACACGCTATAATTATTATCATTTGGACTCATAATACCGATATTTCAAAAAATTTCTTGTTAAATTAAAAAAAAAAAACCTTACTTAAAATGGATTTTGGTATGAGAAATTCGAGTTGGGCCACACTCCAGCTAATTAAATTTCTATTCGTGATAAGCATGCTCACATTAGGGAAAAATATATATTTCTGTCTCAAAGACATTTGGTTGTTACCAAGTAATGTAATTAATACTTGACAACTACAAACTAGACTATTAGTACTAGAAATTAAATTACGTTGGAATACATTCTTTGCGTTCTGAAATTTATCTCATATTTCCTGAATTTCTTTTTCACCTGAACTTTTAATTTTCTGTCCAAACATACGCTTTTTATGAAAAATTTTTTGCTCCTTTCCGATACATAATTTTCGCTTGCGTCTCAGAATCCTGACGATCTTCATGAAAGGTTGTTACATCGTGAAAAATTTGACAACAAATGGAAATTTATCAAAATATTTGAAGTGAGATTTTCCATTCGAATTCCTTATACATCAATATTCTTGTTAGTTGATCAAAATGATTATCAGAATGAAAATTAAAAAAATATCAAAGTTCGTAACTTTAAATATTTTTTAAAAGTTCTATAATAGTTTATTTTTTCAAGAGTTAAACTGTTCAATGACACCAATGATTTGGATGCTTTTGGATTATCTGTTTAATATAAACTATTTTGGAACAATTAACATCTAATGCATAGCTTCAATTATTAAGTATATACATTATACTACACCCATCATTTCCCAAATCATCATTATATTAGCCTCTAGGTAATATAGTGTCTTGCCCACATCAAATATTTTACATTACATATGTAAATATACAGTATAGCAGTAGTGGTAAAAATTCGGTTGATGCATTTCCATGTTTTGAGTATACCTGATTACGAAACCATTATTTTATTAATTATGTCTGTGAGTCAATCTGGGGTTAAGCATACAACAAATTGAGCTAGACGAATTCAATGTACACTCACTTCCAAAAGTTAAGTACGCAATGCAAATTTTCATTTTTCGAAAGCGTGTTTGAATTTAAGTGGCTGAAAATCGCTGCGGATATAGATGGCAGTATGCAAATATCGTATGCTACAGCCAATTACGATTGACTGTCCGGATATATGCCAAATAGGTAGTCTTTGAAGACGCCAGCATTCTGAAGGGTTTGAGGAGGTGCATTTAAATGCTGATACGAAGTGTTTGTAAATTTTGTAGGAATCATGTTGATGATAATCGTGTTTTATGGCTAAAAGAAGACGAATGACAGATAGTGAGCGTTGGCGTGCTGTCGGACGCATTAAAGCATGACAGTCAATCAAAGATGTGATATTTTCTTTGGCGTTGATCATTCGGTAAATTCTCGATTATGGAAACAATGCCAAACAAGTCAAACAGTTGTTCGGAGACCTGTGCCTGGTCGTCCAAGCGTCACCATCCTCTCTGATGATCGGTATATTACTATAGTAGCCAAGCGGAATTGACTATTGACCATCTGTTACATCCATGATTGCAGCGGTACTTGATAAGACAATATCTGCCAGTATTGTGCGCCGAAGGCTCCCCATGAAGGGACGCCCGAGTACCACGTTTTTGTGTTCCACTAACGGTCCAGATAGAGGGACAAGATTAAAGAGGAATCATCAACAAGTCAATTGGACAAGTCAAGATTGGTGCAACGTCCTGTTCACGGACGGGTCCAGATTTGCCCTGGAATCAGATGATAAGCGTGTAAGGGTCTGGAGATAACAAGGCACACACAATCAGGCCAAGAACATAATCGAACATTGCGCATACAGGGATGGCAGCGTCATGGTGTAGGCTACAATTTCAATGGGATATCGTACAGAGCTGCACATCGTTAAAGGAGATTCTGTGATGCCGCGCGGTATCGGGATAAAGTCCTAGACTCCATTGTGAGAGTCTACGCTGCAGCAGTTGGTCCAAATTTCCTGTATATAGACGATAATCCCGTCCGCATCGCGCTAACATCGTTGATGAATACCTGGAAAATGAGGGAATTTCTCTTATTAAGTGGCCAGCTTATTCCTCCGACCTTAATTTCATTGAAAACCTTTGGGATGCCCTCGGGCGTGCTGTCTCTGACCGTTTAACTCCTCCAGGATGTCTCAAAGAGTTGAAAAGTGCCCTATTGGAGGAATGACCATTGCTCGCATATGCGATGGTTTATAGCCTCATTGAAAGCATGGAAAATCGTTGTAAAGTTTGTATGAAATTCCGGGGTGGTCACATACCATATTAATGTGAGTTGTTTTGGCTTGTTCGCCTTTAAACATTATTTTGTTAATGATCCCAATGTGACGTCATCATATAACTTATGAAATGTAAATATTTTTTTCATATTTGTACATAATTTTTATTTTTTTTATGCATAAACATATTTGCTGCCTTCATGTACAATTTTGAGTTAATCAAAGCTTTGCTTTTCCAATTTTGTTGATTGTACCGTCCATGCTTAACTTTTGGAAGCCAGTATATTAGGATTACTGTAATCGAAAAAATCGCAGATATATCATAACATAATATATCATAATATATCATAACACTCATAACATAAAATTCAGAGCAAATAAAGGCAAGTATGAATACGTACGTTTTGGAAATTAATGGATTTCCTTCTTCAGCGGAACGAGCCTAAACCAGACTTCCAGGATTGATCAAGGACTGGATTTATTTGAAGCGCTTCATATAAATAAATATCCCAATAATCTGGCCAATAATTTGCCAATGACACCCTATTTCTCCATGATTTGGCCTTATTATGTCTAATATTAAATTTTCTGTTGCAATCTTTTTCTGCAAATTGAGTTCATATTCTCTACATTTATTTCGTGTTTCTCTTATTTGTTTCTCAAATTCATGTAGCCCTGATTTTATATTCTTTCCAGTTTTTCTTGACTTCCGTCACACTAGATGGCGCTACTATCCTGGGTTTTTGTCTTTTAGCCATTTTCTGTATGACCGGCTTAGTGTGAGCCTATTTGGTTTTTCTGATTCAGACTTGTTGCACTCAAGAAGGAAATCCAATGATTTTCGAACGCACGTAAGCTTAGTACTTGTCTTTATTTGCACTATATTTTACGGTGTAAACAAGTTTCTTAAATAATAAGTAAAATAAGCTTTTCTGAGAAGGATGAGAAAATATTTAGCAACATATTTAAGCACAAATTTCACAATAATGTAGCAAACAGCTGTTTCGAAGATACGCTGTATCCCATTCGTCACTGCAATAGAACTAACAAACCCAAAGGCCAAAAGAGGATTGGACTCTAAAGGAATGAGCGCAGATGCAGTCAACTAAGCATACGTACATACGAGAATCATTGGAATTCCTTTTTCAGTGCAACAAGTCTGAACCAGAATATCCAAATGGTCGCAGACTAAGCATGTCATACAGAATTCCACCGGTCCATTTCTCTTTTGAACTCTGGGTTTGCTAATTCTCATGCACTGACGAAGAGGATCCAACGTCTGCTCGAAATCGCTGTATGCTGCATTATTGTTGTATTTGTGCTTATATACGTTACTCAATTTTTCTATTATTGATTAAGCGAAATATTAATTTACTAATGATTAAAATAATGTTTTCCTCTAGCCACTTGCTTCAGTTTTCCCAAGTTGAACTATAGAAAGTAGTTTTAACCATTAGTTTGTTCAGATTTTTGGATATTTTACGGTTTCTTTCTTGCCAGGAACAAATGCTGAAAGAAAAGTCTGATTTCTTTTCTAGAAATCGATAAAATAATTTGAAGTACTACTGACATTTTTGGAAAAAGAATGCATTATCTTCTGATGAATACTTAGAATACTTCTAATCCTTTTATTGCATTTTTATAAAAGCCCAAATCTCTCTTCTTTTATTTTCAGCATCAATGCTTTAGCAAAGAACTGCGGAGTAAAATGCAAGAGTCAGACATTTATTTTCCATAATCTAACATTGGAAAAATAAAACAAGCAACTGGAAAGGAAAATATCCCTTTATATATAAATCAGTCATCTCTACTGAACGTGATATTGGTTTTAGTGTTACCAGCTTCGAAGGAATAAATCGGATTTGCTGAATAATTAATTGCTCTATCACGAATGCCTTCTGAATGTGGTGACAAAAAGGGTCAAATGGATGAGTTTCTCGAGGATTGAGATTCGAAGGAATAACTCGCTAATCAGAACTCGTTTTTTTGCATAGAAACTAGGTTATTAAAGAACTTGGATTTAAGTTAATATATTTCGTCTCATTGAAATCAATGTTGAGTGCTGAAAATACAGATTGAACTAATACTCTTAGAAAAATTGAAATGATTTTTTTTTTAATTAGAAAAACTATGAAACTTCACCCTTTACTGTCCTGTGTCCGGAGATTCCCGAAATTGAAAAATATTAGTTCCAGTCATATGTCGGGTGAGCCTTGGCATCGCTCTTTCGGGCTAATTACTTCATTGTTGTATCTCAAACGTCTAGCTAAGCATTATCCATAGCCTATCCTGAGCCATAGATGTTTAAAAGAAAATGTTTGAGCCCTAAGTGTTAATCCTTAGTGAAAAAGTTCTAACCAAGTGTTAATCCTTGGTGTATCATTCGATCACGTCCAGAATATGATACTAAATTCATATCATTTAAACTATATTTAAAACCGAACCCAAAAATAGATGTTTCACGAAAAATGTAAATTTTCGAATCGGAAAGGGCATATTTAGAACCGGGAGTGGAAATCCTATGTAAGTTCCTCAACAACCTCCTGAATTTGTTGCTGAATGCATAACAGACGTTATCTATGTTCTTTCCATAGTCCATTTTGATAAATAGGTTTTTAAAAAATTTAGTTTGAACGGAACCGGAAGTGAAAATTCTTAGTGAACCACTTATTCTCCAACAAATTTAATGAACTATTTATAGCCAATATTGAAAATTAGATGTCTGAAGTAAAACCAAATGTTTTGAACTGGATATGGGAGAAATGGAAGAAGAAACCCTCAGTTATCCCCGATTTTCTTCGAAATTTTATACTGAATCCATATCAGTCATCAGCTAACCTGTATCTGCATCAGATCCTGAGAAACAGGTGCGTCAAGAAAAAAATGTAGTAAAAATAAAAACATGGCAAAAATGTTCGCAAATAAAATCTAAAAATAATCCAAAATCTTACGTGTCTCGCCATAGTGGGAGTTTCATATTTGCTGATAAAAACTGAAGTGTAGCTCAACTCGACTTTCTCATACTAGCTTCCATATTTTTATTCGAAGTTTACAAGAAAAAATTTGAAAATACGATATCGTGGGACCAAATGATTACAACTATAGTGTGTTAATCTTCACTCTAAAGGCCTTGAATTTTCTTGACTAATCACTCTAAAGGCCTTGATACCATTCTTGATAATGTACCCCCTCCCCAAGCGGCTAACTTGCCTCCCAAGAAGATTAATGACGCCACGAACTAAAAATTGTATCACGGCTATTTTTCACAACAATGATTGAAACTATTAATCCTCCTGATCATCAGCCACATAGAAATCATGTGTATGATTATGTCAAATTTTGTCCAATGCTGACATGTTAAAGAAATAAAAAATTTTGAATAAATTTCCAAATTTTTGCTAGAAATTAAAAAAATCGATCTAGTTCTAGATTTTACGATAACAAAAACAGATTTACAGTTTCGTGAAAATACAATAATATTTGTAGCGATTATGTACACAAGAAATCAGAGGGACGGACATCATTAAAAAATAATCAAAACGTGTTCATGACTTTTTAAAGCATATATTGGCATCAAAATCTTTCAATCAAAAATTTACGTGAAAGCAATACTTTCTTAAAACTAAGTATGAGGAAGTAAAAATAGTCATATGAAAAAATCTCCAGATATGTAAACATACCTCTTTTATTTGTTTTGTTTTTTCTATTTTTATAGGCCAATTCCATTTCTCCGATTTGAACCAAGCCTAATCAGAACAAACCGGGCTAACACGATCCACCTAATTGTCAATTCCATAAAAATTGACCGTACAGCTTGTGACCTAGAGCGGATACATACATTGCATACACAACCCACTAAAAGAACTTTTTCGTATTCAGTGGTACCCAAAACATATAAATTCAATTTAAATTCGAATTCCAATTGCAGCACTCTTTCAATAAACATATAATCTGCATTGGTTGGAAAGGGATAAAGCTGTAAAAGATTTATTACAATTTGAGTAAAGTTGGGAAGTGTACAGTCCTAATTTATCTGCTTCAATAGGATTATCAAAAGAGTAGCAAAAAATGAGCGACGATGCAGTAAAATCTTTATCTTTATCCAATGGAATCAATTCTGATAAAAATATTCATGTGTTTTCATATTTACTAGGACACAAATTCCATTGGGTTTGCAAATAGGAGCGAATCATCCAAATGTATGATGTACAGATGTGTACAGTCCTAATTTATCTGCTTCAATAGGATTATCAAAAGAGTAGCAAAAAATGAGCGACTATGCAGTAAAATCTTTATCTTTATCAAATGGAATCAATTCTGATAAAAATATTCATGTGTTTTCATATTTACTAGGACACAAATTCCATTGGGTTTGCAAATAGGAGCGAATCATCCAAATAATTTTGTTGAATAATCATATTAAATGAATGAGACATTAATGGGTTTTTTTATGTTTTTTAAATTATCAGTACTTGATAGATTTATTGTTTCTTTCTTTAATGTAGGGTAGGAAAGACAGTAAAAGTAATCTTTATTCTATGAAGCCCTTTTTAATAAATTTCCAACATAGTTGAAAATTGTTTATGACTTTGTTCATTCTGTCTGCCTGTCTGTCTGTCTGTCCATTCGCACGATAACTGCCGTAAAAATGACTTTATCAAAATGGAATTTCAGTATGTTGTTGGGATTGTCTGTGGGACATATGGGAATGCAAACGATTAATATCACCCAATTAGTTTTTGCTTGAACCCGGGTTGAGGAAGTGAAATATATTGAACCATATGGCGCCTAATTTTTCAAACATTTTTTAAGCTAAGGTAAAATTTACAAATTGCTTCGAAAATTTTAGAAAGTATTCAAATTATCCCATAGAATATAAAAAAGAATTCAGCAAAGTATGTTCTGTAGTTTTTTAAATAAAAATTAAAATAATAATTACAGCCGTATTATATGAAGATATCACTTGACCCATTTCAAAATAAAACATGGCATCCATCTTTATTTCCCAGTGTAAAAATTGTGATTATTAAAGTTCTTTTAAATTTATATTTAGTGTTGCATCCGTCCTAAAACCGCTTTATTTTTGCGTACTTTCTGTGCATCTATATTCTACGCCAATGCCATTTCAATATTTTTTAGTTTAAATGATCATCAAATTTGAATATTTCTACAACGAAACCTAATTTTAATGTATGCAGAATGTAAACAAGTAATTGTAAGATGAGATGTATAAGAATGGTTGATTGTTTGTTACGCAAAATTATTTAGCTCTAGAGTCTGGAATAAAAGTGATATGAATGAAATTGCTTTTACGTAGACAGCCTGATAATTTACGTTTCGATGACGTCATTTGAATAAAGTTTATTTTATTCTATGAAGTTTTATGTTTCAAATATAATAAATCATTGTAGTACTGTGAAAATTTAAAATATATCAGAGCTGAATGTATCGCATTTTAGAGATGTTTGAATAAAATTGTATTTCAGTTGGAAAATATTTTATAATCAATACTTTATGCATGATTGATGTTTCTTGTTTAAAGTTGTTTGTTGAATAGTCTATCAATGAAAACCAGATCAATAAAAAGTACATAAAAAAGCTGTTTTTCGGCAATTATTATTTCCTTAACCAATGACCGATTTAGAAATCTTTTGTATAAACCGATTCATCGACCACAAATCCGAGATTAAATTTTGACCAAAATATGATTCACAGTTCTAAAGTGATGCTTTTTCAAACACGTTGACATTTAAGTCACTCAAGTCGTGAACTAAGCTCCAATACAGGCTGTTTAAACAAATTAAAGACAAAAAGAGGAGTATAGGGTCTTCTTAGAGGACTCTAGGAGGAGTATCTAAGAGGAGGTCCTCTTAGAGGACTCTAAGAGGAGTATAGTTCTTCTTCCACTTCTTAGAGATATTATTACTGTGATACAGTTGCTTAAAAGGTATTTTTATATTCCAGACATGGTTCTTCGACAAGGCGGAAATCAGTCGCTGACTCGACGACCCCTAATATTAATAATAATAATGCTTAAATAAATTTATTTACGAAGAATAAATGAAGAATGACAGCATGAGAATACATAATTACCTTTCTGGTAGGTCGGACGTTCTGGGTCGAAGAAGCAGAAGCATGAGAAATACAACTATGGACTCATGTGAGCCCGTGGGCATCATGAAATAACCAATGAAAGCCAATGTAGACCACGCCCAGATGACTGGAGCAAATTGGCACACAGAAACGGTAGAGCCAAGGAGGGAAATCAAAGTCACCACTGTGCATTAAGTGAAATTTTGGCTGTGGGCTAAGCACAACAAAATATTTGCCCAAGAATCACTTTGATTTTCATTTGTGAAATAAGCACTTCAAACTGTGGCATTAAGACACGTTGCAAATTTTCCACTGACTGAGCACGTAAAACGTGGTCATATAATTAGCATAAAATTTGTTTCCGTTTATGAAGTAATAGTGTGCATTCACTTTTCGCTACAATGACGTCGCCGAAAAAATACGTAAAAAATGTGTTTTTCATGAAGGAGGTCTTAAGATGATCTACTGTGCTCCAATGAGTAAAAAAGTAGACTTTGGTGTCATATTATGCAGAATTGTGTAACATGACAAGAAGTCAGCCGCACATTTAAACTGCATCCCAACCGATTTAGTCAAGTCAGAGAAACTATAATGTTTTACGAATTATTAAATTGTGTACATAACTATTGATTTGAAGTAAACTTTGCTAAAATTTAATATGAAGTGTAATAATTAATAAAATCGTGTTTGAGCAAAATTAATATCTGTTTATTGGATAATTAAAATTAATGTTAGGTTTATGAATCAAACTGCTTTTCAGAAACACCGAGCAATACAATTAATAAAAAAAGGTTGATTTTCTGCGTGATTGAGTTAAATAGATCTCTACGTTGGGCTATGTTTTCAACAGTACCAGCATTTGGTTATCCGCAGGATAAGTTGTGTGTTGACGACATCGTGTTACTTTGCTTCGACAGCCATTCCTTATCTCGTTTCTCACAACACTGTTCATTCCCATCTTTTTTGTTTTCCTCCAAAATAACGTGACATGCGATTAATCAGGTTGATTCAGTTTTATTTCTTATCTGCGAACGAGGCCATTTTTTTTAAATATGGGCTTTTTTGCGTTTGGTAGAAAATTAGTTCTTATTTTTTTTTCAAGGAAAGTAAAAATCTGATGGTGGGATTAACTTACACACTCATATTTGCATTTTTTAACCTTTTTATAGTCATTTCCTTTTGATGTGAAAATTTTCACATATATTTGCTTTATTACACAAAATAGCATCATTCAATAAGAAAATTATGAAGGAGATTTTATATAGTGGCAAATTATGTATACACTTCAATATTGATGCAGCAATTAGGCATTTTAATTCTCTTTTCAATACTTATTTGGTACAATCATACAACATTTTGGACATCACAGAACAGGAAATGGAAATACTTAGTGAATACACCCACAGTAAAAGCCCCTCTGAAATTCGATACTGATTCCATAGTCATCTTCTAAGCTCTATTTATGCTAAATCCTGAGAAATATATATTTCAAGAAAATTTTTTAAACTGAAAGAAAGAAAAAAATACGGAACTGGAAATTTTAATGAACCCCACTACCTTTTCTGGAATTTAATACTGAATTCATGTTAGTCATAATCTAAGATCTATCTATAGCCAATCATAAATTAACAGGAATGTGGCCCAACTCGACTTTCTTCTACTGGAATTCAGTTTTAAATGACTTGTGAATTTGCTTAATTTTACAAGAAAAAATTCGAAAGTATGTATTATTGTTCCAAGTGATTTGTTCCAATTGCAGCATGTAAGCCTTCCTTTTAAGGCGCTTTAAAAATCTCTGGATTGAATCCAAGTTTGACAATGTACCCCGAGGCGGGTTAATTATGTTACAAACACAAAAAGTGTATCACGGCCATTTTGCACTACAATGATTGAAACCATTAAGTGTCTTGATTACGGTCCTGATCAAGGATAGATAACCCGTTTTGCACGATTATATCAAATTTTGTCTTTTGCTGCTATGTTAAGAAAATATAAAATATCCTTCTCTCGAATTTAAAAAAAAAATTATTTCTGATTATTTCTAATTATTGCGTTAAGCTATATCTATACCAGATTCCGATAAAATGTAACTTTTTGACAGAAAATATAAATGTTTGAATCGGAAATAAAATCCTTTTACCTCGTCCATAATTTGTTATAGAATCCACATATGTCATCATGTAAGCTTTTTCTATAGCCAATCTTGAGAAATCACTGTTTCAAAGGGAAATTAAAGTAACTAGAAGAGAAAATCTTATTGAATCACACTGCCTCCACCAGAATTAGATATAAAATCCACGCCAGTTATCATCTAAGCTCGATCTATAGCCACCCTCAAGAAATATATGTTTCACGTAAAATTAAACTTTTGAACCAGAAATGAGAAAACTTTTGAACCAGAAATGAGAAAAGAACCCGAAGTAGAAATTCTAAAGATCCCCCCCTCCCTTCAACCAAGAATTTGATTCTAAAACCAATTCATTCATCATCTGAGTCTTATATATAGCAGATCATGAGAAATATGTTTAAATTAAAACAATTTCGCAAAGACTATACTAGAGCAATATTTTTGTCATCAACGAACATTTATTGAAAATTACAGCTTGAATTTAAAAAATAATTTATTTTTCCTTTTACGTTCCCAACATAACCTATATACAATGTATACGGAAAATGTTGTGACACGATTAAAAATTCGGCGTCGTATTTTGACGTATTATTACGTTCCGAGCATCCCTGAACATAGGAACATACGTAACTGTTACATGTCAATATGTAACATTGAAAGTTGTGGAGGGATTGCAACCTCTAAAGATGGCCCCTGTACTTCTTTTACAACAAATATATGATTCCCTAAGAGAACACCTGGAAAAGAGTGAAGAAACAACGCTTCTTTGAAAAATAAACAGAGAAGTCTCAGTTTCAGAGGGGCTTACAGCAGGGCGGCATTGGGGAAAGCTGACTCATTGACCGCACGTGCGCCCTGGTACGTGGAAATTTTGGTTCAGAGGTCACACATTAATTCTGGGGAGCTAACCAACCCTCTGTCATCACAGCACCACAATAGCTGGATGTAATCCTTTGATATCCAATCAAAATACCAGGGGCTTCAGTTGGGGGGCCAATAACAGGCCTGGGGCTTAATTGTGTAGGAGATAACATTTTTCGGATGTTCGAGAGAGAGTAAGATTTTGAGAAAAGAAGAACGAATTGATTTTGTGATTTTGGAGAGAAGGGTCTCCTAAAAATGACTGGAGAGATGGCGGTCAACCGATGATTCCTCGTCCGAGGACCCTGCACCCGATGACGGTTCAACGAAATATTGAAGATACGCAATGCATGTCCTTTACACTCAGTCTGTTGACGCTATGTTACTGCTCTCTCTCTCTATCTCTCTGGACATTGTACTCGCTTTTACACTTAAGTAAAGTAATCAGTGTGGAAATTGTTTTTAATTGTATTTTGATAGATGCCTAAAATATTACTAGTGTGATTTTAACTATAACCTTAAATGAAGGAATTTAATTGTATACCCTAAATGTTCATAATTATGAGAAGTGTGCGCATGGCACGTAACAATTATTGTTACAATGGAAATACACGTGAATGTCAAGACGAATATTAATGGGGAATAATTATGGTTTAGTGAGAGTGTCAATTAAATATGTTCTTATTACTTTAATTTTCTTTTTTGTAAATAAACATGTTATTGTTTTAAGTTTTGTTCGCTGTCCTCATTTCTAATTAATATCTTATTGATTGATTATACGTATTTTTATTCGACACGGCCAATGTCGGAGATTGCTTTAATGGGTGATAATAATAATAATAATGATTTTTTTTAGTTCTGACCGAACGTGAGGTGAAAATCCACGCAACAGTAATTCATACAATTCCGAACCAAACTATAAAATTCGAGAGGTTTCCAAAAATTGCAAATTTACCAAGCTTTTGCCAAACTTGTAATCAAACTTGTAACCAAAGTTCATCAAACTTGTCATCAAGTTCAAGTGAACAAGGCCTTCAAAAAATAATAATGATTGCCAGTATCGTTTTTCTCTGTGTGCAGGGAATATGCTGTGAAGGTATTTTAGGAATTCTTAACAGTGAATTTTAATATAGGTCTTATGCTGGTTTGCTAACCAAGTGTTTTCATTTTTAGTTCATGTGGAAGTCAGTTCTAATGATTGATTTTATAATTCATTTAACGTTTAGTTTTACAAGAAATATTTTTAAACTATACGTCACATACAGGATACGCTCATAAGTTCTTCTTCATCCCTTTAACTTTCGATTGATGTGTTCTAGTACTGTAAATGTATTGTCTGCTAATAAGACAGCCACTATCGAAAGAGCAAGCTTGCAGCGCTTCTAACGGCGAGTTGAAGAAGTTAAAATTCTTATCTCAAAAACGAAAAAAAATAGGCATAAATTTGTAATTGCGAAACAGTAGAACGTTCTCTATATAATATGGAAAAACATAACGTGTACATATAACATATACAGAAACTATAAGACCTAATGTAAACGGAAAGGGATATTTTTATTGCACTGCATCATTTACCTGCCATTTTTATACAGCATTTATTTTCACTGCATATAGAATTATTCTAAATAAATTTCAATTAGCTTATTACGTGAATTATTATTTTTCCATGATGCATATTTCCGCCATTTCTTTCAGAAGTACTTCAGTATAACTAGGCATTTGGATAATTATTACTATTCTTCGAGCTCATTATTTATCATCTATGTACATATTATGTGAAGTCTTCGAATACTAAGTAGAGTATACTACATAACAGTCGTCAACTATACAACTATACAACGGTAGTTTACTATACAACTATACAACAGTAGTTTACTATACAACTGTACAACAGCAGTATACTGTACAACTTTGTAATTGAACATCTTCACCTATCTCATTCCATTTTCGAGATAGGAATTATAATTTCTTTAATTCGCCGCTTAAGGAGCTGCAAACTTTCTCAATCTAAAGCGCATAGTCGCTTTCCTGTACTAGTAAACTCTTCTGTTGCAGCTGTAGAACACTTCAATCGAAAGTTAAATGTATGCATAGGGACAGAAACGCTGTATAAGAAACTCAACTTTTAAAAAATCATTTTTCTTATTTTTCAACTTTTTAAATTATCGCGGAGCATTAAGGTTCCATTGAACCTATTTTGATAAAATTGACATAATGCACATAATTGTAAAACTCTTATCAGAACATTTTCGCGTCTTTTGAAATCTCTAATAGCATCAGAAACGCATTTTGCACGTATAACTCCCATTATTCAGAAAATACAAATATTTGAAAACAAATTCCATTTACAAATATTTTTCCAGCACACATTATTCTCCTTTCTGAAAGATGTTCTTTTACATCACGTACTGGACGCCATAACGTTGTCTGAATACCAAAAGCAAGGATGAAACAGAAACACGTCTAAAACTTTGTCAATATAAACAAGAAGAATAGAATGTTTGTCTGTTTGAAAGAAGAGTATGGAAAGTGTAGACAAGATAAAAGTACTTATACAACATTCTTAATATAGACATGGATTTTTTTATGTGAAACACCTCAGTAGGACGAAGGGTTAAGAAAATCTTAAAAGAAAGTCTCAGATGAAACGGAAATATACGTAATGGAGGTGATATCATACTGTTATGGATAGATAATAGAAACCATTGTTATAATTTAAAGCTTTGGGTCGTTTGAACTTGAAGACGAATTGTTTGAAATATTGCCAAATTGGTTGAAATATGGCCAAATTGGCGTCTTTTTGGGACTTCTAGAAACTTCTTGGAAGATAACAATAAACCATTAGAACCATTAGAAATCATTAAAAATAGATAACAGAAAACCATTGTTATAATTCAAAGCTTTGTGTCCATTGAACTTGATGACGATTTGGTTGAAATACTGCCAAATTAGAGACTTTTGGGGAATTTTAGGAACTTCTGGTTCTAGAAACTTCTCTAAAGATAACAATAAACCATTAGAACAAAGAACGGTTAGAAACCATTAGAAATAGATGATATAAAACCATTGTTATAATTTAAAGCTTTGGTTCATTTTACCTTGATAAGATGACAAATTGGGCGTAATGTCGTCAAATTGGCGACTTTTTGGGTAGTTCTAGAAAATTTTTGAGTATTGTAGATTGGCTAAGAACTTCATGAGTTAGGTGCTCGCCATCGTTCGAATGAGTTGTTGACATGATATGAATAAAAAGTATCTGCCAAACTCAATACAGAAATCAATGTATACTTTTCTTCCTATTATATATACCATTTAAGCTAATATGTCATTCTTATTATATATACCTTTTAAGTTGAATTACAAATTAATACTACTAGAAATGTGTAAAAAAAATAATTTTTTATATCTGCAACATCTGTGCTATACGTCAGTATGGGCTTATTGCTTGTGCCGACAGCAAGATGCTGAAAGTGCTATCTAGAAGCAGAACGCGAGTAATTTGTGATTCTTTGAAAGCCCTATAAAGATACATAAATGAAACTTTTTTGCAGATGTATGTTACAAACCGATATTCATACAAAATCACAGCGACTCTATGGGACTGAGGCCACAGCTGACTTTTTTACCAACCCAATAACATTGAGAAACCTATACTTATGAAAAAAAAAGATAAAAATTGAAATATTCGTTAAATTACAGCACTAAAGAAATTAGTAACAATATCAATCACAATTAGTAACAGTACAGTATCCTTTGGGATATGTCTACAAAACCAGTTGATACAGTTATCAATTCATTTTATGCTGTGCAACAAGCATTAAACTTTTATCTTTTTTTGCAGTAATTTGAGCTATTTATTTAAAAAAATATATTAAAACTGACGTATCGGCTGATAGTCATTCAAAGATAACCAGAAGTTTTGTATATTACGAATACACATAAGAAAATCCAATATATTTATCCGTCAGACTGCCTCTCTTACCACCAAATTTGGCGTCAAATGTGAATCAGTTCTTTTAGGATATGTTTCAAAGTTGTTTATAATTAAATATATTTTTAATTGAATTTAATTTCTTTAATAACTCTTATTGCTTTGTCTGAATTAATCATTTAATATTCTTGATTCAAAATATAGTGAGTTTCATTGATAATGTGACAGATAACGTTCCTTTTGGAGGGTCATACAAAATTCTTATTAGAGGAATGTATAGGGCATCCCTAACAAAATTAAATTTTGTTATGGATGTCATATAGTAATTATATATTACGATTTACACTATTTCTGGGCTATAAAAATTCCAGCTCTATTTTTACAATTTGTAACAAATTTTATTCAGCACCATTGTAAACCCCTACTAAATTAGATAACATTTCGTCGGATACTAATTGAACTAGGGTGGATACAGACAATGCATCGCCCAGACAAACATAACGAATGATATACAAGCAAACACACCGACTGGTATAGTGACTAATACGCAGACAAACATGCACACACAGACACACCGCGCTAAAACAGTGAATTCGCGTTCTAGGCAACACTAATTAAATTTGTCGAAAATTCGAACTCCAATTTTTGATCATACCTCAATATTTTACCTATATATTACCGCATGTATGGTACAAAAAAAATTCTTATTGTGGCCAACCCATGTCTTTTCCTGCGAACACACATTATTTTTTTTATTTATTTATTTCAGAATACAGTAAATTGAATTTAATTCCACAAAATGATTTTAATACATTTTTACTTTCCCTACAATATATGATAATACAATATATGGCTAGGTATAAGAAAAGTATTGGAATCATGTCAAAAATCTGAACTCGAGTTTTCAGTGGATGCACATGTTTCGAGTCCTCTAGGATTATAACATGAAAAATTCAACATAGCATCTGTATGTGTGTCTGTGTGTGTGTGTACCTGTCTCTCTGCGAACCAGTGCAATGTATGTATTCACTCTAATTGAAAAACCATTGACAAAATTTACAAAATATATAGTCGGTATGACACTTATAGGTTACCCTGGTTCTGATTAGATTTTGATACTATTCGAAAAATCATAACTTGCCCTTTTTCGCGAAATAACCCCTAAAAATCGTCAAAATCTGCAGGGTAACCTACAACTATCTTATCTACCAATTTTTTTTTAACTTCGAATTTTCGTCGAATTGATTTTGAGCTAGAGTGAATGCGTATATTGCACACACACACACAGATGCCACTTTAAAAATAATGGATCCGTGTTCCAGAGTGCTCGAAATGTGTAGATCCATCGAAAACTCCGGTTCGGTTTTCATTTTTTTCCCAATACTCTCCTTATACATTCCCGTGTATTGTAGGAAAAATGTATATTTATTTTTCTTTAAAAAAATCTAAGGTTTGACTAAACCAAGCAAATGTGATGTATGCGGTTAAATTAAATCTGCAGTATTTTACTTTCTTTACAATGCATGGTAATATACGGAAAAAATATGGGAAGAGTGTTGAAAATCGGAACTTGTGTTTTTGAACGAAATACATGTTTGGAGCACTCTGAAATACGAAAAACGCGCGCGCGCGCGCGTGTGTGTGTGTGTGTGTATGCGCGCGTGTGTGTGTGCGTGTGTGTGTATGCATGTGTGTGTGTGTGTGTCTGCTTGAATATGTGTTTGTTTATGTGGTTGTGTGTGTGTATGTGTGTGGGTCTATGTATCTGCTTGAATGTGCATTTGTTTATGTGTCTGTGCGTGTGTCAATCTGTCTGTATATTTGTCTTATATGTGTTTGTATGTTCGTGTGTGAGTTTGTATGTTTGTGCGTATGTTTATATATATCTGTGTAATCCACTCTAATTAAAAAATTTGTCGTCGAATTTTGCAGAATTTGGTATGTACGTATTCCATGTGTATACCTGGTGTTTAGTAGACATATAATTCGGAAATATAGAACTTTTTTTAGAAATAACCCTAAAGATTATCATAATATAAAATAAATATTAAATATACTTAAATATATTAATTAAATGCTTGTTTTATACGTCATATACGTCATATTTTATGACAAATGGAATAAAAGCACTCATATTACTTGAAGATTAACTGTTTTCGAGATATTTCAGTATTTTGGGATTTTTGCAACTCTCCTATTTGAAAGTACAGTCAGTTGACAAGAGAAATATAAAACTGAATTAAAACTCCCAATTCGATGAAAATTAGCACGTAGTCATTTAATTGTGGCCAATTAAACTAATTGCATGGAGAAAGGAAAAATGAATTTGAATCTGTCGGAAAATTCCTGTCCTGGCCACATCAAATATTTTACTATAAAAACAATCATTTCAGTTTTCACAACTTTAAACGGACTTATTTTCAAAATAAAATTCCACACACATAATTTTCTCAAGCCGTTATCATTAGAAAAACCATACACTCTTGAAAAGAACTGTTTGAAAAATTCAGGCTGGAAATCTTTCCCGCAAGCTTGAACACGACTTTCAACAAAAGCGGCATAAACATTTGCATGACAATATAATCAAATTAAAGTATTTTACTTTGGCGAAGCTACCATGGTGATAATTCATTCTCAATGCTTTACAGTTTTGAATTCTACGGTAAACAAGAAAATATTTCCACTTTTATCCACCGCCTCCTCTTGCGTTTGGGGACTTGTAGAATTAAAAAGAAAAATCCAAATGTGGACAGCACATGGTTTTCTTTGACAACAGACTCATATTTATATTTCTAATATATTCCGTCAAAAAAATTTATCCTTTGTTCTTATTTTGATAAAAGTAGATTTAAACCATATGAAATATGCATATATACGAGAAAATAGAGTTAAGACTCAGTCTAAGATAAAAATCTGAAATATTTTAACTTTGCTTAAACTGCCGCCGTTCCCGATCAAATCCTTTTAAAATGGAGAGATTTTCTGTCAAACCTAGTGCCAGACATATGGCATCAAATGAATTGCAATTTTGCATGAAAATTTAGAATACATTGCTATGTGTCGCCTCTTATTTTGGTAATAATGAGATGAAAATTTCTTCAAATTCCAATTTAATGGTATTTCATATTATTGAACTGCTTTTAAATGATAAAAAATATAAACTATAGTTTTCAAGATAATTTTAATTTATAAATTCACTAATTCGTTGCGATTCACAGACATAATAAGAGATTGGCATAAACTTTATATAGCTCCCACTAAATTAACTGCATGCTATCAGTTCCCCTTTAAACGTTCATATCAGAACTATTAAGTATTTGGATTCTTTTTGCAAACTTATTTTGCACAGTCATACGAATTTGGGGGAAAATCGGATGGCACATCGTGAACCGGAAGGGGAAAGCCATCTCCTCCAAAATTCGATCCTGAATCCATATCAGTCATCAACTAAGCCATATCTACAGCAAACCTTGAAAAATAGATGTTTCAATGATAATTTTCTAACGATCAGTGAAAGAAAATTGGAATTGAAAATCATTAATTAAACAATGATTCTCGTCTGTAATTTGACGCTGAATCCATATCAGAGATTATCTATACTTTATATGTATGCCTATTATGGACATGTCTGAAGAAGATACTTTTTAA
Source organism: Amaurobius ferox (assembly GCA_951213105.1). Lineage (NCBI taxonomy): Eukaryota > Metazoa > Arthropoda > Arachnida > Araneae > Amaurobiidae > Amaurobius > Amaurobius ferox. The sequence continues at coordinate 119,852,038 of OX578151.1, forward strand.
AAACATCCTCGATGCTCGATACAAGATAATTTGTGAAACTGTATCCAGATACAATGAACTGCGGATACATTTAGACAAATAAAAATGTCGAAGATACTAGATACTTTTGTAATGAATCTTTGATACTCAATAAAGGTTACTTCACTAAAAGTAGATATCTTTCAAAGAAGTACAACATACAAGATACTTTAAAAAAGTTTTGATCTATTAAAGATCCAAAAATTTTAAATTGCGTTTATTAATATAGAACCTTTTTAGAAAATACTCTAAAACATACTAAGTATTTAACAAGTTGCTTATATTTCATTACATATTTTCCTACGTAATTTTTAACCTAATGTTACTTTTTAATGTTAATTATCAAGCTAGGTAAGCAGTTAATTTACATCCAAAGTAAATTAATTGTTTACCTAGCATTTCATAACATTATAATATTACATTTTTAATAATTGTTTTTTCTTACCAATTCGTTAATTTTACTAATGTTTCTACTAACTGGTTTTTCTTGAGCTTCAAATCACATGCTGCAAAGTGAAATTTATAATCAGAGAACAAAATGTGCATAATTGAGGTGTGGCAATTGTGATACTGAGAATGCCGACATGTTATTGCTGCGAAAGTGCAAAATGCTCTGAAGTCTCTTTTCTACCTCTCACTGACATGCCTTTTGAAAACCAGACGGAGAAAACACTCTTACAGACATCCTTTCCCATGACAAGAATTTACGGTTGCTATATACGGAAGTTGAAGAGGCGTTGCCATATTTGGTGATTTAACGACCTTTTTCGACTTTTAGGGGGTATACCTGAGAATAACGATTAATCTACGAAATATGATATAATTCTAGAAGTTCCTACAAAGAGTCTGTAAAAGGGGTCATCCATCAGTTGGATAGCAGATGATGGGATACGAGCCGCATTGAACTGCGATATTCGTCAATGTTTTAAGAATAGTGGCTGCTGTTTTGTGAAATGAGATACGTTAATGTTTCGAGAATAATATCAACTGTTTTGTGAAATTAGTAGAGCATTTAAGTGTTGTTTTACTGTATATTGTTCCTGTTTACGCTGTGCTTGTGAATAAACGTGTTAGTTACCCAGAAATTTAGACTCATTCTTGTATCCTAAAAGTATACCTGCCATACCAGTAGATAATTTGTAACATTATGAAATCCGGAAATGTCAGTACTATATACTAAAATTGTTGTCGGAATTTCCAAAATAATATAAGTCATCGGCATTGTTTGGAATCATATTTATATATACAGATAATTCGTATGGCAAGATGTATGTTTAAATGCAATATAGAATGTACTTTATGTTTACTTTGGTATATTTTAAAATCTAGAAATTTTGATATAATTTACTACATTGCAGCCGAGTTGGAAAGTATACATTATCGGAAAAGAGGAAAAAATTATTGATGCATTTGGAAAAAGTAGCTTGATAATATAATGATTCGAATCAACATTCAATAACCAATACATTTTGTATCAGCGATAAGTAACGGCGATACTTGTATTGCAATACTTCCCAGTCCTGATCACATGGATCCTAAGAAATAGATGTTACTGTGAGACCAGGAGACATTTTGGCAGCGGTAGTGTACACAGATTTATGATGTCTACCAAGCCAGACAAAAGCGCAGGCGCATAGGCACCAGTTCACGACTGCCCTGACCCGGAAGTTCACAAAAGCAATAAATAAGGGCGATTTAATTACAGGTGCGGTCGAGTCAGAAAATTACAGGCTGCCGAACCTGAACCCATCAGGTTGATTATAGAATTAACCAATTAGGAAGTGTTGCTGCATCGCCCTGAGGACAACCAATGCAATACGGAGGGCGTATCTGGACCTGAGGCAAAAAAATGTGGCAACATGAAAAAGTTTAACAGACACGTTTCAATATTCATTAATATACACATTTCTTCAAGAGATGGTGTGAAGATTCGATATAAAGGAATGGTGTGATTCGATTCACTTTAGGAATTGAGAGGCTATGCGGGCCAAGAGTGTGTTTTAGCAATCAGTATGCAGATAGAAATATGGTGTAACGATCATTATTCAAATATTGAGAAGTGGTGCAACAATGAGTGATCCTCATTCGGCCCAACGTCTAAAGACAATAACATAGGTATGTACCAGTCAGCTGTTATAAAAGGTCGTAAAGATTTTAGGCAAATAAATACCTGGTCTCACACACCCAGTCTCCTCCTTAAATATATATCTATATATTTAATGTAAATGAATCTAAAATGTATATGTTTAATAAATAATGTTGTGGTTTTAAAGTTTAAAGGTGAACTTAATTCTGTAGTATAATTTAATAATTATATTTTTAAGAATTCGCACAATGAAATTATGGGGAGTTAATGCGGCAACAATGTAATATACGGCTATACGATTTACGGGCAATTTAAGATTGGTTATTTAAGTCAACCCAACGAGCTAATTATTATGTATAAAGGCGAAAACTCCACCTTTAAGTAACTTTCACCACAGTTACCAAGGAAATATAATATTTTATTCGGAAGTGAACCAAAAATAATCCCTAGAAATCCCAAGAACCAAAAATATAAAATTCCTGTGAGCTTCCTAGCTCCTCGCAACTCTAAAATTGCTGAATCCATATCATATTATCTAAGCTCTAACTATAGCTAATCTTGAAAAATAAATGTTTCAACTAAAGTTTAAATTTTTAAACCGTAATAGAAAAAGGAACCAGTACTGTAAATTATTTGTTATTTATTTTATATCCTTCGTAATGTAATGCTGAATCCATATCAGCCCTCATCTAAGCGCTATATATAGCAGGTTCTGAAACACAGGCGCTTTAAAAACATTTAGTAAAAATAATAGCAAAGCAAAATTTTTGCAACTAATTACCTGCCATTAATGTGACGTCACTTAAAAATGATATAAAATCGTCAGTGGCTCCAATCATATGGAGCTGAAATGAAGTTTTGCAAATGACATATTTTTGTAGGTGGTTTGTCATCCTTAGACATGTTTATAAGAGTTCAAAGTATTAAAATATCGAAAGTAAAATCACACCTTTCCAAAACAGTACAAAATATCGAGGTTATTTTAAGATTTTTTTGACAAAAACTACAAATTTAGTAAAGTGTCTTTATTTAAAAACACCACTAATGACGTACACAAAAGTTTACAAGAGTGCTAAAGCACTTGCAGATGCCATAACATCCATCATCAGTGGCAACTTTAACATTGCCACTGATGATGGCCTTTATGACGTCTGAAAGAACTTTGACAATCTTATAAAGTCTTGTGTACGTCATTAGTGATCTTTTTAAATAAATACATTTTGCTAAATTTGTAGTCTTTGCTAAAATATTCTGAAACATCTGTAGACGTGTTTCCATACTTATAAATATATCAAAGTTAAAATGACTATGTTTCGACAACTAAGAACCTATCTAATATCCAATTATATTTCGTTCTAAGGCTTCCAAAGATCTACAGATTGCTGGCAACGTTTTAGAGGCAAAGCTATAGCTGACATCATTAGATTTGCTTCGATTTCGACCAAATACCCCGATCACTGACTCCCCGTCAAAATATTAAATCGTTTTACTAATCTGCTTAACCGCATACGAGGGGAGCGTATAATATGTAAGGAAAGCTAGCGCAACGTAAATAAGTACAAATAGCAAAATAATGCTAAAAGGGAACTAGAACAACGCAAAAAAGCACAAATAACAAAATAGAGCAGAATGATTTTGTTATTTGTGCTCTGGCTTGTACTCTGATTTTGTTATTTGTGTTCTGCTTTGGTTATCTGTGCTCTGTTTCTATTATTTATGATTAGAAATTGTAATGCTGCATAATTGAATTGGTGAATTGAAAGAATTGGTGATTATTTACATAGCTCTAGTTTTCCTTGTGTATACCATTTTGTTATTTGTGCTTATTTATGTTGCTCTAATTTTTCTTATCCTTTGCTCAAAGTATATTTTACTTATTGAAGCGTAGAAAGTGTTTACATTTTCCGTAACGCTTCGGTATGCCAGAGATATCCAACGCTCAGCGGTTATTCACATCAACATTACACATTATGACTTCACAAATACTGTGAAATCAAAGGAGCCCCAAGAGCAGAATTGCATAGGGCCCCCTATAATATAAATCCAACTTTGGGAGATCATGTGCTGCGCATGATAATTTGCTGTTTCTTGTATAAACAAACATTCTAGTAGTTTCCAAAACTCGGAATGAATGCGTTGCGAAAGAATTTCGACCATGCAACTTCTTCCAAGCTTTCATCTCTTCAATAACCATACATCCTGAAAAATAAGTGTTTTAAAAGTTTTAGCCGAAAATATTTCTCGAAAAAGCCATTCTAGACAAAAGCAACGCAAACATTTGCATGACAACATACAAATTTATATAAAATGTTTTCACTTAGCTGCGGCTTCCGTGGCCATAATTCATTCTTAGTGTTTTGGAAGTTTATTTAAATTCTGAATTATTTTAAAATGTGAGTGGATTTTTTTTTTCTTCTTTCATTGCCATTTGTTATGTTCTGGGTGTTAAAAAATTGTACAGCAATTTATTTTCGTCTTAGTATTATGACAGAAAAAACAAAAATTCAAATTCAAATTCAAATGTATCTCTATAGGAGAGAATTAAGGGAAATAAATGTAATAGTTTCGATGTGAAAAAACAGATTTTGAGTGCAAAAGCGTATCTTACATGATAAAAGCAGTAGTGTGTGTGTCAGTGTGTGCATGTATTTACTATCCAGGTCTTCTGGCTTATCCGAATGTTTAGAAACGCAATTGGACGGCGGGAAAATTTATTAAAATTCTGAATGTTGCAATTAAATAAATTATTCTTTCTTCAGCAACAGCAAAAAAAAAATAAATAAAAAAAATAAATAGATAAATAAATTATTAAAAATATAAAAAATATAAAACCAAACACAATTGTTACCGTAGAAAATTAACTAATTAGAATGAACAAAATACGGAACAATGCAAATAGTAAATGAATAGGACAGAAGCCCAAACACAACATTTATAAAATGTTATATAAGTATAATTCCATCCATAAAATTTTTGAAAAACCTCAAACGATGTCATACCCAGACCAGTAGTTAAGTAATCTGATCATCTACTTCTTAGCTTTGATTACATATTGTTGAATGCTAAAAATTGATTCCTTTTTTTCTTTCTACTCCTATCACCTCTTAAAATCGCCTCTTAAATCCTAATGCCTCTTAAAATTACATTTACATGCCGAGTTTTACGGCTATAGCTCATTTTTTTTATGGGTGCATATATTTTTTCCAACAGAGTGTATTTGGATTTCTGTATGCTATACAAATACATTTTATTTACATTTTAATCGTTGACGAACTTAGTTAAACTATTAGTAATAGTAGTTTTCGATTTTAAAGACGGAACAGCATGTTTTAATTTATTTAACTTTTAGTGTTAAAGTTGCAATTGATGTTGTATAACTAAGTAGAATATTCTGCTACTTTTATGTTTTCTTTTTTCAAGAACATTTTGGGAAAACTTTCTTAATGAATATTTTACGTAAAAAATTGTTGATCTGTCGCTTTTTTTCTAAACTTCAAAAGCACATTTCACTCAGGATTTTTTAATTAAACAAAAAGAATACTTTTCATAAAATACATATTAGCAAATATATATCACTTTATAAAACAGATGTAAAATATTTTAAAATTCCTAAAGAGTATTACCACATTTTAAAGTTTTCAATCCTATAAAATGTTCTCTAATAAATAACTCAATGGTAAATAAGCACATGACTATTCATTCAGCAGCGTCTCATCACGATTTCCACAAAAGTTAGAGAACTCAGATATGGGCAGCACATAACTTTCTCTGCAGACTCATATATTCACGTTCTCTTTATTTCTTCAATAATTCATTAAATTGGATTTAATTGCACAAAATAACAACCATAATTATTCGAATCTAGCCGCCTTCGGCGACCAGCCTGTTCGCTACCTTTGAAAATTCTGACCGTGGCAAACTCGCTGGTGCGGCCTACCAGAAAGGTGTAAGGTAACTATTTGGACGGCTAGGAAGTGCCACTCAATTTAGACCGGAACCCAGTGGGGGAGGTCTCCGCAGGAATCGTACCCTCCTTCCCCTACCACCAACCTCTCGGAAGGACTTATGGACCCACATGTTTAACGCGATCATACTCCGTGAACACGGCTGCAATTTTGGCAGTGACGGGAATCGATACCGGGCCTACCGAGTGCAATTCCCGCCCGCTTATTTAAATTTTATAATAACCATAAAAAATTTAAATTTTAATTTGACCATATGCTAAGCTCTTAATTCCATCATTTAAAATACATCGTAATATCATTTAAAATAACCTCATTCTATCGTTCCATCATTTAAAATATCCATAAATTAAAATATCCATTTAAAATGACCATATGCAGAGCCCTTAATTCCATGATTTAAAATACCACGTAATTTATTAACCCGTCTCCATGGAAACACGTGACGTCCCCGGTGGGAGAAAATCGGATCTTCCGAGAATTATACGAGAAATTTAAAATTATTACTTCTTTAAAATCCCGATCCTGTAGCCATTTTTAATTATTTCTTGACCAGATTGGACATGTAAGAATGTGTGATGTTTGAGCTTTCTAAAAATGTAAATTATTAGTTAAAATACTCGGAACTTTTCCTGATGCGAGGATTTAAAAAGGAAAGTTCGTTTTTTTGAGCCGAAAGTGACTTTTCTTTTAAAATCTTTAAAAAATATTAAAATTTATCACTGAGATTTGAAATTGATGTATTTTTATTCGCAAATGATTGCTCTTTCCGGTCGTGTGATTTGTTTTTTACTACGACGTCTGGATAGTGGATAAAAATGGGCAAAAATGGAAAGAAACGATCGAAATCGCATAAAACATTAAATAACAACAAAAAAAATGAACATTTTAAAAATTGGTTTTGACGTGTCACCTTCCCCCTCCCCTTCCCCCGGGTCTCCGATTACTAAATTTCATAACTCTCCGACGTGCAGTCGCTGAACCTATAATGTATAAGTCAGACACACACAAACACACAAAGCCGGCCACACATCCTGCTACCGTAAACCCTTGGGTTGGTCGTGTGGTCTGGGTCTTTAACACACGAACACACAGACATTGCCTTTCATTATTTAAGATTACACTGAATGTGCATTTTTAATTCAATTTTCGTTTTCATTTGGTAAATGAATTATTTGAAGAGGTGGCGTATCGAAAATGCGGAAGAGCTGAAATAGCTTGAAAACGGTTAGACCAAGAGTAATGGGGTTAGTCTTATTCTTTTTGTAATCAGCATTTAAGTATAAAATAAACATTGAATTGATATATTTAAGTATGCGTAGTCATTTATTTTTAGATTTAACGAATTTTGCTGGTCATTTCGCAAAAAAAGCAGGTTCTGTTCTTCCGAATAGTACTAAAATCTAATCAGCATCAGGGTTACCCACAAGGGATTTACCTACTAAATTTTATGAAATTTGGTCAATTAGTTTTTAAGTTAGCGTGGATACAAAATCAGCGCAGACAGGCACACACACAGAGGTCACGCAAAAAATATTTTTTTTTGTTCTAGGGGTCCTGAAACGTGTAAATCCGTCGAAAACTCGAGTTGCGATTTTCGAAACGATTCCAATATTTTCCCTATACATTACCATGTATTGCAGGGAAAGTAAAAATCTGATGTGAGCAACACATGACTTTCGCTGCAGATTTAAATTCATTTTGTAATTTTTTGTTTCATTATGCATTAAATTGAGTTTAATTGCAGAAAATAATATAGATAATTTTCTGATATTATATCCATTTCGTATTTTCATTGCAACTTCGTTTCGTTTGGCAACTCAATGCACTTTAAATTCTTCAAGTCCTTAAAATTCCAAAAACTACAATGTCTCGAGAACTGTTAATCCTACAGTTATGGGGTCAGATTTATTCGCTTGGTTGTCAAATGTTACATGTAGAACAAGTACTTAATTAATATTTTTCATCAATTTAGTCATTTATTTCAGAGTTTCATTACCTTCTACTTGTAGTATATTATTTTTGATCGAATATATTAGATTTAAGGGTCATTTTGCAAAAGAAAGACAGATTCCTTTAATCCGAATCGTCCTAAATCTAACCACCATTCCAGTATCCTATGAGAGACTTATCTGCCAAATTTTGTGTAATTTGATCAATTACTTTGTCAGCTGGAGTTGATACATACAATTTTTGCTGGCCATTTTGCAATAAAGGCAGGTTCATTTATCCCGAATGGTACCAAAATCAATCAGTACCAGGGTCGTCTACCAAGTATCTGCCAAAACTATCTACACCATTTTATGAAATTTCGTCGATTAGTTGATTTAGAGTGGATATATATAATTGGGTATATATATTTGGATATATATATTTGGTATATAGGTGAATCATGTGATAGAAATCACAAAAAGAATGCAGTTTTTCTAAAATATGTATAAGGGGATATGTACTTTACACAAAAACATTCGAAAGGTTAAATGCTAGAAAAGCATGTTTAGCGATGAGATAGAGACTTCAAATTTGGTGTACGTGTTGGAAAGGAAGAAAGTGTGCAATTTCAGTTTTCCGGCATTAGCTATTGTAGGGGGTGCCGCTCACTAAAATGTGCGATTTGCCGAACAAATGAAAAACGTCTCCTTTACAATGTGATAGAGGCTTGAAATTTAGTATATGGGCTAACCATTTGATAAAAAAATCAAAGATGAATACGGTTGGACAAAAATGTTCATTAAAGGGGAGCTACACAGAAAAACGGTCGGAAGGTGAAGTGAGAGAAGAACATACTTCTCGATAGGATAGAGACTTCGAATTGGGTGTACGGGTAGATAGTTTGAAAGGAAGAAAGAGTAAAATTTCAGATTTGTAATATTTGCTACTTTAAGGGGAGCCGTACTCTAATATGTCCAATTTTCCGAATACATGAGGCACGCTTTCCTATAATTATAATAGAGACTTGATGTTTGGTATATGGGCCGATCATCCGATAAAAAAAACAAGACAAACAGAGTTTTTCAAAAACGTTCATTTATGGGTGTGCTTCACAGAAAACAGTTAAGAGGAGAAATAATAAAATAGTGGTGTCTCGGGATGACATAGACTTTAAAGTGGTGTACGGGTAGATAATACAAAAGGAAGAAATGCGCAAATTAAATTTCCGAATTTTTTCTTCTTTAGGGAGTTCTGCACACCAAAATATTCGAATTGTCGAATAAATGTGAAACGCGAATTATTAAAACATTTACATTATTCAGGGGTTGCTTATTGATTTTCAACGGGTATTCGGCTAATATATACCAATTGCCAAGTGTCCGTCTGTCTGTCACGCTTTACTTCCCGAATAGACAGAGACTTGCAATTTGGTACACGGCTCGATAGTTCGATAAAACCCCCTGGAAAAATCGAATTTTTCGAAAACGTTCCCTGAAGGAGGTGCTCCACACTAAAACGTTCGAAAAGTGAAATGATAGGAAAGCATACTTTGCCATGAGATAGAGACTTCCAATTTGGTGTATGGGTAAATAGTTTGAAAGGAAGAAAGTGTGCAATTTCAGATTTGAAATATTTGCTACTTAAGGGTGTGCCGCACACCAAAATGTTCGATTTACCGAATAAATGAGAAACGGCGTCTTTAAAATTTGATAGAGACTTGAAACTAGGTATATGGATTAATTATTTTATGAAAATACCCGAGACGAATATAGTTTTTTAAAAACATTCGTTTAAGGGGGTGCTCCAGAGAAGAACTTTCGAAAGGTGAATTTATAAAAAAAACATGCTTTGGGATGAGATAGAGATTTGAAATTTGGTGTATGGGTTAATAGATTAGGTGGAAGAATGTGTACAATTTTAATTTTCCAATATTTTCTATTTTAGTGGGTGTCGCGCACAAAATTGTTCGATTTTCGGAATGAAGTAGCAACACCCCTTTTTAGAACGTGACAAATGCTTGATATTTGGTATATGGGCGAATCATTTGATAGAAAACGCAAGAAAAAGAGATTTTTTGAAAAATGCATATTTAAGGGGGTAGGTACTCCACCGAAAAACATTCGAAAGGTGAAATGATAGAAGAAGCATACTTCGCGATGAGTTAGAGAATTCAAATTTGGTATACGGGTAGATAGTTGGAAAGGAAGAAAGTTTGCAATTTCAGTTTTCCAACGTTTGCTATTGTAGGGGGTGCCATACACTAAAATGTTCGATTTGACGAACAAATAAAAAACACCTCCTTTACAATATAATAGAGGCTTGAAATTTAGTATATGGGCTAATCATTTGATAAAGAAACCTGAGATTATTACGGTTTTTCAAAAATGATCGTTTAAGAGGGTGCAACACAGAAAAACGCTCGATAGATGAAGTGATAGAAAAACATGTTTTACGATAGGATAGAGACATGAAGTTTGGTGTATGGGTAGATAGTTTGAAAGGAAAAAGTATGCAAGTTCAGATTTCCAATATTTGCTAATTTAGGAGGTGCCGCACACAAATATGTACGATTTTCGGAATAAATGAGACACGCTTCCTTTTAAATGTGATAGAGGCTTGATATTTGATATATGGGCCAACCATCTAATAAAAAACCCAAGACGAGCAGAGTTTTTCAAAAATGTTCATTTATGGGTGTGCTCCACAGAAAAATGTTCGAATGAGGGACCATAAAGTAGTATGCTTCGTGATAAGGTAGAGACTTTAATTTGGTACACTGGTAGATAGTTCGGAAGGAAAAAGTGCGCAATTCAAGTTTTACAATATTTTCTTCTTTAGGGGATTCTGCACCTAAAATATTCGATTGCCGAATAAATGTGAAACGCGAATTATTAAAAAATTGCAATATTCAGGGGTTGCTTATTGCGAGGACTTTACTTTTCAACGGGTATTCGGCTAGTCATATCCCTGAAAGCGCAATGTCAATATGTCAGAGCGCCAAATGCCCGAGGGCTGAAAAACTTATGTACACTAATTCGACTGTGCTGAATCCAAATATGGAATCCGTTCTTAAATAAACTCTTGAATCTGGAGAAATAGCTTGGCCTGTTTTGCTAACTTTGTATTCATAATCTCAAAGAATTTGCTACAACATAATGCAATTGCATGGCTATGAGACTTTAATTACTATAGAAATAAAAGGAAAATTGATTCAGCTCATGGAGTTAGAGATGAGACCACTTTGAAGAATCAGCTGAGGAGGAAAGTTAATATTGAGACGTTATCCCGATTTAAAAATTCAGAATACGAATATTTAAGCCATCACTTGCTTCCTGCTTTATCTTCAAATTATGCAATTAATGTAAACTTTGTTTATAGACATATTGGTTGGAGCTCAGTATTATGACTCATAAAGTTGATTCAAAGTATGACTCATAAAGTTAACTCATAAAGTATGACTCATTAAGTTCGCCCTTTTTTTTCCATGGTATAACCAGCAACTGGAAACTGGAGATAAAATGTTTGAGGTATTAAACTTGATGAATTCATTTGGTAAATGGTCTAGGGGAGCGTGATTTAATTAAGTTACGTTAAGGGTTGGTATAATATGTATGTTTTGAAAAGGAATCGTCTAATAAATTGCAATTTTGAATGGGATAGTAATTTATTTTGTGTACACATGTAACTATGGATCACATGTAACTATGGATAAATTTCATAATTTATCGATATATGTAAGAAAAATCTATATAAATAAAAATGAAAATCTGTCTGTCTGTCTGTCTTTCTGTCTGTTTGTCCCATCATCACGGGAGAACGGCTGAACCGAATTTGATGAAATTTTGTGGGTAGCCCAGAAATAGCCCCACTTAAAATTTAGTCAGTGTTTTGAGTTTTTACGACCAGTGGTTCTCGAGATATTAATAAAAAACGAAATTTTCGTTTGTCTCATCATCACGGGAAAACGGCCGAACCGAATTTAATGAAATTTTCTGGATAGCCTTGAAATAGCCCCCCATAAATTTTGTCCAAATTTCGAGTTTCTAAGACCAGGGGTTGTCGAGATATTAATGAAAAACGGAACTTTTTCTTAGGAGATCTACTCTCTAACTCCGCGGTTTATCCAAACGGAAAGGATGAAAATCGTTTGTTTAAAACGCCAAAATGAAATAAAACTTTATTTCCGAGTTTGGTGCAGGATTTTTGCATTAATTAATCACTTTAGGAAAGCATGAATTGTTTGAAACATGAATTTAAATGGAAAAATCTACCTCCATGGTTCATCTTTCACAAATTTTTTCTCAACGATGAAAAGTATAAAGTAATCAAAATGGCTATTTAATTTCACATTTTATGAGGAAGATTCTATCTTATATCATGTTGTTCGGCAATGGAATGAAATTAAATGTGTTGGTAATATTTATTATTATTTTTTCTATTTGTATAATAAATAAATGGATGTAAAAATATATTTTATAAATGAACGGTTTGATTGTTATTTTAATTATATATATTGCAGACTGCGTACATCACTTTCATTTATTTAAGCAAAGAGGTTTCAAGCTCATATATTGTGTTTAGCTAATAAACTCATATATTGTGTTTACCCAATAAATTCATTTTGCCGACTGTTGAAGCAGAAAAAGAGTAGAATGGGTGTATGTATCTTCTAATACAATTTTAGTGTTTTCATTTAGTATATACAAACGGGATCAGGATATTTTATTCTTCAGATCTGCAAATTCAGAGCTACGAATTTAGCGGAATATCTCTAAATAACTTGGTAACTTTTCTTAAACTTTATCAAATTAGTGGAAATGTCTCCAAATTGATAAAAATAGCCCAAATCAATGAAATTAAATTTGTTTTTTTAGAATAGAGTACTGAAATGATGTTTCTGTAGCATTTGTCGGTCAGTCCATCCATCCTACTTAGTAACACATTTAAGGAATTTTTTTAATATCACCAAATTGGTAAAAATATTTTTAAATCCATAAAAATATTATGAAATTGATAAAATCGCGCTTAATAAATGACATTAATTGTGTTTTGTTAGGGGATAGTATTGTGATGATGTTTCGTCAATTTGTCGCAAAATGGGACTATCAGTTCTACAGTCCCACTTGGCGATAAATTTGGCGATTTTTTAAGTTATCGCTAAATTGACGAAAATGTCGAGGGAGATTGCATTATTCAGATGATATGATTTCTATCAATTTATTTGAAGCAAATGATATCATGTCGCTTAGCAACGGACCCAATATATTATGCGGCATACGATTTTTATTAAATGTTTTCCGATTTGAATAATAAAAATATGTATATAAAATAAATTTCATTGACATTGCATTTTTGACTGGATAATATCAATTACGATCTTCAGATTTAAACATCATTATTATTGGTATTTTCGGGGACTGTTGATTCAGGGATTATTGATATTTTTAAATGATTATGGAATTGTTTTATTATGACGAAAATTGTTGAAACTCATATATAGTACATTGTACGAGTAATCTTCCACAAATGCATGGGTATATCTTCTAATCTACGAGAATATAAGTTGTAAAGGTATATTGGCATATATTTTGATATATATTGGCATATATTGGAATCAATTACGACCTTCTGGTATTAAGATTACGGGGATTTTTGATACTTTCAATTTATTACGTCATTTTTTTTATTTTGGCAAATATTTTTGAGACTCATATTGCAATACGGGTAAGCATCTACTAACACACTGGCATATTTTCTGATCTGCGACAATATAAGTAGTACGGGGTTGCACATATTGATTCAATTCCTTTTTTTCTTTGTAAATTTACTTACAAAAGGGGCCAGGATGTTTTATTCTTCAGATCTGCCCGTGAATATAATTTTGCATAGTGAGAACAGATATTCTTAAACTTCCCTTTATGAGCAATAAATTTAATATTTTAACAGAATTTGCACATGACTGCGAATTATAAATTTCTTTATATTATATGCTCCGTACGAAGAACGGGTATGCTGCTAGTAATGCAATATAATTGAATATGTTAACATGCTATTTGATGTATTCACCGATTTTGGAATGAAACACAAAATAACCAAAGTTTCGCAATTCAACCTAATGGTTAATATGCAGCAGTCAATATAGAAATATATAGCTATATTGGATAGACAAGAATATACATAGCTAAATATAAATAAATAGCTACATCTAATCCTAAAACGGGTAAATGGAAACAAGTGACACATTAAAATTAGCCAGCGTTCACAGTATAATTCTTTTTTTAGAAACGAAGATTCTAGCAGAATTATAGTTTGTGATTGAATTCTACGTTCTATTTATTATTTAACTTGCTGCTTCTGTGTACGAAGCAGCGTTCTGGAATTCCAGACATTATTAATATGGAACACCCTGATTAAACAAAATCTCATATTTTGACTAATTTTCCATTAAAATAGTTATGGTAGATAAAGAAACTTGATTTTCTCAAACTCCCATGATGTTCTGAATAATTCCATGTGATTTATTTCCAAACTCTACACTACTAGTTTATTACAAAGAATTATATTTCCACACAAAAATATGTGGATCGACTGACTGCAAAGCGAAACTGGACTCATCGGTGAATAGGACATTGCTCCAATCATCTATGGCCCAACTACAGTGTTCCTGACACCATTAGAGACGGGCTGCTCTGTGCGTTGCTGACAATGGAACAGTATAATTCTTTCTCAGGAAACGAAAATTAAAGTAGAAATATGGTTGGTGATCGAAATCTGCGTTCTATTTATTTTAACTTGCTGCTGCTGTATGAGAAGCAGCGTTCTCGAATTTCACATAATTACGAGTAGCCTTCCATTCATTGAACGAAATCTCATTTTATGACTAATTTTCCTTTAAAATAGTTATGGTAGATTAAAAAACTTTATTTTCTCAAGCTCACATAGTACTATTATAAATAATTCGATGTGATTTTTTCCAAACTCTACCCTAATAGTTTATTACAAAGAATTATATTTCCACGCCACCTAATTTAGACCGGAACCCAGTGGGGGAGGCATCCACAGGGACCGTACCCTCCTTCCCCTACCACCAACCTCTCGGAAGGACTTACGGACCCACATGTTTAACGTGATCGTACTCCGCGTGAACACGGCGGCAGTTTTTTGGCAGCGGCTGGAATCGAACCCGGGCCTACCGAGTGCAATTCCAGCGCGCTAACCAATGGGCTACCGCGCCCCGACAATAATCTGTCGGGGCGCGGTAGCCCATTGGTTAGCGCGCCCATTGGCTTGTCGCTGTAGTGAGTTTCTCTACCATTTGTATATGTCACCGGGATATGCAACTTTAATATGGCAAATCTCCGAGCGTAACTCTTACTTTGGTTACCCCCCCCCCCAATTTTTTATCTCGCCTCCTAATTCACCGATTTTGATTTTACGGGTGGCTATAGTGTCTGAACCATCAGTACGTATCGCCAGAATACGCATATTTTTAGTCAACTCCCTGGGCATAACTTTTAGTTTAACTAGCCCCTACAATTTTACTTCAATTAGGACTATGTAATGTTTTTCACTAGGAAAGATACGTTCCATGTGTCCAGACTTTTTATGAACGAGCGAGCAGGTGGGAGGTACGTTATTTTACTTAATACATCCGTCGTTTATATTTTTAAAACTCCCGTTGCTATGCCCAAAATACGTATATGTATATACATATGCTTTATATATACATATATATACATATATATATAATATATATATAAATAATATATATATATATATATGTATATATATATATTACTAACATATATATAGGCATAAATACATAGATGAGTGCCCCCCTCTACATGTCGCTCACGAGCCGCCACTGGTGTACAGGTAGATACTTTGAAAGGAAGAAAGTGTACAAGTTCAGATTTCCAATATTTGCTACCTTAAAGGCTGCCGTACACCAATGTGTTCGATTTTTTGGATAAATGAGACACTCTTTTTTTAATGTGATAGAAGATCGATATTTCGTACATGGGCCTATCATCTGATAAAAAACTGAAGACGAACAGAGTTTCAAAATGTCCATTTATGAGTGTGCTACACAGAAAAGCGTTCGAAAAGGGGAAATGATAAAATAGCTTACTTCAGGATGAGAAGGAGACTTCAATTTGGCGTACAGGTAGATAGTAGTTCAAAAAGAAGTGATCAATTTAAGTTTTCCAATACTTTCTTTAGGGGGTTTTGCACACCAAAATATTCGATTTGCATGATAAATGTAAAATGCGAATAAATAAAAAAATTTAAATTTCAGGGGTTGCTTAATGCGAAACCGTTGATTTTCAGAGGATATTCGGCTAGCCATATCTCTAAAAGTGCAATGTCAGTATATCAGACCACCAAATGCAACACCGAAGGCTGATAAAACACTAATTCGTCAGTGCTGAATACAAATATGAAATCCGTTTTGCCACAACATAATGCAATTGCATGGCTATGAGGTTTTATTTCCTACAGAAATAAAAAGGAAACTGATTCAGTTTATGAAGTAGAGGTCAGACCCCTTATATGATTCATCTGAGGAGGAAAGTTAATATTGAGACGTTATCCCGATTTAAAAATTCAGAAGACGAATATTTAAGCCATCGAGTTAGAGAGACTGGCTTCCTGTCTATCTTCAAATTCACGTTTTAAGCAATGCGAGTAAATCAAACTTTGCTCAGTTTGCTGAAGCTCAGTTTTATGACTCATAAAGTTAGAGAGAGTTAGTCCCTTTTCTTCCATGGTATGACCAGAAAATGAAAACTTGAGATAAAATGTTTGAGGTATTAAAACTCGAGAAATTCATTTGGTGAAGGGTCTAGAGCAGCGTAAGTTAATGAAGTTATGTTAGTGTTTTTTATATTAAAGCATGCTTTGATAAGGAGTCGTATAAAAATAGTAATTTTGAGTTGTTGTGTGTGTATGTCTTGCATGTGACTATGTTAGGACTTACGTTAGGGGATTTTATAGTATGTATGTTTTGATAAGGATTCGTATCAAAATAGTAATTTTTAATGAGTGGTGTGTGTGGCTCGCATATGATTACGGATAGTAGGAGTAGATGGGAGGGTCGACGGGAATAGATCCCAGCCTGTTTCAGTTTCACATGTTCTCATTCTAGAATCTCAAAACGCGAAAATCCTTTAGAATTTCGTGTTTCGCCCATATTATTCTACCATTTATTTCGACCACCACATAGTAATATTTCTATATACATTACCATGTAGTGTAAGATACATAAATAATCTGCCACAGTTCCAGTCACGTGTGTAATTAAAAGAACAATTGACGACTTGCAACATTCATCTTAAGTCCCTTTTTCCTTCAAAGTGCATGATGGACACGTTTTGAAAATCCGACTTTCGTAATAAAATTTGTAACGATTTAATTACGTCACTTGCAACGGGAAAGAAGATAAACTTCAAATATATCAGTGAACGCATTATTCGATCTGGAAGGAAGGAAAAGAAAATTTTTCAAAATGAAAATCGTTCGGGTGTAAATTTTTTTTTAATTTGCAAAGAAAATAACTTAAGATAGCGATACGTTAAATGTCTTAAATAATTTAGGTATGGGCTGCTTCCCATAAGAGCGCATCTATAAATATAACATTAAAAATCTGTTTCTATGTTTTTTGTTTGTTCCGTATGCAAATCCACAGTTTCGGACGGATTTATTTCGAATTTTTTATAGTTATTCTTTACTACATTTCCGGTAATACCGTCCATGTTTCGAATTTCTATAAACCAGAGTTTGTTAAGATGTTAATGAAATTGCACAATTAAACGATCCATTAAAATAGCATCATACGGATGATATTTTGTCAGAAAGTATATTTAAGAAAATTCTATCATGTTGATTAGCAACGGAATTAAATAAAATTAGTTTATGCATAAGACGATTTTATTTTAATTTGTTCTATTCATGTAACAGAGACATGGATATAAAAAAAAATTATAAATGAACGATATTGCATTTTAGGCTGGATTGCGGCTTTGGAATATAAGATTACGGAAATACATTAATATAGTCAATTTCTTGTCATCTGTTTTCCTTTGGCAAAGAGTTTTCAAAGGAATATATTGGGAAAAGGAACTTAAGCATCGTGTATAGGCACAAATAATACAATAATACGGCATACAGCTGTTTGGAAAATACGCTGGATCCACTTTCGTCAGTTGCAAGAAAGACAACAAATCCGAAGTCCAAAAGATGAATGGGCTATGTTACTTGTGCGTATATACGTTGTTCAAGTTTATTTAAAAGAGAGCCAACAAATCCGAACTTGAAAAAAATAATGGGCTGTGTTATTTTTGCTTATATACGTTGCTCAAGTTCATTTGCCTATATACGTTGCTCAAGTTCATTTGCCTATATACGTTGCTCAAGTTCATTTGCCAAAGTGCCAACAAATCTGAGGTCCAAAAGATGAATGGGTTGTGTTAATAGTGCTTATATACGTTATTCAAGTTCATTTAACAGATACCCAACAAATCCGAAGTCCAAGAGATGAATGGACTGTATTATTTGTGCTTATATACGTTACTCAAGTTCATTATCCTTGGCGCAAAGTGTATTTTACGTAATGATCATACACTCTATTTAGTCAATTGTTCAAACAAGATAAATATGGTACTGGCATACTTCTTATACCATTTTAGCATTTTTATTTTGGTATATTTTGAACAATTTTTTTTTGCACATCTGTTTATAAACGGAACCAGGATCTTTTATTCTATAGATTTGCATATGACGATAATTTTATTTAACGAGAACATATATTTTATTTTTTACTTTAAAGAAATTAAATTGAATACTTGAATGGAATGTTTTGAAAACAATTTCATTTTGAATACACCAGAAATATGTAAGCATTTGAAATCGCGAGTAAAATCTTGGTACATTTGCTAGCGGTACATAAAAGGGTTTACATTTTTAATTTTTTAATTTGGCCTAAAAATATATATAAAACAGGCAGATTCTAAGAATGCAATGAATTTAAAATATAATGTAAGCTTAGAATATATAATGACTTTAAATACGATATTTAAGCACGTAGATACGTATCACTATTTAGGGGTTACTAATTTAGTGATTACTTTCACGATCCGTGGTTCAAAATCGATATTATAAACATATCCAGCCGTCACATTGAAAATGGTTTATTTGTATTTTGCACTGCTCTCAACTGAAATCGCAACAGCATGAAGAAATTGATGTATCCTTATGAAATTTACAGAATAGAATTGCAACATGGAGATGTGCAAATGATGAAAAAATCATACCTGGAAAATGAAAACATGGAACTTTATTGATATTAGATCAATCTGGAATAGGCCCACAGTGATCGGCTACGCAGGATTGAATACGACGAGGCACCCCGTCAACGAAGTGGTAAATGGTGTGATGAGGGATGATATGCCACACAGCATGCAATTGGGCTTGTAACTGAACATGGTTTGCTGAAATTGAGAGTTGTCTTAATCGACGATCCATGATGTCCCAGATATGCCCAATTAGCTAAAAATCTGAAGAATATGCTGGCAATGGCAGAATATCAAAATCTTGTAAATTATTCATATTTACCCGTACATTGTGTGGCCTGACATTATCCTGCTGAAAAAGCACTCCAGGCCTGGTTGATAGATATGGATGTACCACAGGTCTCGCAATGTCAGAGACGTATCTTTATGCCGTGATACTGCCAGGAACGTTTACCAAAGGTGTTCGTCCACCAAATGTTATACTACCCCAATCCATGGTGCCATTTAGGGGACTGTGTGGCGACTGATAGAAACAGCTTTCTGGTGGCGTTGTTGAAAATGCTGCCATACGCGAGTACGGCTATCTGACATGCCAAAACAGAATTGTGATTCATCCGCGACCAGAATGTTTTACCATCCTGTCGACCAATTACATTTCATTTGACTCCACTAGAGGCGACGTAACCGGTGAAGAAGTTGAAACAGTAGGTCTCGAAAAGGTCTTCTACCTCGGAGTCCTGCGTCATGCAAACAGTTTCGAATTGTTTGTATCGAAACCACGTTTCCTGTAGTGTGGGATGAATGTGGTTGCAACACGGTTGTTGTGATAAACGGCACCGGCGCAACGCTTCTCAGAAGCATACGATCTTCACGCGGTGTGTTACACCTGGAAGCTCCGCTATCTGATCTTCGTGTCGCTTTCTGTCTCTCAGGAACCGTAACATACACCGTTGAACTCGGGCCAACGGCCGTACCGTGCTGAAAACACCGGTTCTCGTTAGATCACCGAAGTCAAGCAGCATCGGGCGCGGTTAGTACTTGGTGGGTGACCACCTCGGAACACCGCGTGGTGTTGGCGATCTCGGGTGCGGTATCCCCGTGGTTTGCGCGCTAGATTTGCACGCTACCACAAAATGCCGCCGTGTTCATGCGGAGTACGATCACGTTAAACATGTGGGTCCGTAAGTCCTTCCGAGAGGTTGGTGGTAGGGGAAGGAGGGTACGGTCCCTGTGGATGCCTCCCCCACTGGTTCCGGTCTAAATTGGGTGGCACTTCCCGGCCGTCCATACAGTTTGGCCCATTCATGGACTACTTATTCTATTTCAAACAAAAATCTACATCTAGCTGTACTTGCGGCGCATTTGGTGACGCCGATCACTTTGTTTTTGCTTGCCCCCATACTAAAAAATTTCATTTAATTAAACCCTCTCCCGCAAATTGTGCAGTCTGGTTCTCGAGAGTCAGCACTAATAATTCTTCCGTTGAAAAATTAAAAAACTGTGTTCTCATTGCTAGAGACATCTCAAACCAAATTACCTGATCAGCTTGTGAGTTTGTCCCTTTATTCTTTTCCCTTTGGTCGGTCTCCCTGTGTTTTTTCTGGAGGTGTTACCTTTGCTGTATCGCTGTATTTGTTGTCTTGTATTTGCTGTACTTGTCTTATGATGTTTTTGGTGGTTGTTTTAGTTGTTTACTCCTCGTTTTGTTTTCGGGAGTGTTCTTGTTACTCCACAGTTTTTACCTAAAGATGTAACATTTGTCACCAACATTTATTTTACTTTTTATGGTGCTGCTCACTTTAAAAAAAAAAAAAAAAAAAAAAAAAATCACAGAAGTTCCAATGTTGTGAATCAGATATGTTGTTGTTGTTGAGACCCAGACCGTCCGACCTACCAGAAAGGTGTAAGGTAACTGTATGGACGGCCGGGAAGTGCCACCCAATTTAGACCGGAACCCAGTGGGGGAGGCATCCACAGGGACCGTACCCTCCTTCCCCTACCACCAACCTCTCGGAAGGACTTACGGACCCACATGTTTAACGTGATCGTACTCCGCATGAACACGGCGGCATTTGTGGTAGCGTGCAAATCTAGCGCGCAAACCACGGGGATACCGCCCCCGAGATGGCCAACAGCACGCGGTGTTCCGAGGTGGTCACCCACCAAGTACTAACCGCGCCCGATGCTGCTTGACTTCGGTGATCTAACGAGAACCGGTGTTTTCAGCACGGTACGGCCGTTGGCCCGTGAATCAGATATGTAAATCTCCTGTAAATATTATTATGATTTTCTAATTAACGCTGCTTTGGACCGTCGGACGAGGGCCAGTTGAAGTTGACTTCCGCTAACTCCTTTCCCGGCCGTCCAAATAGATGCTCAAATCCTTGATGACGAGTCGGACGGTCTGGGTCTTCAACACCTTTCTGGTAGGTCTTTCTGGTCAAAAGTGAATTAATTCAAGACTTGTTAATTGACACGGTACAATATACTTGGTAGATTAATGCAGGAAGACAAAATTGACTCCAAAAGTGGGGTTCAACCCCACAATGGTTCCAGTATTTTCCTAGAATGATGAAGAAAACAATGTATTGAGACGTTTGAGCTAGGAAATATAAATATTCTACTCAAGATCTTTAAATTTATATGCAAAAATAATTTCCTATGGTTTTTCATAAACTTGTATCAATTACCGTTGTAAATAAAAATTTCTGCCATTCTGCCAAACTAAAATTGTCGGCTCTTGATATGTTTTCACATTGCATTTTAAACATTTGTTCTACAATGGATTTGCTCAATCTTAGTATCTAAATGCTGTTACTATTAAAACAGTTTCTCTCCTACAATTGTTGTTCAAGTTAATCAAAATTTTTCTAAATCTTTATATGAACATGTTTCTGAAAAATATTTTACTATCATTTTTCAAGTTGAGCTGGCAGATTACTAAAATCCACAGAAAATTTAATTGCAGCAATATTGTGCTTATACCCAGCGATATAGTTCAGAAGACCCTCCCCCCCCCTCCGCACTAAAAAAATAATGTAGGTTCTTTATATATATATTTTTTAAGCCACTTCTTGAAAGAACAGGCTTTTTTCAATTAATATATTTTTAAATGTATTGTGAGATGTATACATATCTCAAAAATATATTGATCAATTATAAATGCATTTTATTTTAAAAAATGTGCTATGTTTTCATCCAGAAATTGTGGATCTTCCACACAAATTTTTTTTCTTCTTACATGTCTGTTAGTAAACACAAGCATTTTCTCCATCTAGTATGCCCAAGTTTTTCAATCTAAATAATCCTACAGATATTTTAAATAGTTAGGGTATTTGCAGGCGTGGTAGCCCATTGGTTAGCGCACGGGAATTGCATTCGGTAGACCCGGGTTCGATTCCTTCCGCTGCTAAAAAAACTGCTGCTGTGTTCACGTGGAGTATGATCATGTTAAACATGTGGGTCCATAAGTCCACAGGGGTGCGGAACTAAACCTGTAAACCGAGAGGCAGGCTAGGTCCGCACTGCTGTCTCCAAGTTAGAGTATTTGCAGTATTTCTTCCAAGAATGACCTTTGATATATATTGATAAAACTAAATATGCTCTTAACTTATGTATTAAGGAATATGAAAACTATATCATAAAATGGGAAAATAAATCTCTGACTGCTCAACATTGTAGAAATTCTGTCTATCGTTTTAAGTTTTCTTCCACTAGTATTATACAAAAATGTTTGTTAATTTATAATCTTGACTTTTCTATACCTTTCATATTCAGAAATAGTTAAGTATTATTTTAGCTAATGATTTGTTCAGTAACTTTTCCTTTTACTGTCTTATTAGATGCCTTGTAATTGTACCATTTTTCTTTATATTTGTTTTATATCTTAAGGAACTCTTCAATGACATTTGGAATTGTTTTCACCAGGTTGTGTCTTGTCTCATCTTGTTGGGACATTTTTGTAATGTCTTTGAACAATCCAGCTTGTGTGTTAGTTCTATGTTGCTTGACTGACTTTCTAGTATCCAGAATCCTTCTTTAGTTTTCTGTTTTATAATTGTGAACGCATCTTTTAATTATAGGATACCTCTCTGGCTATTTCTGTCAATTTGATCTTTTAGACTTTAGATTTGCTGGCACTGATGAAGAAGATCCAACATTTCCTCGAAACAGCTTTATGCTTCACGTTCTATTATCATATTTTGCTTGATTCAGAGTCAGTAAAAATATACAGAATGCTAAATAAAACTATTTAAAAATAATTTTATATTGGAATATTTAATTTTTTAACAGTTTTTTGGAAATAAATTTAAGAAAAAGACACCAATAAAAAATCTATTAATATAAAACATTAAATATTAATTGCTATTTATATTGGTATCATACTTGACATTAGAATACAAGAGTCAGAGTCGAAGGTTTGAAGTACTGACGCCACAACCCTGCTTGATACTGTGCTCTGTTATGTGACATCTTCCTGATCTTGTAATCTTACGTTCCACATAATTATTCTATATGTTCTATCCCTTTCCTGTAGTCCATCCGATTTCGTTCCTATTCATGTAATTTGTATGAAGTAATCAACTTCCACCCATTTTATATAAAGTTAATGCTCTTGTTTTACTCATTTTAAAAGCATACCTATAATTTATACTATATTTTCTCATGGATACAATATTAATAATACTTTCGTACATTACAAACTTATGTGCATCGTAATAAAGTTTTAGAATTGTGTAAATGTTGTAAAATATAAATAAAATTAATGAGTGAATTATTAGTGTAAAATGTGAAATTATGGTGGCGACCTGTACTTGGCATATGATGGAGTTTGTTTTCGTGCTCAGATAAAACTGGTAAGTTAAAATTTATCAACTGAAAAGCATTTTAAAATGTTAAAATAAATATATTGTATTTTAATAAAAAAATTTTTTCAATGGGAATGTGATCATTAAAATTGGATCGTTTTTGACCCACTTCTGCAAACTACATATCAAATTACTTTTCTGGGAACAAAAGGTAAAGATAGCAGATAGTGACCGAATTATTTTGTATATATGTAAATTATTATTATTAGTTTTGTGCTCAATGTTCAAATATTTACACAGAGGAAAATAAAAATGAAAAGTATCTGCAAACATATATGTTGACTTAAAATTTGAAGCAAATTTCGGAAACTAATCATTTTTTGTACATTAGGATCCATGCAACAAATTAAGCATACCAGGGATCTATTTAAAGGAGAGGGTTGAGGTTCATTGCCCCCCCCCCCCCCAAAAAAAAAATTAAATAAATAAAAAGTTCCTTTGTATAATCATATATTAATTTTAAATTATAACAGTTTGCTCAAATAAATTTTCATTAAGTATTTGTTATCGGAAAGAAACCGGTGAAATTGGATTTTAATTTATTATTAAAATTCATTTAATTTTGATAATTTAGAAACATTCAGAATCTACCTAATTGAAATTAAAACCACAGGAGAAATTGAAAATAAAATATCATTATTAAATTCTAAAGTAAACAGTACCCATTGAATTTCAAATTTTCACAATCAATCAAGCAATCATAGTGCAAGAGTAATTCAACTTTTTTGCAATAAATTTAAAAATAACAAATTGCAACTCGCACTTGATCAATGATAACTGAATGATCATTTCCTCAAAAATAAATTTAAAATGTATTCTTCTCTATTAAATTCACAGATCACATGATGTTCAATTTCTTCTGTCTGAAATATGACATCTGGTACATGGGCGTCGTATATTTATCTTGCTGCAATCCAGGCGAAAATACATTTTTTGATCTGTTACTGTAACAACTTGAATGTTGTGAAGAACAATGTTTTATTTGAACTTTGAAATGTCGTCAAATAAATAAGCCTTAAATTTCTTATCTGGAATTATAATTATTTTTGTATCCGATTCTAATTTAACCATATGCATTCTTCATAGAACAAACTGTTATTACTTAGTACGGGGCAAGGATATTTTTATCCACTAATTGAGGATTTTGTTTTATGTGCAATTTCAAATGCACATTGAAACGTCTTATAATTTTAATAGCACTAGCACTACTTCATTTACTTTATCTACAATGCATGGAATATAAAAAACAATAAAATCAACAATACAACAATCAGTTTTAAAATGTAAAAACAATTTACTTACCCTGACTCCTAACTAGACAAAAGAAGACAACAAACACGAGGTGTCTCAACAGTTCCACGCCAAGTTGCCAAACACTTTTGCGCCAATGTTGGTGTGAGCACGTGTCACAAGCTAGGAAACGCTGCTGTAGACAGTTACCATACATTAAAGGAAAAAGGATACTTATCGCTGATTTGGCACAAATTTCGTGCAGTCTAGCGAGGAAATATTCTGTCTAATAAACTTCCACATTTTCTAGAAATCTATTCAGTCAATTTTATTATTGCTTGAAATATTAATAATATTGTAATATTAATATAAATTTATAATATTAATAATAATTTTTAAATATATACCTTAAATAACGTGATTAAATTAAATAATTCAATAATTCTATAAAAGTTTATAGGTGGGGGTGGGGGCCAGAGAATGTATTGAAATTGAAGTTATCCATATATTGCTATAAGGTGAAATAATTTGTTTAATGGAATTTGCTGATGACGTGGTTAGGTTAGCAAATGAAAAGACGAAGAAACGCCCCCCCCCTCCGTTAAAGCAGGGTGCAGTTGTGTGGAATGGGGCTTAGAAGCAGTATTTCTTTCAGGACTTTTCGGCTGGTGTGTATGTGTCTGTGTGTGTGTGGGGGGGGGCAAGTTTTCTATTTTCTCGACAGAAAATATCTAAACGCTATGCCACATAAATAGAAACTAGGTAACATAAAATGTCTCCGGGGGGGCGATACTCATCTCTGAGGTGAAGGGGGGCGCATCGGCCCCAGTGGTATGCCTGAAAGAACTACTGATTGGAAGCACCCCCCTTCCTTGTCTGAACCATTAGTTACAAATAAAGTCAATATTTGGAAAGGAAATTCAGGATTGCTACCTTCCCTATTAGGTTGTCAAAATTCTGGCTACGCCTATGCGTGGGTGACGCAACTTACCCTTACCCTGTTAATGCCAGAATGCTCTAAAAATATACTAGTTCTTTATATGGTCTATACCGAATAACTAAATTCAACACATTCGATCGTCAACCCCCTTCCATTTTTCCAAAATCCTGGCTACGCCTATGTCTAAACATGAATATTGATTGTTAAATTTAGATCAGATAAATATGTTAAAATCCAGGAGAAAAGTAACTTGACTAATTGCACAAGGAAATATCGAATGTATGCTTAAAGTTTATGTACAGATAAATTTTCGGTCATTAA
Source organism: Amaurobius ferox (assembly GCA_951213105.1). Taxonomy (NCBI): domain Eukaryota; kingdom Metazoa; phylum Arthropoda; class Arachnida; order Araneae; family Amaurobiidae; genus Amaurobius; species Amaurobius ferox. Next base: position 119,878,686 of record OX578151.1, read on the forward strand.
ATTTATTTTGAATATTCTTTTCGTGTACTATACAAAAGTATAAGCAAGAGTACCAATTCCTCCATCTCAACACTCATGCACTGATTCAAGGTCATTTACTCTCCATTAGTTAAACATATTTAGTCACTATCGATAAAATCTGACCGTCAACCTCCTCCCTCACTCACGACATTTCGGCTACGCCGATGTTAACTAGTCCAAAGTTCTATATTTATATATTTCATAGTAATTTTACTTATGAGCGTTGTGCAGGATAGGATAAATTGGTATCCTTCTCCCCACACACACACACACCACCATCATCACACACATACACACACTCCCTGAGACCATTTTTAGCAGAATTCATGCAATTTTTATTCAATCATAAAAAAACTAAAATAAGAATAAACAACTATTTCCTTTTAATGCCTACAAATATCAATGGTTTAAATAAATTTTTAAATTTTATCAACTGTCGAAAATTTAAAATTTACAATTTTAACAAATTTAAACAAAATAGAAATAACAAAATATGCAAAAAAATAGAAATTTAATATTAAAAATACCCATTAAAAATCATAAATTCTAATAGCACATTGGGTCTTTACGCTAATGAGTTAAATTTACGTATTAAGAAATTTAGCATCCGATTATTTTTTGGAGGAATATAGTTGATTGAGGAGCAGATATGAAAATATTTATCATGAATAAGTGTAAAAATTTTAGAAAAATGCAACAAAAGTAAAATGATTTAAAAACGAAATATATAATCCATTTTGCAACGTAACACATAATTCGTTTTAAAATAATTTTTAAATCGCAATATTTGCAACCAAACGAAAAACCAACGATAGCAACAAGTTTGCAACGTTTTTAATCCAGATCGTGCTACTTGGGTCGGACGGTCTGGGTCTCAACAACAACAACACACCGTTGAACTGTGCTCACATCACGACCCAATAGTTCAGCGATCTTTTGAAGGTTCATTCCACCCTCACGTAAAACAATGATTTGTTGCAATTCCTTTGACGGTAACTGAACATATGCGGTACGTCGACGTACTCTTGACAGATTGTGATGATTTTTACAACCTGAAACCAATGACGCTAAAATTTAACTGTGATATCGCTCCTCCTTGACCTGACGCTTTTATGCTGCTCGGCAAAGTGTTACGTCACTATACGTAACGAAACTGTGATCATTTGCATATCTCGCCTTGATGTTTCCATTGACTGATTTACATAAAGCTACACCAACACCTATATGGGGTTGCTATTTCAGTTGTGAGCAGTGCATAATGTCCTACACTTGTAAATGCGTCGAAAATATGAATTACAATTTTCGACACTATTGGGATACTTTTTCTATACATATACTGCAATACAGCTTATGTCTAATAATTTATGGCTACAAGAGCCATGTGCCATTTTCGATTCTCAACGTATAACTTTCGAAGCATGAGAGTCATTCTCCAACTTTTCAATGCAGGTAATCAGCCATCAAGGACGTAGAAGTTCATTGTTTTTCCTAATCATTTTCGTTTTGGCGAAAAATGGAAGTGAACAGTTTTGCAGACGCAGCTAACGCCTTAATGATTTTCGCAAAATGGCGGTAGAGAAGTTGAGAATCTTTGATGTAAAGAGATCGTGATAAGATGCTATTAACACTTATGGTTAATTGTCACTCTTGTTAATCGAGAGATATTTCTTTTAAGAAAATAGTTTAGTAAACTGCTTAATGGAAATACGAGTATGGATATCCGCGTAGGTATGTGTGGCATGATGTTTGAACGGCCTGGTTATGATTAGAAATATGTATTCTCCTATGCATATATAAATAATTTGTATAGCTAGATTATAATTTAAAAGGAATTCACATAGAGATAAAATTTAAATTTGTATTTATAGTTTAATAGTTAATTTATAATTAAATTGAAGAATAGCTATTAAAAGCAAAATAAAAGTAATACATCAATCAAAATAAATATGTTATTAAATATTCTATTAACGTTTGTGTTCCCTATAACACCGTAAAACTGGGTAATTATATGACTCAATTAATATGAATCAATATGAATTATTGTCGATTTCAACTTTATATATTCCGCAATTCAGAATATTTTTGTGTTTACTACTGTTACAAAATTACTTCTGGAATCGTGAGTGTACACTTAGGATACAACAATCTGTCCAAATTTCGGGATAGCTAACAACTTTATTTATAAACACAGCGTAAACAGGAACAATATACAGCAAATAGCTCTAACTATCGCACAAAATCACTAAACTATCAGGTACAGTACAACAGCCAATATGGCAACCTTAAATTAACGTCATAGAAATGGCTGCCTGTAAAAGTGTTTTCTCTTTCTGGTTTCAAATGAGAATAGAGTATGTGCATTTTACACCTTTGTAACAATACGTTAGAATTAGCAGTTGTTTTAGAAATAGATTTGTAGAATTCTAAAAAAATAATAATGTATCTGAAATAGGAAGAATTCTAAAAATTGATTAATGTACACGAAACTAAGAATCCCGAAAAATGATAATTTACATGAAACGTGAAGAATTCTGAACATTTATAATTTACATGAAATGCAAAAATTTCTGATAAAGGATAACTTACATGAAACGAGGAGAATTCTGGAAAATGATAAATGGACAATTCTGATTTTTTTAAAAGCTCTTAAAACCAATTGATATATAGAAAATTTTATTTCTGATTTCTAATATTAATACTTTAGAACTTTTTCAGAAAACACTTAAAGCGTCTATCCGAGCGACTGATTTTTTAATTTTTCCTACTTTCACTCAAACTTCAAAAGATAGTTATAATTATCAAGCGATAAAAATATGTATTAGCAAATTTAGTTTCTGAATCTAATTTTTGAAAAAAAAAAAAAAAGCTAATATATTGAACCATACAGACTTAGTTTTCGAGTATTCGTCTTGACAATTTGAGGAAGATTGAAAATGTTTCAATGTGTTTGTAATGCTTATATCTCAAAAACTAAAAGTGATAGTTATGCAGGAATAAGCAAGAATAAGCAAGAATTTGTAGCTCTTTTAAAGTCTTGCAAGTGTATATAATTGAGTTATGGATCCAGTGGTTATAATTTCGATAGCTTAGTTTTTAACCTGGATTTTCCAATAGCTGGGAAAGTTGTAATATTTAAAATATCACGATTGCTGCAGCTCAGCGTCTTTACTTACTTCTTGGTGAAATATGGATGCACAAGAACGAGATATTTTTTTTCTTAAATTAGACGGTCGAATGAATTTGGGGATTCTAAAGATGTTTAATGATTGGTGAGGTTTGAACGACATGGAAATATACATAATCAAGTACGTAATTATGTGCCGCCAGACAAGTTTATAAATTAACTTGAATGTAAAATCTCGTCAAACATATTATTAAGTTTAATATATATATACCGCAAAGCAAGTTAAAAGAATTTCATATTTTGAGAAAATTGCATATCTTTAGTCAGAGTATCCAGATGAAATAGGGACGAAAACTAAAAGTGCTAGCTAGTTATAAACAGTTAGCAAGTAATGTAGCACTTTGAAAGCTTATAAGCGAAACAAATGAGTATGAAAAAAAATCGAACAAATTGAATCTTACTGAAGTTATACTTTACAAAATATTATTTACGCAAAACCATTTCGGCTCCATCAGACTGGATGACCCACCGCTGATTTTTTTTAAAGTGCTCCGAAATTTTTTCAGTGCAAATAGCCTTTTATAGTTGAGTTTGCTATACAGTAAATTTAAATCGAAAGTTTAGATTGAGCGGTGTTTTTTTCCTGGGAATTAAAAATAATATTTATGTATTTATGTTTATATATATATATATTTTTTTATGCATATATTTTTTATTACATTTATATGATTTCTGAGGATTCTAAATATAATATCTAATAATTTATTTTTAAATTAAAAGCAGCTTTAAATTATTTCTTATAATATTATGATTTGAAACCTATAATAAACAGTAAATCATTTATGATTCTGAATAGGTGAAGGAATTGTAAATTATTTTCCATTTGATTTGTATTCTTTTGTGGAATGTTTCAAATTTGTGATTTATTTTTTTAGATAAAATTTATTTTATAACTTTTCAAAAGCACATGTACTTCATGAAAATACTAAATTGCAACTTCTCACTGCAGTATATACAGATATAAAAAATATTTATGCACGGAATTTTCTTTATTCACTAAACTAACTGCGAACATCAGACACTAAACCGGGTACAAAGTCAATAATCCACTTTCAATTTGGCTTTAAATTCATTCTTAATAGCCAAACTAAAAATAGAGTGCCGAACCTGTAGTGGACACCAGTAGTGGACACCAGTAGTGGATTTTCAAAGTTTATTAAATCATAAAGAAATAACTTCTCATAAAATGGCTTCGAAAATTGTATTATACAGTCATTGATTTATTAACTTAACATACGTAAAGAACACTCTTTAATGACAGTGGTGAATTTTGTTTACAATCTGGCTTCCTGCGCTTCACCTAATTTTTCACGAAAAACATTTTTTGGCACAGATTTAAATATTTTATCTAATGATGTAAAACTAGTAATCGGGCACATTGGAGCGATACAATATTTATAACTATTTGGAAGTTTGGGACGGAAGAAACAATTATAATTATCAGAACTTTCCGAATGTAACCAAACTTATGCATCAATTTTCAAAGACGGGAGCCGAGGACGAACATTGTGACGTCGAATTCCGTGCGCGCCAAAATGGAACGTTTCCCCGCCACAGTCAGAAAGGCGAACTTTGACTGCTAATAAAACATGAAATACAGCTCGGAGAATAAAAATGTTTGCACTTTTGTCCGTTTTGAAACATTTGGAATCGAATAAAAAAATAAAAAATAGAGGCCGGAATTGTCCAGTATATGAAACGTGAAGAATTCTGAAAATGATAATTTACTTCAAGCGTAAAGAATTCTTACAGTGACATAAATGATATATACCCATTTTGAAACCTGTTTAGTAAAATAATTTGCAGAATTTATTGGGTTTACGCGCAACTGGGAAAGATCTCGAAGTCAATATTATGCGAAAATGACTGCAAAGTCGATAGGTAAATGGAAGGAAAAAATATTTCCTGCCGGAAATCAAAAGTTCTCTTGGAAATTTTATTTAAATTTAAAAAAAGTGCAATGGAGAAATAATGTATTGAGTTTTAATGTTTTCCATTTTTCTACATGCATTGTTTAAGGTACAAAATACGTAGTATGGTGTGGTTAAAAATTCGAATTGGAGCTTTCTACTGATCATTCCTAAACTTTGTCATTCAAAGCAGATATTTTGGATGTTTTTTCCATGTGGAACTCTATATCAACGAATTGTTCAAATCGAATTACATTTGGTACAATTTTGCCCAAACTGACGCATTAAATTATGATTTCTTTCGACCCATAGAATAGTCTTCAATATTTGAACATTTTCTTCTGAAAGTCAAAAGGAATTGACAAGAAAAATATTAAATTAAAATGTATTATAAAACTAGACTTTAAAAGCATTTTTTTTTATTTTGAAGCAAATGACATCATGTACAGGATAAGAATAATAAAATATGCTATTTTCAAGAAATTCCACGTTTTGGGGAAAATACTCTTTAAGAATTGTATTTATTAAATTATCAAATTGGTGAAATAGTTTCAAGTATTTAAAGAACAAAATAACTGGATTGTATTGTTTAGTTGCTATTACGAGATATTAATTAAAGAAATTTCCCTTTTAAACATGTAGCTGTATCTATCGAAATAATTAATTAAATTAAACTAAGTAGAGTTATGCTTAATTTAATAGGTAACAAAAAAAGGGAGATGCTTAATTTAATAGTAACAAAAACCTCTCTATTGATATTCAGAGAGATTTAAATATATGAAATCACCAATTCGTATTGATATGTAGTTTTCGATGATACTGCAATTTATTAATCAGTAGATCAGTAACGAAATGCGATAAAATAATTTAATGAGATATAAAACCTCTGACCAAAATTAACATATAAATGGTTTCATTCTATATATTTTAGCAAGGTCATATATATTTTTATATACGTATTTTAACAAGACACACTTAAAAAAAACCTTTTATTATCTGTATGTAACTGAAATGTATGTAAAATTTGTATATTTCAATATATGCAAATTACATGTATGAAACCACATACAAAATTTGGATATTCTAGCTGTTTATTCAAGTTATTCGCCAAAATATAGTACATTCCTATGGTTGCCCAGTGTTTCTTTTAGGCATACATCCAGGAGGGCGAAGCCACCCCCTTCTCGCAGACATTTTATATTAACTTTTTTTCTATTTATGTGGCAGCATTTAGATATATTCAGATAGTGAGTTCCCTAAAGTTTCAAAATATTTTTAACCTATAATATTTTTCATAATATATATATCCTATAATTTAGCGCATGAAAAAATAAAATTTGCTATTAATTTTTAAATCGACTCCCCAAAGTCCTCGGACAAACATTATATTTGCTGAAACGAAATTATTGAGAAAACAGACAAATCTCTGAGCTTAGGCGCATCTACTGGGGCTACGGCAAATGAAATTTCGCTGCGCTTGTTATGCATGCTTCCCACCCCCCGTGCATGTCATTCGAATCTTCCAGACTGAACCGTTTGAACATATAGCAGGAATTTACAACTCACGAAAAGCGTTATACGTATAGAATGTGCGTGTCTGTCACTCTGGAATATCTCTTGGTTTCATGTTTTAGAATTATGTGTGTAAACTTTTTGTAAACCAATTCATCGCAAGCAATTTTTACTGTGTTGTTTAGTATTATATAATGAGTGTAAATTCTTGATTGAATATTGAACCCATTGAAACCTAATAGTTTTACTTCAGCATAAAATATTATACATAATATATTGTATATATATAATTATATTATAATTAATAATAAATGATATTATAATTTCATATATTTAGCGTCATTTTCGCAATTTTATCTTCATTTTTGCCAAGTTGGTTACATTTTCATTCTGTATTCGTTCGTAAAATATCACATCCTCACACACACCCAAACAGACACACACACACACACCCAAACAGACACACACACACACACACCCAAACAGACACACACACACACACACTCACACCAAATTAAAACATCTGATTCAATTTTAGAGATACTTGAAACATACTCTCCCGTCAAAAACACGAATTCGAATTTTTGGTCCCAACTTATTATTTTCTTTATACATTATATTATGTTGGGAAAGTAATATAACTTGTACTACATTTCTAATTTTTTGAATAATGTATCTATCTACAGATAACATTTTCAGCTATAACACCCATCTTTAAGTTATCATGGCCACTCGTAACACTTTAATATGTTCTAGAACTCTTAAAATCTTGTTTTTCTATTAATCTAGAATTGTAATTCGTTATAAGAAAATTCTAGATTAACAGAAAAGCAAGATTTTAAGAGTTGCAAATTCAGTGCCATTTTGTGTAATTAAAATCAATTTAATGAATTATAAAATAAAGAGAACTTGAATATGAGGTTGCAGCGAAATTCATGTGCTGCCCACATCTAATTTTATTATTCAAACCATGACAATTTAACAAAACATCGTGCCCAGTAAAAAACGTTAAGATATTTGTCCCCCAGATATGAGGCAAAGTCATTTAAATATTCATCTCAATCATAGGTCCACACTCTTATCACTTTATGCCAAATACGTACATTCAAACAGCAAATTTCTGTTGAAACTTCACTAGTGGGCTTGCAATCACTACATATTTTTTTATTTAAAACTCAGTTGAAGTTTGGAGTGACTGGATGATATTAGCCATTCCCAATTTCATTTGCTTACGAAGTATATTCAACTAACTAAAATGCTGCTCTATTGCCACATTAGAACGTTGAAAACCCAGAGCCTCCTACTCGTCCTGAGACTTGAGCAGCTATTTGGACGGCCGGGCCTTGGAACTAGAACAACTATTGCTTTTAAAGCAAAGATAACGCGTTCGCTGTTGGAATTCTTAAACTTTATCTCTTCTGACCAGAAACACACTGATGTTTCGTCTATTCGAGATATGTTCACTGAACCAAAGTTAAAATATTCTGTTAATTTCCAGCTTTTACTTTCCCTACAATACATGGTAATGTAAGGGACAGTATTGGAATCATACCGAAAATCACAACTCGAGTTTTCGACTGAGCTACACGTTTTGAGACCTCTGGAATACAAAAAACTGTTTTTAACTTGACGTTTGTGTGTGTGTGTCTGCCTGTCTCTGTCTATGCAGATTTTGTATCCAATCTATCTAAAAAACTACTTGACCGAATTTCATAACATTTGGTCGGTAAGTCTCTTCTGGGCGAATCTGGTGCTGATTTGTTTGAGCACGATTCGGGGTAAAAAACCCGCCTTTTTTTTGCGAAATGACCCGCAAAAATTGCCTGTACCCACTCTAGCTGAAAAACTAATGGACCGAATTTCACAAAATTCGGTGGATAAGTCACTTGTGGGATACCCTGGTACTGATTAGATTTTGGTACGATTCGGAAAAAAATAACCTGCCTTTTTTTTGCGAAATGGCCCGCAAAAATAGCCAAAATCTAAACTAAAAAACTATGTATGCTTAAACATATCCATTAAATGCTAGTTTTATACATTCTGTTTAACAATGAAAAGAATAAGACCAACACCATTACACTAGGACTTCTCGTTCTCGATATATTTTAGTTTTTTCGTATTTTCTCTACACCAACTTGAAAATAAGTCCAGGTAACAAATGAGAATGAAAATTGAATTAAAAGTGAATTAAATTTAAATAAAATAAAGAGAACGTGAATATAAGTCTGCGGTGAAAGTCATGTGCTGCCCACATCAGATTTTTACTTTCCCTCCAATACATGGTAATGTATAGGGAAAGTAGTAGAATCATACCGGAAATCGTAACTCGTGTTTTCGGCGGATATACACGTTTCGGGACTTCTAGAATACGAAAACCCTTTTTAGCGTGACGCCTTTTTGTATGTGTGTATGTGTGTTTTCGTCCAATGAATGTACTCACTCTATCTCAAAAACTAAAGGACCGAATTTCATAAAATTTGGAAGGTGAGTCATCTGTGGGCGACTCTGGTGCTGATTAGTTTTGGATACGATTCGGGATAAAAGAACCCACCTTTTTCCCGAAATGACCGCAAAATTCAACTTTATACACTCTAGCTGAAAAGATGATATATCAAATTTTACAAAATTTAGTAAATAAATCACTTGTAAGTTATCCTGATGCTGATTAGATTTTACTACGATTCCGAAAAAATATCCTGAATTATTTTGTGAAATGGTACTCAAATATCGTCAAAGTCTAAAATAAAAACCTACGTATGCTCAAATATATCAATTAAATGCTTGTTTTATACGTCATTTTTAAATTTAAAAACAATAAGCCCAACCCTATTACACTAGGACTAGCCGTTCTCGAGATATTTTAGATTTTTCGCATTTTCGATCACCTTTGACAATAAGTCCAGTTTCAAAATGAAGAAAATAGAATTAAAATTACAAATTCAGCGTAATTTTATATAATTATGGATGTTATTTTGTTAAATTAAACTCAATTTAATGAATTATTGAAGAAATAAAGAGAACACGAATATGAGTTTGCAGGGAAAGCCACGTGCTGCCCACATCACATTTTTAAATTTTATTTGGTCATTTTCCAAACTTTGCCAATAGAGGGACTAAGCATGGTTTTGGTAGATGCGAGCACCGAAATGAATTTTAAAACAATTTTTTCAGTATTTTCTTATTAATTTTAGAACTTACTAAAGCAGTGATTGCAAACAAAAGCATCTTCATCAAAATTTACAAAACTTTACAACCAGCCATTGTTCATTGAACATATAAGCACTATTTAAATATTAAAAAATAGTCTTATATCTGATTTAAAATAATGAACATGCTTGTTATGGACGTGGTCCAGTTATGGGCGAAATCTAATTATGGACGTGACCTAGACATGGACGTGGTCCTCATCAGGATGGTCTGACTTTCAAACATTACTACTTTTCATTTAAATTAATTATGATTTTCTTTCTTTAGAAAATAAGGAATGTAAGATTGTAATAAAGAGTAAAATTCAAGCTATGCCATAAAAATGCTTCTTACAATTATAATAATAAGCTTTATATATTCTAAAACTCAATGACTATAATGTCCTCAAATCGGTCGAGATTCTTAAAATGCAAAATACACCAAAATGAGCTTATTTTAAATGTTATTCTAAAATTCATTCTGGCATAAATATTTATAGTATATTCATTTTATCAATACATAACTAATATAATTTTAAGTTAAATGCTGCAAATACTAACAATTATTAGACTCCATGTGCGTTACTTAAAAAAAAGTATGATATGAGCAGCATATGACTTTCGCTACATATTACAATGACTTTATTTCTTTCACATCGAAACAATGACGTACTTAAATCCACGGCACAATGCTTTTAACGTTAAAAAGTACATTAATATTTTTCGCTTTTCAGAACGACAGCATCTAAAAATATATCAAAGTAACCAGTTAATTTTTATTCCGTGCAATATTTCTTCAATTTGGCATCATTATCGTAACTTTAAGGTCATTTTTGCCAATTCCACACCATTTTCAAAAAGTCGCCAAATTGGCGATATTTCGCCAAATTTGTCACCAACGTCATCAAGCTTGTCGCCAAGTGTTCCGACGATATTTCTTACTGTTCATTATGATTCTTTTTAATAAAAGTTATTTGAAAAATTTGTAGTATCTCGAGAACGGTTCAAGCTTATGTTCTAAACTTTGTGTCACTCGACAATAAAAAATTACTTATAAAATAAATAATTATTTAACATCATTTAATGCCCTGATTTTTTCAATACTTCTTCAATAATTCATTCAAAAATTTTCGGATCTTCCATCCGTAAACGCTTCAGTACAGTGTCTAAATCGATACTGTTCCGGTAATTACCGATAGTACTAATCGTACCAAATTACATGTTCGAGACGCCCCATTCGTTCATGAAGTTTCTCATCCACAGACACACGAACACAAACACTTCTATATATATATATATATAGACATAGTCATCACCTCAGAACGTCCGAATCGAGTACAGAGATGCTTGAAACGTGCACTTCCGTCGAAAGCTCGAATTCGAATGTTCGACCCAGTCACAATGCTTTCCCTATACATATGTAGAGAAATTATTATAGGAGTTATATGTGGAATGCAAATGCATCCTAGTTAAATCGACCCCCCCCCCTATTTATGGAAATATATATTGACTCTGTTCGATCAAAATAACAATAGAACTTCGAAATATTATAACAATGTTTTTTACATAAAATTTTAAATATTTTTGTCACACACTGTTAATACAATTAAATAAACAATAGAACTTCGAAATATTATAACAATGTTTTTTACATAAAATTTTAAATATTTTTGTCACACACTGTTAATACAATTTTAACACATTCGGAAAATTTCATAAAATATTAAATTTCGTAAATTATCTATATAAGAAAAATAATAAAGTGTTATTGAATATGTTAACATATTATTTGATGTACTCATTTTTGATTGAAATTCAAAATAACCAAAATTTCGCAATTCAACCGAATTGCTAATATGTAACTGTCTATGGCTATACTTATAGCTATATTGGCTAGATAAGAACATACATAGCTAAAGTAAAAAAAAATGGATAGAACTAGTCCTAAAACGGCTAACTTGGAAACAATGGATGGAGTGAAATTAGCCAGTATTCACAAGTAATTATTTCTTACGAAACGAAGATTCTAGCAGGAATATGGTTGTGATTGAGGTCTGAATTCTATTTATTTTAACCTCTTGCTTCTGCATGTATTGAGGTCTGAATTCTATTTATTTTAACCTCTTGCTTCTGCATGTATTGAGGTCTGAATTCTATTTATTTTAACCTCTTGCTTCTGCATGTGAAGCAGCGTTCTGGAAGCAGAATAGTTCTGGTCAACCGGAACACCGACTAAACGAAATCTCATTTTATAATTAATTTTCTTTTGAAATATCTATGGTAGATGAAGAACATTTTTTTTAATACAAACTGACATGGTATTACAATTAATTTTTTTTTCTTCAAAAATTTACCCTATTGGTTTATTACAAAAGATTATTATAAGGCCGTTGTTCACACAAATAAAATGCCCCCAACAAGTTAAATTGTGTTTCAATTCAATTAGAATAGTAAACATATCGGTACATAATATAAGTTTAATGATGCATTTAACGCTACTTGCATAACTCTAACCGACTAGGTAGGTCGCATTTTGCAAATTTTCAGTAGGCAGCATACCTGACCTCTGCGTGGGTGGTTCGCGAGTAATAAAGATACATAAAGATTGATGAAATAGGAGTCACAGACCCAAAAGAGGAAGCAAATGCGAACTTACAGCAGCTAATACACAGATGTTGCTTTTTCCCTGTGGCTGCAAATAGTGTGTATAACATTTGACCCAAAAGTGATTAAATTGAAATACATCTTTGATTAAATATCTGTATTTTTACAAATGTGTAATATTCCCTCACTGCAACCTTTTCTTTTGTGATCCAGACGGAGAAAACGCTAGTACAGGTTTTCTATGACGTGTATCTAGGGTTGCCAGATGCTAAAGTGCGGAGGAGGGTTTCCCGATTTGGCGATTTATAGCCAATTTGGCGACATTTGACGATTTCTCGAAACTTCGAGATATACCTCGAAATAATCAATATTCTAAGTGATATAAGAGATTTTCTGAAGTTCCCATGGAGAGTCTATAAAAGGAATCGTCACTCAGTCGCAAAAGGAGTTGACGTGATACGACCTTCATTAAACTGTGATTTTTGTCAAAGTTTTGAGAATAGCAGTGGCTGTTGTAAAGAATTTAAGTGTTTTATTGTATATTGTTCCTGTTTACGCTGTGCTTGTTGTTGTTTTTGAGACCCAGACCGTCCTACCTACCAGAAAGGTTACGCTGTGCGTGTGAATAAACGTGTTAGCTATCCAGAAATTTGTACTCATTCTTACATCCGGAGTGGACACCCGCGATTCCCGCGGGTACGAAATAACATTATTCATCCAAATCCGTTTTCACGAATGCTCTTCTAGCTAGTCTAAATAATAAGGAAAATTTTAGAACTGAAATTTAATTGACTCGATTTCTTGAAGTTTTGTCCTTTAAAATATTAAGCTGTTGTGTTTGTGAAACACTTTTAAGAATAAAAAACATTTTGCAATTGCATCTTATTCCAACGAGGAAAATTTTGTTCACATGAGTATCGGATTATTAATCAAACCAAGCTTCAGTTTCAGGAGTTTACCTAAACGAGACGCCATGGAGACCATAGTTATATATTTTTCTTTTATAATTTTGGCTGATACCGACCGTCAATTCAATTTTAATCATTATTTAAAGCTGTAAAATATCATTAATTCGAAAAATCCCATTTTAGAAAAGAAATATTTATAAAATGATCATTTTATAAATGAAACATTAAAAAAAAATTGATATATTGAATTCATAAAATGCTCCTTATAAAAATCTATGTTCATTGATTTTTGGCAGTTTTGTACTAGATATTTACCGAAATTTGTTACTGTTTTTTCGTCTTTTCTTTGCTGTAGAATCGTTCTTCTGTTTCTGAAGATGATTTAAAATATTGAATGATAAATATCCAAATTCAGGATATATTTAAAATTTTTATATCTGAAAAAAATAATTTTATAACAGATATCAAAATTTAGATCCAAAGCATTATTAAACAAATGATATCTTTTTCATAAATTTATTTTTTTACAGAAATTACTCTTAATATATATAAGTCAATTTCCAAACAAATATTAAAATAAAACCATTATTATTTTTTCTTTGATAAATAAGAATGCGTTTATGCAATTCGTTTATCCTTGTAATTATAAAATTTTGAAAAGGGAAGAATATATTCGCCCTTCCATTGAAGAAAATAGCATTCACGAATTCAGAGCTTGGTAGATTCAAAATTTAACAACTTCGAAAGAAATCAATTATATTTCAAAGATACAGAAACTGGCAACTGTGCGCTGGGTTTCCAATATTTTGATCAACTTCATGGCCAGAATAAAGCATAGCAAAAAGTGGATATATTTTATACATAGATATTCAAAATATTTGCAAATTTAGCCATTTTATGGCTAGATTCAGTAGCTTCGCTCTGAAAAAATGGGGAAGGGGAGTAACAAAATATTCCATTTTTTCAATCATCATTATAAACATCAATGATCACGATAATCCTTTCAGAGTGAACGAATACTCTAGTGGAAATATGGTTGATGACTGTAAACTATGCCCAATTTATTTACATGAGTTGCCTCTGTATGCAAAGCAACGTTCTGGATTCTCTGTTATCGAAACACCAATTCACGTCATTAAACTAAATTTCACATAATGAATATATTTCTTTTAGAATATTTATGGTGGATAAGAAAAACTTCATTAAGCAAACTCACATGGAATTATACAAAATGCAAATAATTTTTCTTTTTGTGTGTTAATGTGTTTCTAATATCTATCCACCTGATTTACTGTAACTAGAAAAGAAAATTACGCCCTATAAGGCCTATACCCAAATAAAGTTCCTCCAGTAAATTAAATTGTGTTGCAATTCAATTAGAGTGTCAAAAATATCGGTATATAACATAGTTGTAATGAAATATTTAACGCTTTTCAAACAAAACTCTAATCAACTAGGTAGGAAGGCATTTTACAAATCTCAGCGATCTCAGTAGGCAGCAGACCTGACTGCGGCGTGAGTAATTCGCGGATAGCAACGATACATACAAATTGATGAATCTGGAACGATGTAATCAAAAGCGGAAGCAAAGGACTCTGATTGCTGCTGACAGACTGACGTAGCTTTTGCATCCGTTGAATTATTTTTTTTTGCCCTGTGGCTTCAAATAACTTATATAATTTTCGACCCGAAAGAGATTAACTTAAAAAATCCTTATCATTAATTATATATATTCATTTAAATCTGTTAGAAAGACTGCTCTTCTAGCTAGTCTCAATAAAAAAAAACTTTTGATCTCGAGGTCTAATTGGCCAGATTTCTTTTAGGTTTGTCCAGTTAAACTGTTATGTTTATGAACCACTGTTAAGAAGAAACAGATTTGCAAATGTATCTTATTTCAACCAGAAAAGTTTAATTCAGCATATCGGATTATTAATCAAACGAAGCTTAAGTTTCAGGACTTTGACTAAACAGGCTACCATGGAGACATATTTGTATATTTTACTTTTATAAATTTGAGTCAACTCGACAGTCAATTGGATTTTAATCATTATTTAATGATATTAAACCTAACTGGTTCGAAAAAGCACATATTAGAAAATATGAAATGACTATTTTATAAACAAAACTTTTAACAAATATAAGGCTTCTTTTGGTTATGAGGTTGGGAAAACACTCACTCGCCATTTAAGCCTTCACAACATTTAATAATACATAGAAACATTACTCATATTTTACAAATCATAGCTAGGATTAGCTACATATCACAAACACATTGGCTACGTACTTTCTATCGCCAACTCGAACTCAACTTCGAATGTTTTTTTGTACACAAAAACGAATGTTCTTTGGTGAGATTGAGTGCTGCCATCTACTGTTCTTTTGGGAAAACAGAATGTCTCATATAATCTCCATCACGGTTCCGACGTCTAGGCAACCCTCTCGGTGAGGAACCAGCACTTGCGGTATTTCGTGGGCGGTCACGGTTACATAGACGATTCATGGGTTGGACACAGTCCTCTTGGGAATAGGCTTTCAAGGCAGATGAGTGATGAATTCCAACTGGTACTTGAGGTTTTTCTCTAGCTACTTCGTATGACGATGGGGATCGCTGTGCAAGTATAACACACGGTCCATCCCCCGGCCACCCTCAAAAGTGCTCTAAGTCTTCGGACGAGTCGGATGGCCTGGGATTTCGACACGGTCCATCCCGTCGCGGCATAACCTTTGAGCTTTTTATTTTGGCTGCATTGCTAACGAGGTATAAAGTTACGCACACTCGATCTCCTGGCGTAAATTATTGAGCGAGTTGTCGTTTTTGATCAACATAATATTTCCTCTTATCTTGCTGCTGCTCTACAACTTCTTTGATCTGTACGGTGAATTTGGTGAATTTTTTAAGATAAGGAGTATTTTCCAGAACGAAGTTATCGCTTTCAATTACACTACGAAAATCATTGGTCGCATCATCTGTAGTGCGATATTATGTGCCAAAATTTAGGAAAGCTGCTGTTTGTCTAGTGATCTGGAACTTTGCGGTATTTAAAGCAAAAATTATTGCGGGTAGATTATCAGAGCAAGAACCATATTTATCTTGCACCAAAATTGCAAGTTGTGGCTTTAGATCACGGTTCCTTCTCTCTACTGTGTTTGCTTGTGGGTGATAAACAGGAATTAATGACTGTTTAATGTTCAACAGGCAACAAAGTTGTTGCATCACAGCAGAAACGAACTGAGATACATTGTCACTGATAATCGGACGAGAAATGCCATACCTCATCAAAAGTTCTTCTAGCAGCGTGATTGCACATTTTTTCGCAGTGGTATTGGGCAATGGGAATAATTCCACCCATTTAGTAGCGATATCTTTTATTATCAAAATCACCTTTTTCCCATCTTTACTCTCTGGTAAGGGTCCAAAAAGATCTATTGAGAGGGTCTCAAAACGTCCAGAAGGAACTGGAGTCTGTAACAATCTTGCCGGTTTCTGATTAGAAGGTTTATATCTGTTTCAATCTATGCAGTTTTTCACATAGTTGCTGATGAATATTCTCAATCCCGTCCAATATTAGCTTTTCGCTATACAGTCAGAAGTTCCTTTAGCTCCACAGTGTCCAGCAGTTGGAGCATCATGATGTTCTTTCAGAATCAAGTTTCTTTCATGGGCTGGAACAACTAATTGAACTTCTTAACTTTCGGAATCTAGAGCATAACGGTAGAGGACACCCTGATTCACGAGGTAGCCTTGTTCTGTCCAGTTTACATAGTTTACGTCTTTGTCAATGCTTTCAAAACAGCGAATGAACTTTTCTACTTCCTCATCTTTCAATTGCTCTTCACGTATCTCGTTAAGTGTTCTGGAGTGAACATCGAAAGATACAGTACAGACTTCGCATGAAGGAATATCATGTTCACAAACTGGTCTTGACAACATATCTGCAACAACGTTGAAATTTCCAGGAATGTATTCCATGTTCAAATTGAAAGACTTCAATTGCAATTTCCACCGGGCTAATCATTCGAATGGAGACTTAAGTTTCATGAGCCATTTTAGAGGTTGGTGGTGGGATGCAACTGTAACACTAGATCCCTCTATGTATTCTCGAAACGTGTTTAATGCCCATATAACAGACAGTGCTTCCCGTTCCGTGGTGGAATAATTTTTCTCGGCATAACTAAGTAGTCTACTTGCATATTCAACCGTCCGATCCTTGGCCTTGAAGAAGGACAGCTCCCAAAGCATAACTATATGCATCTGTTCTAATCACAAAAGGTTTCGTGAAATCAGCTTTCTCCAAAATAGGTAAGAACACCAAGCATTGCTTTAGAGAGTCGAAAGCTCTCTATTCCGGTTCAGACCAACTCCAGGGAGGTTTTTTTTTAGTTTGCTCAGAGGTCGGGAAATCTCAGAAAATTTCGGTATAAACTTTCTATACCAGGAACATGCCTGCTAAAAGGATAATAATTGCTTCACATTTTTAGGGGAAGGAATTTCCAAGATGGAAGATACCTTTTCAGAATCTACCTCTATTCCACGAGGGATAATCCAAAGTCTGAAACGTAGCAGGGATATTTAACTCGAGGATAAGAAAAGTTGCATTTCTCTCGGTTTGCACGAAGTTTGTATTTGATTAGTCTGTCGAAAACCATTTCAAGATATTTAACACATTGTTCAAAAGATGGTGACAAGACTATGAGGTCATCTAGATAGGCAAGAGCTGGTAAGCCACTTCGAAATGTGTCCATTAGTCTATGAAACGTAGCAGGGGCATTTCGAAGACAAAAAGCCATTCTGAAGAATCTATAGGTCCCAAACGGGCAAACACATGCAGTTTTATCTCGATCAGTTGGATTGACATATACTTGGTGGTAACCAGATTTCAGATTAATGGTTGACATAAAAGAGGTATGTTTAGCATCTTGCATTAAATCGTCCATTCTAGGAAGTGGGTAAGTGTCAGGGACAGTCACTTCAATAAGTAACCGATAGTCCACGCACAGTCGAACTTTAGCATTTGGTTTTGGGATCAAAACTATAGGTGCTCCATAGGGCGATTCACATTCTTCAATAATTTTCCTTTCGAGAAGATCATCCATTTCTTTTTCCAGCAGCTGCTTCCGAGCTGGTGACATTTCTGTAAGGAGGTACAGAAATGGGAGTAATATGATGCTGGATGACGAGGTAGCTTCTCCCCCTGGTTGAGAGATACCATCAAATTTTTCTAGTAGACCGTTGAGTTGACTTCTCTGAGTAGCTGTCAGATTCTCTTCTTCACTTTCCCGCAACTGACAAACGTTAATCAGAACTTGTCCACCCTCTTGGGATTCTTATAAAGTTTCTTTTGGTGATGAGGTTGGGAAAACACTCACTGGCCATTTAAGATTTCACAACATTTAATAATACATAAAAATAAAATTACACATATTTTACAAATCATAGCTAGAATTAGCTACATATTACAAACATGTTGGCTACGTGCTTTCTATCGCCATATTGAACTTCACTTCGAATGTTTTTTCTGTAAAGAACAAACGAATTTTTTTTAGTCAGGTTGAGTGCTGCCATCTACTGTCATTTTGGGAAAACAGAATGTCTATTACACAAATAGATTTGATATATTGTTTTTATAAAATGCGCTTTATGAAAATCTTTGTTCTATAATTTTTGATAGTTAGGTAGCAGATATTTCACGAAATGTGTTATTGTTTCATCGTCGTTTCATTGCTGTAATAGTGCGTCCTTTCATTTCTGTAAATAAGGGTAATAGAGCAATATCTTGAAGGGGGCCAGAAACAGTCGAAAGCAGCCCGAGCCCTAAGTGTCAACCGTTCCGTCATTTCCCGCCTGTGGAACCGGTACTAAAGCAAAGGAACAGTGTCGCGAAAACCAGTAAGTGGATTTCCAAGGGTCACAACCACTCAGGATGACTGTTTTCTCTGTCTACATGTACGGCGCCACATGTCAATCACTGCACATTAGCTTGCTTCCGACCTTGCAGAGTCGGAAGGATGATATGAATGTCCGCAAACTGTTTACAGACGGCTACATTGCAGGTCAGTTGCATACAAGACGAACAGTGGTTTGAGTCCCACTGACATCACACAGAGGAGCCCGCTTTAACTGAACTCGGGATCACTTCAACTGGACTCTACAACAATGAGGTGCTGGGGGTGAGTCACGGTTTTGGGTACAGAGTGATTTCCGGTGGTTATTCGTCTGGCGAATGCTTAGAATTCGCTATCGCGTCAGTATTTCATTTTTATTATAAGCGAACGTATAGCTAAAACTTTATCTGGTTTTCAGAAATTTACTTTGAGTTCATGTGTAGTATTTATTAGAGGTTTGCTTCTCTCATCCCGGGTACGTCGGTTACATTTTCTATTAATAAATAAAACAAATGCGGTTAAAAATAACACGAATCAAATTTCGAAATGCCGGTTTTGAACAAAAACCATTCCGCACTGAATTGTCTATTCACAATCCTGCCAATTGTATAGCACAATTTTATGATGACAATATAATTACTTCACTGCTTGCTGAAAATCCCTGTTCACAGTAGTAAAAGTATGAGATAACATCTGGCTGCACAAGATGGCGCTATCAGCAACCGTGCTATTGAACTCTCCGTCACGACACAAATCTGCCGTGAGCGAGAAATTCTTTCGACTGAAAATAACTAAAAAATTGATTCAAATGATTGAACTGCATTTTATTTAATAACCTCGAAATGCTCTACAGATATCTAATAAACAAACATAGATACGCCATCGTATTTATTAGCATTAGGAATGCCTTAAACATGTAGATTCGTCAATTTCGAATCGGACTTTTTTACCACATCTTAATGTTTTATTTTACATTGTTTCATGTATAGTATGGAAAGCAAAACTGAATATCCTGAAACATTTTTTAACACCCGAGAACTTAAAACATGTTCCAGAATATTCAAGATATCCTATGCTATGAAATGGTTGATATACCTGGGTTTCAGAAATGTAAGTTTAAAAAAAACAACATTGTAGAGATTTTTTGAGTCTAAGAACGCTGGTATAAAATTTCCAATTCAATATGTTGCTGGTATGAATAAGTAAATCGACCAGAAGTCGAAGGGAAAGAAAAATATTACTGAATTGAAATCAGAATATTCTCATAGAAATATGTCGTTGAATGTGCAGTATATGCAAGTTGAAAATGACAAATTAAGTATCTTTATTCTTTTACTGACAAAAGTATGTACAGGTAGAATACGTATTGTAATGTTAGGGTCGCCTTTCCACTGCAGATAGCACCAATGGACTAGTTTTGTATTTATTATCTGTTCGTCAGCATTAAATAGCCAATATTTGTAATTGCAAGAGAAAATTTGCGGAAAAATCAAAATTTCTAATATCTCCAGAATGGCTGGCTCATCATAAATAAACAATAAAATAACTAATTAATTACTCAATATATATCTGATACTTACAAAGCACTGACTCATTCGAGAAATCATTTCATGAGTGCATTCATTTTTTCTCATTTCCTTGATTTTAACTTTCTCATACGTAGTATTGTGAAAGTATTCAAAATTTTGATGTCAATGTATGTTTTAAGAACTTCTGAACTCGTGTCGATTATTTTTGAAGTGATGTCCGTCTGTCTCTCTGTCTGTCTGTGGTCGATTTCGTGTGTACACTATAGTAGCCACAAATACTATGGATTTTCACGAAAGTTTATATCCGGCTTTGTTCTCAAGAAATCTAGAACTAGATAGAATTTCTTTTAAATTCGAGTAAAAATTTCAAAATTATTTTGAATTTTTATATTTTATTAACATGGCAGCATAGGACACAATTTGGCATAATCATTCATAAAAGGGCTTATTTATGGCTCAATGCTCAAGAGACGTTATAGTTTCAATCATTATTGTGATAAATTGCCGCGATCACATTTTTATCTTGTTCGTAACGTCATTACTTCCCTCGGGGGCAAGTTACCCTCCCTTTGGTGGGTACATTGCCAAGTATGATATTAATTATCGTATTAGATTTTATTAAGCCCTTTAAAGCGAAGAGTAACACTTTATAAGTGTAATCATTTGAACCCATGATACAGTTTCTTCAAAATCTTTCTCGTAAGATTTGTAAAAAAAAATCTACTAAAGTGGATTCTGGTATCAGGATCGAATTGAACCACACTACAGTTAATTTACATTTTAGATCAAAAATAGGAATCAGAATATTGATTTTCCGTAAATGACGTATGTTATCTGCTTTTAAATAGAAAAATGACATATAAAACACTATTTTATGACGGATCGGTATTGTGTGCATGTCATTTTCGACAAAACTATTAATTTTATTACTTCATTTTAGACTAAACTATAAGTGTCCCAGCGATTTGTCACTTACCCACCGATGTATTTACTGTTAAAACACGACTACTTTCCTTAAGCCACATAGGTTAATATCACACTCTTTGCTGAATCGGTATATCTGCTTAATAGTTAAGTATATCAATCAAGAGAAATGATACAAATCACAATCGCCTTATTTTCCTTTAGCTCTTCTCGTGAAATAAATAAAATGGTTGATAGATATATGCAGATGCTGAAAATGTATTGCGTCATCAAAAATCTACTGTCGATTTTTTACTCTATTACAGTATATTAGGCAATACGTCATAATAAAATACTCTACTTTTACTTCAGAACATTTTTCCTTTATATATACCATGTATTGAAGGTAAAGTAAATATTCTATTATAATCTGGTATATCACTTTTCATGCACACATAATATGCGTGTAGAAATAGTATTATGACGGGTTCGAAAATTCCTCTTTGAGTTCTTTCGGCGGAGAATGTTTCAAACATCCCTGAACTCTAATCGAAAGTTTTCAGATGATGCCTGTGTGTGTATATATGTTAGATAGTGTGCATGTCAGTGAATGTGTATGTTAGTGAGTGTGCGTATTAGAGTGTGCGTGTGTGTATTTAGTTCAAACGTAAGTTAGTATGATTATTAGGATCTGTAAATACCGAGTCTAATTGATTTTAAACATGATTGAATGCACAACCGTCATTAATGTTACATAAGTGTAATCATTTCTTATGTAATTTTTCTTTGGAAAACGAATGGTATAAACTTTAAAATGCTAGTATGTAACATTCTCGTGATATTGCTGAATTTTCAAATAAATTCATCGAAAAAAAATTACATAAATTAAAAAGTTTGAACTACTGTGAAATATGGTCACTTTTCATATGTAATATTATGCAACAAATTTGTTAACATTATTCAAGTGAATCTAGTTTGTTCCAGTCACGAGAGAAGATACTTTGTACAACATTTTTGTATTTTCATGCCCAATAATTCGTCAAGAGTCATTTATATATATATATATATATATATATATATATATATATATATATATAAGTCCCATCCGTCTGTCTGTACCTCTTTGGCTGAATATAGCCAAACTGGTTGCTCATTTCAAATAATGCCAAATTGATGGCAAAATCGTGTTAATTGCAAAAAAGGCGTTAAAATAACGAAACCGACATCAAATTGATGAATTAATCAAAATATTTTAGTATATGGACTATATTGCTTAATGCGGATGTTATCAATATTGATTATTGTCAATTTAGAGTTGTGTGAAATATAAGTTAATTGGGTATAAATTAATAATTTTACATATTATCATCTGGAAAAAGATTCCAAATGTTGAATTCAACGTTGCACCGTAAATCTACCATAGCACCGTAGATTATACCGTAGATCTTGTGCATCTTTATCTTTTTTTTTTTGCTGTGAAAGAAGTACATTTATTGCATTAAATAGAGAAAGTCATGTGCTGCCCATATCATATATTTTAAATTTACAATACATTGCTAACCACTAAAATAAAATCAGTTCCATTGTTATTCCTCCTTAATTACGAAACAAATTTGTTCACATCCAACGCCATTGTAAATTACGTAATCACTTTCAAAAGAAGTTGTTAAATAATAACTCATATTCTACTTTCCAAACCACATGTCTTTGGAAACCATAAACTTCTGTAACTGTGTTATCCAACAATAAACGAGATAGGCTTCATTCTTTTCAGAGAATATGGAATATATTTACTCAACCGTTAAAGATTAAGTTGTCAAAAGTAACGCACACCTCTGCGGATGAAAGAGGCGGAAATGAACAAGGCACATCATTAACTTTGAATCAATGATTTTGGCGACGTTTGGAAAACAAATGATCTATTGCTTTAGTCACTTGACTTTAACTTCAGATCAAATTAAGACGCCGAAGGGGAATAGCAACACAAATCGAAACTTACTTAAGACTTGGTCATGATGTAAATAAATAAACCTACTGCCATGATCACACAACTCGCCTAGTGTATATCCGTGTTATCAAAACTATGAATTAGTTCACGGATTCAGGTGATAGTATCGGCGAGTACGACTCCTAGCTTAATAAAAGAATGTCTGAGAACTCTTCTTGTCTGAGAAGTACTTCTTGTCTGAGAGTTGTTTTAAATGTTCATAGCAAACATGATACATTTAGAATTTTGCCATGTGAATCATAAATTAAACTATTAACGAGTGAAAAGCAAGTAGTAGTGAAAAAGTAAGTAGTAGTGAAAAAGTAAGTAGTAGTGAAAAAGTAAGTAGTAGTGAAAAACTAAGTAGTAGTGAGAAAGTATATAGTAGTGAAAAAGTAAGCAGTAGTTCCTTTATTTTTACCAGTTAAAATACAGGGTTTCTGCATTCTGTTTCCCTACATATAACATTTTTGAATCAGTCTCTCACAGAAACTCAAAAACGGCGTTTCACCGTCAGAACAAAATTGCAAAATGCCATTAATTTAAGTTCATTGTAAGTAGGTTATTAAATTTTATTTTATTTATAACCTTGTTAAACTACACAGGCTTCCAAATGTTAAGCACGGGGGTAAAATCAACAAAATGGAAAATAAAACTTTGATTAACTCAAAACTGTACACAAAGGTAGCAAATGTGCTTATGCATTAAAGGAAACTAGAATTATGTACAAAGATGAAAAATATATTTACTTTTCGTAAGTTATATGATTACGTCACATTTAGGTCGTTAACAAAATGATTTTTAAAAGCAAACAAACCAAACAAAACTTACATTAATATAGTATGTGCCATCCCGGACCTTCACATAAATTTTACTACGATTTTTCATGCTTTCAATGAGGCGATCAACCATCGCAGATGCGAGCAACTGGCATTCCTTCAATAGGGCAGTTTCCAACTCTCTGAGACTGGCTGGATAAGGTAAACGAGCAGAGACAACACACCGAAGAGTATCCAAAAGGTTTTCAATGGGATTAAGGTCGAGGGAATACGCCGACCCCTCCATACGAAAAATTCCCTCACTTTCCAGGTATTCGTCAACCATGTTATTTCGATTGGGATGTGCACTATCGCCCATAAGAAGGAAATCAGGACCAACTGCTGCAAAGTAGAGTCTCGCAATAAGGTCTATGTCTTCATCAGGATACCGCTTAGCCGCCACAGAACCGCTTTTAAAGATGTGCAGCTCTGTGCGATATCCCATTGAAATTCCAGTCCACACAATGACGCTGCCATGCCTGAGTACGCTATGATGTTCGTGGCCTGATTGCGTGTGTCTCGTTCTCCCCAAACCCTTACACGCTTATCGTCTGATTCCAGGGCAAATCTGAACTAGTCCCTGAACAGGACGTTGCATAAATTTGAGGCAGTCCGATTGACTTGTTGAAGCCACCATTTTAATCTTGCTCCTCTGGCTTCGACAGTTAGTGGAACCCAAAACTTGGTACTCGGGCGTACAGTCCCTCCTCGTAGAGCATTCGGCACACTGTACTGGCAGATATTGTCTTACCAAGTGCCACTGCAACCATGGATGTAACAGTTGTGGAAGTCGTTCGTTCGTTCTGCTTGGCTACTATAGCAATATACCGATCATCAGAGGGGTTGGTAACTCTTGGACGACCGGGAACAAGTCTTCGGACAACTGTTTGACTTGTTTGAAATTATTTCCATAATCGAGAAATTACCGAATGATCAATGCCAAATAAAATAGCGAGTTTTTTGATTGACTGTCCTGCTTCAATGCGTCCAACAGCACGCCAGTGCTCACTACCTGTCATTCGTCGTCTTTCAACCATAGAAATACGAAAATCATCAAACATAATCCTGCAAAAGTTATAAACACTTCATATCAGCATTTAAATGCACCTCCTCATACCCTTCAGAATGCTGGCGTCTTTAATGACTGCCTAATTAGCATATATCCGGACAGTTAATCATGATTGGCCGTAACATACGATATTTGCATACTAACAACTGCATCCGCAGCGATTTTCAGCCCCACTCAAATTCAAATATGCTTTTGGAAAATGAAAATATGCATTGCGTGCTTAACTTTTGGAAGTCAGTATATAAAGCATGGAACTTTCTATTCGTTAATTTTCGTCTCTGGTTTTCAGTCATTCCAGTTATCACATTTCGCCACTGATCAGGAAGAGAACAGTTTTCATAATTTTTCGCTCGCGCGTTATTCGTTTAGAAACATTTTTAAATTATTTAATTTCAATTTTAAAGTAATTTAATACTCAAAAAACTAGTTTACAGAAAATTTCAAAAGTTATAATCAGGCTTCCATTACAGATAACTGTGTGGTACACATTTTAAAATTATTTAAAATAACACTTGTTGTTAACACATTATAATTATCATTATTTACAATAACAATATTTATATATTTATGGAGGAGGTTGGGTATGTGAGACCAGGCATACTAATATTCTAAAACTGCTTGTGACCTTTTATATATGCTAATAAGCACATACACATATTTTCTTGTCTTTGGACATTGACACACACTACTGCCTTTTTTATGGACACTCAACAAAAACTCGCTATTTCGCACCTTGCATCTTCGGCGATCATTGCCTCAATTTTATAACAGCACACTACTGGCTCTTGTCTGGATGCTGGCTGCATCTTCGCTTTATGCATCTGAGCGTCTTATTGAATATTCTCAAACTATTCCCAGTAACCTTCTGCCACTTCGTAACATGACTGAACTATCAGAGAACCTTCATGCGTATTACAATCTCGCCTCTTGTCTTCTGCCTGTTGCCACTTCGTAACATGACTGAACTATCAGAGAACCTTCATGCGTATTACAATCTCGCCTCTTGTCTTCTGCCTGTTGCCACTTCGTAGCATGACTGAACTATCAGAGAACCTTCATGCGTATTACAATCTCGCCTCTTGTCTTCTGCCTGTTGCCACTTCGTAACATGACTGAACTATCAGAGAACCTTCATGCGTATTACAATCTCGCCTCTTGTCTTCTGCCTGTTGCCACTTCGTAACATGACTGAACTATCAGAGAACCTTCATGCGTATTACAATCTCGCCTCTTGTCTTCTGCCTGTTGCCACATCGTTTTCGTCTGAGATCCAGATACGCCCACCGTATCGCATTGGTTGACCTCAGGGCAATGCGATAACGCTTCATCATTGGTTAAACCTTTAACCAATCCCATGGCTTCATCTTTAGCCTCCAGTGACTTTTCTGGCTAGACCAGACCTGTACTTGAAGCTCTCTTATTTATGGCTTTCATGATCTCTCGAATCAGGTCTGCTGTAAATTGGTATTTACCAGTCTGGACTCTTTGTATAGCTTGTCAGAAATCATAAATATTTATATATTACACAGTCTAAATGTCACTTCCCGGTCGTCCAAGGCCGTTGGTTGCTTATGCAATGTTTTTCTTCGTATTTAAGTTTTTGTATTATATTCTTGTAATTTTCCCCTGTCTTCATCAAATTATATATCACTTTTTCAACAAATCATTGTCAACATATCACTAAATATCATATATTATATAATTACACTCATACATTTTAATAATGTCATCAAACATCATGTTTTATATCAAGTCATTTTGCTAAATATCATGTCATCTATATTTAATCATGTCATCTAATCATCAAAATGTTAACTCATCATCACCTCTTTGCACAACTCCTTGTAACCTCAATGTATATTTTTTGAAACTTAAATAAACTTTGCCCCAGACCGTCGGCCCTTGGCCGCCCCGGGAGTTGGCTTCTGCTAACTCTTTTCCCGGCCGTCCAATTAGATACTCAAGTCCTCAGGATGAGTCGGAGGTCTGGGTCTTCTACACCTTTCTGGTAGGTCAGACGGTCTGGGTCTCAACAACAACAACAGTCTAAATGTAACCTGGTTTCACAAACGGTCGATCGGTTTTCCATTAGACTGTAACGCCCCCTATATGCAGATTCTGCCAGTATAAATTTGATCGTTGCAGTCTCATGCAATCTCAATTTAAATTTTAAAAAATTGGAAGCCAACTACGTGGCAAGACTGGATTTGTCGGTCTTCATAGAGATTCGGGAAATTGTGCACACAGCATTTTTTTTTTTACAATTGCAGGTATCTGATATTATATGATGACGAGCGTATAATAAGCACAAATCCGGTCAAGGATCAATCCATGATGTTATCAGTAATGGGAGCGCAATCCTCGTTACAGTTACTTCAATCGTCAAACGGGAGAATCATATTGCATCTCAGAAAAATCAAACTTGAGCATGACCTTTTAATTTTAAGGTACGTTTTGAAAACTTGAAAATGAGTTCTAGTGCAGCGACCATTATTTATCGGCCGGTTTGGTTTCAACACTATTCAGTACGAATTAGCCGATGATTGTAGTGATAGCAAGGAAGCCAGCCATGTGCTTCAATTTTGCGAATCTTTGAAGGCAACCTAGTTAGTCATATACTCAGCGTTCTTCAAATGTAAAGAACATTGATCTTACAATACGTAATATTACAATGGCCAATTCCAAAGTTATGCCAATGCACTTAACGGCTAATTCGGTGCTGATGAACTGCAAAGAAGGTTAATCAAGTATACACCGATATTTGAATTCTGCACTTGGAGCAGAATTTCACGCGAGTATGTTGTTGCTCATTTGTTTAACATAATTTTCCAAAACCTCAGCTTTAAAATGAAGATATATATAAAATACGGAAAATATACCTGTTTTAAAAACGTAAATAAATTGTCTACTTTCCCTTTATTATTAAATTGTCAAGGATGGATCATCTCAAACAAATATCGGGTCATATTTTCTGCAGTGTGGCTAAAACCATTTTAATTAATTTTTTCAAATCACATCAATTCCCTAATGAGCCCTAACCTTGCGTGACGCAAAATGGTATATGAATTTATTTTTTTAAAAATTGGTATTGCAAGCACAGTCAGAACATATAGAGGCAATTACAAACACATCCAAAAATAGGACAGTTGACAAAAATATATAAATTTTTTATTCTATATTTAAATACAAGCAATTTTTCTCTTATAATTAAAATGTCAAGGCAGTGTCGTTAGATAATCTGCCACAAATGTCGGGACAAGTTTTTTCAGTGTGGTTAAAGACATTTTAATTAACTTTTTCCAATAACATCAATTCCCTAATGAGTTTTAACTTTGCGTGACGCAAAATGGTATATGAATTTATTTTTTTTTAAATTAGTATTACAAGCGCCGTCAGAACATAAAGAGACAAATACAAATACATCCAAAAATAGGACAGTTTGCAAAAATATATAAATTTTTTATTCTATATTTAAATACCAAAGCAATTTTTCGTAAAACAATGTTCTAAACATGCATCTTTAATTTTAACAATATGAGAAACAATAATTTAATAAAATTTTCCAGTTAATTACCTTCTTTTTCTCTACATAAACCAAGTGAGTTCTAACATAACTTACCTGCTGTCTAGCTTTGTTTAGACCTTTACATAATTCGTTTTGACATAAATATAAGCTTAAATAATTACTGTTTAATAAATCTTAGTTGAAATGTTATGCCTGCATTTCCATTCTCGAGAAATTTGCAAGATGGAAGTACGCTCAACCTACATTTTAATCAAAGTAATAGATGAAGCGGTGCTTGTGCACGGTGGTTTAACAAGGGATATACGAAAATTAATGATTGC
Organism: Amaurobius ferox; assembly: GCA_951213105.1. NCBI lineage: Eukaryota > Metazoa > Arthropoda > Arachnida > Araneae > Amaurobiidae > Amaurobius > Amaurobius ferox. Next base: position 119,908,048 of record OX578151.1, read on the forward strand.
CAGTTTATATCCAGCATGGTGAGAGAAACTGGGCATTAGAGAAGGCATAGCTAAATACGTAGAGCAGACGCCAAACTTATTCCGTCTAGTCACATTTGTGTTACAGTATAAAGCAAATTCTTATAGAAGAAAATATTTTCTTACACGGACAACAAGTGAACTTTTCAGAAGACTAAGATGGATGTTTTAGATTGCCGGTAAATTCAGTTTGTAGAAAAATTAATTTGGTTATACTGTAGGTTTTATGAAAAAAAAAATCCTTGAAACATCTTTTACTCAGAATCTGTTGCAGATAAAACTAGGATGATAACTGATATGGAATCAGCATCTTTTTTTAAAGGATAACGAAGGATTCATCAAGGATTTCTATTTCCGGTTCAAACATTTTCATTTTACTTGAAACAGGTATTTCTCAGGATTGGTTATAGATACAGCTTATATGATAACTGATATGACTTGACATATGAATTGAGAGACATTAATTGAGTGTAGTTTCAGTATATAAACCACGACCCCTAAATTTCTGTAAGATTTGCATATGACAAAAATTTAAAAAACACGCCAATGTCTACAGATTATGAAACAAACGACGTATCCCAGACGTCATTGTAAGTCAAGGGGTTAATATGAATAGAGAAATAATTGTTCAGCCGACAGAGTGTGCAGAATTTCAAAAAGAAAGCTGTAGCTAAAAGTCGCAGAGCTACGTGACCCGCCTTCAAAGATAGTTTGGTGAAAACGTAGAACTATGTATTCCGTCCTTATTGTGATACAATTACATCGTCCCCATCTTTATCTAGTTTCTTCTCATATCTCTCCTTCTTAACATTGCGTCTCGAAATCCCTCCAAATATCTTGTACCCCCTCACCGCAATTGAGAAGTCTGCCACTTAGTAGTTCCCTTCACTGTAACGCCACTGCATTGGGACTTGCTGTACCAAAGGGTACAGTTTACAGCGAACTGTGCATTGAGGTGGTTTATCTAAACTAGAATTTGTAAAAACAAAAGAATTAGAAATTAAAATAAAATAAAGAAAAATACAACTAAATAGGAAAGATGACAAATGTGGAAAATGGATAAATGATGATCAAAAATGAAAAATAAGTTTTAAAAAAAATATTACGCATATAATATTTGAAATGAAGAAAGGATGGGTGGTACATTAAATCAAGTATCAGTTGTAGAAAAACATATATAAAATCTTAAAATATCATTCCACATTGAACAGTGGCGTGAAAAACAGGATGCAACTATCAAACTGTGTACTTTACGACTGTAATAGTAGATATATCTGTCGTTACTTGAGATTTAAATACTATGTGCCACTTCAAAATGCATTACTTCTTTTCAAAAAAACTCCCATTCAAAATTCAATTCAATTCCCACTATAGGAAAATAATAAAATGTACAAGAAAATCTGTTTCGCTATACAAAATTTTCTGCTTCAGCAAATCTGTAGAATAAAACATCCTTGCTAAATGTATACAGACATATAATGTTTGATTACCATACGCCACCAAGAAGACTCTAAAATGATAGGAAAAATTATCCATAACCCATTTTCTATCCTGTTGCAACGACCATTTAAAAACATTCGAAAGCATATCAATTTAAAGAACTTCAACATATATTTCAACTTATATTTCTTATATTTCATGGCAGTAGCTGCTATATTAGAATTAAATATATAATGCCGTTTTGTGTATTAAATCTATTTTATATCAATTTTTTATTGAAATAAATTAAATTGAACTAAAATTCTCACCCGCATAATTATAGTGGTTTATTTCAAATGTGTAATGAAAATTACATGCAAAATAATCATTTAATTAAAATTATTAAGCATAATTATTATTTCTCTGCTTTTTTTCTCGGCGCCAATTTCGAAACATAAATAACTTCTACTGATTGGAGGTGCATCAAAATTTTGGCCCGTCGTTCAAAAAACTAATAAATTTTACTAAAAATTTTTAAATGAATTTTGACGGACATGTTTCAAATCCGTCAAAATTTATTCAATGAAGCATATTTTCTTTATTGCGTTTCAAAACCATTCCAACCGATTTTGAACAATTTTCGAAATATGTCTGCCTGGGTGTGTGGTTGTGTGTCTGCGAGGTGAAGATACGATAACTCCAGAACGAATGCAGTTATCGGCATAAAAATTTAATTATACTAGGTGTCCCAAAAAGATTGAAATGAGCTTTAATTCTTTGCCTGTTGGAGATAAGTGGGCAATGTAAATTGCAAAAATGTTGAAAGAAAGGTAGGAAATAAGACTACGTTAATGAAATAGTCCTCCCATTAATTTTCAAAAAGTTACACTTTAGTCATGCTTTATTTAGATGCATTTGGGATAAAAAATTTTGACGGATAATAACGTAATTTTGATCTAAACAATTTCCGTTGTCAATTTGTTTATGATCCCTATTTTCACTGATGAAACTAACTTTCCCATGGTACGGAAAATTGGTCATATTTTTTTCCCTTTATCATAATTCAGTTCATTTTAAAGATACAGATATGCTGCTTTATCAATGATCTTGTTGCATTAAAAATAAAAGTTTTCTGATTGACCAAATTTGTCTATGGGGATCGTATAAAAATTTAAAAAAGTGTAACTTTTTTGAAATTAATGAAAGAACTATTTCATTAACGAAGTCTTATTTTTTACCTTACTTTAAACATTTTTGCAATTTACATTGCCCACTTATCTCCAACAGCTAAAGAATTAAAGAGCGTTTCAATCTCCTTGGGACACCCTCTATATACTTTAAGGGAAAATAGAATTAGATAAAATGTGTAGTAATTCTCGCAAGTAGATCTTTCAAAATCCGAATTTTAAGCGCTCCATAGCATTATTTCCTATGGAAAACAATGATAGTTCCCAGACCCAATGATAGTAGTATATAGTATATAAATCTCACAGATATACAGACACGCACATATTCGGACAAGCATCCTTTTAACTGTTAGAATTAGGCTTGCGGGGTGGAGCCTTAAAACGCGCATATCGTTAAAATCTCGAATTCAAGCATTTTGGAAATGTAATACTTTCTCTAAAAATTTGTATTAAATTGTAAGAATGTATCAGGGAAAATAATTTTAAATAGATATATTGATAAGATTCTAAAGTTAACTTTAAAAAAATTAGTCAGATGCCGAATTTTAAAATTTTATAAATTTTATACATTTTATAAATTACTGGATAATAATCTCATTTACTAACTTTACATTTATCATAACTTATAGTTTATATAGAGATTTTGAATAATCCTCAGACAAATGCATCTTCAATTTTGGCAATATTTCCAAAAATATTTCAATTAAATTTTTATCAGCCAATTACCTGAATTTCTTATTCAGATTCCAAACGTGTTCTAATGCAGCTTTTCGTCTGTCTAACTTTGTACACATCTTCGCTTAATACGTTATGGCAGAAAAACTCCAAAATGAGTACTGCATATTTACATCTTAGTTTACGTTATGCCTACAAATTCCGTTCTTCAGAAATTCGCAACATCGCAGCATAGTCAACTTGCATTTTAATCAAAGTAATGGATGGATCGTTTAATAGCGGTTAATAAAGGATGCATGAAGATGGATGAGTGAGACCGTTTGTTGAGCTTGGTAAGATTACTTATAAACATATTGGAAATTGGGACGTTCACTGCCGATACCTAAAAAACAAAGATATTAAAGTCATGATTTTTGGAATGCACTTTATTGTAACCTAAATAAATGTAACAGTTGAATTTAGTAAAAATTTGCTATTTTTACTTTCTCATACATAGTATGTGTTGAGAAAGTATTGTTTTCACGAAAATTTTCGATTTCACGAATTTATGCCAATATATGTTTTAAGACCTCCTCAACACGTTTTGTCTACTTCTGCAGTCATGTCCGCCTGTCTGTCTGTGATCGATTTTTTATGTACACGATGGCGGTCACGAATATGAATGAATTTTCACGGAATTTTATATCCTGTGTGTTATAAAAATTCTTGAACAAAATAGAATTTTTTTTAATTCAAGCAAAAACATTGTTATCTCTCGAATCATTATCGCTGGTTTTGTTGTCGCTCTGTAACCGTTATCTTTGCCATCTTTAATTGAAATTACATATATTTTTTACCATGGCATCATTGGATCAAATGTGCTATTATCATGCCTAAAAGGTTTTATTTATGGTTCATGACTTTATGGTTCATGATCACGATATTTTGCTGTTTCAATCATTGTTATGAAAAATAGCCGAACTACAATACTATTGTTCGTGACGTCATTAGTACTGGAGACATGCTACTTGCCTCCGGGGTCCACATTATCATGTATGGTATCAATCTAAAGACATTATAAGCCTTTAAATTGAAGCGTAACACGCTATATTTGTAATCATTTGGACCAATGATACCGATTTTAAAATAAATTCATTGTAAAATTTGAAAAAGGAAGAATCTATTAAAAATGGATTCTGGTATGAATTGAGCCACTCTCTATATATTTATTTATTTATTTATTTTTGTTTTGCTTATATACTTAAAACTCTACATTAAAGCTTCTGTCTATAAAAGAGAAATGTCTAAAATATATTTTGAAGTGTACGATGTTGTAATTACTTGATACAGCTGCTTCCAAGTTTTAATACTCAGTCTGCACGCAGTAAAATGACATGTTCTGTAACTGATTGCTGTTTCAGTAAAGTTCGTGTCTTAGCATGACGACAAATTTTAAGACATTGGCAACACATACAGAGAGATATCGTCAACATAGAGACTTTTGTCGAATATGAAAAGCTTATTAAATATAAAAAGTTGATAATTTCCCAAAAATAACAACGTTTTTCTGAATTTTTGTATGGAAGATAATTAGTTATGCTCAGTGTTCAGAAAGTAATCATGTGTATTAAGAGAAATATTTTAAACTGTGAATACAGCAGTATGTCGAGAATATCATTTTATTCGGAATACGCTCCCATTGCATACACCAGTCTCCATTGAAATCCATAACATCTATGTTTAGGTTGACTTAATACGATAACTCACATTAGCGATAAATGCACCAGTTACGGAAATTATGAAATTTATTCATACAATTTCCAATTATCATTTATTTTTATTCATTCCTACAAGATAAACGTAATAATGCCTTGTAGAAAATTATTTGGAAAACTGAATCTTACGTTACCATGGAAAAATATTCCGTAGTTTAGTAATAAAGACAGAAGCTAAATCAAATATGTGATAAGTCACCCAGTAATAATTTTCAATAGAAAATGTATTAACGTCTTGATTTTGACATTATTTTGATATACTTATGATGGCAGGCGGTGACAGGTGAAACAGTGACACTAAAGTGTTATGGTAACATGAAATATACGTCAAGTCGAGGCATGGTTATCTCATATAAATTAACAAAAAGTGCGCCAGCTGATGCCAAGGATTGACTTTACATTCAATGTAGTTTATGATGAGCCATAAAAATGTCTTACAGCAATTTATAATGCAGCCATAAGGGTCCCACACATGACGAGGTATCATATGGTTCTATGGACCACGGGTTGTTATGCAATGTAGCCAATGAAAAGTTTCTTATTTACGTCCAATATGGCTATGAGAAAGCTCCTCATACAGGCTCGCCAGCCAATAGGCATATGAAAGTGGTGCAATAACATACGAACAGCTATCAGTAATTTTGCAGTGATACAGATTTCAGATGAAAGAGGGATGATAAAAAAAAATATATTCAGAAAGGGGGATTAGTGAAAACATATATTCAGAGAGAGAGAGATGAGATGAAAACAGATATTCAGAGAGAGGGATGAAATGAAAACAGATACTCAGAGAGAGGCGTTAGATGCAGTAAGGTAGGTTCAGACATTCAGAAGTGAGACAATTGTCATATAGATTATTGCAGAGAGTGTATATAGAACCTGGATGACCAGGATAACATTGTATTAAAAGTACTTGCAGCTGCGATGGCCAACGATGGCTTTAGATGATATTAAAAGAACGAGACGTATCATTTTTAGCAGTCATGAGGACAGTTGGATTTAATTATGAATTTGGCTTTAAAGACGAACAGATTTTCGCCTGTCATCTATCATCACACTGGACGTTAGAAGTGACAAATATAAAGTATACATTGTAAATAAACTAATTACAACTAATTATGTTAATAATGCCAAATGATAATATTGATAAATAATTTAGAAAAAATCCCTCCTTATTTTAGAGTGTTGAAATTGAATGTTTATTTGTAAAATTATATTATTTACAGATTGATGCCGACAGAGCATATGGTGGGTATTTGGTATGTATTATTCCATTTACACATTGGCACTCCAACCTACACTTGAATATATTTCGCAATGTATTCTTGGGAGGATTGGTCAGAATTAAAAGAACTATTAAAGAAGAAAATTTACGTATTGATTTTGATCAAGTATTTTTAAAGCAAGCATATATTCAAAAATATCCAGTTCCTTTTATGCTTAAAAATATAGATAATTTATACCGAAACAATTTAGCGTATGGTGTAAAGCTCAAGTCTTTTTTATATTCATTTAGAGAATGAAGGATCGCATCATGCATATGACAGGACCGCAGCACGATCATAAGATGCTGTATACATTTCACCGAGGTCAGCAATACAGATCGCTTGTATGGTAGTGAATTTACTCTCGTCCTCGGTTCATTCCTTTTTGAAGGTCTTGTGATAATTTTTATTGTCACTCCGGAGGTGGGCTTGAGCCAAAGCTGGCGACCATGAGTGCAGTGCCGCGGCATTTATGACGAACTCGTTGAAAACTGGGGCGTGAGGTCACAACCCCTTACCGCCATCAAGTAAGCTTTTTGCTAAGCCTTCCTTCCTTTTTTCACTTTTTATCCATTCCTTTTTTATGCATTATATGGTGTATAGTACCTCTTGCTGCTTTGCGCATAATTAATATAACACATATATTTCTGATAATCCACTTTCTTTATATTATATATTATATATATATATATATATATATATATTCGACTTAAAATATAAGACCTAGTTAAGTAAGACCTAGTTATGTAAGTATCATATTTATGGTCATGCTTTTCTTATGGACATACATGTCTTAGCCAGTAGAGGCTGACATTTAACTAATACTTCCTTTTCAATAAAATAATTTTTTTTCATCTTTCTTTGGAAGCAAGGAATGTAAGTTAAAAATAAAGTATAAAATTCAAATTATACCATAAAAAATGTTTCATATTACAATAATTATACTTTATTTAAAAAGTTAAAAGACGAAGATCTTCAAATCTATCGAAATGCTTAAAATGTCGTATAATAACCAGAATGAGCCAATAATTTAAATTTTTATTCGAAAATAAATTCAGGTTCAATTACTTCTGATACAATCCTTTTATTAATTCATATCTGGAACAATTTCAAATTAAATATTCCAAATATTAAGAATTATTTAGCTGTATGATAAGCCACTTTAAAACATGTCTGCGTGATGTGGAATGCAAATGAATTCTAGTAGAACGTAAGTATATTGGCATTGATATTCTATTAATATATTCACAGAACTTCGAAATATATAGAATGTTATGTAATTAAAAAATAATTATCATATAGTAATGCAATTTTAACATTTCTGTTTCTTAAATTTTCATAAAATGTATAAGTAAAACAAATAACAAAGAGTTAATAAATAAACCAAAATGTTAATAAAGGTACTTACGTATTATCGCAACCATGACAAAACGTAATTGATGTATCGTCCAATAAAGGTCCCGATCGATTCCAAGGACAACATGCAACAAAGTCATCTGTATGAGGACCCACGTTCGAGCGGGCTCGAACTGGTTGGGGGACGTACGCACCGCTGGGACTGTGTCGTCAGACAGGCCGGCTTCGCCGGACCAAGTCACAGAGCATACTAGACTCGCTTCTGGGACCGTCGCACGGCGCAAGGACCGTGACAACATGCAGCCAAGTGATCTGTATGAGGACCCACGTTCGAGCGGGCTCGAACTGGTTGAGAAAAACCCAGAAGCGAGTCTAGTATGCTCTGTGACTTGGTCCGGCGAAGCCGGCCTGTCTGATGACACAGTCCCAGCGGTGCGTACGTCCCTCAACCAGTTCGAGCCCGCTCGAACGTGGGTCCTCATACAGATCACTTTGTTGCATGTTGTCCTTGCAATCGATCGGGACCTTTATTGGACGATACATCAATTACGTTTTGTCATGGTTGCGATAATACGTAAGTACCTTAATAAAACTTTAGTTTAATATTTCATCTATTTTTCACTGGAATAAAAAAAGTTTTCATCTTAATGAATATTATATAATTGTCTATGGCTAGCTAGACGAGAATTATCATTGCTGAATGATATGTAAAATGGGTAGGTGTCTATATTTCCAACACTGACGCGGTGAAGTATTTTAATGTTTACACGATTAATGCTTTTGCAAGGAACCGAGATTCCCCTGGAACTGCGGATCGTGATATATAGTTCTATTTATTTTAATTTGCTGCTTATGGATTAAAAGCAGCATTCTGGATGTCTGTCCATCCTGTGACAACCAATTAAGCAAACAAAATCTCAATATATTATCAATTTTCTTTTAAAATATTTACGGCAGATAAAATCAAATTTTAAATACAAATTCACATGGTGTTATATAAGATTTGATTTTTCAGTGTCTACTTTACTGATTTACTACAAGAGATTAATATAATTTATAACCTATAAGCCCATAACATCCAAATATAGTCCAAGCAACCATAAAAAAACTTGAACGTGTAACCTGTAGTGGAGTCAATGAGATTTAAATATAATTTTGATGCAGTTTCGTGGAACATACTGCCGTCGATGAAATGAAATCTGATTATATTAGTAATTTTCTTTTAAAATATTTACAGCAGATAAAAAACTTATGCAAATTTACATGATGTCATATAAGGTTTGTTTTTCCCGTGCGTACTCTAGTGAATTACTACAACATATTATTGTGGCCTACAAGCCCATTCACACCCAAAAAAATCTAACCATTTGAACTATTTTTCAATTAATGAACAAGGAAAAAGAACGAAAACATTGTTTATTAAAGTACATCCTACTACTTAAGTTCGATGGGGCCTTTAAATTAATTAGACCAATAAAAATACTGGTATACAATTGTAAAGGAATGTTTAGCGATATTGTAGCATAACACTGACCAACTCTGGTCGCATTTTGATTATATCCGAGATGACTTCAGCAGGCAGCAATCTCGACCGATACGCAGGCAGTTCACGTGTAGTAACGATATGTACTGCGTTTGCTTAAATCGGAAAGATAGAAGTAAAAGTGAAAGTGGAATTTGCCGAAGCTCGACTTAGATTTAAAGTCTTTTTGTCCAATAAAATATTAACCAATTCAGTATCTGAAACACTTTTAAGAAGAAAATGAGTTTCACCATAAGTAAATGATTTACAATGAATCAAATAAAACTAAAATGGCTATACTCGACGTAATAGGGTTGCCACGGAGTTATATATCAAGTTATACAGTTTCTTGTTATAAATTTGCATTATTCTGACAGTCAATTGGTTGTTAATCATAATTTAATGCTGTAAAATATCATTAATTCAAAATAACACAATTTAGAGATTATAAAAAGCACAATTCAGAAATAAAAACTTTTAAAAAAGGATTTCATATATTTTTTCTGAAAATGCCTTTATGAAAATGCATTGATATTCGGCAGTTTTGTACGGGACATTTAACAATTTTTTTTTATTTTTTTATCATCTGTTGTTCTTTGCTGTAAAATTGTTCTTTTGTTTTTGAAGTGAAATAACTTGCAACATTATATGATACAGATCCAAACGTTGGGAAATATAATAGTTTTATTATTTCGGTAGTTTAAAAAGAGAATTAGGCAGCACAATTTAGAGACGAAACGTCATTTAAAGAAAATGATAAATTTTTCATAAAATCGTTTATATACAATAACTAATCCTAGTGTATGGTATAAATTCGCAAGCAAATATTAAAGTGAAATCTTTATTTTTTTCTTTACTTATAAAGTTTGCGTTGATGCAAATATTTTACTCTTACCAATGAAATACATACTGAAAAAAGAAGAAATATATGTTTTGGATCGAGCTCCTATTGAAGACAAAGGTGCAGAAAGTAAGTCAGTAGGTGCAGAACTAAACAACCTAGAACGAAACCAAATCTTTCCCAAAGTGATTGAAACTGAAAACGTGAGCAGGAATACCAAACCTTGGATAATCCTTATGACTAGGTTCATAATAAAACAAGATAGCTTACATTGATGACTAAAATAAGTAGTTGAAATCTTTAGCAATTTTCAGGTGCTAAACGTTCAGAAAATTGGTTACGTCTATTCATAAAGTAGCTGAATTGGCAACTCTGACTGTACATCACCGCAGTCCTGTCATAAGATTGTCAACTTGCTACATTCGTCGCATGACCGAAATATTGCAAATAACCTGCATAGTGCAAATAATTTGTATGTTACATGCATACCTGCACTAATTCATATTATAAGTTATGTGTATTTAAAAATGATTCTAATGAAAGGGAAAAGTACTCTCACAAGAACATTTATATAATAAAATACTTAAAATTACTTTATTTTTATTTTTAAGAATATTGCACCATAGGACATAGGAAAATATAATTATTGATATTTTCTCAAATAAATAGCAAATGCTTGATTTCATACTCACAGATCCCAAGTGGCGTTCCAAATCTACCCCATTATTGGACTGTTTTCCCACGTTTGATACTCTCGTTAGAATAAAATAACGATAATTGCAAAGGTAATATGCAAAAACTTCCTATGTTTTACAGTTTAGTACCTCAATAGCCTCCAACAAATTCGACCATCAAATTGTAAAATTTGGTCAGACCATATCACAAAGCCGGCATTGAAGTTCATAGATTTTAAAAATTATGAAACTTGATGTCAGGTGGCTGTTAGAGGTAAGAATTTGTCGGCCTCGATTGGGATTCACAAAATTGTGGCATATAGGAAGTTTTGTTGCTGTCGTCAGCATTGACTATTTCATGCTGTTTATTCATTAAAAGCGCAAAACTCGTCCATGGATTGCCGTTTCCTCAAAAGGAAGCTCGGTCATTAAAATATAAATTTCGTTTAGTTACAAATTTATGAGTTTAACCATATATTTTGGCTTCTCAAAAGTTGCAAATCAGTTGTGGATTTACCCTGATATTGATTGAATTCTGGTATCATACAGAGAAACAGAACATGAAGTCTTTTTGCGATATAACCTGTAAAAATCGTCAAAATCCGATATAACATACAAAATATGCTGAAATGTATAAAGAGGGAGATTACGCCTGTCAGCTAAAATTCATCCTTTTTTCACACTAAATTCAAAAACGTGTACATAAGTCGATAATCATAGAAACAGCACGAAATTATATATATTTGTGATAAAATGTAACCACAAATGACTTGTATGGGTGTAGGATTCAAAAGAAGAGGCATACTTCCCTCAGAGTCTTTATTTAACATACTCCGTCACTTCAACACTGATACATCAACTACGCTCTTTAGCGGATCTTTGCAGGCATTTTAACATGACATGATTACAGCTAAGTATTGGTAATAGGCATAAAGGTCTCTGTGCTAGGTGCCACAGAGATGTAAATAGATCAGCTCTGCCAAGTAACTCTCTCTCTCCCTCATTCCATCTGATCCTAAAATGCTCTGCACGAACTTTTATACTACAATTATCAAACCACTTATACTACTTGTTATACACATCACAGATACTTCTGAGGAGCATTTATCGGGCATCCCGAGACTTGATAGTGGAATGGTTTACATCATTATATTCAATTACTTCATATCGGAACTCCTTAGTCTGTCACCCTTCCTCGTTAGCAAGACACTTATCTCAGCTCCAATCCGATATTTACGTGATTACTGCCCCTATATGGTATGAATCCCATGATATGAAGAGTTTCTCGAGTATTAACCTCTTATTATCACTTACTGGCTAGGCTCTCCATTCCTTCAACAAGGTCTATCATTAAATTTTATGGTCTCTCTCTCGTGATAAGTACTTCCATTAGTTTTAAGAGCTAAGAATGTCGACTACGTCTTTGAAACTAAAAGCTTCTTTGATATAGAAATTTAAAATCTAAAAACATATGTATCATATATATATATATATATATATATATATATATACGTGTGTCTGTAAAGTTTAAAAGGAGATCCAGGTAAAAGGAGACTTCAGAAATGATCGTGTTATTGTGTATCCGGATTTTTTGTGCTACAGTTAGCGCATCTTCCTCTACTGGATCTTTGTGGCTACTGTGCTGAAATTTCCAGACATACAGATTATAGGACAAATGATTTTTTGTGTTTTATCTGCGCAGAAAGTGTTGGTGATTACGACTGTTTTCGCGTCATAGGAGTAACAGTGTCAGGATCTTCCTATGGTTTTCTAGAAGATAGGAAGGCAGCATTTTTTAAACTTTGAATATTGACATCTTCGAAAAAATTTTTATTTCAATTTTGCTAATCCTTATTCTGTGTGGAAAATAAACGCATTTACTATTTGCATTTACTATATACACGCACTTATTAATTATATATAAATGTTTGTAGTAAAATTATTAAAAAAAACTGAAGAATGAAATGCAGACGATTTATTTTTTAATTTATGTATATATCCCCAGTATTATTTCTATTCAATAAACTAAAACTCTTTTTCAACTAAATTCTTTTTTAATTATCTACCAAATTAAAGAAGATTAGAAATCATTCAATGAATCATCAGTCTGTTTAGTTCCAAACTGACGAATTAAGAACACGTAACTTCTTATGCATTAAGGTATTTTTAACCAATAACGAGCTTTTCTAATTAACAATGATTTATGCACTGTGTAATAAAAATACTGCATAAACTTCTCCGGATTTTAGACGGCGATATCCAAACTTGCCTGAAATTTTACGAACATTTAAAATTTTACGTACCTGAAATTTTACGTACGTATCGGACGATGAGGAGATTAAGAGCTACCGGTTCCGTTCATTCAAGACCTGGTCCTGGAATAAATCGTTTGTACACGGAGGACAAAGACCTAAAACTGAACATAATTGATGCTTGCAACAATATTAGTGGTTGGTGAAGAACTCCCAAATATTTACAGAATCATTATTAGAAGAGCTCAGTCATGTTGTTGTTGAGACCCAGACCGTCCGACCTACCAGAAATGTGTAAGGTAACTGTTTGGACGGCCGGGAAGTGCCACTCAATTTACACTGTAACCCCGGGGGGAGGCATCCACACGGACTGTACCTTCCTTTCCCTACTACCAACCTCTCGGAAGGACTTACGGACCCACATGTTTAACGTGATCGTACTCCGCATGAACACGGCGGCAGTTGTGGCAGCGTGCAAATCCAGCGCGCAAACCACCGAGCTACCGCACCCTAAATGTGCCAACAGCACGCGGTGTTCCCAGGTGGAGCTCAGTTATGTATTGGAATTAAAGGAAAACATTTTGAGAATGCCTTGCGAATTTTTTTTTTTTGTGTGTGAATTGTATTTCTAGTATTTGTAATGAAATTTGTCCCTTTATATCAGTGGGTTTCTATCAATGTATCATATTTTAATTATGTGCCCCAACTGCGTAGTGAGTACCATTGATTTATAAGATCTCTGTCGGTGTAATGCTTTATTTAGATGTATTTGTGATAAAAAAAATTGACATATAATAACGTATTTTTCATCTAAACAATTTCCATCGTCAATTTGTTTATGACCTCTATTTTCTCTGATGAAACAGCCTTTCACATGTTACGGAAAATTGGCTTAAGTCAGATTTTTCCCTTTATCATAATTCAGTTGATTTTAAAGATACAGATATGAGGGATTTTTTAATGATTTTGTTGTATTAAAACTAAAATTTTCTGATTGACCAAATTTGTCTAAGGGGATCGTATAAAAATTTAAGAAGTGTAACTTTTTGAAAATTAATGGGAGGACTATTTCATTAACGTGGTTTCATTTAATAAATTACTTTCAACATTTTTGCAATATTCATTGCCCTCTTATGTATCTCCAAGAGGTAATGAATTAAAGCGCGTTGCAATCTTTTGGGGAGACCCTGTACACCCTCTATGGAAAATTCCGAAAAATCTGGAATTCTCGTAAATTATTGTTATCGACTATTTTTGTTCGAACATTTCAAAACTCGTTCAGCAGTGAAAGTGGCTATTCGTGTGTATTTTATCTATTTTACGTGCTCTTAATTACTTAATTTCCATACAATATCCTTATCAATAAGTACAGTACAATATACTTTGAGCAAAGGATATGAAAAACTTGTGCAACGTATTAAACCACAAATAATACAATAATGCAGCTTACAGCTGTTTCGAAAATACGTTGGATCAGTGTAGAAGAAACAAAAAACCCGAAGTTCAAGAGGGAAATATAATTATGTTTAACTTTTCAACTAAGACATGAATGTTATTTAGGTTTGCTTTAGAAAAGAATAAAATTGTATTTCCTCTTTTATTACATATTATTAATAAATACAATTGATTGCCAAACTGTAGCTTCTCATTAAGAGTTTGATATTATTCACCAATATTGTACAAATGAAATTATCCCACAACACTAAATAAATACAATTATGATAAACAATTTTATTATAACCTTTTTAATATTTTCATACTTATTGTATCGATTTGGAAGTTTATATTATGCTACCAACTAGTTTTTAAAAAGCTTGTTTTGATGCGCAAGACGTGCTAACAGATAAGATATTTTTTTCCTGCTGTTGCTATTTATATTTTACGTATTTTTCAATATTAATTTAACGGTTACTGTAATAGGATTTTGTGTGTCGCATCCATTTAAGAATATAAATAAATGAATGAATACATATTTTGGTTATCGCATATGTTTCTTTATGGCTGCAAAATATAATACGGAAAAATGCGATGATGTACGTAAAAAAATGCCAAATTTCATAGAAATTTCTCTATTTCTATTTTTAGGGAAATTAAAATCATTACTTTCCACAAAGAATGTGATAACACGCAAACGGATCATAATTCCTGAAAATGATATCTATGACTTTTTTGTTAAAAGTACATAAAAAGAAATCATTCTTAAGTTGTGGACATATTAAATTTTTAGAATTGTTTTCCCGTATTAAAGGAAAACGTACATTTTTTTTTAACACGGTTCATAATAACATTTTGAAAATGATGCATTTGCTTTTAAGTGAAAGTTACTGCATTTAAAGGTGTTTAGGTCTGTGATAATTTGTAATATTATTATACAACAAAATCAATTCTCAAATATTTTTTCCCTTAAATGGAAAAGTCTTTCATCTGATTTGAGATCTCCGAAAATAGAAACTCCCGTTCATTGATTGAAATAATCGTATCCAGGTCCGTTTTTGATCTTAATCAAATAAGTTAAATATTATGCACCCGCAAATTTTTATGGGTCTCACCAGTGCTCGATGTTTTCTGCCTCTTTTTATACTTTAAATTTTTCACGGGATGGGGGTTAGAATACCCCTCTCGAGGGGTTTTACCACGGCTGAGAGGTGAGATTGAGTTCATTGGTTCTCATAGAGGATCACTAGCTCGTAATTTTCTTTCTGCCACTGCCGATATGGGTATTCCATGCTGACGAGTATAATGTGATACTAGAAAGTGTATGCAATTATGGACATTCAAAGGTAGATAGTCGTTTGTTATATTTACCTTTATAGTTGACAATGAACGTTCCCACCAAAATTACAATGAGGTTGCCAGTCTGACTACATACGGTTACCCTCAAAATCCTCCCAATGTTTTACAGTTTCCGGAAAAAAAGCAGTATAAAAAACCATTAATTAAGCGATTGAAATGCTATGGCGTCATATACAAATGTTTAGGTTATATACGACTTGAATTACAATTAAAACAAAGTTAAAATGTATGTTAATAGAAATGGAAGGATTTTGACGCTGGCAAACGAGAAAGACTTGTAAAGAGTCTTGCTGGTCCAACAGGAAATCGAACCCTGGATCTTCGAACTAGCCAGCCGAAGCTCTACCCCTGAGCTGAGATGGTGTTGCACTCTTTTATCGCCGAAGTGGACTCTGCTGATTCACAGAAAGCAAATTATCACTTACATGTTAATGAGAAAGCTGTTTAACAAGGCAGCTGCAGTGAAATATCATCATTTACGAATTTTTAAAGCCCAATTTGACATCACGGTTCAGATTGATAAAAGTAAACCTGAACTTATATTAACCCTTTTTTAACAAGGTATAATCAGAAAAAAAAGTTGAAGAAGTTATAGTCGAAAAAACAACGGTTTCTAGAGTTCCAATTGTTTACCTTCCAAATCACAGAAATCAGAAGCGTGCTTTACATTTTTGTAGTAAACGGTATTTTGTGCTGTCTGTGTTAAGCGGAAGGGCAGCTACAGATGTAGATTGTATAAACCTTCTTCAGCGAAACCTAGAAGTCGATGTTAGCAAGTCAATAGTTCGAAGATGCTTAACAGTTCACTGCATGATAGTAAAAAACATATTTTTAAAAACCTGCACTATCCAAACGCTATATAACTGAATTTCGCAGAAATATACCAGACGAATTGGAATGCTGCTGATTGGAAGAGAGTGATATTTTCAGACGAGACAAAAAGTAATCGTGTTGGATGTGAAAGATACATTTGAACTTGAGATAAGCCAGAAATACATTTTAATGATAAGTAAAAATATCAATAATTTATCTAGAAATATACTATTGATATGTATATGTACTCAAATTGAGAATTTCGAATTTGTTAGTCTCTATAGTTACTGTGTTTGTAATTGTAGATTTCTTTAAATGTGGTATTAATTAGTTGCATTCTATAATAGTTTCAATATTTAATACGCATTGGGATAACTTTGGAAGTCACTCTAAAATGATAATATAAAGTTCGTTATTAATGACTTAAAGAGAGTCACATGGAACAGCTGCCCAAATGGAAATTTCTTCAGGCTGATTCAAAGTCACGTTACGCAATGTGCTTACGATCCAACTAATGTTGAAAAACGACTAATCATATTCATAAGCCATGTTGGTCAAAGCCCATGTCATCATCAAAGTTGGCGGAACTGATGAAGTTCGCTTAAAATTCATGAGTTTAAGATGAGAAGAAGCGACAGAGTAAGCGATGGATCGAGATGCAAAGTAGAAGAGATAATGAATCATCTCAAATCTTAAGCCCCACACCGGTCCATGGGTGGTGTTATCTGCAGTAGAAGCAAAATCCTCACATTGTCAACACCATATTACCATAACCATTAAAAATTCCTAATGAATTTTGAATTGCAAATGAAAGGCATTTGCTTACATATTTTCGCAAACAATTTTTCGCAAAAAAAATTCGCAAAAATCTTAACACCGAGAATCAACTTTTCCCTCGGAAATTTGTGAGAAAAAATGCTATTGTTCAATGCATGGGAAGGAATCAATGGCAACGACTTTTATATCATCGGGTAAAAAGCATATTACCATAACCATTAAAAATTCCTAATGAATTTTGAATTGCAAATGAAACGCATTTGCTTACATATTTTCGCGAAAGTTTCCATTTAATGCAACTTTTTAGTTTACTGTAATATATTCGAATTTTATTCCGAACACATTGTTGCCATCACAATCCTACTTTGATCCCCAATCCAATTAAATCTGAACACCGAGAATCAACTTTCCCTCGGAAAATTGTGAGAAAAAATGCTATTATTCAATGCATTGGATGGAATCAATGGCAAAGACTTATATCCTCGAAAAAAAAAAGCCAGATAACGAACTTATGTAGACTATCATTAGGAACTAAATCACCAGTAGTAACATTACTTCTTACTTCAATGTTTGTGTTATTGAATGGCGATGTTGAAAATATTTATGTTATGATAATATGTTAAATAATAAAAGCAAAATTTGTATAGACGAACCTAATTGAAATAATTCTAGAAGTACTCGATTGGTTTCGAGAAACTTTTTTTCTTTAAGGAAATGAAGTTGAATATTCTGGTATAAATTTCATTGTTAGACACCTTAGCGTGGAACTGGAATTAGTAACTTTTGGTCGTCTGATAACCATGTATCAATATTTATGACTGAAACATGGCAGCGACTCAAATAGTAAAATGTCCAAACATACGTTATTTCTAAACAGTTCGTCCGATTTGTTGATTTTTGACTCAAGACCAATGCTGTTGACGAAGAAGACGCGAAACACTGCTATGGGAAAGATGATATGAGACACAGAATGCAAAAGTAGTGTAAATTTTGGCTATCTGCAGATGTGCGTGCGCGTATATGTCTCTTTATACCTGTTAATAATTTGTAAACAAATTCTTTTTTTTTATAAATAATAAAAAAACAGCATCAATGTTTTGAAAAAAATGCGATGGAAACGGCTGAGAGGGACCGATTGTAATATTTAAACCTTAATAGTCAATCTCTATTGGTCGCCACAGTGGATCTTTAGTTAGCATTTTGTATCTAACAATTTGGGGCTTCGTCCCTCCAGAGGACGAGGCTGGTAAAAATATATTATATCTAAAGAACTAACAATGTATTATTCAGTATATGCAATCTACATATTTTCACTGGTATGTTGATATACATATGATATATATTGATCAGACAAACTTGTATATAAAAATTCTTATTATGTAGTTTGTTAAAAGACAAAATTATTTTCAAGTAAATACTACACTCATCATCCAAAAAAGGTGCCATAAAATATGTTTTTAGAATATTTTAAAGTACATACTTGGCATCATAAACTGATCATTTTTATTGCATTTAGGATGATTCATGCTAACTAGTTCAAATTAAGAACAAAACCAGAGCATGAATCAAATTGGGAGTAATGGGGACGAAACCCCAATTTTAGAAACGCTTCTTATAAGCATAAACACTATAAAATAATAATATATTTCGAATTGAAAATGAAGCGCTTTTGAATATATATTTTCGTCGGAATTTTCATATATTCCAGCTCTTTAGTTTCTGCGGAATATTTGAATTAATTTTATTTCAAACAAGTTGCCGTCATCACAAATCTATTTTTATCCGAAATCCAATTCTATCTGATTGTCAAAAAACTACGTATCTCTCAAGAAAATTGCGAGAAAAAACTCGTCTTCAATGCGCTAAATGGAATCAATGGAAAATACTTTTATCTTACTCAGAAAAATCCAAATAATGAAGCGATGTAAACTAATTAGGAACTAATTTATCAGTAATCACATTACTTTGTGTTTGAATGTTTACGTTATTAAATGAAGATGGTGGAAAGAGTTCTTTTATGATAATCTAATAAATAAAAGGGAAAAATCGTAGATGTGGGCAAATAACACTCGTCGCTACTTCGAATAATAAATTCGAATATTAATCATGCTCAAATACCCCGAATAGTTATTTTAAATTGTTGAAAAATAAAATTTACATTTATTAAATATTATTTATTATTAGTAAATACATAATAAACCAAATAAAAAGTAAAAAAGTGTAATAAAACCATATTAATTGAGAAATAACATCTTTTATTTCAAATTTTAATTATTTTACAGTAGCCTTTGATTTTAGGTATTCTTATCTACTATAATAAATAATTATAAAATCATTATCACTTATTTTGAATTTGTATTAGGACAAAAAAAGCATTTGAACATGTTTCTAGTGTGCTTCCTATTTTTTTTTTTATTTTGTAGTACACTAAACTAGGGGGACTGGAGGGCCGTGTTGCCAGCGCCATGATTAAAAACTTCAAAAATAATTACTTATGGCAGCGAGGATGCGGGCAGTTTTCTTCCCTCAGTAGTCGAAAATGTATTGAATTCGTAGAAACAAACTTTCTTTTTGGAATTACTTCTTCTGGAGAATCTCAACTTTTAATTCCAGAAAATTCTATTAATCATCGGGCGATAATCGAGGCGATAATCGGGCGATAATCGTCATACAGAGACAGAAGCTAAAGGATCCGGTCTTTCCATTGATTTTTCTTTAGCTCAGAGAAAGTTTTATATGTAGTTTTATTAAGAGAAACGTTTTTTAATCTTGTCAGGCTTTCCATAAGACTCCTGATGATTTAGAAGACTGAATTTTTACATAATTATACTAACTTAAGGTGATTGTATTTCCAACGACCCATTATGGGTAGGAAATTACAGGCATTTTTTCGTGAAATCTTACCAGACCCCTAATCAGTCCTCTACCTCCTGGTGACGTAGAGAGATGAATATTTGCCCACCACTTACAGTTTCAATCACTGGATCAAACCTAACGCCATTATTTATCTGGGCCAATTTTCTATTGAAATGACAATTTCCAACTCTATGTACCATACATTGTTGAACAAGTAAAATACATTAAAAACGTCGCAATTGAATTTTTTTTACAGTATCAGTTTCTCTGTCTTAGACAGAGTGAAATGCTAGTTCTATTATAAGTATGATTCTCCTACACCTTCGCGCTGGACTAGAACTCATATAATAAAAGAACAATAAGAACTAACATAATATTTTCCCTGCAATAACATCAAAAATTACTAAATGAGCCTTATTCCTATGATAGCGACTCAGATGGTGGAATATTCGACCTCTCATTCCTCTAAAACGCTTGATCCATATTGATGATATTTTAACATAATTATATGTCATTGAGATGAAAACGTAATAAAAAAAGAATTTTGAATCCATAAAGTGGTTGCAATTGATTAAAAGATATGTCATGTTATTTCTATATGGCATGTTTGTTCTCTTAGAAATACACGTGCAACCAATAGAAAGAAAGCAACGCGCTTCTTTGTTTTTACGTCATAATTTATATTGCTACTTTCAAGTCCATTTCCTGATATAAATTGCACTTTCAACTAGTAAGTGCCAAGGGTTTTTTTAATGTGCAGTAGCTGATAATTTATGCAGTACTAAATTAATTTGTTAAAAAAAATATTGAAATTGGTGCAGTGTAAAGAAACAGGTTTTTATAAATTGTTTTTCAGTGTTTCTGTAGGGATTTAGCGGATACATTTTTTTTTTCATAATAAATAATTTTAATTATTCTATTCTTTCTTTTTTTGACAAAATAATTTCCGTCGAAATATTTTTCTTGTCATTAAAGTACTTTTATTTAGTAGAAGTACACAATATGTTTTGTGTGTATGACTAAATAATCCATACTCGAAAAGTAAAAATAGCCGTGACATATATGTATAAATATTTCCTCATTCAATTTTTTACGCATTATACAATGCTGTTAAACATATAAAATTCTGAGTAAAATTTTCTATAAAAATAGTTTTACTTCCGTTGTAATATATTTCTGTTATATTTATGCATTGCATTTTGTAACAGTTACGTATTTCATCAAGTATCTATATTTGCTCATTTTTAAACTAATTTTAATAAATTTTAATTATGGTTATCTAAGCATCATCCTTTTTTGAAGGCGCTAGCTAGACAATTGGAAATTTAATTTCATGGGCAAATAATATCTGAAATGCATAATTTAGGATATTTTATAAAATTCAAAAATTGCATATTTTGAGTATTGAAATTTCCAATATTTTAGTCTGAGAAGCCCCACGAAATTTATATGTTACTAATAGTGCCTGTTAGTCAATTACGGAATTTTCCTTGCGTATGTCTGTTTATAAATGTTTATATTTTGTAGATGAACTATTTCTTTGTAGTAAAAAGATCGTCGAAATTGTGAAAAAAAGAAAAAAATTTATTAAGTGATTGAATGCTATATATATATATATATATATATATATATATATATATATATATATATATATATATATATATATATATATATATATATATATATATATATATATATATATATATATATATATATATTTGAAAAGTCCTTTTTATATGACCGCAGCGAGTTTAGGGTTATGTAGTCCAGTATTTAAGGTTTTAGAAAAATTGAAGTTTTTATTGCTTTTTTGCTTTTTAAAATATTCACTCTTATCATCAATACATTTTTTCATTCGAATAAACTAATGTTCAAAACAATTATGAAATTCAGAAGTTTGTTTGCAGAAACATGTGATTTATAAGCTTCAATTGCTTCTCCTGGGCTGTTAATTCGTTGACCACGCATTTTATATTTGATGGTAGATAACAGGAAAAAATCAATGTATGCTAAATCAGGCGAATAAGGACAATGACTCATAAAATAAATGTTTTCATGTTTCAACTAATTCATAGTTTGAAATGCTGTGTGTGAGTTTGCATTGTCATGATGAAAAATCTTGCGACGATTGGCATTATTTTTTCTGACATGAGCAACTATTTCTAGTAAACAAATTGTTGCATGGCGATCAGCATTTACTGTTCTACACTCCTCTAAACCAATGGATGCAACATGGCCGGATTTACCAAAAACCGAAGCAATTATTTTCATGGAAACACTTCCTGTACGAACAACTTTTCCTGGATTTGGTTCATTTTAAATCAGCCGAAAAGTAAATTTTTTTTTTGTTTCAGATTCATAGGAATAAATACACAAGATTGGATATTGTATCCAATACCTGCAATAGCATCAAGAAAATTTGGTAGTACTGGCCCAAGGATTTTGAAAAGCGCCATAAGCCGGAAAGTCTATAAAGTGGTATCTGTAAAGGGTTATTATTTATTTAAGATTAACTGTATTAAAGAAATATTGTCACTCTATAAAAGAAGATTAACTCTCTATACAAAACAAATTGTCTTTTTGTGTAACATACAGAAAAATAAATTAATAAAATTTCATGTTATGTCTTCTTGTGAATAATTATCACTCGGTGTAGTTGACTTATCAGCTGAATTATGTTATATAATGAAAATAGTGTAGCAGTAAGGTTACAATATTATGAGAGGGACTCGGTTAGGGCACTGTTGCCATTTTCTATCTTTTTGAGATATCCATGATTGTTTATTTTCAAATATAATAAGTTGTAGCTCAAACATATCTATTTCACAAATTAATCGAACTCCTAATTCATCGTAGATGGTTCTTAGAATGAGGATGATGTCATTGATTCTTGAGACGCCTTTCGAAACAAATCTGCTCATTATATTATATATTTAAAAGTATTTAGTTTTCTTTGACACACTTTTTCAGCAAATGATTTAAATTTGTAGAAGCTAATTATTCAATTTGGATTCAAAAATTGTACGCTTATAGAATGAATTGTAAACGTTGTCGAACAAAAATTACGGACGGGAAAGAGCCATAAGTGTGAAACCTATCCATAGATGCACTTTTTCGCAATGGGAGTGCATTAGAAGTTGTTGGAAACGTCCCCTACAAGCAATTTTTTTTTATTTGAGAAATTATCAATCATTGAATATAATATTTATTTTTGTCTTCTAATGTAACCTCTAGAAAAAATAAAATAAATAAGTATATTTAAAAATAATTATTTCTTTAAGCATTCTTTAGCAGGAGGGTGACACTCATTTGCCACGAATGCCATCTGTGACGTCAGATGGAGTGAACTTGCAGAACGCTTTCGACCGCCGCCTAAGAGTGCCAGCGAAATATTTTATTATTTCTATTTCAATCTGATACAACGTGGTCCTTGTTGATCTTTTGTTGTTTCTTACCTATCTTTTTACGTAAACTTTGGCATAAACTTTCTTGAAACATTAGTTTAGTTCATGAAGTTACATTATGTAGGATTTTTAAATCTTAAAAAACGAAAGTACAGTATAATATTTATTAATTTCATTTTACAGCAAGTTATTTGTATCTTTATATATTTTCTAATGACGTTCTTGTAATTTTTGAAAAATGTAACGGGATTTAATCTCGCACATTTTATATTAATTAAATTTTATTACATTACATTTTATTAATTAAATTTTATTATATTAAAAAAATGGGGGGGGGGGTACGATTTAAGAAATTTAACAGACGCTTGCTCGTATATCTTTCATCATGAATGAAACTACTATAATACCTTTACTTTATTTTTCTGAAAGTATATCATAGTATGTGTGTTAAACGATTAGTTTCTATATTTTTATATGTTTGCATTGAATTTCCATTTGATATAAATTCTGCTTTGATCTAAAATACAATAAAATCAAGTGGTTAGCAATAATATAAGTTCTTCACTATAAAAGAATCACTTAAATCGTTTACTAGTTAGGCATAAGTACATCCCTCTCCCCCCCCCCCCTAAAAAGACATAAAACTCTTAGTGCTAGCGTTTTAGATATTGTTTTGATTTAATCTCGCACATTTTATATTAATTAAATTTTATTACATAACATTTTAATAATTAAATTTTATTACATTCAAAAATGGAGGGGGGGGGGTACGATTTAAGAAAATAAACAGCTTGCTCGTATATTTTTCATCATGAATTAATGTACTATAATACAGTTAATTTATTATTCTGAAAGTATATCATAGCGTGTGTGTTAAATGAATAGTTTCTATATTTTTATATGTTTACATTGAATTTCGATTTGATATAAATTCTGTTTTTGATCTAAAAACAAGAAAGATCAATCATGCTTACAGCATTGATTATGAAGCACTTTCCAACTTCAATGCAATTTTATTTAAACATGTCTAAAATGCAATACATTCCTCGGTAATATTTTAAAACTTATCACAATGCTACATTAATTTATTATATTTGAAAACTTAAACCTTCATCGAAAAAATGAACTTCATTCAAATGACGGCATTGAAATATAGATAACCTGGTTTAAACATCTCTAAAATGTGATATATTCCTCGGTAATAATTTTAGAATTATCATAATATTACGATCATTTATTATATTTGAAAACTGCATTGAAAACAACTGAAATTCATTCAAATGACGTCATAGAAAAAATAACACCCCTGGCTCTCTCTATAAAAACATTTCATTCATAAATAATTTCCCATTCATGTCATTCATCACAATACTTCAATAATTTATTTTATTTAAAAATTAAGACCATGGAGCTACTATAGTAATTAAACTCTATGCGTAAAACGTCATCGAAAAAAATCGTCCTTCTCATTTTAAAATCAGTGAATATTTCATTCATATCATCTATGCAGACTCCATGAATTAAATGATTTTGTGTTAAAGAAATACAGCAATTGTAATACAACTCATTCTACATATTTTGCTGTTTACATTTTACATAGGTGAAAAATAGGCTTTGTAGAAATAATCAAATTTGGATGAGCATTTGAACTCAAATATATTGTAATTGCATTGTTTCAGTATGTAGATGCATAGAATTTAAGTAAAAATAAAGTAGTTTTAGGACGGATACAACACTCAATATGAATGAAAAAGAACTTTAAAAATCACGATTTTGAGACAAGATGGATGCCATATATCATTTTGAAGTGGGTCACGTGATATTTCCATATCATGGTTACTTGATCGCTTCATATAAGAGGTTTTATCATTATTTTAATTTTTATTTAAGAAACTACTGAATATATTTCGCTGAATTTTTTTATATATTTTATGGAACAATTTGAATATTACCTAAAATTTTCTAAGCAATTTGTGAATTTTAAATCCGCCTAAAAAATGTTTGAAAAATTAGGTCGCATAGGGCTCAATGTATTTCATTTTTTTGAATCCGGGTTCAATCCAAAACTAATTGGGTGATATTATTCATGTATATTCCCATAGGTCCTACAGACCGTCTGAACAACATACTACTATTTCATTTTGATTAAGTCATTTTTACGGCAGTTATCGTGCTCACGGACAGACAGACAGACAGACAGACAGACAGAATAAACAAAGTCATAAACACTTTTCAACTTTGTTGTAAAGTGTTAAAAACTAATAAAATCAAGTGTTTAGTTAGTTCTTCATTATAAAAGCATCAATTAAATTGTTTACTAGTTAGGCATAAGTACATCCCTTCCCCCCCCCCCAAAAAAAAAAGACATAAAACTCTTAGTGGTAGCGTTTTTAACACTTTACAACAAAGTTGAAAAGTGTTTATGACTTTGTTCATTCTGTCTGTCTGTCTGTCCGTTAACACGATAACTGTCGTAAAAATGACTTAATCAAAATGAAATTTTAGGATGTTGTTCAGACGGTCTGTAGAACCTATGGGAATATAAATGAATAATATCACCCAATTAGTTTTGCATTGAACCCGGGTCGAAAAAATGAAATACATTCAGCTCTATGGGACCTAATTTTTCAAACATTTTTTAAGCAAATTTCAAATTCACAAATTGCTTCAAAAATTTTAGGTAATATTTAAATTGTTCCATAAAATATATAAAAAAAAATCCGCGAAATATATTCTGTAGTTTTTTAAATAAAAATTAAAATAATAATTACACCTCTTATATGAAACGATCACGTGACCATGATATGAAACGATCACATGACTCACTTCAAAATGATATATGGCATCCATCTTGTTTCAAAATCGTGATTTTTTTAAGTTCTTTTTAATTCATATTGAGTGTTGTATCCGTCCTAGAACTACTTTATTTTTGCTTAAATTATGTGCATCTACATATTGAAACAACGCAATGACAATATATTTGAGTTTAAATGCTCATCTAAATTTGATTATTTCTACAACTAAGCCTATTTTTCACCTATATAAGATGTAAACAGCAAAATATATAGAATGAGTTGTATTAGAATTCCTGTATTTTTTTAATACAAAATAATTTAGTCCATGGAGTCTGCATGGCTGATATGAATGGAATATTAATTGATTTCATAAAGAGAAGGACGATTTTTTTTGATGAAGTTTCAAGAAATAGAGTTTAATTTTTTGTAGCTTCATGGTCTTAAACAAAATGTTTAAATAATATAAATTATTATAGTATTGTGATGAATGAAATGAATGGGAGAAAGTTATGAATGAAATCCTGTTTTTATAGAGAGATCCAGGCGTGTTATTTTTTCTATGACATCATTTGAATTAATTTCAGTTGTTTTCGATGAAGTTTTCAAATATAATAAATTATCGTAGTATTATGATAATTCTAAAACTATTACCGAGGAATGTATAACATTTTAGAGATGTTTAAACCAGGCAATTTATATTTCAATGCCGTCATTTGAATGAAGTTCATTTTTTTAGATGAAGGTTTAAGTTTTCAAATATAATAAATTAATGCAGTATTGAGATAAGTTTCAAAATATTACCGAGTAATGTATTGCATTTTAGACTTGTTTAAATAAAATTGCGTTGAAGTTGGAAAGTGCTTCATAATCAATGCTTTAAGCATGATTGATCTTTCTTGTTTAACACTTTACAACATAGTAGAAAAGTGTTTATGACTTTGTTCATTCTGTCTGTCTGTCTGTCCGTTAGCACGATAACTGCCGTAAAAATGACTTTATCAAAATGAAATTTTAGTATGTTTTTCAGACGGTCTGTGGGACCTATGGGAATATAAATAAATAATATCACCCAATTAGTTTTTATTGAACCCTGGTTGAAAATATGAAATACATTGAACCCTATGGGACCTAATTTTCAACATTTATAAAGCACATTTAAAATTCACAAATTGCTTCGATATTTTTAGGAAATATTCATATTATCCGTAAAATATATAAAATAATTTTCAGTAAAATATGTTAGGTAGTTTTTTAATTAAAAATTATTTAATATAGGGAGAAAAACAAATTCAATTAAATTCTAACTTTTGAAATAGCCTCCAGAAAGAAAAAATATATATATTATATAATAAATATCTTTCCAAGTGTATAATTATTTTGTATATGAGGGCGGATTCACATTTTAAAATAAAATTGGTAGATAACAATTTTTCAATTTTTTTTTAATTTTATATAACTCTTCATGATATACTTATTTGATAGCATTTTTAGTGGACTTTCCAACGTCCTAGAGAGTTAAAATTTGGCACACAGCTTAAATTTGTAGAACATTTTATTTTACAAAAATTTATTGGATTTTTAAATATAGATCCTACATTTTTTTCGAAATGGCGTGCAAATAATCCCCTTTCACTTCTATAAATCATTGTTGTGTTAAAAATTGTGATGTGAACAGCACATGTGTTTCACTGCAGACTCATATTCACGTTCTCTTTATTTCTTCAATAATAATTTGAGCTTATCTGCACAAAATAACAGCCATAAGTATTTTATATGACTTTGAATTTGCACGTTAAACTTAAATTTGGTACTCATTTGATAGATGGACTTATTGTCAAAGGTGGCATAGCGAAAACGCAAACAAACTAAAATATCTCAAGAACGGCTAGCCCTAGAGTAATGGGGTTAGTCTTATTCTTTTTGTTGTTAAAAAATCATGTATAAAATAGGAATTTAATTCTAATAATTCAGCACACGAATTCTTTTATTTTTATATTTAACGATTTTTGTGGGCCATTTCGCAAAAACAGCCCGTTCCTTTTCCCGAATCGTACTAGAATAACCTACAAGTGATTTATATAACAAATTTTGTTAAATTTGTATATAATTCACTTGTAGGTTATTGTATTATTATACACCAAATTGTGTTATATTTGGTCCATTAGTTTTTAGCTAGAGTGGATAAAGGCAATTTCTGCCGCCCATTTCGCAAAGAAGGCAGATTCTTTATTACGAATCGCACTATAATCAAATAAACATCAGGGTTTCCCACAAAAAACTTGCCTACCAAATTTGATTAAATTCGGTCCATTAGTTTTTCAGTTAGAGTGGATGCAATATCCTCACAGACACACAGAAACACACACAGATACACCCTTACATACACAGATGTCTTCCTAAAAATAGTTTTTTCGTGTTTTAGAAGTCCCAAAACGTGTAGATCCTTCGAAAATTCGAGTTCCGATCTTCGGCACGATTCCAATACTTTGAATACATACACACGCACACATATATATTATCTGTGTATCTGTGTATTATCTGTGTATCTAAATTCCGTGTCTACGCAATTACAATAGTTGTGATTTTAAATGATCCCTAAACTTTTATTATTTCTTCAACGAAGCCTAATATTGACTTATGCAGAATGCAAATATCTCAAGCGATTGTAAGGTGAGTTACATAAGAATTGCTGAATTTTTTTCACACAAAATTATTTAGCTCTGGAGTCTGGAATACAAGCTATATGAAAGAAATATTCATTGATTTTGCATAGAGAATCATATGATTTATATTTCGATAAAGTTTTAAATATTTAAGTATAATAAATTACTGTGGTACTGTGATAATGTAAAAGATATCACCACTGAATGTATCACATTTTAGAGATTTTTAAATGAAATTGCATTTCAGTTGGAAAGTGTTTCATAATCAATGCTTATGCATGATTGATCTTTCTTGTAATAATTGTTTTGATTTAATCTCGCACATTTTATATTCATTAAATTTTATTACATTACATTTTATTATTTAAATTTTATTACATTAAAAAAATGGGGGGAGGGTGCGAATTAAGAAAATAAATAGCTTGCTCATATATTTTTCATCATGAATCAATATACTATAATACATTTAATTTATTATTCTGAAAGTATATCATAGTGTGTGTGTTAAACGATTAGTTTCTATATTTTTATATGTTTACATTGAATTTCGATTTGATATAAATTCTGTTTTTGATTTAAAAAACACTAATAAAATCAAGTGTTTATCATTAATATAAGTTCTTCACTATAAAACATCACTTAAATCGTTTACTAGTTAAACATAAGTACATCCCTCTCCCCCCTCCCCCCTAAAAAGGCATAAAACTCTTAGTGTTAGCGTTTTAATTATTGTTTTGATTTAACCTCGCACGTTTTATATTAATTGAATTTTATTACATTACATTTTATTAATTAATTTTATTACATTCAAAAAATGGGGGGGGGGGTACGATTTAAAAAAATAAACAGCTTGCTCGTATATTTTCCCTCATAATCAATACAATACATGAATCAATATAATACATTTAATTTATTATTCTGAAAGTATATCATAGTGTGTGTGTTAAACGATTAGTTTCTATATTTTTATATGTTTACATTAAATTTCGATTTGATATAAATTCTCTTTTTGATCTAAAAAAAACTAATAAAATCAAGTGTTTAGCAATAATATAAGTTCTTCACTATAAAAGCATGACTTAATTCGTTTACTAGTTAGGCATAAGTACATCCCTCCCTCCCCCCCCCTAAAAAGACATCAAATTCTTAGTGTTAGCGTTTTAATTATTGTTTTGATTTCCAATTATTAGAGATAACATAATCGAAAATAACTTTATGCATTTAGAAAGAAATTACGCGATGTTTATTTGTGTATAATGAAAATTTTAGAATGATTGCTTGTTTAGAAAACTTTCGGAACATATTTCTGTAAATTCGTATATTTGAAACAAAATTCATTAAAAATATGATCGCCTCCTGTGATAACATTGACTGGTTTCAAAAAGCGAAACGAAACTTTCAGATGATTTATATTTTTCAGAAAGGAAAATACAATTTTATTATGTATGTACCCTTCCAAAAAAACCCTGTATTGCATATTTAAGTTGTGTTCAAGTAAAATTAATGTTATTTGAGTATTTATTTCATATTTTAAATTTAAAAAAATGATTAAATTAATTTTGTTAGCATACTTTAACATTGGAGTCTACCGGGCCGTTCCTGACATTTAACTCCAATTGACGTTGCGTCTTTAGGTACTCTCATTGGCTAGAGCTGAAGTGGCGAAACCTTACAGATAATAACCTTGTTGTTTAGTCTCATTACGTCATTATATTTTATAAATACACATGACTTACGATCAGCAGGTCATGAAATGAAACTTTTAAAGCAGTTAGTTTACAGGTGGGAGCACTAATGTCCATTTTTATCTTTATGTGATAGATTTACCCCATTTTGGGGTTATTTAGTTATGAATCCACCAACGCTTAGCTCGAATATACCTCTCACAGAAGCTAATCGAACTCCTAATATTTATAACAGTGTTTCTCACACATTTTTGATTTGAGGAACATATTTTGGTAATGAGTGAACATTACGTTATAAGCGTACTGGCTGTCAGAAATACTCTGAAGAAGGTGGTGCCAGTCAGCTGGTTTGTGTTAGCTCGGCCGAACCGGTTATTAAAAATATCTAGGTTAGGCAAAACGATTGTTAAAAGTTTTCGTGGAAATGTGTACAAACCAAAGCTCGTGAGACGATACGCCTCGGCAAGATTTCTTTACAATTCGAATGAGTTTAAAAGTTTGGAATATTAAGTTAGTTTAAATGTGGAAATATTAAATTAATCATTCAACCCTCTCAGGAATTTGATGCTGAATCTATATCAATCATTATCAAAGCTCTATCTATAGCTGATTCCGAAAAATAGAGTTTGCTAGAAAATTGTGAGTTTTATAATCAGAAGTGACATCTCCAAAACCAGAAGTGGAGATTCATAGTCTATCTCCCTACTCTTTCCGGAAATAGAGGTTGGATCCATATCAGTCATTATCTGATCGCTCTTTATAGCCAATCCTGAGAAATATATATTTCAGTAAGAATTTTCATGCTGGAATTGGAAAAGGAACTGGATGTGAAATGTGTGAAATTTCTTTGTGAACCACCTTATTTCCTCCAGAATTTGATTCTCAATCCATATGTTATCATATAAACTCTATTTATAGCCACTCTTGAAATATGGTTATTTCAAAGAAAATGAAAATTTTTTAAACCAAAATAATAAAATCACTCGAAAAATAACTAGAAATTGAATTCTCATTGAACCCCCCTTTCTTATCCAAAATTTGATAATGAACTCATGTCAGTCATCATTAAAGCTCTATTACAGATTCTGGGGGAAAATTCTTCAAATGAAATGTTTCTCTCTACAATAAAAAATACTATGTGCATCGGCCGCCGACAACCAAATATTTTGTAATTTAATATGATAATTTAGAATACATTGATATGTATCGCCTCCGAATTTGGTTACAACAGGATGGAAATATCTATTTCCTATACAATCTTGAAGTGAAAAAATTTTTGCACTATTTTTGCATGAAAAGTTTATTTTCTTTATTGTATCTTCAAATTCTAAAATTTCTCTTTTGAAACCGCTGTCGCCGTCTTAAAAGAATTAATACTTAAATTAAATATTTAAATATTATTGTTGAAAACGCGGATACCATTTCAAAAGCAGTAATATGTAAAGAATCAAATCTCTAAATCAATCTCTAAAAACGCAGTGTCAGTGTGTCAGTGCACCAAATGCAACCTCGAGGGCTGAAAAAACCTATGTATACCAATTCGACTAAGATGAATTAAAATCCGAAACCCGTTTTTCAAATTAACTCTTGAATATCGACAAATAACTTCTTAAAGTTTGGCATGTTTTGCTGTTTTTGTGTTTATAATCTGAATGGCGTTGCCACAACAGAATGCAATTGCATGACTATGAGACTTTAATGCCTGAAGAAATAAAATCAACTGTATTCAGCTCATGGAGTTAGAGATGAGACCACTGCCATGATTCAGCTGAAGAGGAAAGTTAATATCGAGAATTCATCCCAATTTAAAAATTCAGAATATGAATATTTGAAACATGAAGTTAGAGATATTTACTTCCTGCTTTATCTTCAAATTCACGTTTTAAACATTATGCAATTAATGAACATTTTATAGGTAGATTGATTGAAGCTGAATAGCATGACTCAAAGTTAGAAAGAGTTAGTACTTTTTTCCCTTGGTATGGCTAGAAATTGAAAACTTGATAAAAAGTTTGAGGTATTAAACTTTATTTTGTTAAAGGGTATAGGGGGTGGGCGTAAATTAATTGCATTGTATTAGGGTTTAGAATAGTATGTATGTTTTGATAAGGAGCCTTTTAAGAAATAGTAATTTTGAATAGAAGGACTGCATGATACGCATGTGTCTATGGATATTAGGAAAATATGGGAAGGTCGACAGGAATTGATCGCCGCCGGTTCTTGTTTCACATGTTCTCATTCTAGACGTCCCAAAACGCCGTCATCCGATCAAATCTCGAGTTTCGATTTTCGACCATATTATTCGATACTATTTTGATCGCCACAAAATACTTTCTATATACATTACCATGCATTGTAAGAGACATAAATAATCTGGCGAACTTCCAGTGGGTGTTTAATAGAAAACTTGACAACCTACAACATTCATCTTTAGACAACTTCCGCTTCAAAATGCATGATGGACTCGTTTTGAAAATCCGAATTTCATAATAAAATTTGTAACGATTCATTGACGCCACATGCGACGGGAAAGAAGATAAACTTCAAATATGTGAACGCATATTCGATATGAAAGAAGGGAAAGAAATTGCATCGTTCGGTTGTAAATTTTACTTAAATTTGAAAAAAAAAAACTTAATTTAGCTATGCATTAAATATCTTTATTATTTTACATATGGGTTGTTTCCCATAAGGACGGATCTATAAATATAAAATTAAAAGTCTGTTTGCTTGTTTCATACTTTATTTATTCCACATGCAAATCTAGAGTTTTGGACGGATTTATTTGGAATCTGTTATGGTCATTCTCTACTATCATTATGACCTTTCTGTATTGTCATTCTCTACTACCTATGTCCATTCTCTTATGAGTAATCTTGTGCATGTTTCGTGTTTCTATAGGTTAATGTTTGTCGAAAAGTTCATAACAAGAAAGATCAATCATGCATGATGCATTAATTATGAAGCACTTTCCAACTGAAATGCAATTATCATTAAAGATCTCTAAATTGCGATACATCCATTTCTGGTATTTTTAAATTATCACAGTACTACAGTAATTTATCACACTTGAAAACTTAAAACTTCATCGAAGAGTACAATGCTAGTTACACGAAATGAACTTTAATCAAATATCTTCATCGAAATATAAATCGTCTGCCTCTCTATGCACATTCAATGAATATTTCATTCATATCATTTATACTCCAGACTCCAGAGTTAAATAATTTTGCATGAAAAAAATTCAGCAATATTTATACAACTCACTTTATAATCTCTTGATTTATTTACACTTTTTACTTCTGCATTATTTACTAGAAATAATTACTAGAAATAATCATTATAGATATTATAGAAATCAACAAGAGAAGATATGGAAATAATCAAAATTTAGTGATCACTTAGAAATAATCAATAGATTATTTCTAAATAGAAATTAGAGTTATAGAAATAATCAAAGTTTACTGATCATTTAATATAAAAGGTATTGTAACTGCGGTCGTGCAGAAATTAAATACACAAATAATATACAATAATAAAAACGTTTTATAACGAATGCAACACTTAATGTAAATTTAAATTATCTTTAAACATCTACGGTTACAGTGCTATGAAGGCCAAATTTTATTTTGCAATGAGTCACATGATCTCTTTATATATCATGGGTGTAATAATTATTTCAATTTTAATATAAAAAAATACCCAACATATTATGCAAAAATATTTTAAAACATTTTATGTGATAATTCGCATATTTCCTAAAATTTTCGAAGAAATCTTCAAATGTAAACTTTGCTCAAAACATGTTTAAAAAATGAAGTTCAAAAGAGTTCAATGTATTTCATTCTTTAAACCCTTGCTGAAACCGAAACTAATTGGATGATATTATTAATTTTCATTCCCAAATATCCCACAAACCATGTCAGCCTACTAAAATGCCGCCATTTCGATTAAGTCATTTTTACAGCAGTTATCTTGCTTTCGGACAGAAAGACAATCAGAATGACCAAAGTCATAAATAATTTTCAACTACGTTGGAAAGTTTAAAAAAAATATAAATGGCCGACATAGCATTTTCTGCTGGAATACGGCCATGGAATATGGAATATAAGATTGCGGAAATATAAATTAATTAATATTTTCAATTTTTTGTGATATGTTTTGTTTTGGCAGAGTTTTCAGATTTATTGTGCTAACTAACTTGAACAAGGTATATAAGAACAAATACTGCAATAATGCAGTACGCAGCTGTTTCGAAAATACGATGGATCCCCTTCATCAGTTGCAAGAGAGCCAACAAATCCGAAGTCCGAAAGATAAATGGGTTGTGTTATTTTTGCTTATATCCGTTGCTCAAGTAGATTACCCATTGCATAAAGTATATTTTACTTATTGATCATACATTGTGTTTAGCCGATTGTTGAAAGAATGTAAAAATAGTATGGGTATATTTTCTAATACCGTTTCAGCATTTTCATTTAGGGATATACTGATGAGATTTTGTTTTCTGAATCTGCTTACAAATTTAACCGGGATGCTTTATTCTTCAGATCTGCATATGAGGATAATTTTGTTCAGCGAGAACATGACTATTTACGCTTTATTTTAGAGTAATTAAATTAAATATTTGTATATAATGATTTAGAGGATAATAATATTTTGAATGCTACAGAAATTTGCGCTTATTTCAAATCGTGAGCAAAGTCGGGTATATCTGTTAGTTGTACATAAAATGGTTTAATTTTCGATTCTTCAATTTCACTTAAAAAGATAGCTCAAAACATGTCTATTCCAAAAACACAATTTTTCCAAAAAAATAATTTAGGCTTAGAATACATAATCACTTAAAATATTACATTTAAGAGTGTAGATACATTTCCTGATTACTATTTAGTGGTTACTACACTTTAGTGATTGCTTGCGCGATTTTATTTTAGTGATTTGCGTAGTTCAAAATCCCTATTATAGAAATATCCAGCCGACAAATTGACAATGGTTAATTTGTATTTTATACAATTCCAAACTTGTAAATGAGTCGAAAATTTAAATTAAAACTTCCGGCACTATCCGGATACTTTCTCCATGCATATACTGCAATGAAAACAAGTTATGCGTAATATTTATAGCCATAAGAGCCATACGCCATTTTTAATTCTCAAATTGTAATATTTGAAGCACGAGAGGCATTCTCCAACTTTTCAATTCAGGCAATCAGCCATCATCGATGCAATGTTTCATTGCTTTTCCGAACCATTAACTCCGTTTCGGCGAGAATGGAAGTGAACAGTTTTGCAGATGCAGCTTACGCCTTAATAATTTCCGCAAAATGGCGGTAGAGATATTGAAAATCTTGGATGTAAAGAGACCGTGATAAGAAGTTATTAATACTAATGGATGGGTAATTTCCTTTCTTAATCCTCGAGGGTTCTTTCCTTTAAGAAGGGTTATTGGAAATATATCCGCGTAGGTATATGTGATATAATGTATGAACGACATAATGCTGATTAGGAATATTTTTTTCCATATGCATATGTAAATAACTTTTACTGCTGATTTATTAGGAAACAGTAATTTACATAGGAACGAAATTAAAATTTCTATATATATTTTAACAGTAAAGTTAAAAAAAATTGAATTGAAGAATAATGAATGATGGCAAAATAAAAAATAACACACCAATTAAAATAAATATATCATTAAATGTCCTATTAGCATTTACGTTTCCTGTTATACCTTAAAACTGGGTAATTGTATGTATCTGAATTGATGGAGATTTCAGCTTTGCAAAAGGAAAATAATAATAATCCCTCAATTCAGAATATTTATTTGTTAAATACGTTGGAATTCGCAGTTTTTGTAGAACTACATTTGAAGAAGTTTGAAAAATATTAATTTATATGAAATATAAAGAATTCTGAAAAATGATATTTTACATGAAACGTGAAGTAAATATTTATAATTTGCATGAAACGCAACAATTTCTGAAAAGCGGAAATTTGTATGGAACATACAGAACAATAAACAAGAAATATCGTTCATGCATAAAGCATTCATAATGAAACACTTTCCAACTGAGATGCAATTTTATTTATGCAGCTCTAAAATGCAAAATATTCATCAGAGCTATTTTTCAAATTATCAGTACTACAATAATTTATTATACTTGGAAACTTAAAACTTCATCAAAAAAGTCAATGCTATATATCGCTTGCTTCTCTATGTAAAATAAATGAAAGTTTCATTCATATAATTTATATTCCAGACTCCGGATCTAAATAATTTTCCGTGAAAAAAAATGCAGCAATTCTTATGCAACTCATCTTATAATTGCTTAATTTGTTTACATTCTGCAAGGTATAGAAATTAGACATCGTTGTAGGAATAATCAAAATTTTGTGATTATTTAAATCAAAAATATTGAAATTGGGTTGATCCAGAATTTAGATACACAGATAAGATGCAAAAATAAAGCGATTTTATGACAGATGCAAAAATAAAGCGGTTTTATGACAGATGAAACACTAAATATAAATAGATCTTTAAACATCACGATTTTTAAACTGGGGAAAAAATAGATGTCATATTTTATTTTGAAATAAGTCACTTGATATCTTCATATAATGTGAGTGTAATTATTATTTCAATTTTTATTTAAAACACTACTTAACATGTTTTGCTGAAAATTGTTTCACACATTTTATGAGATAATTTGAAAGTTTCCTAAACTTTTCGAAGCAATTTGTGTATTTCAACGCAGATTAAAAAATGTTTAAAAAAATACGTCCCACAGGGTTTAATGTATTTGATTTTTTCAACACGAGTTAATTTGGAAACTAATTGGGCAATATTATTCATTTGCATTCGCATATGTCCCACAGGCAGTCTCAATAACATACTAAAATTTCATTTTGATAAAGTCCTTGTTACGGCAGTTATCGTACGAACGGACAGACAGACAATAAGAACAAAGTCATAAACACTTTACAACTGTGGAAAGTGGTAAAAATGGTACTACATGAAACGTTTGACAGGAAACGTAAAGAATTCAGAAAAATGATACATTACATGAAACGTAAAGATTTGTACTGTTTATTAGAATTATTTACGTTTCATGCTATAACTTTTACATGATACGTACAGAAATCTGAACAATGATAATTGACATAAAATGTAAAGAATTCTGAAAAATGTTAAATTACATGAAATGTAAAGAAGAATTCTTACAGCGTTATGAATGATATATATATATATACATTTTGAAACCTGTTTAGTAAAATAATTTGAGCAATATATTGGGTTTACGCGCAACGGGAAGGATTTTAAAGTCAATATTATGTGAATATGAACGCAAAGGCGATATGTAAATGCAAGGTAAGAACATATCCCGAAGGAAATCAAAAGTTTCCTAGCAAATGTTACTTAAATTTGAAAAAAGTCCAATGGAGAAATAATGTATTGAGTTTTAGTATTTTCCGCTTTTTCTCTACACACACAGTATACAGGGCGTTGTAGCCAGTGGTTCGAACGCGGGAATTGTACTCGGTAGGCCCGGGTTCGATTCCCTCTTCCGCCAAAACTGCCGCCGTGTTCACGCGGAGTACGATCAAGTTAAACATGTGGGTCCGTACATCTTTCCGAGAGGTTGGTGGTACGGGAAGGAGGGTACGGTCCCTGTGGATGCCACCCCCACTGGGTTCCGGTCGACATTGGGTGGCTCTTCCCAGCCATCCAAACAGTCACGTTACACCTCTCTGGGAGGTCGGACGGTCTGGGCCTCAATAACACACAGTATACAGTAAAAAAAAGTCATAGGATGGAGACAAATATACAAATTAAAGCGTTCTACTGATTTATACTTTTTCAGCGTCCCTGAACTTTAAATACGTTTTCAGCATTTATGAAACATTTAAAACAGATGCCACTATTTTTGATCCAGAAATAAAAGAAATTATGTTTTTATTTTGAAGCAAATGACACCATATACAGGATAATAAAATGTGCTTTTATTAAGATATCGCATATGTTTTGGGGGGAAAATCTTTGAGAATTGTATTTATAATCAGTATTATCAACTTAGTAAAACATTTCCAAGTATTTTTAACAAGAAATATTAATTCAACTTTATTGTTTAGTTTATGTCACGAGATATTAATTAAAGGAATTTCTCTTTTGAACATGTAGCTATATTTATCGAAATAATCAAGTGAATTTAAACTAAGTAGAGTTATGCTTAATTTAATAGGTAACAAAAAATATGTATATTGATTTTCAACGAGATTTAGATGTATGAAAGCTCCAAATCGTATTGGTAGTTTTCGACAATATTGGAATTTATTAATCAGTAGAATAATAACTAAATGTGATAAAATAATTTTAGGAGACCTAAAACCTCTCACCAAAATTAGCATGTTAATAGTTTCATGCTTATATTTGAACAAGGTCACAAATAAAGCATACTTTAAACAAAACATTTTATTATCTGTATGTAACTTACATGTAATGAAAATGTGATTATTAAAACGTGTGAAACGTGTGGAAAAAACAACCACACACCAAAGTTAGATATTCTAGCTGCTCCAGTTCTTAAGTTATTTGCCAAAAACTGGTACATTCCTATGGTGGGCTCCGTGTTTCTTTCGGGCATGCATCCGGGAGGGCCAAGCCCTTCCCCTCTTAGACGATTATTCGCCCCTCCCGGAGAGATTTTATATTAACTTATTTTCTTTATATATGACAGCATTTAGGTATATTTATATAGAGTAAATAGACAATTTCCTCCCCTTAAAGTTCGTTCATTCAAGATTTGTCCACTCACCAAAGGTATAATATTCTATTAATTTTCCATTTTTAAATTTCCTTTGGCATTATTCCAAATTTCGCCAACAGAGGAATTAAGGGGCGCGGTAGCCCATTGGTTAGCGCGCTGGAGTTGCACTCGGTAGGCCCGGGTTCGATTCCAGCCGCTGCCAAAACTGCCGCCGTGTTCATGCGGAGTACGATCACGTTAAACATGTGGGTCCGAAAGTCCTTCCGAGAGGTTGGTGGTAGGGGAAGGAGGGTACGGTCCCTGTGGATGCCTCCCCCACTGGGTTCCGGTCTAAATTGGGTGGCACTTCCCGACCGTCCAAACAGTTACCTTACACCTTTCTGGTAGGTCGGACGGTCTGGGTTTCAACAACAACAACAGAGGAATTAAGCGGGGTTTCGGAAGAAGCGAGCATCGAAATGATTTTTAAGACAATTTTTTTGGTATTTTCTTTTTGAGTTGAGTACTTAATAAAGTAGTGATTGCTAATAAAAGCTTCTTCATCAAAATTTACATAACTTTACATCCAGGCATTGTTTATCAAACATATAAGCACTACTTAAATATAAAAAAGTCAAATATCCTACTTAAAATATTAAGCCTGGTCAAGTTATGAACGTGATCGAGTTATGAACGTGATCGAGTTATGGACGTGACCCAGACATGAAAGTTTTCCTAGTCAGGAGGTTCTGACTTTCAACCATTACTTCATTTTCATTTAAATTGATTTTATTTTGTTCTTTCTTTAGACAGTAATGAACGTAAAATAGTAATATAAATAAAAATTCAAGCCATGCCATAAATGTCATAAATGCTCTTTATGTACTCTGAAATTCAAAAGACTAAAATCTTCAAATCTATCGGAATTCTTAAAATGCCGAATACATTAAATAAGCTTATAATAAATGCTATCATAAAATTCATTCTGGCACAATTATTTTTTGTATAATCATTTCATTAATACATATCTGGTACAATTTCATAGTAAATGATGCAAATACTATCTAATACTACACGTCATGGTCCTTTAAAATTATTTTCCTTTTAAATGGTCATGTGTGTCACTTGAAAAGAAAAATTGATGTGAGAAATACATGACTTTAACTATATATTTTAATGACTTTATTTCTTTCACATCGAAATAATGATTCAATAGATCCACGCACAGTGTTTTTACCGTTGAAAAGTACATTAACATTTGGGGGGTTTCAGAATCACCACATGTAAAAATATTTTGAAGTAGCCATTGCAGCCATTTAACTGATATTCCCTGAAATAATTCTTTCAATTCTTTCATTTGACATCATTGTCGTAACTTTGGAGTCATTTTTGAAAAATTCGCTCCATTCTTAAAATTTGCCAGGTTGACGATATTTCTCCAAATTTAATACCAAGGTCATCCAGCTTATCACCAAGTGTTCGGACGATTTTTGTTACTGTTCATTACGTTATTTTTTAGTAAAAGTTTGTTGAAAAACCTGCAATATCTCGAGAAAGGCTCAAGCTAACTTTCTAAAGTTTGTGTCATTCGATAATAAAAAATTACTTAATTTCACTAAAATTACTTAAAATATGAATAGTAATTTAACATCATTTAATGTCCTGACTGTTTTTATAATTTTCTTAATAATTCATGCAAAAATTGGGAGGAGTCTTCCATACGTACGTTGGTATTTAACATTAATTTGGTTCCAGTATTTACCGACGGCACTAATCGCACCAAATTATGTGTTCGAAACGCTCTCTTCTCATGAGACATCGCTTCCACAGGCTCGTCAGCACACACACACACACACACACATCTACATATACACACAGACATGACCTTTAAACATTCTACTCAAATTCAAGGATTCTTGACAATAGAACAATAGAATATAACAATAGAATTTCGAAGTATTATGACAATGTGTTTCAACGCAAAATTTTAAATATCATTATCGCATAGTGTTAATGCATTTTTAACACTTTCGAACAATTTCATAATTTATCTCTATAAGTAAGAAAAATACTATGCTGTTAATGATTACGTTAATATGCTATTTATTGTATTCACCAATTTTGGATTTAAAATCAAAATAACCAGTTTTGCAACTTAACCTACTATCTAATAATCAACTGTCTCTGGCGAAATTTATAGCTGTATTAGCTAGACAAGAATGTACATAGCCAAATGTAAATAAATGGATAGATCTACCCCATAAGGTCTAAAACGGATACAAGTGACAGAGTGAAATTCGACAGCATTCACACTATAATTCTTTCCCAGGAAACGAAGATACTAGTAGAAATATGGTTTGTGATTGAAATATGTGTTCTATTTATTTTAACATGCTGCTTCTGTATGCGAAGCAGCGTTCTCGAATTTGAAAAGCTGCTTAGGCAGAAACTGTTGATTAAACGAAATCTCATTATTTGACTAATTTTCTTTAAAATGGCTATGGTAGATAAAGAAACTTGATTTTCTCAAACTCATATGGTATTAAAAATAATTCGATGTGTTTTTTACAAACATTACCGTTTCTAGTTCGATACCAAGAATTATATTTCCACACAAAAATCTGTCGATCGTCCGACTGCATAAAAATCTGGACTCATGGGTGAATAGGGCATTGTTACATTCGTCAATGGTCCAACTGGCGTATTCCTGACATTAGAGACGGGCTGCTCTGTCTCTCGCAGAAAACGGCACAGCAGATGGTTTGCCTCCGAGTATAAAAGCCATGTGAGTGCAATCTCCTTCTATACTTTAGAATTTATTACAATATATATTAAAATCTGTAAGAGGTCTGGGTTTGGGTTGGGAAAACATAGGGCAGGCTCATAACTGGCGGGATGAGCCCCACCGCAATTAGCGCAGGTGTATGGGGTACTTTTTATTTTTAGGCATTCAATAGTTTTGTGTGGGCAATCGCATTTGACGCATTTAGGGGAAAGGTAGAAGGATCTGGCACTATGATGAAATGTTTGGCACGAAAAACATTGGGACGTTTGGTTCCCTACACGGTATCTCTCAATTTTATATGTATTCCTAGAATTTCTTTGTTTTGATATATGGCAACATTATCAGGGACATTGGTTGTAGAAGAGAAGCATTAAAATTTTATTGGTACGGGGACCTTCATAAATTTGGGTTACACCATTAAATTTAGTTTTATAATTTAATAGTTCATTTCTTAGATCAGTGCTTGTTGGGACAGGGAGGCCTCTGATTACCAATTTTAGGGGCTTCTCTTCAATTAATAGGAATGTTCGACAATGGATTTTGTCATCAGTTAATTTACGTTGGGTTGCAATGTATTCGTCTCTCGCGTTAACCTGAATTTTAACTAGGATGCCTCTTATGTGGCCCTTTATGGAGGGAGCTACAGTTTTAAGATCATTTAAGTAATCGTGCCATTTAGCAGCTGCGACAATAAAAACGGGGGTTGGTGGTTTTTCTTTTTTAGGGACAGTGTCTGTTATCCGCTCATCAGACGCTGGTACCTCAGGTTTCAGCACTTGCTTGAACGCGCTAAAGGATAGGGGATTTTATTTGCTTAGTGCGGTCTTCGTGCATTTTTTGCACGATTTGAAAGCCGTCTTTATCTATCAGGGGACGCTATATAGTAATAAAATTAAAATTAGAGTTAAAATTAAGATTAGAGTCAGAGTTAAAATTAAAATTAGGGTTAGAGATTATATTTGAATTTGCAATAAAAGCAAATGGAGCAAGGTTGTAGTAGCTTTCAAAAGAAGTAGATTGCGCTACCAGATCGGCAAAATTCGAACTGAGCTGGGTGACAGGAATCTGAGCTGAAACTACAGAAAAAGAAATATTCCCCGCGAGAAGAACTCACGGAAGGTTCACCATCATCAGGAACAGTTGAAGTATCCATTTCAGATTTCCTATTCAAATCGAATGTGGCAATCTGGTACAGATCTTGTTTCTTTCCTCCGATGAGATCTCACTTGGTGTATCCTCCTCTAAGTCGAGAAGCTTATCATAAGTCATTTCCAAAATCCAGGATTAATCCATAAAGGGTTCCTTCTGTATTTTCACAACGTGGCAAGACTGTTCTTTATACTCATTGTAATCAGAAACAGTTTTGTTATGTCCAAACATCTTTTTGAACTCTTGAAGATTTGGCATACGTGATGGTTGAGACATTACAAAAGCACGTGGGAAAAACACTTGATGAAGAGCTCAGTGCGAACCAGTTCTTCCTCGACCAAGTACACCGCCAAACTCTCCAATCCTGAGAAATAGATGTTTGAATCGAAATTTTAAGGTAAAGGAACTAGATGAGGAATGTGTTGAAGACCCAGACTACTAGATTGGCCCTATGGCTTACAGCAACTGTTTGAGTGGCCGGGCATGTGGAATGTGCGTCAATGGAATGTGCGTCAATGGAATGTGCGTGTGGAATGTGCGTCGTGTTTTCAAGCCTAATGGAAAAATAATTAGAAGTTGAAATTCTTCGTGAAT
Organism: Amaurobius ferox; assembly: GCA_951213105.1. Lineage (NCBI taxonomy): Eukaryota > Metazoa > Arthropoda > Arachnida > Araneae > Amaurobiidae > Amaurobius > Amaurobius ferox. Next base: position 119,952,071 of record OX578151.1, read on the forward strand.
TCCTCTTTCTTATCCAAAAGTTGATAATGAACAAATGTCAGTGAACATCAAAGCTCTGGGCTCTATAATAGATTCTGAGGGGGAAAACAATCGAAATAAAAAGTTTATATCTATATTAAAATGTAGGTGCCGCCGATTACTAAATTCTTTTAAAATAGATATTTTCTGTCAAAGTTATCACTGGTCTTAACCTATGGCATCAAATGATTTGAAATTTAGTATGATCAATTAGAACATATTGATATGTATCACTTTCGAATATGGTTACAATTGGATGAAAATTTCTATGTTTTATACAATTTTAAAGTGAAATATTTCTATGAAGTGACAAATTGTGTTTGAGCATTTTATTATATTTTATTTTATCTACAATATCTAAACTTTTATTGTTGAAGACGTTTTCACCATCTCAAAAGTGGTAATATTTAAAGAATCGTATCTCTAAAAGCGCAGTCTCAGTATGTCAGAGCACCAAATGAAACCCCTGGGGCTGAAAAAACTTATGTACACTAATTCGATAGTTCTGAATCCAAATACGAAACCCGTTCTTAAATTAACTATTGAATTTGAAGAAATGACTTCTTAAGTTTGGCCTGTTTTGCTATTTTTGTGTTTATAATCTGAAAGGATGTGCCATAACATAGTGTAATTGCGTGCTTGTGAGACTTTAATTCCTACCGAAATAAAAAGAAAACTGATACAGCTCATGGAGTTACAGATGAGACTACTTCCATGATTCAGCTGAGGAGAAAAGTTAATATTGAGACGTTACCCTGATTTAAAAATTCAGAATACGAATATTTAAGACATCGCGTTAGAGATACTTACTTTCTGTTTCACTCCAAATGCACGTTTTGAGCAATGCAATTAATGCAAACTTTGTTTATAAATAGATTGGTTGGAACTCAATATTATGACTCAAAAAGTTAGACACACAAAGTTGACTCATAAAGTATGACTCATAAAGTTGACTAATAAAGTTAGCCTCTTTTCTTCCATGGTATGACCAGCAATTGAAAACTTGAGATAAAATGTTTGAGGTATTAAACTTGATAAATTCATTTGTTAAAGGATCTAAGGGACCGTGATTTAATTGAGTTATGTTAGGAGTTGGTATAGTATGTATATTTTGATAAGGAATCGTATAATAAATTGTCATTTTGAATGGCTCGCATGTAACTATGGATAAATTTCATAAATTAATAAATTTCATAATTTATCGATATAAGTAAGAAAAATAATGCAGTATAAATTAATATGTTAACATGTTATTTGATGCATTCACCGATTTTGGATAAAACACCAAAATAACCAAAGTTTCACAATTCAACCTAATAGCTAATGCGCAACTGTCAATGGCGAAATGTATATATATATTAGCTAGACAAGAATATACATAACTAAATACAGTCAAACCCCTCTAAACGGTCACCCCGTTTTTACGGTCAGTTATAAATTCCCCGGCAGGAAACTCATTCATATTTTGCACTTTGAACCCCTGATTATCGGTCACCCTCAGATACGGACGCGGACACTATTTTAAGGATTCATTCCATTAGACTAAAACCTCTATACGGACACAATCAAAATTTGAAATTTCTGTACCAAAGGTATGTAGATTTCCAGAAAAAATTGCAACTCACCTGAGTAAGAAAAACACCTGCGCCTACAACAATGGTCATTCTCTAGCTAGGGACATTAAGAGCAAGCAATTCAAAAGGGAGATAAGGAGTAACGGACTCCCCCCCTCCCTCAGTCACAAAGGAGTGAGATTCACTTCAAGGGGAAAACTCGACAAAGAGCACGGACGTGGAGTGCGCATGGTCGTTAAATTAACATTTAATGCATTGCTTTTCGAGAATTCGAAGTCACATCGGCGTTGAGGTCGTAGAGTTCATACGTGTATGTATAGTCACCCTTCTTTCGAAATGGTCAACATTAGTAATCGTCGTGTTCTGTCTCTGAAAGATAAAATTAATGTTATTGAGTATAATGAAAAACATAAAGTGGGAGTTCGTACCCTCGCGACTAAATTTAATGTAGAAAGAACCCAAATATGCTGTATTTTGAAAAAGAAAGAATTTTGGCGAAACCAATGATTGAAAAACGGAAATCAAGAAAGAAAAAATAAATTTCCTAAAACACCTGGACTTGCTGTAGATACAGTTGTTTACGATTGGTTTATTTCTGCAAGAAACAAAAATCTCCCTATTTCCAGGCCAATTCTCCAAGAGAACGCGAGAGAAGCCGCAGAAGAGTTAGGATTCACAGACTTCAATGCCTCGAATGGTTGGCTGGATAGGTTTCGCGTTCAGGAAACTGGTCGGCGAATCTGCTGATGTCGACAACGGTGTGTGTAAAGATTGGGTTGAAAAAAATACCAAGAATTATTGAAGGATATTCAGCAAGGGATATCTATAACATCGATGAAACTGAAATGTTCTAACGAGATTTTCCTGATAAAACGCTTTGCTTAAAAAAAGAACGTTGCAATGGCTGAAAAATTTCTAAAGAGCGATTGACAATACTGCTGGGAGCAAACATGCAAGGTGAAAAGTTGACCCCTTTGGTGATTGAAAAAGCAGAAAAGCCTCGCTGCTTTAAAAGACTGGATATACGTGGCTTACCCGTCGAATGGCACTCTAATAGGAAAGCATGGATAACTTCTGATATCATGTCGAAATATTTGTTAAACTTAGACAAGAACTTCGTGAAGAAAAAAAGAAATGTCCTGCTGTTTATGGATAATGCCACATCCAATAGACGTTCGCCTGAAAAACTGGTAATTTTCCTTCCCTCTAGCACGACGTCAAAGTGTCAACCACTGGATCTCGGTGTAATCAAATCTTTTAAAGTCCAATACCGCAAACTACTTTTAAAACATTTGATCTGCAAAATGGAAGAAGCTAAATCAGCCACAGAACTATCTAAGTCGATCAACGTTTTGGATGCAGTTGGATGGATAAAATCCGCATGGAATAGTGTAAAAGAAGAAACGATTTCTAACTGTTATCACTGTTATCAAAAAGTTGGTTTTAGGGAGTTTGCAACACTTCCGACTGATTCAGATGAAGAATCTAAAAGTTTACAGAGCTTGATGGAAAAGGCCGGATTTGTGGGCATGTCATCTGAAGAATATGCTCCTATGGAGTAAGATGTGATGATAGAAGAAACCAACAGAGAAATATCCGATATTGTCAGGGAATTTGCAACAGAATCGTCTGAAGAGGAAGAAAGTGAGGAAGAAGTCGAATGTGAAGAGCAAGGAATCAGCATCAGAAATTACTCTGAAGTTTTTAAAGTGTTAGACGGACTAAAGACATTTTCCTGTAAGCATAATGATGGAAAGGCATTAAATTTAGTCTCACAACTTAAAATACACTTCGAAGGAGGAAGACTGGTGGCTAAAACCCACCAAACATCAATTGATCAGTTCTTTCCCCGAAGGTAAATAAATTCAATGTATACTACTGTACGCTTTTTGCATATGAACTTACATGTTGTGAATTTAATTGTTTTTATGAAACAAATGTGCACATTCGTCACCAAGATCGCAGCTGGGGGGGGGGAGTTAAACCACGATGAAAGAAAAGTTTAACACTGAAAAGGGACAAGGTAAAGATTCAATCAGGTATAGTATCAAAAACAATGTTCAACCTGCCCCCCCCCCCCCCGAAATTAAATTTCGGCTACGGGTTTGTCCGTTACCTTAAAATTGTTTTATGTTCTCAAAAATAGGTATGTTTCAATATGAGGAATTTAAATCCATTAAAGTGTAATATTTGATCTAATTTAGAACGATCCCCTCTTTTACGGTCACCCCTCGTTTACGGACAAATTTTTCTGTCCGGAAAGTAACCGTAAATGAGAGGTTCGACTGTATAAATAAATAGCTAGATCTTACCCTAAAACCGGCAAATGGAAACAAGTGACACATTGAAATTGGTCAGCATTCACAGTATAATTCTTTCTCAGGAAACGAAGATTTTAGCAGAAATATGGTTTGTGATTGAAATCTGCGTTCTAATTATTTTGACTTGCTGCTTCTGTAAGCGAAGCAGCGTTCTGGAATCTGAATCCTATCAAGAGGCATTGATTAAACGAAATCTCATTTTATGACTAATTTTCCTTTAAAATAGTTATGGTAGATAAAAATAATTTTATTTCTCAAACTCGCATGGTATGAATAATTCGATGTGATTTTTTCCAAACTCCACCCTACTAGTTTATTACAAAGAATTATATTTACACACAATAATCTGTCGATGGTCCGACTGCAAAGCGAATCTCGACTCATCGGTGAATAGGACATTGCTGCAATCGTCTATGGTCTAACTGACGTGTTCTTGACCCCATTAGAGACGGGCTTATCTGCGCTTTGCACGCAAAGGAATGGCATATGTTTTGCCTCCCCACATAAAATCCATGTTCAGGCAATCTTCTTTTCACAATTGTAACCGATACATACCTACCTGTAGCTGCAGCGAAGAAAGAAAAGCAGGTGCTGTTTCTTGCCGTTGTGTCAGCCTAATGACGCTAAGTAGGGGTCATCGGAAGATGTTGTAACTCGAGGGCTACCCAAAACGTTTGAAAGGTGAAATGATGAGAAACCATGTTTCCAAATGAGATAGAGACTTCCAATTTGGTGTACGGGTAGATAGTTCGAAAGGAAGAACATGTGAAATTTAAGTTTTCTGATATTTTCTATTTTAGAGAGTGCCGCAAACCCATATGTTCCATTTTCCGAAAAAATGAGAGGCGCTTCTTTAAAAATGTAATAGAAGCTAGATATTTGGTATATGGGGTAATCATCTGATTAAAAAATATAGTTTTTCAAAAATGATCATTTACAGGGGTGGCTACGAAACACGAAAACGTTCGAAGAGTGAAACAAAAGAAAAAATCATGCTTCGAAATGGAATAGAAACTTCAAATTTAGTGTATATGTCGATAGTTCAAAAGAAAGAAAGTGTGCAGTAGAAAATATCCAATATTTGTAATTGTGGGGGGGATCCGCGCTGCAAAAGTTCGAAAAGTGAAATTTTAGAAACCATGCTTTACGATGAGATAGAGAATTCAAATATGGTGTATCGGTAATGAGTTGGCAAGGAAGAAAGTGTGCAATTTCAGATTTCCAATATTTTCTACTTAAGGAAGTGCCGCACACCAAAATGTTCAACGTCTTGAAATTTGACACATGACATAATCATTTGATGAAAACACACAAAACGAATAGTTTTCCAAAAATGTTCGTTTAAGGGGTGCTCCAGAGAAACACGTTCGAAACGTGAATTTATAAAAAAACATGCTTTGGGTGATTACAAATTCTCATAGAGATTTCAAAAGTGTTGTACGAGTAGATAGTTTGGAAGGGAGAGCTTGAACAATTTCATTTTTCCAATATTTTCTACTTTAGGGGGTGCCGCACATCAAAATTTTCGATTTTCAGAATAAATGAGAAACACCCTGTTTAAAATGTGCTAGAGACTTGATATTTGCTATATGGGCCAATCATTGGATAGGAAACCCAAGCAAAACGGAGTTTTTAAAAAATGTTCATATTAGGGGGTGGGAACTCCACTACAAACACTCGAAAAGTGAAATGATAAACAAAGCATTTTGGAGTTGATATGGAGACTTCAAGATAGTTGGAAAGAGTGAAAGTGTGCAATTTCATTTTTTCAACATTAGCTATTGTAGGGTGGTGCTGCACTCTTAATTATTCTATTTGACAAACAAATGAAAAACGTCTCTTTTCCAACGAGATAGAGGCTTAAAATTTCGTATATGGGATTTTTCGTATATTTTGTATAAGGTGAAATGAAAGAAAAATCATGCTTCGTGATAGGATAGATTTCAAATTTGATATATCAATAGATAGTTTGAAAAATAAAGAAAGTGTGCAATTTCAGGTTTTCAATATTTGTTACTTTAGGGTGTGCCGCACACCAAAAAGTTCGATTTTCCAAATAAATGAGACACTCTTCCATTTAAATGTGAAAGAGGCTTGATATTTCATATATGGACCAATTATATGATAAAAAAACGAATAGAGTTTTCAAAAAATGTTCATTTATGGGTGTGCTCCACAGAAAAACGTTCGAAAATTGAAATGATGAAATAGCATGCTTCGGGATAAGATTGAGACTATAATTTGGTTTAACGGTAGATAGTTTGGATTGAAAGGAAAAAGTGTGCAAGTTACGTTTCCCAATATTCTCATCTTTGGGGAATTCTGCACACCAAAACATTCGATTTGCTGTATAAATATCAACCGCGATGTAATCAAAAATTTACAGTATTCGGGGGAGGGGGGGAGTGCTTATTGCGACACCGTTGATTTTCAGCGGGTATTCAGCTAGTATATACTAAATGCCAAATTTCCGTCTGTCTGTCTCGCTTTTTTAAGACACTTTCCGAATAAATAGAGACTTGCAACTTATTACACGCGTCGATTGTTTGATAGAACCCCCCCTGGAAAAATCGGATTTTTCAAAAATGTTCTGTAGAAGGGGGTACCCCACATCAAAACGTTCGAAAAGTGAAATGTTAGTAAAGAATACTTTGCGATGAGACAGAGACTTCAAATTTAGTGTATGGGTAAACCATTCGATAGGAAGAAAGTGTGCAATTTCGGATTTTCAATATTTGCTATACTAGGAAGTTCATCACATCGAAATGTTCAATTTCAAAATGTTCGATTCGCAGAACAAATGAGAAACGTGAGCTTTAAAATTGGATAGAAGCTTGAAATGTGGTATTATCTATCTATTATATATAATAATTGCCAAGTGTCCGTCTGTCTGTCTGTCCGTCTGTCTGTCTGTCTGTCTGTCACGCCTTTTTTAGGCACTTCCCGAATAGATAGAGATTTGCAATTTGGTACACGGCTCGGTCGTTCGATAAAACCTCCTGGAAAAATCGAATTTTTTGAAAACGTTCTATAGAGGGGGTGCCCCACACCAAAACGTTCGAAAAGTGAAATGACGGGAAAGCATGCTTTGCGATGAGATAGAGACTTCAAATTTGGTATATGGGTAAATCACTCGAAAGGAAGAAAGTGTGCAATTTCAGATTTCCAATATTTTATCCTTAAGAGGGGGTGCAGCACACCAAAACGTTCGAAACGTGATATGATAGGAGAGCATGCTTTGCGATGAGATAGAGACTTCAAATTTGGAGTATGGGTAAACCGTTTGAAACAAAGAAAGAGTGGAATTTCAGATTTCCAATATTTTCTACTTAAGGGGGTGCCGCACACCAAAACGTTCGAAAAGTGAAATGATGGGAAAGCATGCTTTGCGATGAGATAGAGACTTCAAATTCGGTGTATGGGTAAATCGTTCGAAAGGAAGAAAGCGTGCAATTTCAAATTTCCAATATTTTCTACTTAAGGGGGTGTCGCACACCAAAACGTTCGATTTACCGAATAAATGAGAAAATACGCCTTTAAAATTTGATAGAGGCTAAAAATTTGGTATATGGGCTAATAATTTGACGAAAACGCCCAAGACGAATACAGTTTTTCAAAAAAGTTCGTTTAAGGGGATGCTCCAGAGTAAAACGTTCGAAAAGTCAATTGATAAAAAAAACCGCGCTTTGGAATGAGATAGAGATATCAGATTTGGTGTAAGGATAGATAGTTTGAAAGGACGAAAGTGTACAATTTCAGTTTACCAATATTTTCTACTTTAGGGGGTGCCGCACACCAAAATGTTCGATTTTCGGAATAAGGGAGAAACGCTCCTTTAAAAACGTGTAAGAGGCTTTATATTTGGTATATGGGCGAAACATCCCATAGAAATCACAAAAAGAATAGAGTTTTTAAAAAATGTATAGTTAAAAGGGTGGGTACTCCACACAAAAGCATTCGAAAGATGAAATGCTGGAAAAGCATGCTTCACGATGAGATAGAGACTTCAAATTTGGTGTACGGGTAAAAAGTTGGAAAGGAAGAAAGTGAGCAATTTCAGTCTTCCAACATTTGCTATTGTAGGGGGTGCCGATGTCTCTCTATCTATTCGTTCGAAACGTTCGAAAAGAGAATTGATAAAAAACCATGCTTCGAAATGAGATAGAGATATCAAATTTGGTGTAAGGGTAGATAGTTTGAAAGGAAGAAAGTGTGAAATTTCAGATTTCCAATATTTACTACTTTAAGGGGTGCGCACACTAAAATGTTCGATTTTCTGAATAAATGAGGCACGCTTCTTTTTAAATGTGATAGAGGCTTGATATTTGGTATATGGGCCAATCATCTTATAAAAAACACAATACAAACAGAGGAAGAAGTGCGAAAATTTAGTTTTCCAATATTTTCTCCTTTAGGGGGTTCTGCACACCAAAATATTCGATTTGTCGAATAAATGTGAAACGCGAATTATTATAAAATTTACAATATTCAGGGATTGCTTATTGCGAGACCGTTGATTTTCAACGGGTATTCGGCTAGTATATACTAATTGCCAAGTGTCCGTCTGTCTGTCTGTCCGTCTGTCTGTCTGTCTGTCTTTCACGCCTTTTTCAGGCACTTCCCGAATAGATAGATACTTGCAATTTGGTACACGGCTCGGTCGTTGGATAAAACCCCCTGGAAAAATCGAATTCTTCGAAAACGTTCTATAGATGGGGTGCCCCACACCAAAACGTTCGAAAAGTGAAATGACGGGAAAGAATGCTTTGCGATGAGATAGAGACTTCAAATTTGGTGTATGAGTAAATCACTCGAAAGGAAGAAAGTGTGCAATTTCAGATTTCCAATATTTTCTACTTAAGGGGGGGGTGCAGCACACCAAAACGTTCTAAAAGTGATATGACACGAGAGCATGCTTTGCGATGAGATAGAGACTTCAAGTTTGGTGTATGAGTAAATCGTTCGAAAGGAAGAAAGTGTGCAATTTCAGATTTCCAATATTTTCCACTTAAGGGGGTGCCGCACCCCAAAACGTTCGAAAAGTGAAATGATAGGAAAGCATGCTTTGCGATGAGATAGAGACTTCAAATTCGGTGTATGGATAAATCGTTCGAAAGGAAGAAAGTGTGCAATTTCAGATTTCCAATATTTTCTACTTAAGGGGGTGTCGCACACCAAAACGTTCGATTTACCTAATAAATGAGAAAATACGACTTTAAAATTTGATAGAGGCTTAAAATTTGGTATATGGGCTAATAATTTGACGAAAACGCCCAAGACGAATACAGTTTTTCAAAAATGTTCGTTTCGGGGGGTGCTCCAGAGTAAAACGTTCGAAAAGTCAATTGATAAAAAAAACCATGCTTTGGAATGAGATAGAGATATCAGATTTGGTGTAAGGATAGATAGTTTGAAAAGGCGAAAGTGTACAATTTCAGTTTACCAATATTTTCTACTTTAGGGGGTGCCGCACACCAAAATGTTCGATTTTCGGAATAAAGGAGAAACGCTCCTTTAAAAACGTGATAGAGGCTTTATATTTGGTATATGGGCGAAACATCTCATAGAAATCACAAAAAGAATAGAGTTTTTAAAAAATGTATAGTTAAAGGGGTGGGTACTCCACACAAAAGCATTCGAAAGATGAAATGCTAGAAAAGCATGCTTCACGATGAGATAGAGACTTCAAATTTGGTGTACGGGTAAAAAGTTGGAAAGGAAGAAAGTGTGCAATTTCAGTCTTCCAACATTTGCTATTGTAGGGGGTGCCGATGTCTCTCTATCTATTCGTTCGAAACGTTCGAAAAGAGAATGGATAAAAAAAACATGCTTCGAAATGAGATAGAGATATCAAATTTGGTGTAAGGGTAGATAGTTTGAAAGGAAGAAAGTGTGAAATTTCAGATTTCCAATATTTGCTACTTTAAGGGGTGCGCACACTAATATGTTCGATTTTCTGAATAAATGAGGCACGCTTCCTTTTAAATGTGATAGAGGCTTGATATTTGGTATATGGGCCAATCATCTAATAAAAAACACAATACAAACAGAGGAAAAAGTGCGAAAATTTAGTTTTCCAATATTTTATTCCTTTAGGGGGTTCTGCACACCAAAATATTCGATTTGTCGAATAAATGTGAAACGCGAATTATTATAAAATTTACATTATTCAGGGATTGCTTATTGCGAGACCGTTGATTTTCAACGGGTATTCGGCTAGTATATACTAATTGCCAAGTGTCCGTCTGTCTGTCTGTCCGTCTGTCTGTCACGCCTTTTTTAGGCCCTTCCCGCATAAATAGAGACTTGCAATTTGGTACACGGCTCGGTCGTTCGATAAAACCCCCTGGAAAAATCGAATTCTTCGAAAACGTTCTATAGATGGGGTGCCCCACACCAAAACGTTCGAAAAGTGAAATGACGGGAAAGCATGCTTTGCGATGAGATAGAGACTTCAAATTTGGTGTATGGGTAAATCACTCGAAAGGAAGAAAGTGTGCAATTTCAGATTTCCAATGTTTTATCCTTAAGGGGGGGTGCAGCACACCAAAACGTTCGAAAAGTGATATGATAGGAGAGCATGCTTTGCGATGAGATAGAGACTTCAAGTTTGGAGTATGGGTAAACCGTTTGAAACAAAGAAAGTGTGGAATTTGATATTTCCAATATTTTCTACTTAAGGGGGTGCCGCACACCAAAACGTTCGATTTACCGAATAAATGTGAAAATACGCCTTTAAAATTTGATAGAGGCTTAAAATTTGGTATATGGGCTAATAATTTGACGAAAACGCCCAAGACGATTACAGTTTTTCAAAAATGTTCGTTTAAGGGGGTGCTCCAGAGTAAAACGTTCGAAAAGTCAATTGATAAAAAAACCATGCTTTGGAATGAGATTGAGATATCAGATTTGGTGTAAGGATAGATAGTTTGAAAGGGCGAAAGTGTACAATTTCAGTTTACCAATATTTTCTACTTTAGGGGGTGCCGCACACAAAAATGTTCGATTTTCGGAATAAAGGAGAAACGCTCCTTTAAAAACGTGATAGACGCTTGATATTTGGTATATGGGCCAATCATCTGATAAAAAACACAATACAAACAGAGGAAGAAGTGCGAAAATTTAGTTTTCCAATATTTTCTCCTTTAGGGAGTTCGAATAAATGTGAAACGCGAATTATTATAAAATTTACATTATTCAGGGACTGCTTATTGCGAGACCGTTGATTTTCAACGGGTATTCGGCTAGTATATACTAATTGCCAAGTGTCCGTCTGTCCGTCTGTCTGTCTGTCTGTCTGTCACGCTTTTTTCAGGCACTTCCCGAATAGATAGAGACTTGCGATTTGGTACACGGCTCGGTCGTTCGATAAAACCCCCTGGAAAAATCGAATTTTCCGAAAACGTTCTATAGAGGGGGTGCCCCACACCAAAACGTTCGAAAAGTGAAAAGATGGGAAAGCATACTTTACGATGAGGTAGAAACTTCAGAATTGGTGTATAGGTAAATCATTCGAAAAGAAGAAAGTGTGCAATTTCAGATTTCCAATATTTTCTACTTAAGGGGGTGCCGCACACCAAAACGTTCGAAAAGTGAAATGATAGGAAAGCATGCTTTGCGATAAGATAGAAATTTTAAATTCGGTGTACTATGAAATCGTTTGAAAAGAAGAAAGTGTGCAATTTCAGATTTCCAATATTTCCTACTTAAGGGGGTGCCGCACACCAAAACTTTAGAAAAGTGAAATGATAGGAAAGCATACTTTGCGATAAGATAGAGACTTCAAATTCGGTGCATGGGTAAATCTTTCGAAAAGAAGAAAATGTGCAATTTCAGATTTAAAATATTTTCTACTTAAGGGGGTGTCGCACACCAAAACGTTCGATTTATCGAATAAATGAGAAAAGGCGCCTTTAAGAATATTATAGAGGCTTAAAATTTGGTATATGGGCTAATAATTTGACGAAAACACCCAAGACGAATACAGTTTTTCAAAAATGTGCGTTTAAGGGGGTGCTCCAGAGTAAAACGTTCGAAAAGTTAATTGATAAAAAAAACCATGCATTGGAATAAGATAGAGATATCAAATTTGGTGTAAAGGTAGATAGTTTGAAAGGAAGAAAGTGTACAATTTCTGTTTACCAATATTTTCTACTTTAGGGGGTGCCGCACACCAAAATGTTCGATTTTCGGAATAAAGGAGAAACGCTCCTTTTAAAACGTGATAGAGGCTTTATATTTGGTATATGGGCGAATCATCTCATAGAAATCACAAAAAGAATAGAGTTTTTCAAAAATGTATAGATAAGGGGGTGGGTACTCCTCACAAAAGCATTCGAAAGATGAAATGCTAGAAAAGCATGCTTCACGATGAGATAGAGACTTCAAATTTTGGTGTACGGGTAAAAAGTTGGAAAGGAAGAAAGTGCGCAATTTCAGTCTTCCAACATTTTCTATTGTAGGGGGTGCCGCTCACTAAAATGATCGATTTGCTGACCAAATGAAAAACGCCTCCTTTACAATGTGATAGAAGTATATGGGCTAACCATTTGACAAAAAAACCAAACATGAATATAGTTTGACAAAAATGTTCATTAACGGGGTGCTACACAGAAAAACGTTCGAAAGGTGAAGTGATAGAAAAAACATGCTTCTCGATAGGATAGAGACTTCAAATTTGGTGTACGGGTAGATAGTTTGAAAGGAAGAAAGCGTGAAATTTCAGATTTCCAATATTTGCTACATTAAGGGGTGCCGACACTAATATGTAATAATATGTAATACGTAATATTTAATACTAATATGGAATACGATTTTTCGAGTAAATGAGGCAAGCTTCTTTTTAAATGCGATAGAGGCTTGATATTCGGTATATGGGCCAATCATCTGATAAAAAACCCAAGACAAAGAGAGTTTTTTTTTAAAATGTTCATTTATGGATGTGCTTCACAGAAAAAAGTTCCAAAGGAGAAATACTAATATAGGGGTGCCTCGGGATGAGATAGAATTTAATGTGGTGTACGGGTAAATAATTCGAAAGGAAGAAATGTGTCTGCGGAAATTTAATTTCCCAATATTTTCTTCTTTAGGGGGGTTCTGTACACCCAAAATATTCGATTTGTCGAATAAATGTGAAACGCGAATTATTAAAAAATTTACATTATTCAGGGGTTGCTTATTGCGAGACCGTTGATTTTCAACGGGTATTCGGCTAGTCTATATATACTAATTGCCAAGTGTCCGTCTCTCTGTCTGTCTGTCTGTCTGTCTGTCTGTCTGTCACGCCATTTTCAGGCACTTCCCGAATAGATAGAGACTTGCAATTTGGTGCACGGCTCGGCCGTTCGATAAAACCCCCTGGAAAAATCGAATTTTTTGAAAACGTTCTATAGAGGGGGAGCACCACACCAAAACGTTCGAAAAGTGAAATGATGGGAAAGCATACTTTGCGATGAGATAGGGACTTCAAATTTGGTGTATATGTAAATCCTTCGAAAGGAAGAAAGTGAGCAATCTCAGATTTCCAATATTTGCTACTTTAAGGGGTGCGCACACTAATATGTTCGATTTTCTGAATAAATGAGGCACGCTTCCTTTTAAATGTGATAGAGGCTTGATATTTGGTATATGGGCCAATCATCTAATAAAAAACACAATACAAACAGAGGAAAAAGTGCGAAAATTTAGTTTTCCAATATTTTATTCCTTTAGGGGGTTCTGCACACCAAAATATTTGATTTGTCGAATAAATGTGAAACGCGAATTATTATAAAATTTACATTATTCAGGGATTGCTTATTGCGAGACCGTTGATTTTCAACGGGTATTCGGCTAGTATATACTAATTGCCAAGTGTCCGTCTGTCTGTCTGTCTGTCTGTCCGTCTGTCTGTCTGTCTGTCACGCCTTTTTTAGGCCCTTCCCGCATAAATAGAGACTTGCAATTTGGTACACGGCTCGGTCGTTCGATAAAACCCCCTGGAAAAATCGAATTCTTCGAAAACGTTCTATAGATGGGGTGCCCCACACCAAAACGTTCGAAAAGTGAAATGACGGGAAAGCATGCTTTGCGATGAGATAGAGACTTCAAATTTGGTGTATGGGTAAATCACTCGAAAGGAAGAAAGTGTGCAATTTCAGATTTCCAATGTTTTATCCTTAAGGGGGGGTGCAGCACACCAAAACGTTCGAAAAGTGATATGATAGGAGAGCATGCTTTGCGATGAGATAGAGACTTCAAGTTTGGAGTATGGGTAAACCGTTTGAAACAAAGAAAGTGTGGAATTTGATATTTCCAATATTTTCTACTTAAGGGGGTGCCGCACACCAAAACGTTCGATTTACCGAATAAATGTGAAAATACGCCTTTAAAATTTGATAGAGGCTTAAAATTTGGTTTATGGGCTAATAATTTGACGAAAACGCCCAAGACGATTACAGTTTTTCAAAAATGTTCGTTTAAGGGGGTGCTCCAGAGTAAAACGTTCGAAAAGTCAATTGATAAAAAAACCATGCTTTGGAATGAGATTGAGATATCAGATTTGGTGTAAGGATAGATAGTTTGAAAGGGCGAAAGTGTACAATTTCAGTTTACCAATATTTTCTACTTTAGGGGGTGCCGCACACAAAAATGTTCGATTTTCGGAATAAAGGAGAAACGCTCCTTTAAAAACGTGATAGACGCTTGATATTTGGTATATGGGCCAATCATCTGATAAAAAACACAATACAAACAGAGGAAGAAGTGCGAAAATTTAGTTTTCCAATATTTTCTCCTTTAGGGAGTTCGAATAAATGTGAAACGCGAATTATTATAAAATTTACATTATTCAGGGACTGCTTATTGCGAGACCGTTGATTTTCAACGGGTATTCGGCTAGTATATACTAATTGCCAAGTGTCCGTCTGTCCGTCTGTCTGTCTGTCTGTCTGTCACGCTTTTTTCAGGCACTTCCCGAATAGATAGAGACTTGCGATTTGGTACACGGCTCGGTCGTTCGATAAAACCCCCTGGAAAAATCGAATTTTCCGAAAACGTTCTATAGAGGGGGTGCCCCACACCAAAACGTTCGAAAAGTGAAAAGATGGGAAAGCATACTTTACGATGAGGTAGAAACTTCAGAATTGGTGTATAGGTAAATCATTCGAAAAGAAGAAAGTGTGCAATTTCAGATTTCCAATATTTTCTACTTAAGGGGGTGCCGCACACCAAAACGTTCGAAAAGTGAAATGATAGGAAAGCATGCTTTGCGATAAGATAGAGATTTTAAATTCGGTGTACTATGAAATCGTTCGAAAAGAAGAAAGTGTGCAATTTCAGATTTCCAATATTTCCTACTTAAGGGGGTGCCGCACACCAAAACTTTAGAAAAGTGAAATGATAGGAAAGCATACTTTGCGATAAGATAGAGACTTCAAATTCGGTGCATGGGTAAATCTTTCGAAAAGAAGAAAATGTGCAATTTCAGATTTAAAATATTTTCTACTTAAGGGGGTGTCGCACACCAAAACGTTCGATTTATCGAATAAATGAGAAAAGGCGCCTTTAAGAATATTATAGAGGCTTAAAATTTGGTATATGGGCTAATAATTTGACGAAAACACCCAAGACGAATACAGTTTTTCAAAAATGTGCGTTTAAGGGGGTGTTCCAGAGTAAAACGTTCGAAAAGTTAATTGATAAAAAAAACCATGCATTGGAATAAGATAGAGATATCAAATTTGGTGTAAAGGTAGATAGTTTGAAAGGAAGAAAGTGTACAATTTCTGTTTACCAATATTTTCTACTTTAGGGGGTGCCGCACACCAAAATGTTCGATTTTCGGAATAAAGGAGAAACGCTCCTTTTAAAACGTGATAGAGGCTTTATATTTGGTATATGGGCGAATCATCTCATAGAAATCACAAAAAGAATAGAGTTTTTCAAAAATGTATAGTTAAGGGGGTGGGTACTCCTCACAAAAGCATTCGAAAGATGAAATGCTAGAAAAGCATGCTTCACGATGAGATAGAGACTTCAAATTTTGGTGTACGGGTAAAAAGTTGGAAAGGAAGAAAGTGCGCAATTTCAGTCTTCCAACATTTTCTATTGTAGGGGGTGCCGCTCACTAAAATGATCGATTTGCTGACCAAATGAAAAACGCCTCCTTTACAATGTGATAGAAGTATATGGGCTAACCATTTGACAAAAAAACCAAACATGAATATAGTTTGACAAAAATGTTCATTAACGGGGTGCTACACAGAAAAACGTTCGAAAGGTGAAGTGATAGAAAAAACATGCTTCTCGATAGGATAGAGACTTCAAATTTGGTGTACGGGTAGATAGTTTGAAAGGAAGAAAGCGTGAAATTTCAGATTTCCAATATTTGCTACATTAAGGGGTGCCGACACTAATATGTAATAATATGTAATACGTAATATTTAATACTAATATGTAATACGATTTTTCGAGTAAATGAGGCAAGCTTCTTTTTAAATGCGATAGAGGCTTGATATTCGGTATATGGGCCAATCATCTGATAAAAACCCCAAGACAAAGAGAGTTTTTTTTTAAAATGTTCATTTATGGATGTGCTTCACAGAAAAAAGTTCCAAAGGAGAAATACTAATATAGGGGTGCCTCGGGATGAGATAGAATTTAATGTGGTGTACGGGTAAATAATTCGAAAGGAAGAAATGTGTCTGCGGAAATTTAATTTCCCAATATTTTCTTCTTTAGGGGGGTTCTGTACACCCAAAATATTCGATTTGTCGAATAAATGTGAAACGCGAATTATTAAAAAATTTACATTATTCAGGGGTTACTTATTGCGAGACCGTTGATTTTCAACGGGTATTCGGCTAGTCTATATATACTAATTGCCAAGTGTCCGTCTCTCTGTCTGTCTGTCTGTCTGTCTGTCTGTCTGTCACGCCATTTTCAGGCACTTCCCGAATAGATAGAGACTTGCAATTTGGTGCACGGCTCGGCCGTTCGATAAAACCCCCTGGAAAAATCGAATTTTTTGAAAACGTTCTATAGAGGGGGAGCACCACACCAAAACGTTCGAAAAGTGAAATGATGGGAAAGCATACTTTGCGATGAGATAGGGACTTCAAATTTGGTGTATATGTAAATCCTTCGAAAGGAAGAAAGTGAGCAATCTCAGATTTCCAATATTTGCTACTTTAAGGGGTGCGCACACTAATATGTTCGATTTTCTGAATAAATGAGGCACGCTTCCTTTTAAATGTGATAGAGGCTTGATATTTGGTATATGGGCCAATCATCTAATAAAAAACACAATACAAACAGAGGAAAAAGTGCGAAAATTTAGTTTTCCAATATTTTATTCCTTTAGGGGGTTCTGCACACCAAAATATTTGATTTGTCGAATAAATGTGAAACGCGAATTATTATAAAATTTACATTATTCAGGGATTGCTTATTGCGAGACCGTTGATTTTCAACGGGTATTCGGCTAGTATATACTAATTGCCAAGTGTCCGTCTGTCTGTCTGTCTGTCTGTCCGTCTGTCTGTCTGTCTGTCACGCCTTTTTTAGGCCCTTCCCGCATAAATAGAGACTTGCAATTTGGTACACGGCTCGGTCGTTCGATAAAACCCCCTGGAAAAATCGAATTCTTCGAAAACGTTCTATAGATGGGGTGCCCCACACCAAAACGTTCGAAAAGTGAAATGACGGGAAAGCATGCTTTGCGATGAGATAGAGACTTCAAATTTGGTGTATGGGTAAATCACTCGAAAGGAAGAAAGTGTGCAATTTCAGATTTCCAATGTTTTATCCTTAAGGGGGGGTGCAGCACACCAAAACGTTCGAAAAGTGATATGATAGGAGAGCATGCTTTGCGATGAGATAGAGACTTCAAGTTTGGAGTATGGGTAAACCGTTTGAAACAAAGAAAGTGTGGAATTTGATATTTCCAATATTTTCTACTTAAGGGGGTGCCGCACACCAAAACGTTCGATTTACCGAATAAATGTGAAAATACGCCTTTAAAATTTGATAGAGGCTTAAAATTTGGTATATGGGCTAATAATTTGACGAAAACGCCCAAGACGATTACAGTTTTTCAAAAATGTTCGTTTAAGGGGGTGCTCCAGAGTAAAACGTTCGAAAAGTCAATTGATAAAAAAACCATGCTTTGGAATGAGATTGAGATATCAGATTTGGTGTAAGGATAGATAGTTTGAAAGGGCGAAAGTGTACAATTTCAGTTTACCAATATTTTCTACTTTAGGGGGTGCCGCACACAAAAATGTTCGATTTTCGGAATAAAGGAGAAACGCTCCTTTAAAAACGTGATAGACGCTTGATATTTGGTATATGGGCCAATCATCTGATAAAAAACACAATACAAACAGAGGAAGAAGTGCGAAAATTTAGTTTTCCAATATTTTCTCCTTTAGGGAGTTCGAATAAATGTGAAACGCGAATTATTATAAAATTTACATTATTCAGGGACTGCTTATTGCGAGACCGTTGATTTTCAACGGGTATTCGGCTAGTATATACTAATTGCCAAGTGTCCGTCTGTCCGTCTGTCTGTCTGTCTGTCTGTCACGCTTTTTTCAGGCACTTCCCGAATAGATAGAGACTTGCGATTTGGTACACGGCTCGGTCGTTCGATAAAACCCCCTGGAAAAATCGAATTTTCCGAAAACGTTCTATAGAGGGGGTGCCCCACACCAAAACGTTCGAAAAGTGAAAAGATGGGAAAGCATACTTTACGATGAGGTAGAAACTTCAGAATTGGTGTATAGGTAAATCATTCGAAAAGAAGAAAGTGTGCAATTTCAGATTTCCAATATTTTCTACTTAAGGGGGTGCCGCACACCAAAACGTTCGAAAAGTGAAATGATAGGAAAGCATGCTTTGCGATAAGATAGAGATTTTAAATTCGGTGTACTATGAAATCGTTCGAAAAGAAGAAAGTGTGCAATTTCAGATTTCCAATATTTCCTACTTAAGGGGGTGCCGCACACCAAAACTTTAGAAAAGTGAAATGATAGGAAAGCATACTTTGCGATAAGATAGAGACTTCAAATTCGGTGCATGGGTAAATCTTTCGAAAAGAAGAAAATGTGCAATTTCAGATTTAAAATATTTTCTACTTAAGGGGGTGTCGCACACCAAAACGTTCGATTTATCGAATAAATGAGAAAAGGCGCCTTTAAGAATATTATAGAGGCTTAAAATTTGGTATATGGGCTAATAATTTGACGAAAACACCCAAGACGAATACAGTTTTTCAAAAATGTGCGTTTAAGGGGGTGTTCCAGAGTAAAACGTTCGAAAAGTTAATTGATAAAAAAAACCATGCATTGGAATAAGATAGAGATATCAAATTTGGTGTAAAGGTAGATAGTTTGAAAGGAAGAAAGTGTACAATTTCTGTTTACCAATATTTTCTACTTTAGGGGGTGCCGCACACCAAAATGTTCGATTTTCGGAATAAAGGAGAAACGCTCCTTTTAAAACGTGATAGAGGCTTTATATTTGGTATATGGGCGAATCATCTCATAGAAATCACAAAAAGAATAGAGTTTTTCAAAAATGTATAGTTAAGGGGGTGGGTACTCCTCACAAAAGCATTCGAAAGATGAAATGCTAGAAAAGCATGCTTCACGATGAGATAGAGACTTCAAATTTTGGTGTACGGGTAAAAAGTTGGAAAGGAAGAAAGTGCGCAATTTCAGTCTTCCAACATTTTCTATTGTAGGGGGTGCCGCTCACTAAAATGATCGATTTGCTGACCAAATGAAAAACGCCTCCTTTACAATGTGATAGAAGTATATGGGCTAACCATTTGACAAAAAAACCAAACATGAATATAGTTTGACAAAAATGTTCATTAACGGGGTGCTACACAGAAAAACGTTCGAAAGGTGAAGTGATAGAAAAAACATGCTTCTCGATAGGATAGAGACTTCAAATTTGGTGTACGGGTAGATAGTTTGAAAGGAAGAAAGCGTGAAATTTCAGATTTCCAATATTTGCTACATTAAGGGGTGCCGACACTAATATGTAATAATATGTAATACGTAATATTTAATACTAATATGTAATACGATTTTTCGAGTAAATGAGGCAAGCTTCTTTTTAAATGCGATAGAGGCTTGATATTCGGTATATGGGCCAATCATCTGATAAAAACCCCAAGACAAAGAGAGTTTTTTTTTAAAATGTTCATTTATGGATGTGCTTCACAGAAAAAAGTTCCAAAGGAGAAATACTAATATAGGGGTGCCTCGGGATGAGATAGAATTTAATGTGGTGTACGGGTAAATAATTCGAAAGGAAGAAATGTGTCTGCGGAAATTTAATTTCCCAATATTTTCTTCTTTAGGGGGGTTCTGTACACCCAAAATATTCGATTTGTCGAATAAATGTGAAACGCGAATTATTAAAAAATTTACATTATTCAGGGGTTGCTTATTGCGAGACCGTTGATTTTCAACGGGTATTCGGCTAGTCTATATATACTAATTGCCAAGTGTCCGTCTCTCTGTCTGTCTGTCTGTCTGTCTGTCTGTCTGTCACGCCATTTTCAGGCACTTCCCGAATAGATAGAGACTTGCAATTTGGTGCACGGCTCGGCCGTTCGATAAAACCCCCTGGAAAAATCGAATTTTTTGAAAACGTTCTATAGAGGGGGAGCACCACACCAAAACGTTCGAAAAGTGAAATGATGGGAAAGCATACTTTGCGATGAGATAGGGACTTCAAATTTGGTGTATATGTAAATCCTTCGAAAGGAAGAAAGTGAGCAATCTCAGATTTCCAATATTTTCTACTTAAGGGGCTGTCGCACACTAAAACGTTCGAAAAGTGAAATGATGGGAAAGCATGCTTTGCCATGAGATAGAGACTTCAAATTTGGTGTATAGGTAAACCGTTCGAAAGGAAGAAAATATGCAATTTCAGATTTCCAATATTTTCTACTTAACGGGGTATAGCACACCAAAACGTTCGAAAAATGAAATGATAAGAAAGCATGCTTTGCAATGCGATAGAGACTTCAAATTCGTTGTATGGGTGAATCGTTCGAAAGGAAGAAAGTGTGCAATTTCAGATTTCCAATATTTTCTACTTAAGGGGGTGTCGCACACCAAAACGTTGGATTTACCGAATAAATGAGAAAAGACGCCTTTAAAATTTGATAGAGGCTTAAAATTTGGTATATGGGCTAATAATTTGACGAAAACGCTGAAGACGTATACAGTTTTTCAAAAATGTTCGTTTAAGGGGGTGCTCCAGAGTAAAACGTTCGAAAAGTCAATTGATAAAAAAAACATGCTTTGGAATGAGATAGAGATATCAAATTTGGTGAAAGGATAGATAGTTTGAAAGGACGAAAGTGTACAATTTCAGTTTACCAATATTTTCTACTTTAGGGGATGCCGCACTCCAAAACGTTCGATTTTCGGAATAAAGGAGAAACGCTCCTTTAAAAACGTGATAGAGGCTTTATATTTGGTATATGGGCGAAACATCTCATAGAAATCACAAAAAGAATAGAGTTTTTAAAAAATGTATAGTTAAAGGGGTGAGTACTCCACACAAAAACATTCGAAAGATGAAATGCTAGAAAAGCATGCTTCACGATGAGATAGAGACTACAAATTTGGTGTACGGGTAAAAATTGGAAAGGAAGAAAGTGTGCAATTTCAGTCTTCAACATTTGCTATTGTAGGGGGTGCCGATATCTCTCTATCTATTCGTTCGAAACGTTCGAAAAGAGAATTGATAAAAAACCATGCTTCGAAATGAGATAGAGATATCAAATTTGGTGTAATGGTAGATAGTTTGAAAGGAAGAAAGTGTGAAATTTCAGATTTTCAATATTTGCTACTTTAAGGGGTGCGCACACTAATATGTTCGATTTTCCGAATAAATGAGGCAAGCTTCCTTTTAAATGTGATAGAGGCTTGATATTTGGTATATGGGCCAATCATCTGATAAAAAACACAAGACAAACAGAGGAAGAAGAGCGAAAATTTAGTTTCCCAATATTTTCTTCTTTAGGGGGTTCTGCACACCAAAATATTCGATTTGTCGAATAAATGTGAAACGCGAATTATTATAAAATTTACATTATTCAGGGATTGCTTATTACGAGACCGTTGATTTTCAACGGGTATACGACTAGTATATACTAATTGCCAAGTGTCCGACTGTCTGTCTGTCTGTCTGTCACGCTTTTTTTCGGCACTTCCCGAATAGATAGAGACTTCCAAGTTGGTACACGGCTCGAGCGTTCGATAAAGCGTTCGAAAGCGTTCGAAAAGTGACATGACAGGAAAGTATACTTTGCCATAAGATAGATAGCTCAAATTTGGTGTATGGATAAATCGTTCGAAAGGAAGAAAGTATGAAATTTCAGTTTTCCAATATTTTCTACTTAAGGGGGTGCCGCACACCAAAATGTTCGATTTTCCGAATAAATGAGAAACGGCCCCTTTAAAATTTGATAGTGGCTTGAAATTTGGTATACCGAATAATCATTTGGTAAAAACACCCAAAACGAATATAGTTTTTCAAAAATTTTCGTTTAAGGGGGTGCTCCAGAGGAAAATATTCGAAAGGTGAATTGATAAAAAAAAACATGCTTCGGAATGAGATAGAGATTTCAAATTTGGTGGACGGGTAGATAGTTTGGAAGAAAAAAAGTGTACAAATTCAGTTTTCCAATATTTTTTACTTTAGGCGGGTATCGCACACAAAACTTCTCGATTTTCGGAATGAAGTGGAAACACTTTTAGAACGTGATAGAGTCATGATATTTGGTATATGGGAGAATCATTTAATAGAAAACCCAAGAAGAATAAAGTTTTTCAAAAATGTATATTTAAGGGGAGTGTACTCTACCGAAAAACATTCGAAAAGTGAAATGATAGAAAAAGCATGCTTCGCGATAAGATAGAGACTTCAAATTTGGTATAAGTGTAGATAGTTAGAAAGGAAGAAAGTGTGCAATTTAAGTTTTCCAACATTTGCTATTGTAGGGGGTGCCGCACACTAAAATGTTCGATTTGACGAACAAATGAAATACGCCTTCTTTACAATGTTATAGAGGCTTGAAATTTAGTATATGGGGTAATCACTTGATAAAAACCCTACGATTATTACGGTTTTTCAAAAATTATCATTTAAGAGGGTGCAACACAGAAAAACTTTTGAAATATGAAGTGATAGATAAACATGCTTCACGATAGGATAGAGACATCAAATTTGGTGTACTGGTAGATAGTTTGAAAGGAAGAAGGTGTGCCATTTTAGATTTCCACTATTTGTGACTTTAGGGGTGCCGAATACCAATATGTTCGATTTTCGGAATAAATGAGACACTCTTCCTTTAAATGCCATAGAGCTCTGATATTTGGTATATGGACCAATCATCTGATAAGAAACCCAAGGCCAACAAAATTTTTAAAAATGTTCATTTATGGGTGTGCCCCACAGAAAAACGTTCGAAAGGGGAGATGATAAAATAGTATGCTTCGGGATGTGATAGAGATTTTAATTTGGTGTACTGTTAGATAGTTCGAAAGGAAGATGTGCGCAATTTAAAATTTACAATATTTTCTTCTTTAGGGGGTTCCGCACACCAAAATATTCGATTTGCCGAATAAACGTGAAAGACGAATTACTCAAAGATGTACATTATTCAGGGGTTGCTATTTGCGAGACCGTTGATTTTCAACGGGTGTTCGGCTAGTATATACTAATTGTCAGGTGTCCATCTAACTATTCGTCTCTCTGTCTGTCTGACCATCTGTCTGTCAAACTTTTTTAGGCTCTTTCCGAGTAGATAGAGACTTCCAATTTGGTACACGGGTCGATCGTTCGATGGAAACCCCTGGAAAAATATAATTTTTCGAAAATGTTCTATAGAGCGGTTGTTCAACACCAAAATGTTCGAAAAGTGAAATGATAGAAAAGCATGCTTTGCCGTGAGATAGAATTTTTGAATTTGGTGTACGGGTAAATCGTTAGAAAGGAAGAAAATGTACAATTTCAGATTTCCATTAATTGGTACTCTAGGAGGTGCCGCACGCCAAAATGTTTGATTTGTCGAATGAATGAAAAACTCCTTCTTTAAATTTTAATAGAGACTTGAAATTTGGTATATGGGCTGATCATTTGATAAAAGCGTCGAAGACAAAAGAGTTTTTCAAAAATGTTTGTTTAAGGGGGTGCTCCAGAGAAAAACTTTCGAAAGGTGAAATGATGAAGAACCATTGTTTGAAATGAAATAGAGACTTCCAATTTGGTGCTCGTTTAGATAGTTCGAAAGGAAGAACATGTGCAATTTCAGTTTTCTGATCTTTCTACTTTAGGGAGTGCCGAAAACCCAAATGTTCGATTTTCAGAATAAAGGAGAACATCCCAGTTTCAAACGTGATAGAGGTGGTATATTTGGTATTTGGTATATAGTCGAATCATCTGATAGAAAACCCAAGAACAATGGAGTTTTTCAAAAATGTATATTTAAGGGGATGTGTACTCCACACTCAAACATTCGAAAGTTTGAAGCATGCTTCGCGATGAGATAGATTCTTCAAATTTTGTGCACGGGAAAATAGTTGAAAAGGTAGAAAGTGTGCAATTTCAGTTGTACCACATTTGCTATTGTGGAGGGTGTCGCTCACGAAATTATTCGATTTGCCGAACAAATGAAAAACTCCTCCTTTACAATTTGATAGAGGCTTAAAATTTAGTACATGAGCTCATCATTTGATAAAAATCCCAAGATGAATAAGGTTTATCAAAACTGTTCATTTAAGAGTTTGTTACACATAAAATATTCCAGAGGAGAAGTGATAGAAAAGCATGCTTCGCGATAAGATAGAAATTTCGAATTTGGTGTACGGGTAGATACTTTGAAAGGAAGAAAGTGTGAAATTTCAGATTTCCATTATTTGCTACATTAGAGGGTTCCGTGCACCAATATGTGCGATTTTTCGAATAAATGAGACACGCTTCCTTTTAAATGTGATAGAAGCTCGATATTTGGGATATAGGCCAATCATCTGATAAAAAACTCAAGACGTACAGAATTTTTCAAAATGTCCATTTATGGGTGTGCTACACTGAAAAATGTTCGAAAGGGGAAATGATAAAATAGCATGCTTCAAGATGAGATGGAGACTTCAATTTGGCGTACAAGTAGACTGTTCAAAAAGAAGAAGTGATCAATTAAAGTTTTCCAATATTTGCTTCTTTAGGGGGCTTTGCAAACTAAAATATTCGATTTTTAAAATAAATGTGAAACGCAAATTAATCAAGAATTTACATTATTCTGGGGTTGCTTAATGCGAAACCGTTGATATTCAACGGATATTCGGCTAGCCATATCTCTAGAAGCGTTGTGTCAGTATATCAGAGCACCAAATGCAACCCCGAAGTCTGATAAAACTCATGTACACTAATTCGACAGTGCTGAATCCAAATATGAAATCTGTTCTTAAATTAACTCTTGAATCTGGAGAAATTACTTCTTGTGGCCTGTTTTGCTATTTTTATGTTTATAATCTCAAAGAATTTACCACAACATAATGCAATTGCATGGCTATAAGATTTTAATTCCTACAGAAATAAAAAGTAAACTGATTCGGTTCCTGGAGTTAGAGATGAGACAGACCACTTACATGATTCTACTGAGGAGGAAAGTTAATATTGAGACGTTATCCCTATTTAAAATTCAGAATACGAATCGAGTTAGAGAGATTTGTTTTCTGCTTTATTTTCAAATTCACGTTTTAAGCAAGGCGATTAATGCAAACTTTGTTTATAAATAGATTGGCTGAAGCTCAGTTTTATGAGTCATAAAGTTAGAGAGAGTTCGTCCCTTTCCTTCCATGGTATGGCCAGAAATTTAAAATTTGAGATAAAAAGTTTGAGGTATTAAACTCGATAAATTCATTTGTTAAAGGGTCTAGGGCAGCGTAAATTAATAAGGCTACGTTAGGGATTTTTATAGTATGTATGTTTTGATAATGAGTCGTATAAAAATAGTAATTTTCAATGGGTGATGTGTATGGCTCGTATGTGACTATGGAATTAGGAGTAGATGGGAGGGTCGAATGGAATTGATCCCAGCCTTTTTCAGTTTCACATATACTTATTCTGGACTCCCAAAATGCGAAAATCCTTCAAAATTTCGTGTTTGGCCCATATTATTTGAGAATTTATTTCGACCACCACATAGTAATATTTTCTATATACATTACCGTGTATTGTAAGGTGCATACATAATTGACAAAGTTCCAGTCACGTGGGTGTTTAAGAGAACAATTGACAATCTACAACATTCATCTTAAGTTACTTTTTATTTCAAAGTGCATGATGCACGCGTTTTGAAAATCCGACTTTCGTAATAAAATTTGTAACGATGTATTGACATCACGTGCAACGGTAAAGAAGATAAACTTCAAATATATTTGTGAACGCAATATTCGATCCGAAAGGAAGGAAAATAATATTTTGCAAAATGGAAATCGTTCTGATGTAAATTTTATTTAAATTTGTAAAGAAAAGAACTTAAGGTACGATACGTTAAATGTCTTAAATATTTTAGGTATGGGCTGCTTCCCATAAGAGCTCATCTATAAATAAAGGTATATATAGTAACATTAAATATCTGTTTCTCTGTGTTTTGTTTGTATACAAATCCACAGTTTCGGACGGATTTATTTCGAATTTGTTATAATTATTCTTTACTACACTTCCGGTAATACTGTCCATGTTTCGAATTTCTATAAATCAGAGTTTGTCAAGATGTTAATAAAAACGCACAATTAAACGGTCCATAGAAATAGCATTATACAGATGATATGTCTTCATGAAGTATATTTAAGAAAATTCTATCATATTGATTAGCAACGGAATTAAATAAAATGTGTTTATGCAGAAGACGATTTTTATTTAATTTGTTCTATTCATGTAACAGAGACATGGATATAAAAAAATTATAAATGAACGATATTGCATTTTAGGCTGAATTGCGGCTTTGGAATATAAGATTACGGAAATACATTAATATTGTCAATTTTGTGTCATCTGTTTTATTTTGGCAAATAATTTTCATTCGGATAAGGAACTTGAGCAACGTGTAAAGGAACCAATAATAAAGTAATACAGCATACAGCTGTTTCGAAAATACGATTTATCCCCTTCGTCAGTTGCCAGAGAGACAAAAAATCCGAAATCCTAATTTTCGATTCTCAAAGTGTAACTTTTAGAAGCATGAGAGTCATTCTCCAACTTTTCAATACAGGTAATCAGCCATCAAGGACGTAGAAGTTCATTGCTTTTCCTAATCATTTTCGTTTTGGCGAAAAATGGAAGTGAACAGTTTTGCAGATGCAGCTAACGCCTTAATGATTTCCACAAAAGGGAGGTAGAGAAATTAAGAATCATTGATGTAAAGAGATCGTGATAAGATGCTATAACAATTATGGGTAATTGTCATTCTTAGTCATCGAGAGTTATTTCTTTTAAGTAAATGGTTTAGTAAACTGCTTATGGGGAAACTATCCGCGTAGGTATATGTGGCATAATTTTTGAACGGCCTGATTATGATTAGAAATATGTATTCTCCTATGCATATGTAAATAATTTGTATAGTTAACTTATAATGAAATCGGAATTCACATATAAATAAAATTTAAATTTGTATATATAATTTAATAGTTACTTTATAATTAAATTGAAGAATAATGATTATAAGCAAAATAAAAATAATACATCAATTAAAATAAATATGTTATTAAATGTTCTATTAACATTTGTGTTCCCTATAACACCGTAAAACCGGCTAATTATATGACTCCATTATTATGATTCAATCTGAATTAATGTCGATTTTAACTTTATATATTCCGCAATTTAGAATATGTCTGTGTTTACTACTGTTACAAAATTACTTCCGGAATCGTGATTGTACTCTTAGTATACAACAATTCGGCCAAATTTCTGGATAACTAACAAGTTTATTTATAAACACAGCGTAAACAGGAACAATGTACAGCAAATAGCTCTAACTATCGTACAAAATTACTAAACTATCAGTTGCAGTAAAACAGCAATTAAATGATCCACTAATTTCACAAAGCAGCCTATACTATACTCAAAACATTGACGTATCTCACAATTCTATGTATTTCGCATCACGTCAACAGGTCAGTTAACCCATATTCAAAAGGCTTTAATGAATATTATGGTTTCGAGAATGTTCTCGAACCTTCGAAAAGTCACCAAAAAGTCGCTAAATCGGATTGCCCCGCCACTAGTGTTCCAATATGGCAACCTTAAATTAACGTCATAGAAATGGTTGCCTGTAAAGCTGTTTTCTCTTTCTGGTTTCGAGTGAGATTAGAGTATGAGCACTTTACACCTTTGTAACAATACGTTAGAATTAGCAGTTGTTTTAGAAATAGATTTGTAGAATTCTAAAAAATAATAATGTAGCTGAAATAGGAAGAATTTTGAAAATTGATTAATTTACACGAAACTAAGAAATCTGAAAAATGATAATTTACATAAAAAGGTGAAGAATTCTGAATATTTATAATTTATATAAAATGCTAAATTTTCTGATAAATGATAACTTACATGAAACGTGAAGAATTCTGAAAATGATAATTTACTTGAAACGTTAAGAATTCTTACAGTGACATGAATGATATATACCCATTTTAGTAAAATGACTTGAACAATTTATTGGGTTTACGCCCAACTGGGAAGGATTGCAAAGTCAATATTATGTGAATATGAATGCAAAGTCGATATGTAAATGGAAGGAAAAAATATTTTCCGCCGGAAATCAAAAGTTCTCTTGCAAATTTTATTTAAATTTGAAAAATTGCAATTTAGAAATAATGTATTGAGTTTTAATGTTTTCCATTTTTCTACATGCATTGTTAAGGTACAATATACGTAGTATGGTGTGGTTAAAAATTCGAATTGGAACGTTTTATTGATCATCCCTGAATTTTGTCATTCAAAGCAGGTATTTCGGATATTTTACTTTTCCATGTGGAACACTGTGTCAACGAATTGCCCAAATCGAATTATATTTGGTATAAATTTGTCGAAAACTGACGCATTAAATTATAAATTCTTTCAACCCACAGAAAAGTCTTTAATATTCGAACATTTTTTTTCTGAAGGTCAAAAATAATTGACAAGAAAAATATTATATTAAAATGTGTTATAAAACTAGACTTTATACCAGCATTTTTTTTATTGTGAAGCTAATGACATCATTTGCATGATAATAAAATATGCTATTTTCAAGTTATTTCACGTTTTTGGGGAAAACAATCTTTAAGAATTGTATTTATTAAATTATCAAATTGGTGCAATATTTTCAAGTATTTTAAAAAAAATAACTTTACTTATTGTTTAGTTGCCATTACGAGATATTGATTAAAAAAATTTCCCTTTTAAACATGTAGCTATATCTATCGAAATAATCAAATAAATTAAACTAAGTAGAGTTATGCTTAATTTAATAGGTAACTAAAAAATAGAGCCATGCTTAATTTAATTGTAATAAAAAATTCTCTATTGATATTCAGCGTGATTTAAATATATGAAAACATCAACTCGTATTGATATGTAGTTTACGATAATATTAGAATTTATTAATCAGTAGATCAGTAACGAAATGAGATAAAATAATTTAAGGTGATATAAAACCTCTGACCAAAATTAGCATATAAATAGTTTCATGCTATATATTTTAGCAAAGTCATATATATATTTTATATATTTTAACAAGGCATAGTTATAAAAAACTTTATTATTTGTATGTAACTTATGTATGAAATATATTAAAAATATGTTTATTATAATATATGCAACTTACGTGTATGAAACCACACGCAAAATTTGGATATTCCAGCTGCTTCAGATCTCAAGTTATTCGCCAAAAACTGGTACATTTCTATGGTGGATCCAATGTTTCTTTTAGGCATACATCCGGGAGGATGAAGTCACCCGCTTCCTGGAGACATTTTACAATAACTTATTTTCTATTTATGTGGCAGCATATAGATATATTCATATAGTGAGATCCCTAATGTTTCAAAATATTTATAATCTATAATACTTTTCATAATATTTATATCCTGTAATTTAGCGCATGAAAAAATAAAATTTGTTATTAATTTTTAAATCGGCTCCCCAGAGTCCTCGGGCAAACATTACATTTGCGGAAACGAAATGATTTCGAAAACAGCGAAATTTCTGAGCTTAGCCACATCTACTCGGGCTACGGCAGTGAAAGGACAGAGAGTGCGCTCCTGTTTCCTATCAGTTCATCTCCTGGTGAGGAGAGACATATTGGATATGTCTCCCCTGAACAATACACCAGCGCTTAAGATCGTCAGACGTCACTCGAAGCAAAAAATCGTTCCACATCTCCTTTCGTTCATGTATACAGAAAAAAAAATATGCATTTATTTCGGATAACATGTAATTAAAATAAAAGTATATTAATAAGAAACTATTTTGTGTATAAGCCGTCTACCTAGTGTGTCGGGATAGTCGTGTGTTGGACAAATCAGATTTCCATTATGCAAATAACTTCTTCGATCGAGAAATGCATTTTAAAGGTAATTTCGCTCCACTTGTTCTGCATGCTTCCCACCCCCGCACACGTCTTTCGAATCTTCCAGACTGAACCGTTTGAACATATAGCAGGAACTTACAGCTCCCTAAAAGCGTTCTATGTATAGAATGTGCGTGTCTGTCACTTTGGAATATCTCTTGGTTTCATGTTTTAGAATTATGTGTGTAAACATTTTTGTAGACATATGTGTAAACATTAACTTTTACTTTGTAATCAATACATCGCAAGCAATTTTTACTGTGTTGTTTAGTTCTATATAATGAGTATAAATTCTTGATTGAGTATTGAACCCATTGAAACTTAATAGTTTACTTAATACATAAGATATTATACATAATATATTTTATATATAAGTATATTATAATTAATAATAAATGTTATTATAATTTCATACATTTAGTGTCATTTTCGGAATTTTAGCTTCATTTTTCCCAAGTTGGTTAAATTTTCATTTTGTATTCGTTCGTGAGATATCACATCCTTACACACACCCATAAACACACACACACACACACCTGATTCAATTTTAGGGATGCTTGAAACGTGCTCTTCCGTCAAAAACTCGAATTCGAATTTTTGGCCCCAACATAATACTTTCTATATACATTATACTACGTATGTTGGGAATGTAATATATCTTGTACTATATTTCTAATTTTCCGAATAATGTATCTAACTACAGATAACATTTTTTAACTATAACACCCATCTTTGTGTTATCATGGCCACTCGTCACACTTTAATGTGTTCAAAAACTCTTAAAATCTTGCTTTTCTGTTAATCTTGAATTTTTATACAAAGAGGAAGAATTAATTATTACTTTAACTACATACATAGTATAACGTATACGGAATTATATTAAAATTCAAGATTTTCTCATTATACTAAATTCTAGATTAACAGAAAAGTAATATATTAAGAGTTGCAAATTTAGTGTCATTTTGTACAATTAAACTCAATTTAATGAATTATGAAATAAAGAGAACTTGAATATGAGGCTGCAGCGAAAGTCATGTGCTGTCCACATCAGATTTTTATTATTCAAACTTTGACAAGATAACAAAAAAGCAGTGTGTATTAAAGAACGTTAACATATTTGTCTCCCAGATATGAGGCAATGTCATTTAAATATTCACATTAAGCATAGGTCCACGCTGTTATCACTTTATACCAAATACGCACATTCAAACTGCAAATTTTTGCTGAATCTTCACTAGTGGACTTGCAATCACTACATATTTTTTTATTTAAAACTCAAGTGAAGTTTGGAGTGACTGGCTGATATTAGCCATTCCCATTTTCGTTTGATTACGAAGTATATTCACCTGACTAAAATTGCGCTCTATTTCGTCCTTGGAACGTAGAAAAGCTATTGCTTTCAAGGAAACGTTAACGCGTTCGCCATTAGAGTTCTTAAACTCTATCTCTTGTGGCCAGAATTACACATATGTTTCGTCCATTCAAGATCTGTACACTCAACCAAAGCTAAAATATTCTATAAATTTTCCATTTTTACTTTCCCTGCAATGCATGGTAATGTATAGGGAAAGTATTGGAATCATACCGAAAATCACAACTCGAGTTTTCGACAGATCTACACGTTTAGAGACCTCTAGAATACGAAAAAACAATTTTGAACTTGGCGTCTGTGTGAGTGTTCTTGTTGAGACCCAGACCATCCGATCTACCAGAAAGGTGTAAGGTAACTGTCTGGACGGCCGGGAAGTCTGTCTGTGTGTGTGTGTGCGTGTGTGTGTGTGTGTCTGTCTGTCTGACTGTCTGTGCAGATTTTGTATCCACTCTATCTAAAAAACTAACTGACCGAATTTCAGAAAATTTGGTAAGTCGCTTGTGGGCGAATCTGGTGCTGATTAGTTTTGGGTACGATTCGGGATGAAAAGCCTGCCTGTTTTGCAAAATGGTCCGCAAAAATTGCCTGTATCCACTCTAGCTGAAAAACTAATTGACCGAATTTCACAAAATTCGGTAGATAAATCGCTTGTAGGTTACCTTGCTGCTGATTAGATTTTGGTGCGATTCTGAAAAAAATAACTTGCCTTTTTTTGCGAAAGGGCCAGCAAAAATCGTCAAAATCTAAACTAAAAACTACGTATGCTCAAATATATCCATTAAATGCTTGTTTTATACGTAATCTTTAACGATGAAAAGAATAAAACCAACCCCATTACACTAGGATTAACCGTTCTCAAGATATTTTAGTTTTTTGGTATTTTCTCTGATGCACCTTTGAAAATAAGTCCAGTTTCCAAATGAGAACAAAAATTGAATTAAAAGTGAATTAAATTTAATTAAAATAAAGAGAACGTGAATATAAGTCTGCAGAGAAGTCTTGTGCCTCCCACATCAGATTTTTACTTTCCTTCCAAGACATGGAAATGCATAGGGAAAGTATTGGAATCATACCGAAAATCGCAACTTGGGTTTTCGACGAATCTACAAGTTTTGGGACTTCAAAAGTACGAAAATACTTTTTAGCGTGACGTCTGTGTGTGTGCGTGTATATGTGTGTGTATGTGTGTGCGTATGTGTGTGCGTGTGTGCAATAAATGTACCCACTCTATCTCAAAAACTATTGGACCGAATTTCATAAAATTTTGTAGATAAGTCATTTTTGGGCGACTCTGATGCTGATTAGTTTTGGGTATAATTCAAGATAAACGAACCCACCTTTTTCCCGAAATGACGGCAAAAATTGCCTTTATCCACTATAGCTGAAAAACTAATATATCGAATTTAACAAAATTTGGTAAATAAGTCATTTATAAGTTATCCTGGTGTTGATTAGATTTTGGTGCGATTCGGAAAAAATACACTATGTTATTTTGTGAAATGGCCCTTAAAAATTGACAAAGTCTAAAATAAAAAACTACGTATGCTCAAATATATCACTTAAATGCTTATTTTATACTTAATTTTTAACGATAAAAATAATAATCTGAACCCCATTACACTAGGACTAGCCGTTCTCGAGATATTTTAGATATTTCGCATTTTCGCTACTCTACCTTTGAGAATAAGTGCAATTACCAAATGCAAACAAAAATAGAATTAAAAGTATAAATTCAGTGTAATATTTAATAATTATGGATGCTATTTTGTGAAATTAAACTCAATTTAATGAATTATTGAAGAAATACAGAGAACATGAATATGAGTCTGCAGAGAAAGTCATGTGCTTCCCACATCAGATTTTTAAATTTTATTTGGCGATATTCCATGCTTTGCCAACCGAGGGACTAAGTATGGTTTTGGATGATGCGAGCACCGAAATGAGTTTTAAAACAATTTTTTCTGTATTTTCTTATTAATTTTAGAACTTACTAAAGCAGTGATTGCAAACAAAAACATCATCAAAATTTACAAAACTTTACAGCCAGCCATTGTTTATTAAACAAATAAGCACTATTTAAATATAAAAAACTCTAACATCCGATTTAAAATAATAACCATAGCCTAGTTATGGGCGTGATCCAGTTATGGGCATGGTCTAGTTATGGACATAGTCTAGTTATGGGCGTGATCTAATTATTTGCGTGACCTAGACATTGACGTGGTCCTAATCAGGAAGTTCTAACTTTCAAACATTACTTCCTTTTCATTTAAATTAATTATTATTTTTCTTTCTTTAGAATGTAAGGAATGTAAGATTGTAATAAAGAATAAAATTTAAGCCATGCCATAAAAAATGCTTCATACATTTAAATTATACATTCATCTTAAATGCTTTATACATTCAAAATGCTTCGTACAATAGTACGCTTTATGTATTCTAAAACTCAACGGCTATATTATCCTCAACTCAGTCGAGATTCTTAAAATGCCAAATACACCAAAATGAGATTATTTTAAATATTATTCTAAAATTCATTCTGGCATAATTATTTCTAGAAAAATCAATTCATCAATACATATCTAGTACACCTTTACATTAAATGTTGCAAATACTACCAATTATTAGACTTCATGTGTGTCACTTGAAGAAAGATATGATATGAGCAGCACATGACTTTCGCTACATATTACAATGACTTAATTTCTTTCACATCGAAACAATGACGTACTTAAATCCACGACGCAATGTTTGAACGTTAAAAAGTAGATTAATATTTTTCGCTTTTCAGAACGACAACATCTAAAAAATACCAAAGTAACCAATTAACTTATATTCCGTGCAGTAATTCTTAAAATTGGCATCATTACCATCAACTTTAAGGTCATTTTTAACCATCTCACACCGTTTACAAAAAGTCGCCAAGTTGGCGATATTTGGCCAAATTTGTCATCAACGTCGTCACGCTTGTCGCCAAGTGTTCCAACGATATTTCTTAGTGTTCCTTATGATTTTTTTAATAAAAGTTGTTTGAAAAACTTGTAGTATCTCGAGAACGGTTCAAGTTTGTGTTCTAAAGTTTGTGTCACTCGACAATAAAAAATTACTTATAAAATTAATAATTATTTAACATCATTTAATGTCCTGATTTTTTCAATACTTTCATTCATTTTTTTTTTCATTTCATTTTTTTCAATAATTCATTCAAACATTGGCGGTTCTACCATCCGTAAACGCTTCAGTACGGTATCTAAATCTATACTGTTTCAGTAATTACCGATGGTACTAATCGTACCAAATTACATGTTCGAAACGCCCCATTCGTTCATGATGTATCGCATCCACAGACTCACGAACACACACACATCTATATATATATACACACACAGTCATCACCTCAGAACGTCCAAATCGAGTACAGAGATGCTTGAAACGTGCGCTTCCGTCGAAAGTTCGAATTCGAATTTTCGACTCAGTCACAATGCTTTCCCAATACATATGTAGTAAAAGTATTATAGTATTATTTATTAAGTATTAAGTGTTATAGTATTATAGTATTATTAAAGTATTATTTTTCTATATAAAATTTTAAATATTAATATCACACACTGTTAATGCAATTTTAACATATTCAGAAAATTTAATAAAATATAAAATTTCTTAAATTATCTATATAAGTATGAAAAATAACAAAGTGTTATTGAAAATAGTAAGATATTATTTGATTTACTCACCGATTTTGGATTGAAAATCAAAATAACCAAAGTTTCGCAATTCAACCGCATTGCTAATATGCAACTGTCTATGGCTAAACTTATAACTATATTGGCTAGATAAGAACATACATAGCTGAAGTAAAAAAAATGGATATAACTAGCCCTAAAACGGCTAACTTGGAAACAATGGATGCAGTGAAATTAGCCAGTGTTCACACGATAATTCTTTCTTACGGAACGAAGATACTAGCAGGAATATGGTTTGTTATTGGGGCCTGAATTCTATTTATTTTAACCTGTTGCTTCTGTATGTGAAGCAGCGTTCTGGAAGCAGAATAATTATTACTATTATTAAAACCGTTTAAACGAAATCTCATTTTATCAATAATTTTCTTTTAAAATATGTATGGTAGATGAAGAAACTTCATTTTTTTATACAAACTGGCATGGTATTACAAGTAATTTTTTTTTAAATCTACCCTACTGGTTTATTACGAAAGATTATTATAAGGCTGTTGTTCACGCAAATGAAATGCCCCCAACAAGTTAAATTGTGTTTCAATTCAATTAGAATGGTAAACATATTGGTATATAATATAAATTTATTGAGGCATTAAACGCTACTTGCATAACTCTAACCGTCTGGGTAGGTCGCATTTTGAAATTTTCAGTAGGCAGACCCAAAAGTGTTTAAATTAAAATTCTCCTTTGATTAAATATCTGTATTTTTACAAACTTGTATTATTCCCTCACTGCAGCCTTTTCTTCTGAGATCCAGACGGTGAAAACGCTAGTACAGACTTTCTATGACGTGTATTTAGGGTTTCCAGATGCTAAAGCACGGAGGAGGGTTCCAGATTTGGCGATTTATAGCCAATTTGGCGACATTTGACGACTTCTCGAAACTTCGAGATATACCTCGAAATAATCAACATTCTAAGTGATATAAGATATTTTCTGAAGTTTCTATGGAGAGTACATAAAAAGAATCGCCACTCAGTCGGAAAGGAGTGGACGTGATACGACCTTCATTAAACTGTGATTTTTGTCAAAGTTTTGAGAATGGCAGCGGCTGTTGTGAAGCATTTAAGTGTTTTACTGTATACTGTTCCTGTTTACGCTGTGCGTGTGAATAAACGTGTTAGTTATCCAGGAATTTAGACTCGTTCTTTTATCCTGAGCGGACACCCACGATTCCCACGGATACGTAATAGCATTATTAATTCAAATCCGTTTGCACCAATGTTCTTCTAGCTAGTCTCAATAATAAAGAAACTTTTAGAACTCGAAATCTAATTGACTCGATTTTTTGAAGTTTTGTCCTTTACAATATTAAGCTGTTGTGTTTGTGAAACACTTTTAAGAATAAAAAAAAAATTTCAAATGTATCTTATTTCAACCAGGAAAATTTTGTTCACATGAGTATCAGATTATTAATCAAACCAAACTACAGTTTCAGAAGTTTACCTATACGAGTCGGCATGAAGACCATAGTTATATATTTTCCTTTTATAAATTGACTGATACCGACCGTCAATTCAATTTTAATCATTATTTAATGCTATAAAATCTCATTTATTCGAAAAATCACATTTTAGAAAAAATAAAATGACCATTTTATAAATAAAACATTAAAAAAAAGATTTGACATATTGTATTCTTAAAATGCTCCTTATGAAAATCTCTGTTCATTGATTTTTGGCAGTTTTGTATCAAATATATACCGAAATTTGTTATTGTTATTTCGTCTTTTCTTTGCTGTAAAATCGTTCTTTTTTTCCTGAAGATGATTTAAAATATTAAACGATAAAAATCCAAATTCAGGATATATATAAAATTTTGGTGTCTGTAAAAAATAATTTTATAGCAGTTAGCAAAATTTGGAGCCTAAGCGTTATTAAACAAATGATTTATTTTTCATAATGTTATTTTTGTACAGTAATTACTCTTAATATATATCAGTTAATTTCCAAACAAATATGAAAATGAAACCATTATTATTTTTACTTTGGTTATTGAGAATGCGTTTATGCAATTCTTTTTTCCTTGTAATTATAAAATTTAGTAAAAGGAAGAATATATACATTCGCGCTTCCATTGAAGATGATAGCATTCACGAATTCAGAGTTTGGTAGATTCAGAATTAAACAACTTCAAAAGAAACCAAATATATTCTAAAGATACAGAAACTGCAACTGTGGGCTGGGTTTCCAATATTTTGATCAACGCCATGGCCAGAATAAACGTAGCAAAAAGTGGATACATTTTATACATATATATTCTAAGTAGTTGCAAATTTAGAAATTTTATGGCGATTCAGTAGCTTCGCTCTGAAAAATCGGGGAAAGGAAGTAACAAAATATTCCATTTCTTCAATCATCATTATAAACTTCAATGACCACGGTAATCTTCTATGGGTGAACGACTATTCTAGTGGAAATATTGCAGATGACTGCAAACTATGCCTTATTTATTAACACTTTACAACAAAGTCGAAATTTTTAGGTAATATTCAAATTGTTCCATAAAATACATAAAAAAAAATCAGCGAAATATATTCAGTAGTTTTTTAAATAAAAATGAAAATAATAATAACACCTCTTATATGAAACGATCACGTGACCATGATGTGAATCCATCTTGTCTCAAAATCGTGATTTTTAAAGTTCTTTTTATTTCATATTGAGTGTTGTATCCGTCCTAAAACCACTTTATTTTGGTTTAAATTCTGTGCATCTACATACTAAATCGACGCAATTACAATATATATGAGTTTAAATGCTCATCCAAATGTGATTATTTCTACAACGAAGCCTATTTTTCACTTATGTAAAATGTAAACAGCAAAATATGTTGGATGAGTTGTATAGAAATTGCTGTATTTTTTAACGCAACAGAATTTAGCTCATGGAGTCTGCATAGCTGATATGAAAGAAATATTCATTGACTTTACCGAGAGAAGGACGACTTTTTGCGATGAAGTTTTAAGCACAGAGTTAAACTACTTGTAGCTCCATGGTCTTAATTTTTAAATAAAATAAATTATTATAGTATTGTGATGAATGATATGAATGGGAAATTATTTATGAATGAAATGCTGCTTTTTTAGAGAGAGCCAGGCGTGTTATTTTTTCTATGACGTCATTTGAATAAATATCAGATGTTTTCGATGAAGTTTTAAATATAATAAATTATCGTGGTATTATGATAATTCTAAAATTATTATCGAGTAATATATCACATTTTAGAGATGTTTAAACCAGGCAATTTATATTTCAATGCCGTTATTTGAATGAAGTTCATTTTTTTCGATGAAGGTTTAAGTTTTCAAATATAATAAATCAATGTAGTATTGTGAGAAGTTTTAAATTATTACCGGGGAATGTATTGCATTTTAGACATGTTTAAATAAAATTGCATTGCTGTTGGAAAGTGTTTCATAATCAATGCTTTAAGCATGATTGATCTTTCTTGTTTTTTTTAACTTGTTGCTTCTGTATGCAAAGCAACGTGCCAGATTTCCTGAAATTCAGAGGACGCACCGCGTGGTTAAACGAAATTTCAGTTTATGAATATTTTCCTTTTAAAATATTTAAGGTAGATATAAAAAAAACTTTAGAAGTTCTCGAAGCAAACTCGCATAGAATTATACAAATTCCAAATAGGTTTAATTTTTGTGTTATTGTATTTCCAATATCTATCCAACTGGTTTACTGTAACTAGAAAGGAATATTACGCCCTACAAGCCGCTCACCAAAATAAAATTCCTCCAATAAGTTAAATTGTGTTTCAATTCAATTAGAATGTTAAAAATATTGGTATATAACATAATTGTAATGAAATTAACGCTATTCTAGCAAAACTCGAATCAAAATCATTTTTTAAATTATTTAATGCTATAAAATCCCATTAGTTCGAAAAAGCTCAATTTAGAAAATATGAAATCACCATTTTATAAACAAAACCTTTAACAAATACATTTGATATATTGTTTTTATAAAATGCGCTTTATGAAAATCGTTGCTCATTGATTTTTAATAGTTTCGTGTCAGATATTTAACTAAATGTGTTATTGTTTTATCGCCGTTTCATCCCTGTAAAATAGTTCTTTAGTTTTTGAAGAAAATGGTTTAAAACATTAAACGATAAAAATTAAAATATAGGGAAAAGTAAAAAAAACTTTTTAACAGATGGCAAAATTTAGAGACAAAGCGTTATTAAAAAATGATGTATTTTTCATAAAATCATTTTTATACCGTAATTACTCTTAGTGTATATCAGTTAATTTCACAAACATATATGAGAAAGGAATCAATATCATTTTTTCTTTGTTAATAAACTATGCGTTTATGAAATTCTTTTATCCTTTGTTACGGTAAAATTTCGAGAAACAAAGATTTTATACATTCATAGAATATATATGAGTTCCCGGCCACACACTTAGCTACAGTAAACCTTCGGGTCTGTCGTGTGGTCTGGGTTTCCAACTTCCAACATTCATAGAATATAATAGCATTCTCGAATTCAGAACTTGGCAGATTCAGAACTAAACAATTTCAAAAGAAACGAAATTTATCCCAATGATACAGAAACTGGTAACTGTGCTAGGGTTTTCAACATTTGGATCAGCTTTAAGGTTAAAATCATAGAAAAAAAGTTGGTATATTCTATAGAAGGATATTCTATGTAGTTGAAAATTTAGCCATTTTATGACTAGTACCTTCGGTGGGAAAAATTGGAGGAGGAGAGTAACAAAATATCTCATTTCTTCCTCATTTCTACAAACTTACATGATGGGTTCTGATGGGTTACTGAGCGGCTATTACCCCCCAAATCCCTCCTTTGACGAAACCACTGTAAGAATTTATCTATTTTGGGGTGCTATATCTATTGCAGCTAGTTACTTCAGGAATTCGTGAAGAATATTCAGTTGCTGGATTCCCCGCTTATACTCGACAACGAACATCATCAAAACACGTCGCGCTACTAGCACAAGTTTAAACATAGCCAAACGAGTCTGAAAAATTCGCCAAATAACAATAATAACCCATTCAAACGATAACATTAAGTGAAGCACCGCTTCAACTGCGTCACATGACTAGCCTCCACTTTGCTATATGTTCCGAGAAATGGTTAACTGTAGCGATAAATGGTTAAGTTGGCAACCCTGGACAAATACCTGTTGAGGATTGGGTTGAAAATCGCTTGTAAATGGCTTTTTAGCTTGAAAAGCTTTAAAACTAAAAATTAAAGTTGTTAAAAGCAGAATAAAAGACATTTAAACATTTAAGATACATTTCTGGATGTAGGAGAGACTGATTGGCGAGCATTATGAAAGTACAGACGAAACAATAATACTCTACGGTTTTACCTATAGGCCAGACAAATGTAGTAGGGTTCCGTTCTCATATCAGATAACTACATCCTTGAACCGATTTCGGGTTTATTTTGAACTCGTTATGGTGAAATAACCGATATTTGCAATGGCACCAAGAAAAATTAAATATGCCACAACTCTATGAACTTCTATAAGAACGAATGAATTCAATCCATTCTAATAGAGGTTCGCTAACAGCTCGATATTTGGATGGTCGTATCTGTAAAGACAGCGTAATTTTGTTTTACAGAAAGTCGTTTAGTTGGGTTTTGTGACCAGGAATAAGACCAATATTTATGAAATGGGAAAAAGTAAACGAAGTAAAAATTGAAAACTAACACTTGTGGATTAGATCATCCAGAGACTTTCCATGGGATAACAAGAGGGCATTGGGCCTCTGAGCCAAATTATATATACACTTGTGTTATGTCTAAAAATTGAGCAACAAACGTTTAGTGCATGGCATATTTGACGAGAGAAACAACATGTAGCCACAAAACTAGACTGCAGAATGGATTTTGCATACCAAAACTTTTAACAAGGAAAGTTATTAGGTACAAAAACGGCCTGTTTGTGTAGATTCTGTATCTCCGCGTTACGGATTCCAGAAGATAAAATCGAAATAGACAAATTTTGAAAACTGAATGGATAACAACATCTGAGCGACGGCAGGAGAAGAGAGGAGGGCGTCTCGAAGGGGGCCAGAAACAGTCGAAAGTAGAACGATCCCTAAGTGTCAATCGTTCCGTCATTTGCCGTCTGTGGAACCGGTATTTAAGCGAAGGAACAGTGTCGCGAAAATCAGCAAGTAGAGCGGTTACAACCGCTCAGGATGACTGTTTCCTGTGTCTACATGCACGATGGCACACGTAAATCACTGCACATTGGCTTGCTTCCGACCTTGCAGCGTCGGTAGAAAGATATGAATGTCCGCAAACTGTTTACAGACGGTTACATTGCAGATCAACTGTATACAAGACGATCAGTGGTTTGCGTGCCACTGACGCCTTCACACAGAGGAGCCCGCTTTAACTGGACTCGAGATCACCTCAACTAGACTCTACAACAATGAGGTCCTGGGGAAAAGTCACGGTTTTGTGTACAGTGTGATTCCCGACTGTTAATGGTCTGGAGAACGCCTGGAACTCGCTATCGCGTCAGTATTAAATTTTTATTATAAACGAACGTATTGTTAAAACGTTATCTAATTTTCAGAAATTTGCTTTGAGATCCTGTATAGTATTTATTAGAGGTTTGCTTCTTTAATCCCGGATACGTCGATTACATTTTCTATTAATAAATACTACATATGCGGATGAAAATAACACAAATCAATTTTCGAAAAGCCTGCTTTGAACAAAAATCATTCCCGCACTTGAATTGCCTATTTACAACCCTGCCAATTGTATAGCGCAATTTTGTGAAGACAATATAAATAATTCACTGCTTGCTGAAAATCCTTGTTCTTCGTATTTAAAGCATGAGATAACATCTGACGACACAAGATGGCGCTATGAGCAAACGGACACAAATCTCATCCAGGACACAATCCAGGACACAAATCTGTCGTGACCGAGAAGGTTCTTTGACTGAAAATCCGTTGCGACTTCCCGTTCAGGACACAAATCTGCCGTGAGCGAAAAGTTTTTTCGAATGAAAATAACTAAAAAACTGATTAAATG
The DNA here is from genome assembly GCA_951213105.1 of Amaurobius ferox. NCBI lineage: Eukaryota > Metazoa > Arthropoda > Arachnida > Araneae > Amaurobiidae > Amaurobius > Amaurobius ferox. Next base: position 119,994,754 of record OX578151.1, read on the forward strand.
ATTCAACTGAATTTTATTTGATAGGCTCAACATGCTCTACAGATATCTAAGAAACAAACATAGAGAAACTATCGTATTTATTAGCATTAGGAATGCTTTAAACATGTAGATCCGTCAATTTCGAATCGGACTTTTTTACCACATCTTAATGTTTTATTTTACATTGTTTCATGTATTGTATGGAAGGCAAAACTGATCGATTAAATACAAAAAACACACACATATATATGAACCATGTTTTCACACCCCAAAACTTAAAACATTTTCCAGAATATTCAAGATTCTTAAATATCCTATGCTATGAAATATTTGACATATCTGGATTTCAGAAATGTAAGTTTCAAAACAAAATCTGTAAAGATTTTTTGAGTCTAAGAAAGTTGTTATAGAATTTCCAATTCAATATGTTAATGGTGAATAAGTAAATCGATCAGAAGTCAAAGGAAAAGAAAAATATTACGGAATTGAAATCAAAATATTCTCATAGAAATATGTAGTTGAATTTGCAGTACATGCAAGTTGAAAACGACACATTAAGCATCTTTACTCTTTTACTGGCAAAAGTATGTTGTTGAAACCCAGACCGTCCGACCTACCAGAAAGGTGTAAGGTAACTGTTTGAACGGTCGGGAAGTGCCACCCAATTTAGACCGGAACCCAGTGGGGGAGGCATCCACAGGGACCGTACCCTCCTTCCCCTACCACCAACCTCTCGGAAGGACTTTCGGACCCACATGTTTAACGTGATCGTACTCCGCATGAACACGGCGGCAGTTTTGGCAGTGGCTGGAATCGAACCCGGGCCTACCGAGTGCAACTCCAGCGCGCTAACCAATGGGCTACCGCGCCCTGGCAAAAGTATGTAGAATATGTATTGTAATAGGCAAAAGTATGTAAATTGTATGTAAATTGACAAAAGTATGTAGAATATGTATTGTAATCTTAGGGTCGCCCTTCCACAGCAGATAGCACCAATGGACTAGTTTCGTATGTATTATCTGTTCGTTAGCATTAAATAGCCAATACTTGTAATTGCAAGAGAAAATTTCATGAAAAATAAAAATTTCTAATATCTCGAGAACGGCTCGCTCACCATAATTACTAAACAATAAATAAATAATTACCCAAAATATTTCTCATACTTACTCATATACATTCAATCGTTTGAGGAATTATTTCATGAGTGCATTCATTTTCCCCCCATTTTCTTGATTTTTACTTTCTCAGTAGTTTTGAGAATGTATATCGTAGTATTGAGAAAATATTGTTTTCACGAAAATTTTTGATTTCGAAATTTTAATGCCAATATATGTTTTAAGACCTTCTCAACTCGTGTCGATTATTTTTGGATTGATATCCTTCTGTCTCTCTGTGGTAAATTTCTTGTGCACACTATAGTGGCCACAAATACTATGGATTGTCACGAAAATTTATAGCAGAAACCTTTGTTATCAAGAAATCTAGAACTAGATAGAATTATTTTTTAATTTCGAGCAAAAAGTTCAAAATTGTTTTGAAATTTTATATTTATTTAAAATGGCAACATAGGACACAATTTGGCAAAATAATTCATAAAAGGTTTATTTACGGCTCAATGCTCAATAGTTTCAATCATTGTTGCGAAAAATTGCCGCGATGACAATTTTTTTATTCGTGACGTCATTACCGCCCTCGGGGGGCAAGTTAGCCTCCCTTTGGAGGGTATATTGTCAAGTATGATATTAATTATCGTATTAGATTTCATTAAGCCTTTTCAAGCGAAGGGTAACACTCTATAAGTGTAATCATTTGGATCCTGATACCGAGTTTTCAAATTTTTTCTTGTAACATTTGTAAAAAAAATCCACTAAAGTGGATTCTGGTATCAGATTCGAATTGAGCAACACTACAGTTAATTTACATTTTAGATCAAAAATAGGAATCAGAATATTGATTTTCAGTAAATGATGTATGTCATCTGCTTTTAATTAAACAAAATTACATATAAAACACCATTTTATGACGGATCCGTAACGAGTACATTTCATTTTCGACGAAATTATAAGTGTCCCAACGATCGAAACTATAAGTGTCCCAACGATCGAAACTATAGGTGTCCCAACGATTTGTCATCCACCCACATTCCGAGAAAAGTTCTTTCTGGTAACTAGGGAACCCACCGACATATTTACTGTTAAATAACGACTACTTTTCTTAGACCGCATAGGTTAATGTAAAAGGCTTTGCTGAATCGGTATATCTGCTTAATAATTAAGTATATCAATCAAGAGAAATGATACAAATCACAATCGCCCTATTTTCCTCTAGCTCTTCTCGTGAAATAAATAAAATGGTTGATTGATATACGCAGATGCTCAAAATGTATAGCGTCATCAAAAATCTACTGCCGATTTTTGAGTCTATTACAGTATATTGGGCAATACGTCATAATAAAATACTCTACTTTTTTTCAGAACATTTTCCCTTTATATATACCATGTATTGCAGGTAAAGTAAAAATTCCATTATAATCTGGTATATCACTTTTCATAGACACATAATGTGCGTGTAGGAATAGTATTATGACGGGGTCGAAAATTCGTATTTGAGTTTTCGGAGGAGCACGTTTCAGACACCCCTGAACTCGAACCGAATGTTTTCAGATTATGTCTGTGTGTGTATGTATGTTGGTGAGTATGTATGTTGGTGAGTGAGTATGTTAGTGAGTGTGTGCATGTATTTGGTTCAAACAAAAGTTAATATGATTATTAGGATCTGTAAATACCGAGTCTTATTGATTTTAAACATGATTGAATGCACAACCTTCATTAATGTTACATAAGTGAAACATTTCTGATGTAATTTTTCATTGGAAAACGAATGGTATAAACTTTAAAATGCTAGTATGTAACATTCTCGAGATATTGCTGAATTTTCAAATAAATTCATCGAATAAATTACATAAATTAAAAAGTTTGAACTACCGTGAAATATGATCACTTTTCATATGTAATATTATGCAACAAATTTGTTAACATTATTCAAGTGAATCTAGTTTGTTCCATTCACGAGAGAAGATACTTTGAATAACATTGTTGCATTTTCGTGCCCAATAATTCGTCAAGTGTCATTTATTTATATATATATATTTATATAAGTCCCATCCATCTGTCTGTACCTCTTAACGATTAATTTGGCTGAATATAGCCAAACTGGTTGCTCATTTCAAATAATGCCAAATTGATGGCAAAATCGTGCTAATTGCAAAAAAGGCGTTAAATTAACGAAAACGACATCAAATTGATGAATTAATCAACATATTTTAGTATATGGACTATATTGCTTATAGCGGATGTTATCCATATTGATTATTGCCAATTTAGAGTTGCGTAAAATATAAGTTAATTGGGTCCGTCGAAATAGTTTTACATATTATCATCTGGAAAAAGATGCCAAATGTTCAATTTCAATGTTTAAAACATTGTGTTATGGATCTTGTGCATCATATATTTTTGCTGTGAAAGAAGTAAATTTATTGCATTACTGTGCTGCCCATATCATACATTTTAAATTCACAATATATTGCTAACTACTAAAGTAAAATCCGTTTCATAGTTATTCCGTCTTAATTACAAAACAAATTTATCCACGTCCAACACCATTGTAAGTTACGTAATCACTTTCAACAGAAGTTGTTAAATAATAACGCATATACTACTTTCCAAACCACATGCTTTTAGAAACCTTAAACTTCTGTAATTGTGTTATCCAACAATAAACTAGATAGGCTTCATTCTTTTCAGAGATTGTGGATTATATTTACTCAACCGTTGAAGATTAAGTTGTCAAAAGCAACGCACACTTCTGCGTATGAGAGGGGCGGAAATGAACAAGGCACATCATTAACTTTGAATCAATGGTCTTGGCGACGTTTGAAAATCAAATGATCTGTTGCTTTAGTCACTTGGATTTAACTTCAGATCAAATTAAGACACCGAAGGGGAACAGCAAGACAAACCGAAACTTCCTTAAGACTTGGTCACGTTGTAAATGAATAAACCACATAACTCATCTATTGTCTGTCCGTGTTCTCAAAACTATGAATTAGTTCACGGATTCTGGCCATAGTATCGGCGAGTACGACTCCTAGCTTTATAAAAGCCCAGTTAGGCGGGTTCTGTGACTATAAAGTCAACCATTACAGTTCATGAACACACTAGAAAAGGCGTCCGTCTTTGCGTGTGTGAGTCTGAAACGACAACTAAAGAGTGACTTAGCTCCATAAAATTTTATGCGTGAGTTCATTAGGCAGGTGGTCTAAAATGTCTTAGACAAAATTTAAGGGTAGGTCAGACATATTAAAACACGCCCATTTTGCCTAGGATACTGTGTCCACAAACTCCAACTTGGGGTGCTGTAGATGCAGGGAAAGCAAAAGGAAAAATATGCAAATAATACAGCACTTGTTTAATTGGCATAACAATTACAAGTATCAATTACAAGTGTTTATCATATTATTAAAGTAGGTGTTCGAAATTCTTGCCATCCGCAGATATAAATGCTTGGCAAAGTCGATGCATAGATTGGTAAACGCGTTCAAAAATACCGAGACTATCTCTGACACGTGCTGCTGCATTAACTCCTCCAACGACAAGGTCAGCGTCATGTGTTACGGGATCTTGTAAACAAGGCGTTTGGGGTAACGTCACAAGAATAAACTAATATGGTATAAATCGGGGGATTGTGGTGGCCAACTGGCGGGTCCTTCCCAGCCGATTCATTTTCCGGCAAGTTTATATTGAGATAGTCTTGCACAGTCTGGCTAAAACATGCACAGGTGCAGGTGGCAAGAAATTTGAACACGTACTTTAATACTATGACAAATAATTATAATTAATACATGTAATCGTTATGCCTAATAAAGCTGTGTTGTATTATCTGCATTCCTTTCTATCTGTTTCTTCCTGCATCTGCACACCGCTCTGACGTTTCCGGCCACATGTTCCTATGCAAAACGGGCTTGTTTTTGTATGCCTGACCTAGACTTAAAGTTTGTCTAAGGTCTTATGAATAACCCTGTATAAAGAATTTCAACAATGTAGAAGTATTAGTAATCTGATTTGAACATGAATTATTTGAAGTTTTAAAATATTTTCACACCATCATTTCCTATCGGGGAATTGCTAATTTCCCGAGATAAATGTAAAGTTGTCATATATTAACAGCATTGGTGCAACGAATTTATATACATGGAGACACTTCTCGCAGTCTGGGAAACATTATCCGCCATAAACCACCATCCAAGCTGCCGGTGACGCCACAACCAGTCAAATTATTTGTTATTGTAAAAATTGAAATCAAAATATATCACGTTAAAACTAGATATGCGAAATAAAATTAAAATATCAATAGATTCATTCAATAACAATGTTCATAGTGAACTGTATGTGACGTCACGTTAAGGAATGGCTTTAACTTATGGCGCTTAACTTATGGTTTTATACATTACGAATTAGCCGATGAATTTACTGATAGCAAAGAAGCCCGCCATGTGCTTCAATTTTGCGAATCTTTGGATGCCAGCCCAGTTAGTCATGTACTCAACGTTCTTCAAATGTAAAGAAGATTGATCTCACAATGCACAAGATTACAATGGCCAAGTTCAAAGGTTATGTTAATGCACTTAACGGCTAATTCGGTGCTGATGAACTGCAAAGTCGGTGAAACAAGTACACACCGATATTTGATTTCTGCACTAAAAGCATGGTTTCATGCGAGTATATTGTTGAGCATTTGTTTACAGTTATGTTCGAAAATCTCAGCCTTAAAATGAAATTATATATAAATACACAAAATATATCAGTTTTAGAAACGTAGATAAATTGGCTACTTTTCGTTTATTATTAAACTGGCAAAGCAGTGTCGTTACATAATCTCCTACAAATGTCGCGTCAAATTTTTGCAGTGTGGCTAAAACCATTTTAATTAACTTTTTCCAATAACGTCAATTCCCTATTCTAACTTTGGGTGAAACAAAATGGTATATGCATCTTTTTTAAACTGGTATACAAGCACAGTCAGAACATAAAGAGGCAAATACAAATACTACATCCAAAAATAGGCCAGTTTACAAAAATATATAAATTTTTTATTTTATATTTAATTAAAATACATAAATTTTTTATTTTATATTTAATTACCAAAGCAATTTTTCGTAAAACAATCTTCTAAACATGCATATTTAATTTTAGCAATATTAGAGATAATAGTTTAATAATATTTCCCAGTTAATTAACTTCATTTTCTCTACATAAACCCAGTGAGTTCTAACATAACGGCTGTCTAGCTGAGTTCAGATCTTTGCATAATTCGTTTTGTCATAAATATAAGACTATTACTGTTTAATAAATCTCAGTTGAAATGTTATGTCTACATTTTCCATTCTCGAGAAATTTGCAACATAGAAGTACGTTCAACCTACATTTTAACCAAAGTAATAGCTGAAGCGGTGCTTGTGCACGATGGTTTAACAAGGGATATACGAAAATTAATGATTGCCAGTTCTTATTCAGCATGGAAAGAGAAACTGGGCATTAGAGGAGGCATGGCTAAATACGTAGGGCAGACTCCAAACGTATTCAGTCCAGTCACTTTTGTATTACAGTATGAAGCAAATTCTTACAGAATAAAGCATTTTCTTACATGAACAACAAATGAACTTTTCTGAAGACTGAGATGGACATTTCTTTAGATTGCCGGTAAATTTCGTTTGTAGAGAAAAAATTGCTATACTATTGGTTTTATGAAAAAAATTTACTTGAAACATCTATTTCTCAGAATCTGTTGCAGATAAAACTAGGATGGTGGCTGATATGAAATCAGCATCATTTTTTAAAGGATAACGAAGGATTGATTCACTCTGGATTTCTATCTCCGGTTCAAACGTTTTCATTTTACTTGAAACATGTATTTCTCAGGATAGGTTATAGATACAGCTTATGTGAGAGCGGATATAGACTCAGCAGCATCAATTTATAGATGAGGGTGGGTGACTCACTAAGAAATTTTCACTTCCGGTTCCTTATACATTTCAATTTCAAACATTTTCCTTGAAACTTCTTTTTTTAGGATCAGCTGTAAAACTTAGACAATGACAGATATGGATTGAGCATCAAATTCCATGTTGACTCTTAAAGGATTTACGTTTCCTGTTCTGGAGATGTCACTGCTGATTCAAAAATTTATATTTTCCTTAAAACATCTATTTCTCAGGATTTTGCATAGATAGAGCTTGAATAATAACTGATACGAATTCAGCATCAAATTGTGGAGAAGAATGAATGGGGAGTGCATGAAGGATTTTCAGTTTGGATCCTTTTTTCATTTCCGGTTTAAAAAATTTATTAAAACACCTATTTTTAAGTTAGGCTATAGATTAAGCTTAGCTGTGCATTGATATGAATTAAACATCATATTCCGGGGAAGATAAAAGGCTTATTAAGAATATTCACTTTCCAGTAAATAATTTTCAATAAAATATCTATTTCTCAGGATTAAGCATAGATAGAGCTGCGACGATGGCTATTATGGATTCAGCATCTAATGCTGTTTCGTTAAGGATATACATACTCCAACGTATTTCTTACTGCCAATTCAAAATATTTCCTTGAAACATTTTTTTCTCAAGATTGAGTATAGCTTGAGCTTAAATGATGACTGATATTAATTCAGCATCCAAGTCTAGGGGGAAGGAGTTAAGGGATCCACTGAGGATTTCCACAACCGTTTTTGAAAATGTCCCTTTAAGAGATTTCGTATGACTGTACGAAATATGTATTTTACATATATATAGAGATTAAAAATACCTAAAATTTCCGTCAAATATGAGGTATACACATCAATTGCCACGATATGAAAGCTCCTTGACAATGGTATTTTAATGTATTACTATACATTAGTCCTTTCATACAGAGAAATATACGAAGATATATACCCAGTAGTAGCGGAGCTTGGTTTAGTTCTGTACCCCCACATTATTGTGCCCCTCTACCTCGCCTTTTCACTTAGCCCTCATGTTATAATGTCACTTCATTGCTAGAAAACTTTCACATTTTTCAAATGTAGAAGATTTCTCTATGTATTGCGTCCTTAAATATTCTTTAACCCCTTAAGAATTAAGAGGCATTAGGTGTAGTTTCAGAATATAAGCCACGCCCCCTACATACCAATTAAGAGACAATACGAAACGAAACATAACCCCTTGACATACGAATTGCGAGACATTAATTAAGTGTAGTTTCAGAATATAAACCACGCTCCCTACATTACTGTAAAATTTGAACGCCACAAAATTTAAATCAGACGTCAATGTCTACAATGGTTTATGAAACATACGACGTATCCGAGGCGTTGTTGTAGGTAAAGAGGTTAATATGAAAAGTTACATACTTGTTCCCCAGACAGAGTGTTGTTGTTGAGACCCAGACCGTCCGACCTACCAGAAAGGTGTAAGGTAACTGTTTGGACGGCCGGGAAGTGCCACCCAATTTAGACCGGAACCCAGTGGGGGAGGCATCCACAGGGACCGTACCCTCCTTCCCCTGCCACCAACCTCTCGGAAGGACTTACGGACCCACATGTTTAACGTGATCGTACTCCGCATGAACACGGCGGCAGTTCTGGCAGCGGCGAGAATCGCGCGCTAACCACTGGGCTGCCGCGCCCGAAAAGAGCCAACAATACGCGGTATTCCCAGGTGGTCACCCACCCAAGTACTAACCGCGCCCGATGCTGCCTGACTTCGGTGATCTAACGAGAACCGGTGTTTTCAGCACGGTACGGTCGTTGGCCTCCCAGACAGAGTGTGTAGAATTTCAAAAATAAAGCGGTAGCTAAAAGTCGCAGATCTACGTATTTCGCCTTCAAAGATAGTTTGGGAAAACGTAGAACTATGTATCCTGTCCTAATTGTGATACAATTAAACCGTCTTCATCTTTATCTAGTTTCTTCTCATATCTCCCCTTCTTAACACTGCTCCCCGAAATCTCTCCAAATCAATCTTGTGCACCCTCACCGCAATTCCGAAGACTTCCACATTGTAGTTACGTCACTGTACCGTCACTGCATTAGGACTTGCTGTACCAAAGGGTACAGTTTTCAGCGAATTGTGTATTGAGCTGCTTTGTCTAAACTCGAATTTGTAAATATAAAAAGAATTAGAAATTAAAGTAAAATTAAATGAAAGTACATCTAAATAGGAAAGACAACAAATGTGGAAAAGGGGTAATTAATGAACAAAAATGAAAAATAAATTTTTAAAGAAAATATTACGCGTATAAAATTTGAAATGAAGGAAGGATGTGTGGTACATTAAATTAATTTGTTGTTGTGGAAGCCCAGACCGTCCGACCTACGAATAAGGTGTAAGGTAACTGTTTGGACGGCTGGAAAATGCCACCCAATTTAGACAGGAACCCAGTGGGGGAGACATCCTCAGGGGCCGTACCCTCCATCCCCTATCACCAACCTCTCGGAAGGACTTACGGACCCACATGTTTGACGTGATCGTACTCCGCATGAACACGGCGGCAGTTGTGGCAGCGTGCAAATCCAGCGCGCAAACCACCGGGCTACCGCGCCCGAAATATGCCAACAGCACACGGTGTTCCCAGGTGGTCACCCACCCAAGTACTAACCGCGACCGATGCTGCTTGACTTCGTGATCTAACGAAAACCGGTGTTTTCAGCACGGTACGGCCGTTGGCTCACATTAAATCAAGTGTCAGTTGTAGAAAACCATGTATAAAATCTTAAAAGTATCATTCCACATTGAACAATGGTGTGAAATACATGATGCAACTGTCTAACTGTGTTGTTTACGACTGTAATAGCAGATATATCCATCGTTGCTCGGGATTTAAAATACTGTGTACAACTTCTAAATGCATTACTTCTTTTCAGAAAAACTCCCATTAAAAAAAAATCAATTTAATTCCCCCTAATATTATGCAAAAAAAAAAAAAGAAAAAAAAATCTGTTTCTCTATACAAAATTTTCTTCTTAAGAAAATCTGTAGAATAAAACATCCTTGCTCAATGTATACAGAAATAATAATGTTTGATTGACATGCGCCACCAAAAAGACACTGAAATGACAGAAAAAATTATTCCCATATTACTTTTTATCCCGTTTCAACGATCATTTAAAAACATTCGAAAGCATATCAATATAAAGAACCTTTCTTCAATTCACTTCAGTAAACTTATATGTCATGGCAGTAGCTGGTATATTAGAATTAAACTAGCCGTATACCCGTTGAAAATCAACGGTCTCGCAATAAGGAGAAAATATTGGAAAACTAAATTTTCGCACTTCTTCCTCTGTTTGTATTGTGTTTTTATCAGATGATTGGCCCATATACCAAATATCAAGCCTCTATCACATTTAAAAGGAAGCGTGCCTCATTTATTCAGAAAATCGAACATATTAGTGTGCGCACCCCTTAAAGTAGCAAATATTGGAAATCTGAAATTTCACACTTTCTTCCTTTCAAACTATCTACCCTTACACCAAATTTGATATCTCTATCTCATTTCGAAGCATGGTTTTTTATCAATTCTCTTTTTGAACGTTTCGAACGAATAGATAGAGAGATATCGGCACCCCCTACAATAGCAAATGTTGGAAGACTAAAATTGCACACTTTCTTCCTTTCCAACTTTTTACCCGTACACCAAATTTGAAGTCTCTATCTCATCGTGAAGCATGCTTTTCTAGCATTTCATCTTTCGAATGCTTTTGTGTGGAGTACCCACCCCTTTAATTATACATTTTTTAAAAACTCTATTCTTTTTGTGATTTCTATGAGATGTTTCGCCCATATACCAAATATAAAGCCTCTATCACGTTTTTAAAGGAGCGTTTCTCCTTTATTCCGAAAATCGAACATTTTGGTGTGCGGCACCCCCTAAAGTAGAAAATATTGGTAAACTGAAATTGTACACTTCAATATAAAGAACCTTTCTTCAATTCACTTCAGTAAACTTATATTTCATGGCAGTAGCTGGTATATTAGAATTAAATATGTAATGCAGTGTTATTTATTAAATCTACTTTATATATCAAGTTTTTTTTAAAAAGGTTACATTGAACTAATATCGCCACCCACATAATTTTAGTGGTTTATTTCAGATTTTTAATGAAAATTACATGTAAAATAAGCATTTAATTAAAAGTATTACGCATAATTATTATTTATCTACTTTTTTTTTTTCAAAGTCAATTTGAAACATACATAACCTCTACTGAGGGAGGAGCACCAAAATCTTGACTCGTAGTTCGAAAACTGATAAATTTTACTAAAATTTGTTGAATTTTTTTTTTCTTTATCAGTATCAAGAATCATTTTTTCTTTATCACGTTTCAAAACCACTTGAACTCGTTTTGAATATTTTTGGAAATATGTCTGTCTGGGTGTGTGTTTGTGTGTCTGCAAGGTGGAGATACGATAACTCCAGAACGAATGCAGTTATTAGTATAAAAAATTAAGTAAATATACTTTAACTAAAAATAAACTAAATAAAATGTGCAGTAATTCTCGTAATTATAACTTTAAAAATTCGAATCTTAAGCTTTCCATAACATTATTTCCTATGGAAAACAATGATAGTTCCCAGACTAATGATAGTAGTGTATAGAACAAAAATCTCACAGGTATACATACACACGCTCATAATCGGACAAGCATCCTTTCAACTGTTCGAAATAAGCCTGTGGTAAAGTCTTAAAACGCGCCTATCGTTAAAATCTCGAATTCAAGCATTTTGGGAAAGTAGCACTCTTTCTAAATATTAATAAGAATACTCCATGGCAAATAATTTTGCTATGGGGTATTCTTACTTCTGCTTATCCTTACTTTTGTTTTACTTATGGGGTATTCTTATATTTGCTATCCTTATATTTTGATGGTAAAAGAAGGAAATAGGGATGAAATTCTAAATTTAATTTAAAATTAGTCGAATAGCCAATTTTAAAATTTTATCAATGTCGCATTATTTATTAATTACTGGTAACTAATCTCATTCACTATCTTTACATTCTTATAAACTACTGTTTAACCAAAGATTTTGGATAATCCTCAAACAAATGCATCTTTAATTTCGGAAATATATCCGAAAATATTTCAATTAAATTTTTATCAGCCAATTACCTTAATTTCCTAGTCATATTCCAAATGAGTTCTAATGCAGCTTTTCGTCTGTCTAACTTTGTACACATCTTCGCTTAATACGTTATGGCAGAAACACTCCAAATGGAGTATTGCATATTATATCTTAGTTTACGTTATGCCTACAATTTCCATTCTTCAGAAATTCGTAACATCATAGCATGGTCAACTTGCATTTTAATCAAAGTAATAGATGGAGCGGTTCTTAGCCAAGCCGTTTAACAAGGGATGTATGAAGATAGATGAGTGCTACCTTTTATTAAGCTTGATAACAGAAATATTGGAAACTACTGAAAATTAAGCTCTTTCGCGGCCGATACCTAAAAAACAATATAAATGTCATGAATTTTTAGAATGTGCTTTATTGTAACCTAAATAAATGTAACTGTAAAATTTAGTACAAATTTGTTATTTATACTTTCTCATACGTAATATTGAAAAATAATTGTTTTCACGAAAATTTTCGATTTCGACAATTTGATGCCAATATATGTTTTAAGACCTCCTGAACACGTTTTGTCTACTTTTGGAGTGATGTCCGTCTATCTGTCTGTGGTCGATTTTTTTATGCACACGATGACGGCCACAAATATTAAGATTTTTATGGAATTTTATATCCTGTTTTGTTATCAAAAATCTAGGACTAGATAGATTTTGTTTTAATTCAAACAAAAACTTTGCTATCTCTCGAACAAACTTTGCTATCTCTCTTCGTCTGTCTAACTTTGTACACATCTTCGCTTAATACGTTATGGCAGAAACACTCCAAATGGAGTATTGCATATTATATCTTAGTTTACGTTATGCCTACAATTTCCATTCTTCAGAAATTCGTAACATCATAGCATGGTCAACTTGCATTTTAATCAAAGTAATAGATGGAGCGGTTCTTAGCCAAGCCGTTTAACAAGGGATGTATGAAGATAGATGAGTGCTACCTTTTATTAAGCTTGATAACAGAAATATTGGAAACTACTGAAAATTAAGCTCTTTCGCGGCCGATACCTAAAAAACAATATAAATGTCATGAATTTTTAGAATGTGCTTTATTGTAACCTAAATAAATGTAACTGTAAAATTTAGTACAAATTTGTTATTTATACTTTCTCATACGTAATATTGAAAAATAATTGTTTTCACGAAAATTTTCGATTTCGACAATTTGATGCCAATATATGTTTTAAGACCTCCTGAACACGTTTTGTCTACTTTTGGAGTGATGTCCGTCTATCTGTCTGTGGTCGATTTTTTTATGCACACGATGACGGCCACAAATATTAAGATTTTTATGGAATTTTATATCCTGTTTTGTTATCAAAAATCTAGGACTAGATAGATTTTGTTTTAATTCAAACAAAAACTTTGCTATCTCTCGAATTGTTACCGTTGCTTTTGTTATGATTCTGTTACCGTTATCTTTGTTATCGCTAATTGAAATTATATATTTATTTACTCTGGCATCATTGAACGCAATGTGACATAATCATGCCTAAAATTGTTTATTTATAGCTCATGATCACGATATTTTACAGTTTCAATCATTGTTGTCAAAAATAGCCGCGATATAATTTTTTTGTTCGTGACGTCATTAGCACTTCCACTGGGGGCAAGCTACCCGCGCCCGGGGGCTACATTGTCAAGTTTGGTATCAATCGAAATATTTTTTAAGCCTTTTAAAGTGAAGAGTAACACTCTATAATTGTAATCATTTGGACCACTGATACTGATTTTTAATAAATGCCTTGTAAAATTTGAAAAAAGTAAGGTATTAAAAATGGATTCTGGTATAAGAAAGTCGAGTTGAGCCACACTCCAGTTATATATATATTTATTTATTTATTTTTGTTTTGCTTATGTACTTAAAACGCTACATTTAAACATCTGTCTATAAAAGAGAAATGCGTAAAATATATTTTGAAGTGTATGATGTTGTAATTACCTGATACCGCTGCTTCCAAGATTTAATTCTCAGTCTGTACGCAGTAAAACAACATGTTCCGCAACTGATTGCCATTTCAGTGAAGTTCGAGTGTTATGAGCATGGCGACAAATTTTAAGACATTGGCAACACATTCAGAGAGATATCGCCAACATAGAGACTTTCATCGAGTGTGAAAAATTCATTAAAAATAAAAAGTCGATAATTTCCTCTAAATAACAACGTTTCTCTAAAATTTTTAAAGAAGGTATTTAGTTACGTTCAGTGTTCAGAAAGCAATCATGTGCGGAATACGCTCTCATTGCTGACAAAAGTCTCCATTGACATCCATAACATCCATGTTTAGTTGGACTTAATACAAAAACTCACATTAGCGATAAATGCACCAGTTATTGAAATTATGGAATGTATTTATACAATTTCCAATTATTATTTATTTTCATTCATTCCTATAAGATAAACGTAATAATGCCTTGTACAAACTTATTTGGAACTCTGAATCGTATGCTACCACGGAAACAATTCCGTAGTTTAGTAATAAAGACAGAAGAAAAATCAAATATATGATAAGTCACCCAGTAATAATTTTCAATAGAAAATTTATTAACGTCTTGATTTTGACATTATTTTGATGCACTTGTGATGGCACACGGTGACAGGTGAAACAGTGTACACTAAAATACTATGGTAACAGGAAATATACGTCAAGTTGAGGCATGGTTATCTCATATAAATTAACACAAAATTGCACCAGCTGATGCCAAGAGTTGACGTTAAATTCAATGTAGTTTATGATGGAGCCATAAAAATTTCCTACAGCAATTTAGAATGTAGCCATAGGGGTCCCACCCGTGACGAGGTGTCACATGGTTCTATGGAGCACGGGCTGTTATGCAATGTGGCCAATGAAAAGTTTCTTAGTTACGTCCAATATGGCTATAAGAAAGCTCCTCACACAAGCTCGCCAGCCAATGGGCAGATGAAAGCGGTGCAATAACATACGAACAGATGTCAGTAATTTTGTAGTGAGACAGAAATCAGATGAAAGAGGAAGGAGAAGAAAAAATATATTCAGAAAGAGGGATGAGTGAAAACAGATATTCAGAGATGGAGGTCAGATGCAGTAAGATAGGTGCAGATATTCAGAAGTGAGATAATTGTCATATAGTTTAATGCAGAGAGAGTGTGTTTAACCTGGATGACCAGGTTAACCTCGTATTGAAAGTAATTGCAGCTACGGTGGCCAGCGATGGTTTTAAATGATATTGAAAGAACAAGAGGTACCATTTTTAGCAGTCATGAGGACAGTTGGATTTAGTTATGAATTTGGATCTAAAGACGAACAAATTTTCGCCTGTCATCTATCATCACACTGGACGTTAGAAGTGACAAATATAAAGTGTACATTGCAAATGACCTAATTATAACTAATTATGTTAATAATGCCAAATGATTATATTGATAAAAAATTTAGAAAAAATCCCTCATTATTTTAGAGTGTTGAACTTTAATGTTTATTTGTAAAAATTATAATATTTACAGGTTGATGCCGACAGAGTATATGGTGGGTATTTCTTAGCACAGGCAATGTACGGATTTATACCATATATGAATGCATGTAAAATGTTATATTTTAAACCTGAATATTTAATGCAGTAATTATTTTAAAATAACCACCCATAATTAATTATTTGTGAAATAGTACTCTCACGCGATGCTTTAATTCATATGTTTTTACTCGTTCGTACAGAAAGAAAATCTAATATAGACGACACATGACTTTCCTTACAAACTCATTTTTTACACATTTTCTTAAACTCATTTTCTTTACATTTCTCTAACAATTCATTAAATTGAATTTTACTGCACAAACTTACACGCATACTTAATTGAAATTACACTAAAAT
Organism: Amaurobius ferox; assembly: GCA_951213105.1. Lineage (NCBI taxonomy): Eukaryota > Metazoa > Arthropoda > Arachnida > Araneae > Amaurobiidae > Amaurobius > Amaurobius ferox. Next base: position 120,010,805 of record OX578151.1, read on the forward strand.
TGAGTTTTTAATTCAATTTCCGGTTTCATTTGTTAACTGCACGTATTTTCAAAGGCAGCGTAACAAAAATGCTAAAAAATCTAAAATATCTCGACAACGTCTAATCCTAGAGTAAAGGGGTTAGTCTTATTCTTTTTATCGTAAAAATTACGTATAAAACAAGCATTTAATTGATGTATTTGAGCAAACGTAGTCTTTTATTTTAGACTCAAGGATTTTTGCAAGACATTTTACAGAAAAAAAAATTGCAAGCAGTGTTTTACCGGATAATACCAAAATCTAACCAGCACCAGTGTCACTTATCTACCAAATTCCGTGAAATTCGGAAAATTAGTTTTGTAACTAGAGTGGATACATATGATTTTCGCGAGCCATTTTGCAAAAAATGGCACGTTGTTTTAATCCGAATCGTACCAATATCTTATCAGTATCAAGGTCACCCATAAGTGACTTACCTACCGAAGGTTATGAAATTCGATCAATTAGTATTTCAGTTAAAGTTTTACATATATTACAGACACACAAACACAGACGTAACGCTAAAATAAGTTTTGGTCCCAAAACGTCTAGATCCGTCTAAAACTCGATTTTCAATTTTCGACACGATTCCAATACTGTACATTCCAATATTTCACTCTATACAATACCATGCATTGTACGGAAAGTAAAGAAGGGTCACTTAATGTATTACTTTGCAAATATTATAATTAAAAACATAGCGCAAACAAATATTCTTCTTCATATTGACAAAAAGATTGCTAGAAAACTATAAGAGCTTTGTAAAAACAAATTATTGATTTTTAAACTGGATTTCCAATTAGGCATTTTTGTCGCCTACTGTCTAATTATAAATAGAATCTTTAGAAATATCTCAAATGAAAATAAACCAAGTTTAGCAAAAACTTCTTCAGACAAAGATACATTACTTCTTTTCAAGAAAAAGTTCAATATATTAAAATATTGAAATTATTTTCTATAATACCTTATTTCATATAAAACGAGTATAAATAGTTTCATTTTCATTTATTAAGTTCGGAGATAAAAGTGTCTAAAATATTTTAATTTATCGTAACACTCAGATTTTAGTCGGATATTCTGACCATAGATGTTCACGAAAAAGGGAAACCAACTGTTTCCGAAACAATCCCCTATCTGAAACATTTTATTTTTACAGCAATTTACTATGTTTCTTTATTAATTGTCATTCGCAAAGTCACGTCAAAGAACATCATTCAAACAATACCATTCGTCAAAGAACGCCATTCGTAACTAGGCTTTAAATGGTTATGGAAGTTAATTTACCCTCATCTTAACAAGTCACTTAATGGTGTAACATTAAAACAATTTTAAAACATTTGTGTCCCTGACAATATACATATCTTTTGAATGAAATTTAAATCAAAGTCCTGGTCAACTTAACTTCGTAGTTTCAAGGTGATAATCCTTCAACTTATAGTTGGCATAATATATGATGTACTTAAAACTAGAGATGGATATAAGAATTTCGAAGCGTCACGCGATGCATTTTAATATGTTTATCAATGTAACGTAGCATGGAAATTCGAAGCTGAAATGTCTGAGAATTGACTGCAAAATATATTTTACGATGAATTGAATACAAAGAGGATAATTTATATCGTTCATTTTAATGGTTTTCTGAAATGTTATTTGGCGGAGTAAACTGATATAACTTCCTAACTGCAGATCCACTCTGCAGACGATACAGAAAAAATGTTCCGATTTTTATATGGTAGGCAAGTAATGTGTCAATCTGTCTGTAGCATAGAAAGAATGTTCCAATCTGTACATGGTGCAGAAAGAAAATTTCAATCAATGGCTTAAAAGCCGATAAATAAAAAATCGAATGCCCCTGGGGGATAAAAATAATAAGAATATAGATAGAAAATCTCCAAACGGCTGTACAAGTTTGGAAAAATGAATTTATGCTTAATAACCATGGAAAACTGTAAAACTTGATGTAAAAGTGATTATTTGACAAGTTTGTGTGAATGAATATTGTTTGGAACGACAAAGTCTATCACAAAGCCCGATTCAAATTACTAGATTGAATAAGATTTACGATGGCCAAGTTCATGGTTACACAACATGCGTTAAATTATTAAACAAAAAACGGATAATGATAGTATTTTCAATCGGAAAACATTTCCTACGTTTGGAAACGACTTCCATAAATATGGTTATGATGAATACATTGTTGCACAAAAATGTTCAATCAGATCCTTAGCACCTATTGGTAACTACAAATTTAAATTTAATAAAACTAGTTAGGATCACAGATTTATTTATCACTGGATGCTAAGAGAATGTCGAAGATTTATTTAATATAACGATTTAAGGTTTATTGAATAATAGTTCCAGATGTTCAATTGATCTAGTATCTCTAAGTTTTGAAACCATGTATTTCAACAAAAGAAATGAACATTTCATCTAGAAATTTTATTATTTATTGATTTAACAGTCTGATGTACCCAAGCTGCAGTAATGCTGTTACAGATTAAATTAAAAAATTCTAAATCTGATGATGCTGAGACACGTTAATTTGGTTTAATAAGCTGTGGTAAAGTATTGCAAAAATGTGTTTAACATGGGTGAGTGTAAAGGAATATATTTGAATCACGCGATAATAATTCTTAGATTTGAGTTTTGACCAGATTCTTATTTTCTCATACTCTTGCATATAGAAGGTATTGTTTTTCCCGAAAATTGTAAATATCGAGATTTCGAGAATGTATAACAACCAGTGGCGAATCCAGAATGCAAGTCATGAGGGACTGCGTATTACTCCCCCCCTCCCACACACGCACACATCCCGCGTTGTCAATCGCACTTCAATATTCAAGAGATTTAAGGACGACAATAGTAATGATAACAAATAATGTTACTACTGTTGTGTTATTCATTGAAGCTAGAACAGCGTTTTTGCGAACAAAAAAAAAAATTAACGAAATTCGTCGAAAACATCCTAATATCTGCCCGTATTTCGTAAATTGGTAAATTTAATTCAAGCACTGAATAAACTTTTCAATGCAACAATTCAAATTGCGAAAATTTTAAATTATAAGACCTCCAAATTTTCTCATCTTTAGAAATCAGAAAGAAAACCCAGCAAAATATTTTGATCCGATTTTTTTATCTTGATTACCACTAGTACACAAAGCATATTGAGCAATCTGAAAATTCTAAGTGCACTCTTTTATATTTCGAGTAATATATTTTATACTTATGTACACACTTTAGAAAAATGTGGATTGGGTCTACCGTCCTTTATTATTTTTATCTTGTTTGCTAAATTTTTGCTTGAAAAGGGTATTCTTAATTATTTTTGTATAGTGCATTTATCTATCTGGCACAAACTCATTTTCCAGTTCAAAAGTTTTTATAATCAGGAAAAAATATAGGTGATTTCAAGACAAAATGACAATATAGAAAATTCTATTACAGCACTGCATTTCATATTTACTTACGAACTCTAACCACCTGGAACAATTTTACATTAAATATTTCAAATACTAAGAATTACTAAACTGCATGGGTGCCACTTGAAACACTTGTGGATGTCAAGTAGAATACGAATGGAAATTAGGAGAACGCCTTGACCCAATTTATCAAAATATATATTGTCATTGATATTCTATTAATACACTGCTCACAACTGAAATCGCAACACCATGAATAAATTGATGTATCTTTGTGAAATTTACAGAATATAATTATAACATGGAGATGTGCAAGGGAACAAAAATCATATCTGGAAAATGAAAGCATGGGACTTTATTGACATTAGATCAATATGAAATAGATCCACCGTAAGCGGCTATGCAGGATTGAATACGACGAGGCATCCCGTCAAGTAGATGCTCAATGGTGTGCTGAGGGATGGCAATTCCCACAGCATGCAATTGGGCTTGTAACTGAACATGGTTTGGTGGAATTGGGAGCTCTCTTAATCTGCGACACATAATGTCCCAGATAAATTCAATTGGCAACAAATCCGGAGAATATGCTGGCCAAGGTAGGATATAAAACCCTTGTAGACTATTCATAGTTATCCGTGCAGTATGTGGCCTAGCATTATCCTGCTGAAAAAGCAGTTCAAGCCTGGTTGACAGATATGGCTGTACAACAGGTCTCACAATGTTAGCGATGCATTGCTGTGCCGTGACACTGCCAGAAACGTGGACAAAAGATGTTCGTCCACCAAATATTATACTATCCCAAATCATGGTACCACTTAGGGGATCTGTGTGGCGACTCATAGAAAACGCTTCCTGGTGGCGTTGTTGAAAGCTCTGCCATACGCGAGTACATCCATCTGCCATGAAAGAACAGAGTCGTGATTCATCCGTGAACAGAATGTTTCGCCATTCTGGAGGCGACGTAACCGGTGAAGACGTTGGAACCGTAGGTGTCGAAAAGGTCGTCTACTTTGGAGTCTTGCGTCATGCAAGCGGTTTCAAATTGTTTGCGTCAAAACCGCGTTACCTGTAGTGTGGGATATATATCGTTGTAACACGATTGCTGTAGTAAACGGCTCCCGCGCAACGCTTCTCAGAAACATAGGATCTTCAATTGGTGAGGTACACCTGGAAGCTCCACCACCTGATGTTCGTGTCGTTTCATTGTCTCACAAGAACCATAACACACACCGTTGAACTGTGCTCGTATCACAACCCAATAGTTCAGCTATTCTTCGAAAACTGATTCCACCCTCACATAAAACATTGATTTGTTGCCGTTCCGTTGACAACAACTGAACGTATGCGGTACGTCGACGTACTCTTGGCATACTGTGATGATTTTTACAACCTGAAACCAATGACGCTACAATTTAGCTGTGATATCGCTCCTCCTTCACCTTACGCTTTTATGCTGCTCGGCAAAGTGTTACGTCACTATGCTTAACATATATCTGTGATAATTTGCATATCTCGCTTTGCTGTTTCCATTGCCTGATTTACATAAAGCTACACCTACAACTTCATGGTGCTGCAAGTTCAGTTGTGAGCAGTGTATATCCACAGAACAAAATATATAGGATTTTTTTTTCATTATAAAAATGTAAAAATAATGAAAATAATTAGGACATAGTCCAATACAATTTTAACATTTATGTTTCGGAAAATTTCATAAAATTTTTATATAACAAAAAAAAGTATAATAATCATTTTTCGTACCAGTCTTTCAAATGAAATATGGTTTATCAATTTTCAATCGCGATGTACCTGCTCCCGCGACTGCAAACGCGGTGTAAAGAATGCTAAACCGGAGAGTGGGGGTCCCAACCCCCCGGTCAATTTGTGGTACGTCACTATCTTTTTTCGATTTTTCTTCTTTGGTTCCATTTGGAGATATATATATATATATATATATATATATATATATATATATATATATATATATATTCGACTTAAAATATAAGTAAGACCTAGTTATGTAAGTATCATATTTATGGTCATGCTGATCTTATGGACATACATGTCTTATCCAGTAGGAGTTGACATTTAACTAATACTTCCTTTTCAATAAAATAATTTTGTTTCATCTTTCTTTGGAAAGCAAGGAATGTAAGTTAATAATAAAGTATAAAATTCAAATTATACCATAAAAAATGTTTCATATTACAGTAATTATACTTTATTTAAAAAGTTAAAAGACGAACATCTTCAAATCTATCGAAATGCTTAAAATGTCATATAATAACCAGAATGGACCAATAATTTAAATTTTTATTCAAAAGTTAATTCAGGTTCAATTATTTCTGATAGAATCCTTTTATCAATTCATATGTGGAACAATTTCATATTAAATATTCCAAATATTAAGAAGTATTTAGCTGTATGGATGCCACTTAAAAACATGTCTGTGTGATGTGGAATGTAAATGAATCTTAGTAGAACGTAAGTATATTGGCATTGATATTCTATTAATATATTCACAGAACTTCGTAATATATAGAATGTTGTGTAATTAAAAAATAATTATTATATAGTAATGCAATTTTAACATTTCTGTTTCTTAAATTTTTATAAAATGTTTAAGTAAAACAAATAATACATTGTTAATAAATAAACCAAAGTGTTAATAAAACTTTAGTATAATATTTCTTCTATTTTTCACTGAAAAGAAAAAAGTTTTAATCTTAATGAATTTTATAGAATTGTGTATGGCTTGCTAGACGAGAATTATCATTGCTGAATGTTATATAAAATGGGTAGGTGTCTATATTTCCAACACTGACGCGGTGAAGTATTTTAACGTTTACACGATAATGCTTTTGCGAGGAACGTGAAATAGTTCTATTTATTTTAATTTGCTGCTTTTGGATTAAAAGCAGCGTTCTGGATGTTAGACGGACCATTACCAACCAATTGACCAAACGAAATCTCATTATGTTATCAATTTTCCTTTAAAATATTTACGGCAGATAAAAACTTCAAACTTTATACGCAAATTCACATGGTGTTATATAAGATTTGATTTTTCAGTGTCTACTCTACTGATTTACTACAAGATATTATTATAATTTATAACCTGTAAGCCCATCACACTCAAATATAGTCCAAGCAACCATAAAAAAACTTGAACGTCTAACCTATAGTGGAGTCAATGAGATTTAAATGTAATTTTGATGCAGTTTCGTGGAACAGAGTGCCGTTGATGAAACGAAATCTGATTATATTAGTAATTTTCTTTTAAAATATTTACAGAAGATAAAACACTTATGCAAATTCACATGATGTTGTATAAGGTATGTTTTTCTCCCATGCGTACTCTATTGGTTTACTACAACATATTATTGTGGCCTACAAGCCCACCACACCCAAATAAAGTCAAACCATTTGAATTGTTTTTCAATTTAGTTAACAAGAAAAAAGAGCGAAAACATTGTTTATTAAACTATATCTTATTATTTGAATTCGATGAGATCTTTAAATTAATTAGACTAATATAAATACTGGTATATAATTGTAAAGGAATATTTAACGATATTGTAGAATAACACTGACCAACTCGAGTCGCATTTTGATTATATCCGAGTTGACTTCAGCAGGCAGGAAACTCGACCGATACGCAGACAGTTCACGTGTAGTAACGATATGTACTGCATTTGCTTAAATCGGAAAGATAGAAGTAAAAGTGAAAGTGGAATTTGCCGAAGCTCGACTTAGATTTAGAGCCTTTTTGTCCAATAAAATATTAACCAATTCAGTATCTGAAACATTTTAAAGAAGAAAATGAGTTTCACCTTAAGTAAATGATTTACAATGAATCAAATAAAGCTAAAGTAGCTGAACTCGACGTAATAGGGTTACCACGGAGTTATACACCAAGTTATACAATTTCTTGTTATTAATTTGTATTTATTCTGACAGTCAATTGGATTTTAATCATAATTTAATGCTGTAAAATCTCATTAATTCAAAAGAACACAATTTAGAGATTATAAAGAGCACAATTCAGAAATAAAAACATTTAAAAAAGGATTTCATATATTTTTTCTGAAAATGCCTTTATGAAAATGCATTGACATTCGGCAGTTTTGTAGGGGCATTTAACAATTTTTTTTTTCTTTTTTTTATTATCTGTTCTTTGCTGTAAAATTGTTCTTTTGTTTTTGAAGTGAAATGACTTGCAACATTATATGATACAGATCCAAACGTTGGGAAATATAATAGTTTTATAATTTCGGTAGTTTAAAAAAAAATACGTAATTAGGCAGCACAATTTAGAGACGAAACGTCATTTAGAAAATGATACATGTTTCATAAAATCGTTTATATACAATAACTAGTCCTAGTGTATGGTATAATTTCGCAAACAAATATTAAAGTGAAATATTTATTATTTTTCTTTATTTATAAAGTATGCGTTGATGCAAATATTTTACTCTTGCCAATGAAATACATTTTGAAAAAAGAAGAAATACATATTTTGGATCACGCTCCCATTCAAGATAAATAGCATTAACGAATTATGAATTAAGCAGTTTCAGAACTAAACAACCTAAAAAGAAACCAAATCTTTCCCGAAGTGATCGAAATTGGAAACGTGACCAGGAATACCAAACCTTGGATAATCCTTATGACTAAATTCATAGTGAAACAGGCTAACTTCCATAGATAACTAAAATAAGTAGTTGAAATCTTAACCATTTTATGGCTTGCTTTAGAAAGTTTTGGGTGCTAAATGTTCCGAAAAATGGTTAGATCTATTCATAAAATAGCAAAATTGGCAACTCTGAATGTACATCACCACTGTCCTGTTATAAGATTGTCAACTTGCTACATTCGTCGCATGACAGGAATATTGCAAGTAATCTGCATATTGCAAATAATTTATATATTGAATGCATACCTGCAATAGTTCATGTTATAAGTTATGTGTATTTAAGAAATATTCTAATGAAAGTGAAAAATACTGTTCACAAGAAAATTTAAATAATAAAATATTTAAAATTATTTTATTTTTATTTTTAAGAATGTTACACAATAGGGCATAGGAAAATATAATTACTCATATTTTCTCAAATAAATAGCAAATGCTTGTCGATTTCGTACTCACAGATTCCAAGTGACTTTCCCAATCTACGCCATTCTTGAACTGTTTCCCACGTATGATACGCTCGTTAGAATAAAATAACGATACTTGCAACGGTAATATGGAAAAACTTCCTATGTTTCACAGTTTAGTACCTCTGCAGCTACCAACAAATTCAACCATCAAATTGTATAATTTGGTCAGACCATTCCACAAAGCCGGCATTGAAGTTCATAGATTTTAAAAATTATGAAACTTAATGTCAGATGGCTGGTAGAGGTAAGAATTTGTCGGTCTCGATTGGGATTCACAAGATTGTGGCATATAGCAAGTTTTCTTACTGTTGTAAATATTGACTATTCCATGCTGATAATGCATTTATAGCTCAAACCTTGTCCATGGATGCCGTTTCCGGAAATGGAACCTCGGTCATTAAAATATGAATTTCGTTTAGTTACAAATTTATGAGTGCAAACATATATTTTAGCTTCTCAAAAATTGCAATTTATTTTCAGCAAATAGTAATTCTCCATTGTATTTATTAAATCCAATTTTATGTACGCAAAAGCTTTTTTCTTTCTATATCTATTTGCTCAGTAGGTCATCTTTCTTTTAGTGATTGTCATTACATTCGTCTCTGGAGATCCTAGACCAAAGAAAGAAAACATTTGTTAGTTGAGTGTCGACAGCTTTGCAAGGACCATATATTAAAGTAGTTTTTTTATTGCTTTATTTATTAAATTCGCTCTTTTGCCTTTGAAACTAAAATAATTTAAAATATTAAAACATATAAAGCCAAATGGGGATAAATAATATTTTTACTAAATGGTAATACAGGGACAAAGTATTGGTATATAGTCGAAATTAGGAATTCGAGTTTTTGACGCATTTACACGTCACCAATTTTAACTTGACGTCTGTTTTGTATGTGTGTATGCAATATAAGTAACAACTCTTGCTCAAAACAGTTCAACCAAAACTCAGAAAATTTGGTTGGTAAATCAGTTGTGAATTTACCCTAATACTGATTGAAATTTTGTATCTTTAAAAAACAAAACAAGAATTCTTTATGGATATAGCCTGTAAAAATCGTCAAAATCTGATATACAAAATATGCTGAAATGTATAAAAAGGGAGATCACGCCTGTCAGCTGAAATTCATGCTTTTTTCACCTTAAATTCAAAAAGTTTACATAAGTCGATAATCATACAAACAGAAATAAATTTTGAAGTTTGAACGAGTAATATATATATATATATATATATATATGTGTGTGTGTGTGTGTGTGTGTGTGAGTTTTTCAGGTGAGAAGTTGGCAAAAGACGATTCCACTCTGCACAACCACATACCTTTACTTAAGACATTCGGTTATAAATACTGTTTAAGCTATTTACATATATTTACAAGTTGAAGATATCGAACGTCAGAAGACATCGTCTTTACATACTCCTTTTCCGCATCTGTACTTCGTCCTTACAGTCTCACTCTCGTCTCCGTCTTGATTCCGTCTCGCTTTCGTCTAAGCAATCAATAGCGTCTAAGCGACTAAGAGCATCTCGCCTAAGTGAACTCTCGCTCCCAACCTCTTGCTCATCTGAGTGACCGCCGTGATTAACTTCTCACTCCTTCCTTCTCATCTGCCAAGCGTCGACTCCTTTATGTAATCTCTCGTCTGTAGGTGGCGCTGTCCTCTTGTGACGTCCTCTACAGTCCTGTTTGCCACAATCCCATATTCGGCCATTCTGACAATTCTTTCGTCCCCGAAAGTTTGGTGGAACCTAAAATTAGAAAAAAAAAGAACAAAATACAAGAATAAAAATGGCGTCTGAATAGGTGTTTTTTTTACCCGGACCACGGCTTCATGTGATCAGCTGCAGTTGACGTTGTGTGTGTGTGTAAAGTTTAAAAGAGTTTTTTTAAACAAAATAAATACGTTCATGGAGGTACAAACCCTATTAGGAGACCTGGAGGTATACAGAATTATCCAAGTAAAAGGAGACTTCAGAAATAGACATAACAGATCGGGTTGGTGTGTATCCTGACTTTTTTGTGATAGAGTTAGCACATCTTCCTCTAGTCTAATGGATCTTTGTGGCTACTGTTGTTGAAATCATTAATTTAAATATTAGTTTTTTTGGACTGACAACAGCGTTATGCTCGCAAATTCCTGGAATTCGGTGTTAAACTCCCAAACCCTGGAACTCGAGGGCTCAGCCTCCTATCCGCACATTAACCGCATGATTTAGCTTAACGAGTTCCTTCTACACAACAGTTACCCATGTGTAATAACCTAGACCCCACCCTCTGCTGGCTGACGCTCACCAAGTTTCGTAACTCTTTCCGCGAGTCGGGAGTCTTTGCCTCCTACTCATTGACTGTCGATGAGCTCGCTTCACGAGCTCTTTGTAGCCGCCTGTTGCTCAAGCGTAATACTCCCGTTGGAGCCGTCCCCTAATCGTTGACGCTCACCGACTGTCAGAGAGATCGATCGGCGCTCACTCTACCAGCCGACGCACTCAAAATCCTTTGTGTACCCTACACGCTATTGCTCACCCGCGCCGAATCTTTCCTCCTGTCTATTGTTGCTCAGTTTTTGTCAATTTTGTTGTTAAACCCGCTAGATTTTCTTAAATTTTTAATATTTTATAACTTCGGAAAGCGATTCTGCTATACCTGTGTAGCAGCCTTATAATTAAACAGGGCGTTTTACAAGCATTATTGATATGAACAAATACCATTCATTGCTGAAAATGCTGTTTCCATTTCAAAATATGTAATATTTTAATGAAACTCAGGATAATTAATGTATGTCTAATTGTTGAAATCAATAATTTAAATATTACTGTAAAGGCCAAAATGAAGAAAACATTCATAAAATCTAGAAGCTAAAATGGGATAAAAATTTCTGAAACCCGATAAAATTGGCTCCATAGTGCCTAATTGTTGAGTTTGCCAAAATGACAGATTAGATTTTGAAGATACAACAAAGAAAAGAAAATATTCCCACATAAGTTGTGTGAAAATTGTTTCATTTCAAAATTGTATGAAAAATAGAAATTTCTATTTGATTATAACCAATATAGAAGGCGACACATGGCAATGTATTATAAATCATCATGCTAAGTTACAAATCATTTGATGCAATACGTGGCTAGCCTTGACAGAATATATCTCTATTTTAAAAGGATTTTGTCAGCGGCTGCACCGAGCATTTTATAATAAGAAATATAAAGCTGATTGGTATGAACTGAAGAACGAATACGGAACTGCTAAATCACGCTTACAGTGTTACCAGATAAAAATACCGTGGCTAAGTATCAGGATGGAGCGAAATTTTTTTTTCGAATTTTAAATCGGTCTGGGTAAAATGTTGTCGCATGGGACAAAACGAATGTGTAAAAAGAATTATGTTCCTGAGGTCAAAATTTCATGCGCTGCATGGCGATTAAAACTCACTATTTCAGGAAAAAAAAAGTCTTTTTTTGTTCAGATACGAATTTTTTTTTTTCGATTTCAAAATCGGCCAGTACCAAAAAGGTTAGCTCAATGAATCAAACAAACATGTGTAAAATTTCAAGTCCCTGAAGTTACATCTTAATTCGCCGCACATATATTAAGTGTGACGATTTTGACCAAAAAGAGTCAATTTTCTGACGTACCATGTAAAGTCATAGAGGCAGAAGAGCGCGTCTAAAATTTTTAGTGAATGTATCTTAAATATATTTAGACTTTTAAATAAATATTTTTCGATTTGTTATAACAGTAAAGCCGAAAGAAGTAGAATAAAAATAAGTTATTTAAACTTTAATTTATATTTCTGTTTCTCTGAACTACATTTTTAAGTAATAGTAGGCCATTTTGCTTGTAATAACATATAATTTTCTAGTGACATAAGATGTACCGCAGTTGTTGTTCACAAAATAAAATTCAGATAAAGATATGAAAAACACTGAAATGAAAAAAATGCATAAATCCCCACATAAATGCTAAAGAAAATTAAGCAGAAAATTCAGATTTCGTATAAAAAGTAGTCATAGGTTTACTCGACTGAATTTTGGCTAGGATAAAGCCATGTCGTTGCTGAGCTCCACAGACTTTTCTTGTTGCCAGTACTACAGTTTGAACGTAGAAGCCTGAAATAGTGTATATTATATTTGAATTTACTATATTTGAATTTTATTAAAACCAAAAGAACTGATGAATTTCGTAACTAACTGCATTCATGTACCTTCAAATTCCGAATTGCCTCTTTGGCTGAGAAACTCGCGCTTTTTCTTCCCTTCCAAATGTAGCTAACGATACGGGAGTGTGTAAGAGATATTTGAAAATTTGAATAGATTCTTAAATATATCTCTATATTAAATATTGCCTTTTCATTTAGTAAGGCCCATACTATATATCATAAGCTAAACAAATGAGATTAAAAGCTGCGAATATAGTTAGAGATTTATTGGAGTTTTATTTTACAAGACGTTTTCCACGCCAAACTATTTCGGCTCTATCGGACTTCCGCCATTGTCGAATTTTTTTACAACGGTCATATATTTTTCTCTATCCTTCATAATAGGACCTTCCAATTTACTATTCAGCTCATTTGGTGCGATGAAGAACTGAGTGATGATGTACGAAGAAGAACTGAATGACAATGTACGATTAAGAACATGATGATGTAGGATGAAGAACTGAATGACGACGTACGATGAAGAACTGCATGATGATGTACGATGCAGAAGACCTAGTACATTTTCCCCGAAATACCGTTTCTGTCTACCGGATTGAAGTTACCGTGGATGTTTAATGCGTTTGGAGATTCTCTGGCTGATATCGGAGCTCTAAGTAAGCATTTTGGTTGCTAAAATCTCGGTACAAGACAGATAAAAATGTAAATAATTTTTACTTGTTTGTCGTGTTGTCAGCGCCGTGATTAAAAATTTCAAAAATAATTGCTTCAAGCAGCGAGAATACGGGCAGTTTCTTTCCCTCAGTAGTCGAAAATGTATTGAATTCGTAGAAGCAAACATTCTTTTAAGAATTACTTCTTCGGGAGAATCTTAACTTTTAATTCCAGAAAATTCTATTAATCATCGTGCGATATTCGAGGTATTCGAATTTCTCCTAGTAACGTTGTATTCGAGATCTCGGATACCTTTTTAGTATTCGAGTATGTGCAAATAGTACGGATATTAGCCAATCTATAATGTAATAAATATAGAAGAAAATTGGTATTGACTCTTCCAAACTATATATTTTTAGGTCTCTATCGACTTCGATAATCCTTTTCAGAAAAAGAAATTGAATATATGAAACATCTAAATAATAACTGTCCAAAGTGTCTGTGTCTTTTCAGACATTCTAAAAATATCTTATTGTGGAACATTCAGAAAAATAAATTAATAAAATTGAATGCTATTTCTTCTTGTGAATAATTATCACTCGGTGTAGTTGACTTACCATCTGAATGTTATATAATGAATTTAGTGTAGCAGTAAGGTTACAATATCATAAGAGAGACCCGGTTAAGGCATTGTTGTCATTTTCATTCTTTTTGAGATATTTGAGGTTGTTTAGTTTCGAATATAATAAGTTGTAGCTCAAACATATCTATTTCACAAACTAATCGAACTCCTAATTCATCCTAGATGAATCTTAGAATGAGGATGATGTCATTGATTATTGAGACGCCTTTCAAAACAAATCTGGGCAATATAATATATATTTAAGAGTGTTTAGCTGTCTTTGACACACTTTCTCAGCAATTGATTTATATTTGTTGAAGCTAATTATTCAATTTGGATTCAAAAATTGTACTTTTTAGAATGAATTGTAAACGTTGTCGAACAAAAATTACGGATGGGAAAGCGTCATAAGTGTGAAACCTATCCATGATGCAGTTTTATTCAATAGGAGCGCATTAGAAGTTTTTGCAAACGTCCCCTACAAACGATTTCTATTTATGTGAGAAATTATCAATCATTAAATATAATATTCTATTTTGTCGTATAATGTAACCTCCAGAAGAAATAAAATAAATAAAAGTATTTAAAAATAATTGTTTCTTTGAGTAATCTTCCATTCCAAGAAGCCATTATATTTTATAAATACACATGCTTTGCGATCAGCAAGTCATGAATTGAAACTATTATACCACTTAGTTTACGATCTTCTGACGGAGTCTCAGTTGAGGGCACTGATGCCCATTTTTATCTTTTGGGGATAGATTTCCCCTATTTTGAGGTTATTTAGTTATGAATCCACTAACACTTAGCTCGAATATACCTCTTACAGAAACTACTCAAACTCCTAATATTTATAACTGTGATTCTCATACATTTTTGATTTGAGGCACATATTTTGGTTATGAGTGAACATTACGGTATAAGCGTACTAGCTGTCAGAAATACGCTGAAGAAGGTGGTGCCAGTCAGCTGGTTTGTACTGGTTCGGCCGAACCGGTTACTAAAAATATCTAGGTCAGCAACAACGGTTGTTAAAAGTTTCGTGGAAATATGTACAAACCGAAGATCGCTAGACGATACGCCTCTACAAGATTTCTTTAAAATTCAAATGAGTTTAAAAGTTTTAGAGTATTCAAATTAGTTTCAATATGGAAATACTAAATTAATCATTCAACCCTCTCAGGCATTTGATGATGAATCTATATCAATCATTATCTAAGCTCTATATATAGCTGATCCCACAAAATAGAGTTTGCCAGAAAATTGTAAATTATGTAATCGAAAGTGACATCTCCAAAACCAGAAGTGGAGATTCATAGTCTATCTCCTTACCCTTTCCGAAAATAGAGGCTGAATCCATATCAGGCATTATCTGATCTATCTTTATAGCCAATCCTGAGAAATATACAGTGAAATTTTTCAAGCTGGAATTGGAAAAGGAACTGGATGTGAAATGTGTGAAAATTCTTTGTAAATCACCTTATTTCCTCCAGAATTTGATTCTAAATCCATATGTTATCATCTAAGCTCTATTTATAGCCACTCTTGAAATATGGTTATTTCAAACAAAAAGGAAATTTTTGAAACCAAAATAATAAAATAACTAGAAAAATAACTAGTAATTGAATTTACTTTGAACCCTCCTTTCTTATCCAAAATTTGATAGTGAACTCATATCAGTCATCATTAAAGCTCTATTACAGATTCTGGGGGAAAATACTTCTAATGAAATATTTCTCTCTACAATAAAAAAAAAACTAGGTGCAGCGATCGTCGACAACCAAATCTTTTGTAATTTGGTATGATAATTTAAAATACATTGACATGTATCGCCTTCGAATTTGGTTACAACAGGATGGAAATTTCTATTTTCTATACAATCTTGAAGTGAAAAAATTTTTTGCACTATTTATGTATGAAAATATTTTTACATTATTGTATCTTCAAAATCTAAAATTTATTTGTTGAAAACGCTGTCGCCGTCCTAACAGAATTTATATTTAAATTAAATATTTAAATTTTATTGTTGAAACCACTGATGCCATTTCAAAAGTTGTAATATTTAAATAATCACATCTATAAAAGCGCAGTGTCAGTATGTCAGAGCACCATATGAAATCCAGAGGGCTGAAAAAACTTACGTATACCTATTCGACTATGATGAAATTAAATCCGAAACCAATTTTTCAAATTAACTCTTGAATCTCGGGAAATAACTTTTTAAAGTTTAGCCTGTTTTGCTGTTTTTGTGTTTATAATCTGAAAGGCGTTGCCACAACACAATGCATTTGCATGGCTATGAGACTTTAATGCCTGAAGAAACAAAATCAACTGTATTCAGCTCATGGAGTTAAAGATGTGACCACTGCCATGATTCAGCTGAACAGGAAAGTTAATATTGAGAGGTAGGTCATCCCGATTTAAAAATTCAAAATATGAATATTTGAAACATGAAGTTAGAGATACGTACTTCCTGCTTTATCTTCAAATTCACGTTTTAAACAATATGTAATTAATAAAAATTTTATTTATAGATAGATTGATTGAAGCTGAATTGCATGTCTCAAATTTAGAAAGATTTAGTCCTTTTTTTTCCCTTGGTATGGCTAGAAATTGAAAACTTGATAAAAAGTTTGAGGTATTAAACTTGATAAATTCATTTCTTAAAGGGTGTAGGGAGGACGTAAATAAATTACGTTATATTAGGGTTTAGAATAGTATGTATGTTTTGATAGGGAGTCGTATAAGAAATAGTAATTTTTAATAGGAGGAGTGCATGACTCGCATGTGACTATGGATATTAGGAAAAGATGGGAAGGTCGACGGGAATTGATCGTCTCCGGTTCCTGTTTCACACGTTCTTATTCTATACGTCCCAAACCGCCTAAATACGTCAAAATCTCGAGTTTCGATCATATAATTCGATATTTATTTCGACCACCACATAGCACTTTCTATATACATTATCATGCATTGTAAGAAACATAAATAATCTGGCAAACTTCCAGTAAGGGTTTAATAGAAAATTTGACAACCTGGAACATTCATCTTAAGGGGACTCATACCTCACTACCCCTTATGAGCTGCTTCCATGTTAACCAATGGGAAAATTTGTTTAGAAGATTCCTCCGTGAATTTTGCCCGTAAATGTTAACTGTCTTCGCGATATTAAAGGATAAACACATATATTTAATCTATCATACGATTTTTTTAAATATTTAAATTTAAAGTGTTTCAAAAATGAATTTAAATGTTAACATCCCAACGGAAGTTTCCATTAAGGGCTTCTGTAACAAATTAAAAACATTTTTTGAATATTTTGCATACGTAAATAAAATAGTAATACATTTCTCTATCGATATCAGCAAATATTATAATTTTATCATTATAAGATCGATTTATAATAATCTATAAACTATTTTAAATACAAATATGTGAAACAGAATGAAGTTAAGTTTACGGCAACCCTGTAAGTCGCGTGCTTGTGGGTCATACAATCTCTGTCGGTCAGCAATAGATCTTTATATGCAGTCAACAACTAGGGGGAGAAAGTGATTGTTTGACAGCTATTTATCAAGAAAGGCACAGCCCTCTATAGTTCTTTGCTTTTGCGGTTTTCGGGGGTGACGTTCCAGAAGGAATACAGTTTTTCCAAGAATTGGTAAAAGATTCCAAACTAGTTTTGGACAGGATTCTAGCTTATTTCCGTTCATGCGCTTCTGCTGCCGATGCAAAACTGTTTTCATTTTTGAGAGAAATATTTGTCTTTCCCTTTCCTTTTTTTCTATCAATATTGCAGTATTTCTTGTTGAAAGCATTACATAATTAGTCTATAGAATATATAGACTGTCTACAAAAGGAGGTTTGAGACTTTCAGCCCACCGTAGCCGTAGCAAGTGTGCATTATTTTTCTTTTTAGTTCATCACACTATATTTTTACTTTCTCTATGTACATAATATATAATACACAGGGAATCATATGTGAGGGGGGGGGGGGTCTTCCTAACAGCTAAATCAATAGGTTTCCACTAATCATCGAGTGTGATAATCGTACCAAATTATTTCCGAAGTACTGTGACATGGCCTAAAATTCAGATACGAGTTTTTGACGGAAGAGTACGTTTCAGGCATCCCTGAACTCGAATAGAACGTATTTGAAGAAATCTGTGTGATCCTTTCGCTGCGATATCTCATAAACGAATGAAGCGTTTTGGAAATCATTTAATACAACTATCGCACTCGATGATTAGTGATGATTTAAAACTCGGTTAGGAAGAACTTCTCCCATTTTTGTATGAAATAAAAAAAAAAATAAATAAGGACTTTCAATAATTACAATACACATTGACAGGCATTTTTTTGCTGGAAATTTGGCAAAAAAAAGCAGGTTCGTTTATTCCGAATTGTACCAAAATCTAATCAGCACCAGTGTCACCTACAAGTCATTTACCTATAAAATAGAATGAAATTCGGTCAATTAAATTCTGAGTTAGAGTGATTACAAAATCTGCACACACAGACGTCACGCTAAAAATAGTGTTTACTTGTTCTAGAGATCTCAAAACGTGTAGATCCGTTGAAAACTCGAGTTGGGATTTTCGACATGATTCCGATACTTTCCTATATATTACGATGTATTGTAGAGAAAGTTAAAAATATTGGATGTGGGCAGCACATGACTTTCCCTATAAACTTTAATTCATCTTCTCTTTATTTATTTAATAATTCATTAAATTGAATTGAATTATACAAAACAATACCAATTTTCGTTTTTTTTTGTGTGTGTGTGTTACCTGGACATATTTTCAAATGCGGCGTAGCAAACAAGCGAAAAAACTAAAATATCTGGAAAACGGATAAAGTAGTGACTTCGTGCTAGAATAATGGGATTGGTCTTATTCTTTTTATCGTCAAAAATTACTTTCAAAACAAACATTTAATGGATATATCTGAGAATGCGTGGACTTTTATTTTAATGAATTTTGTGTGCCATTTTGCAAAAAAAAAAAAAAAAAAAACAGGTACTGTTTTCCCAAATCTTACCAGGGTAACCCACAAGTGATTTATCTACCAAATTTTGTGAAATTTGAGAAATTAGTATTTTTAGCTACAGTGTATACATGCGATTTTTGTGGCCATTTCGCAAAATTTCGCAAAAGGAGGCAGGTTCTGTTTCCCCGAATCATACCAAAATCTAATTAGCACCAAGATCCCCACAAGTAACTTACCTTGAATAATTTTTGAAATTTGGTCAATTACTTTTACAGTGACAGTAGATACATACATTACACAGACAGACATACACACAGACGTCACGCTAAAAATGGTTTTTTTGTGTTCTATGGGTCTCGAAACGTGTAGATCCGTTGAAAATTCGAATTGCGATTTTTGATATGATTCCAATATTTTTCATGTATTGCAGGGAAAGTAGGAAGAAAATGAATTTTAATTTGTAGGCAAAGTCATGTGCTGCTCACATTAGATTTTTTATTTTCCCTGCAATATATGGTATATAATGTATAGGTAAAGTATTGGAATCGTGTTTTCAACGGATCTATACACGTTTTGGACCTCTGGAACACGAAACAAATATTTATAGCGTATTTATTACAAATATTTATTAGTACAAATATTTATTAATTCAATTTTTGTTTCTATTGGGTAACTGGACATATTTTGTAACAAAAATACGAAAAAACTAAAATATCTAGATAACGGTTGGTCCTAGAGTAATAGGGTTGGTCTTATTCTTATCCTCGTCAAAAATTACGTATGAAAAAAGCATTTAATTGATACATTGGAGCATACGTAGTCCTTTATTTTTGATTTTGGCGATTATTGCGGACCATTTCGTAAAAGATGGCAAGTTCTTAATTTCTTAATTGTACCAAAATCTAATCAGCACCAGGGTCACCCACCACAAGTGACTTACCTATAAAATTTTATGAAATTGATCCATTTGTTTTTGAGTTAGAGTGGACACATACATTGCACAGATAAACACGCAGACACATACACAGACGTTACGCTAAAAATAGCTTTTTTGTCTTCTAGAGGTCCCGAAACGTGTAAATCCGAAAATTCAAGTTGCGATTTTCGACACGATTACAATACTTTCCCTATACATTACCATGTATTGCAGGGGAAGTAATATACGATTGAAGTGTTAAAAAATCCTACGCATAAACAGAAAAATACCAATTTTCTTTTGTATTCACTAGGAAAAAGAGAAGGGGACAACAAAAAATGTTCTGGCGTAGCCAGAATTTATAAAAGGGGGTTGAGGATGGGATATTTTACATGTGAAAGGAGGGGGGGGGAGTAGTAGTCAGAGGAGTCTATGTAAAAGGCTGATCACGTGCTTTTTTCTGGATTTTTGAGTTTGAGTATGTATGATATGACTTTCTGTATAAGAAGATAAAAAAACAAAATGGTAGATTAGATATTTATTTATCCTCTTCTGGATACACTTCTGCAGACATGTAGAACTAGGCAATTCTGAAAAAAATATTTGTCTTGTTTTCAAAATATAGCAGTAGAAAGTTAATAAAATGATAATATCTTGTAAAAAAATCTATGGATTGGCATTTTTACAAATATTTACTTTCTATCCACGATTTTTATAACGTTTTCTTTTTAGCTGATTCAGTGAAGTTTAGGAACTGTGTCACAACTCCTCGTTTACGAGGTTTTTTTTTTCTTTACCACAGATTTAAATTTTATTGTAATTTTTCATTTGCAGATAATTTTTTGTAACTGCGTTTTTTAACACTCTCCATCATAGTTGTAAAGTGCTTATAACTTTGTTCATTCTGTCTGTCTGTCTGATCGTTCGCACGATAATTGCCGTAAATAGGAATTATCAAAGTGAAATTTTAGTTTATTATTGTGACGGTCTGTGAGACATACGGGAATGAAAATGAATAATATCACTGAATTCGCTTTAGATTTAACTCGGGCTGAACAAAGAAAAACATTGAACCCCATGGAATCTAATTTTTCAAATATTTTTTAACCGGAGTTAAAATTTACTAATTGCTTCGAAAATTTTAAGACATATTCAAATTATCAAGTAAAATGTGCAAAAAAAATTTCAGCAAAATGTAATTAATTAGGTAATTTTTTAAATAAAAATTGAAATAATAGTTACATCCATATTTATATGAATAGATCACATGACTCATTTCAAAAAATAAAATATGGCATCCATTTTTCCTTTATTTAAATATCGTGATGTTTCCACGATTCCAAGATCTTTTAAATTTGTATTTAGTGTTGCATCCATCATAAAACTGCTTTATTTTTGCATATTTTCTGTGTATATAAATTTTGTGCCAACGCAATTACAATATTTTTTTTAAACGATTACTGAACTTTGATTATTCCTACAAAAAAGCCTAATTTCTATAGCATGCAGAATGTAAACAAATCAAGCGATTGTGAGATGAGTTCCATATGAATTGGTAAATTTTTTCATGCAAAATTATTTGGCTCTGGAGTCTGAAATATAAGTGATATGTATGAAATATTCATTGATTTTACATAGAGAAGCAGACGATTTTTTTTTTTGCATTTTTTTGATGAAGTTTCAGGTTTCCAAATTTAATAAATTATTGTAGTACTGTGTTAATTTAAAAAATATCAGTGCTGCATGTATTGCATTTCAGAGATGATTAAATAAAGTGGCATTTCGGTTGGAAAGTGCTTAATAATCAATGATTTATGCATGATTGATTTTTCTTGTTTATTTTAAATTTTTGCTTTAGAAAATTTTCCACAAATATGTCATCTTACTATCGCTTGTTACACATGAAACCATTCCCAATTCGCGATGTTTGTGAATTTTCAAGAATTTAGTGCTTTCAGATATTTTATAGTGCTTTCGCATTTTAGAGATGTTTAAACCAGGCAATTTATATTTCAATGCCGTGATTTGAATGAAGTTCATTTCTTTCGATGAAGTTTTAAGTTTTCAAATATAATAAATTAATGTAGTATTGTGATAATTTTAAAAATATAACCGAGGAATGTATCTCATTTTAGAGATGTTTAAATAAAATTTCATTGAAGTTGGAAAGTGTTTCATAATCAATGCTTCATGCATGATTGATCTTTCTTATTTATTTTTAGTTACATATGATTCCTAAATATTAGCAGCTATTATCTGCTACTTAGAAAATAACATTACGTTTTTTGACGTTTTGATTGTCAAACTGAAGGTTCGAATATTATTAGATTATTATAGTGACAAAAATATCTTGTAATATTGAATAAATTATTGATATGTTCTTATAATCATTGATAAAAACATTCCCATTTACTTCATCGCAATCACGTTTACTTTCCCTACATACATAGTGCATAATGCATAGGGAAAGTACTGTGACATGGTCTAAAATTCGAATGCGAGTTTCCGACGGAAGAGCACGTTTCAAGCATACCCGAACTCGAATCGAATGTTTTTGATTTAGTGTGTGTGTATATTTGTGTATCCGTGAGCCTGTGGACTCGATATCTCATGAACGAATGAAGCGTTTTGGAAATAATTTTGGACGATTACCACACTCGGTGATTAGTTGAACCCCATTCATTTTCATCGCAGTTAGGAAGACCGCCCCCCCCCCCGGATTTTTGTATGAATTAAAAAATACCCAGGACCTTCAGTAATTACAAACACATAATCATTTCTTATGTAATCTTTCATTAGAAATCGAACGATGCAAGTTTTAGAAAAGCTAGCACGAACAGTTCTCGAGATAATGGACGATCTTTGAATGACTTTTTGAAAAACTATATTTAAAATATTAGGACCTTGAATAACTAATCATTCCATACGCTATTAATAGAAAGCGAATGACATAAACTTTAGAATTCAAGAGTAAACCGTTCTTGAGATAGTGTACGCTTTTCAGATATATTTATAAGCAAATTGCATAAAAATAAAAAGGAGTAAATATCATCCAATAGCTTCACTTTCCGTATGCAATATCATTAAACAAATCTCTTAAAATCTTTCTGATGGACTTAGTTTATGTCATTTACGGGGGAAGATACTTTTTATAATACCGTTGTAACTAAATCCCGTAGAATTCGCCAATAATATTTTATTTCACGGAATATTAATTAAATGCCAATTGCATTTTGATGATGATATTGCACGTGGGTGTGAATGAGTCACTTTGTTTGGATTAATAAATTTCTAAACTTGATTGCAGTTCGGTGTTTCTGTCATGAGTTTCTGCCAGCGACTCCGAACTAGTTCAGGACGAGATTTGAGCATTGCATATGGTAGAACTTTGCACTGCCAATGTAGATCAGTAAGTCTGGTAGACTTCTCCGCCCCCCCCCCAGTGGCTTAAACTGTGAATAAACACCCTACAGTTTTTGAAATACGCCATCATTGACAATCTCGATATCTATTGCAATTACTGCTGTCTTAAATAAACACTAATTGCCAAAGATGTTAAAGTCGATGGAGGTAAAATATTTCTCTAGTATTTTGAAGAGGAAGATTTCTTCTTTCTTATAAGATTAGGTATGCAATCACAATTCAGTAAAAAAATCTGATGTGGGCAACACATGACTTTCCTTATATAATGCAATAAATTTACGACTTTTACAGAAAAAAAAATAGCTTATCTGTATAGTAGATACTTATATTCTTTCCAAGATATTGAATTTTCATCAATTAGTAGTCATTTTCATTGATTTAGCGTCACTTTTATCCATTTGGCGAGATTTTCGTTAATTTTTGAAGTGAAAGATTTCTTTTTCTTATAGAACGATGTATGCAATCACAATTTAATAAACAGGAATCTTACATTGTCTTTCACATCAAATTTCCCAATTTTAAACCCAATTTGGTGTTAATCATAAATGTTAACGTAATTCTGCTGCTGGCTCCAACTTTCAACTAAACTTTATTTGAAAATTTACGCAAATTTCCAATAAAATAATCTAATCATCAGTACGATATGGCATCACACAAGAACTGTTCAAAACTCTTTCTTTCTGTTCGGAGGGCTGAAACTGAACTGGTTTATTCAATGCAATGTCCTGTGCCCACAGGCTTTGTATCGTGACACTCCCTCACCTTGGATAAGGGAATTTATGGCTTTAGTGCGTCCCGAAATAGGATACAAAGGGAGGATTACTTTTTGGTGGGAAAGTCATTTCGATGATGGGCAGCTCAATTAGGAAAAGGGACTGTGAAAACAGAGCTAAAAGCTGAATTCTTGCAACCATACCATTTTTACAAGCGACATCTAGGGAACAGATTGTTGCGGATTTGAGTTCGATTGAACGGTTAGCGGGGCCTTAAGTACCTTCCGCTTCAAAATAAATGATGGACACGTTTTGAAAAACCGAATTTCTTAACAAAATTTGTAACGATTTATTAACGTCACATGCGACGGTAAAGAAGATAAACTTCAAATATGTTTGTGAACGCATCATTCGATATCGAGAAGAGGAAGAAGGTAAAGAAATTGTATCGTTCGTTTGTAAATTTTATTTAAATTCGCAACAAAGGAACTTACCGTAGAGATGCGTTAAATGTCTTAAATATTTTACATATGGGTTGTTTCCCATAAGAGCGGATCTATAAATATAAAATTAAAAGTATGTTTGCTTGTTTGATACTTTATTTATTCCACATACATATCTAGAGTTTTGGACGGATTTATTTCGAATTTGTTATGGACATTCTCTACAATCATTATGACCATTCTGTATTGTCATTCTCTACTGTCTATGGCCATTTTCTCACGGGTATCCTTGTGCATGTTTCGAGTTTCTATAAGCTAGGGTTTGTCGAGATGTTCAAAGAAGAAAGATCAATCATGCATATTGCATTGATTATGAAGCACTTTCCAACTGAAATGCAATTTTTATTAAGCATCTCTGAATTACGATACATCCAGCGATGATATTTTTAAATTATCGCAGTACTACAGTAATTTATTACACTTGAAAACTTAAAACTTCATCGAAATATACAATGCTAGTTGCACAACATGAAATTTATTCAAAAGTCTTCATCGAAATATAAATCATTTGCCTCTTTATGCACATCCAATGAATATTTTATTCATATCTCTTATACTCCAGACTTAAATAATTTTGCATGAAAAAATTTCAGCAATTCCTACGCAACTCACTTTATAATCGCTTGATTTATTTACACTTTTTACTTCCGCATTATTTACTAGAAATAATCAAAAATATTATAGAAATCAATAGAAGAAAATATAAAAATATTCAAAGTTTAGTGATCATTTAGAAATAATCAATAGATTATTTCTGACTAGAAATTATAGTTATAGAAATAATCAAAGTTTAGTGATCATTTAAAATAAAAGGTATTGTAACTGCGTTTGTGCAGAAATTAGATACACAAATAATATGCAATAATAAAGTGGTTTTATAACGAATGCAACACTTGATATAAATTTAAATTATCTTTAAACATCTACGATCACAGTGGTATGAAGGCCATATTTTATTTTGCAATGAGTCACATGATCTCTTTATATATCATGGGGGTAATTATTATTTCAATTTTAATATAAAAAAAACTACCCAACATATTATGCAGAAATATTTTAAAACATTTTATGTGATAATTTGAATATTTCCTAAAATTTTTGAAGTAATTTGTAAATTTAAACCTTGCTTAAAACATGTTTGAAAAATAAAGCCTCATAGAATTCAGTTTATTTCCATTTTTCAACCCGTGTCAAATAAGAAACTAATTGGATGATAATTAATTTTCATAACCAAGCATCCGTCCGCATACCCAAACCGTCTCAACCTACTAAAATGTCACTATTTCGATAAAGTCATTTTCACAGCATTTATCGTGAAAAGGACAGACAGACAGTCAGAATGACCAAAGTCCTAAATACTTTTCACCTACGCTGAAAAGGGTTAAAAAATATAAATGAACGACAATGCATTTTGGGCTAGAATACGGCCATGGAGTATAAGATTACGGAAATAAATTAATTAATATTTTCAATTTCTTGTGATCTGTTTTATTGGCAAAGAGTTTTCAAACTCATTGTGATAAGGAACTTTAGCAACGTAAATAATCACAAATAAGACAATAATGCAGCAGGCAGCTGTTTCGAGAATACGTCTCTCCTTCGTCGGTTGCAACAGAGCCAACAAATCCGAAGTCCGAAAGATGAATGGGTTGTATTATTTTTGCTTATATCCGTTGCTCAAGTACATTATCCTTTGCACAAAATACATTTTACTTATTGATAATGCATTGTGTTTAGACGATTGTTGAAAGAGTATAAAAATAGTACGGGTATATTTTCTAATACCGTTTCAGCATTTTCATTTTGGGATATACTGATAAGATTCCTTTTTTTCTGAATCTGCTTGCAAATTTAAAAAGGAGACTTTATTCTTCAGATATGCATATGAAGATAATTTTGTTTAGCGAGAACAGAGCTATTTACTCTTTATTTTAGAGTAATTAAATTAAATATTTTATATAATGCTTTAGAGGACAATAATATTTTGAATACGACAGAAATTTGCGCGTATATCAAATCGTGAGCAAAGTCAGGTATATCTGTTAGTTGCACATAAATTGATTTAATTTTCTATTCTTCAATTTCGCTTAAAGGGATAGCTCAAAACAATTCTAATCCAAAAATACAATTTATCCAAAAACATAATTTAGGCTTAGAATACATAATCACTTAAAATTATTTAAGTGTGTAGATACATTTTATGATTGCTATTTAGTGGTTGCTATACTTCAGTTATTACTTGGGCTATTTTATTTTAGTGATTTGCGTGGCTCAAAATCCATATTATAGAAATATCCAGCCGTCACATTGAAAATGGTTTATTTGTATTTTGTAGAATTCTAAACTTGAAAATGCGTCAAAAATTTGAATTAGAATGTCCAACACTATGCTGATACTTTTTCTATACATATACTGCAATGAAAACAAGTTATGTGCAATATTCATAACCATAAGATCCATACCCCATTTTTAATTCTCAAACTATAAAATTTGAAGCATGAGAGGCGTTCTCCAACTTTTCAATTCAGGTAATCACCCATCATCGATGCAATGTTTCTTTCTTTTTCCGAACCATTAACTCCGTTTCGGCGAAAATGGAAGTGAACAGTTTTGTAGATGCAGCTTACGCCGTAAAAATTTCCGCAAAATGGCGGGAGAGAAATTGAAAATCTTTGATGTAAAGAGATAGTGATAAAATGTTATTCATACTTATGGATGAGCAATTTTTACTCTTGATCATAGAGGGTTCTTTATTTTAAGAAATGAATTATGCAAAATGCTGATTGAAAATATATACGCGTTGGTATATGTGATATAAAGTATGGGCGACATAATGGTGAGTAGAAATATTTATTCCCATATGCATATGTAAATAACTTTTATAGCTGATTTATTATGTAATTCACACAGTAGCGAAATTTAAATTTGTATACATATTTTAATAGTTAAGTTAAAAAAATTCATTTAAAAATGACGAATGATGGCAAAATAAAAAATAATACACTTAAAATAAATATATCATTAAATGCTCTATTAGTTTTTACGTTTCCCATAATACCTTAAATCTGGGTAATTGTATAGAACTGAATTCTTTGATGTTTCTTTGATAAATACTTTGGAATTCACTATTTTTGTAGAACTAGATTTGAAGAATTTTGAAAAATAATAATTTACATGAAATGTAAAGAATTTTGAAAAATGATATTTTACATGAAAAATGAAGAATTCTCAATATTTATAATTTGCAGGAAACGCATGCCACTATTTTTGATCCAGATGCCACTATTTTAATTTTATTATGACACTATTTTTGATCCAGAATAAAAAGAAATCATGTTCTTATTTTGAAGCAAATGACACCATTTACAGGATAATAAAATGTTGTTGAGACCCAGACCGTCCGACATTACCAGAAAGGTGTAAGGTAACTGTTTGGACGGCCGGGAAGTGCCACCCAATTTAGACCGGAACCCAGTGGGGGAGGCATCCACAGAGACCGTACCCTCCTTCCCCTACCACCAACCTCTCGGAAGGACTTACGGACCCACATGTTTAACGGGATAGTACTCCGTATGAACACGGCGGCAGTTGTGGCAGCGTGCAAATCCAGCGCGCAAATCACCGCGCCTGAAATGTGCCAATAGAACGCGGTGTTCCCAGGTGGTCGCCCACCCAAGTACTAACCGCGCCCGATGCTGCTTGACTTCGGTGATCGAACGAGAGGATAATAAAATGTGCTATTTTTAAGCTATTGCACATGTTTTGAGAACAAATCTTTAAGAATTGTATTTATACTCAGGATTACCAAAATTAATGAAATATTTTCAAGTATTTTTAACAAGGCATAATTCAATTTTATTGTTTAGTTGCTATCACGAGATATTAATTAAAGAAATTTCTCTTTTGATCATGTAGCTATATCTATCGAAATAATTAAGTGAATTTAAACTAAGTAGAGTTGTGGTCAATGTAATAGGTAACAAAAAAAATCTCTTTTGATTTTCAGCGAGATTTAGACATATGAAAGCGCCAATTCGTATTGGTAGTTTTCGACAATATTGGAATTTATTAATCAGTAGAGCAGTAACGAATTGTGATAAAATAATTTAAGGAGACCTAACACCTGTCACCAAAATTAGCCAAAATTATAAATAGTTGCATGCTGTATATTTTAACAAGGTCACAAATAAAGTATACTTTAAACAAAACCTTTTATTATCTGTATGTAGCTTAAATGTAGGGAAAATTTGTTTATTAAAATGTATGCAACTTATGTGGGAAAGACCAACACACGCCAAATTTAGATATTCTAGCTGATCCAGTTCTAGATATTCTAGCTGATATATTGATATTCAAATTGAAACTCACATGGTATAAATAATTCGATGTGATTTTCTTCCAAACTCTACCCTGCTAGTTCATTACAAAGAATTGTATTTCCACACAAAAGTCTGTGGATCGTCCAACTGCATAAAGAATCTGTACTCACCCGTGAATAGGACATTGCTACAATTGTCAATGTTCCAACTGGCGTTTTTATGACACCATTAGAGACGGGCTGCTCTGTGCCTCGCAGACAATGGAACGGACAGTTTGCATCCGTGCATAAAAGTGCGTGCAATCTCATCCGTGCGTGCAATCTCTTTCTATACTTTAGAATTTATTACTATATACATTAAAATATGTTGGGGATTTGGTTTGGAAAACTTAGGGCAAGCTTATAACTGGCGGGATGAGAGCCATCGCAGTTAGCGCAGGTGTATGTTGTACTTTTAGCTTTTAAGCATTCGATAGTTTTGTGTGGGCCATCGTATTTGACGCATTTAGGAGAAGGTAGAAGGATCGGGCACTATGATGAAATGTTTGGCACGAAAAATTTTGAGACCGTTTTGTTCCCTTCACGGCATCTCTCAATTTTATATGTATTCCTAGAATTCCTTTGATTTGATATATGGCAACATTATCAGGGGTTTGGGGACATTAGTTGTAGAAGTCGCGCATTACAATTTTATTGGTACGGGGTCCTTCATAAATTTGGGTTATACAATTAAATTTAATTTTAAAATTCAATAGTTCATTTCTTAGATCCGTGTCCGTTCGGACACGGAGGCCTCTGATTAACACTTTTAGGCGTTTCTCTTCATTTAACAGGAATGCTCGAAAATGGATTTTGTCATCAGTTAATTTACGTTGGATTGCAATGTATTCATCTCTCGTGTTGACCTGCATTTTACCTAGGGTGCCTCTCATGTTGCCCTTTATGGAGGGTGATACAGAGCTACAGTTTTAAGATCATCAAAGTAATCGTGCCATTTAGTAGCTGGAACAATAAAAAAGGGGTGTGATGATATTTATTTTTTGGGGACAGTGTCCGTTATCCGCTCATCAGACGCTGGTACCTCAGGTTCAAGCACTTGCTTGAATGTGCTAAAGGGGAGGGGATTTTATTTGCTTAGTGCGGGCTTCGTGCATATTTTGCACGGTTTGACAGTCTTTGTCGATCAGGGGACAATTTTAGTATTAAAATTAAAATTAGAGTTGGAATTAAGATTAAGATTAAAGTTATAATTAAGATTAGGGTTAGAATTTATATTTGAATTTGCAGTAAGAGCAAAGGGAGCAGGGTTATTGTTGTTTTCAAAAGAAGTGGATTGCGCCACTGGAACGGCAAAATTTGAGCTGAGCTGAATGACAGGAATCTCAGTTAAAACTATAGAAAAAGAAATACTCCCCGCGATAAGAACTCACGGGGGGTTCA
This sequence comes from Amaurobius ferox, assembly GCA_951213105.1. Taxonomy (NCBI): domain Eukaryota; kingdom Metazoa; phylum Arthropoda; class Arachnida; order Araneae; family Amaurobiidae; genus Amaurobius; species Amaurobius ferox. The sequence continues at coordinate 120,041,126 of OX578151.1, forward strand.
CCATCATCAGGAACAGTTGAGTTATCCACGCCAGATTTCCTATTCAAATCCAAGTGTGGCAATCTGGCACGGATCTTGTTTCTTTCCTCCGATGAGATCTTACTTGGAGGGTCCTCCACTAAGTCGAGAAGCTCATCCTAAATCATTTCCGAAACCCAGGATTAATCCATAACGGGTTCTTTCTGTATTTCCAAAACGTGGCAAAACTGTTCTTTATACTTATTGTAATCAGAAACGGTTTTGTTATGTCCAAACATTTTCTTCAACTTGTGAAGCTTTGGTCGACGTGGTGGCTGAGACATTACAAAAGTGCGTGCGAAAAACACGTGGTAAGGAACTCAGTGCGAACACATCCTTCCTCGACCAAGTACATCGACGAACTCTTCAATCCTGCGAAATAGATGTTTCAATGAAAATTTTCAAACTGGAAGTGGTAAATGACCTAGATGTGGAATGTGTTGAAGACCCAGACTACTGGACTGGCCCGATGGCTTGCAGCAACTGTTTGAGTGGCCGGATATGTGGAATGTGCGAAATTTCTTTGAGGAACATCCTATTTCCACCAGAATTTGATTCTGAACCCATTTGTTACCATCTGAGCTCTATTTATAGCCACTCTTAAAATATAGATGCTTCATAGAAAATGAAAAATTTTGATACCAAGATGGAAAAATAATTAGAAATTGAAATTCTTCCTGAATTCCCCTTTCTTTTCCGAAAGTTGATAATGAACACATATCAGTCGGCATCAAAGCTCTAAGCTCTATAATAGATTCTGAAGGGAAAACACTTGAAATGAAATGTTTATGTCTATATTAATAAACTAGGTGCCGCCAATTACAAAATTCTTTTAAAATATAGATACTTTCTGTCAAGATTAGCACTGGACTTAATCTATGGCATCAAATGATTTGAAATTCAGTATGATTAACTATAACATATTGATATATATCACCTCCGAATATGGTTATAATCGGATGGAAATTTCTATGTTTTATACAATTTTAAAATGAAATGTTTCAATGAAGTGAAAACGTTTCTATGAACATTTTATTTTATTTTATCTACAAAATCTAAAATTACATTGTTGAAAACGTTTTCACCATCTCAAAAGTGGTAATATTTTAAGAATCATATCTCTAAAAGAGCAGTCTCAGTATGTCAGAGCACCAAATGCAACCCCTATGGCTGAAAAAAGTTATGTACACTAATTCGAAAGTGCTGAATACAAATATGAAATTCATTCTTAAATTAACTCCTCTTGAATTTGGAAAAATGACTTCTTAAATTTTGGCCTGTTTTGCTATTTTTGTGTTTATAATCTCAAAGGATTGGCCACAACATAATGCAGTTGCATGGCTATAAGACTTTAATTCCTACAGAAATAAAAATAAAACTAATTCATCTCATGGAGCTAGAGATGAGACCACTTCCATGATTCAGTTGAGGAGGAAAGTTAATATTGAGATTTTATCCCGATTTAAAAATTCAGAATACGCATATTTAAGCCATCGAGTTAGAGAGACTTGCTTCCTGTATTATCTTCAAATTCACGTTTTAAGCAATGCAATTAATGTAAACTCTGTTTATAGATAGATTGTTGGAGCTCAATTTTATGACTCATAATGTTAGAGAGAGAGAATAATTTCTGCCATGGTATGATCAGGAATTCCAAACTTGATATAAAATATTTGAGGTATTAAACATGACAAATTCATTTGTTAAAGGGTCTAGGGGACCGTAAATTTGCTGAGTTATATTGTAGTTGGTATAGTATATTTGTTTTAATAAGGAGTTGTATAAATAATAGTAATTTTGAATGGGACAGTAATTTATTTCGAATGGCTACCATGTGACTATGGATAAATTTGAAAAATTATTAAATTTCATAATTTATCTATATAAGTAAGAAAATTAATACTGCGTTAATGAATATGTTAATATGTTATTTGATGTATGTGTTACCGGCAATGTATGAAAGACGGCACTCTATACAATACCTAAATATTTTATAGAATACCGAACACTTGTCGGCCAATAAAGAAAGATAAAAATTTCACAGCTTTCCTAGGTTTTCCATAGAATGCCAAATGACAAATCGGCAAGGTATGAAATGCATCTCCGATTCATTCCTTTTTTCATATTTTGCCTAAATAGAATTTGTCATTCTCTAGAATACTTAGGTATTATATACAATGCCTAGGGAAAGTATATAGCAATTTTCATATTTCATACTTTGCCTAAAAAAGGCCGGTATTCTATAAAATGCCTCGGTATTCTATAGAATGCCAGCATTTCATACATTGCCGGTAACATAATCGGCAATGTATGATAGCCGGCATTCTATAGAATACCTAAGCTTTTTATAGAATACCGAAAACTGGCCGGCAATGTATGATAGCCCGCATTCTATAGAATACCTAAGCATTTTATAGAATACCGAAAACTGGTCGGCAATCTATGAAACGATTAACATTTCACACATTTCCTAGGCATTCTATAGAATGCCAAATGACAAACCGGCAAAGAATTAAATAAATCTCCAATTCATTCCTTTTTCATACTTTGCCTAAATAGCATTTGTCATTCTATAGAATGAATGTCCAGGTATTATATACAATGCCTAGGGAAAGTATATGATAATTCTCATATTTCATACTTTGTCTAAAAATGGAAGGTATTCTATAAAATGCCTAGGTATTCTATAAAATGCCTAGGTATTCTATAGAATGCCGGCATTGCATACATTGCCGGTAACATATGCACCAACTTTGGATTGAAATTCAAAATAACCAAAGTTTCGTAATTCAACCTAATGGCTAATATGCAACTGTCTATTGCGACATTTATAGCTATATCGGCTATACAAGAATATACATAGCTAAATGTAAATAAATAGCTCGATCTAACACTAAAACGGGTAAAAGGAAACAAGTTACACAGTGAAATTGGTCAGCGTTCACAGTATAATTATTTTTGAGGAAACGGATATTCTAGCAGAAATGTAGTTTGTGATTGAAATCTGTGTTCTATTTATTATAACTTGCTGGTTTTATACGCGAAGCAGCGTTCTTGAATTCTAAGGATTTCTACTTATTGCCATGTTGTTTAAATGAAATCTCATTTTATTACTAATTCTCCTTTAAAATAGTTATGGTAGATAAAGAAACTTCATTTTCTCAAAATCACGTGGTATTATAAATAAGTCGATGTGATTTTTCCAAACTCTACCCTACTAGTTTAATACAAAGAATTATATTTCTACACAATAATCTGTCAATATTCCGACTGCAAAGTGAATCTCGACTCATCGGTGAATAGAACATTGCTAGAATCGTCTATGGTCTAGCTGACAGGTCCTTGACGCCATTAGAGACTGGCTGCTTCGCGCTTTACAAGACAAAGGAACGACAGATATTTTGCCTCTCCGCATAAAATCCATGTGCATTCAATCTCACAGTTGTAACAGATACAGACTTACCAGTAGCTGCAGCGAGGATAGCATGTAAAGCAGGTGCTGTTTCTTGCCTGTTGCGTTAGACTAATAACGCAAAGTAAAAGTCATCGGATTTTTATTCATTCATACTTTTTATTGCTCCTCTGTTTTCGAAATGGGTTCATAAGAGTGAAATCATAGAGGGGTGGACTCAGCAACTTCTCCGATAAATTTGACGGTTAGCCATCGCTGCCCATCATCTAAACGGTTTCTTTGGGACATATCAAATGAAATGGCTATTTCGGATTTTCACCCTTAACGTCCGTAGTAGAAGTAAGGACGTCCAGAATGTAACAACCACTTTACCAATGCGCTGCTTGGCGTATTTTGCACGGAGCCAATTGCTTATATACACGTGTTTCTATATTTTCATATTGTACTCGAAGTATACAGAAAGTTTTGTTCAATAAAATTCATTCGTTCGTTGGTGATCTGAGAATTTGCATTTCTTGCTTATATATTGGAGGGGAGTATAAATACCAATTTTAAAGTTAAAATTGTTTATTAATTTATGTAATTACTTTAACATATGGTAAGTGAGCTTAGACTTTGGGTAAAATAGGTGAATTATTGCTACACAACGATCAATTGCATTACATGCGATGTACGGTACATATATTATTTATACCATATTTAATAGGTTTTGTGACATAGACAGCGTACTAGTTTTCGGCCATAAGAATTCCTTATGTGGCAATAATACAATTTATAAATCTTGTGTTTACAATTTTAAAGATGGAACACGCAAACCTGTTTGGAAGAAACTGAAATTTATAATTTCTGTTGTTTCCAAACTGGTAATGGGAATGATCTGAATTAAAAAATTACCTACTAATAAATCATATAATAGTTTATAAATTGTATATATTGGTGTTAATACATAATTCTTATTAGCTTTAAACAATAAAATCAGTAAATTGAATTTAAAAACAATATATCTGTATTTTACCGAGCTATATAGAACGTATTAATTAAGATGCACTTTCTTCGATATATTTTCAGGTACTTTAGAACCGGCTACAATTTCAAGAACACTTTTTAGCAAAAAAGTAATTTAGGGAATTTCTTTCATCATTATGAGAAGACAATCATTTACAATTTTTGTAAAATCACTTGAAATGAATATATGATTGCAAATTAAGGGAAAAGTTGTTACATTATAAATATAAAAATCTATTGTATCGATGTCGTATCGATACATACGTAACGTATATGAGTGCATTGACAGGAAATATGTATGAATCGCAAAATTGTGTATCGATATTGACCAGACTATCATTAATTCAGGAGTATACAGAGTGCTTCAGAATAGTAAATCTTTATTTTACGCTCCAGCCATTGGTTTTAGTTACGTACTTCCAATTTGAACGTGGGTGTAAATTACACGTCAAAACCTTTTATATAATTTTACAAGTGGGTAGTATTTTAAGAAAAACGTAGGAGGGTCTAACTTTTTATACTGTCCCCTAAGAAAAATTTTCAATTAGAGAAAGTTGTGCTGTATAGAAACTAGTGTGAAGAAAAAAATCCTCTGCAATTATCTCCAATATTCATGAAGATATTTATAATGGAAAAAGCTTAAACTACCAAAATAGGGAAAATTGAAATCAGATTTTCCCTCAATTCGACGATTTTCCATTGTTTCGATGATGTTTCCTCGATTGTTGAATCGTGCTGCAAGGGCGAACTCCAAATTGAAACCAGAGATTTCTTAAAACATATCGGTGCAAAGTTATTTGTAGCTGACTTTGTATTTGTAAGGAAAAAAAATTGCCGATTTTTTAATAAGCAATAATTAGTTAAATGTTGCAGATAATTGTACCGGATTAATTTCTTTAGAGTAGTTGCTGTATAGCACAATTTTTTTATTGAGCATTTGTACTCAAGGATTCTCAGAAAAATTTACAATCTATATTTTTATGAAAATACACCCCTACCGAAAAAAAATATATGAAATAATTTCACAATTAATTTGAACAAACTTTTAAATTAGGAGTAGCCTTCAAAGCCAATTGCTGAAGCAGAACGATCGAAGTCAACTATGCTGAAACATGGGATATATCATCCCCGAAACCTGTCTATACTCTGTTTAAAATTATCTTTTATAACCTTTTTGTTAATTATTGAGTATCTAGTACTTATAACTCAAAAATTTTAATGCTATTAATATAATTATCAAGCATTTAGTAAACAAATGCCTCTATAACAGAAACGTATAGCTCACGAAAATATTAAAGCAACATATTTTTTTTGTTCGAAATTTCTAAAACTGTACCGCAGCAGCACCTCATGAGAGTCACGACAAAACAGTTATGGCTCACTCATGTCTGATTGACGTAGAATAGCTAAATTGAAACTGAAACTTCAAAACAGAATTTTTGAATTGTAAAAATTATCTCCCATCTAAAATTGCGTTCATGTTGCTGATCATAGCATCCACGCCCAGATTTTGCACTAGTCATGCCCTCAGCATTAAGGAGCAGTCAAAGATAGCTGCAACAGCAGCAAGAAGTCATGGTAGGACTGGCTCAAGGATTGGGAAAAGCGCCATAAATGCAAAAGCCATAAGCACGTAAATCTATAGATAGTACAATTGAAAACAGTATATATGGTATTTCTATATTGGTATTGGTATTTCCATATTTGGGATTTCCCCTACACTCTTACAAACGATTTCTGTATTAGTCATATTTTAATTATTCAAAAACGTATAAATAACAACGTATAAAGTTATTTTCTATCTTTTCGTTTAGCATTCAGACTACATAATTAAATAGAGTTGAATGTTACTTCTTCTTACGAGTAGCTATCCTCCTATGAGTCTTAAAGTATTTTGAAATATGTTTTACTTGTAAATATGCTTGATCTGCAGGTCATGTAATAAATTGAAATTAGCAGTAATCTTACGATAGCATGATACTGAGTTGAGGCATTTGTTGCTATTTTCTATCTTTTTGGTATATTTATGGTTGCATATGTTGTTTACTTTCGAATATACCACATCATAAATCAAAAATAACTATTCCGCAAATTAACCAAACTCCTAATTCAGCATAGTTGGGTCGTTGAATGAGGATAACGTCATTAATTCTTGAGATGCCTTTAAAAAGAAATTAGTTTGATATTTTTGAAAATGCTATTTGATATACTTTCTTAGCAAATGAATTATATTTGCAGAAGCTTATTATTAAATTCTGATTCAAAAATTACAGTTTTATAGAATAAAATTCTAAAATTATGAACGCTGTTGAACAAAAATTGCAGATATTAATAGTCAAAAGCACGAAACCAGTCCATAGATTTTTTTTACAATGGGAGTGCGTTACAAGTTTTCGGAAACGTCCTATACAGGTGAATTCTGTAACTATTTTTTACTATTTGAGAAAATATGAATGGTTATATGTAATAGTCTTTTTTGTCTCGTTATGTAACATCCAGAAAAAATATATTAAATAAAGGTATTTAAACATATTTCTTTCTTAGAACTGTAATATTATTGTGCTCAAATGATGTCTTGGGTACATATATTGGCTCATACCAGAGGTTAAAGTTTTTTGACTAAGGACTCCGAAACCGAAACACATTGCGTACTGAGACTATTACACTGTAATAGCTTTGACGCATTTTTAAACACGCACGACTTCAAGTCATGAGTCTAAGTGCGCGATAACCATGATTTGGAGTGAAATTAATTAAGCATCAAGTTTACAGTCATGTGCAAGAGTCTAAGGTGAGAGCAAGCGCTGTTATCCATTTTACACTCAAGGCACATTTTTGCTATGTGTTTATTACTGCATATCCGTACTGGGTAGCAGCAATTCTCTAAGAAATGTCGTGCCAGTTAGCTGGTTTGTACAGGTTAGGCCGAACCGTTTACATAGGTTAGCCAAAACGGTTGTTAAAAGTTTTCGTGCCATTTTGTACAGAGATTTCTTTACAATTCGATTTTCTTTGCAATTTGAGAGATTTCTTTACAATTCGAATGAGTTTAAAATTTTGAATATTTAAATTAGTTTAAATGTGGAAATCTAAACGAATCCTTCAACTCTCTCGATGAACGAATCCTTCAACTCTCTCAGGAATTTGATGCTGAATCCATATCAGTCATTATCTTGGTTCTATTTATAACCAATCCTGCGATATATTCATTTCAAGAATTCAAAGAATTTCTAATTCACGGAGTTCCCAGGACAGTCGAAGGCTGTCTTTAATACTGCAATCTGAAGGTCGATTGGGAAATAGTAGTAAAATATATAAAAAGTAGTTACAGAAGATAAGATATAAATAGTAGTTACAGAAGAGAAAATAGTAGTTACAAAAGATATAAATAGTAGTTACAGAAGAGAAAACTTAAAAGGTGGGCTATACTTTTATATCCAACCTGTGACTATCACAATCTAGATCTGTCGGGTCCCAGAATTTAGTAAAAGACGAAAAATTTCTAGAGAAGTATAGGAGAGGCATTAAGTGAGCAGGGTCTAGCTGTGATCCGTGGATCACCGGCTTGAATCAGTGAAAGACTGCGTTATAAAAACGCTGGAATTGTAAGATCATCGGGGTTGGCCAATCAGAAGACAGGAATTAGATTCTGCATTGCAAGTTAGCTGAGACTTGCATACAGAACACGAATTCTGTCTGTATCGGTGGGAGAATCTTTAATTTGGGGTCAGACTTGTAAAATATTCTAAAATTTGTTTGGGGTTGTAATTAGCTTCGAATACTAAGAGAATACGCATGAATTGTTGGTTGAAATCGTTAGTTTTTCTAACTTCAGGTTTACAGTTCGAGGTCTTTTTTGGGAGCTCAGGAAAATCTTCAGGGTTGTTTTGGAAAAATTTTGTATAGCACTGTTTTTCACTTATATATTTAGACTTAAATTTATTACTATTTGTATTAATATCTGTAGAGGGTCTGGATTTTGGTTTAGAAAACTTAGGACAGCCTCTATAACTGGCGGGATGAGCACCACCGCAGTCAGCGCAGGTGTACGCGGTACATTTTAATTTTAAGCATTCAATAGTTTTGAGTGGGTCATCGCATTTGACGCATGTTGGGGGGTAGCTGGATCAGGCGCTATTGAATGTTTGGCACGAGAAACATTGGGGCGTTTGGTTCCCTACACGGTATGTCACAATTTTTACTTGTATTCCAAGAATTTCTTTGATTTGATATATGGCAACATTATCGAGGGCTATAGGTGATTGGATGCAGAACAGCGGCATTAAAATTTTATTGATACGGGGACCTTTATAAAGTTGGGTTAAATTATAAAATTAAAATTAATAGTGTAACAGTTCATTTTTTATTAGATCAGTGTCCGTTGGGACAGGGAGGCCTCTGATTACCACTTTTAGGATTTCTCTTTAGGAATGTTCGAAAATGGGCTTTGTTATCGGTTAATTTATGCTGGATTGCAACGTATTCCTCTGTCGTGTTCATTTGAATTTTAACTAGGGTTCCCCTCAGGTTGCCCAGGATGGAGGGAGCTGTAGTTTTAAGATCAGCTGAGTAATCGTGCCCTTTGGCAGCTGAGAAAATAAAAAATGGGACGGCGGTTTTCATTTTATAAGGACAGTCTCCGTTATCTATGCATCAGATGCTGGCACCTCAGGTTTAAGCACTTGATTGATTGTGTTAATGGGGAGGGTATTCCATTGGCTTAGTTTAGTCGGTGGCTTAGTTAGTGCGGTCTGCGTGCCTTATTTGAAGGACTTAAAATCCGTCTTTGTCGATGAGGTGATGTTTTTAACACTTTACAACAAAGTTGAAAAGTGTTTATGACTTTGTTCATTCATTCTGTCTGTCTGTCTGTCTGTCCGTTAGCACGATAACTGCCGTAAAAATGACTTAATCAAAATGAAATTTCAGTATGTTGTTTAGACGGTCTGTAGGACCTATGGGAATATAAATGAATAATATAACCCAATTAGTTTTGGATTGAACCCGGTTTGAAAAAATGAAATACATTGAGCCCTATGGACCTAATTTTTCAAACATTTTTTAAGCGGATTTAAAATTCACAAATTGCTTCGAAATTTTTAGATAATATTCAAACTGTTCCATAAAATATATAAAAAAATATTCAGCGAAATATATTCAGTAGTTTTTTTAAATAAAAATGAAAATAATAATAACACCTCTTATATGAAACGATCACTTGACCATGATATGAAAGTATCACGTGATCCACTTCAAAATGATATATGACATCCATCTTGTCTCAAAATCGCGATTTTTAAAGTTCTTTTTATTTCATATTGAGTGTTGTATCCGTCCTAAAACCACTTTATTTTGGTTTAAATTCTGTGCATCTACATACTAAAACAACGCAATTACAATATATATGAGTTTAAATGCTCATCCAAATTTGATTATTTCTACAACGAAGCCTATTTTTCACTTATGTAAAATGTAAACAGCAAAATATGTAGGATGAGTTGTATAGGAATTGCTGTATTTTTTTAACGCAAAAGAATTTAGCTCATGGAGTCTGCATAGCTGATATGAAAGAAATATTCATTGACTTTACCGAGAGAAGGACGATTTTTTGCGATGCAGTTTTAAGCATAGAGTTAAATTACTTGTAGCTCCATGGTCTTAATTTTTAAATAAAATAAATTATTACAGTATTGTGATGAATGTCATGAATAGGAAATTATTTATACATGAAATGCTGCTTTTTTAGAGAGAGCCAGGCGTGTTATTTTTTTTATGACGTCATTTGAATGAATTTCAGTTGTTTTCGATAAAGTTTTTAAATATAATAAATTACCGTGGTATTATGATAATTCTAAAATTATTACCTAGTAATATATCACATTTTAGAGATGTTTAAACCAGGCAATTTATATTTCAATGCCGTCATTTGAATGAAGTTCATTTTTTTCGATGAAGGTTTAAGTTTTCAAATATAGTAAATCAATGTAGTATTGTGAGAAGTTTTAAAATATTACCGATGAATGTATTGCATTTTAGACATGTTTAAATAAAATTGCATTGAAGTTGGAAAGTGTTTCATAATCAATGCTTTAAGCATGATTGATCTTTCTTGTTTAGTATTAAGATTAAAATTATAGTTGGAATACAGATTTAGTTTAGAGTTAAAATTTAGATTAGAGTTAGAAATTACATTTGAATTTGCAGTTAAAGCAAAGGGAGCAGGGTTATTGTTGTGGGCAAGAAAAAGTAGATTGCGTCATTCTGGCGAAAATATTTAAACGGAGTTAGGTGAGAGGAATCTGAGTTGAAGCTACAGAAAAAGGAATACTCCCGTGAGAAGAACTCATGGGGGCTCACAAACATCATGTATAGTTGAAGTATTAATGGCAGATTTTCTATTCAAATTCAAGTGTGCCAATCTGGTATGGATCTTGTTTCTTTCCTCCGAGGATCTTGTTTACGGATCTTGTTTCTTTCCTCCTCATATTCAAGATGTCCCAAAACGCTTAAATCCATCAAAATCTCGAGTTTCGATTTCCAACCATATTATTCGACATATATGTCGACCACCACATAATACGTTCTGTTTAAATTACCATGCATTGTTGAGACATAAATAGTATGATAAAGTTCCAGTCACGTGGGTGTTTAACAGAAAAATTAACAACCTACAATATTCATATTAAGTTATCTTTGCCTTCCACTGCTTGGACACGTTTTAAAAATCCGAATTTCGTAATAAAATTTGCAACGATTTATTAACTTCTCGTGGAACGGGAAATAAGATAAATTTCAAATATTTTAGTGAACGCATCATTCGATATGAAAGGGGGGGGGTAAGAATATTTTTCCAAATGGAAATTGCATCGTTCGGTTGTAAATTTTATTTAAATTAGCATAAAAAATTAGGGTATCGATACGTTAAATATTTTAGGTATGGGTTGTTTCCCATAAAAGCGGATTTATAAATATAAAATTAAAAGTCTATTTTTTGTTTGATACTTAATTTGCTCCACATACATATCTAGAGTTTTAGGCGGATTTATTTCCAATTTGTTATAGTCATACTCTACTACCATTATGGCCATCCTCTATGGCCAATCTCTATGGTCATTCTCTACTGTCTATGGTCATCATCTCACGGGTAAATGTGTGCATGTTTCGAGCTTCTATAGACCAGGTTTGTCGAGATGTTCAAAACAAGAAAGATCAAACATGCAGAAAGCATTGATTATGAAGCACTTTCCAACTGTAATGCAATTTCAGTAAAACGTCTCTAAAACGCGATACATTCAGAGCTGATATTTTTAAATTATCACAATACTACAGTAATTTATCACACTTTCAAACTTAAGACGTCATCGAAAAATACTTAAATTTGTATACATATTTTAATGGTAAAGTTAAAAAAAGAAATTGAAGAATAACGAATAATGGCAAAATAAAAAGCACTACACCAATTAAAACAAATATATCATTAAATGTTCAATTAGATTTTAAGTTTCCTATAATACCGTAAAACGGGGCACTTGTATGCCTCTGAATTGATGGAGATTTCAACTTCAAATAAAAAATATATTCTGCAATTCAGAATTTTTCTGTGTTAAGAACGTTGGAGTTCACAGTTTTTGTAGACAGATTTTTAGAATTTTAAAAAATAATAACTTACATGAAAAGTAAAGAATTCTAAAAAATGATTAATTTACATGAAACAAAGAATTCTGAAAAATGACAATTTGCATGAAACATACAGAATAATATACAAGAAATATTAATCATGCATAAAGCATTGATTATGAAACACTTTACAACTGAAATGCAATTTTATTTAAACAGCTCTAAAATGCAATACATTCAGCACTGGTATTTTTCAAATTATCACAGTACTACAATAATTTATTATACCTGAAAACTTAAAACTTCATCATAAAAGTATATTTGTTTGTTTCTCTATGTAGAATCAATGAATATTTCATTCATATCATTTATATTCCAGACTCCAGAGCTAAATAATTTTGTATGAAAAAAATTCGTTAATTCTTATACAACTCATCTTACAATCGCTTAATTTCTTTACATTTCGCAAGCTATAAAAATTAGGTTTCGTTGTAGGAATAATCAAAGTTTAGTGATTATTTAAAATAAAAATATTGAAATTGCGTTGGCCCAGAATTTAGATACACAGATAAGATGCAAAAATAAAGTGATTTTATGACGGATGCAACACTAAATATAAATAAATCTTCAAACTTCACGATTTTTAAACAGAGGAAAAAATGGATGCCATATTTTTTGAAATGAGTCATGTTATCTCTTCATATAATATGAGGGTAATTATTATTTCAATTTTTATTTAAATTACCTAACATATTTTGCTTAAAATTTTTTCACGTATTTAATGAGATAATTTGAATATTTCCTAAACTTTTGGAAGCAATTTGTGTATTTTCACTCAGCTTAAAAAATGTTTAAAAAATTACGTCCAATAGGAATCAATGTATTTCGTTTTTTCAATCAGGGTTAAATCTGAAACTAATTGGGTAATATTATTCACTTACAGTCCCATATGTCCCACAAGCAGTGTTAATAACGTACTGCAATTTCATTTTGATAAAGTTCTTTTACGGCAGTTATCCAGCGAACGGGCAGACAGGCAATATGAACAACATCATTAACACTTTACAACTATGCTTGAAAGTGTTAAAAATGGTAATGCATGAAACTATTAACAAGAAACGCAAAGAATTTGGGAAAATATATAATTTCATGACACGTAAAGAATTCTAATGTTTATTAGAATTATTTACGTTTCAGGAGAAAACTTTGACATGAAATGTATAGAAATCTGAACAATGATAATTGACATAAAATGCAAATAATTCTGAAAAATGTTAATTTACATGAAACATAAATAATTTTTACAATGTCATAAATGATATACACATACTGAAACCTGTTTAATGAAATACAATAATAGCGTGTAACAATTTATGGGGTTTATGCGTAACTAGGAAGGATTTCAAAATCAATATTATGCGAATATGAATGTAAAGGCGATATGTAAATGGAGGGTAAAAATATTTCCCTCCGGAAATCAAAAGTTTCCTTGCAAATGCTATTTAAATTTGAAAAATGTGCAATGGAGAAAAATGTATCGAGTTTTAGAATTTTCCTTTATTTCTGCATACAATATATACGATATAAAAAAGTAATATGACGGAGCTAAAAATTCGAATTTAAGCATTTTACTAATTTATATGTTTTCAGCATACCTGAACTTTGTCATTTAAAGCAGATGCCACTATTTTTGATCCAGAATTAAAAGAAATCTTTTTTTTTATTTTGAAGCAAATGGCACCATTTACAGGATAATAAAATGTTCTCTTTTTTAACTATTGCACATGTTTTTGGGAAAAATCAAGAATTGCATTTATATTCACTATTATCAAATTAGTGAAATATTTTCAAGTATTTTAAATAAGAAATAATTGGACTTTATTGTTTATTTGCTGTCAAGATATACTGATAAAAGAAATTTCACTTTTAAACATGCAGCTATCTCTAACGAAATAATCAAGTGAATTAATCTAATCAAGTGAATTATCTGTCACTCATTAAATTATGCTTAATTTAATGAGTGACAAAAGAATCTCTATCGATTCTCAACGAGATTTAAATATATGAAATCGCCAATTGGTATTGGTAGTTTTCGACAATATTGGAATTTATTAATCAGTGGAGTAGTAACGAAATGTGATAAAATAATTTAAGGAGACATAAAACCCATGACTAAAATTAGCATATAAATAGCTTCATGGAGTATATTTTAACAAGGGCACAAAAAATAGTTAGAAAAACCTTTTATTATCTGTGTGTAACTTAAATGTATGAAAATGTGTTTATTAAAATGCATGCAACTTACGTGTGTGAAAGCCAACCAAACACCAAATTTGGATATTCTAGCTGCTCCAATTCTCAAGTTATTCACCAAAAACTAGTACATTCCTATGGTGAGCTCAGTACATCTTTCAGGTATACATCCAAGTGGGCAAATCCTCACCCGCAAGACGATTATTTGTCCCCCTCCCTAAGACATTTTATATAACTTATTTTCTATTTATGTGACAGCATTTATATATATTTATATAGGGTCAATAGAAAACTTCTTCTCCCTAAAGTTTCCTTCTCCCCCCTTCATCGAACAAAAAGTCCTGGAAAACTGCCGGTGTAGACCCAAGACGGGTTAGCTCAATTAGATTAAACCCAACACGTTAAAATAATCCGTTAAAGACAACAAAATGCTAAATTTGGAATTTCTATTTGCTCCCATTATTGGGCTATTGCTAAACAACCAGTATATTCTAATGGAAAGCCGAAGACGAGCTTGTCCGATAAGATTCAAAATGAAAAGAATTAAAATGTAGAACAAACGAGAATCACATACCAAATATTCTGTAAATGGAATTAATGGACCCTGATTGGTCAGGTCAGGATCTCAAATATGTGAATCACGCTGACAAACAAGCACAACATCAAGTAAAACAAAAGGTTATAAAAATAAAATTGAATATAATATCTAAATAGCAATGAAAATAAATGAATACCATTTTGTAATTTTGTCATTAGAGTGGAACCCCGGTTTTGTGCTGCTCCTTAGAACCGAAGAGATTCATAAGCGTTATATGCGAGAAAAACATTGTAGGGGAAACTCTGCTTTGACTAGTATATAAAAATATAGGAAAACGAGTTAGGAAATATAAATGTACCACTCACCCAGCTTTACAATATCATTTTATGTTTCACTTAGAAAAATTCAAATTGTATGAAAAATATTAAATCTCTATAATTTAGCGAATGTTAAAATATAATTTGATGTTCATTTTTAAATAGACTCCCCAGAGTCCTCGGACAAACACTATATTTGTGGAAAAGAAACGATTGAGAAAACAGCAGTATCTGTTAGCTTATGCACCGTCCACTCGGGCTACGGCAACTAACTGACAGTGGGTGAGTCCCGTTCCCTTTCAGTTCATCTCCCTCCGAAGGGAGACATATTGGGTATGTCTCTCCTGAACAATACACCCGTACTTATGATTGTCAGATTCAACTCGGTGCAAAAATGTTTCCACATCTCCCTTCGTTTATATATACAGAAAAAAAATTATACGTTTATTTCGGATAATATGTAATTAAAATAAAATATTAATAGGAACCTATTTTGTGTATACGCTGTCTACCTTGTGCGTAAGGATAGTCATGTGTTGGACAAATAAGATTTCCATCATACAAATTCTTCGAAAAATACAGTTTAAAGGAAACTTCGCTCCACTTTTATGCATGCATGCACAGAACTTCCCACCCCTGTACACGTCAGGAACAGTACAGTACACTGTACAGTCTTCCAGACTGAACCGTTTGAACATATAGCTGGATTTTGCAGCTCACGAACAGCGTTCTACGTATAGAATGA
Organism: Amaurobius ferox; assembly: GCA_951213105.1. NCBI lineage: Eukaryota > Metazoa > Arthropoda > Arachnida > Araneae > Amaurobiidae > Amaurobius > Amaurobius ferox. The sequence continues at coordinate 120,057,031 of OX578151.1, forward strand.
GTGTGTCTGTTACTCTGGAATATCTCATGGTTTTATGTTTTAGAATTACTTGTGTAAACCTTTTCGGGGACATTAACATATGTGTAAACATTAAGACATATATGTAAACATTAACTTTTTCTTTATAAGCAATACATCGCAAGCGATTTTTAAAGTGTTGTTTAATATTATATAATGAGTGTAAATACTTGATTGAATATTGAAACCTAATAACTTTACTTAAGCATAAAAGATTATATATAATATATTGTATATATAATTATATTATAATTAATAATAAATGGTATTGTAATTTCATCAATTTAGCTTCATTTTTGCCAATTTGACGACATTTTCATTCTTTTTCGGTCGTCAGATATCACATCCTCTCTCTCTCACACACACACACACACAAGCACCACCTTCAAACATCTGATTCAATTTTGGGATGCTTGAAACGTGTTCTTCCGTCAAAAACTCGAATTCGAATTTTTGGTCCCAACACATATTGTCTCTATACATTATACTATGCATGTTGGGAAAGTAATATATCTTGTACTGTATTTCTAATTTTTTGAATAATGTATCTATCTACAGATAACATTCTGCAGCGATAACATCCATCCTTGAGTTATCATGGCTACTCGCCACACATTATTTTATTCCAGAACTCTTAAAATCTTGCTTTTCTGTTAATCTTGAATTTTTATATAATGGGGAACTAATTATCACGTTAACTATATACATAGTATAATGAATACGGAATTATATTAAAATTCTAGATTTTCTCATTATTTTAATTTCTAGATTAACAGAAATACAAGATATTAAGAGTTGCAAATTCAGTGTTATTTTGTGCAATTAAACTCAATTTAATTAATTATTAAAAAAATAAAGAGAACGTGAATATGAGGATGCAGAGACAGTCATGTGCTGCCCACATCAGATTTTTATTATCCAAATTATGACTGGATAACAAAAATATAGTGAGCAGTGAAGAGAGTTAAAATATTTGTCCCCCAGATATAAGGGAATGTTATCTAAATATTCATCTTAAGCATGTGTCCATGCTGTTATCATATTATGCCAAATACGTACATTCAAACTGCAAATTTCTATTGAAACTTAACTGGTGAGCTTGCAATCACTACACATTTTTTTTAATTTATGACTGAAGTGAAGTTTTGAGTGACAGATGATATTAGCCATTCCCATTTTCATTTGATTACGCAGTATATTCAACTGACTAAAATTGCGCTCTATAGCCTTCTTGAAACATAGAAAAACTATTGCTTTTAGGGCAAAGTTAATGCGTCCGGCATTATAATGCTCTTAAACTCTATCTCTTCTGACCAGAAACACACTAATGTTTCGTCCAAGATCAGTCTGTCCACTCAACTAAAGTTAAATATTCTATTAATTGCCCATTTTCAAATTTTATTTGGCAATATTCCAAACTTCGCCAATAAAGGGACTAAGCAAAGATTTGGAAGAAGCGAGCTTCGAAATGATTTTAAAGCATTTTTGCCTGTATTTTCTTAGTAATTACAGAACTTACTAAAGTAGTGATTGCAAACACAGAATCAACTTCATCAAAATTTATAAAAACTTTACATTCAACTATTGTTCATCAAACATATAAGCACTACTTAAATATAAAAAAAGTCTTATATCCGATTTAAAGTAATGAATCTGGCCTAGTTATGGACGTGGTCCAGTTATGGACATGGATTAGTTATGGACGTTGCCTAGTTATGAGCGTTTCCTAGACATGGACGTGGTCCTAATCAGAAAGATCCGACTTTCAAACATTACTTTTTTTCACTTAAATTATGATTTTTCTTTCTTTAGATAGTAAGGAATGTAAGATTGTAATAAAAAAAAAATTTCAAACCATGCCATAAAAAATGCTTCTTATAATTATAATAATAAACTTTATATATTCTAAAACTCAAAAGACTATAATATCCTCAACTCTACGAGATTCTAAAAATGCCAAATACATCAGAATGAGCTTATTTTAAATGTTATTCTAAAATTCAGTCTGGTGTAATTATTCATATTATAATCATTTCATCAATACATATCTAGTACAATTTTACATTAAATGCTGCAAATACTAGCAATTATTAGACTTCATGTGTGTCACTTGACAAAATATGATGTGAGCAGTACATGACTTTCACTACAAATTACAATGGCTTTATTTCTTTCACATAGAAATAATGACATAATTAAATCCACGGCACAATGTTTTTAACTTTGAAAAGTACATTAAAATTTGGCGCATTTCAGAACGACAACATCTAAAATTATACAAAAGTACCCAATTAACTTATATTTCCTGCAATAATTCTTCAATTTGGCATCATTGCCGTAACTTGAAGGTTATTTTTGCCAATTCCACAGCATTTTCAAAAAGTCGCCAAGTTGCCGATATTTCGCCATATTTGTCACTAAGATCGTCAAGCTTGTCACCAAGTGTTCGGACGATATTTCTTACTGTTCATTATGAAATTTGTTAGTAAAAGTTATTTGAAAAACGTGTAGAATCTCGAGAAAGGTTCAAGCTTGTGTTCTAAAGTTTACGTCATTCGATAATAAGAAATATCTTATAAAATGAATAGTTATTAGCGTCATTCAATGTCCTGAATTTTTTAATAGTTTTTCAATAATTCCTTCAAAAATTGGGGGACTTCCATACGTAAACGCTTCCATACGGTGTCTAAAATCAATACTGTTCCATTATTTACCGATGCTACTAATCGTACCAAATTACTTGTTCGAAACACTGCATGCGATCATGAAGTATCGCTTCTACAGACTCACGAACACACACACTTAAAATATAAATATACACACAGACAACACCTCAGAACGTTTGAATCGAGTACAGGGAAGCTTAAAATGTGATGTTCCGTCGAAAGCTCGAATTCGAATTTTCGGCACCGTCACAATGCTTTCCCTATACATTAATGTAATGTATGTAGAGAAAATAATATAGGAGTTATATATGGAATGCAAATTCATTCTAGTTAAATCGCCCTCACCTTCTTTATGAAAATATATATTGACACAGATGTTCTGTTAAAATAACAATAGAACTGCAAAATATTATAACAATCTTTTTCAGCATAAAATTTTAAATATTATTATCACATATTGTTAATGCAATTCCAACACATTCGAAAAATTTCATAAATTATTAAATTTCATAAATTATCTATGTAAGTAGGACAAATAACAAAGTGTTAAATAAATATGGTAACATCTTATTTGATGTACTCACCGATTTGGCTAATATGCAGCTGTCTATGGCTAAATTTATATCTATATTGGCTAGACAAGAACATACATAGCTAAATGTAAAAAAATGGCTAGTTCTAGCCCTAAAACGGCTAAATAAGAAACAAGTGAAATTGGACAGCGTTGTCCACACTATAGTTCGTTCCCAGGAAACGAAGATTCTAGCAGATATATGGTTTGTGATTGAAACTGCGTTCTATGCATTTTAACTTGCTGCTTCTGTTTCCGAAACAGCTTTCCAGAATGATGACTTCTACTATCCCATTCGACCGTTGATTAAACGAAATCTCATTTTAAGATTAATTTCCTTTTAAAATATTTATGGTAGATAAAAAAAATTTCTTTTTACACAAACTCCCATGGTATTTATAAATAGTTCGATGTTTTTCTTTTCCAAAATCTACACTACTGGTTTATTACAAAATATTATTATAAGACCGCTACACACAAAGTCTCTCCAACAAGTTAAATTGGGATTCAATTCAATTAGAATAGTAAAAATTTTGGTATATAACAAAAATTTAATAATACATTTAACGATACTATCATAACTCTAATCGACTAGGTAGGTCGGTCTTCAGTAGGCAACATACCTGACAGCTGCATGGGTGGTTCGCGTGTAAAAACGATATAAAAAGTTTGTTGAAGTCGGAGTGATAGAACCAAACACGGAAGCAAATGCCACTGATAGCAGCTGATAGACGGATGCAGCTTTTTCTCGGTGGCTGCAAACAGCTTGTATACCATTTGACCCAAAAGTCATTAACTTAAAACTTTCCTATGATTACATATCTGTATTGTTGCAACCGTGTAATATTCCCTCACTGGAGCCTTTTCTTTTGAGATCCAGACGGAGAAAACGCTCGTACAGGCTCTTTATGACGTGTATCTAGTGTTGCCAGATGCTGAAGTACGGAGATTGGTTTCCAGATTTGGCGATTTATCGCCAATTTGGCGACATTTGACGACTTCTCGAAAGTTTGAGATGTTCCTCGAAATAATCAAAATTCTAAGTGATATAAAAGATTTTCAGAAGTTTCTATGGAGTGTCTATAAAAGGAATCACCACTCAGTCGAAAAGAGTTGACGTGATACGAGTTATATTAAACTGTGATTTTTGTCAATGTTTTGAGAATAACAGTGGCTGTTTTGTGAAATGACTTTCGACAATATTTTAAGAATAATATCGGTTATTTTATGAAATTAGTGAAGCATTTAAGTGTCTTATTGCATACTGTTCCTGTTTACGCTGTGCGTGTGGAGAAACGTGTAGTTATCCAGAAATTTGGACTCATATCCTGAACGCACACCCACGATTCCCGCGCATACGTAGTAACATTATTCATTCAAATCCGTTTTCACGAATGCTGTTCTAGCTAGTCTAAATAATATTGAAACTTTTAGAACTCGAAATCTAATTGGCTCGATTTCTTGAAGTTTTGCCCAATAAAATATTAAGCTGCTATGTTTGAGAAATACTTTTAAGAATAAAAAACATTTTGCAAATGTATCTTATTTCAACCAGGAAAGTTTTCTTCACATGAGTATCGGATTATTAATCAAACCAAGCTTCAGTTTCTGGAGTTTGCCTAGACGAGTCGCCATGGAGACCATACTTATATATTTTCCTTTTACAAATTGGCTTATGCCGACCGTCAATTCAAATTTAATCATTATTTAATGCTGTACAATCTCATTAATTCGAAAAATCACATTTCAGAAAATATAAAATGACCATTTTGTAAATAAAACAATTAAAAAAAGATTTCATATATTGTATTCATAAAATGTTCTTTAGGAAAATCTCTGTTCATTGATTTTTGACAGTTTTGTACCAGATATTTACCGAAGTTTGTTATTGTTTTTTCGGCTTTACTGTAAAATCGTTCTTTTCTCTCTGAAGATGATTTAAAATATTAAACGATAAAAATCCAAATTCAGGATATATTTAAAATTTTGGTGTCTGAAAAAAATAATTTTATAACAGATAGCAAAATTTAGATACAAAGCCTTATTAAACAAATGATATATTTTTCATAAAGTTATTTATGTACAGTAATTACTCTTAATATATATCAGTTAATTTCTAAACAAATATGAAAATGAAACCATTATTATTTTTCCTTTATTTATTAAGAATGCGTTTATGCAATTCATTTATCCCTGTAATTATAAAATTTTGAAAAAAGAACAATATATGCATTCGCGCTTCCACTGAAGATAATAGCATTCACGAATTCAGAGCTGGGTAGACTCAAAATTAAACAACTTCAAAAGAAACCAAATATATTCCAAAGATACAGAAACTGGCAACTGTGCGCAGGGTTTCCAATATTTTGATCAACGTCATGGCCAGAATAAAGCATAGCAAAAAGTGGATATATTTTTACCTAGATATTCTAAGTAGTTGTAGATTTTGCCATTTTATGGCCATAATTTAGCCATTTTATTCAGTAGCTTCGCTCTGAAAAATTGGGGAAGTGGAGTAGCAAAATACACCATTTCTTCAATCATCATTATAAACTTCAATGACCACGATAATCCTTTCGGGGTGAACGGAAATTCTAGTGGAAATATGGTCGATGACTATAATCTATGCCCTACTTATTTTAATTTGTTGCTTCTGCATGCAAAGCAACGTTCCGGATTTCTATTATTAATGCACTGGAAGACGTCATTAAACGAAAATTTCAGATTATGAATATTTGTCTTTTGGGACAATTATGGTAGATAAAAAAAATTCAGAAGTTCTCTAACAAACTCATATTGAATTATACAAAACTCAAATTGGTTTTATTTTTGTGTTATTGTGTTTCTAATATCTATCCAACTGGTTTACTGTAACTAGAAAATATTATTACGCCCTACAAGCCGCTACTTCCAAATAAAGTTCCTCCAGTAAGTTATATTGTGTTTCAATTTAATTAGAATATTAAAAATATTGGTATATAACATAGTTGTAAGTTGTAATGAAATGTTTAACGCAATTCTAACGCAACTCTAATCGACTAGGTAGGTAGGAATTTGCAAATCTCAGCGAAGCCTTCAGTAAACAGCATACCTGGGTAATTCGCGAGTAGTAACGATACATGAAACTTGATGAAATCGGAACGATATGATCGAAAACGGAAGCAAAGGACACTGATAGCTGCTGAGAGACCGAAGCTTTTTATCCGTTTTATTATTTCTATTTTTGCCCTGAGGCTTCAAATAACTTACATACCATTCGACCCGAAAGAGATTAACTTAAAATATCCTTATCATTAAATGTTTTTATTTATTCAAATCTGTTAGCACGAATGTTCTTCTAGCTTCGTTCGTGACTTCAGGAATGGGTGAACAGGATTCAGTGTCGGGATTCCCCGTTTCTCTTCGACAACGAACATCATCAAAACACGTCGAGGTACTAGCACATGTATAGAAATAGCCAAACGACTCTGAAAAATTCTCCAAATAATAATAATAGCCCATTCAACGTATAACATTAAGTGAAGCACAGCTTTACCTGCGTCACGTGACTAGCCGCCACTTTGTTCCGAGATATGGTTAAATCTAGCGATAAAACGGTTAAGTTTGCAATTCTGGCTAAATACCTGTTGAGGATTGCTTTGACAATCGCTTGCAAATGGCTTTTTGGTTTGAAAAGCTTTAAAACTAAAAATTAACGTCGTTAAAAGCAGCATACAAGACATTTCAACATTTAAGATACATTTCTCAATATAAGAGAAATTGATTGGCGAGCATTATAAAAGTAAAGACGAAACAATAATATTCAACGGTTTCACCTATAGGTCAGACAAGTGCAGTAGGATTCCGCTCTCATATCAGGTAACAACATCCTTGAACCGGTTTCGGGTTTATTTCAAACTCGTCATGGTCAACAAGCCGATATTTGCAATGACACCAAGAAAAATTCTATATGCCACAACTTTATGAACTTCTATGAGAACGGATGAATTCAAAAATATTGATGACTAAGATTTGAGGATTAGATCATCCAGATACTTTCCATGCGATAACAAGTGGTCATTCGGCCTCTGAGCCAAACTATATATACACATATGTCCCAAAATTGAGCAACAAACGGCATATCATATTCGACGAGAGAAACAACGTGTAGCCACAAAACTAGACTGCAGCATAGATTTTGAATACCAACATTTTAACAAGGAAATATATTAGGTATAAAAATGGCTTGTTAGTGTAGAGTCTGTATCTCCGCGTCACGACTTCCAGAAGGAAATTCGAAATAGACAAATTATGAAAACTGAGTAGACAAAATCATCCGAGTTACGGCAGGCGATGAGGGAGGGGGGGTGTAATAGGGCGTCTCGAAGGGGCAGAAACAGTCGACAGTAGCCCGAGCCCTAAGTGTCAATCGTTCCGTCATTTGCCGCTTGTGGAACAGGTATTAAAGCGAAGGAACAGTGTCGCGAAAACCAGCAAGTAGATGACTGTTTTCTGTGTCTATATGCATGACGCCACATGCCAATCACTGCACATTAGTTTGCTTCCGACCTTGCAGCGTCGGTAGGAAGGTATGAATCTCCGGAAACTGTTTACAGACGGCTACATGCAAGTCAACTGCATACAAGACGACCAGTGTTTTGCGTCCCACTGACGCTATCACACAGATGAGCCTGCTTTAACTGAGCTCGAGATCACCTCAACTGGACTCTACAACAATGAGGTACTGGGGGTGAGTGACAGTTTTGTGTACACAGTGAACCCCGACGGTTATTGGTCTGGAGACGCTTGGAATTCGCTATGGCGCCAGTATTTCATTTTTATTATAAGCGAACGGATTCTTAAAATGTTATCACAAATTTACTTTGAATTCCTGTGTAGTATTTGTTACAGGTTTTGCCTCTTTAATCCAGGGTACGTCGGTTTTATTTTCTATTAATTATTCTCGGTCATTTTCTATTTTATTTATTATTCTTTTATTAGTTTTATTCTCGGTCATTTTCTATTAATAAATAATACAAATGCGGATGAAAGTGACACAAATCAATTATCAAAATGCCTGTTTTAAACAAAAATCATTCCCGCACTTGAATTGTCTATTTACAACCCTGCCAATTGTATAGCGCAATTTTATGACGACAATATACATACTTCACTGCTTGATGAAAATCCCTGTTCTCCGCTCCGTATTTAAAGCATGAGATAACATCTGGCGGCACAAGATGGCACTATTAGCAATCGTGCAATAGAACTCTCCGTTCACGACACAAATCTGCCGTGAGCGAGAAGATTTTTCGACTGAAAATAATTAAAAAACTGATTCAAATGATTCAACTGAATGTTATTTGATAAGCTCAAAATGCTCTACAGGTATCTAACAAACAAACATAGAGACGCCATCGTATTTATTAGCATTAGGAATGCCATAAACATGTAGATCCCTCAATTTCGAATAGGACTTTTTTACCACATCTTAATGTTTCATTTTACATTGTTTCATGTACTGCATGGAATGCAAAACTTATCGATTAAATACGAAACACACACGCAAATTATGAACCGTGTTTTAAGACCCGAGATCTTAAAACATGTACCAGAAAATTTAAGATTCTTAAATATCTTATGCTATGAAATGGTTGATATATCTTGGTTTCACAAATGTAAGTTTCAAAACAAAATTTGTAAAGATTTCTTGAATGTAATAACGCTGTTAAGGAATTTCCAATTCAATATGTTGTTAGTATAAATAAGTAAATCGATCAGAACTCGAAGGGTACCAACTTTAATACTATTTTAAACAATTTTAATTGATACTTGCAATTGTTATGTCTAATAAACCTGTGTCGTATTATTTGCATTTCTTTCTTTTTGTTTCCTCTTGCATCTGTAGTACCACACTGTGGCGTTTGCGGCCACATGTTCCTAAGCAAAACGGGCTTGATTTTGTATGCATAACCTACTCTTAAAGTTTGTCTAACACATTTTGGACCACCCTCTATAATGAATTTCAACAATGTAGAAGTATTAGTAATATGATTTGAACATGGATTATTCGAAGTTTTGAAATATTTTCAAAGCATCATTTCCTATCGGGGCATTGCTAATTCCCAGACCAATGGTATATAGTGTATTCGAAAAAATGGCAAATTCGTCAACACTATGGAGAAGAACGTAAAGTTGTTATATATTAATAGCATTGGTGCGACGAGCTTATATACATGGAAACACTACATGTATTCTGACAACATTATCCGCCATAAACCACCGTTCGCGCCACAGCCCTCTTCATTTCAAGGCCTGAACGCTAGCCCAACGTGGCGACTGCTGCAAGCGGAATCTCATTTTCAGAACTCAGCTCTGTTTGTTTGTATAATTTACTTGTGATATATGAGGCATACACAATAACAAATACTGTCTTAAAATTTATTTTTAATAACATTCATTTTGACTAAGTAATTCAAGTTTGCTGAGATATGATAGTATGTTATATCACCTACACATTATCAAATAATAAAATCATCATTGAAGGCAAATGATATATACACATTAACAAATAAATCATAAAATTTACAGATTTGCACAATTTACTAAATTGTTACAGGTTTTAAATAACAAATAAAGGTCTGGTATTTCTCTGATATACTTCAAATGTATGTTAATTTATTCAACATCTAGTTCTTCACTTTTATAAAATACTTTACATGAAAGATCCGAAAATACTTTAAAACAAATTATAATATGAGGTAAAAGTGAATCACTTATCTTTAAAACAGTTACCCAGTCTTGATTTTAGATCAAAGACAAACTCTTATTTTGCTTTTAACTATCCTTTATGTAAAGTTCAAACTCGTCTATGTCTTTCAACTGTGAACCTTCAAGTTATTTTTCATACGTTAAAATACTTATTTCCAAAACCTCGTGTAACCGATCGTCATCTTTCTCTTTGCGAGTTTTTCTTTTCTTTGGATTTTGCATTTTTAAATGCAATGTCTTCTCATTAACAACAATTGGAACTGCATCCGTCGTCAAAGAAGGTTTGGCACATGTAATATGGTGAATTACACCGTGTTTATCCTGCCACTTTTCGTCGGTAACAATAATTTCTTTAGCAAAGTACGTAATACAGACACGAGCATTTTCGGTGTACACAAAATTTTCACGGCGAATTCGGTTTATCCAACTCTCGCGGCTATTTTCTTCTTCTGGGAACCTGAAGCATGTTACATATGGTGGATTATAGTTGCTCTTACATCCGGGCGAGCTGCACTTGAATAGCATTTTCTAGCCTAAAACATTCAAATAATTATGTTTATGCATTAAGAATAATTATATTTATACACGAAGAATAATTATGATTGTATATTAAAAATAATTATGTTTATACATTAAGAACAGTTATGTTTATACACCAATCTAATATTAATCTAATACTAAATTAGTATTAATCTAATTCTAAATAAAATATTACACTAATGAATAATTTACCAAAAAATTTTTCTTTTTTTTCTCCCTTTCGAAGTCTATTTTTGATAAATATTAAGATGTATCCAGAACTGTATGACAGCTTCCAAAACGTGTGGCTTTTGCTAATGAAGCACAAGAATGAAGCGGGAAGGAAGCTTCCGATCCGAAAATCGCCTGCAGCAGATCACGTGACCTCGTTTCAAGGGAAGAGCGCTTAGGCTATGTTGAAGAGAGCTGTGGTTCGCCCTGCTGGTGACGTCACAACCAGTCAATTTATTTGTTATTGTGAAAATTGAAATTGAAATATATGACATTAAAACAAGATATACGAATTAAAATTAAAATATCAATAGCTTCATTCAATAGCAAATAGCAAGATCGTAGAGTTGAGGTGGCAATGCTGATAGTTCACTGTATGTGACGTCGCGGCAAGGAAGAGCTTTAACTTATGGTGCCATTAGTGTCTCCATGCATGTAAGCTCGATGCATAAATGTGATGAAGCTGTTGCCAACACAAAAGCGTAATGTGAGGTAAATTTATCCAAAATTTAAAATGAAAAATTTGCAATCAAAACCTCATATAAGATAAAATTTATTTCTGTTCTGCTTCTAATTAGGATAAGTAGAGCCAGTGACGAAGCGTCAGGGGAGACAGGGTAAACAGTGTTTACTTAAATAATTTGCGACTCAGTAACTTTTATTTTAATTACTAGGAAGGGTTTCCCCCAGCTCGCTACGCTTTGTTAACCCCCGTAATCCTACTCGCTCGCCCTCGTAGAGATAGCTCACTTCACTGCCTATTGCAAGCCAAATTAAAGTTTAAATCGAAAAATGATTTATTTCACTGTGGTTCCCTATTACTTCTCTAGAAATGCACCAAATATGTATCATATTTTTGTATGCTATAATTTTGCAGAATGAGACATAGAAACTCGAGAAACGAGTCGAGAAAATTTTTCACTTAAGGGCATATAAAGTAGATTAACTTGTTAACTAAATCGCAATTAAAAAGAAGGACTCCGTTGTGCAAAAACTCAACTATGTAGCTACCTGTCTGTAAAAATTTGTGGTTTTGCTATTGTTATTATATCCAAGACACGAACTCGCAGCTCAAGTATTTTGACTTTGACACTAAATATTTCTTAAACTTCTAGGGGGCTCTGCCCCCTGTTCGCTCCACTTGCGGAAGCCCCTTCGGGAGGATTTGCCTCCTACTCGCTGTATTCGCTTCATATCAATATTTTTTTTAAATTCTACTTTTAAAAATTTCTTTTGTATCCCTGCGTTTTTTTCGCAGGAGGAAAAAGCAGGAATTTTCCTTAGCCCAAGGAATCCTAAAATTGAATCCTTGATCACGAGCTATTTCATGCCAAACTGAAGTTTAAATCGATAAACGGTTATTTCATCGTGTTACCCTATTATTTCTCTATAAAGGAACCAAATTTTATATTTCTGTATGCTATAGTTTTTACGGTACGAGACTGAAATTCGCCAGACGTGCTGAAACGAAAAAAAAGTTCACTTAAGAAATGCATAAAATGTAAAATATCTCAAAAACTACAACAAAATGTAAAAAGGGGCTCTGTCCTGCAAAAAATCACCTATGTAGGCATTACCTGCCTGCAGAAATTCGTGGTCTTGCTATAGTTAGTCTATCCAGGACCCGAACTCGCAGTTCAAATGTTTTGTCTTTATTTTTGACATTAAATATTTCTTAAACTACAATATACATCAAAAAACGGTTTATTTCAGCGTATTTCCAAAAGCTATGTCTACAACTGTACCAAATTTTATATTTTTATATGCAATAGTTTTTGTGGTACGTAGCAAAGAATCTCGAGAAACCAGAAATTTGTCAAACATTCTGCATCCGGACGGATGCAAACATTCTGCATCCGGCAGCATTCTGCTAAACAGATGCCAATACTACGTTTTGTACTACCAATGTAAAAAATCGCGATGTCAAATCTGGTAAACTTTCTACGGCTCTTGCTCAATATGTGGTTAATGATAAATTTCTTCCCGTTTTTGAAAAACTTTCCTTTTGGTTCGTTGTAACAATCCACGTAGTATTCTTCCTTATGAATCCCTGTTTATTTATATTTACCGTGAATCAATTTGTAATTTTGATCCTGTTCAAATTTTAAGTTTTGCTTGGCGACTCATTCTCGACTCTATACAATTCAAACCTCTTCAAAGTTATTTGTGACGTCATTCTCAGGAATATCATGCTTGAGGTTTTTCTAAAATTTGCATTAGTTCTTTTCTTATAATATTTTTAAATTCGTAAGTGTTTAAACTTATTTTGTAATTTCCGTGTATATTTCTTGTAATATTTTTAGTAAGTTCATTTACCATATTATATTTTATGCAAATTTGCTTTAAACTGGTCTCTCTCTATGTAAACATTCCATGTTTTTACTATTCTTGTAGCCACTGATGAAGGGCGTATATACGTCCGAGAGCGCTCTGGCAATTTTTAATATATGTTTCGAACGTCTTTTACGATGTGTTACATAAAAGACACTTCGCTTTTTAAAACGCTTTGTCCATGATTTTATCTATTGAATGAGGACGTGATACCAATCTTGATGATTCAGTGAAGTTTGTCAGCAATTACACGATAATCCTTTTCCAAGGAACCAGGATTTCCGCGAAATTACGGATTGTAATTGAAACTTATTTGCATTAACTTTCTGTTTCCCTATTAAAAGCAGCGTTCTTGATTGGATGAACAAGATATCGGGATTCTCAATTAAACGAAATCTCATTTTATTAATAATTTTCTTCAAAAATATTTATGGTAGACATGAAACTTTAAGTTTTACGAGCAAATGCGCATGGTCTTATATAATATTTGTATTTCCCATATCTACTCTACAGGTATATGTAATACAAGACAGATTATTCTGAACTAAAAAGTCATCACACCCAAATTAAGTTCCAGCAACTACTTAAACCGTTGTTACGAAGATATGTCTATAGATCCTTTCTTCGCTTTGTTGAAAGGGTTGATAGAGATTGATAGCGTTGATAGGCTTCAATGAAGACACTGAAAAACTATTTCTTTAGACCACAGATGTATATATCTAATTCAAATTTTCAAAGGAAAGTGTTACAGTGTTTTGTTGAATTCAAAAGATTTATTTTATTTATACCTCTAATTCTAATGGTATGGCGGCGTGTCACTAGACATACCGCAGCATTCGCCACTGACAAGCACGTTTTAATAACCCCAGATCCCAATTCAAACAATTTTGGACATATGTCTGTCCCTCTGTATGCCTGTATGTGACCAGGATTGCCAACACTTTAAGGTAATTTATAACTGGATTCACAGAGAAAAATGTCCAGATATCCAGCTTCCATGGCTAAACCAAAATTTTGAGTTTTAAGTATAAAAATAACTTGGTTGTTACCGACACAAATTTACGACACTTAGTGTACCCAGATTAATTTAAAATGTCAAAAAGGTTTGCTTTGTTAAAATACAGTTTTATATCAACATTGTTGTGAAAATCTTTGGAAGATAGTAAAATATAGTACCCAATAATAAAAACAATTTAAACTTTAGTGGTAAACTTGCCATAACTGCAAAACGTTGTTGTTTTTATTTGAATTCCATCTTCCAAGAATGGCTTTTCGGCATACTCAATTTCATTGGATTTCGAAGTTCTCTATGGTTTACAGTTCTTATATTTGTTCACTCAACCAAAGTTCAAATATTCTCTATTTTTTCCCTTTTTCAATTCCGTATGTCGATATTTCAATCTCCGACAACAGAGTTATAAATCAGGGTTTGGGAGAAAGGGGGCACTGACATAATTATTAATACAAAATATTTAGTATTTAGTTAGTATTTTAGCTGTTAAACCCTCGACCACAATGCCGATAGTAGAAATGAACAGCACCGGAGCAATTTCGAAGATTAACAAGGATTAAATTCCTCTTCAGAACCGAGAATCTAATTCTAATAACCCAAACAAATATATATGTAGATAAATATATAAACAATTTGAGAATCCAATACATATATATATATATATATACATATATATATATATATATATATATATATATACATATATATATATATATATATATATATATATATATATATATATATATATTAAAAAAATGTAATAATAAAATATTCAAGTAATATTAACATCACCATAGAAGCTAAATTACGGCCATAATGCCTATAAAAGAAAAGAACAGCTCCGGCCAAAATTCGATGATTAGTCATAATTTAATTCCTCTTCAGGTCTGAGTATTTAATTCTAATTAACCCAAACAAATGCCTGTTTCAGATTGAGCAATAGTACATTACTATAAATACTCAAACTCAGACTATAAGCATCAAAAAGTGAAAAACTGAAGATTATATATATATATAGCATTGGTATTTATAGTAACTTTCTATTGCCAATTCTGAAACAAGTATGTGTTTGGGTTAATTAGAGTTAGACGCACAGACCTGAAGATAAGTCTTGTCTAATTCATTCATCAAAATTACGCCAGTGCTGTATATATTTTTTTCGGCATTGTTGCCGTGGTATAACTACTTTGTTGATTTTAAAATTTCGTAATTACTTAATTTGGTTATTATATCTTTCTAATATATATATATATAATATATATATACATATGTAAAATAAGTAAGACTAGTTATGGGAATATTTATGATCATGCTCTTCTTATGGACCAACATGTCTCAGCCAGTAGGGGCTGACATTTAACTAATACTTCCTTTTCGCTTAAAATAGTTGTGTATCATCTTTCTCCAGAAAGTAAGGAATATAAGTTAGTAATAAAGGAAAAAATGCAAGCTATGGCATAAAAAATGTCTCACATTATTACAATAATTATACTTTATACAAAAAGTTGAAAAACAAACATCTCCAAATCTATCGAATTCTTAAAATGCCGTATAATAACCAAAATGGGACTATCATTTAAATTTTATTCGAAAATTCATTCGGGTTTCAATTATCTCTGATACAATTATTTTATCAATTTATATCGGGAACAATTTCATATTAAATATTACAAATATGAAGAATTATTTAACTGCATGGATGCCACTTAAAAACATGCCTGTGTTATGTGGAATGCAAATGAATCCTAGTAGAACGTATGCATATTCACATTGTATATTGGCGTTGTTATTCTATTAATATATCCACAGAACTTCGAAATATATAGATTTCTTTTTAATTAAAAAATAGTTATCACATAGAAATGCAATTTTAATATTCCTGTTTCTTAAAATTTCATAAAATTAATTTTTATTTAAAATAAATAATACAGTGTTAATAAATAAAGTGTTAATACCACTTTAGTTGAACATTTCTTCGATTTTTGACTGAAAATAAAAAAACAAGTTTTAACCTTTAACTTAACGGATAGTATATAACTGGAACCCCTCGGAATTGCGGATCGTATTATATTTATTTTATCTTGCTGCTTTCGAATCTGCAGCGTTCTGGAATTATATTAAAATTAACATCAGTGCTGATCAAATGTAATCTTATTACATTACTAAATTTCTTTTAAAATATTTACGGCAGATAAAAATTTAAAATTTTATACGCAAATTCACATGAGGTTATATAAGATTAGAATTTCTCATGTCTATTCTACTGGTTTACTAGAAAAGATTATTATAATTTACAACCTAATAAGCCTTTACACCCAAGTTCAACCAGCTATAAAAAAATAACTTGAACATCTAACCTGTAGTGCAGTCAAAGAGATTTAAATATAATTTTGATGTGCAGTTGAGTGGGACAGACCGCCGTTGATGAAGCGAAATCTGATTATATTAGTAATTCCATTTAAAATATTTACAGGAAATAAAAACTTATGCAAATTCAACATGATGTTATATAAGGTTTGTTTTTCCCATGCAAGCTCTATTGGTTTACTAGAAGAGATTATTGTGGCCTACAAGCCCATCACATCCAAAAAAAGTGCAACCAACTATTTGAATTATTTTTCAATTTAGTGAACAAATAAATGGAAAAAACATTGGCCATTAATATACATCCTGTTATTTGAATTTAATTTGGTTTTTAGTTTAATTAGGCTAATAAAAATACTGGTATATAATTTGTAAGGGAATGTTTAACGATATTGTAGCATAACACTGAGCAAATCAGGTCGCATTTTGGTAATCTCAGAGATGACTTCAGCAGGCAGCAAACTTAACAGATACGCCGGCAGTTCACGTCTAGTAACGATATGTACTACGTTTGCTTAAGTCGGAAAGATATAAATAAAAGCTGAAGTAAAATTTTCCGAACCTCAACGTAGATTTCCCGCATTTTTGTCCAATACAATATTAAACAATTCAGTTTCTAAAACACTTTTAAGAATACTTACGTTTACTCGACTGAATTTTCGCTAGGATAAAGCCTTGTCGTTGCTGAACTCCACAGACTTTTCTTGCTGCCTTTACTACAGTTTGAACGTATCGCTCTGTTGAGTGAGTATGGCAGGGGAATTTCGGAATATTACTTTTCAGCCTACATTCCTTTCCTGATATTGCAGATAATAATTCAGCACCTGGAATAATCTTAGTAAGAGATTGTTCATATCTTTCGGATTTTTGCCAGTCGATAAGTTCAGTGTAATTATTTGCACGGAAATTAATTTCCAGAACACTAAAATTTCTCACTCCTTTTAAAACATTCGTAGATTTTCGTGTTGCCATAATTCTTCTGATAGCTAGTTGCCTTACGTGTTTTCTATCATCTACAAGCATTGACAGGAGAGTATTTTCGTGTTGCGAGAAAAAATTATTTCTTTGTGTTACTGGATCAATAACATATTTTAAGTCCTCTTTCAAGTATCTGGAAAGATGGATCATATTCCAAATGTGCCGTTGACACTCCAATCAGAGAGATTTTCTCTTTATGCTAAACCACATAGGTGTATAAACTTTCATTATAAGTATTGCAAGTGTAATGAGGCTTTCAGATGGATCTTCAGTTGCAACATATTATTTTAAAATTCTATAAGCTTTTGTAAGCCATCTAGAGTGTGCAACTGGTCCTTGTTTCATGTATGCAAGACCATCAGGGAAGACACTGGTGGAAACTGCTTGACATACATCATACAAATACTTTTGATCAGAGCTCAACTTCAAATCTGTTACTTCGAAAGGAAAATTTTCTCAATTGGAGAATATGTTTTCACTGCAAGATTTTCACAATTTTGGATTGCTTTTCTAATAGGCCCAGAAAATGTATAGGGACCTTTAGTTTGTCCATCGAACTGTTTTAAAAGGTGTCGCAAGAATAATTCATTTGAGTGTAACAGACAAATGAACCATTTCAATGGACGATTTAATGCCAATTCCAGAGAGAGATTTAAATATAATTTTGATGTGCAGTTGAGTGGGACAGACCGCCGTTGATGAAACGAAATCTGATTATATTAGTAATTCCATTTAAAATATTTACAGAAAATAAAAACTTATGCAAATTCAACATGATGTTATATAAGGTTTGTTTTTCCCATGCAAGCTCTATTGGTTTACTAGAAGAGATTATTGTGGCCTACAAGCCCATCACATCCAAAAAAAGTGCAACCAACTATTTGAATTATTCTTCAATTTAGTGAACAAATAAATGGAAAAAACATTGGCCATTAATATACATCCTGTTATTTGAATTTAATTTGGTTTTTAGTTTAATTAGGCTAATAAAAATACTGGTATATAATTTGTAAGGGAATGTTTAACGATATTGTAGCATAACACTGAGCAAATCAGGTCGCATTTTGGTAATCTCAGAGATGACTTCAGCAGGCAGCAAACTTAACAGATACGCCGGCAGTTCACGTCTAGTAACGATATGTACTACGTTTGCTTAAATCGGAAAGATATAAATAAAAGCTGAAGTAAAATTTTCCGAACCTCAACGTAGATTTCCCGCATTTTTGTCCAATACAATATTAAACAATTCAGTTTCTAAAACACTTTTAAGAATACTTACGTTTACTCGACTGAATTTTCGCTAGGATAAAGCCTTGTCGTTGCTGAACTCCACAGACTTTTCTTGCTGCCTTTACTACAGTTTGAACGTATCGCTCTGTTGAGTGAGTATGGCAGGGGAATTTCGGAATATTACTTTTCTGCCTACATTCCTTTCCTGATATTGCAGATAATAATTCAGCACCTGGGATAATCTTAGTAAGAGATTGTTCATATCTTTCGGATTTTTGCCAGTCGATAAGTTCAGTGTAATTATTTGCACGGAAATTAATTTCCAGAACACTAAAATTTCTCACTCCTTTTAAAACATTCGTAGATTTTCGTGTTGCCATAATTCTTCTGATAGCTAGTTGCCTTACGTGTTTTCTATCATCTACAAGCATTGACAGGAGAGTATTTTCGTGTTGCGAGAAAAAATTATTTCTTTGTGTTACTGGATCAATAACATATTTTAAGTCCTCTTTCAAGTATCTGGAAAGATGGATCATATTCCAAATGTGCCGTTGACACTCCAATCAGAGAGATTTTCTCTTTATGCTAAACCACATAGGTGTATAAACTTTCATTATAAGTATTGCAAGTGTAATGAGGCTTTCAGATGGATCTTCAGTTGCAACATATTATTTTAAAATTCTATAAGCTTTTGTAAGCCATCTAGAGTGTGCAACTGGTCCTTGTTTCATGTATGCAAGACCATCAGGGAAGACACTGGTGGAAACTGCTTGACATACATCATACAAATACTTTTGATCAGAGCTCAACTTCAAATCTGTTACTTCGAAAGGAAAATTTTCTCAATTGGAGAATATGTTTTCACTGCAAGATTTTCACAATTTTGGATTGCTTTTCTAATAGGCCCAGAAAATGTATAGGGACCTTTAGTTTGTCCATCGAACTGTTTTAAAAGGTGTCGCAAGAATAATTCATTTGAGTGTAACAGACAAATGAACCATTTCAATGGACGATTTAATGCCAATTCCAGAGAGAGATTTAAATATAATTTTGATGTGCAGTTGAGTGGGACAGACCGCCGTTGATGAAACGAAATCTGATTATATTAGTAATTCCATTTAAAATATTTACAGAAAATAAAAACTTATGCAAATTCAACATGATGTTATATAAGGTTTGTTTTTCCCATGCAAGCTCTATTGGTTTACTAGAAGAGATTATTGTGGCCTACAAGCCCATCACATCCAAATAAAGTGCAACCAACTATTTGAATTATTTTTCAATTTAGTGAACAAATAAATGGAAAAAACATTCGCCATTAATATACATCCTGTTATTTGAATTTAATTTGGTTTTTAGTTTAATTAGGCTAATAAAAATACTGGTATATAATTTGTAAGGGAATGTTTAACGATATTGTAGCATAACACTGAGCAAATCAGGTCGCATTTTGGTAATCTCAGAGATGACTTCAGCAGGCAGCAAACTTAACAGATACGCTGGCAGTTCACGTCTAGTAACGATATGTACTACGTTTGCTTAAGTCGGAAAGATATAAATAAAAGCTGAAGTAAAATTTTCCGAACCTCCACGTAGATTTCCCGCATTTTTGTCCAATACAATATTAAACAATTCAGTTTCTAAAACACTTTTAAGAATACTTACGTTTACTCGACTGAATTTTCGCTAGGATAAAGCCTTGTCGTTGCTGAACTCCACAGACTTTTCTTGCTGCCTTTACTACAGTTTGAACGTATCGCTCTGTTGAGTGAGTATGGCAGGGGAATTTCGGAATATTACTTTTCAGCCTACATTCCTTTCCTGATATTGCAGATAATAATTCAGCACCTGGGATAATCTTAGTAAGAGATTGTTCATATCTTTCGGATTTTTGCCAGTCGATAAGTTCAGTGTAATTATTTGCACGGAAATTAATTTCCAGAACACTAAAATTTCTCACTCCTTTTAAAACATTCGTAGATTTTCGTGTTGCCATAATTTTTCTGATAGCTAGTTGCCTTACGTGTTTTCTATCATCTACAAGCATTGACAGGAGAGTATTTTCGTGTTGCGAGAAAAAATTATTTCTTTGTGTTACTGGATCAATAACATATTTTAAGTCCTCTTTCAAGTATCTGGAAAGATGGATCATATTCCAAATGTGCCGTTGACACTCCAATCAGAGAGATTTTCTCTTTATGCTAAACCACATAGGTGTATAAACTTTCATTATAAGTATTGCAAGTGTAATGAGGCTTTCAGATGGATCTTCAGTTGCAACATATTATTTTAAAATTCTATAAGCTTTTGTAAGCCATCTAGAGTGTGCAACTGGTCCTTGTTTCATGTATGCAAGACCATCAGGGAAGACACTGGTGGAAACTGCTTGACATACATTATACAAATACTTTTGATCAGAGCTCAACTTCAAATCTGTTACTTCGAAAGGAAAATTTTCTCAATTGGAGAATATGTTTTCACTGCAAGATTTTCACAATTTTGGATTGCTTTTCTAATAGGCCCAGAAAATGTATAGGGACCTTTAGTTTGTCCATCGAACTGTTTTAAAAGGTGTCGCAAGAATAATTCATTTGAGTGTAACAGACAAATGAACCATTTCAATGGACGATTTAATGCCAATTCCAGAGAGAGATTTAAATATAATTTTGATGTGCAGTTGAGTGGGACAGACCGCCGTTGATGAAACGAAATCTGATTATATTAGTAATTCCATTTAAAATATTTACAGAAAATAAAAACTTATGCAAATTCAACATGATGTTATATAAGGTTTGTTTTTCCCATGCAAGCTCTATTGGTTTACTAGAAGAGATTATTGTGGCCTACAAGCCCATCACATCCAAATAAAGTGCAACCAACTATTTGAATTATTTTTCAATTTAGTGAACAAATAAATGGAAAAAACATTGGTCAATAATATACATCCTGTTATTTGAATTTAATTTGGTTTTTAGTTTAATTAGACTAATAAAAATACTGGTATATAATTTGTAAGGGAATGTTTAACGATATTGTAGCATAACACTGAGCAAATCAGGTCGCATTTTGGTAATCTCAGAGATGACTTCAGCAGGCAGCAAACTTAACAGATACGCAGGCAGTTCACGTCTAGTAACGATATGTACTACGTTTGCTTAAGTCGGAAAGATATAAATAAAAGCTGAAGTAAAATTTTCCGAACCTCAACGTAGATTTCCCGCATTTTTGTCCAATACAATATTAAACAATTCAGTTTCTAAAACACTTTTAAGAATACTTACGTTTACTCGACTGAATTTTCGCTAGGATAAAGCCTTGTCGTTGCTGAACTCCACAGACTTTTCTTGCTGCCTTTACTACAGTTTGAACGTATCGCTCTGTTGAGTGAGTATGGCAGGGGAATTTCGGAATATTACTTTTCAGCCTACATTCCTTTCCTGATATTGCAGATAATAATTCAGCACCTGGAATAATCTTAGTAAGAGATTGTTCATATCTTTCGGATTTTTGCCAGTCGATAAGTTCAGTGTAATTATTTGCACGGAAATTAATTTCCAGAACACTAAAATTTCTCACTCCTTTTAAAACATTCGTAGATTTTCGTGTTGCCATAATTCTTCTGATAGCTAGTTGCCTTACGTGTTTTCTATCATCTACAAGCATTGACAGGAGAGTATTTTCGTGTTGCGAGAAAAAATTATTTCTTTGTGTTACTGGATCAATAACATATTTTAAGTCCTCTTTCAAGTATCTGGAAAGATGGATCATATTCCAAATGTGCCGTTGACACTCCAATCAGAGAGATTTTCTCTTTATGCTAAACCACATAGGTGTATAAACTTTCATTATAAGTATTGCAAGTGTAATGAGGCTTTCAGATGGATCTTCAGTTGCAACATATTATTTTAAAATTCTATAAGCTTTTGTAAGCCATCTAGAGTGTGCAACTGGTCCTTGTTTCATGTATGCAAGACCATCAGGGAAGACACTGGTGGAAACTGCTTGACATACATCATACAAATACTTTTGATCAGAGCTCAACTTCAAATCTGTTACTTCGAAAGGAAAATTTTCTCAATTGGAGAATATGTTTTCACTGCAAGATTTTCACAATTTTGGATTGCTTTTCTAATAGGCCCAGAAAATGTATAGGGACCTTTAGTTTGTCCATCGAACTGTTTTAAAAGGTGTCGCAAGAATAATTCATTTGAGTGTAACAGACAAATGAACCATTTCAATGGACGATTTAATGCCAATTCCAGAGAGAGATTTAAATATAATTTTGATGTGCAGTTGAGTGGGACAGACCGCCGTTGATGAAACGAAATCTGATTATATTAGTAATTCCATTTAAAATATTTACAGAAAATAAAAACTTATGCAAATTCAACATGATGTTATATAAGGTTTGTTTTTCCCATGCAAGCTCTATTGGTTTACTAGAAGAGATTATTGTGGCCTACAAGCCCATCACATCCAAATAAAGTGCAACCAACTATTTGAATTATTTTTCAATTTAGTGAACAAATAAATGGAAAAAACATTGGTCAATAATATACATCCTGTTATTTGAATTTAATTTGGTTTTTAGTTTAATTAGACTAATAAAAATACTGGTATATAATTTGTAAGGGAATGTTTAACGATATTGTAGCATAACACTGAGCAAATCAGGTCGCATTTTGGTAATCTCAGAGATGACTTCAGCAGGCAGCAAACTTAACAGATACGCCGGCAGTTCACGTCTAGTAACGATATGTACTACGTTTGCTTAAGTCGGAAAGATATAAATAAAAGCTGGAGTAAAATTTTCCGAACCTCAACGTAGATTTCCCGCATATTTGTCCAATACAATATTAAACAATTCAGTTTCTAAAACACTTTTAAGAATACTTACGTTTACTCGACTGAATTTTCGCTAGGATAAAGCCTTGTCGTTGCTGAACTCCACAGACTTTTCTTGCTGCCTTTACTACAGTTTGAACGTATCGCTCTGTTGAGTGAGTATGGCAGGGGAATTTCGGAATATTACTTTTCAGCCTACATTCCTTTCCTGATATTGCAGATAATAATTCAGCACCTGGAATAATCTTAGTAAGAGATTGTTCATATCTTTCGGATTTTTGCCAGTCGATAAGTTCAGTGTAATTATTTGCACGGAAATTAATTTCCAGAACACTAAAATTTCTCACTCCTTTTAAAACATTCGTAGATTTTCGTGTTGCCATAATTCTTCTGATAGCTAGTTGCCTTACGTGTTTTCTATCATCTACAAGCATTGACAGGAGAGTATTTTCGTGTTGCGAGAAAAAATTATTTCTTTGTGTTACTGGATCAATAACATATTTTAAGTCCTCTTTCAAGTATCTGGAAAGATGGATCATATTCCAAATGTGCCGTTGACACTCCAATCAGAGAGATTTTCTCTTTATGCTAAACCACATAGGTGTATAAACTTTCATTATAAGTATTGCAAGTGTAATGAGGCTTTCAGATGGATCTTCAGTTGCAACATATTATTTTAAAATTCTATAAGCTTTTGTAAGCCATCTAGAGTGTGCAACTGGTCCTTGTTTCATGTATGCAAGACCATCAGGGAAGACACTGGTGGAAACTGCTTGACATACATCATACAAATACTTTTGATCAGAGCTCAACTTCAAATCTGTTACTTCGAAAGGAAAATTTTCTCAATTGGAGAATATGTTTTCACTGCAAGATTTTCACAATTTTGGATTGCTTTTCTAATAGGCCCAGAAAATGTATAGGGACCTTTAGTTTGTCCATCGAACTGTTTTAAAAGGTGTCGCAAGAATAATTCATTTGAGTGTAACAGACAAATGAACCATTTCAATGGACGATTTAATGCCAATTCCAGAGAGAGATTTAAATATAATTTTGATGTGCAGTTGAGTGGGACAGACCGCCGTTGATGAAACGAAATCTGATTATATTAGTAATTCCATTTAAAATATTTACAGAAAATAAAAACTTATGCAAATTCAACATGATGTTATATAAGGTTTGTTTTTCCCATGCAAGCTCTATTGGTTTACTAGAAGAGATTATTGTGGCCTACAAGCCCATCACATCCAAAAAAAGTGCAACCAACTATTTGAATTATTTTTCAATTTAGTGGACAAATAAATGGAAAAAACATTGGCCATTAATATACATCCTGTTATTTGAATTTAATTTGGTTTTTAGTTTAATTAGGCTAATAAAAATACTGGTATATAATTTGTAAGGGAATGTTTAACGATATTGTAGCATAACACTGAGCAAATCAGGTCGCATTTTGGTAATCTCAGAGATGACTTCAGCAGGCAGCAAACTTAACAGATACGCCGGCAGTTCACGTCTAGTAACGATATGTACTACGTTTGCTTAAGTCGGAAAGATATAAATAAAAGCTGAAGTAAAATTTGCCGAACCTCAACGTAGATTTCCCGCATTTTTGTCCAATACAATATTAAACAATTCAGTTTCTAAAACACTTTTAAGAATACTTACGTTTACTCGACTGAATTTTCGCTAGGATAAAGCCTTGTCGTTGCTGAACTCCACAGACTTTTCTTGCTGCCTTTACTACAGTTTGAACGTATCGCTCTGTTGAGTGAGTATGGCAGGGGAATTTCGGAATATTACTTTTCAGCCTACATTCCTTTCCTGATATTGCAGATAATAATTCAGCACCTGGAATAATCTTAGTAAGAGATTGTTCATATCTTTCGGATTTTTGCCAGTCGATAAGTTCAGTGTAATTATTTGCACGGAAATTAATTTCCAGAACACTAAAATTTCTCACTCCTTTTAAAACATTCGTAGATTTTCGTGTTGCCATAATTCTTCTGATAGCTAGTTGCCTTACGTGTTTTCTATCATCTACAGGCATTGACAGGAGAGTATTTTCGTGTTGCGAGAAAAAATTATTTCTTTGTGTTACTGGATCAATAACATATTTTAAGTCCTCTTTCAAGTATCTGGAAAGATGGATCATATTCCAAATGTGCCGTTGACACTCCAATCAGAGAGATTTTCTCTTTATGCTAAACCACATAGGTGTATAAACTTTCATTATAAGTATTGCAAGTGTAATGAGGCTTTCAGATGGATCTTCAGTTGCAACATATTATTTTAAAATTCTATAAGCTTTTGTAAGCCATCTAGAGTGTGCAACTGGTCCTTGTTTCATGTATGCAAGACCATCAGGGAAGACACTGGTGGAAACTGCTTGACATACATCATACAAATACTTTTGATCAGAGCTCAACTTCAAATCTGTTACTTCGAAAGGAAAATTTTCTCAATTGGAGAATATGTTTTCACTGCAAGATTTTCACAATTTTGGATTGCTTTTCTAATAGGCCCAGAAAATGTATAGGGACCTTTAGTTTGTCCATCGAACTGTTTTAAAAGGTGTCGCAAGAATAATTCATTTGAGTGTAACAGACAAATGAACCATTTGAATGGACGATTTAATGCCAATTCCAGAGAGAGATTTAAATATAATTTTGATGTGCAGTTGAGTGGGACAGACCGCCGTTGATGAAACGAAATCTGATTATATTAGTAATTCCATTTAAAATATTTACAGAAAATAAAAACTAATGCAAATTCAACATGATGTTATATAAGGTTTGTTTTTCCCATGCAAGCTCTATTGGTTTACTAGAAGAGATTATTGTGGCCTACAAGCCCATCACATCCAAAAAAAGTGCAACCAACTATTTGAATTATTTTTCAATTTAGTGAACAAATAAATGGAAAAAACATTGGCCATTAATATACATCCTGTTATTTGAATTTAATTTGGTTTTTAGTTTAATTAGGCTAATAAAAATACTGGTATATAATTTGTAAGGGAATGTTTAACGATATTGTAGCATAACACTGAGCAAATCAGGTCGCATTTTGGTAATCTCAGAGATGACTTCAGCAGGCAGCAAACTTAACAGATACGCCGGCAGTTCACGTCTAGTAACGATATGTACTACGTTTGCTTAAGTCGGAAAGATATAAATAAAAGCTGAAGTAAAATTTTCCGAACCTCAACGTAGATTTCCCGCATTTTTGTCCAATACAATATTAAACAATTCAGTTTCTAAAACACTTTTAAGAATACTTACGTTTACTCGACTGAATTTTCGCTAGGATAAAGCCTTGTCGTTGCTGAACTCCACAGACTTTTCTTGCTGCCTTTACTACAGTTTGAACGTATCGCTCTGTTGAGTGAGTATGGCAGGGGAATTTCGGAATATTACTTTTCTGCCTACATTCCTTTCCTGATATTGCAGATAATAATTCAGCACCTGGGATAATCTTAGTAAGAGATTGTTCATATCTTTCGGATTTTTGCCAGTCGATAAGTTCAGTGTAATTATTTGCACGGAAATTAATTTCCAGAACACTAAAATTTCTCACTCCTTTTAAAACATTCGTAGATTTTCGTGCTGCCATAATTCTTCTGATAGCTAGTTGCCTTACGTGTTTTCTATCATCTACAAGCATTGACAGGAGAGTATTTTCGTGTTGCGAGAAAAAATTATTTCTTTGTGTTACTGGATCAATAACATATTTTAAGTCCTCTTTCAAGTATCTGGAAAGATGGATCATATTCCAAATGTGCCGTTGACACTCCAATCAGAGAGATTTTCTCTTTATGCTAAACCACATAGGTGTATAAACTTTCATTATAAGTATTGCAAGTGTAATGAGGCTTTCAGATGGATCTTCAGTTGCAACATATTATTTTAAAATTCTATAAGCTTTTGTAAGCCATCTAGAGTGCGCAACTGGTCCTTGTTTCATGTATGCAAGACCATCAGGGAAGACACTGGTGGAAACTGCTTGACATACATCATACAAATACTTTTGATCAGAGCTCAACTTCAAATCTGTTACTTCGAAAGGAAAATTTTCTCAATTGGAGAATATGTTTTCACTGCAAGATTTTCACAATTTTAGATTGCTTTTCTAATAGGCCCAGAAAATGTATAGGGACCTTTAGTTTGTCCATCGAACTGTTTTAAAAGGTGTCGCAAGAATAATTCATTTGAGTGTAACAGACAAATGAACCATTTCAATGGACGATTTAATGCCAATTCCAGAGAGAGATTTAAATATAATTTTGATGTGCAGTTGAGTGGGACAGACCGCCGTTGATGAAACGAAATCTGATTATATTAGTAATTCCATTTAAAATATTTACAGAAAATAAAAACTTATGCAAATTCAACATGATGTTATATAAGGTTTGTTTTTCCCATGCAAGCTCTATTGGTTTACTAGAAGAGATTATTGTGGCCTACAAGCCCATCACATCCAAAAAAAGTGCAACCAACTATTTGAATTATTTTTCAATTTAGTGAACAAATAAATGGAAAAAACATTGGCCATTAATATACATCCTGTTATTTGAATTTAATTTGGTTTTTAGTTTAATTAGGCTAATAAAAATACTGGTATATAATTTGTAAGGGAATGTTTAACGATATTGTAGCATAACACTGAGCAAATCAGGTCGCATTTTGGTAATCTCAGAGATGACTTCAGCAGGCAGCAAACTTAACAGATACGCCGGCAGTTCACGTCTAGTAACGATATGTACTACGTTTGCTTAAGTCGGAAAGATATAAATAAAAGCTGAAGTAAAATTTTCCGAACCTCAACGTAGATTTCCCGCATTTTTGTCCAATACAATATTAAACAATTCAGTTTCTAAAACACTTTTAAGAATACTTACGTTTACTCGACTGAATTTTCGCTAGGATAAAGCCTTGTCGTTGCTGAACTCCACAGACTTTTCTTGCTGCCTTTACTACAGTTTGAACGTATCGCTCTGTTGAGTGAGTATGGCAGGGGAATTTCGGAATATTACTTTTCTGCCTACATTCCTTTCCTGATATTGCAGATAATAATTCAGCACCTGGGATAATCTTAGTAAGAGATTGTTCATATCTTTCGGATTTTTGCCAGTCGATAAGTTCAGTGTAATTATTTGCACGGAAATTAATTTCCAGAACACTAAAATTTCTCACTCCTTTTAAAACATTCGTAGATTTTCGTGTTGCCATAATTCTTCTGATAGCTAGTTGCCTTACGTGTTTTCTATCATCTACAAGCATTGACAGGAGAGTATTTTCGTGTTGCGAGAAAAAATTATTTCTTTGTGTTACTGGATCAATAACATATTTTAAGTCCTCTTTCAAGTATCTGGAAAGATGGATCATATTCCAAATGTGCCGTTGACACTCCAATCAGAGAGATTTTCTCTTTATGCTAAACCACATAGGTGTATAAACTTTCATTATAAGTATTGCAAGTGTAATGAGGCTTTCAGATGGATCTTCAGTTGCAACATATTATTTTAAAATTCTATAAGCTTTTGTAAGCCATCTAGAGTGCGCAACTGGTCCTTGTTTCATGTATGCAAGACCATCAGGGAAGACACTGGTGGAAACTGCTTGACATACATCATACAAATACTTTTGATCAGAGCTCAACTTCAAATCTGTTACTTCGAAAGGAAAATTTTCTCAATTGGAGAATATGTTTTCACTGCAAGATTTTCACAATTTTAGATTGCTTTTCTAATAGGCCCAGAAAATGTATAGGGACCTTTAGTTTGTCCATCGAACTGTTTTAAAAGGTGTCGCAAGAATAATTCATTTGAGTGTAACAGACAAATGAACCATTTCAATGGACGATTTAATGCCAATTCCAGAGAGAGATTTAAATATAATTTTGATGTGCAGTTGAGTGGGACAGACCGCCGTTGATGAAACGAAATCTGATTATATTAGTAATTCCATTTAAAATATTTACAGAAAATAAAAACTTATGCAAATTCAACATGATGTTATATAAGGTTTGTTTTTCCCATGCAAGCTCTATTGGTTTACTAGAAGAGATTATTGTGGCCTACAAGCCCATCACATCCAAATAAAGTGCAACCAACTATTTGAATTATTTTTCAATTTAGTGAACAAATAAATGGAAAAAACATTGGTCAATAATATACATCCTGTTATTTGAATTTAATTTGGTTTTTAGTTTAATTAGACTAATAAAAATACTGGTATATAATTTGTAAGGGAATGTTTAACGATATTGTAGCATAACACTGAGCAAATCAGGTCGCATTTTGGTAATCTCAGAGATGACTTCAGCAGGCAGCAAACTTAACAGATACGCAGGCAGTTCACGTCTAGTAACGATATGTACTACGTTTGCTTAAGTCGGAAAGATATAAATAAAAGCTGAAGTAAAATTTTCCGAACCTCAACGTAGATTTCCCGCATTTTTGTCCAATACAATATTAAACAATTCAGTTTCTAAAACACTTTTAAGAATACTTACGTTTACTCGACTGAATTTTCGCTAGGATAAAGCCTTGTCGTTGCTGAACTCCACAGACTTTTCTTGCTGCCTTTACTACAGTTTGAACGTATCGCTCTGTTGAGTGAGTATGGCAGGGGAATTTCGGAATATTACTTTTCAGCCTACATTCCTTTCCTGATATTGCAGATAATAATTCAGCACCTGGAATAATCTTAGTAAGAGATTGTTCATATCTTTCGGATTTTTGCCAGTCGATAAGTTCAGTGTAATTATTTGCACGGAAATTAATTTCCAGAACACTAAAATTTCTCACTCCTTTTAAAACATTCGTAGATTTTCGTGTTGCCATAATTCTTCTGATAGCTAGTTGCCTTACGTGTTTTCTATCATCTACAAGCATTGACAGGAGAGTATTTTCGTGTTGCGAGAAAAAATTATTTCTTTGTGTTACTGGATCAATAACATATTTTAAGTCCTCTTTCAAGTATCTGGAAAGATGGATCATATTCCAAATGTGCCGTTGACACTCCAATCAGAGAGATTTTCTCTTTATGCTAAACCACATAGGTGTATAAACTTTCATTATAAGTATTGCAAGTGTAATGAGGCTTTCAGATGGATCTTCAGTTGCAACATATTATTTTAAAATTCTATAAGCTTTTGTAAGCCATCTAGAGTATGCAACTGGTCCTTGTTTCATGTATGCAAGACCATCAGGGAAGACACTGGTGGAAACTGCTTGACATACATCATACAAATACTTTTGATCAGAGCTCAACTTCAAATCTGTTACTTCGAAAGGAAAATTTTCTCAATTGGAGAATATGTTTTCACTGCAAGATTTTCACAATTTTGGATTGCTTTTCTAATAGGCCCAGAAAATGTATAGGGACCTTTAGTTTGTCCATCGAACTGTTTTAAAAGGTGTCGCAAGAATAATTCATTTGAGTGTAACAGACAAATGAACCATTTCAATGGACGATTTAATGCCAATTCCAATACTCTCCCTTCACGCCAGTATTTACGTTTGTCCCATCACAGCCTGCAGAGCGATCAAACTATCAAGATAAATTTGTTGATTTTTAAAGTAAGTTTTGCCACAATTAACTTTGGCTTCACCAGATGAAACTGCAATGTGTCTGTCCAATATATACAGAGTTTGGTTGTAAAAGGGTGTAATGTTCTTCTTGGACTATTCGTCTATAATACTTCGATGCTTTTTCACTTGAAGTACGGTTGTATCCTTTCTTTCACCGAAATATAAACTGAGGAGTGAGAAGCCTCTGTTTATAATGAGTGGTTTATATACTCTTGTGAAGCTCTCTAGCATAGCCATTCAAAACTATGTGAGCGTTTGCAAAATCGAAAACCTAAAAACAAAAGGCTCCTAAGGATTACAAAGTTTCTGGAATCTAGGTAAAGAGGATCATAAGGTAAAGAGGTCAATAATTGTTTCTTATAGTCTATAGTAACACATATAAAGGGTATTTCATGACTGTGCGTTTTTAGATTAAAATGGTCTCTATTTTTAGCTGAAATAGTTAGTTTTGACCTCTGTGCGGCGCATGAAGATGTGTTTACAGGGATTTGAAATTTTTCGCATGTTTGTTTCATTCAATGGGCTAACTTTTTTGACCCAGGCTGATTTCGAAATTAGATTTTTTTTTCGTGTTCGAACAAAAAGAAGATTATTTGACCTGATATTGTGTATTTTGACCTCCATCCGGCGCATGAAATTTTGACCCCCAGTAACATAATTTTTTCAAACTTTCTTTGTGTGCCACAGGATATCTTTTTTACCCTGGCGGATTTCGAATTTTAAAAAAATCCCTACATTTTTCACTTCACCCTACTATGTATATTATATTTGAATTTACTCTATTAAAAGTCATGAATTCCGTAACTAACTGCATTCGTGTACCTCCAAATTCCGAAATACCTCTTTGGCTGAGAAACTCGCGCTTTTCCCCCTTCCAAATGTAGCTAACAATGCGGGAATGTGCAGGAGATATTCAAAAATTTTAATAAATTCTTAAATATATCTCTATGTTAAATATATCTCTTTCATTTAGTAAGGCCCATATTATATATAAGCTAAACAAATGAGATTAAAAGCAACGAATATAGTTATTGAGATTTATTGGAGTTTTATTTTACAAGACATTATCCACGCCAAAATATTCGGCTCTATCGGACTTTCGCCATTGTCGAATTTTTTTACAGCAGTCATATATTTTTTCTCTATTCTTTATAATAGGACTTTCCAACTTACCATTCAGCTCATTTGGTGCGATGAAGAACTGAGTGATGATGTACGATGAAGAACTGATTGATGATGTACGATGAAGAACTAAATGATGATGTGCGATGAAGAACTGAATGACAATGTACGATTAAGAACTGAATGATGAGTAGGATGAAGAACTGAATGATGATGTACGATGAAGCACCGCATGATGATGTACGATGAAGAACACTTGGTACATTTTCCCCGAAATACCGTTTCTGTCTGCCTGCTTTGAGTCACCGTGGATGTTTGATGCGTTTGGAGTATCTTTGGCTGATATCGGAGCGCTAGGTAAACACTTTAGATGCTAAAATCTCGGTACATAACAGATAAAAATGAAAATAATTTTACTTGTTTTATCCAAAATATTGTTCAGGTTATGATTGTATAAGAATAATTTCAATATTTTAATATTCTGAATTTAATTATTTTTTTCGAAAACACTAGGTAAGTTTTTGCTTCACTTTGCTTAATTTCAGCCGAAATGTTTTCGAAACAATAAAAGATAGATGTAAATCGTAAGAGGCAAACTTGTTTAGTAAGAAAAATCCAGTTTCTAGATGTGTAGTTTGATTTTACTAAGCTCTTATAGTTTTCGACAATGCAGTTTATTAAAAATGCAGTTTACAATTATGTGTAGTTATTTGTTAGATAATATTTGAATATTGGCGTGATTATTAAAACAAATCATTCAACATTTAATTTGTATTATTTTCCTGTAATATATATATATATATATATATATATATATATATATATATATCATTTAAAATAATGATTATGGCCTACTTATGGGCATATCTTATTTATAATCATGATCTTGTTATGGGCATGGCTTAGTCAGTAGGGGCAATGTACTTATAATTCCTTTAAATTTAAATAAATTTTGTTTCTCTTTTCTTGAGAAAGCAAGAAATGTAAGGTAATAATAAAAGATAAAATTCAAGAAATGCCGTAAAAAGGTTTCACAGTATTATAATTATGCTTAATTAAAAAAATTAATAAAAATAAAATCTTCAAAATTTCTAAATAGTAAGAATTATTAGACTGCGCGCATGCCACTTGAAAAACATGCGAGAGTCATGTAGAATGTAAGTAACATGGTAGAATGCATTTACCCTCGTTATGGAAAAGCATATTGACATTGATGTTGTTACGAACGTATCATCTAGAATCGTGGGTGTATGCGCAAGATACAAGAACGAGTCCAAGTTTCTGGATAATTAACGTTTATTCACAAGCGCAAAGTAAAAAGGAACAATATACAATTCAACAGCACTTAAACGCTTCACTTATCTCACAGCATAAGTGATATTATTCACAAAATACTGACGAAAATAATTTTACAAAACAGCAGCTACAATTCTCAAAACATTGACAAAAATCACAGTCCAATGTAGCTCGTGTCATGTCAATTCGTCGACTGAACTCCCGCTGAGTGATGACTTCTTTTGATAGGTTCTCTCTGTAGAAATTTCTAGAATTATCTAATATAATATATATCGCTAAATTTGGGAACCCGTCTTCTAACTGGAAAATCCTGGTCACCCTGGGATGACGTCATCATCATGCCATGGGCTGTGTTTTCTTCGCCTGGCCTTTGAGACAGGCGAAAGAGGAGGCGTCAATAAGGTAATATTGCGCGATCGCAACACTGCCCCCTCCTTAAGATTGCATATCCCAGGCAGGATTTATTTACTGTGGTCCAAACTATACGACCAATCTACCGATATGGACGGTTTGGGCTAGGTTGAAGACGATTTCTGGATTCGATAAATGACACTATTTATTCTTTTCATAATGACGAAGGATTCTTCAAAGTTGTTCTGCAGTTTTGGCGAAAATCCAGGTCGTCGCCTAGGGTTGAACGGTTACACATTGTTACCTTCCTCCATCATACTTAACTAGCTTTGGTATCGCACCGGGTCTTCATTCCATATGTAGCAAATAGCCTCTCATAAGCGAAACGATGAACCTCCTCCAACGATGCCTGCAGATCTTGCACAAAGTTACCAGGCAGCGAAGGAGAATCACACGGTCTTCTAAACATTAGGTCACATGGTTATCGTAGATCTTCGCTAAACATCATTTTTGATGGATAATGTTCGGTCGATTTGTGTACAGCATTTCTGTAGTCCAGGAGGAACAAATGTAGGTGACGGTCCCAGTCTTTCTGGTTTCTGGGTAGGAATATGGAGAGATGATTAAGTATCGTTCTGTTGAATATTTCTATCATGTTATCCGATTGAGGATGAAGAGGTGTAGTTCGAGTTTTTCCTATTCCGAGAAGTTTGCACAGTCCCGCGAATATGCCAGAGCTAAAGTTTGTTCCCTGGTCAGAATGGATGAGAGCGTGCCCCCCGTGACGACATATCCAGTTCCGAGTTAGAACCTCATTAATAATTGTATAGACCCTTTTTTCAGAGACTGCGTAAGCTCATGACCACTTTGTGAAATAGTTCATTACTATTAGGATGTACTTATTATTGTCTACATTTCATGGTAGTGACTCCGAAACGTCGAGTGCAATTGTCTCGAAAAGAGTTTCGACATTGTAACACTGAAGAGGCCAACTGTGTTTTATTTTTCGGTCCTTTAAGAGAGCCGCATTCCGTGCATCATGTGCAACAGCACTCAATATCGCATCTCGTTTTGCATCAGAAGGAAAGTCCACAGTTCAGCGTTGTTCTGAAACCAATATATCCTCCAGTGCGGCTGTCATGTCTTTCTTTCATATCGACTTGTTACCGCTTCTTGTCCAAATTTCATCTCGTCTTTCATCACTTCTTGTATGAATTTTATCTCGTCTTGTCCGGCTTTAATCAAACCCATCATCATCTGTTCCTGCACCGCTTTTCTAGTTGCTACCATATACTTTTGTCAAATTTCCAGAAAACCCACTTCTGATATCCTCATCTGATATCCTCATCATCTTCTGATATCCTCATCAATCTTTATAGAAATATTACTTCCACAGCATCCCATCATTAATCTAGCTAGCATATATTTCCCACCCCATGATAACTTTTTAACCCTTTTATCAGAAATAGATATCTTTGACTACCTGAACTCTAACTTTCTCCTTCTGGGAGATTTTAATGCCCGTGCTCGGATGTGGGGATATGGGTTCACCGACCAGAGGGGGTTGGACATGATTGACTTTTACCTCAAAAACAATCTCATAATCTGTAACGATA
This sequence comes from Amaurobius ferox, assembly GCA_951213105.1. Lineage (NCBI taxonomy): Eukaryota > Metazoa > Arthropoda > Arachnida > Araneae > Amaurobiidae > Amaurobius > Amaurobius ferox. Next base: position 120,092,528 of record OX578151.1, read on the forward strand.
AAAATTGTGGTCCAACTTTCGCTTCACACTCCGGAAATGGATTCCCCGACCTTTCTCTCATGAACTTTTCACTCTTCGATTCTCTTTTTAGCTGGGAGGTCCTCTCGAGTGATACTCTTAGCGACCATAAATATACTAAAATTACACTTAACCTTGACCCCCCCTCTAATGATACTTTCTTTTTCAAAACTCAATACGGAATCGGTAAATTTATACATAAATTTAGAGCAAACTTAAATTTTCTTAATCCCCTTTTAGATAATATTCAAGACACTAACTCCCTAGATTCTTTTTTTAAAACTCTTATTGATATAACCCAAAATTGTGCCTTAAAATTTATTAGAAAGAAAAAATCAAAAACAATTAAAAATTTTTCCTGGTGGAATCCCACCCTCACAAAACATAGAAACTTCGCTACCGCCCTTTATAAAAGAGTCAAATCACTCGAGAGGAATTTTGCCCCTCCCGCCGAAATCTCTGCGGCCTTAATTCTTTATAAACAAAATAGAGCCAAATACAAATTACTGATTAAGAAAACAAGACTTGACTCCTGGAAATCTTTCTGCACAGGATGCAGCAAAACTTTCGGCTCTCAATTCAAATTTACTTTCCAGAAACACAAAAAATTTAATAACATTAATCTCCACTTCCCTGACTCCCCTTCCCTCAACCTTGATGATAAACTGAAACGCTTGTTGGACTACCATTTTAAAGAAGATAAGGATTTTAAAAACTTTCCTTCATTTACTTTGCCTTCTGGGGGACTGGGGGTGGTTTCGGATGAAGAGCTCCTCATTGTCTTTAAAAATTTAAAAAATGGTAAGGCCCCAGGCCTTGACAATTTAGATTTCACAATTTGGAAGCAACTTTATAAATTTTTCCCTTCTTTCCTATCAAAAACTATAAATCTATGTTTTAAATTCTGCCACTTTCCCTCTTGTCTCAAAAATGCCAACATTCTCTTCTTTAATAAACCTGGAAAAGACCCGTCTCAATGTTCTTCGTATAGACCCATTTGCCTCCTCCCGACCCTTGGTAAAATATTGGAAAAAATTTTCATAAATAAACTCAATTTTTGGCTTTCTTCTGAGGATGCTCTCCATCCCCTGCAATATGGCTTTAAGGAATTAACGAGTTGTGAGGACGCTGCTCTTGGGCTAATTCAAACCATTTCCTCCCACAAGTCAATACATTTTGTTTCTTTGACCACCGTGGACATCTGCGGAACATTTGACAGTCTCAACTGGAACGTCTTGCCTCTTTCATTTTCAAAAATCAACCTCCCTCAGCCTTTTCAAAATTTCATTTTTTCATATCTTTTTAACAGAGAAATTTCACTCAACATAGGTAAATCACATATTACAAAACACATTTCTATGGGCGCTCCACAGGGATCGGTTATATCCCCTTGTCTGTGGAGTATCTACTTTAATGACATTCTAAAACTCAAAAACGATCTTTTTCACCTTCAGGCCTGCGCGGATGATCTCGCGGTGGTCACCTATTCATCCAATTTAAAAACACTACAACTTAATACCAATAACCTTTTAAACCTTATCTCATCCACTCTCACTGTTTTAAAACTTTCCATAGCTCCAGAAAAATGTAAATCAATTATCTTCAATAAAAACCGCTCAAAAATCAGACAACGCCCTTCCTTCAAAATTCAAAACCATAAAATACCTACAACTAGACAACTCACCTTTCTTGGAATCACTATCGACGATAATTTAAAATAGAGCTCCCACATTTTCAATCTTAGAGAGAAATGTTTTAAGTTCGCCAGCACCTTTGGGAGGGTGTCTGGCAATAACTGGGGTATAGATAAATCCTTTTTAAAAATCTGGTATCTTTCGGTCATCGAAAAGATAATCATTTTCGACGCAGGAATTTGGGGACAAGCTTTGACTGGGGCTCAGGTCAAAAAACTTTTGTCTTTGCAAAGGATTTTTCTTCTCAAAATCTCTTCTGGTTTTCGGACTACTTCCAACATTTCTCTTTACTCTATAACTGGTATTCCCCCCATTCATTTTGTCATTAATACACAATTTAAAAAATATGCCTTCTGGAAACTCAGAACAAATCATTTTACCAACCTGTCTCTTCCCTCTCCCCCTAACTTTGACTTCAATCGCCCTTCCTCTTCTATCCCCCCTTCCCTTCGTATCGCCTATCTGGCTCCCTTCGACCCCTCACTTTTTTCAGACATAAATATTTACACTGATGGCTCTGCCATTGACGACAAAGTGGGTTACGCCATTTGCATATACAGGGGGGATAAACTTCAAAACATATATACTTTCAAACTCAACCTTGGGAACACAGTTTTTCAAGCTGAAATAGCAGCAATACACTTTGCTATCAACTGGGCTTCTACAAATAATTTAAAAATAAATATTTTTTCAGATAGTCAATCCTCCATTTCGGCCCTTAACTCCATTAGAAACAAATCTGACTATCTTTCCAAAATTAAACTAGATGCAAATTTAAACAAACATTTAATAAACCTCTGTTGGATTAAAGCCCATTCTGAAATCTCGGGAAACGAGGCCGCCGATGAAAATGCAAAACTTGCTACCTCTTCAGGTACCCCATTTCCTTTACCTTTTCCCTACTCTCTGTTAAAAAAGCATTGTAAACTAGATATCTTAAGCGCCTGGCAATCTTATCTAAACAACTACATTTCCCCTCGTACCCATGACCCAGCCAGAATTTTAAACTTTCTTCCCCACGTAAACTTTAATTTCCTTTTAATGAACAAATATCTTATTTATTTTATCACGGGCCACGGCCCATTTTTGGATTACCTTTACTTTTTTAAATTTAAATCAACCTCTTGCTGTTCCTGCGGTTCCTTTGGAGATGCAGACCACTACGTCTTTGCTTGCCCCCACTCTAAACCTTTTCATCTTTCTAAACCTTCCCCCGGTAATTCCGCGGCCTGGTTCTCGAGTGTCTGCTCGAATAAAACTTCAATTAACAAAATTAAAAACTGTGTTCTCATAGCGAGAGAAATATCCAACAAAATCACTTGAATAGCCTGAGAGCCATTGCTGCTTTTAACTTTTTCTCTGGTTGTTGATCCCCTTGGTTTTTGCTTGCTCCTCCCCGGTGGTGCCGCCTTCCCTTTTATTTTGGTTTGCTGTGTTGTTTTGGTATTGTGTTTTGTTTTTGATTACTGCTTTGTTTGTTTGCTGTTTTGTTTAGTTGTGTTTATTCTGGTGTTGTCGCCGGATCTCTTCCCGGCCGTCCAATTAGATACTCAAGTCCTCTGGATGATTCGGACGGTCTGGGTCTTCACACTCACACTAATTGTTACGAACATATCCTCTAAAGTCGTGGGTATATACGCAGGATACGAGAATGAGTTCAAATTTCTGGAAAAAATAAATTAATTCACAAGCATAAAGTAAATGTAACAATATACAATCGAACAGCAATTAAAACGATCCACTTATTTCTCAGAATAAACTATATTATTCTCAAAATACAGAAGAAAATAATTACCGAAACCAGCTGCTACTATTCTCAAAATAATGACAAAAATCACAGTCCAATGCAGCTCGTGTCATTTCAATTCGTGAACTGAATTCCCGCTGAGTGATGACTACATTGCATAGGCTCTCTCTGTAGATATTTCTAGAATTATCTAATATCTCGTAGAATAATCGTTTATTGGCGATGTGTCTCAAAGTTTCAGGAAGTACCCAAATATTATCAAATTGGCGATAGATCTCAAAATCTGGCAACATTATTTCTTACTGGGAAATTTTGGTAACCCTAGGCTGACGTCATCTTTACCTCATGCTGACGTCATCTTTACCCCATGCTGACGTCAACTTTACCTCATACTGACGTCATAGACTGTTTTCTTCATCTAGTCTTCGAGACAGACGAAAGAGGAGTCGCCAATGAGGGAATATTGAACGTTAGCTACAATATTCTATTAAAATATCCACAGAACTTCGATATGTGCAGACATTTTTTTATCATAAAGTATAAATAATTGTCGTATACCGTTAATGCAATTTTTCCGCCTCTGTCTCATAGAATTTCATCAAACGTTTATTTAAGTAAAACAAATAATAATGTGTTAATAAATATATCAGCACTTCATTTGAAAATTTCACAGATCTTTTATTGCAAATCAAAATAATTAAAGTTTCATGAAAATATGCAGCTTTCTATAGCTAGACGTATAGCTTAATGGATGGATTAGAATTTCTCAATGTCATATAAAATGGCTAGATGTCGATATTGACCAAGGTTATCATATCTATAAGGTTGCGCCACTTCAGCTCTAGCCAAAGAGAGCACGTAAAGACGCAACGTCACTTAGAGTAAAATGTCAGGAACGGCCAGGTAGCCTCCAATGTTAAAGGATGGTAGCAAAATTAATTTAATCATTTTTTTAATTTAAAATATGAAATAAATACTCAAATAACATTAATTTTACAAGAACATAACTTAAATATGCAGTACTGAGGTTTTTTGGAAGGATACTTCCATAATAAAACTGTATTTCCCTTTCTGAAAAATATAAATCATCAGAAAGTTTCGTTTCGCTTTCTGAAACCAGTCAATGTTATTATAGGAAACGATGTTATTTTTAATGAATTTTGTTTTAAATACGTGAATTTACAAAAATATGTTCGGAAAGTTTTCTAAAGAAGCAATCATTCTAAAATTTTTATTATACACAAATAAGCATAGTGTAATTTCTTTCTAAATGCATATAAATAAAGTTATTTTCGATTATGTTATCTCTAATAATTGAAAATCAAAACAATAATTAAAACGCTAACACTAAGAGTTTTATGTCTCTTTGGGGGGGGGGGGGGGATGATGTACTTATGCCTAACTAGTAAACGATTTAAGTGATGCTTTTATAGTGAAGAACTTTTATTATTGCAAAACACTTGATTTTATTAGTTTCTTTAGATCAAAAAGAGAATTTATATAAAATCGAAATACAATGTAAACATATAAAAATATAGAAACTAATCGTTTAACACACACACTACAATATACTTTCAGAATAATAAAAATTAAATGTATTATAATATATTGATTCATGATGAAAAATATACGAGCAAGCAAACTATATCATTACATTTATTTTTAACGTACTATGGTTAAACATCTTCATGAGACTATAAATTCTTATTTTCAATCTTCAGATATACATTAGACATTTCACACCAGCAAATCAACCAAAACAAAATAGAAAATTTAAAATAATGCTACTTTATATCAGTTAATCAACTAGTCACAAGAAAAGTCTAGATGCACATTTAATTATGCCATTGTTCAAATGTCTTGAGAAATCTGGAGTTGCAATAGCACAATCGTTCGGCATATCAAAATTTGCTCGACAAAACTCACAAAATGAATAAGCCGATGATTTCAGATAGTAGAAATAATAAGTTAGCCTTAATAAAGACTGTTTTATTTTAAATCAATCCAAAGTTTACGTAAAAAGATACATAAGAAACGATAGATAAACAACGACCACGTTGCATTGGATTTAAAAAGAAATAATAAAATATTTCGCCGGCACTCTCAGGCGCCGGTTACCGCGCGCTGCAAATAAACTCCATCTGACGTCACAGAAATGTTTGTTGCAAAGGAATAGCACCCCCCTCCCCCCCAGATATTGGCAAAGCTGTCGTGGTGAATTTTTTTCGAAGTTTACACGATAATCCTTTTTCGAGTAACCAAGATTCTCGGGGAATTGCAGATAGTGATTGTAAAGCAGTTCTATTTATTTTAACTTGCTGCTTTCGGATCAAAAGCAGTGTTCTTGAATTAAGATTTTAGGTAATTGCAACATTGATCAAACGGAAACTCTCTATATTAGAGATTTTCTTTTAAAACATTTTTGGAAGATAAAAATCTTTAAATTTTATACACAGATTCGCATGGCGTTATATTGGAACTCCATAAGATTGTCAACTTGCTACTACATTTGTCGCACGACCGGGATAGTGCAAGTAATTTGCATATTGCAAGCATACTTGCAATAGTACATATTATAAGTTATGTGCATTTAAAAAATATTCTAATGAAAAGGAAGAGTACTGTTCGCAAGAAAATTACATAAAACATAATTATATTAAAAATTATATTAAAAGTAAAACAATTAAAATCATTTTTATTTTTAAGAAGTTACACCATAGGGCAGTAAAGTACGTATTTTATAATTATTTATATTTTCTTCAATAACGGCTTGACGATTTCATAGTTACAGATACCAAGTGACGTTCCAAATCTACCCCATGCATGTACAGGTTTCCCACGTATTATGCGGTCATTAGAATGATATAACGATACCTGTAACGACATTATGAGAACTTGCTATGTCCTACAGTTTTGAAACTTTGTGACTACCATCAAATTGCGTAATTTGGTCAAACCATACCACAAAGCCGGCCTCAACGTTCATAAAATTTAAAAATTATGAAACTTGATGCCAGGTGGCTGATAGGTAAGAATTTGTTGGTCTGGATTGGTATTCACTAAATAGTGGATATGGCAAGTGTGGTAAAGTCAATTTACATAAATACAACTATTATACTTACCCATAGTGTCCCCCAGTTGACTCTATAAGGGTATAGTTGACTCTAAATAGATCAAAGTACATTGCACGAATACTGAAAAAATCAGTCGATTTGTGGTCACTAACGCATCTATTTAAACACATATATTATCAGACATTAATAATAATACAAAATACTATACACTTAAAAGTACCAAGTTTGACATCGGGGTGTACGGGATTATCGTGATAATTGTTACTTCAATTCATTAATTTAAATTCAATTTGTCCAATCAGGGAAATCTCCCAAAGCTTAAATTTGCTCTGACACTTAGATTTAGATTAATATATAAATACACATTACATCACAATTAAAACTTAAAAAAAAACACAATACCTCCACCACAGATGAAATGGTTTGTAATTCCTAAATAAGATCATTCACAGTTCAAAGTGAAAAGGACTTGGGTAGTAGAGAGAATCACAGTTCATTAGGACACGCGGTTATGGGAGACATCGCTGAATCAGATTCTATCACTGATTGGGGAACACTGTACGCTATACCCTCCACTGCCCAATTGCCGGTTCGCCCATTGATTCTAAGAGGTCCGAGAACAACGTGCAGACAGATGCTGGTTGTGCTGCATCCCTAATAAACATCACGGTGTGTGCCTCACACATACCGCACCGATGACTCTTGACGCGCTCAGTTGACGTGGGTTGTACGCTGCATAGGGATCTGGGATAGACACCTCGCAAGCACTCCGTCCATGTACTCGTCCGTAAGGCGAGGTGTAAACTGAGCTGTCGATTAGAGTCCTTGCAGTCCACACAGTTGTCACCGCTTAGATGTAGTTTAAAGGGTCCACAGGGTAGCTCCTACTAAGCCAGCAATTTTCAGAGCTATGGGATACTGCGTTTCAAAACGGGCAACATCCTCACTGCGCCGATAATCGCCACTGGCAGCTGATACTGCATACTCGGTCCGGTTCTGCCCTAGCTCGATTTGGCTTAAAGCGGCCATAAACTTAATTTGCTGAATTGTCGCACCATAGCTACGAGCTACAGTTGAGTATATATACTCGCAGCAGCGTACAAAGGCGTTGGTTAATAACTGTATGCATAGGACTGCGCTAGAGAGTGGCAGCGGATACCAGTGGCTAAAAATGCGTCAAAATGCATTTCGGATCGGGCTGCAAAACAAGTGCACCTACACTTGGATACCTTCTCTAACGAAATCAGAATAGAGTCTAATTTTACATTTCAAAGTCGAGCCCCTTCAGGTTTTGAAGAGGGAGGAACAAAATTGGGGTGGAAGTCCTCTTGTCCGCTCATTTGTTATTTCACTGATGCGTGAGAAATGGGTGGTTTTAATTCCGATCCAATTATTGCGTTGGGTAGTGACACTCATTTTCTATGCGTCGCAATAGAAATTGATGACCTGCGGGTTTCCCAGCTGCCAGGAGGTTCCGTCCGGGCCTCGGCGTGAGTGTAACAGGTTACAGGGGTTATATATTTCGAGATATTTGTAGTTTTCAATTTGAAATTTGCTGCATCTCTTTTTCAGAAATTCACAACTTCTCCCTTGTATCATTCAACCCGTAGCGCCGAACTGTCCCATCTTCTCTGTGAGGAAGCATCGTACAACGATTACTTACCGTTACCATCGCCTGCACTTGAGTAATTACTACTCTCCCCTTTCATTTCTGGGGCTAACTAGGGGGTGTGAACAGTATTTGCATTATGTGCAAATATTTTATGCTTCATAATAGCAAGCTTTTTGCTGTCGTAGACGTTAACTATTCCATGCTGATATTGCATGAAAAGAGCAAAACTCTTCCATGGATGATGTTTCCAGCAATAGAAGCTCGGCCAACTTTATGAGGGACATTTATTAAAATTGTCCTATTTCTTTATTCTTTAAATTCGCTCTTTTGTCTTTGAAACAAAAGTAATATACAAAATTAAAACATATAACGCCAAATGATGGATAAATAATATTTTTACTTTTCTTTCACTGTACTTGGTAATATACAAAGTTTTGGTATAGAGTCGAAAATTGGAACTCGAGTTTTCGACTTATTTACACGTTACGGACACTTTAAATCAGGACTCCACCATTTTTAACATGACGTCCGTTGTGTATGTGTTCATGCAATATACTTAACCACTCGTTCTCAAAAACAGTTCAACTAAAGCTCAGAATATTTTGTTGGTATATCAATTGTGGATTTTTCATGGTGCTGATTGAATTTTAGTATCATTCAGAAAAACAGAACGTGAATTATTTTTTGCGATATGGCAAAAATGTCAAAATCCGATATATAACCTGCAAAAATTGTCAAAATCCGATATATAACCTGCAAAAATTGTCAAAATCCGATATATAACCTGCAAAAATTGTCAAAATCCGATATAACATACAACATATGCTGAAATGTATAAAGAGATAGATCACACCTGTCAGCTAAGATTCATTCTTTTTTCACCCTAAGTAAATGAAATTGCATAATCAAAAACATAATACACACGAATAAACTTATTAAACATTACTGGAGTTTTATTTTAAAAGACAATATTTACCCCAAATTATTTCGACCCCATCGGACTGGCACCACTGTCGAATTTCTTTAGAAGGCTCATATCATTTTCTCTATCCTTTATTATAGGAGCTTTAAACTTACCATTCAGTTCATCTATTACGATGAAGAACTGAATGCTGATGTACGATGTAGAACAACATCTGGTACGTTATTCACGAAATACCATTTCGGTTTCACCGGATTGGAGCCACCGTCGATTTTTGACGTGAATAACATCTGTGCTTGGAGTATCTTTGGCTGAAATCGGAGTGTTACGTAAATTAGAAGCACTTTGGAAGCTAAAATCTCCAAACCTAACAATTAAAAATGTAATCAATTTTTACTTGTTATGTCCAAAATATTGTACAGATTATGATTATATAAGAATAATTAAATAATTTTAATTTATTTTTTTTTCGAAAAAACTACGAAGTTTCTATTTGAGTTAGTTTCTGCTTCACTTTGCTTAATTTCAGCCGAAATATCTTCGAAAATATAAAATATAGATATAAATAGTAAAAAAAAATGTTAAGTAGGAAATTCAGTTTCTAGATCTGTAATTCGTTTTTATAAAGCTCTTATAGTTTTAGATAAATCATCCTTTCACGTTGAAGAATATTGAAAATATTCCGTTTTTCAAGATTGTAATTCTTCAATATTTTAAAAACCGAAAACGCTAGTTATAAACTCTAAGAAATAATTTGTTATTCTATAATTGTTTCTATAACTGTCCTATAATTATGTTATTTAATAATAATTTGTTTTATAACTAATTATAGTTATATAATAAACTTATTTGTAAAAAAAAACAAAGCTTCCCTAAAAAATAATCCGATCATCTCGAAATCTCGCATTCAAATTTCTTTATACCAAGTATGCACATGGTTAAATTTGCAAGACCAATGAGCGGTCATGGCGCGCGTTTCTACTGCGCAACTAGCATCCTATAAAGCAGGTAAAAAATGTGGACGCTTTATCTTTGTTCGTTATTAGCGTTGCAGTTCCGTGGAGACACAACAAATAATGCCTTTACGATGTTGCCGAAGACCTTATAAGTAATTCGACGAGTTCGAAAGTGGTCGTAAAATCGGGATGCGCGAAGATGGCTGATCATACCGTGCAATAGGCCGCATTATGGCGATATTTTGTGGGTATCCTAAAAATTTGTATATGCATAGGAAATTTTGTGGGTATCTATAAAGTAGCTGCACTTAAAATTTTGTCCGTGTTTCGAGTTACTAGGAACATGGATTGTCGAGATAGTAATGAAAACCAAACATCCCAAAGAAATAGCATTATGCAAACGATATTTTTGCAGCAAGTTCATTTGAATAAAAAATGATGTCATCTTGCTAAGTAACGGAATCAAACCCAATGGTTTTATACAGCAGACGATTCTTATCCGATACGAGTCTTTTCCGATTCGAATAATAAAGAAATTTATATAAAAACTGAATTGCATGTTTATCTGAATTATATCATTTTGGTTGAAAGGTTATAGGTATCATTGATATTTTCAGTTTCGTAAGTCATCTCTTAATATCATTTCGCTTTCACGTTGGCATATGTTGACCCAATTTGATATGTTTTGTAAATTTGTTTACTAGCAAAACCAGGATATTTTATTCTACAGATTTGCATGTGAAGATAATTTTGTAACAGAGATTCATATACTTATTTTCAGGAAAATTAAATTATATATTTTAATAGAATGACAATGAACAAATTTTGAATAACAATGTCATTTAGAATATTATAAGAATTGGCACATAATTGTGAAGTTTAAGTTAGTTTCTTTATATTATATATTCCGTACGAAGAACGGGTATGCTGCTAGTATTCAATAAATTAAAACACTTCAACGATTTTGAATGAAAAATAATATTTTCGGCCTTCAACTTAAGGCTTGATAATGGGCAATATACAACTGTATATATATATATGACTAAATGGCTAGACATGAATTAACATGGTTAAATTTCCCAAATCATGCATGGCTTTAAGCCGTAAAATGGCTAAATATGAAACACTGCCTCAGTGAAATCTGCCAGTTATGACATGCTATATTCTGCTCTCAACAAAACAAGATTCTCGCAACGTGAAAATACAATTTGCGAATTAAAATGCTAATCTATACATTTTATTGCTGCGTCGATATTTCGAGCAGAGTTCACGATGCTGAAAACGTACGAGTTAATGTCTTACCAGCATCAAAATATTTTTTATATATTAAATACTGTATTTCTAAACCTTTATGGTAGATAAAAAATCTTTAAATTTTTAAGGGCCATCTCATATAATTTGATATAAAATGTAATAATAAATTATTGATTTTATCAATGTCTTTACTATAAGAGAATGTTGTAACCAATTCAAATAAAATGGCCAAAGCAACAGAAACAAAAATCTGTATTTTCCTGCTGGTTTGGCCATTTTATTTGAATTGGGCTTTTATGAACAACTGAACAAGTGATTTGAATCATGCGCTGGACATTCACTTTCCTCTTCGATATTTCACCGTTCATATAGTGTTGAAGGCCCAGACAACTCGTGTAACCCAAGGGTTTACAGTAGCCATTTGAGTGGCCGGGGTTCTTATAGTGCTGTTGTTGTTGAGACTCAGACCGTCCGATCTACCAGAAAAGTTTGAGGTAATTGTTTGGACGGCCGGGAAGTGCCACCCAATTTAGACCGGAACTCAGTGGGGGAAGCATCCACAGGGACCGTACCCTCCTTCCTCTACCACCAACCTCTCGGAAGGACTTACGGAACCACATGCTTAATGTGATAGTACTACGTATGAACACGGCGTAAGTTGTGGCAGTGTGCAAATCCAGCGCGCAAACCACCGGGGTACCGCGCCCGAAATGTGTCAACAACACGCGGTGTTCCCAGGTGGTCACCCACCCATGTACTAACCGCGCCCGATGCTGCTTGACTTCGGTGATCTAACGAGAACCGGTGTTTTCAGCACGGTACGCCCGTTGGCGGGGTTCATATAGTATTGTTGTTGTTGAGACCCAGAACGTCCGACCTATCAGAAATGTATAAGGGTTGGCTGAAAGGTGTAAAGGATTCATATAGTGTGTCCCACTTCTTGTTCCGTCCTCCTGGTTTATTTACCCTCCTGTATTCTTCTCTTGCCGTTGGCAACACCCTTTCCCCGCTTCATTCACGTTTGCTGTTTATGCATCAGTCGCCGTTCTTTCTCTCACGATTTAAGGTTGCGCTTCTTGAGTATCCTGAAAAAGAAGGCTATTTTTGAATTCGAAACTCGCAGATAATTTTGTGTTGTTTGCTTCTCATAACGTTGTTACTTGTGTTGTAAGATAATTCGTGTTGCAATTTATTTAGAAACTTCAAATTATTGGTATAAAATTGTAATGAAATATTTAATACTTCTGAAACGTGATACTAACTGGCTACGTAATGTTCTGAAATTCCCCGATTTGCCTTCAATAGGCAATATACGTGAGGACTACGTGGGCAGTTCGCGGCTAACGATACATAATTTTTCTGAAATCGGAACAATAGAACAAAAAGCAGAAGCAAATGACGATGGGACCCGGTTTATCTATCTTTAGCACTTTTATTCACGATTGCTGCAAATAGCGTGTATACCATATAGCCCGAAATTGATTTACTTAAAAATCCCAATTTCTTCAAATCTGTAACAAGCCTGCTCGTTCAGCTAGTGTACATGAAAACCAAACTGTTGGGTCTCGAGGTCTAATTGGTTCTATATCTTGAAGTTGCTGTTCAATAAAATTTTAAGATATTCAGTTTCCGAAACACTTTTAAGAATGTTTTGCAAATGTATCTTACTTCAAATAGAAAATTTTTGTTCACCTGAGTGTTGGATGAGCATTTAATTAAATGAAGCTGAAGTTTTGTGACTCGACCAAAAGAAGTCGCCACTGAGATCTAGATATACAATTTCCTGTTGTAAATTTGTATTGCACTGACCGTCTTTAATCATAATAAAATTTTGTAAAATCTTTTTTATTAATTAGAAAATATTTATTTCGATCTTTAAATATTACAAAAAAATATTATTTATCAGACTTTTTTCAATTGGAATGTGATTAATAGTTTAACAAGGTAACAAATGATGCTGCACAACATAATATAGTAAATGTGGAAAAATAAAGTCAATGGCAAAATTTATTTCCCTACAATATATGGCAATGTAGAGGCAAAATATTAGAATCCTGTTGAAAATCAGAACTCGCATTTTCGAAGGATCTACCCGTTTCGTGTCATCTAGAACACAAAATCCATTTTCAGCGCAGCATCTGTGTGTGTATGTACCTGTTTGTCTGTGCAATGTCTGTATCCACTGTAACTCAAATTATTCGACGGAAATTCACAAAAGTTGGTAGGTAAGCCCCTTGTGTAGTGGATAGCGTGTTCGGCTGATGTGTGGAGGGCTCGGGTTCGAATCCCGAATAAGGCATGGAGGCTTGTGTGGCTACTGTAACTGGATTTCGATCTGTTGTTGCCACGTTAATTGAATTAAAAAAAAAAAAAAAAAAAAAAAAAAAAAAAAAATTATAGGTGACCCTGGTATTGATTATATTTTGGAATGATTAGGAAAAAACATTCGAGAAAATCGTAAAAATTTGTAATACGAAAATAAATATGGTTAATTGTACTGATTAATTGGTTGCTCCATACATACTTTTCGATGGCAAAAATAATAGAAAATGCTCTGTTTTTCTAGAATTGACTGTTCTCCAGATATGCCATTTTTGCGAGCTGGAGACGTTTTATTTTTGGGAGAAGTCGTCAGATAGCAAAATGTTTCGAAACTGTATATATAATTAAATATAATTTCAAATAAATACACGCGTCATTTTGCGCAATTAAACTCAATTCAATGGATTATGAAAGAAGTGAAGAAAAAATAAATTTGAATCTGCAGGGAATGTCGCGACCTGAGCAGAGAACATGTGTTTACTTTCCCTACAACTAATAGTATATTGTAGGGATATTTGGATGTTAAACCAAGTGCAGCAATTTTTGTCCCTGCCCACAATCTTGGGGACAATTCGTGTACCATTTTAATTTCCTGCGTGAGTCATCATTTCAGACCAACGGACTAGCTTCTCCAGACAGCTTTGGCCGCCTGTGGGAAAATGTGCTGGACAACTTGTCCTTTAAACTCAAATATAATGTAATTTTGTTGTTTCAGAATATAGATGCACAGAAATTAAGCAAAAGTAAAGAGGTTTTAGGACGGATACAACACTAAAAATAATTAAAAAGAATAAAAATCACGATTTTGACACAAAATGGAGGCCATTGATCATTTAAACTCAAATATATTGTAACTGAGTTGTTTCAGAATATAGATGCACAGAAATAAAGAAAAAATAAATCGGTTTTAGGCAGATACAACACTAAATATAAATTAAAAAAACTTTAAAAATCACGATTTTGACACAAGTTGGATGCCATATTTCATTTTTAAGTGGGTCACGTGATCACTTCATATAACATGGATGTAATTATTATTTTAATTTTTATTTAAAAAACTTTACCGAGTATATTTTGCTGGAACTTTTTCATATTTTTATGGGATAATTTTAATATTTCCTAAAATTGTCGAAGCAATTTGTGAATTCAAAATTCACATAAAAAATGTTTGTAAAATTAACTCCCATAGGGTTCAATGTATTTCATTTTTTCAACCCGAGTTCAATCCAAAACTACTTGGGTGATATTATTCATTTGCATTCCCATATGTCCCACATACAGTCTGAATAACATACTAAAATTTCATTTTGATAAAGTCATTTTTACGGCTGTTATCGTGCAAACAGACAGAAAGGAAGAAAAAAGTCATAAACACTTTTCAACTGTGTAAAGTGTTAAAAATGAAGAAAACAAGCTGTTTCAAGAGTTAAATGAAATAACTTTATCAAAAAACAAAACATTTTTTTTATTTCTGAGAAAAATACCAGACAAACAGGGATAAAGAAATTTAGAAAATAATAAAAATAAAGAAATGGCAAATCACAGGTTTCGGAAAACTACATGAACAACTTCATTAATTAGATTCATATAACTCTTGATCAAACTACGCTTCAAATATCAATGAATAAAAAGCTGCCAAATTAAGAAGAATATAACAATAAACGAAGGAAGTAACTGGTTTCAAAAGCTGTATGAGCTAACTTCATCTATAAAAATACTATTTACTAAATTATTTATTTTTAGTAAATTTCAACCATACTACTTTAAAAATACCAGTGAATAAAAGGCTACATAGTTAAGAGAAGAAAAACAAATGTTGAAGGAAAACAACCAGTTTCGGAAGCCAAATGAGCTAACTTCATCAACTACAAAATGCGATACAACAACGGAGAAATATTAAAGTTTTTCTTTTCTTTATCCAAGGTCAACACGTCAATCACGCTTATGTAATTTTAAATTCGACAGATATCGTTCGACAGGCATTCAGAGGATCTTGAAACGTACTTTCCTACCAAAATCTTGAACTCAAAAAGTTTCGAGAAAATAATATTTTTTTTGTAATATTTTATTAAAGTAAATATATTAATTGGAATCGTATAGAAATTACATTTTCTTCGGGGTCGTATAGTGATTACATTTTGTAAATAAGGGTAGTATAATGATTACATTTTATAGACAAGCTTCGTATAGTGATTACATTTTTAAAATGGGTCGTATTATTAATCACATTTTGTTCCAGGATCGTATTGAAATTGTGTTTCGTAAATAAGGATCTTATAGTAATTACACATAATGTCGGGGATCGTATAGTAATTACGTTTAATTAAAATGGGTCGTATAGTAATAACGTTTAATTATAGAATTTTATATAGTAATTACGTTTTGTGAGAGAGTCACGTAAAAATTACATTTTGTTAAGGGGAGTCATGCAGTAATTACGTTTTGTTAAGAGATATCATATAATAATTAAGTTTTGTTAAAGGGGATCATATAGTAATTTAATTTTGTTAGAGGGTCATAAAGAAATTAATACTGATTGAGAGATGTGTGTGGTTTGTGTGCGTTAGGGAATTTTATGAGCACAATTGCTGCGAGCGGATGGAAGAAAATATTTTACATAACTTTATATACCCCGTCATAGGATAGTGTTAACGTTTAACTATTTGCCACTCTGATGCAATAATAAAAATAATCTTGTGGATCCAACAAATTAGCGAAATTCGACATTATGGAGGAAAATAGCAAACATTAGAGATTATATTTATTCACGAGACCTTGCTGAAATTCTTAACATTCTGTTATTGATTAAAATAAGCACACCGAATTTAATGAAAACCGGTTAATGATATCGGGATATAATGCGTTGACTGTGGACAAGAAACTGTGGACAAGAAATATTTGAGGTTAAAAAATCGGGAACTTTTCGCACATCAGTCGGCCCCTTACGGATTGAAACAATTCTACGAATTTTCATTCGAATCGCTCCATTTGTTCAAAAAATATCCTGTATACACATGAATGGAAAACATCCTTGATTCGTAATCAGGGATAATCAAAACTGACAGTTCCATTGAAATTCGTGAGACAAATGCTTAGGGTTTTATTTCATATCCGCTGTTAACAAAAAGTTAAATCTACATATCACAAATTTATACATCATACTCATTGAATCAAAATCAAAATAATAAAGAAACAAAGTATAAATTAGCATAATTGAATTTCTTTTAAATAACTACGCTATTGGAAAATTTTAATTAAAGTATTTAAATTTGAATAACATATGTGAAAGCTAGGGGAAAAAATTAAAAATACCCTCGTAAAGTCAGAGTTCCAGTGCTAGAGCAAAACGTCCTTCGATAGCCAACCAAAGCTGTGTGGAGACGCTAGTAAACAGCTGAATTATCAGAGAAATACTGGTTTAATAAGAATTAGGCAAAATGTTTCATTTTACAAGATTTTTATAAAATTATTGATGATAGATGAATATGCCATTTTAAAAAGGTATGTAAAATTTTTGAGTTAGAGGGTAAACCACATAAATTTCCGCCGATTTTGTTAAATATCGGTTTACAGACTGTAACACCTAACTTTGAAGGTATTCGGTAGATGGCAGATAAAACAAGCCGATTTAGGCTTCTTTATATTGCATTAAAAGTACTGTTTATTGATATCTTTTGAATATCGCACATTTTATTTCATGTTATTTAAAACAATTCACAAAACAGATATGTTCATTTCATAAGGAAAGCGTATGGAAGGCCATTGACCTATTTAATTTTGTAACACTCAAATTTGATGCGAATGTGTGTGTGTGTGTGTGTGCCTGAAAACATGCGTACGTATGGTTGCGTGCGTGTGTGCGTATACGTGTACATTTGTAATTGAGTATGTGATCCTCCAAGCGACTCAAATATAGCCTATGGTTCATAAAAGTTTGAAGACACTATATTATAGCATCCCACTCTGACACTTAGTTCTTACTTTAACACAACTAAATCAGTACGATCAGACAAGAAACTGAAACACTCGAGGTAAGTTCCTGCCCACGATTTTGAAAGCCGACAAACAAAAAAAGAGTGACATTGTACCTAAGGGAGAAAAGAATCGATTAAATGACGACAGATGACCCCAAAACGCAGTTAAATTTGGCAAACGAGTCTGTTTCGCGTGTTATAAATAATGGGTAAGAGTAAGAAAGGTTAAAACAACAATAAATCCAATGGATTTTATATGAATAAAATGTTGTTATGGTTTAGAGGGTTTTAGACATTAGCAGAAAAAAAAGAAAGGCGGCAGTGGCTCCAGCTCGATGAAGCCGAAATGGATGAATAAAGATTTGTAAAATAAAATTAAACTTTTGTAATATCGAAAAAAAAACCTCAATCCAAAATAGGATTATATACACTTATAGGGTTATTAAACAGCTACAAATTCTCATTGTTAGTAGCTATAGTTTTTAGGTTTTAAGATATAAGAATTACAAACTTGAGAAACCTATAATTTTTATACTTCTTCAATTTTACAAGACGATTACCTGAAAACTATGAGCTTTTTTAAATATAAATATGGATTTAAAAACTAAATTTTCTCATACATAAAAGTTAGTCTAAAAAGTTAGTCGCACAAAACAAAATATGTATTTATAAGCATCTAATTTATCAATTTCCGACCTGCTGCTGTTTTTGAAAATAAATCTCGACAAAATGTTTCATGCAGTGGCTTGCTATGAAAAAATATTTGACTGGCTCTTTCACCTAAGAGTGCGAGATATTCGTCTGAAATTATATGAAAATGCAGTTTTGGAATATCGTCTCCTCCGAGGGGCAGATTAGTCTCCACTAGAATGGACGCCCTAGGGGTTTGCGCCCATGATCTGACAGGGAAAACACCGACGGTCAGGACAGCTCAGTGGTTAGCGTGCTGGAATCGCATTTCGACGACTCCAGTTAAATTCTCCGCTCTATTCAAACTGTCATCGTGGTCACGCGGAGTACGGGTACGTTAATTATGCGGGTCTGTAAGTCCTTCAGAGAACTTGGTGTTAAAGGAAGAGAGGTACGGTCCCATGTGGATTTCACCCCACTGGGTTTCCATCTAAATTGGGTGAGCACTGTCCCGGAGCGTCCATACGGATACATTACACCTTCTGGTAGGTCGGACTGTTTGGGTCGAAAAAAAAAAATAAAATGAAATGTGTCAAGAATTTCACTTATCGATGTATCAGAGAATTTTTCATCGAAAGATATCGAGTAAATTTTATTTCACATTAATTAACCGTAGCACAAATTTTAATAATTGACATGTTTTCATTAGAGGGGTGTATAAAAAAATTAATTTACACAATTTTACGAAATTATGAATTTAGGTGTGTAAAACAAATGTTTACACGAATAGCTTGGAAACTAAACCTCATTAGATACAGGTATTTGCTTTCTCTGATACATATCATATATATAATAAAAGACAACACGCAATATGTGTCTGTGTAGCCCATCGACTTAAAATAAAGAGGTTTATATTTCAGGTCGAAGGCTTTACCACAACATGATGCATTGCATGCCATGGTATTTTAATGCCTGAAAAAACTAAATAGAAAACTGCATTGAACTTATGAGATTAGAGATGAGACCATCCCTGTACTCCCGTGAGTCAGCTCAACAGGAAAGTTAATATTGAGAGGTCTTCCCAACTTCAAATGTCAGAATTTAAAATATAAACCATGAAGGTAGCTAGCTCCTTGATCTTAAAATTCATGTTGTAAACAATGAAATGAATGCAAGATCGATTTATAGATAGATTGGTTTAAGATGAATGAAGTTAGACGCATGAAGTTAGAGAGAGTTTAGTCCGTTTTACCTCCATGGTATGATCAGTAATTGGAAATTTTAAATAAAAAGTTTGTGGCTTTAAACTTGATAAATTCGTTGTTGGGTGATCTATGGGAGCGTATATTAATTGCGTTATGTTAACGGATGGTTTACTATGTGCGTTTTGGTAGGGAGTCTTAAAATAAATAATAATAATAAATAGGAGGGGTGTAGAGCTAACAGGCTTAAACGAGAAGTGATCGGAATAGATTTTTTGCACCTTCATGAATAACAGATGTGAGATAAATTTTTGAAACTTTATCTCGCCTTATAACAGTCTTATGTTTCCAGTTTTTTCATAAATGTCACAAAAAATATGGAATATAAATGTGTCAAGGCGTCCTACTCCGAAACTTTGTTCTGAATTTAACGAAACTAAATCTGTAAGCTAATACTACATGAAATTGAAACAGTCGAGATGACGTTCCAGTCCATTGTTTTGAAAACCGATAAATAGAAAATAGTGTTATTGGACCTAAGGGAGAAAAGAATCGATTAAACGAAGACAGATAACCCGAAAAAAGTAGTAAAACTCGGGAAATGATCCTTTTTCGCGCGTCATAAACATGGAGTAGTGAAAGAAAGGTTAAAACAATGATAAATTCAATGTATGAATGAAATGTAGCGGTGGTTTAGAGGGTTTTAGACATTGATAAAATCGGCAGTGGCTCCCGTCCGATGGATCCGAAATGGTTTAATACATATTAGTTATTGAGTATATTTTAATTAAGTATCATCTTTCTTTGTGAGTTGTTTGTCTTCTTTAGGAATTTTCAAAACAATTTCAAATATTAAGATGAGAATAACTTCCTCAAAATAGCTCAAAATATCAAAATATTAAAATTATGGTCACTATATTTCGGAAACTAAGAACCTTATTCAAAATCCAATTATGTATCTATGTAGGACTTTTAAAGGTTCTACAAATTACTCATTATAGTTCATAGCAAGCGCTTTCAGTTTTCGAAATATATGCATTACATTTTTGAAATACGGAGCATTTTGTAATATTCTTGAATAACTTTCGAAGTCGAGTTCACGAAAACTATAAATTTTATTAAAATTGTTTTCTTGAGATCCTCATATAATTTGGTTTGGATATTAAAGGCAATTCTTGCAATTGTCTCAAGTGCTCCTCGACGCCTGGTTTTCAGTCCTTGAAAGAGTGGAAAGCAATAAGAACATTGTAAAAAAATATTATTGATCGACAAACTGGATTTTCTAACTGTTTATATCTTTTGTTACTTACTGTTTGTAATTATTTGTTATACTTCAAAAGATAATTCGAGTGAAAGTAAGTAAAGTCAGGCATAAATCTATTCAAACGAAATCTTCAAACATTTTGTTTTCAAAGAAAAAACAATTAAACCATTGAAATTATCTTTATATATTCATAAACTGCATCATATTTCTGACAAAGCAAGTAAAAGGTATTTATATTCACATTTATTAGGTTCGAAGACATAAGCGTCCAATGTGTATACATTCTTCTTAACATTTTAATTTCATTCAGCGATATCTTAAAAATATTTTATTTTAGACAGCTTGTGATTACTTTTCAGAAAATTTTATAAGAAAATTTTTGACAAATCTGTATTGTTGATTGGTTTCGTCCAAATGATCCCAATTATAGCACGTTAGCCTTCATTTAAAAAGGATGGAAAAATTGATACCAAGTTTGGTAATGTTTGATAATGAACGGCCATGCTGATAGTGTTACATAAATGTGTACTTAAAAACTCATGCACTAATCGAAAAATGTGATTGCAGCAGATTAATAAATAATTGGTATTGCATTTCTCATATTGTATATTAACTCCAACAATGAAACGGTAATATTTTGGAAAAATATTTTTTACGTTCACATATTTTCGAATGTGTTAAAATGATTGTTAATACGGGGTGAAATAAAATACGGAAATAACTTCAGCTATATTTCAGCGTCTTCATCTTGGTGTGTGTTTACTTCCTATTTTTAGAAATTGGTTTAAAGACGGACCCATGTTGTTTTATTCGTCAGATCTGGTTGCATGCATAATTTTATTGCATATCGAAGACATATTTAAAAACCTTTTAATTTTTATATAAAAACTAAATTAATTATTTAAATGGAATTGTTGTGAAAGTATTATGATGGCATTTAGAATTTGCCCATACTTAAAATAGCAAGCAACGGCGGGTATTTCTGCTAGTATAGTAAGAAAATCAAGTGAGGAGATATTCCAGATATCCATTAATGTTTTACCGCAATATTGAAATATGGCAATCTGTACGCAAAATCTCTTGCTAGATACAATCAATATACATTCATACGCAGTTCATTGAACTTTTCATCATTTTTAACTATTTTTACATCCCTTATCCCATGCATTTTACTGATAAAAAAGTTTAGCTTACAGACTTTTATTACCGTTTCGAGGCTATCTGGCATCGTTTTATGGTTCATTGTCTCCCTGGGGTAATTACTTTTTCTCTTTCTCTATTTATCAGCTTTCAAACTATTGATTCGAAATTTTTTAGAAATTTTTCGTTCAAATATTATTGAATGCAGATTGTATTATATTATGAAAATATACGACTTAGGTAATATTTAGTGTAAATATACATTCGTTGTGTATTCTATAGGGAAAGTGTTATGACAGGTTCTGAAATTTGAAATCGAAATTTTCGACGGAAGAGTACGTTTCAACCATTCCTGAACTAAAATCAAACGTTTTGGGAGTAATATCTGTGTGTATATATGTTAGAATGTGTATAGCTATGTATGAGAATATGTTTGTTATTGCACGATAGAGTGTGTGTGGGGGGGGCGAAGCTACGGAAGGGTAGGGGGACGAACACATTCTCATGAATGTGACTTTCCAACTTTTATCCCACACTTAAAAAATGTAACACTTTTATTACTTCGTGAAAATATAAATAAATTATTTTATAAATCAATACCTAACATGTTATGTGCGATTACATAATTGATATAATAAAAATATGCTTAAATGTTTTAGTTTACTCAAAATAAGTCAACTTTAGGATAAAATAACTTGACTAAGCCTGTGGAAAATGTAACAGCACAAAGTACAGTTTATAAATAAATACATATTAGTAGTTATAAGAGTTGACCTTATTAAACACGGGACTCGTAAAGTGCTGGTCTTTTTTCAATCGGAAGTAATAGATAAATGAACGCAGGGGGTTAAAATAGGATGATATCATTTTTTTTTTTTTTGGTTTTAAAAGAAAATCCTATTGTAATATTAACATTGATGGGTGAGCTTTGATGGTAGTAGACTTCTAAGCCGCAGTTTCTTTTTTTAGTGAGGTAAATGCGTTTGACATTTATGCCTCCCCCCTTTAAATTATGGGGATGAAGCCCTATTCCAGTTTAAGTAAGGATGAAACTGTGATTTCGGCTTTGAGTCTGTCTCTAAAGATAATAGGACCCGGACCCTCTTTATAGAGAAAATAAAAGAGTTATGTTAGATGAACTAAGAGAGCCCCAAAAATTTAGAGCTCCTTTGTTTTCGCGTCGTATTAATTGTCAGAACTGAACCCTAAAATATTGGGGGCCAGCTTATTTCTTTAGGATGGGTTAAGGTGTGTGAGTTTGATGTTAAGGGACGACCCTGAAATTTTAGAGTTGGGTCCCATTTTTTGGTAGGGTTTAAGTTGTAATTTCAACATTGAGGAGATCTCTAAAAGCGAGGACTGGACTTTCGTTTTACAGAAAGTAGAGGTGTTTTGATATTGTCGCCCAGAGCGCCCAAAATATGTTGGAGCCCTTTTGCTTTGTTTTGAAGGAAGATAATACTATTATGATATTGACATTGAAGGACCGAAAATTTTGGGTCCGATCTCCCTTTTTAAGAATGTAAATGCATGTGGAATCAACATTGAAAGTCCACTAAAATAACGGATATGGAGTCCCCTTTCTTAATGAGGATAAAGCTGTGATTTCAACATTTGGGAGATCACCAAATTAAGAGGAACCAGGGCCATTTTCTGCGGAAAATAGATATATTATACTATTGACACTCTTGGAACCCAAAAATGTTGGGATTCTTCTGTCTTTGTTTTGCAATACGTTAACACATTCAACGTATTGGCATTGAAGAAGTGGGACCTAACACTTTGCAGTCAGCCAAGGTCCTCTTTTGGAAGGTAACAGCATTTGGATTCTTCGTTGAGGGTTTCCTAAAATGAAAATAAAGCTTCTCCTTCCCCGACACACTTTATTAAGTAATGTAAAGTTAATATTTCGACATTGAGGAGGCGTTTAAAAGTAATACCGTCCGGAAGTACTCTTTTTTCATTGTTTTATTTGAGGGTTTCATTGAACCCTTGTTGAGCTGTTTCAGCCCTTCATACTGAGAAGTAACCAAAGTATATCTTGTTCTTCCTACAATCTTGAAATTTGGCATGATGAATTGTGTCCCCCATAATATTAAAAAATAACTATTAAAAATTTAAAATTCCGGGCCGGTGGTGGAAGAAAGAAATCAGTCTGTCAAAAACTAATTCATTAAAAAAATGAAATGGGATTCAAATGAAAGAGAACATCAAATCTTAGACGAAAACGTAAATTTTTTCTGTTTTTCTATTTCCTGCGAGGGAAAAGAGTTATAAAAATATCAAATTCCCTGTTTTCGTAGTGTTGGAAAAAGCAAGCTGCAATAGCATTTGGATTACTTTTCAGAGATACATTAGCCAAACCCACATAAATTAAAAAATAAGCGCAAATGCAGAATAAACAAGAGAGATCAATAATGCATAAAGCATTGATTCAGGAGCACTTTTTATTTGAAATACAATTTTATTTAAACATCTCAAAAATGTGATACATTCATTCATCAGCGCTGACATTTTTAAAATTATCACAGTACTACAGTAATTTATTATACTTGAAAACTTCAAAATTCATCGAAAATGACATTGCTAGTTACACAAAATGAACTTTATTTAAATGACGTCATCGAAATTATAAATCGTCTGCCTCTCTTTGGGGAATCAATGAATATTTCATTCAAATCACTTACATCCCAAAGTCCAGAACTAATTAATTTTGCGTGAAAAAAACTCAGCTATTCTTAACGAACTCACCTTACAATCGTTTTTTTCTTTACTTCATCCATGCTACAGTATAGCGTTATAATTAGGCTTCGTTGTAGGAATAACCGGAGTTTAGTGATCATTTAATATAAAAAATATTAAACATCTACGGTTACAGCTAAAAAGTGTAAGATATATTTTATTTTGCAATGACTGACGTGATCTCTTCGTATATCATGGGTGTAATTATTACTTCAATTTTTATTTCAAAAGCAACCCAACATATCTTGCGGAAATTTTTTTCCCACATTTCATGAGATAATTCGAACATTTCTTAAAACTTTTAAGGGGGCATAGGACCTTTAAACAGTCGAAATTCATTGAAAATAGAGCTATCTTTACAATTTTTTATTTTTAACCAGGTGTATCCCAGATGTTCAAATTTTTTTCTCTAAACATATAGAAAACCTTTCTTACAACACAAATTTTACTGAAGTCATATAATTATATGTACATTTTATATTGTTTTTTAAAATTTATACAATTTTGACAGACATAATGGTGTATGTAGCAGCCGCGCGCATGATATTTCAAATAATATTATACTTATGGACTTCAATTTGATAATAATATATTTATAACTATTACATCTTTAATTTGTATACACTTTTAAAAATTTTGAAATAAATTTAATATTTTTAAAATTTAAACAAAATGAAATTTTCATTTTCAGTGTTAAAAAACATGAAATAAACCTCTTCACAATTCTTTTTTTACTATTTATGGTGAATTTTTGAAGTACAAATTATATATATGGATGAAACAAGTAAGTCCAAAAAATTTGAAAGTGATTGGTTACATATATTTTAAATATGTTGCGCGCAAGGGCTAAAATCACATATCTGAGAAAAACAGCTTTAAAGTTTAAAAATACATTCAGTGTTACTTATTATCTTATTTTACACCTTAAAATGCCTTTAGTTCATAAATAGCACCTTCCTATGTCTGTTATGTAAGAAAAATCAAAAATTTTCTGCCTTTTAGGGGCTACTTGAGCTCTATATGTTGCTTCGGAAACTCGAACAGACGTTTCGCGCAGTAGTTTCTTGTTAGTCAGATGAAGCACGTTTACTAAATTTTTACTTATTTATGAGGAATTTTTATCTATAAATTATGTATATAGATGAAACAAGTAAGAGCAAAAAATTTGAAAGTGATTAGCTACATATATTTTAAAATATATTGCGTACAAGGGCTAAAATCACATATCTGAGATAACCGCTTTTAAGTTTAAAAATATATTCAGTGTTACTTATTATAGTATTTTGACCTTAGAATGCTTCCAGTGCATAAATAGCACCTTCCTAATTCTGTTATGTTTGAAAAATCAAAAGGGGTATTTGAGCTCTATATGTTGCTTCGGAAGCTCGAACATCAGCTTCGTGAAGAAGTTTCTTGTCAGTCAGATGAAGAACATTTACTAAATTTTTACTTATTTAGGAGGAATCTCTTTTGTATAAATTGTATATATAGATGAAACAAGTAAGAGCAAAAACTTGAAAGTGATTGGCACAATATATTTTAAAATATGCTGTGCGCAAGTTGTAAAATCACCTATCTGAGAAAAACAGCTGCAGTGGTACTTTGATAAACTGAAACTCTAGTGACAAGAAAAGAATGAGTTACAGAAAATTTGACGTATTGAAATTACTTAAGATTACAAAAATATATAACAAATATGACTTTCGCACATGGAAAATTTTGAGTTATCGCAGTTCGGCTAATTAATGTTTGGCTGTAGTTTATTATACCTCCTGTGATATTTTATATCTAACTAGCAGCATACCCGTTCTTCGTACGCAGTATATAATATAAAGAAATTTATAATTCGCAATCATGTGCAAATTCTGTTAAAATATTAAATTTGTTGCTCATAAAGAGAAGTTTAAGAATATCTGTTCTCACTATGCAAAATTATATTCACGGGCAGATCTGAAGAATAAAACATCCTGACCCCTTTTGTAAGTAAATTTACAAAAAAAAAAAATTGAATCAATATATGCAACCCCGTACTACTTATATTGTCGCAGATTAGAAAATATGCCAGTGTGTTAGTAGAAGCTTACCCGTATTGCAATATGAGTCTCAAAAATATTTGCCAAAATGAAAAAGATGACGTAATAAATTGAAAGTATCAAAAATCCCCGTAATCTTAATACCAGAAGGTCGTAATTGATTCGAATATATGCCAATATATATCAAAATATATGCCAATATACCTGTACTACTTATATTCTCGTAGATTAGAAGATATACCCATGCATTTGTAGAAGATTACTCGTACAACGTACTATATATGAGTTTCAACAATTTTCGTCATAATAAAACAATTCCATAATAATTTGAAAATATCAATAATCCCTGAATCAACAGTCCCCGAAAATACCAATAATAATGATGTTTAAATCTGAAGACCGTAATTGATCCAGTCAAACATGCAATGTCAATGAAATTTATTTTATATACATATTTTTATTATTCAAATCGGAAAAGATTTAATAAAAATCGTATGCCGCATAACATATTGAATCCGTTGCTAAGCGACATGATATCATTTGCTTCAAATAAATTGATAGAAATCATATCATCTGAATAATGCAATCTCCATGGAAGGTTTGGCGACATTTTCGTCAATTTAGCGATAACTTAAAAAATCGCCAAATTTATCGCCAAGTGGGACTGTAGAACTGATAGTCCCATTTTGCGACAAATTGACGAAACATCATCACAATACTATCCCCTAACAAAACACAATTAATTTCATTTAGTAAGCGCGATTTTATGAATTTCATGATATTTTTATGGATTTAAAAATATTTTTACCAATTTGGTGATATTAAAAAAATTCCTTCAATGTGTTACTAAGTAGGATGGATGAACTGACCGACAAATGCTACAGAAACATCATTTCAGTACTCTATTCTAAAAAAGCAAATTTAATTTCATTGATTGATTTGGGCCATTTTTATCAATTTGGAGACATTTCCACAAATTTGATAAAGTTTAGGAAAAGTTACCAAGTTATTTAGAGATATTCCGCTAAATTCGTAGCTCTGAATTTGCAGATCTGAAGAATAAAATATCCTTATCCCTTTTGTAAGTACTAAATGAAAACACTAAAATTGTATTAGAAGATACATACACCCGTTCTACTCTTTTTCTGCTTCAACAATCGGCTAAATGAATTTATTGGGTAAACACAATATATGAGTTTATTAGCTAAACACAGTATATGAGCTTGAAACCTCTTTTCTTAAATAAATGAAAGTGATGTACGCAGTCCGCAATATATATAATTAAAATAACAATCAAACCGTTCATTTATAAAATATATTTTTAGATCCATTTATTTATTATACAAATAGAAAAAATAATAATAAATATTACCAACACATTTAATTTCATTCCATTGCCGAACAACATGATATAAGATAGAATCTTCCTCATAAAATGTGAAATTAAATAGCCATTTTGATTTCTTTATACTCTTCATCGTTGAGTAAAAATTTTTGAAAGATGAACCTTGGAGGTAGATTTTTCCATTTAAATTCATGTTTCAAACAATTCATGCTTTCCTATAGTGACTAATTAATGCAAAAATCCTGTACTAAACTCGGAAATAAAGTTTTATTTCATATTGGCGTTTTAAACAAACGATTTTCATCCTTTCCGTTTGGATAAACCACGGAGTTGGAGAGTAGATCTCCTAAGAAAAAGTTCCGTTTTTCATTATATCTCGACAACCCCTGGTCTTAAAAACTCGAAACTTGGACAAAATTTATGGGGGGCTATTTCAAGGCTATCCGCAAAATTTCATTAAATTCGGTTCAGTCGTTTTTCCGTGATGATGAGACAAACGAAAATTTCGTTTTTTACTAATATCTGGAGAACCACTGGTCGTAAAAACTCAAAACACAGACTAAATTTTAAGTGGGGCTATTTCTAGGCCACCCACAAAATTTCATCAAATTCGGTTTAGCCGTTCTCCCGTGATGATGGGACAAACAGACAGACAGATTTTCATTTTTATTTATATAGATTTAGCATCAAAATGCACCTGATGCATAAGTAATTCCTTCCTCTTCCTCTTGTGTTTGAAAATTAAATGTTTTCTGCCTTTTACGAGCTTTTCAAACTTCATATGTAGTGCTAGAGACTCGAAATTCCATCACATTCCATTTTTCCCACACTACCCGAATGGTTTTTCGAACACACTATTTTATGATTATTTTTCCACTTTTCATACCGAGGGCAACTTTTCTTACTTCTGTAGCTGTTGCAGCCTTTACAAAAAGAAGACATTACTTCGGTTTCAATAACCTTCCCGCTTTCTGCTCCGATTAGTGTACACACACCTACACGTGGCGAATACCCCCTATTTTTCCAACTACCATCTCCACTTACAGTAATATCTTTCGATCCATTTGATAATTCTCTTTCGTCCTGGACAGCAGTTTTCATTGAAGCTACAACAGATGTGAAATTTAAAGTCCTGCGATTAATTTTATTATATGATTTCTGAGAAACAGGCGCTGGAAGACCCATCGTAGAACAAAAAGTAGATAAAGCCGATAAACCCTGCCTTATACATCGCATAGAAAATGCAGCTCTTCTGTTTATTTCTGGAATATTTTTCTTAACACCAAGCAGTTTTGAATTTTTCACAGACTTTATTTCATCACAGCTATCACAATATACAAGAAATATTGATGCTAAACCCATTGAAGATTTTTCACGTATATTTATTGTTCCATGACATATTTTGCAGCACAAAACATTTGCAAGCTCCTTGAAAAGTACTGATATATGAACTATTCTATATTAATGTTCTTCAGATGAAATATGTGACTTATCAAGTGAAAGTTCATCTTTTGAGCTGAACAGTTTTTTTACTTGAAGCACTTAGCTTAGGCGTAGAATCAACATTTTTCATTCGAACACTTTCGGATTGTTTTTGTTTTTAATTACATACATATTTCATTGAAAACGTCTTCTTTTCCCAGAACGAGATTTAGTTGCCGGTGTATCCATTATTAGAAAGCAAAAAGCAAAAAGTTTATATTAAAAAATTGCACCAAACAGTCTTGTACGTTGAAGTTTACACAAATAAATATGCAAACGTGAAGAAGTTTGTAATGTATAATTAAAAAATAGATTAACTGTATTTTAGTTCAAAGTTCTTATGCTTCTCAACATAAATGCAGCAAATCAATCGTAAAAAGTAAGAAATTATAATGAAAAGAAATTGTGAAACTCAGAAGAAATTTTTCACGTTATAAACAAGTTAACGGCTCTAGAATATAAACAAACTGGGCTGAGCATTTCAGTAGAGGTGAGTAGTTGCCTTCCTGCTGCTGCAGAAATAATTAAATAAATAATTAAGACATGGTGGTGGAAAAAGTATTAGATTTACATGACAAAACAGCAAACGTAAACAAATAGTGACGTCCCTTTAAAAATGGCGGCGATGGCTGACATGAGAAAATTTTCAAAAGTGTATGTTGCATAAAAGCTTATAACTTTAGGAATAATGCGAATTTTAGAATGCGGTTTTTTTCAAACTGGGCTGAGCAGTTCAGTAGAGGTGAGTAGTTGCCTTCCTGCTGCTGCAGAAATAATTAAATAAATAATTAAGACATGGTGGTGGAAAAAGTATTAGATTTACATGACAAAACAGCAAACGTAAACAAATAGTGACGTCCCTTTAAAAATGGCGGCGATGGCTGACATGAGAAAATTTTCAAAAGTGTATGTTGCATAAAAGCTTATAACTTTAGGAATAATGCGAATTTTAGAATGCGGTTTTTTGCAAACTGGGCTGAGCAGTTCAGTAGAGGTGAGTAGTTGCCTTCCTGCTGCTGCAGAAATAATTAAATAAATAATTAAGACATGGTGGTGGAAAAAGTATTAGATTTACATGACAAAACAGCAAACGAAAACAAATAGTGACGTCCCTTTAAAAATGGCGGCGATGGCTGACATGAGAAAATTTTCAAAAGTGTATGTTGCATAAAAGCTTATAACTTTAGGAATAATGCGAATTTTAGAATGCGGTTTTTTGCAAACTGGGCTGAGCAGTTCAGTAGAGGTGAGTAGTTGCCTTCCTGCTGCTGCAGAAATAATTAAATAAATAATTAAGACATGGTGGTGGAAAAAGTATTAGATTTACATGACAAAACAGCAAACGTAAACAAATAGTGACGTCCCTTTAAAAATGGCGGCGATGGCTGACATGAGAAAATTTTCAAAAGTGTATGTTGCATAAAAGCTTATAACTTTAGGAATAATGCGAATTTTAGAATGCGGTTTTTTGCAAACTGGGCTGAGCAGTTCAGTAGAGGTGAGTAGTTGCCTTCCTGCTGCTGCAGAAATAATTAAATAAATAATTAAGACATGGTGGTGGAAAAAGTATTAGATTTACATGACAAAACAGCAAACGAAAACAAATAGTGACGTCCCTTTAAAAATGGCGGCGATGGCTGACATGAGAAAATTTTCAAAAGTGTATGTTGCATAAAAGCTTATAACTTTAGAAATAATGCCAATTTTATAATGCGGTTTTTTGCACAGTGTTCAGAAATGTTCAAACATTCAGAATAAAATAAAATTGAAAAATTGATTTTTGAAGGTTTAAAGGTCCTATGCCCCCTTAAGCAATTCGTGAATTTGAACTTCGTTTAAAAATGTTTGAAACATTAAGTCCCATGGGGGTTTAATGTATTTCATTTTTTCAACCCGGATAAAATTCGAAGCTAATTGGGTGATATTATTCATTTTCTTTCCCAAAACTCCCACAGACCGTCTCAACAACAAACTAAAATTTCATTTCCATAAACTTATTCTTGCCGCAGTTATCGTGCGAATGCACAGATAGACAGAATGACCAAAGTCACAAACATTTTTCAACTATGTTGAAAAGTGTTAGAAACAACATTTCTCTATTATTATCCATTTTCCCTATAGTTCCCTACAATGAAGAAATAAATTCCTTCGTTCGTTTAAGATATCAGAGTTGGCACCATTTAATATCATCTCCACGGACTTTCGGCTAATTATTCCCGTCACGTTCACTGATTACATCAAACTTGTAAAACATTTTCTCAAAATAATTTTTAATCCATTGAATTTTATTATAAAGTTAAGAAATTAGTAAATTGTGAATATTTTTGTTTAAAAAAAATTAGTTAATGCGAATAAATTACCCAATGTAGGGAATAACAGGGAACTTTTTATTTAAAAAAATGTATATTTCAATCAATTTTAAAGGGACAGTAACGTAATTGATGGCCATCAGCATGATTTTTATAGAGTAACAACTTTGTAATCGACTATCATAAGCTAAAACAAAAATTAAAGAAAATAATTTTTATACAGTAGTGGCCAAAATTGTGGAAACCTTTTGGAAAAAGTGTATTTTTAATGTTTGATTGCTCGTAACACCACTTATTTTTGTACCAATACCATAAAATTCTGTACCAATGGAAAGATAATTTAATCAAGATTGTAATGCAATAATATTTGTTCAATTATCTGTATTCTATCAAAAGTTATAGAAAATAACCAGAAATATTAAGGACAACTTGCTTAGGTTTATATGAAGTAGCTATCCTTCATTTGAATAAACATGCGTGTTTAGAGAGCCCATAGGTCATTTTGTTTTGGCAATAAGCCAACAGGTCACAGGACATTTATCAGTGTATTTTGTGAATGCTATCAAGTTGGGGTTTTTTTTTGTGTGTTCTCTGATTGAGCTTGTAAAACGTAATAAAATTAAAGAAATGGCGCAATGAGTTAACTGGTCATCCAGAAAGCGATGTAAAATAATACTATTAAATGAACAAGGCTACAGTTATGAAGAAATTAGAAGAAATATTGGGGGAAACTTAACTAAAGGTGGCATTTCTAAATTTTTGAAGAGGTGTAAGTAAACCCAGTCACTACAAAACCAGACTGGTAAAGTTCGGAAAAGGTGCACAACAGCAAGTAATGATAGAAGAATTAAGAGACTGTGCTAGGTGACAGAAGAAAACAAGGTGAAATGGTGCAATGAAATGCGAAGTTGGGTGCAAGGAATGTTCGAAACACTGCATGAATTTAGTCTAAATGCGAATTCCACGAAAAAAAGCCATTTTTATCCCTCAAACAAAGGTTGAAAAGATTAAACTATGCTGAAACCCATGTTAACTGGATAACGGAACAATGGGGCAGTGTCATTTGGAGTGATGAGACAAAAATCTCCCTGTTTGGAAGTGATGGCGTAAAATACGCAAGGAGAAAAATCGGAGAAAGTTTGCATCCTAATTTCATTACACCTACAGTACATTACCCAGTTAGTGTTATGATTTGGGGTTGTACAACATCAAGAGGTGTGGCCAAAATTTGACGGATCAATGGGAACATAAATGTCCTAAAGATACATAAAAGAAATACTTGAGCCTAAACTGCAGTCTTCTGCACGTGAACTTTTCCAAGATAAAGAAGCATTTATATTTCAGCAGGATTCAGATCCATGTCATGTTGCTCGTGTGTGCAAAAAGTGGGTTCATACTCAACTGCTGGAATGACCTGGGAATAGCCCAGACCTTAACCCCATCGAAAATTTATGGAGCCGACTAAAGAAACTAGTTAGTCAGAAGCAACCCAGCAATAAAACCCAATTGACAGAAGCAATAATTCAATCGTGGTTTCACATTATAGCAGCTGTAGAAATAAAAACTTGGTTTACTCCATGGAAAAGAGGTGTAAGTCCGTAATTAAGACTAAATGTCACCCAAATAATTATTAACTGACATGGTGAGAATTTTTTACATTGAAAGAACACTTTCAAAGGAAATGTGTTCACAGAAGATTTTACAGTATTAAATTATGATTCAATTTTTATTTGCGGCAAGTAGAATGCCAATTTATAAAAAAAATATATAACTAGATCTCCATGGAAAACGGTTTAGGTTGAGTCCCGAGACTTAAGCTTAATTTGATTCATCGTAAAAAGCAGCACTTGGGTGAATAAGAATGTACTGGTTGAAATGTGATACATTTGCAAAATTCATTTTATTCTTTAAAATATTTCAAAACTGAATAACTTAATCTTTTACTGGACAATTACTTCAAGAAATCGGTATGTAGGCTATGGGTAGCCAACGTCAATTAATAAATCAGCAGCGGTGTATTCGGTTTTTATCTTTTCGGTCTCAGAAAACTCGGTATGTATCGAAACTGTGACCTACTTGAATAGAGGTTGGAATTGGTACCTACTGAAGACATCAAAAATAGATTTTCAAAAAGCGATTTAACTAGTCAGTTTGTTTAATGTTACACAAGTGCTAAATATTTCATCACAAATATGTACCAATGTCTTTATCTTTTTACAAACTTTTATTTAAATTTACAGAGTGTATGTTTATCGCATTTTAACGATTTGAAGCCCTAACCTACCAGGTTCTTTTAATTACAGTAATGACCACGTTTTTGGGAATAACTTAAGAACCGAAGCAGCTGTTGCAAGCTCAAATTTGGTATACAATTGTATTTCGTGATGTATTTTCAGTTTTTAATTTTATTCGGCCAGCTTATTAGTTAAAAGAAATTTTCCAGCCACCTCTTCCTGGCCCTACATTTGATGGACTCGTTTTCCAAGTAAAGCCACTAGTATTTTAAAAAACAGCGTTTTTAGTTTCAACATTTTAATTAAATTGAAATAATTTAACTTGTTTGAAGAACTTTATTAAGTGTGACGTGGTATTACTTGTAGTAAATCTCTTGTAGTAAACCAATAGTTTATACATTTGAAACAATTAAATAAAGATTATTGATCTTGCTTCTAAAATTAAAATTTTTTTATCCACCATAAATATTTTAGAAGAACATTGAATATCACGTCAGATTTCGCTTAACTATAGGTCATGTTATAGGGTCAGCCAATCAAGAAAGCTGCTCAGTATGCTGATGCAGCATTAATTAAATTGAAGCTACTAAATTTATTTACCCTTTCGGGACGGCTGCATTTCGAAACTACCGTGGCCCGAAGGACGAAGCTCGTCGGTTTTGAACTTTTCTCAAAGGACGGCTAATTTGTTGCGCTAAGCCTAACTCTCGAAATAAATTCACTAAAAATCACCTCTTCAACACTGAAATCTATTTTTTTCAGGAATAATAGAAATACTTATTTTCTATTTGATGCATATTTTTCTTACGAATCGCATTGCAAATTACTCGTTAGTTGCTTTTGCTATGAATTCTACTATTCATCATCGAAAAATATGCTAAAAAAATTAATTTCCTTATCTAATTTAGGCGCCATAATATTGTGATTGTTTCCAAGTATGCTAAAAAACTCAAAAGAATTAAAATCTTTCAAATCTCCTGTCCAAAAACATAATTCGCAGAAACAGTTACTGAAGCTGGCGGCGCTGTAATAATAGTACGCTCAGAATCAGAAGAATCATTTGCATTTTCATATTCATCTCCAGAAATACCACAGTTCCAGGAATCTTTACTATCTGCACCACTTTCATCACTGCCCGGTTCGTTTATCGTATAAGTATATTTTTCCACAAAAAAAAACGTCCTGGCCCAGCCATTCTCCCATCCGAAACAACCTAATAATTTCACTGCCGCACATTCCTTTAACTCCCCCCCCCCCAAAAAAAAAAATAAAAAAAATACTCTCTTACATTCCTATAATTCACCAAAGAAATAATTAATCTAAAATCAAAACGAGATCTGAAACTCAATTATAAAACTGTAGATGCTGCAAGAAGTGCTCTGTTTGTTTATATTACAAAACCATGTTTCACTGCTTCAGATAGAGTACATACCTGCGAGCCCTGCTAACCAGCTTGGGTTTATAGCATTCAGTGGGACATCGAGGCGCAACCACTTCATCTCTTTTCCAGCAAAGCCGCAACCTCGGTCGCGAAACACGGCGGAATCATTCACCGGGCAGGGGCCGAAGGCACCTGCCGGGCCCGACTCCTGTCACCGGCCAGACCTGGGCTCAGGGCATAAATAGCCACAGTCCCGTGATCCGGCCACCTGGAAGAGTCCGGGGACTGCCTCGTCACTTCCGCGATTGCATCCGTGAGTCATCAGCAGCGAGGTTGAGATACCCCCGGATTAATTTACCCCCCAGTTTGGAGGATCAAGGCTACAGAGCCAACATCCGAAACCACCATCTTGGGTGGCCCGCCCCGGGGGGGGCTGCTTCAGATAGAGAAATAATTTATTGGATCCACCCCTAACCAAGGTCAAGTATTTGCAACATACATTGGAGTTGTTCGCACGGACATTTAACGCCATCTAGTAGACAAATAAATTCATATGAAAACGCGCTCACATGGCCGTCGTCTTTTACGGTAAATTTTTCCGAACGCGGATGCGTGGCAGTCGTACTTGAATGCGAAAGGATTAAGAGCTCTATTTAAGAGTGACGGTGTTTTAGTACACAGTAATCTCTTGTAATAAACCAGTAGGTTAGACTAGTGTCTCCAGATAGCTTTGGTTGGTTATGGCAAAATGTGCTGCACGCTTTGGCTTGAAAATGAATTCTTAAAACCATGCCAAGATTTATTTCTCCATGGCTGTCTCGACAATCGTGGCTGACACTGCGAACAACACAAACAGTCGTAATTGCGATAGTTAAGATTTTGAACTTCGAAACTTTCTAGCTACGGCCCGCGAAAGGAATTTTATAAGCAACGAAAACAGCATGCCTTTTTAAATAAAATAATTCAAAGAAATTTAATTAATTTAAATATAAATTTAAGTGTTTAATTAATTTAAGTATTCTATAGTTATTGAATGAATTTCTAGACAAAATAAATAACAACTGGTTTCTGAAGCAACATGAGCCAAATCGTTAACTAATTTATTAATTTTAAAGCGAAGCACAAAATTATTCTAAAAAATTCTTCTGAATAAGACTATGAAATCAAGCTGTATATAATAAAAATGACGAAAACAAGCTGTATATAATAAAAATGAAGAAAACAAGCTGTATCGAGTAGGTTAGATATCGGGTAAAATAAAACATGCAATTTCATATAAAACTTGCGTCTAAAATTTAACTTTTGTTTATCTACCATAAATATTGTAAAAGAATATGAAATATTAAATCACATTTCGTTTACAATCTCGATGTAGAGTCAAAAATAGAAACTCATCTCCAAACACCAACGTAGACAGAGTTCGAGCTAGAATTTTTCCAGGAGTAAAATTACTCCCTGACCTGATCTGAAGGAGTATTTTGCTTTCCAGGGGAGTATTTTTCAAAAAATGTACAATTACCAGGTATTTATGAAATGTATTGTATTTTATATTAAAAAAATGCAGGGTCATTGCTCAACAGAATATAAATTTCTGAATTTTCTACGTTGAAAAAAAAATAAGAAATGCACTATACTGTTTATTTGTGTTAATAAACAAAATGCATTGTATATCTGAAAGCACAATTAATAACCTTATAAACTTTATGGAATGAGTTTTAAAATATTTACTAAATTTTGGATTTTTAGGCTCACATTTTCTTAAATTTCCTGTCAATTTTACAAGTAGAGTAGAAATCTTGAATTATAAATTCGTCATAGTATAATTAACAATGCTTTTTTTCATAAAAATAGCTAATCATATATTTCATGATGGAATAACAAAATAGTTTCCTTGCCTTTGGCTAAGTTTCTTTATATGGTTGTCAAAACACAAGGGGAAAAGAAAATTCAAATCCTATTAAGTAAATTAATTTTTATTCTTTCCTATTAAAATTCCAACTCTCTTTTTTTGGCTTTTCCTTAAAGGAACAACTTTCTCAAAATTAAATTTACATTAAAGCCAAATCTGTTTAATTTTCGATTCTAAAAAAATATTTTTTCTTTTTTTGTTTACAAAATCGATGAGTAAAAATGTGCATTACTTAATTTATAAAGCGTATTTGCTTATTTTATAGCGTGAAATACGCGTATAGACGCATTATCTCGATCTCTGGACGCAGTATATTAAAATAAGTGGAACAGACTTCACGATCTCAAACTGTATTCCCGCATGAATCTTGTTTCCTTAAAAATAAATTATTACCCTCTGAATTATAGACTACGAAGGTCAATTGCAGACCACTCTGATAGAACATATGCATTTCAAAATGTGTCTTTATCGTAATTTTGCTCTACGATAGTATCATTAAGATTTCAGCAAAATAAACATTTGAAAAGAAATTTCTATTTTAAGTTTCTTACTCTAACTGAAAATTAATAGATAAAAGAAATAGCTCATCTAGAAGTGTATGGAAGAAAGATAAATCGTATCTCATTCCCATACCATGAGTTTTCAAAGAAAAAAAAATGTGGGTAAGGTTTGAGTGACAATATAAATAAACCCTTTATTTTGCTTTTGTTTTTTACAATGTAATTAACTTTATGTATTTATTTATATATACGATTAATACAATCTGTGTCTACTATAACCTTACAAATTTTAAATGCAATAGAGCGTTCGGAAACCCCTTCAAAGTTTCAAATGAATATTTTAAAACTCATTGAAAATAAGGATCTTTCATAATGTTAATTAATTAATTATTTAATTAATAATTTTTCATTTGTAAACGAATGACACAAATTTTGGAAAGCTAACATAAACAGTTTTCGAAATAATGCCCGTTTTTCAAACAAATTTATAACAAAATAAATTATGTAAAATTTAAAAAGTTGCAACTATCAAGAAATTGGCTCACTTTATATATGCAATAGTATACTACAAATTTGTTAACATCATTCTTATGGATCTAGTCCGTTTGAATTTTGTGATAAAATATTTTTCATAAGGGTTTTGTATTTTGAAAATATTTGGTATTTTGTGTTTTGAAAATATTTGGTATTTTGTATTTGCATGAATGTATGAGATCTATCTTTGTATTTTTTATTTGGAAAGCTAAAATAAATCGTTCCCGAAATAGTGCACATCTTTCAAATAAATTTGTAACAAAGAAAATTACGTCAAATTTAAAAAGAAGCAACTATCAAGAAATTGGTTTACTTTACATATGCAATAGTATACTACCAATTTGCTAACATCATTCTTATAGATTTAGTCCGTTTGAATTTTATGAGAAAATATTTTATAATTGTTTAGTATTTTGGAACCAAATAAATTGTCAATAGCCATTTGATATTAATTAAATGTACATGGATTTTGTACGTGATTATGAATAATTCATTCTGTTTGTACTGATAAAATTCAAAAATCGTACAATTTCAAGTTATGTTCATTCAATGGCAAAAATGTTATGCCATAGATCTTGTACACCTTTACTTTGCTGTGAAAGAAGTAAAGCCATTGCATTATGTAAGGAAAATCATGTGCTGCCCACATCACATTTTTGGGAATGTTTTAAAATATTAACTTGTAACCGTATGAAAATTTTATATAATTTTTTAAGAATCATACTAATTGTGATAGAAATATCCTACATACTATATATGGAGCATGTATGTATGAGAACGCCGAGTGGTATCTTACGCATAAGAATTTTCCACAGAAAGTGTATAAGCTTGTCACCGTCAATCGCAATGAATCTACTTCACTCACAGTGCAAAAATGATGTATAGGATCCACGGCACAGTGTTCTTAAGTGTTTGCTGAGAGGAATTCGGGAATTCCCAAGCATACGTGGAATGGCAGTAACAAATTTTGCATCTCCATACTGTAAAGTACATGTGAGCTGCAAGTGGCTTTCCTTATGTAATGCAATGAATTCAATTGCTTCACAGTAAAAAAATGTTGAAAAGATCCACGGTACAGTGTTTTTAACGTAAAATTGTGCATTTGGCGCTTTTCCGGATAACAACAACATGTAAAACTATTTCGAAGTACCCAATTCATTTATATTTCACGCAACTCTAGGTGAACAATTATAAATATTGATACATCCTCAGTAATAGATATAATGCATATATTAAAATATTTTAATAATTAATTCATCAATTAGACGCCATTTTTACACTTTTGACGATATTTCTGTCAATCTAGGGCAAAATATCGTTAAGTTGGCGAATTTCTCTAGTTTATTCGCCAAGTTCGACATATGTATTCCCCAGTGTTAGAGATAAACGGGGAGAAGAGAATGTCTTATATACTAGAAAGTATGCCTGTCATATGACGGAATTCAAAATTTGTAAAACATTACATCTCATTTAGCGACTTTTTTTATCAATTTGGCGACAATTTTTATCAAGTTGACGACATTCCGCCAAATTTCGCCCATGTGTTATGACGGACAAACCGACAGACAAAATATGGGTTATTCTTAGTGGAATATTATGTTCTTTCCAAGATATTGATTTTCATCAATTAGTTGTCATTTTCATTGATTTAGTGTCGTTTTTATCAAATTGGCGACATTTGCGTCAATACGGCAACATTAACAAAAATCGCCAAGTTGGTGGTATTCGGCCAAATTTCACCAAGCGTTATGGACTAGTTATGGACAAGCGTTATAGATAAGTTATTCTTCTAGCACATAAATGATTATCGAAGTCCAAATACAAAACTGTTAAGCAAAATATCCTCTCTTGTGAATAGAACGAACTAGAACCATGAAAATGATATTAACAAATTTATCGCATAATATTTCATATGAAAAATGAACATATTTAACAATACTTATTTTTTTAATTTTTTGTTTGATAAATTTATTTGAAAATGTGCAATGTTTCGAAGAAGGTTTATGCTAGCGTTCTAAAGAATGTGTTAATCGTTTTGTAAAAGGAAATTACATAAACAATGATTATTTACCTAACTTTATTGAAAGTTTTGATTTTCTGATGATTTTGATTTCGAAAACTTGGGGGCTTCTGACGCATTACGTTTTAAACAATAGGTATTTCAGTATTCACTGATTTTTTTACAAAATTTCGTTCGAAACGCTCCATTCGTTCGGGAGATATCGTCTTCACAGTCCCCACACTCTCTCTCTTTCACACATACACCTCAAAATCACAATATTTTCATTTTACATTATACTATGTATATATGTAAAGTAATAATTACTGTACCACTCCAAACAAAACACGATTATGTTTGTATGCGATCATGTTGTTCGAAACGCTCCATTCTTTCGTAAGATATCGCTTCCATGGACTCTGGGACGGGCACACGTTCATATACACCACCTCCAAAACGTTCGATTGGTGTTCAGGGATACTTGAAACGTGACTTTGAACTGGAAACTTTTTCGTCGAAACTCCAAACTCGTATTTCCGACCCCTTCACAATATTTTCCCTATACATTATACTATGTATATAGGGAAGGCAATAATTAAACTTTTTCAAGCAAAAATAATTTGTCCTTAAATTTTTCCATATGTCCTTTATAAAATCAGTTTTGCCGTGAACTGCAGTCTAACGTAATCGTCTGCAGTATCGTTGTATATATAAAATTGACAGCAATATATGCACATTGTATATTTATATGAACTGCAGCCTGGAATATATTTAAGAAGTGCATCGGGATTCGCCCCCTCCCCTATAATATTGTCAGACAAATGCGGCCATGTGTCGATACATGCTTTTATTACCCAGACCGTTGCCTGCCCAAAGGCTGTAGAACAGTTACAAGGGGCGGCCGGGAAAGGCGATATTGTAAATCTACATATTTATATAATTTCAGACGAATATCCCTACACTTTTAAATGAGAATCCTGCTAAATGCCTCTTCATAGCACGCCACTGCCTGCAATTAACTTTTAAGACTTTTTTTCTTAAATCGCAGCAGATCAGAAATGGATGAATTAGATGTATATAAGCACATCGTAGTTTTGTAACTAACTTTTATGAAACCTGCGGTAAATTGATAATCGTATATGATCAAACATAAATAACATTGTAAATCAGTATCAATATCAGAAATGTCTAAATTGAGAATGAGATCAATTACAAAGTTTCAAATATTCCTGACTTCTATATTCAATGTCAAAAGTTATAAATTATAAATACATGAGTTTTTACTAAAGTACTAGTTCTTACTAAAATATACATGAGTATTTACATAGCAGAGAGTCGTATAAAATCGGGTAGGCAAGTAAAATCGGATGCGATTTGTTTAGGCTTCAGTAATCATTCAATCTGATGAAAGAGTACGGCAAAACCTATTGTATTAAAGGTTTAAAACATTTGAAACTCAACTGCAGCGACA
Source organism: Amaurobius ferox (assembly GCA_951213105.1). Taxonomy (NCBI): domain Eukaryota; kingdom Metazoa; phylum Arthropoda; class Arachnida; order Araneae; family Amaurobiidae; genus Amaurobius; species Amaurobius ferox. The sequence continues at coordinate 120,134,276 of OX578151.1, forward strand.
TATAGCCATTTTACTTCCCCAGCAATACATGGTAATGTATAGGGAAAGTATTGGAATCATGTCGAAAATCGCAACTGGAGTTTTCGAGGGATATACACGTTTTGGGACCTCTAGAACACGAAAACACTATTTTTAGCGTGGCGTCTGTGTGTGTGTGTGTATTTGTCTGTCTGTTCGTAGTAACTCAAAATCCAATGGACCGAATTTCAAAAAAATTGGTAGGGAAGTCACTTGTGTGTGACCCTGGTGGTGATTTGTTTTTGGTACTATTCGGAATAAAACAACCCGCCTTTTTTTACAAAATTGCCAGCAAAAATTGCCAGTATCCACTCTAGCTGAAAAATTAATTGATCAAATTTTAAAATATTTGTTAGATAAATCACTTGTTGGATACTCTGGTGCTAATTGGATTTTGATACGTTCCAAAAAAGGACAACCTGCTTTTTTTACTAAATGGTCTGAAAAATCGCCGAAATCAAAAATAAAAGACTACTTATGCTCAAATGTACATCAATGTAATACTTGTTTTATACTTGTGAGCAGAGAAACAAATAGTAAGTATAGTTGTGTTTTACGTACTTACTCAGTTATACATAGAATTAATTAGCTATACCGGTTAAACTACACTCACGGACAATGAAAGTTGCGCACCAAATAGAAAACATGGTACAACCGCGAAATGATGTAAATAGCTAGAGAGTGGACTGGTATGCAATTGATCCCAGTGTGGTGTGATCCAAATTACCGTTCGTTTGAGGATGGTATGCGGTAATACAACATTTCTGCACTCCTAAGTATTTGGATAAACACTGGAAAATCCAAGATTCAAAATTTGCTTCTTGTTCTGTCATCATAACCTCTGGCACTCCAAAGCTGTTGAGAAAAACCACAGCCACCGTCTCCGCAGTCTGGCCCGGAATCGGGACTACTTTCGACCAACGTGTGTATCTGTCGACGCACGTCATCAGATATGGGTTTCCTTCAGATGGTGGTAACGGCCCTATGATGTTCATATGTACTTGGCAGAATCCATTTGTTACAAGAGGGAACTCCTCAAACGATGATCTAGTAGGCTTAAATACTTTTGCCACAGACATACGCATTACAGCATTGACTGGTCAAGCAAAAACTGCGTAATCCTGCAGCAAAGGTGGCACCACAATACACTTGCGTTAAAACTTTTTCACTAAGGATTAACACTTAGAGTTCAAACATTTTCTTTGACCCATCTACGGCTCAGGATAGGTTATGGATATTGCTTAGATAGACGTTTGAGATACAATAATGAAGTAATTAGCGCCAGAAAGTGATGCCGGGACTCATCCGGCATCTAACTAGAAGAAATATTTTTCAATGTCGGGAATCTACCGATACAGAACTATAAAGGGTGAATGTTTCATAGTTTTTCTAATTAAAGGAAAAATGATTTTAACAAAAGCTAAGAGTATTAGTTCAGTCTGTATGTTCAGCACTCAACAGTGCTTTTTATGGCACAAAATATATTAACTTAAATTCAAGTTCTTTAACAACCCAATATCTACGAGAAATAATTAGTTCCGAATCACAAGTCATATCTTCGAATCCGAATCCCCTGAGATATTTATTTATTTGGCCCTTTTTGTCACCACTCTCAGAAGGTATTCGTGAAGGAGCAAATAATTATTCAGCAAATTCAATTTATTCCTTCGAATCTGGTAACACTAAAATCAGTGTTGATTCAGTAAATGACTCATTTATTTATGAAATGATATTTTCCTTTCAGTTTCTTGTTTTATTTTTCCTATGCTAGAATATGGAAAAAAAGTTCCTGGTTCTTGCATTTGTATGAGTAGTTCTTTGCCGAAGCATAGATGCTGAAAACAAGAGACGGCTGTGCTTTTATAAAAACGCGATAAAATATTAGAAGAAATATTAATCGGAAGACAATGCATTGTTTTCACAAAAATATTAGAAATACTTTGAATTATTTTATCGATAAGAAAAAATTAGACCTTTTTTCAGCATCTATTTTTCGCAAGAAAGCAGCCGGAAAAAATTCAAAAACTAAACATGCTAGGGGATTAGGGTTACTTTTCATAGGTTAACAGAATGAAGTGGTTGGAGGAAAGCATTCTTTTAATCAGTAATAAGCTGAAAGACTTGAGCAACTTTCACTGACGAAGGGGATCAAGCGTATCCCCAAAACAGCTGTATTCTGCACTATTTTGTCATTTGTGCTTATATACGTTGCTCAAGTTTTCTTTACATTTTGAACAATTTGTATTTTACTTATTGATATCGCAAGAAATGTTTATAACTGTTGGGAATGACACTCGATAAATCTGTAGGGAAAAGGGGTGGAATTTTGTAGATATCAAACGCGGGTGAACCCTATCACTCTATTTTATTTGGATGTTTTTGAATATCACTAATTTATTTGAATGATCTTTAACTTTGAAATGTGTGGTTAAATTCTTCGTGTTGCTCGGGATTTAAGAAGCAAACCTCTTATTAAAACTACGCCGAAACATTTAGCCAATTTTCGAAAGAACAACAACGCGTTTATGATAAATACGGCACTGCTTCACAAACAACAGATACAGTTTGTGACGTCAGTTGCAATTCCCATTGAAAAAAACCGCCAAGCCTCTAATGAAGCCTTTCCCCAGCGAAGTCGAAAATCTCAATTTATATGCTTAAAAATTCTTAAAAACTGTGCTTAAAAATTGTGCTTAAAAATTCACAGAAAATAGAAAAAAAAACAGAGTAATTTAAAAGAATTGTTAAAATACGAAGATATATACACCCATAGTTTTGCTAAAATATAGAATTTCACTAATTTTATATTTGTGAATACGACAAAGTAAAAATCAGATTACCTAAAACATGCGTATTTCTTAAAAATATATCGATAAGAATTGTCCTGCGGATTCAGTTCAAGAATAATTCGACGTTTACGATTATGTGAAGATGGACACTCTATGATAATCTTTTCGATTGCTAAGGAACCGGTTTGTGTGAAAATAGTGCTTCAATATAAAATAGCTATAGAACTAATTCTACCTACAGAACTAAATTGAAAAACGCGATGAAGTATGTTGTACAGAGAGTCCAAATGACTCAGTATACCGAATTTAACTGCTGTCCGAAGCTTAATTTCCGCTACAGATAACACACACACACAAATAAACAAAAACAAACATATTTTATATTAGATAAAGATTTAAACTCTTGAAAAAATTTTTGCATTCGGTTAAGCTGGAGTAAATAGTTCAAGAGTACCCTAAATAAACTGCAAATGCAGTCGAACTTTCCTTAATCGGAATTTAAAGGGACCGGAAGAATTTTCCGTCTTTAAAAGATTTCCGTTTCATGCAGGTGATTTTAGAAAAGCGAATTAGCTGGAAATGACGATAACCCATATGGAACTGCGTACCTACACAGCATACTTTAAGAATTCTGTAAAGTGTATTTAATGCGGTATCCTAGCGAATAAAAAAATGACTTTCACAACTAAACTTACAAATAACAGAAAACAGTTGAGAAACATTGATTTTAATATTCCATTCTACCGGAATTGAAATAGAATCTGAATCAGGAAATTAAAATAGTTATACTACACATCCATTATGTATACTTATAAGATGTATGGTTTTTGAGTTAAATGTTTGATATACAAGCGTTTAAAATAATATATGTATTTTACTTCATATAAATTTCGTTATTTTAAAACCGGTAACCACTTTCCAATGAATTTAAATAAACAGTTCGTAAGTACTATCTTATCTATGGTCAAATATAAATCCCAGTCAAGAGATATCATATATTAATGGTCTCAACAAACCTTATTGTCAGTTATTTACTTCCAGTGAAATCCATTTACTAATTTTTCAACTTTGAACATAAAGATGAATATCATTATACAATATTTTATAGAAATGTTATTGAGCAAAGGTCTAAAACATAGAAAGTATGAAAGCAATAATAATTTAAATCATCTAAACATGCTTTCTATTTCCTTTAGCAAAAGTTTCAATGTTTTTTAAAAACAACTGATCAAATATATTTTGTACTGAAATAAACATAGTTTGCAATGCAGGTGTTTGTAATAATCAAACATAGTTTATACGGTAATCAAACATAGTGTATGCGCTAAACAAACACATTTTATATCGTAATGTTTTTGCGATAATCAAACATAGGTTGTACGATGATCCAATATATAGTTTGTACAGTTAAATCTGGGGTTTGTCCGTGATTAAACGTATGTTATTCCTTGATTGAAGTATTCTATCATGCATATGCTTCGTAAAGTGCAGTTTCACCAAACAAATTTATATATATAGATCAATATTACAGTAATTTTATATCAGATTACAAAAATAAATATTAAATTTACCGGAATATCCTGTCAGAAATGTTATGAACGGCCTGAAGAAATAACTTCTTTGAAGAGGGAATCTTCGCCAAAACTACTTTGAATCCATGGATATCGTATTAACTATCGACTGGATCAATCAAACGCTTGGCTTGCCAAAATAAATATAGTCGGTCTACAAACAGTTGCACCATTCACCAGTTCATTTCTGAAAATAGGTAAACCGGTACCAAAAACATAATACACTTGCATTCACGCTCCTTATCAAAGTTTTTAAATATAAAGTTGGACAGTGAGCCTGGCAACGAATCAAAAAGATGCCAGCTTGACGTCATGAGATTTAGATTTCGTCATTCGTATTCTGACGGCCAAAAGTAAGATTTGAAAGGAGTTGCCAAAACACAGAAAGTTTTCGCATTATTACAGTTAAACATTCTTTGTTAATTTTGAAGTAGCAATAGCCAGGCGTAAACAACTTGCTAAGAGATTTTAAATTCTGCTATGCACATAGGATCATATGACGTCCAAACAGATTTAGGTGGGAAAGATGATAGTCGCAGTAAACAAGTTTGGTCTCTCAATCAGCAAAGGACAAAATGGCAGCAAAGGACAAAATTTGACATAATCATGAGTAAAAGGGTTTATTTATGCGTTTATGTCAAATATTGTTTTTGCCGCAATGATCACTAGATTTATTAGTTTCAATCATTGTTGTGAAAAATAGCCGTGATACAATTTGTTTGTTCATGACATCATTAGCTTCGCTTGGGAAGCAAGTTATCCTCCCCGGGGGGGATACATTGTCAAGTATGATAACAATCAAAATATTTTTCACGTCCTTTAATGTGAAGGGGTAACACGGTATAATTATTATCATTTGGACTCATAATACCGATATTTAAAATTTTTTCTTGTTGAATTAAAAAAAAAAAACTTTACTTAAAATGGATTTTGGTATGAGAAATTCGAGTTGGGCCACACTCCAGCTAATTAAATTTCTATTCGAGATAAGCATGCTCACATCAGGGAAAAATATATATTTCTGTATCAAAGACATTTTGTTGTTTCCCAGTAATATAACTAATACTTGACAACTACAAACTAGGCTATTAGTACTAGAAATTAATTACGTTGGAATACATTCTTTGCGTTCTGAAATTTATATCATATTTCCTGAATTTCTTTTTTACCTGCACTTTTAATTTTCTGCCCAAACATACTCTTTTTATGAAAAATTTCTTGCTCCTTTCCGATACATAGTTTTCGCATGCGTCTCAGAATCCTGACGATCTTCATGAAAGGTTGTTATATCGTGAAAAATTTGACAACAAATGGAAATTTCTTATCAAAATATTTGAAGTGAGATTTTCCATTCGAATTTCTTATACATCAATATTCTTGTTAGTTGATCATAATGATTATCAGAATTAAAATAAAAAAATTATCAAAGTTCATATTTTTAAATATTTTTTAAAAATTCTATAAAAGTTTATTTTTTCAAGAGTGAAACTTTTCTATGACACCAATGATTTGGATGCTTTTGTATTATCTGTTTAATATAAACCATTTTGGAACAATTAACTTCTATTGCATAGCTTAAATTATTAAGTATATACATTATACTACACCCATCATTTCCCAAATCATCATTATATTAGCCTGCAGGTAATATAGTTTCTTGCCCACATCAAATATTTTACATTCCATATGTAAATATACAGTATAGCAGTAGTGGTAAAAATTCGTTTGATGCATTTACATGTTTTGAGTATACCTGATTACTAAACCATTATTTTATTAATTATGTCTGTGAGTCAGTTTGGGGTTACGCATACAACAAATTGAGCTAAACGAATTCAATGTACACTCACTTCCAAAAGTTTAGTACGTAATGCAAATTTTCATTTCTCGACAGCGTATTTGAATTTGAGTGGCTGAAAATCGCTGCGGATATAGATGGCAGTATGCAAATATCGTATGTTACAGGCAATCACGATTGACTGTCCGGATATAGGCCAAATAGGTAGTCGTTGAAGACGCCAGAATTCTGAAGGGTTTGAGGAGGTGTATTTAAATGCTGATACGAAGTGTTTGTAAATTTTGTAGGATTATTGTTGATGATATTCGTGTTTTATGGCTGAAAGAAGACGAATGACAGATAGTGAGCGCTGGCGTGCTGTCGGACGCATTGAAGCAGGACAGTCAATCAAAGATGTCGATATTTTCTTTGGCGTTGATTATTCGGTAATTTCTCGATTATGGAAACAATTCCAAACAAGTCAAACAGTTATTCGGAGACCTGTGTCTGGTCGTCCAAGCGTTACCATCCTCTATGATGATCGGTATATTACTATAGTAGCCAAGCGGAATTGACTATTGATCATCTGTTACATCCATGGTTGCATCGGTACTTGATAAGACAATATCTGCCAGTATTGTGCGCCGAAGGCTCCACATGAAGGGACTATACGCCCGAGTGCCACGTTTTTGTGTTCCACTAACGGTCCAGATAGAGGGACAAGATTAATGTGGTGTCATCAACAAGTCAATCGAACTGTCTCAGATTGGTGCAACGTCCTGTTCACAGACGGGTCCAGATTTGCCCTGGAATCAGATGATAAGCGTATAAGGGTCTGGAGATAACGAGACACACACAATCAGGCAAGTACATCATCGAACATCGCGCATACAGGGATGGCAGCGCCATGGTGTGGGCTAGAATTTCAATGGGATATCGTACAGAGCTGCACATTTTTAAAGGATATTCTGTGATGCTGCGCGGTATCGGGATAAAATCCTAGACCCCATTGCGAGAGTCTACGTTGCAGCAGTTTGTCCTAATTTCCTCTTTCTGGACGATAATCCTGTCCAAGTTAACCTATGGAAAAATCTATGGAAACCTATTCCCCAAGTTAACCTATGGAAACTGGCTTTAACCCTTAGATTGTTCAGATTTTTGGATATTTTACGGCTTCTTTCTTGCCAAGAATAAATGCTGAAAGAAATGTCTGATTATTTTTCTTGAAATCGATAAAATAATTTAAAGTACTACTGATATTTTTGGAAAAAGAATGCATGGTCTTCTGAGGAATACTTAGAATACTTCTAATTCTTTTATTGAATTTTTATAAAAGCCCAAATCTCTCTTCTTTTATTTTCAGCATCAATGCTTTAGCAAAGAACTGCGGAGTAAAATGCAAGAGCCAGACATTTATTTTCCATAATCTATCATGGGAAAAATAAAACAAGCAACTGGAAAGGAAAATATCCCTTTATAAATAAATCAGTCATCTCTACTGAACGTGGCATTGGTTTTAGTGTTACCAGCTTCGAAGGAATAAATTGGATTTGCTGAATAATTAATTGCTCTATCGCGAATGCCTTCTGAATGTGGTGACAAAAATATTAGTTCCAGTCATATGTCGGGTGAGCCCTGGCATCGCTCTTTCGGGCTAATTACTTCATTGTTGTATCTCAAACGTCTAGCTAAGCATTATTCATAGCCTATCCTGAGCCATAGATGTTTAAAAGAAAATGTTTGAGCCCTAAGTGTTAATCCTTAGTGAAAAAGTTCTAACCAAGTGTTAATCCTTGGTGAATCAATCACTCGATCACGTCCAGAATATGATACTAAATTCATATCATTTAAACTATATTTAAAACCGAACCCAAAAATAGATGTTTCATGAAAAATGTAAATTTTTGAATCGGAAAGGGCATATTTAGAACCGGGAGAGGAAATCCTATCAGAGTTCCCCAACCGCCTCATGAATTTGTTGATGAATACATAACATACGTTATCTATGTTCTTTCCATAGTCCATTTTGATAAATAGGTTTTTAAAAAATTGAGTTTGAACGGAGCCGGAAGTGAAAATTCTTAGGGAACCACTTAATCTCCAACACAACAAATTGGATGAACTATTTATAGCCATTCTTTAGAAATAGATGTCTGAAGAAAAACCAAATTTTTTTAACCGGATATGGGAAAAATGTAAGGAGAAACCCTCAGTTATCCCCGATTTTCTTCGAAATTTCATACTGAATCCATATCAGTCATCATCTAACCTGTATCTGCAGCAGATCCTGAGAAACAGGTGCTTCAAGAAAAAAATGTAGTAAAAATAAAAACATGGCAAAAATGTTCGCAAATAAAATCTAAAAATAATCCAAAAACTTACGTGTCTCGCCATAGTGGGAGTTTCATATTTCCTGATAAAAACTGAAGTGTAGCTCAACTCGACATTCTCATACTAGCTTCCATAGTTTTCTTCAAAGTTTACAAGAAAAAATTTGAAAATACGATATCGTGGAACCAAATGATTACAACTATAGTGTGTTAATCTTCACTCTAAAGGCCTTGAATTTTTTTTCGATTGATACCATACTTGATAATGTACCCCCTCCCCAAGCAGCTAACTGGCCCTCCAAGAGGAATAATGACGCCACGAACTAAAAGATTGTATCGCGGCTATTTTTCACAACAAAGTTTGAAACTATTAATCCTCCTGATCATCAGCCACATATAAATCATGTTGTGTGTATGATTATGTCAAATTTTGTCCAATGCTACCATGTTAAAGAAATATAAAATTTTGAATAAATTTCCAAATTTTTGCTAGAAATTAAAAAAATCGATCTAGTTCTAGATTTTACGATAACAAAGACAGATATACTGTTTCGTGAAAATCCAATAACATTTGTAGCGATTATGTACACAAGAAATCAGACAGACGGACATCATTAAAAAATAATCAAAACGTGTTCATGACTTCTTAAAGCATATATTGGCATCAAAATCTTTCAATCAAAAATTTACGTGAAAGCAATACTTTCTTAAAACTAAGTATGATGAAGTAAAAATTCACAAGACAAAAATCTCCAGATATGTAAACGTACCTGTTTTATTTGTTTTGATTTTTCTATTTTTATAGGCCAATTCTATTTCTCCGTTTTGAACCAAATCTAATCAGTACAAACCAAGCTAACACGCTCCACTTAATTGTCAAATTTTATAAAAATTGACCGTACAGCTTGTGACCTAGAGCGGATACATACCTTGCATACACAATCCACTAAAAGAACTTTTTCGTGTTCAGTGGTACCCAAAACATATAAATTCAATTTAAATTCGAATTCCAATTGCAGCAGTCTTTCAATATACATATATTCTGCATTGGTTGGAAAGGGATAAACCTGTGAAAGATTTATTACAATTTGAGTAAAGTTGGGAAGAGTACAGTCCTAATTTAACTGCTTCAATAGGATTACCAAAAGAGTAGCAAAAAATGAGCGACGATGCAGTAAAATCTATTATCTTTATCAAATTGAATAAATTCTGATAGAAATATTCATGTGCTTGCATATTTACTAGGACGCAAATTCCATTCGGTTTGCAAATGGGAGCGAATCATCGAAATAATTTTTGTTGAGTTATCATATTAAATGAATGAGACAGTAATGGTTTTTCTATGTTTTTTTAATTATCAGTACTTGATAGATTTAATGTTTCATTCTTTAATGTAGGTTAGGAAAGACAGTAAAAGTAATCTTTATTCTATGAAGCCCTTTTCAATAAATTTCCAACATAGCTGAAAAGTGCTTATGACTTTGTTCATTCTGTCTGCCTGCCTGTCTGTCCATTCGCACGATAAATGCTGTAAAAATGACTTTATCAAAATGAAATTTTAGTACGTTGTTGAGATTGTCTATGGGACATATGAGAATTCAAGCGATTAATATCACCCAATTAGTTTTTGCTTGAACCCGGGTTGAGGAAGTAAAATACATTGAACCCTACGGCACCTAATTTTTCAAACATATTTTAAGCTGAGTTAAAATTTACAAATTGCTTCGAAAATTTTAGAAGATTTTTTTTCTTTGAGATTGCTTCGAAATCCATAAAATTATCCCATAGAATATAAAAAAAAATCAACAACGCATGTTCTGTAGTTTTTAAATAAAAATTAAAATAATAATTACACCCGTATTATATGCGGGCGCGGTAGCCCATTGGTTAGCGCGCTGGAGTTGCACTCGGTAGGCCCGGGTTCGATTCCAGCCACTGCCAAAACAGCCGCCGTGTTCACGCGGAGTACGATCACGTTAAACATGTGGGTCCGTAAGTCCTTCCGAGAGGTTGGTGGTAGGGGAAGGAGGGTACGGTCCCTGTGGATGCCTCCCCCACTGGGTTCCGGTCTAAATTGGGTGGCACTTCCCGGCCGTCCAATCAGTTACCTTACATCTTTCTGGTAGGTCGTTCGGTCTGGGTCTCAATAACAACAACAACTCATATTATATGCTACCGTCAACCTTTGGGTCGGTCGTGTGGTCTGGGTCTTCAACCCATATTATATGCCCCCAGGGGGCGGCGCCGCCAAAGATTGCGGTGTACTGATCTTAGGTCTGTACCTCTGGTCCTACGTCTGCTGAGGGAAAATCAATCGGGTTACCCTATTGACGATGAAGTGGCCGACAAACCATTGAGTTGGTAGGGCCCCGACCCTTCCAGGTGGTCGAGCCCACTGGACTATTCATGACCTGAGCCAAGGACTGACCGGTGGCTGGTGTCGAGCTTGGCGGACGTTCTCTACCCGGTGAACCTACCCGGTGAATGGTTACGCCAAGTCAGCATCCTGGCTGTGGCTCCGTTGGAATGGAGATTGACCCCCGGGGCTGGCCGCTAATAGGCAAAAACCTCCACGGTTGCCTGGCCAGTTATCCTGAATTCACCCGTATTATATGAAGAGATCACTTGACCCATTTCAAAATGAAACATGGCATCATCTTTATTTCCCAGTGTAAAAATTGTGATTATTAAAGTTCTTTTAAATTTATATTTAGTGTTGCATCCGTCCTAAAACCGCTTTATTTTTGCGTACTTTCGGTGCATCTATATTCTATGCCAATGCAATTTCAATATTTTTGAATATAAATGATCATCAAATATGAATATTTCTACAACGAAGTCTGATTTTAATGTATGCAGAATGTAAACACGTGATTATAAAATGAGTTGTATAAGAATTGTTGATTGCTTTTCACGCAAAATTATTTAGCTCTAGAGTCTGGAATAAAAGTGATATGAATGAAATTGCTTTTACGTAGAGAGCCAGATAATTTACGTTTCGATGACGTCATTTGAATAAAGTTTATTTTATTCGATGAAGTTTTATGTTTCAAATATAATAAATCATTGCAGTACTGCGAAAATTTTAAATATATCAGGGCTGAATGTATCGCATTTTAGAGATGTTTGAATAAAATTGTATTTCAGTTGCAAAATGTTTCATAATCAATACTTTGCGCATGATTGATGTTTCTCGTTTAAAGTTGTTTGTTGAATAGTCTATCAATGAAAACCAGGTCAATAAGAAGTACATAAAAAAAACTGTTTTTCGGCAATTATTATTTCTTCAACCAATGTCCGATTTAGAAATGTTTTGTATAAACCGATTCATCAACCACAAATCCGAGATTAAATTTTGATCAATATATGATTCACAGTTCTAAAGTGATGCTTTTACACACACGTTGACATTTAAGTCACTCAAGTCGTGAACTAAGCTCCAATATGAGCTGTTTAAACAAATTAAAGACAATAAGAGGAGTTTAGGGTCTTCTTAGAGGACTCTAAGAGGAGTATCTAAGAGGAGGTCCTCTTAGAGGACCCTAAGAGGAGTATAGTTCTTCCACTTCTTAGAGATATTATTACTGTGATACAGTTGCGTAAAAGGTATTTCCATATTTCAGACATGGCTCTTCGACAAGGCGGAAATCAGTCGCAGACTCGACGACTCCTAATATTAATAATAATAATAATAAGTAAATAAATTTATTTACGAACAATAAATGAAGAATGACAACATGAGAAATACATAATTACCTTTCTGGTAGGTCGGACGGTCTGGGTCGAAGAAGAAGAAGCATGAGAAATACAACTATGGACTCAAGTGAGCCCGTGGGCATCATGAAATAACCAATGAAAGCCAATATAGACCACGCCCAGATGACTGGAGCAAATTGGCACACAGAAACGGTAGAGGGTCATCAAGTGAAGGTCTCGAAATTTTATCTGTGGGCTAAGCACATCAAAATATTTGCCCAAGAATCACTATGATTTTCATTTGTGAACTAAGCACGTCAAACTGTGGTATTAAGACACGCTGCAAATTTTCCACTGACTGAGCACGTGAAACGTGGTCATATAATTATCAGAAAATCTGTTTCCGTTTATGAAAATAGTGTGCATTCACTTTTCGCTACAATGGCGTCGCCGATAAAATACGTAAAAAATGTGTTTTTCATGAAGGAGGTCGAAAGATGATATACTGTGCTGCAATGAGTAAAAACGTAAACTTTGGTGTCATGTTATGCGGAATTTTGTAACATGACGAGAAGTCAGCCGCATATTGCAACTGTAGAACAACAGATTTAGACAAGTTAGAGAAACTATAATGTTTTACGAATTAGTAAATTGTGTAGATAACTATTGATTAGAAGTAAACTATGCTAAAATTTAATATGAAGTGAAATAATTAATAAAGTCGTGTTTGAGCAAAATTAATATCTGTTTATTGGATAATTAAAATTAATGTTAGGTTTATGAATCAAACTGCTTTTCAGAAACACCGAGCAATACAATTAATAAAAATGTGTTGATTTTCTGCGTGATTAAGTTAACTAGATCTCTACATTGGGCTATGTTTTCAACTGTACCGACATTTGGTTATCCGCAGGATAAGTTGTGTGTTGACAACATCGTGTTACTTTGCTTTGACAGCGAATCAGCCATTCCTTATCTCGTTTTTCATAACACTGTTCATTCCCACCTTTTTTGTTTTCCTCTGAAATAACGTGACATGCGATTAATCAGGTTGATTCAGTTTTATTTCTTATCAGCGAACGAGGCCATTTTTTTTTCAAGATGTGCTTTTTTTGCTTTTGGTAGAAAATTAGTTCTTAATTTTTTTTTCAAGGAAAGTAAAAATATGATGCTTGGATTAACTTACACACTCCTATTTGCGTTTTTTATTTTACCTTTTTATAGTCATTTATTTTTCATATGAAAAAATTCAGATTATTTGCTTTTTACACAAAATAGCATAATTCAATAAGAAATTTATGAAGGAGCCTTCATATAGTGGCAAATTATGTGTACACTTCAATTTTGATGCAGAAATTATGCATTTTATTTCTCCTTTCAATACGTATTTGGTACAATCATACAACATTTTTGACATCACAGAACAGGAAATGGGGATGCTTAGTGAACACACCCAGAGTAAGAGCCCCTCTGAAATTCGATACTGATTCTATAGTTACCATGTAAGCTGTATCTATACTCAATCCTGAGAAATATATACATCAAGAACAATTTTTAAACCGAAAGAAAGAAAAAAAGACGGAAGTGGAAATTTTTAATGACCCCCTACCTTTTCTGAAATTTAACACTGAATTCATATTAGTCAAAATATAACATCTATCTATAGCCAATCTTGAATTAACAGGAATGTGGCCCAAATCGACTTTTTCCTACAAGAATCCAGTTTTCAATGGCCTGTGAATTTGCTTAATTTTACAAGAAAAATTTCGAAAAGTATGTATCATTGTTCCAATTATAGCATGTTACCCTTTCTTTAAAGGTGCTTTAACAATCTCTCGAAAGAGCCCAAGTTTGACAATGTACCCCGAGGCGAGTTAATTACGTAACAAATACAAAAAGTGTATCGCGGCATTTTGCACTATTTTTCACTATAATGATTGAAACCATTAAGTGTCTTGATCATGATCCTGATCATGGATAAATAACCCTTTACGCATGATCATGTCAAATTTTGCCTTATGCTGCCATGTTAAGAAAACATAGAATTTTGTTCTCTCGAATTTGAAAAAAAAAATATTTCTAATTATTTCTAATTATCGTCAGCTATATCTATACCAGATTCCGATAAACTGTAAGTTTTTACAGAAAATGTAAATGTTTGAATCAGAAGTGGAATCCTTTTACCTCGTCCGCAATTTGTTATTGAATCCACATAGAATAATGATACAACTATCAATTCATTTTACGCTGTGCTTACAAGGATTTAACTTTTATCTTTTTGCAGCAATTTGAGCAATTTTTTTTCAAAAAATTATTAAAATAGATGTATTGACTGATAGTCATTAAAAGATAACCAGGAGTTTTGTATATTACGAATACACATTAAAAAATCCAATATATCTGTCCGTCAGACTGTATCTCTTACAATCTAATTTGGCGATAAATGTGAATCAGTATCGCAAAGTTGGCGAATTTTAGGACATGTTGCAAAGTTGGTGATATTTAAATATATTTTTAAATTAAATTTAATTCCTTTAATAATTCATGTTGCTTTGTTGGAATTACTAATTTAATATTCTTGAATCAAAATATAATGAGTTTCATTGATAATGTGACATATACGTTTCATTTGGTGGTCATACAAAATTCATATTTATTAGGGGAATATAGAGGGTCATAAAGAAATTAAATTTTGTTTTTGATGTCATATAGTAATTATATATTACGATTAGCATTACTTATGGGCCTTAAAAAAATGCCGGTTATATTTTTCATTATTCTATGTTCTATTTACATCATGTAAGCTCTTTCTATAGCCACTCTTGAGAAATCATTTTTTGAAAGGAAAATTTTTAACCGAAAGTGGTAAAGAAACTACATGAGAAAATCTTATTGAATCATACTGCCTCCACCAGAATTAGATATTAAATCCATCCGAGTTATCACCTAAGCTCGATCTATAGCCACCCTTAAGAAATAGAAGTTTCAAGTAAAATTAAAGTTTTGAACCAGTAATGAAAAAAGTACCTGGAGTAGAAATTCTAAAGATCCCCTCCCCCCTTCCGCAAGGAATTTGATTCTGAAATGAATTCATTCATCATCTGAGTCTTATCTATGGCAGATCGTGTTTAAATTAAATCAATCAATTTAATCATATGTTTAAATTAAAACAATTTCGTAAATATTATAGTATAGCAACATTTTCGCCGTCAATGAACATTTATTGAAAATTACAGAGTGCATTTAAAAAATAATTTCTTTCTTCATTTTATGTTCCCAAAGTAACCTATATACAATGTATATGGAAAATGTTGTGACACGATCAAAATTTCGACGTCGTTTTTTGACGTATTATTACGTTTCGAACATCCCTGAATATAACGTAGACTGTCGATTTCATCTCGCATTGTCCAGCTTTTGTTTCTCGTTTTATCTCTCCTTGTGCGACTTTAATTAAAACCATCATATTTTTACATATACTTCCATCGTTTTCCTAGTCAAATCCATACACTCTTCGCACATTTATAGAAGTCGCACTTCTGGCCCCAATTATTGCTACGTATCCAAATCGTGGGTGTAGTCCCAGGACACAAAAATGAGTCCAAATTTCTGGATAACTAACGCTTTTATTTAAAGCACCAATGAGCTCAAACAGGAACATTATACTGCTAATATCACTAATATATCTTACAAGATCAAAGAAAAACTTTCAGGTATAATAAAACTGCAATAATTGCTCATCTATTTCAGAAAATATTAGATTATACTCAATTGTTCTATTAGATTATTAGCTGTAAGACACTGACGTATTCACAATTCACTTTTATTCGTACCGCGTCAACTCATTCTAATTGATCGAAGAACTAGCTTAATCAGCTGGAGCAATGAACGTATATCATGCAATTCTGAACCAAACTAAAATTTGAGAGGTTTCAAAAAATTGCAAATTTGGCAATCTTTTGCCAAACTTGTAATCAAACTTGTAACCAAAGTTCATCTCAAACTTGTTACCAAGTTCAAATAAACAAGGCCTTCACATAATAACAATGGTTGCCAGTATAGTTTTTCCTCTGTGACAGGCAATATGCTGTGAAGGTATTTTAGGAATTCTTAACAGTAAATTGTAATATATGTCTTACGCTGTTTTACTAACCAAGTGTTTTCATTTTCAGTTTATGCAGAAATCAGTACTAATGATTTATTTTATAATTCATTTAACATTTAGTTTTACGAGAAATATTTTTTAATTATACGTCACATAAGAGTACGCTCATAAGTTCTTATTCATCTCTTGAACTTTCGATTGATGTGTTCTAGAACTGCAAAAGTAGCGTCTGCTAATTGGACAGCGATTATCGATTGAGCAAGTTTGCAGCGCCTCTAACGGCGAGTTGAAGATGTTAATATTCTTATCTCAAAAACGAAGAAAAATAGGCACAAATTTTCAATTGCGAAACAGTAGAAAGCTCTCTATATAATAAGGAAAAGCATGACGTGTACATATAACATATACAGAAACTATAAAACATAATGTAAACGAAAAAGTATGTTTATTGTACAGAACCATTTATTTGCCTTTTTTATACAGCATTTATTACTTTCCTTATATACATAATGTATAAGGAAAGTATTGTGACGGGGTTGAAAATTCGAATTCGAGTTTTCGACGGGAGAGCACGTTTCAAGCATCCCTGATCACGAATTAAACATTTTTGAAGTGATGTCTGTGTGTGTGTGTGTGTGTGTGTGTGTGTGTGTGTGTGTGTGTGTGTATGTGTGTGTGTGTGTCAGTGAGTCTGTGGAGACGATAACTGACGAACGAATGGACCGATTCGAACGACATTTGGTACAAAAATCACAATCCGTAAACACTGGAAGCCTATTGTTTTTATACGCAATCGAATGTTCAGAACCCCCCTAAATTTTCGAATGAAATTTTGAAAAAATCGTCAAAAAATTAAAACCACTAATAAAGTTACGCAAATAGACATTTCTTATGTAATTTTTCATTAGAAAACGATTGACATAAATTTTAGAACGCTAACGTGAACCGTTCTCGAGATATTGTACATTTTTTTAAAAAATTATCAAAAAGTCATATAAAATAAAAAGAAAAATATTTCCTATTGAGAAACATGTTTACTTTTCATATGTAATACCATGCGATAAATTGAGTGACATCCTTCTCGTGGATCTAGCTAGTTCCATTCTTGAAAAAAGATACTTTGAATAATACTTTTGTATTTGAAAGCCAAAAGTCATTTATCTGCTTTAAGAAAAACTTATTTCTTAGTGCATAACGCTTGGCGAGATTTTGGCGACGAATTTGGCGGAATGTGCCAACTTGGCGACTTTTTTGAAATGTTGCCAAATTAACGAAAATCTCGCCAAATGGATAAAAATGACGCTAAATCAATGAAAATGACGACTAATTGTCGAAAATTCAATATCTTGGAAAGAATATTAGTATCTACTACAAGAAAATCCTATCACTTTCCTTATATACATAATGTATAAGGAAAGTATTGTGACGGGGTCGAAAATTCGAATTCGAGTTTTCGACGGGAGAGCACGTTTCAAGCATCCCTGATCACGAATCAAACATTTTTGAAGTGATGTCTGTGTGTGTGTGTGTGTGTGTGTGTGTGTGTGTGTGTGTGTGTGAAAGTATGTGTGTATGTGTGTGTGTGTGTCAATGAGTCTGTGGAGACGATAACTGACGAACGAATGGACCGATTCGAACCAAATTTGGTACAAAAATCACAATCTGTAAACACTGGAAGCCTATTGTTTTTATACGCAATCGAATGTTCAGAACAACCCTAAATTTTCGAATGAAATTTTGAAAAAATCGTCAAAAAATCAAAACCAATAATAAAGTTACGTAAATAGACATTTCTTATGTAATTTTTCATTAGAAAACGATTAACATAAATTTTAGAACGCTAACATGAACCGTTCTCGAGATATTGCACATTTTTCAAAAAAATTATCAAAAAGTCATATAAAATAGAAAAAAAAAATTTCCTATTGAGAAACATGTTCACTTTTCATATATAATATCATGCGATAATTTGGGTGACATCATTCTCGTGGATCTAGCTCGTTCCATTCATGAAAAAAGATACTTTGAGTAATACTTTTGCATTTGAACGCCAATTTATCTGCTGTAAGAATAACTTATTTCTTCGTCCATAACGCTTGGCGAGATTTTGGCGACGAAATTGGCGAAATGTCGCCAACTTGGCGACTTTTTGAAATGTTGCCTAATTAACGAAAATCTCGCTAAATGGATAAAAATGACGCTAAATCAATGAAAATGACGACTCATTGTGGAAAATTCAATATCTTGGAAAGGATATTAGTATCTACTAGAAGAAAAACCTATTTATTTTACTGTGAAAGTAGTAAATTCATTTCATTATATAAGGAAAGTCATGTGTTGCCCACATCAGATTTTTTTTATTGCAAACACGATAATTCTAAATAAACTGCAATTAGCTTATTACATGAATTAATATTTTTCCATGATGCATATTCTCGCCATTTCTTTCAGAAGTACTTCAGTATAACAAATCATTTGAATAATTATCAATTTTCTTCGAGCTCATTATTTATCATCTGTGTACATATTATGTGCAAACTTCACGTCTTTCCATACTAAGTAGAGTATACTATACAACAGTAGTCAACTATACAACTATACAACTATACAACAGTAATATAGTATACAACTATATAACAGTAGTATACTATACAACTATATAACAGTCGTATAATATACAATTTTGTAATTGAAAACCTTAGCTTATCTCATTCCAATTTGGAGATGGGAATTATAACTTCCTCAATTCGCTGCAAACTTTCTCAATCTACAGCGGATAGTCGCTTTCCTGCTAGTAAACTCTGCCTTTCCAGCTGTAAAACCCGTTAATCGAAAGTTGAAGATATGCATAAGGACTTATAAGGAAAGCTGTATAATAAACTCAAGTTTTAAAAAATCATGTTTCTTATTTTTCAAATTTTAATATTATCGCGGAGCACTAAGGTTCCGTTGAACCCATTTTGATAAAATTGACATAATACACATACATGTAAAACTCTTATCAGAACATTGTCACGTCTTTTAAAATCTGTAATAGCATCAGAAACGCATTTTGCACGTATAACTTCCATTATTCAGAAAATACAAATGCTTGAAAAATAATTCCATTGCGAACATTTATCCAGCACACATTATTCTCCTTTCTGAAAAATGTTCTTTCATATCACGTATTGGACGCCATAACGTTGTCTGAATACCAAAAGCGAGGATAAAACAGAAACACGTCTAAAACTTTGTCAATATAAACAAGAATAGAATGATTGTCAGTTTGAAAGAAGAGTATGGACAGTGTAGACAAGATAAAAGTACTTATACAACATTCTTAATATAGACAGAGATTTTTGATGTGAAACATCTCAGTAGACGAAGGGTTCGGAAAATCTTAAAAGAAATGTGACTCATATGAAACGAAAATATATGTAATGGAAGTGACATCATATTATTACGAATAGAAAATAGAAAACCGTTGTTATAATTTAAAGCTTTCGGTCGTTTGAACTTGATGACGAATCGGTCGAAATACTGCGAAATTGGCGACTTTTTGGGACTTCTAGAAACTTCTCGTACTAGAAACTTCTCGAAAGATACCATTATAACAGAGAAATAAACCATCAGAACAGAGAACCATTAGAAACCATAAAAAATAGATAACAGAAATTCATGGTTATAATTTAAAGCTTCGGGTCGTTTTACCTTAATAAGATATCGCCAAATTGGCCACTTCTTGGGGAGTTATATAGACTTCTCGAATATTGTAGATTGGCTGCGAACTTCATGAGTTACGTGATTTTTCCAGAAATCACTACAGAGAGTATGGTATATAAGCTCGCCATCGTTTGGATGAGTTGTTGACATGATATGAGTAAAAGGTATCTGCCAAACTCAATACAGAAATCAATGCATAATTTTCTTCCAATTATATATACCGTTGATTGTTGTTGAAACCCAGACCATCCGACCTACCAGAAAGGTGTAAGGTAACTGTTTGAACGGTCGGGAAGTGCCACCCAATTTAGACCGGAACCCAGTGGGGGAGGCATCCACAGGGACCGTACCCTCCTTCCCCTACCACCAACCTCTCGGAAGGACTTTCGGACCCACATGTTTAACGTGATCGTACTCCGCATGAACACGGCGGCAGTTTTGGCAGTGGCTGGAATCGAACCCGGGCCTACCGAGTGCAACTCCAGCGCGCTAACCAATGGGCTACCGCGCCCAATTATATATACCGTTGAAACCCAGACCGTCCGACCTACCAGAAAGGTGTAAGGTAACTGTTTGGACGGTCGGGAAGTGCCACCCAATTTAGACCGGAACCCAGTGGGGGAGGCATCCACAGGGACCGTACCCTCCTTCCCCTACCACCAACCTCTCGGAAGGACTTTCGGACCCACATGTTTAACGTGATCGTACTCCGCATGAACACGGCGGCAGTTTTTTGGCAGTGGCTGGAATCGAACCCGGGCCTACCGAGTGCAACTCCAGCGCGCTAACCAATGGGCTACCGCGCCCGCCAATTATATATACCGTGTAATATGTTGTGTAATTCTTATTATATATACGATTTAAGTTCAATTACAAATCAATGCAACTAGAAAAGTGTAAAAAAAAATAAATTTTATATCTGCGACATCTGGCTTCAACATCTGTGCTGTACGTCAGTATGCACTTATCGCTTGTGCCGACAGGAAGATGCTGAAAGTGCTATCTAGAAACAGAATGCCAGTAATTTGTGGTTCTTCGAAAGCTCTGCAAAGATACATAATTGAAACGTTTTTGCAGTTGTATATTACAAACCGATAGTCATACAAAACCACAGCGACTCTAATGGGACTCGAGTTTCAACAACCAAATAAAATTGAGAAACCTAAACTTATGAAAAAAATATAAAAATTTAAATATTCGTTAAATTACAGAACTAAAGATATGAGTAATTATATCAATAACAATTAGTAACAATACCGCATCCTTCGGGATATGTATGTCTCTTGTCCTAAAAAACCGGTTGATACAACTATCGGTATCAACCGGTAGTTGGTATCAACCAGCGGTATCGGTATCAACCAGAGTAATTCATTTTACGCTGTGTTTTAACAAGGATTTAACTTTTATCTTTTTTACAGCAATTTGAGCAAATTCTTTTTTTAAGAATATTAAAATAGATGTAGCGACTGATAGTCATTCAAAGATAACCAGGAGTTTTGTATAGTATGAATACACATAAGAAAATCCTATATATCTGTCCGTTAGACTATATCTCTTACAGTCTAATTTGGCGACAAATGTGAATCAGTATCGCGAAGTTAGCGACTTTTAGGACATGTTGCAAAGTTGGTGATAATTAAATATATTTTTAAATTAAATTTAATTCCTTTAATAATTCCTGTTGCTTTGTCAGAATTACTAATTTAATATTCTTGATTCAAAATATAGTGAGTTTCATCGATAATGTGACATATACGTTTCATTTGGGGTCATACAAAATTCATATTTATTAGCGGAATATAGAGGTCATAAAGAAATTAAACTTTGTTATGGATGTCATATAATAATTATATATTGTGATTTACAGTACTTCTGGGCAATAAAAAAATGCCGGTTCTATTTTTACAAATTGTACCAAATTCTATTCAGCACCAAGGTAACCCCTACTAAATTAGATAAAATTTCGTCAGATACTGATTGAGCTAGGGTGGATACATGCCATGCATAGTGGCACTGACAAACACACCTAATGACACACCGACTGATACACAGACAAATATGCACGCACAGAGAAACCACTCTAAAAGAGTGAATTCGCGTTCTAGACTGTCCCAGAACTTGCAAATTCATCGAAACTTCAAATTCTAACTTTCGATCACACTTCAATGTATTGCCTATAGCTATACATTACGATGAAAGTACAGGATAACTCTAATTGTAGGCAGCCTATAAATTTCTCTACAAACATATTTTCATTTTTCCTTTACTTCTGTGAGAATACATTAAATTGTGTTTAATTCCGCAAAATAATATTTATACATTTCTACTTTTCCTCCAATATATTGTAATACAATATATGGCAATGTTGTAATACAATATATGGCAATGTAGAGAAAAATATTACAATCGTGTCGCAAATCCGAACTCCAGTATTCAGTGGATCTACATGTTCGAGTCCAGTAGGTTTAGAGCACGAAAAAGCCTTCTTCAGCTTAACATCTGTGTGTGTGCGAGTGTCTGCTTGAGAGTCTGCGCAATGTATGTATTCACTCTAACTAAAAAACTACTCGACGAAATTTCGAAATTTCACAATATGTATGAGGTAAGTTACTTACAGGTTACCCTGGTTCTGATTAGATTTTGGTAGTATTCAAAAAATCATAACATGCCATTTTCTGCGAAATGGCCTCAAAAATCGTCAAAATCGGCAGGATAACCTACAAGTCACTTAACTATCATTTCTTTTTTTAATTTCTCCAAATAGGTTTTGAGCTAGAGTGAATACATACATTGCATACCCACCCACACATGTAGACATCATGTTAAAAATGATGGATTCGTGTTCTAGAGTGCTCGAAAAGTGGAGTACCGTCGAAAACTTGATTTCGATTTTCAATTTTTTTCCTATGATTTCCTTATACATTACCATGCACGAATGTATTGTGGGTACCATGTATTGTAGGAAAAAATATATAATACATTACCTTGCATTGTATATTTTTTCTTTAAAAAGACTGAGGTTTGTCTAACCCAAGCAACTGTGATGAATGCGGTTAAATAAAGTTGATACTCTTTTACTTTCCCTACAATGCATTTTAATGTACGGGGAAAATATTGGAAGCGTGTAAGAAAATCGAAACTTGAGATCTCGACGGATATGCACATTTCTAAAACACGAAAAACATATTTTTAAAGCAACGTGTGTGTATGTGTGTCCATATGTCTGTATATTTGTGTTATGTGTATTTGTATGTTTGTGTTTGTATTTAGGTATTTGTGTAATTCATTCAAATTCAAAAACTAGTCGATGAATGTAGCAAAATTTGATAGGTACATATGTTCTGAGTCTTCCTGGTCTTTCTTAGATTTTGGTATCATTTGGAGAAATAGAATTTTTTTTTTTAGATATACCCTGAAAATCGTCAAAATATGAAATACAAAAACTAAAGCAATATTATTTAAATGTTCGTTTTACACGTCATTTTTTACTACAAATAGAATAAAATCAGCAATATCACTTCAAGATTAACTGTACTCGAGATATTTCAGTATTTTGGCACTTTTACAACGCTGCTATTTACCAAGTCAGTTGCCAAGTGAAAACGAAAATTGAATTAAGGCTGTCAATTGCCAAGTGAAAACGAAAATTGAATTAAGACAGTCAATTGGCAAGTGAAAACGAAAATTGAATTAAGACTGTCAATTGCCAAGTGAAAACGAAAATTGAATTGAAACTGGTCAATTGCCAAGTTAAAACGAAAATTGAATTAAGACTGTCAATTGCCAAGTGAAAACGAAAATTGAACTAAGCCTGTCAATTCGAAGAAATTTAACACGTATTCACATAATTTTGTTCAAATGAACTAATTGCATTATGAAAGACAGAGAAAATGAATATGAGTCTGTATGGGAAATTCATGTGCTGTCCACATCAGATATTTCGTTATGAAACAATCATTTCAGTTTTCACAATTTTAAATATATGTATTTTCAAAATAAAATTCCACACACAGAATCTCCTCAAGCCGTTATCATCAGAAAAACCAAACAAACTTAAAAATAACTGTTTGAAAAATTCATACTGGAAATTTTTCACGCAAGCTTGAACACGACTTTCAACAAAAGTGGCATAAACATTTGCATGACAACATAATCAAATTATTTTACTTTAGCGGCAGCTACAATGGTGATTATTCATCTTCAATACTTTAGAGTTTTGAATTCTTCCGTAAACTAGAAAATAGTTCCAATTTTATCTACCGCCTCCTCTTGCGTTTGGGGACTCGTAGAAGTAAAATGAAAAATTCAGATGTGGACAGCACATGGTTTTCTTTCACTACAGACTCATATTTAGATTTATAATGTTTTCCGCTAAAAAACTTTATCCTTTGTTCTCATTTTGATAAAAGTAGATATAAAAAATATGAAATATGCATATAGAGTTAAGAATAAGTCTAAGCTAAAAATCTGAAATATTTTAACTTCATTTAAACTGCCGCCGTCGCGAACCAAATCCATTTAAAATGGAGAGATTTTCTGTCAAATCTAGCGCCAGACATATGACATCAAATGGATTGCAGTCTTGCATGAAGATTTAATAGACATTACTATGTGTTGCCTCTTATTTTGGTAATAATGAGATAAAAATTTCTATTTTTCATACAATTTTAAATTAAAAATATTTTTACACTACTTTTGTATGAAAATTTTACTTCCTGTCATTTATATTCAAAATTCAATCTTTCATTGTTAAAAACACTGTTGCTATCCCAAAAGAAGTAATATTTAAATGATTTAACTTTATAACGCTGTCGCCATTTAAGAAAGTAAAATTTAAATTTTTGATTTCAGCAATAAAAAATGTAATAATTCAGAGTTTCATTACTTCCTTTGAAATGGAAACAGCGTTTTCACCAATGAATCGTAATTGGTCATGACAACTATGCTTGCGAAACGCTCAGCTTGTTTGTAAGGCAGGGCATAACGAAATGGCTTCGGTGACTAATGAGCGGCAACAAACAGGGGGCGGAGACCACGAACACCGGGAGTTGACGAGCAGTAGCGATCAGGAGCCGGAAGGGCAGTCGTGTTCGCCGGTCGGCATGAACGAACTCATGAAGAGAGATCTAGGGGTTAGTGAGCGTCAGCGATCAAAGAACGACTCCAACGGACGTATCATGCCTGCGTAGCAAGTAGCAAGAAAAATCTAGCGAAGTGATCATCGAATGTCAGTGAGCGGGAGGGCAAGTGTCCCGACTCGTGAAGTGAGTTCCGGGGGTTGGTGAGCGCCGGAGAACAGGGTGCAGAGCCCTCCAGTATTTTAAAAGAACACAGCTCTTATATATGTTTTATGCCTTTCATATAACTTCATGTGTTACAAATATCCTTGCATTTTAAAATAAATTTGCAAATAAAAACACATTTCATGTTCAGATTTCAATTTATTGGTGTTTCATATTATTAAACGAAAAAAATATATAAACTATCGATTTAAAGATAATTTTCATTTATAAATTCACTAACTCGTTGCAATTTACAGACAATCAGGGAGTGGCATAAACTTTACAATGCTTATTAACTTCATGCTATCAGTTCCCCTTTAAAATGTTCATATCAGAACAATTAATCATTTTTATACTGTTTGCAAACTTATTTCGTACAGAGTCATACGAATTTTGCGAAATATCGGCTGGCACATTCAGAAACGGAAGTGGAAATCCCAAATCTCCTCTAAAATTCGTCCCTGAATCCTTATCAGCCATCATCTAAGCTATATCTACAGCAAACCATGATAAATAGATGTTTCAATGACAATTTTTGAACCAAAAGAGAAAAAAAACGGAATTGGAAATCATTAATGAAATACTGATTCCCACCTGTAATTTGTTGTTGAAACCATATCAACCATCATCTAAACTTTATCTGTAGCCTGTTATGAGCAGGTCTGGGGAAGATACTTTCTAAAAGCATCCACAATGCTCGATACAAGAAGTAATATTTAAATGTTTTAACTTTAAAACGTATAATAAGACAAGATAATTTGTGAAACTGTATCTAGATACAATGAACTAGATACATTTAGACAACTACACTACGTGAGTGTGAAATTGAGACACCAAGAAGGTATGCAAGCTGGTATGAAAATATGCTAATTGCAGGGTAGACGCAGCTCATCCAGTTATGTAAATGGTGCGAAAGACGCAAGTGTTCTGCACACGTTGAGTGAGATATATGGGAAGGAACCTGCAGAATTAGCAATAGTCGCGCCTCTCTGTTTGCCGGGGAAATAATTTTGCATTATTTTTGTCTCAGAGGAAACATGTGGTTGAAGATAATGCC
Source organism: Amaurobius ferox (assembly GCA_951213105.1). Taxonomy (NCBI): domain Eukaryota; kingdom Metazoa; phylum Arthropoda; class Arachnida; order Araneae; family Amaurobiidae; genus Amaurobius; species Amaurobius ferox. Next base: position 120,160,606 of record OX578151.1, read on the forward strand.
AGGCCGCCGCCAACCGAGGCACTTCCAGCAGATAGAGATTTCACGTGGCGTATAGTGATCGGACTCAGAAGGGCAGGTTGGTCCATACGTCAAATCTCAGCAGACAGCCACGTACGCGCGTTTACGATGTACCGGTTGTGACGAAGATGATTGGAACAAGGGAATGTGGCATATTGGAGGGGTACCGGTACGGCCAGAGCGACGTCAGCACTCGCGCACCGACCGGCAAGCGTGGACGCCCCCGCAGGCCACTTCCGTCGCCCATTTGTGGCATGTTCAGGACATTTTTGATGCTCCCATATCAACCAGGACCATTATCCGCCGATTGGTCGCCAGCGATCTGCACTCATGGCGCCCGTTAAAAAGACTGCCATTGACCCAACATCACAGACGCCTCCGTTTGCAATGGTGTCGGGATATAGCCACGTGGACGGCGGAATGGCACAGGGTCGTGTTCTCAGTCGAGTCACGCTTCTGTTTTAGCAATGACAGTCGCCGTGTAAGAGTATGGCGCTGAAGTGGTGGCATGTCCAATACGGCCGCATCTGTGTAACGCCCAACCGCGTGACAACGCGGCATCACGGTTTGGGACGCCATCGTCTACGATAGGAGGTCACCTCTGGTGCGTATTGAGGGCATTATGACGGCCCAACGATACTTGGGTGACGTGCTATGGCCGGTGACACAATCCTTCTTTCAGGGGATGCCCAATGCTATTTACCAGCAGGATAACGCGCGACCACACACGGTAAGCATCAGCCAACATGTCCTGCAAGGTACCCAGGTGCTTCCTTGGCCACCAGTCGCCAATTGAACCCGTTGGGACGTGATTGGTAGTCACTTGCGTGAGCTGACACCGTCGCATTTAAAAGACGAACTCTAGCAAATGGTTGACAGAGAATGGTCAGTCATCCCTCAGGACATCATCCGCACGCTTATTGACTCTCTACTTATACGTGTTGCTGCCTGTATCGCCGCGCGAGGTGGTCCTACAACCTACTGATCAAACTGTGTTATCGCTCAGTGTGTAGGTGCATCATGTAGCAATAAACATCACTTATTGTTCGTTGCTGTCTCTCTCTGTTTTCTGATTTTCATCACTTTCCGCCCACTCCATCTTGGTATCTCATTTTCTCTGTTACGTAGTTTATAAAGGTAAAAGGTACTAGATACTTTTCGAAAGTATTTTCGATACTCGATACAAGATACTTCATTAAAAGTAGATAATTCTGAAAGAAGTAAAAGTACAAGATACTTTATAAAAGTATTCATCTATTACAGATGCAAAAATTTTAAATTGCGTTTATTAATGTAGAATTTTTTTAGAAAACACTCTAAAACGTAATAAGTATCTAACGGGGTGTATATGCTCCATTACATATTTTCGTACGTAATTTTTAATCTAATGTTATTTTTTAATGTTAATTATCAAGCTAGATAAGCAGTTAAGTTACAGTCAAAGTATCTTTGAGAGTATTTCATAAAATTACAGTATTATATTTTTACTAATTGGCTAATCTTACCAATATTTCTACTAATTGGTTTTTCTTGAGCTTCAAATCACATGCTACGAAGCAAAATTTATAATCAGGGGAATAAACGTACATTATTGAGGAAAACGTCGACAAGTTATTGCTACGACCGTGTAAAATGCTCTGAAGTCACTTTTTCCCTCTCACTGAAGCGTCCTTTGAAAACCAGACGGAGAAAACACCCGTACACACATACTTTCAAATGACATGAATTTACGGTTGTCATATGCCGAAGTCAAAGAAGGGTTGACATATTTGGCGATTTATCGCCAATTGAACTACTTTTCGGAGATATACCATGAAATAACCATTAATCTACGAGATATGATATATTTCTAGAAGTGTCTACAAAGAGTCTGTAAAAGGAGCCATCACTCAGTTGAAGAGCAGTTGACGTGTTACAAGCCACATTGAACTGTGATATTCGTCAGTGTTTTTAGAATAGTAGCTGCTGTTTGGCAAAATGAGATGCGTCAATGTATCGCAAATAATATCGGTTGTTTTGTGAAATTTGTGGAGCATTTAAGTGCTGATTTACTGTATATTGTTCCTGTTCACGGTGTGCTTGTGAATAAACGTGTTAGTTATTCAGAAATTTGGACTCATTCTTGTATCCGGAAAGTTTACCCACGATTCCGGAGGATAAGTCGTAACATTATGAAATCTGGAAATGTCGGTACTATTTACTAAAATTGCTGTCGGAATTTCCAAAATGACATCGACATTGTCTGCAATCACATTTTAATATACAGGTAATTCACACTGCAAGATATATGCTTAAACACAATATAGAATATACTTTGTGTTCACTTTGGTACATTTTAAAATCCAGAAATTTTGGCTTAATTTACTACATTGCAGACGAGTTGTATAGCCTATCGAAAAAACTTATGACGCATTTGGAAAAAGTGTCTTGATACGAACTCTAAGATACATATAAAGATTAGAATCAACATTCGATAAACAATGCATTTTGCATCAGCGATACGTAACGGCGATACTCGTTTTACAATACTTCCCAATCCTGACATATGGATCCAAAGAAATAGATATTACAAAGGAAACATATTTTTTTAATTGGAAGTGACACCCTCCGAACCTAAAATATAAAATTCCCGTAAGCCTCCTAGCTCCTCACTACTCTAGAATTTGATGCTGAATCCATATCACATTATCTAAGATCTAACTATAGCTAATCTTGAGAAATAGAAGTTTCAAGTAAAATTTAAATTTTTGAACCGTAAACGAAAAAGAACCAGGACTGTAAATTCTTTGCCATGGTTTGCACATGATATTTTGCTGTTTCTTGTGTAAACATACATTCTACTTTCCATAACTCGAATGAATGCTTTGTGAAAGAATTCTAAGCATGCAACTTCTTCCAAACTTTCATCACTCCAATAACCATACATCCTGAAAAAGAACTGTTTTAAAAGTTTTAGCCGAAAATATTTCTCGGAAAAGCAAGCACCATTCTAGACAAAAGCAACGCAAACATTTGCATGACAACATACAAATTTAAATAAAATATTTTCTCTTAGCTGCGGCTTCCGTGGCCATAATTCATTCTCAGTGTTTTGGAAGTTTATTTAAATTCAGAATTATTTTAAAATATGAGTAGAATTTTTTCTTCTTCTTTCATTGCATTTTGTCCTGCTCTGAGACGAGAGTTAAAAAGTTGTACTGCAATTTATTTTCACCTTAGTATAATGACAGAAAAAACAAAAATTAAAATTTAGATTTATCTCTAAAGAAAAGAGAATTAGAGTAACATAATGGACTCGATGTTGAAAAAAGATTTTGAGTACTAAAGCGTATCTTACATGATAAGAGAAGATGTTTGTGTGTGCATGCATACACCAGTGGTTTGCGTCCATTGCAGCTAATAAGTTAAGCCTCCCCTGTTTGAAATCTAGTTTAAGAAATACTTTTATTTATTTTATTTTTTTTAAATAACTCTGCTTATGAATATGTGTATATTAGAAAATAGTTACACTTTATTTGCTTAAAGTGACACATTTCAAAGTTTTTTTTTTCCCATTAAAACACGACTTTTAATGTATCGTAGGCTTGAATTTGCTATCCTACGATTTTCAATACCAATTCCATAGTATTGAAAGTTTCCGACACTTCCGTGACAATGATTGGATATGAGGCGTGACGTTTCCCAGTGACGTAGCCAGACGTGGAGAAGTCTAAAAGGAAATTTCTCCGGAAAGGGCAATGGTTCCGCCATTTTGGGTCAAAGAGGAGCTATTTTCGCAGAAAATAATAACTCTTTGTAATTCAATATAAATTGAGCCATTTTTCACGAATAACTTGATACTTGCCTAACTTTAAAAAGATACAGTATTTTATGAAATCAATTAAAATTTACAAGAGAATTCAATTTTAAGAAACACAAAATATAAATTTTTATACAGCCCCAGTACAAAAACATTCCCAATGAGTAAAATGTGCCCCATACACTAATAAGGTGATGTACAAAATTTCAGCATTTTCTCATAAAAAGTCCCAGAGATATGAAAAGACAAAAATGCTGACTTAAACCACTTTTCGATACATCGACTTCATTTCTCAGAGGGGAAAAATCATGTCGACAGATCGCGTTTCAGGGGTCATACACAAATTACGAAAGAAAACAATGATTGCATAAGTAAAAAATAATTTTGCTATTTATTGGTACAAAATTATCTGCTCTGTGTAGAAATAATGACTTTGCACAAAGATTACAAAGATTGTTCAAAATGTTTTCCATCTATGCCAATACAGAGTTGCAATCGCCTGATAAAATTTCTGTGCACTCGATCAAGTTATTTTTTAGTGATGTCACGACAGCCATCTTGAATGCTTTGTTGCAACTCTGCTTTATTTAAGGGAGGTGACAGATAAACAGTTGTGCGTAAGCGTCCCCACAAATAAAAATCCATAGGCGTTAAATCAGGCGATCTAGGGGGAAATTCGACTGGCCCATGCAAGCCAATCTACTTGTCTGGAAACTCGTTATCTCACCAGCGTTCCACAACTGTAGTATGGTGAGCTGGAGATCTGTCCTGTTGAAACCATACATGTGTTCTGTTAACGGCAGTTCATCCATAAAATCAGGAGTAACCGCATTCGGAATCTCATTAACATATCTGTCATCCGTCAAAGTACCATCATATAGTACGGGTCCAATCAAACGGTTTCTGAAAATACTACACCATACATTCACAGAAAATTGCTTCTGAAGATGAATATCACGTACCACAGATGGATTTGTGTTAGAGCAGAAGTGCTCATTTTGAGGATTTATGCAACTAACTTGTTTAAAACAGCATTTGTCAGTCCAACTTACGTTCTTTAGGAAAGGGGGATTTGCATCTTCCTGATTTTGAGCCCAAATTCAAAAATCTAGACGACTTTGATAATCTGTTGGCACTTGTCCCTGCACACCATCAATATCAAACGGATGCTATTTATTCAGTCTCCGTATTCTCCACACTGTTGCACTTGGTACGTTCATTTCTTAAGCAGTGGTACGAACACTGCTATGTGGATAACTGCAAAAGTAAGCCAAAATATCAATTTCTACATCAGTTGAATGAAGTCTGGGCCTACCTAGTCCACCTACATGATGTACGCTTCTTCTTTCATACACTCGTTGCACCAATCGGGAAATAAATCTCCCAGAAGGATGTCGAGAATTGAGAAAAGTACGTTGATATACCAGTGCAGTTTCGTTAGCATTGCGATTGCATAAAATGTTCAGTATAAGCATTTCAAAGAGTTCTTCGTTGTTGTATTGCGACATACTGTCGGTACAGGCTAACTACACACGCAAAATGTAGCAGAAATGTGAAATACTTAAGTATCGCTCAGACTGCCGGTCTGCGTGAGCTACGCTTGCGTAAGCGAGGCGATTGATCAATAGCAGAGCAAAAAATTTTCACATGTGATGATGCGTCTGTTGCGTTGTGTGACGCACCGATCAGATACAGATGGATATTTGCATATGCATTTCTAAGTTGTTTTAAAGTTCATTTTGATTGTGCCATTTCCGAGCTTTATTCAGTAATTAATGAAGTAAAATTTTAAGGTATTTTTCAGGAAGCATATTTTTAAAAAAATGTGAATGAATCAAAAGAGATATTATTTGCCTATGACGCATTTTCGCGTTGGTCACGTGCATTCTTGCTGTAAACATTTACATTTTAATTTGTGATTAATCCCTCACTAACTTCCTTTAAACATATCTCTGGGACTTTTTTGATAAAATGCTGAAATTTTGGACATCACTTTATTAGTGTATGGGGCACATTTTACTCTTATTGGAAATGTTTAGGACTTAGCGTCGCAATTCACTCATAGCGGCAGAAACACGACATGCAAAGCAGTCCACAGCCAACCGACACTTCTAAACACGACGCGCGGATTGGTCGGTGGATTGCCTAATCCTAGCAGCCAATCCTAGCAGTCAATCCTAGCCCAATCCTAGAGGCCAAATCGTAGCTGCCAATCCCACGCCCAATCCTAGCGGAGGATTGGGCGTGGTGGGCCTGTGGCTTGGCCCTCACGCTCCTCTAACCTGAATCCACTGGACTTCTTCTGGGGTCACATGAAAGAGTTGATGTACGAGACACCTGTAGACTCCGTTCAAGATCTTGTCGCGCGAATCTGTTGCTGAGGACAAGATCAAAACCACACCAGGGGTCTCTGAAAGGGTGCGATATTCTTTCCTTCATCGGTGTTGACTGTATAACTAAGCCCACGGACGCTAATTTGAACAGCTCCTTGGGTAATTTTCTGGTGCGAATGGCATTTTGCCATTGTCATGCATCAGTTACTTGCGTCTCTTTCATTATCTAGCAAAGGATCAACGCGCACGAGTCACTTTCCCTTTTACTGCCACCATGAGTGGATTGCGACCCTAGGTTCTTAAGCAAATTGCTCTGTCGTACTGTGTACTATCTCTCTTTTTTCGTGTACCTCCTCTTTTGTGTATCCCTCTTTTTACTGTGTACTATCCCTCTTTATATACATTATATATAAACGGTTTTGACAAAATAAAAGGAATGATAGTACCCATCAAGACGAACAATCTTTAGTATGGAACCTAGGGTCGCATTCTGCTCTGAGTGCCAGAAAAAGCAACTTCGAAACACATCCAACAAGCACAAATCGCCACTTCGGACGACATAACTGTCGTGCCAGAGAAGTATCACATCTCCAAAACATCACCGTCACTTCTAGTCATCCGACATTTCTTGAGTGCCACATATATCGGACGATGGATTGGACGTAGTGGAACTGTGGCTTGGTTTCCACGCTCACCGGACCTTAACCCACTGGACTTCTTCTGGTGACACATAAAATCATTGGTGTACGAGACGCCTGTGGACTCCGTAGAAAATCTCGTCGCGAGAATCGTTGTTGCAGCAAACAGGATAAACACGACACCAGGTGCCTTCGAGAGGGTGCGCCAGGCGTTCATTCGCCGATGTAAATTGTGCAACGGAACCCTTGGCCGTCACTTTGAGCATCTACTTTGAGTCTTTCTCTAGTGTACATAAATAGGATTGGGCAACTTATGGTTACTTTAAGCCTCCTTAGTTTCACTGTTGAAAGTTCAACTTTAACTTTACTCTTTTCTGACACTTAGAGAAGAATGCAACCATAGGTTCCGTTGTAAATATTGTTCGTCTTGATGGGTACTATCACTCCTGTTATTTTGTCAAAACAGTGTATATACACCCTGTATATATTGTTGTAGCAATGTCACAGGATATATATATATATATATGTATATACATATATATATATATATATATATGCATATATATATATATATATATATATATATATATATATATACTGCTGAACAATTGCTAAGGACGGATCACAAATTGCAATGTAGCAGCACAGCATTAAGTGGGGGTGGAGGCCCAACAGGATAAAATATTGCTGCCACACTGTTCGGACATTAGAATAAATATCATTTATTGTTCTGGAAAATACAGAAGATTTTGAAACATTTTTTTCCAATGGCAAGGCAAGTTACAGAGCATGTACATGAACAAAGAACAATGATGTAAAGTATCAAAAATTGACCGAAATCATTGAAGCCTTCTCTGGCTCTCCAGTGCAGGGCGGTCTCGGAGTCGGCAGAACCACAGATTGTGAAACATCCGAAAGGAAAAAAGTGTTCATTTGTTGATGTGTATGGAGAAATGGAAAAATGCATATGAACGAACGACAGCAGGCACATTTGAGAAAAGTGTCAGTGCAGAATATGTCTATCGTGAAGTGTCATGCAACATTTCACACGTCGTGTCATGCTTTGCACAATATTATCTAGCAGCTGTTGAGACAAGTTATCCCACTCCTCTGTCAGTGCACGAATGCGGGTGTTCTTATTTGATGGAGGATATTTTCGACCAGCAAGTCGCCTACCCAAAGCATCCTAAACATTTTCAATAGGGTTTAGATCTGGAGAACATGCTGGCCATACGGGGCATTGAATACCTTCGCTGACTAGACAATCCGGAACAGCGAGTGTTCGATGACATGCTGCGTTGTCGTAGATGAAAATAAATTTATCACCAACAGCACCACGGAAAAGGGGAACATGAGGTAGTAGAACTTCATCAATGTGTCGTTGGCTGGTCATAGGGCCAGTTACAACCACATGAAGGGACGTGCGGCCACTAATCATGATGGCGGCCCATACCATGTTACTGCATGTCGGATATCGGTCCCTTTCCGGGATATTCTCTGGACGAAAAGCAGTACCACTATCACGCCAGATCAGTTGGCGTCTACAAACCGATGACAGACTGAATCTACTCTCATCTGAGAATAGTACGCAAGTCCAGTCCTGTTCGATCCAATTGCGATGCTCTAGACACCGTTGCAAATGGGCGGTACGGAGCAGTCTGGATAATGGGAGACACACAACAAGTCTGCTGGCGTACAGTCCTGCTTCTCTGAAACGTCTGGCTACAGTTTTTCGGGAGATCCGTTGTCCTGTGGTAGCAAGAATCTGATTTTCTACCTGCTGAGCTGTGGTGAGTCGGTCTCTTTTTGCCGAAAGGACAATGTACCTGTCTCCTGCAAGCGTCGTACCGCTAACACGACCTTCCCCGTGACTCTTGCTACACACTCCAGCTGTATTAAATGCTTGCCACAGTTTGAAACAACGATGTGGGGGATGTTGAAATCCTTGGCAACGTCTGCTATTTTTCGTCCTTCTTTGATCTTTCCAATAATATAGCCACGCGTAAAGTTATCTAAGTGATATCGGGAAGTCATACCGAAAATATGAAATTCGTAAATTAAATCTTTCCTGTAAAACTTTCACTTGGAACAACAATTGTCCACTGGCGTTAAATCCTTTAAATCTTATCAGCGCTATCACGTGACGAACAGGCTTGGAAATGAAAAATTTGCACACGCACACCTCTTCTTACTGTATCCAGCTCTTAATCTAATTTTCCACATTTTGCTTCCTTTCATTTTGTGGTTGCTATGGGTGATAGTGGCAGCCGTCCTTAGGAATTGTCTAGCATTGTATATATATATATATATATATATATATATATATATATATATATATACATATATATATATATATATATACATATATATATATTTATATATATATATATATATATTATATATATATATATATATGTTGTGACAACGATCGACGAACCATGTGTTTATACGCATGTGTATATATGGCGTATTAGAGAAGCTTATTTGGAACGCATTACACCGTTTTATATAATTTGTATGGTTACGCATGGGAAAAATGGAGCATGGGAATGGTTTTGGTTCAAAACAGATGATTTGATAATTGAGTGATGTAAGAAGTTACTTTTTTTCAATAGTTTTATATTTTGACACCAAAGAATTCGCCCATAACCTTTATTTCATGCGAAGTAATATCTCAATTGCGTTTTCATAAGGATTTTTCACATGAGAATGATTTAATCATTCTGTTTAGAATAATAATTTGCCCAAAGAGGCCAATTTTGAATTTCGTGATGTGAGTTCAATACCAAAAACATATGTTTATCTTGTTTATCTACTATTTCGCTGGGAGAGAAGTAAAAGCATGGCATTATGTAGGGAAAGTCATCTGCTGCCCATATCAGACCTTTTATATCACATTATACAGGTTCAGGTGCTGTTTTAGGAGGGAACTTGACAATTAACAAGATATTGAAAACAATAGTTCTGACACATACAAAATGATGAATTTATACTAGTAGTCGGTGTGCCAAGGTTCCACTTAACTGGATTCCACTGTAGTATAAGAAAGTAAAAATTTATAGATTTCGCATTGAAATAATTAAATGGCTAATATAAATTTCTTAAAACATTTAGCTTAATATTTTAATTAGAAAATGGGCTTCAGTGATAAATCCAACGTTTTCATTTTAATATCATTCCATCAATTAGATTGCGATATTACGAAGCATATAAAAGAGAACATTTTCATACAATAATCCTTTCTCGAGTAACCAGTAGTCTCTCGGAAATGTGGTTTATGATTGAAAACCGCGTTCTACTTATTCTATCGTGCTGCGTCCTTATTCGGAACAGCGTTCTGGAATTTTAGTTTTAAAAAGGAAAAGATTCATTTGGTGACTAAATTCGCAATTTATCATTAAATTATTCTTAAAATACTTGTGGTAGATAAAATAAACTTTTAATTTTAAACACCATGGTTATATTGGTTACGCATAAAATGCGATGAGCTTTTTTGTTTTCCAATGTCTGCAATACCGGTTTACTACAATAATTTATTACTATATTAAATCCTGCCACATCCTAGAAAAGTCTTTCCAGTCAGATTTGACATAAGAGGGGTATCTAACTAGAAAACTTTAACCTGCAATATGTGTCAGATACAGTAAACATGACATTAAAAAGTGCAATACACTTTCTGCTAAGGTTAAGGAAAAATTGAGCAACGTATAAAAGCCCAAATAACAAAATAATGCTGTCAATTGCATGATACATTATTTTGTTATTTGTGCTTTTATGCAATGCTCAATTTTTTTTTACCATTCGCACAAAGCGTATTATACTTATTGCTTTCCTCTGCTTCAACGGGCCTTTCTTTTCAATTTTTCATTACTGAAATATTTCGTTATTTGTGCTTTTATACGTTTCTCAAATTTTCCTTATCTTACGCACAAAGTGTATTGTCTGTATTGATTTCCACGACTACAATGAACCTTACTTTTCAATTTCAGTGTATTTTGTTATTTGTGCTTTTATAGATTGCTCATCCTTAAACTAGGCATTTTTTGAGAACATATTTGGACTTCAGGATCAAAATAAATTTTTTACTTGAGCAATAATAATGTGTAAATAAGTTAAAGGATTTATAAAAAAAATAATGCCTCGAAAATGACGTCGCAGCGAGCTTTGTAAAATTGAAAAATACGCTCAGTTGTTGAAAGCAAAGGGGAGATAGAATATGACACACTCTGATCTAATCACATTCAGAGTTGTTTTCATATGGAGATAAAAAGTCAATTTATAAAATGGGCTGATCGTATTGACCACACCAGGAAAGATAATTTGGAAAAGATTTTTATATGAGGATTGAGATGGCATTTGATAAATACAACAAAATGAAGCAGTCACTGCATCTGCTTTTAAGGGGTCTTAGTCTAATTGATGAATTTATTATTAAACTATTTTAATATATGGACTATATTGCTTATTGAGGATGCTATCCATAATGATAATTATTAATTTAGAGCTGCTTGAAATATAAGTTAATTTGGTACAAAATAGCTCTGCATATTTGGTTCAAAATAGCTTTGCAAAAGCGCCAAGTGTACAATTCAGCGTTACAAACAATGTGCCGTGGATCATTCATCCTTTTCTTCATTGTGAAAAGTAAATACGTTGCATTATATAAAGAAAGTCATATTGCCCACATCAGATTTTTTATGTAGTAATCAAATCATTCTGTTTTGATAATTTTATCAAAAAATGTTCTTAAATTTTAAAATAAAATTCAATTGAAAATGGAGTCAGCATCATAAACATTTCAACATTTATTAATTGCACCAAATTTGATCAAAACTTGGGGAATCGATGTGCAAGGCAATGGTTCTGAATTGTGAATACATAACGTATTCTAACGGGAAAAAATTACCCCCTTCAAAATACTAGGGAGAAATATTTCATCTCAAACGGCATTTGGAACTAGTATTCAGATCAGTCAGCTGTAAATGCAAGAAACAGTAAAACATATGTTGATTATATGGCATCAATGGCTGTCATGATGTTGATAAATCTCGACTCTTCATATTCAGGTCGAAATAAAAGTCAAAAACAGACAGCAAACAATACCTAAAGTAACTGAAATATTGGTATTCTTGCAGCTTGATACCATGCTCCAATGTCCAATGACAAAGATTCTATGCTTAAATGAGAGAGAGAGAGATGCATGCAGAATTGGAAATCCCAGTATTATATCAAGTCCATCTATGACCCAATAAATGTTTTTTAGGAAACTAATTTCGTCTCCTTTGGTTTGATGATAAAAACGTGTCTTTTAGTCATATTTAAAAAGAGACCATAGAACGTTATTTTCTCCTTCGAAACTTATTGATGCATTTTATCAACAGTCTTATGCTCTTATTATGCTAATAATAATGACAAAGTATTTTATAATATTTTATTCGAAATGAAACAAAATTGTCGCACTAATTCCAAACCTTTAAATACAAATTTCTGAAACATAGCTTATCTTGGTTATATATATATATATATATATATATATATATATATATATATATATATATATACATATATTATTATATGAATTATAATTACATGAATTATATAATAGAAAACATGTAACATAACTGTAACATTTTTTAGTATTTCTGTAACTACTATTCTTTTGTTCGATTTAATGCTTTCTATTTCCAGAAGCAAAAGTTTCGATTTACAGCTGAATTACGCGTTGCGACGCGAAATGGCGTTGGAAAAATCGGTTTTTGTCTTCTGTTGTCAAATATTGGTCGTCGGATGAATACGAAACGTGTAAATTCGCATTTATCTTGCAAAAAGCTAACGAATTATATGTTTCTTCTATGTACTTGGTCGATGGGGTAAGTTGGGACAAAAATTGCAAAATAAACTGAGTCAAAATTTTATTTTCGTACACCAATCGATTTTTTATATAAAATAACACTCAGTAAAAACGTTTAATTTTTTTGCGACAGATACTTTTCTAACAGTTGACAACATAATTTTGGACTTTTCAGTGATAATTTGTCCTAAGAGATTTTCATCTATATATCACTAAAAATATATACTTATTTATATCGCTTTTACTTTAACATATGTAGTAGGGTAACCCAAATGAAAATTCTTAATTAAACATTTTATATAAAGTTTTATAAAAAAGTGAATCATAACAATATTTTTTTACGTAGTCTTAATGCACTTATTTTAAAATATCTAAATATAAATTTTTCTTGAATTCTACACGTAAGTGTTTTAAGTATAGATGTTTAAAGTTTCAAATATTCAACTCTTGGGGCGACTGGCACTCAACCTGCCAACTGTGACGTCTGCCAGACTTATAAATTCGTTAATGGGTCTTTAAAACCTGTCATTTGACACCAATTTCATCCGTGCACTCGATGAATTAGTAGATATAAATTTTAGTCTCAATTCTAATATATGCCCGGGGCTAAGGCCAACTGAGTATACTGCCAGACTCACGGATCTCGGTTGACACCGCGAAGCTACATGTAACACTCAAACCTTTTGTACTCTATGGGTTGGAAAACTTGTTGCTGGCTCTTGGAGTAAGTTGTTTATATCCCACTGACGCCATCGCACAGAGGGACCCGCTTAAACTGGGCTCGAAATCACCTCAACTGGACTCCACATCAATGGGGTAATGTAGAATCCTCTGCTCAGAGTGAAAAAGTCCTAAAATTTCAAGATATGGTGAATTTACAATAACGGATTCTGATTGGTTACAATCTGAATCGACGCGACGTGCTATTTTTCAGCTGGATCTGTTGATGGTTGTCTTGTATTTTGAGTTAATTTTTCCTGTACGTAATTATTATTATTGCATAGTTTAGAATTCTAATTTTATATTGTACAATTGTTAGTAAATATGATTCATAACAATCCAGCTTATTCTATTTTTATGTCTAGATGTAAAATGTGTAATTTACTTATTCGGAGAGAATTTGCTGGTACAAATGAAGGCTATAAATTATTTTTTTTTATTATTAATTACTTTAAAACATGCTAAAAATCGAACTTATAAACAAAATAAGAGACTTTTTCAGCATTTTGAGTTTGAAACGATATGATATTCTATGTACATATGATTATGCATATGTATAAGTCTAAATTCAGTTTTTATAATGGATTTTTTTCTTGCTTCGACAATGTAAATTTTAATGTTTTAGTAGGAACATACCGTTTGTGGCAACACGTCAAACATCAAATCACTGAATCAACTAATTAAATGACAAATCCTAAAAACCAGATTTAAAGATCACTTTATTAAAAACCATCCTACAGCCGTACAACAAATACAAATCCCTTTTTATTCATTTATATCGTACCTCTATTTGTAATTTTGACCCTGTTCTGGTATTAAGTTAGGCCTGACGACTCGTTCTCGATGCCGTGCGTGTTAAACCTTTACACAGTTACCTCAATTTATAAATGTTCTAAAGTATTTGATGTCTTTTAAAAAGTTTTTAAAATGTTTATCTTTGATATTTCTAATTTTACAATTTTAAATCTGTCTTATGGATTCACAATTTTGTATGGATGGCAACTTTCGTAATATGCAAATTTTGCTTGACGGCATTGGAATGTATTTATGTATGTTGGCATCTGCTCTGATTCTATCACCACTGAGGAAGAGTATGAAGGTATTCGAAAGCGCTCAGGTTTAAAATTATTTGTTGTACGTCTGTAGGATGGTTTGTAATAAAGTGACCTTTAAATCTGTTTTTTAAGATTTGCCATTTAATTGGTTGATTCAGATATTTAAATAGGAAGTGTTCTTGAATTAGTACATAAACTGTCTGTGTAAATTTCAAATTTCCCGGTGGCATGTACCTTAAAAAAATGACTTATACACAAAATATACAAATTGTAAATCACAAAATAAGTATTTATTAACCAGTATTTAATTGTCAATATTATCTACAAAAACCTAAATAATATGGTATGGTATCACATACTAGATAAGTCTGAAATTCCTATATATAGAAACTTGTAGACAAGTCACAAGCAGAAAAAACGTTGTCAAAAGTTTTTTTATTATTTTCAACTATTTAAAAGCAAACTTTAAGAAATATACATGTTTAACAATTACATATATGTATTTAAACTTTAAGAAATATACATATGTTTAACAATTAAATATATGTATTTAAACTTTAAGAAATGCATATATTTAACAATGAAACATAAGTAAGGGAATAAAATATAGCCTAGGGTGAGGTATAGCCATACTGCCATATGTTTGAGAACTTTCTTATATAAACTGCATCTAATTTGTGTTACATAATAGACAGGAAAATATTGCATAACCGAAAAATTTTTAATTAAAAAATATATTGCCAGTATTTATAAAACTATTTTAAATTTTAATTGCATAAATATAAAAATTTCAAAAATATTAATTATTTTCTCATTGGCTGAAGAAAGTATTCTATTCCTTAAAATTTCTAAATTAACGATTTTAATGGGAATACAGGTTTTAAAACTTCCAGAATACATTTTGAAAATGTGTTCTGTGATGCAAGGGTAAGGACACGGTAACTCAAGAACAAATATATGTTTAATGGACATCATAGAATGTATGTAAACCTACATTAAATGCAAATGTGTTTATTGTACCATAATTAAAGAATGAAAATTCATTTGAATTTAAGAGTGCCGCTTGATAATTTTTTAAAGGTTCCAGCTGTACGAATGAAAATGTCCAAGTTAAAATGTTTGAAATTAAATTTTTAAATAAAATTTAATATCAAGTTTCTATTTAGAAAATATTTAGAAATGTTCAAGTTAAAAATTATTATTTTTTTTTTATGCTTTTATCAGTTATTTGCACTCTAAAGATTCATCGATAGTGTCTGTTAATATGCTGCTTTTAAAAAAGACTTTAACTACCTCAAAACGTGAAAAGAAATTCTATTTTTTTGCAAAATACTTTTGAACACGGTTTTACTCCTCCTCACCCCCACTACTGTTTGAATCCAAAGTACTATTTTTATTTTCCTTGACTGTTTCGACTTATTATTTTAGTTTACGCTGTTGCTGTTCACATTGGGGTAATTTTGGTCGAAAGCAAGCCCTGTCATTAAAAACTTGAACTGTGCACATTATATATAATTACATTTGATATATATTGGCATAGGCATTACTCAAATTTTAATTCTGAAACAATTAAAAAATTAAGGAATAGTATGAATCAAAAATATTAAAATAAATTAAAAATATATATTTCCTTTTGATCATCCCAATTTTTATTTCTAGCTTCTATACTTCTATACATTTCTCCAATTCACTCATAGTTTTTTCAAGTACTTATGTGGTTTTACATAGACATTTAATGTATTTTCATTTATTTGAAATATTTTTATCTTTTTTTACATCTGTGACACCGTCAATATTTTTGCTAATTGGTGGAAATAAAGGGAATTTTGTCGTTTCTTAAGAAAATTGTTTCTGATAATTTTTCAGGGTTGGAGTGGTTAGAAAAAACTGTCCCAACATCTGGGTTTCCAAAACAGATTCTGACTCCTTGAAAAAAAAAATTAAATAACAGTAAGTTAGTCAACACAATTTTAATGTTGCTAAATACAGAAATTTGAATTGACTAAATAAAATGTAATCTAAAAACCATTGAAATTTAAACTTTTAATTTATTTTAACTGATATCAATGCTTAAAAATAAATTATTGAAAAAAAATAGGATTTTCCATTTAGATACAGCTGCGATAAAAATAATTTGGATTTTGACGATCTTTTTTCTGAAGAGATAGATTGCCAAATGTGGTGCGAAATAAATTGCCCTTGTCGCGAAATTTCGGGTGACGTGTTTTTTGGGCAACCCTTTTTTAGTTCTCTGTTTTTTACGTCTTCTGCGATTTTATTTTTGTTGTGTTGTTGTTTTGTGTGTAAAAATGCCTTAAACATGTGAATATTATATAAATACAAAATATGGCGCATGTTAATGGATAAAATAATGTAGATGCATAAAATTTACATAGGATTGATCGTTCTCTGATGGCCGCAATATGGGAACAACCATTTCTGCAATTTGGATATTTACACGTGTTTTTCTATGAAAAGTTCTGGATTTCATTAAACCAGGTACTGTGTTTTGATTTAAGCATGACTTCTGCTTTGTTTTAGCAGGTATTTTTAGGTTAAATCTTTCGACTGTATTAAATTTTATAATTTTCATGTTACGTTCTCGCAGTTGTCGCACAAACAGCCACGTGAGACGTATAGTTTTTTTCAAATTTATTTAAAGTACAATCTTTTTTTAAGTATCGTTTCTTTTAAATTTCTTTAAATTACAAACTTTTTTCCTAAGTAATTTTTTTTTTAATTTTGTTAAAGTATAATCTTTTTTAAGTATCGTTTTTTTAAAATTTTGTTAAAGTGTAATCTTTTTGCTGAGTATCATTCTTTTGAAATTTCGTTAAATACAATCTTTATTCTAAGTGTCGTCTTCTTTTTATGCATTAAGATTTTATGCTACTTATTTGTGTCTTACAGTTCATGCATTTTTGGTTTTTAATTATATATTTTTATATTTGTTCAGCACAAAACCTAACATGCCGTTGATTAGGACTTTTCAAAACATTTTCTTCCTTGGCGCACAAAGAAAATAGCGAATTTCGCCAAATTCTTTATACCGACGTTATTCCCATTTTAATATCAATTGCAGATATAATTCATATTTTTATAAGCATTAAACATTTAATATGTATAAAAAAAGTTTTAATATGTTTGATCGAAAGTAACGGTATTACATGTAATCCGCCAATAAGATGTTTTAGTTTTTATAGAAAGTAGTAGATGGCGCCACCTCATATGAAATTTATCTTTGGAGATAAATTCAGAACACAACGTGTAAGGAGAAATGTGATTGGCTCGATTTTCGGACTCTTTCACTGTAGGTAGACGTATGTGGGGAAAGGGCGTTGTACCGAAAAATCATGAAGCACCTGACACCGAAGGCGTCTTTATTCTCGATATCCTTTTTAGTTGTGCTGATTCTTTGACATTAGTTGGATCGTAGAAGTCTGTCCATTAGAGCGCCCCGGATGGGCGGGGCGTCTGATAGGTCCTGAAAAGGGACTGGAGATGCACTTGGTGAAATCTGTGGCGGTGGCACGTGGAGGTTGTGGCAGTACTCTGATGAACCAGTTGCAATCCCTGAACCGGTTAGATCAGGGTGGGCTGCGGTTTTTTTCATTTCAGCTACCATCTTAATGGTAGAAAGAAGTTTAGCCATGGGATCATCTTCTGATGTTATGATTTTGAGAATGCTGTTTAGTATATTCTGTACGTTGCTCAGGTCGAAATGTTTTTCTACTTCTTTAAAAATTTTAAGGAAGTCAAGAAAAGCGTTCGAGGTCTGAGGGGCGGGGTCAATGCCTGTGTCAGGTCGTGCCTGGGCAGAGTGCTCTTCGGTTTTTCCTGAGACCTTCTCAGCAATCGCCTGCACTTCCTGAGCAGGGGGGATCTGTTTAGAAAGGAGAGGAAGAAAGTTTTCCTCACCTAGTCCGGGGGGGCCCAACGGCCGTACGTGCTGAAAACACCGGTTCTCGTTAGATCACCGAAGTGAAGCAGCATCGGGCGCGGTCAGTACTTGGTGGGGGACCACCTCGGAACGCCGCGTGCTGTTGGCCATCTCGGGTGCGGTATCCCCGTGGTTTGCGCGCGGCCACAATTGCCACCGTGTTCATGCGGAGTACGATCACGTTAAACATGTGGGTCCGTAAGTCCTTCCGAGAGGTTGGTGGTAGGGGAAGGAGGGTACGGTCCCTGTGGATGCCTCCCCCACTGGGTTCCGGTCTAAATTGGGTGGCACTTCCCGGCCGTCCATACAGTTACTTTACACCTTTCTGGTAGGTCGGACGGTCTGGGTCTCAACAACAACAACACCTAGTCCGGGGGGGGAGTAAATTTAGATTTGGATTTTTTGGTATCCTGGAACTTTTTACGGTTCCAGGGGTTTTGGGGGCAGTGCCTAAAGTTGGCGGGGTGCTCTCCACCGCAGTTGCAACATTTAGCTGGTAATTCTCTAGACTTCTCACATTCCCTGCTGGGGTGGCCTTCTCCACACTTCAAGCAGCGAGGAGGGAGGGTACACTGGTCACTATGGTGATTGAATAACTGGCAATTAGGATCTTTTTAAGGGTTAGGTGGGCCTGCACACTTCTAAAATCCTCAATGGACCCAGGAGTGATTCGGATCACCCTTCCCATAAGAAGGTCCTGAACTTTATTCACAAGCATACTATTAAGCTCCTCTATGAGGGCTCCCCAATCGCTAGAGGAGTCCACATAAAAGGAGCAAACTCTATCCTTAGTGGGGGGGCGCATCTGCCATAGTGGCTTCCTCGACCTCAAGATCCGCGAATTTATTTTCAGTTTGGACTTTAGGAACCTCATCCTCAATTTGCACTGTCAGTTTAGGATTTTTCCAATTACTAGGGGTGATAAACCCCTCTATTTTCATGAACATCTCGTCCTTGTATATGATGTATAAATCATCATCATATTTTATTTTCCAGTACTTAATTATATCGTAGATAAAATTGTAGGTATCTCTTTTGACTAACACATTAGGGTCAGGGATCTGCAGCAATAGAGAAGCATCAGAAATACTACCTGTCATAATCTTTTGGAGCGTCTTGGCCTAGTTGTAGTCAATTTCCTCATCTTCAAGCTCCTCTTCTAATCTTGCAATGACGTAGTCATAAGTAATGAAGTGGGTCACCAGCTTCGATGAGAAGGAGTCCTTTGGAATCTCGTCTTTTAGGATGTCCAGAGTCTTGAGGTATGCGGCTTCAAAGATCGCCGGTGTTTCATATTAAGACGCCTTATCCAGCTGGCTTGAAGTCCCGGCAGTACGTAGGTCCATATTAGAAGGTCCAATGCTTGCGGGGGAAGTATGCCCCCGAGATATATTGTTTTATCTTGGGAATCATCTTGATCCTTTTGCTTTTTACACTCGTTTCGTTTTAAACGAAGCTTTCCTCGTAATAGCACTCGTACAATCCATAAGAGCGGACATTGCATCCTCAGTCATGTTGCACGCCAATGGCAAGTACAAACATGTGCTGACAAATACAAGTTCCTAAAAATGGCGAAAAAAATAGCAATAGCACGTGGCACAAACGAAGACCGTCCCAGAACAGGTCCGTACACCTCCGCGGCTGAGCTCCGAATGACGTATGTGGGGTACTGTGCTCTTCACGAAGGAGTCACGGTTTAGTGTACAGGGTGATTCCCAGCGGTTATTGGTCTGGAGAACACCTGGAACTCGCTAGTGCGCCAGTAACATCCGCGAACTGCATACAGAGAGGGGGTGGTTTGGGCACGAATTGCTGTCTGCGCCCGCCTTGATCTTCATGTCTTTCCTTATGGTTTCCTGTGACTGTAGTGCGGTATATATATGACATCCTTTCTCATTTTGTTAGCTCATTTCCTGCATCCATGGGTCTGATGCCATTTTTATGGGCGATAACGCACGAGTTCAGAGGGCCCTATTGTCGGACAGTACTTATAATCGGAAACACTGATTTGTATGGAATGACCATCACGATCACCCGACTTGAATCTATCGAGCATGTATGCGATATGCTTGCGAAACGTTTGAGTCCTCTCCATGACCCACCCCGGAATGACAAGTTAAGAACATGTCTACTCCTTAAATGGACATAGGTACCCCAAACTGCCATAGATGAACTTATTCTTAGCATGAATAGACGCTGTCGGACATGTGTTCCAGCAGAGGTCATCGCATTCCGTATTGACAGATATCCACCAATGAACAGTTTTTGTCGCACAAAATTCTATGTTTTTATTTATCATTTAATTACTTACTGATAATTTTCTTTGCATTTACTACAAGCTAGTGTCCTTTGTTATGCTCTATGATCTGTGAAAGTTTCAATGAATTCGACTGCATACTTTTCTTTTTATCAGCTTTTTTTGCTTTGTTGCTTAACTTTTGGACATAAGTATATTTTACTAACTTTCTCAAAGGCATATAAACTAAATGTATACAATATCTTTGACGAGATTTAAGATTCGGGTGCATCTATGAACTTATCTGACGATAGTAAATATATACTAGAATTCCATTCTTCTAATTCTTCTCTTCAAAGCGTATCACTGATAAAACATATTTGGAATACCCAAATTCACTTCACTTCCTAATTTCTTCAAAACAAAATAAAATATATCCTGATTCTGCACCGATATTTCACCAAGGATGAAACATATTGAGCTGCAATATTCGTGGCGCTTTAAATATTGCATGTCCCCCCCCACTCGAATATTGGAAATTTTTAGAAGGTCAATATATTAAAATACCGATATTATAACCACTGTACTTCAGAATTTAAGAAGTCGATCGAAAATTAAATTGTATATCTTTGTAGGGCTTTAAAGGGCTACAAATTACTTTTTATAGTTTATACCTAACGTTTTCAGTTTTTCAGATCTAAACATTAAAAACTTGAAAAACGAAAATTTTCAATATTCTTCAACTTAACAAGACGACTCTTCGAAAACTGTATTCTAGATGTCAAAACAGGATTTTCCATAAAACATTTTTGTATCTTAGTATTTAAATCTATTTTTTGTAATTTTGAAGATATTTCGAGTTAAAACTGAAGTCGCTTGGCCAAGAATGTACAGATTTTTTGAAATAAAAGTTCAATATATTAAAATTAATGTTATATATTCATAATCAGTACCATATTTTCAACAAGTAAAATTTGTTTACACTTTTATCTTATAGGGTCGGAGACATAAGTGTCCAAAGTGTTTATATTTTACGTAACGCTCCGAATTCAGTCAGAAATACGCCAAACACAGATGTTGATTTCAAAATTACACATTATGATGTCACAAATACGGTGATATCAAAGAGGCCCCAAGAACAGTATTGCATAGGGCTCCCTATCATATAAATCCTCCTCTAATGGAGGGTCATATGCTGTGTATGAATTTTTTTGTTTCCTATATAAACAAGCTTTCTAGTTTCCAGAACTCGGAATGAATACTTTCCGAAAGAATTCTGACCATGCAACTTTTTGCAACCTTTTATCACTTCAACAGCCATACATCCTGAAAAAGAACTGTTTTTGTTCGAAAGTTTTAGCCGAAAACATTTCTCGGAAAAGCAAGCCCCATTCTAGACAAAAGCAACGCAAACATTTGCATGGCAACATACAAATTTAAATAAAATATTTTCACTTAGCTGCGGCTTCCGTGGCCATAATTCATTCTCAGTGTTTTGGAAGTTTATTTAAATTCTGAATTATTTTAAAATGCGAGTCGATTTTTTTTTCTCTTCCTTCATTGCCTTTTGTTATGTTTTGGGACGAGAGTTAAAAAGTTGTACTGTAAATTATTTTCGTCTTAGTATTATGACAGAAAAAACAAAAATTCAAATTCAGATTTATCTCTATAGGAGGGAATTAAGGGAAGTAAATATAATAGGTTCGATGGGAAAAAAAGATTTTGAGAGCAAAAATGTATCTTACATGATAAAAGAAGCAGTGTGTTTATGTGTGTGCATGCATTTATTACTCAGGTCTTCTGGTTTATCCGAAAGTCTAGAAAGGAAATTGGGCGTCCGGAAAAAATTTATTAAAATTCTGAATTTCACAATTGAATAAATTATTCTTTCTTCAGCAACAGCAAAAAATAAATAAATAAATAGATATAAAAATTTTTTAAAATATAAAAAATATAAAACCAAACACAATTGTTACCGTAGAAAATTAACTAATTAGAGTGAACAAAATACGGAAAAATACAAATAGTAAATGAATAGGACAGAAGCCCAAACACAACCTTTATAAAATGTTAAACCTTTATAAAATGTATAAAATTTTTGAAAAACCTCAAACGATGTCATACCCAGACCAGTAGTTAAGTAATCTGATCATCTACTTCTTTAACTTTGATTGCTTTGTTAAAAAGTTGCACTGTAAATTATTTTCGTCTTAGTATTATGACAGAAAAAACAAAAATTCAAATTCAGATTTATCTCTATAGGAGGGAATTAAGGGAAGTAAATATAATAGGTTCGATGGGAAAAAAAGATTTTGAGAGCAAAAATGTATCTTACATGATAAAAGAAGCAGTGTGTTTATGTGTGTGCATGCATTTATTACTCAGGTCTTCTGGTTTATCCGAAAGTCTAGAAAGGCAATTGGGCGTCCGGAAAAAATTTATTAAAATTCTGAATTTCACAATTGAATAAATTATTCTTTCTTCAGCAACAGCAAAAAATAAATAAATAAATAGATATATAAATTTTTAAAAATATAAAAAATATAAAACCAAACACAATTGTTACCGTAGGAAATTAACTAATTAGAGTGACCAAAATACGGAAAAATACAAATAGTAAATGAATAGGACAGAAGCCCAAACACAACCTTTATAAAATGTTAAACCTTTATAAAATGTATAAAATTTTTGAAAAACCTCAAACGATGTCATACCCAGACCAGTAGTTAAGTAATCTGATCATCTACTTCTTTAACTTTGATTGCACATTGTTCAATGCTAAAAATTGTTTTTCTTTCTTTCTACTCCTATCACATCTTAAAATCGCCTCTTAAATCCTAATTCCTCTTAAAATGACATTTGCATGCCGAGTTTTACGGCTATAGCCCATTTTTTACGGGTGCATATATTTTTTTCCAACAGATTGTATTTGGATTTCTGTATGTTGTGCAAATGCATTTTATTTACATTTCAATCTTTGGAGAACTTAGTTAAACAATTATAGTAATAGTAGTTTCCAATTTTAAAGTCGGAACAGTATGTTATATTTCCTTTTGCATTTTAGTGTTAAAGTTCAAGTTTGATAATTTACTATTATTTCTATTTAAATGTCGTTAGAAAGGCTCTAAGATAAATATGTCTTTTACAGAAGATCAATTGCTTCATTTATCCTAAAATTTCGTTTAATGATTATTTAATGACCTAGTGTCCATTATTATACATATAAAAAGTGTTATTTACTTTCTTCGCTGAAAACATTCAAAAGACAAAGTTCTTGAATAACTGCATTTATATGTTAACACGAATGCGATATTTTTGTTGTAGTATGTTTGAAAAATAATCTAATTTCTAAATACTTAGCAGAATAAATTTTTGATGAACTTCTCTAAAATAATTAGATCTTTGGCGAATATCAAATGAGCGTTCAAAATTCTTTGAACGAATCTTTGGCGAATATCAAATCGTTCAAAATTTCATTCGAAGCTTTGAAATTGTTGTATTGATCTTTGGCGAATATCAAATGAACGTTCAAAATTATTTGAACGAATCTTTTGTGATATTTGGCGAATATCAAATCGTTCAAAATTTCATTCGAAGCTTTGAAATTGTTAGAAAGCTTACTTAATGATCTTTCCAAGAAAATCAAGCGTGTTGTCATAATACAAATATATTAAGTATCGTAGGGATAGTTATAGTAGAGCTTCCCATGATAATAACTCGTTTTATTTTATTGAATTATTGCCTTATGATTTTAAAACAATAGTGAGTTTCGTAGTTAAATCCAGTAAAAATTTTTACTATTCTTTCTTTCTGAATAAGAGTAAAAGGGACGGTCGTAAAAGAGCTAACTGATAATGTTCATAGTTTCATTTAAATTAGATTTTGCATTAAGTTTACGTTAATGGTTATTTAACGATGCAGTCAGTCTTCATTAATATCAAGAATAAAGTCTTTAGAGAGATAATTATTTGAAGTTTCTGAGTGACAATTCTATTTTGCAATTGATTTTGAATAACTAAGTACAATATTATGCTACTTTTATGGGTTATTTTTTTTTTCAAGAACATTTTGGGAAAGCTTACTTAATGAATATTTTACGTAAAAAATTGTTGATCTGTCGCTTTTTCTCTAAACTTTAAAAGCACATTTTACTCAAGATTTTTTAATTAAACAAAAAGGATACGTTTCATCAAATACATATTAACAAAATATCTACCACTCTATGAAACAAAAGTAAATTTTTTTTAAATTCCTAAAGCGTTCTAGCATTTCAATTAAAGTAGTTAAGTTTTCAATTAAATAAAATGTTCTGTAGAAAATAACTCTATGTTAAATAAGCACATGACTATTCATTCAACAGCGTCTCATCACGATTTCTACAAAAGTTAGAGAAATCAGATGTGGTCAGCACATAACTTTCTCTACAGACTCATATATTCCCGTTCTCTTTATTTCTTCAATAATTCATTAAATTGTGTTTAATTGCACAAAATAACACCCATAATTATTTTAAACTAGCCGCCTTCGGCGACCAGCCTGTTCGCTACCTTTGAAAATTCTGACCGTGGCAAACTCGCTGGCGCGAACTACCAGAAAGTTGTAAGGTAACTATTTGGACGGCCAGGAAGTGCCACTAAATTTAGACCGGAACACAGTGGGAGAGGCCTCCACAGGGACCGTACCCTTCTTCCCCTACCACCAACCTCTCGGAAGGACTTACGGTCCCACATGTTTAACGCGATCGTACTCCGCGTGAACACGGCTGCAGTTTTGGTAGTGGCGGGAATCGAACCCGGGCCTACTGAGTGCAATTCCCGCGCGCTAACCACTGGGCAACTCCGCGACAGTCTCCATAACTTTCCTTTTATTCACTCAATTTAGACAGGAACCCAGTAGGGGTGGGCATTCACAGGGAGTGTGCCCTCCTTCCCCTACCACCAACCTCTCAGAAGGACTTACGGACCCACGTGTGTAACGTGATCGTACTCCGCGTGAACACGGCGGCAGTTTGGGTAGTGGCGGGAATCCAACCCGGGCCTACCGAGTGCAATTCCCGCGCGCTAATTTAAATTTTATGATGACCATAAAAAGTTTAAATTTTAATTTGACCATATGTTAAGCTCTTAATTCCATCAATTAAAATATAACGTAATATAATTTAAAATATCCTCATTACATCGTTCCACCATTTAAAATGACCATATACTAAGCTCTTAATTCCATGATTTAAAATATCGCGTAATTTTCTATCCCGTCTTCATGCAGACACGTAAAGCAGAAAAGCAAAAACGGAAAGCAACCAGAACGCGTTCTTAAACGGTCGCGATTCAGTTTTGTTTTCGAATTCTGTGTGTTAGAAATATCGATTTAAATTTGAAAAAAAGAGTTTGATGAGTAGAAATATAAAGAGGATTTTTGTTAAATGAATTTTATAAGACTGCGGAAAGTATAATTTTATAAGATCGAAAACGTCTGAAAAACGGAAACCATTCAAACGCGTTCGGTCGCGATTCAGTTTCGTTTCTCTGTGTATGTCAGAAACATTGATTTAACTTTGAAAAAAATAGTTTGATTCACAAAAATTGGATGTCGGCAACTCATGTGTATGCGCCTATACAAAGGAACGAACTTTCTTTTTTATTCAAATTGGAGGGGTCAATTAGTTTTTAAGTTAGCGTGGATACAAAATCAGCGTAGACCGGCAGACAGACACGCGAGCGCACGTGCGCACACAGATACGCACACAAAGGTCACTCTAAAAATAGTTTTTTTTCGTGTTCTAGAGATACCGAAACGTGGAGGACCGTCGAAAACTCGAGTTGCGATTTTCGGAACGATTCCAATATTTTCCCTATACGTTACCATGTATTGCAGGGAAAGTAAAAATCTGATGTGTGTAGCATATGACTTTCCCAGCAGATTCAAATTCATATTGTAAGTTTTTGTTTCATCATGCATTAAATTGAGTTTAATTGCTGAAAATAATATAGATAATTTTCTGATATTATATCCATTTCGTATTTTCATTGCATCTCCGTTTCGTTTAGCAACTCAATGCACTTTAAATTCTTCAAGTCCTTAAAATTCCAAAAACTACAATATCTCGAGAACGGTTTATCCTACAGTCATGGAGTCAGATTTATTCGCTTCGTTGTCAAATATTACATGAAGAACAAGTACTTAATTAATATATTTTATGAATTTTAGTCATTTATTTCAGAGTTTCATTACATTGCACGTGTAGTATTTTATTTTTGAACGAATATATTAGATTTAGGGGTCATTTCGCAAAAAAAAAAAGACAGATTCTTTTTTTCCATATCGTATCAAAATCTAACCACCAATCCAGTATCCTATGAGCGACTTATCTACCAAATTTTGAATAATTTGATCAATTAGTTAGTCAGCTAGAGTTGATACATTCAATTTTACTGGCCATTTTGCAATAAAGGCTGGTTCATTTATCCCGAATGGTACCAAAATCTAATCAGCACCAGGGTCGCCAACCAAGTATCTGCCAAACCTCTCTACCAAACTTTATAGAATTTAGTCTCTTAGTTGAGTTAGAGTGGATATATTTAATTGGGTATATATATTTGGATATATATATTTGGTATATGGGTGAATCATGTGATAGAAATCACAAAAAGAATGGAGTTTTTCAAAAATGAGTATTTAAGGGGGTGGGTACTCCACTCAAAAGCATTCGAAAGGTGAAATGCTAGAAAAGCATGCTTAGCGATGAGATAGAGACTTCAAAATTGGTATACGGATAAAAAGTTGGAAAAGAAGAAAATGTGCAATTTCAGTTTTGCAACATTTGCTATTGTAGGGGGAGTCGCTCACTAAATTGTTCGATTTGCCGAACAAATGAAAAACGCCTCCTTTACAATGTGATAGAGGCTTGAAATTTAGTATATGGGCTAACCATTTGACAAAAAAATCAAAGATGAATACGGTTTGACAAAAATGTTCATTAACTCGGAGCAACACAGAAAAACGGTCGAAAGGGGAAGTGATAGAAAAAAAATGCTTCTGGATAGGATAGAGACTTCAAATTGGGTGTACGGGTAGATAGTTTGAAAGGAAAAAAGTGTGAAATTTCAGATTTCCAATATTTGCTACTTTAAGGGGTGTCGTACTCTAATATATTCAATTTTTCGAATAAATGAGGCACGCTTCCTTCTAAATGTAATAGAGACTTGATATTTGGTATATGAGTAAATCATCTGATAAAAAACCCAAGACAAACAGAGTTTTTCAAAAATATTCATTTAAGAGTGTGCTTCACAGAAAAAAGTTAAGAGGAGAAAAAATAAAATAGGGGTGTCTCGGGATGTGATAGACTTTAAAGTGGTGTACGGGTAGATAATACGAAAGGAAGAAATGTGCAAAATAAATTTCCGAATACTTTCTTCTTTAGGGAATTCTGCACACCAAAATATTCGATTTGTCGAATAAATGTGAAACGCGAATTATTAAACATTTACATTATTCAGGGGTTGCTTATTAATTTTCAACGGGTATTCGGCTAATATATACCAATTGAAAAGTGTCCGCTGTCTGTCACGTTTTACTTCCCGAATAGATAGAGACTTGCAATTTGGTACACGGTTCGATCGTTCGATAAAACCCCCTGGAAAAATCGAATTTTCCGAAAACGTTCCCTAAAGGAGGTGCTCCACACTAAAACTTTCGAAAAGTGAAATGATAGGAAAGTTTACTTTGCCATGAGATAGAGCCTTCCAATTTGGTGTATGGGTAAATAGTATGATAGGAAGAAACTGTGCAATTTCAGATTTGAAATATTTGCTACTTAAGGGTGTGCCGCACACCAAAATGTTCGATTTATCGAATAAATGAGAAACGGCTCCTTTAAAATTTGATAGAGGCTTGAAACTAGGTATATGGACTAATCATTTTATGAAAACACCCGAGACGAATATAGTTTTTCAAAAACGTTCGTTTAGGGGGTTGCTCCAGAGAAAAACGTTCGAAAGGGGAATGTATATAAAAACATGCTTTGGGATGAGATAGAGATTTGAAATATGGTGTATGGGTAGATAGTTTAGAAGGAAGAAAGTGTGCAATTTTAGTTTTCCAATATTTTCTACTTTAGGGGGTTTCGCACACAAAAATGTTCGATTTTCGGAATGAAGTAGCAACAACCCTTATAGAACGTGACAGAGGCTTGATATTTGGTATATGGGCGAATCATTTGCTAGAAAGCCCAAGAAAAAGGAGTTTTTCAAAAATGCATACTTAAGGGGGTAGGTACTCCACAGAAAATCATTCGAAAGGTGAAATGATAGAAAAAGCATGCTTCGCGATGAGTTAGAGATTTCAAATTTGGTATACGGGTAGATAGTTGGAAAGGAAGAAAGTGCACGATTTCAGTTTTGCAACGTTTGCTATTGTAGGGGGGTGTCACTCACTAAAACGTTCGATTTGACGAACAAATAAAAAACACCTCCTTTACATTGTGATAAAGGCTTGAAATGTAGTATATGGACTAAGAGGGAAGGTAAAGTAGTATGCTTCGTGAAAGAGACTTTAATTTGGTGTACTGGTAGATTGTTCGAAAGGAAAAAGTGAGCAATTTAATTTTTCCACTATTTTCTTCTTTAGGGGGTTCTGCAACTAAAATATTCGATTGCCGTAGAAATGTGAAACGCGAATTATTAAAAAATTGCAATATTCAGGGGTTGCTTATTGCGAGGACTTTGCTTTTCGACTAGTATTCGGCTAGTCATATCCCTGAAAGCGCAGTGTCAATATGTCAGAGAGCCAAATGCACCAAATTCCCGAGGGCTGAAAAAACTTATGTACACTAATTCGACCGTGCTGAATCCAAATATGGAATCCGTTCTTAAATTAACTCCTGAATCTGGAGAAATAACTTGGCCTGTTTTGCTATTTTTGTATTCATAATCTGAAAGAATTTGCCACAACATAATGCAATTGCGTGGCTATGAGACTTTAATTCTTATAGAAATATAAAGAAAATTGATTCAGTTCATGGAGTTAGAGATGTGACCATTTCGATGAATCAGCTGAGGAGAAAAGTTAATACTGAGAAGTTATCCCGATTTAAAAATTTAGAATACGAATATTTAAGCCATTGAGTTAGAGAGACTTTCTTCCTGCTTTATCTTCAAATTCACGTTTTAAGCAATGCAATTAATGCAAACTTTGTTTATAGATAGATTGGTTGGAGCTCAGTGTTATAACTCATAAATTTAGACTCATGAAGTTGACTCATAAAGTATCACTCATAAAGTTGACTCATAAAGTATCACTCATAAAGTTAGCCCCTTTTCTTCCATGGTATGACCAGCAATTGAAAACTTGATAAAATGTTTGAGGTATTAAACTTGATAAATTCATTTGTTAGGGGGTCTAGTGGATCGTGATTTAATTGAGTTATGTTAGGGGTTGGTATAGTATGTATATTTTGATAAGGAATCGTATAATGAATTGCAATTTTGAATGGGATAGTAATTTATTTTTAAAAGATCGCATGTAACTACGGATAAATTTCATAAATTATTAAATTTCATAATTTATCGATATAAGTAACAAAAATAATGCAATGTTAGTGAATATGTTAACATGTTATTTGATGTATTCACCGATTTTGGAATGAAAAACAAAATAACAAAAGTTTCGCAGTTCAATCTTATGGCTAATAAGCAATTGTCAATAGAGAAATGTATAGCTATATTGGCTAGACAAGAATATACATTGCTAAATATAAATAAATAGCTACATCTAATGAAGAATAGTTACATCTAAGAAATGTCATAGTTTGACTAATTTTCCATTAAAATAATTATGGTAGATAAAGAAACTTCATTTTCTCAAATTTACATGGTACTATGAATAATTCCATGTGATTTATTTCCAAACTCTACACTACTAGTTTATTACAAAGAATTATATTTTCACAAGAAAATAAGTGTATCGTCCGACTTCAAACCGAATCTGGACTCATCAGTGAATAGGGCATTGCTCCAATCATCTATGGCCCAACTACAGTGTTCCTGACACTAATAGAGACGGGCCGCTCTGTGCGTCGCAGACAATGGAACAGTATAATTCTTTCTCAGGAAACAAAGATTAAAGCAGAAATATGGTTTGAGACTGAAATCTGCGTTCTATTTATTTTAACTTGCTGCTGCAGTATACGAAGCAGCGTTCTCGAAGTTGACATATTAGAGATAAGTAGCCCATTGATAAAGCGAAATCTCATTTTATGACTAATTTTCCTTTAAAATAGTTATGGTAGATTAAAAAAAACTTTATTTTCTCAAGCTCACATGGTACTATTATAAGTAACTCCATGTGATTTTTTCCAAACTCTATTCTACTAGTTTATTACAAAGAATTATATTTCCACACAATAATCTGTCGATCGTCCGACTGCGAAGCGAATCTCGACTCATCGGTGAGTAGGACATTGCTACAATCGTCTATGGTCCAACTGATGTGTTCCTGACCCCATTAGAGACGGGTTGCTCTGTGCTTTGTAGACAAAGGAACGGCATATGTTTTGCCTCCCCGCATAAAATTCATATGAATGCAATCACCTTCTTACAATTGTAACCGATACAGACCTACCTGTAGCTGCAACGAGGATAGAAAGTAAAGCAGTTGCTCTTTCTTGTTCATTGCATCAGACTAATAACTCTAAGTAGGGTTCATCGGAAGATGTT
Source organism: Amaurobius ferox (assembly GCA_951213105.1). Lineage (NCBI taxonomy): Eukaryota > Metazoa > Arthropoda > Arachnida > Araneae > Amaurobiidae > Amaurobius > Amaurobius ferox. The sequence continues at coordinate 120,191,911 of OX578151.1, forward strand.
ATAACTCGAGGGAGACCCGAAACGTTTGAAAGGTGAAATTATGAAAAACCATGCTTCCAAATGAAATACAGATTTCGAATTTGGTGTACGGGTAGATAGTTCGAAAGAAAGAACATGCGCAATTTCAGTTTTCTGATATTTTCTACTTTAGGGTGTACCGCAAATCCAAATGCTCCATTTTCCGAATAAATGAGACACGCATCCTTTAAAATAGTAATAGAGGCTAGAAATTTGGTATATGGGAGCAATCATCTGATAAAAAAAATAGAGTTTTCCAAAAATATTCATTTAAAGGGGTCGCTACGCAACACGTAAACGTTCGAAAAGTGAAATAATAAAAAATATATGCTTCGCCATGGAATAGACACTTCAAATTTAGTGAACAGGTAGAAAGTTCGAAGGAAAGAAAGTGTGCAGTAGAAAATTTCCAAGATTTGTAATTTTGTGGGGATCCGCACTGCAAAATATTTGAAAAGTGAAATTCTAGAAAAACATGCTTTGCGATGCGATAGAGAATTCAAATATGGTGTATGGGTAATGAGTTCCAAAGGAAGAAATTGTGCAATTTCAGATCTCCAAAACTTAAGGGAGTGTCGCTCACCGAAATATTCGACTTATTGAATAAATGAGAAACAGCTCCTTTAAAATTTGATAGTCTTGAACTTTGGCACCTGGCATAATCATTTGATGAAAACACTCAAGACGAATATAGTTTTCCAAAAATATTCGTTTAAGGGGTTCTTCAGCGAAACACGTTCGAAAGGTGAATTTATAAAAAAGAACATGCTTTGGGAGATTTCAAATTCTGATAGAGATTAAAAGTGTGTTGTACGGGTAGATAGTTTGGAAGAAAGAGCATGTAAAATCTCAGTTTTCCAATATTTTCTACTTAAGGGGGTTGTTGTTGTTGTCGAGATTCAGACCTTCCGATCTACCAGAAGTAACCGTTTGGACGTCCGGGAAGTACCACCCAATTTAGACCGGAACCCAATGGGGGAGGCATCCGCAGGGACCGTACCCTCTTTCCCCTACCACCAACCTCTCGTAAGGACTTATGGACCAACATGTTTAACGTGATCGGACTCCGCATGCACACGGCGGCAGTTGTGGCAGCGTGCAAATGCAGTGCGCAAACTACCGGGCTACCGCGATCGAAATGTGCCAACAGCAAACGGTGTTTGTTCCCAGGTGGTCACCCACACCACAAGTACTAACCGCACCCGATGCTGCTTGATCTATTTAAGGGGGTGTTGCACATCAAAATGTTCGATTTTCGGAATGAATGAGAAACGCCCCGTTTAAAATGTGCTAGAGACTTGCTATTTGGTATATGAGCCAATCAGTTGATAGAAAACCTAAGGAAAACGGAGTTTATCAAAAATGTTCATATTAGGGGGTGGGAACTCCACTAAAAAACACTCGAAAGGTGAAATGATAGAAAAAGCATGCTTCGCTATGATATAGAGACTTCACATTTAGTGTATAGGAAGATAGTTGGAAAGGACGAAAGTGTTCAATTTAAGTTTTTCAACATTTGCTATTGTAGAGGTGTGCCGCACTCTAAATTATTCTATTTGACAAACAAATGATAAACGCCTCTTTTCCAACATATTAGAGGCTTGAAATTTCGTATATAGGCTACTCATTTGATAAAAAAACACAAAATGAATACAGTTTTTCCACAACGTTCATCGGGGGGGGGGGGGAGTGTTACACAGAAATATTTTGAAAGGTGAAATGAAAGAAAAAGCCTGCTTTGTGATAAGATGGATTTCAAATTTGGTATTACGGATAGATAGTTTGAAAAAAAGAAAGTGTGCAATTTCAAGTTTTCAATATTTGTTACTTTAGGGTGTGCCGCACACCAAAACTTCCGATTATCTAAATAAATGAGACACGCTTCCATTTAAATGTGATAGAGGCTTGTATTTGATATATGGGTCAATCATCTGACGAAAAAGCAAAGACGAATAGAGGTTTCCAAAAATGTTTATTTATGGATGTATTCCCCTGAAAAACGTTCGAAAAGTGAAATGATGAAATAGCATGCTTCGGATGAGATTGATACTTTAATTTGGTGTACGGGTAGATAATTTGAAAGGAAGAAGTATGCAAGTTAAGTTTTCCAATATCTTCTTCTTTACGGGGTTCTGCACACCAAAATATTCGATTTGCCGAATAAGTGTGAACCGCGAATTAATCAAAAATTTACATTATTCGGGGGTTGCTTATTGCGACACCGTTGATTTCCAACGGGTATTCGGATAGTATATACTAAATGCCAAATGTCCGTCTGTCTGTCTAACTTTTTTTGACACTTCCCGAATAGATATACTTGCAATTTGGTACACAGATCGATTGTTTGATAAAATCCACTGGAAAGATCGAATTTTTCAAAAATGTTCTGTGGATGGGGGTACTCCACATTAAAAAGTTCGAAAAGTAAAATGTTAGTAAAGAATAATTTGCGATGAGTTAGAGACTTCAAATTTATTGTATGGGTAAACCGTTCGATAGGAAGAAAGTGTGCAATTTCAGATTTTCAATATTTGCTACACGGGGGGGGAGGGGGGGGGGGCAGCGCATCGAAATTTTCGATTTGCCGAACAAATGAGAAACTACTGCTTTAAAATTTGAGAGCGGCCTGAAATTTGGTATATATACTAATTGCCAAGTGTCCATCTAACTGTCCGTCCTTCTGTCTGTCTTGACCGTCTGTCTGTCACGCTGTATTTTTAGGTTCCTCCCTAGTAGATAGATACTTCCACTTTGGTACACGGGTCGATCGTTCGATAAACCCTCCTGGAAAAATCGAATTTTTCGAAAATGTTCTATAGAGCGGTTGCACAACACCAAAATATTCGAAAAGTGAAATGATAGAAAAGTATGCTTTGCCGTGAGATAGAATTTTTGAATTTGGTGTACGGTTAAACCGATTGAAAGGAAGAAAATCTACAATTTTAGATTCCCATTAATTACTATACTAGGAGGTGCCGTACACCAAAATTTTCGATTTGTCGAATGAATGAGCAACGTCATCTTTGAATTTTGATAGAGGCTTGAAATTTGGTACATGGGCTGATAGTTTGATAAAAGCGTCCAAGACAAAAGAGTTTTTCGAAAATGTTTGTTTAAGGGGTGCTTCAGAGAAAAACGTTCGAAAGATGAAATGATGAAAACCCATGCTTCGAAATGAGATAGAGACTTCCAGATTAGTGTACGTTTAGATAGTCAGGAAATGAAGAACATGTGCAAGTTCAATTTTCTGATATTTTCTTCTTTAGGGAGTGCCACAAACCCAAATCTACGATTTTCAAAATAAAGGAGAAACTCCCATTTTAAAACGTGGTAGATGTGGTATATTTGGTATATAGTCGAATCATCTGATAGAAACCCCAAGAAGAATGGAGTTTTTGAAAAATGTATATTTAAGGGGATGTGTACTACACACATAAACATTCGAAAGGTTGAAGCATACTTTGAGATGAGATAGAGTCTTCAAATATGGTGTACGGGTAAATAGTTGGAAAGGTAGAAAGTGTGCAATTTCAATTTTACCGCATTTGCTATTGTAGGGAGTGCCGCTCACTAAATTATTCGATTTGTCGAACAAATGAAAAACGTCTCCTTTACAATGTAATAGAGTCTTGAAATTTAATGCATGAGCTCATCATTTGACAAAACACCCAAGATGAAAAAGGTTATCAAAAATCTTCATTAAGGGGGGTTGTTGAGACCCAGACCGTCCGACCTACCAGAAAGGTGTAAGGTAACCATTTGGACGGCCGGGTCATTAAGGGGGGTGTTACACAGAAAAACGTTCGAAAGGTAAAGTGATAAAAAAACATGCTTCGCGAGTGTGAAGCGAGTGTGCGCGGTAAAGTGATAAAAAAACTGCAAATTTCTGTTGAAACTTCACTAGTGGGCTTGCAATCACTTCATATTTTTTTATTTAAAACTCAGTTGAAGTTTCGAGTGACTGGATGATATTAGCCATTCCCAATTTCATTTGCTTACGAAGTATATTCAACTGACTAAAATTCTGCTCTATTGCCACCTTAGAACGTTGAAAACCCAGACCGTCCAACTCGTCCTGAGACTTGAGCAGCTATTTGGACGGCCAAACTTTGGAACTAGAAAAACTATTGCTTTTAAGGCAAAGTTAACGCGTTCGCCATTAGAATTCTTAAACTTTACCTCCTCTGACCAGGAACACATTGATGTTTCGTCCATTCGAGATCTGTTCACTTAACCAAAGATAAAATATTGTATTAATTTCCCACGTTTACTTTCCTACAATACATGGTAATGTATAGGGAAAGTATTGGAATCATGCCGAAAATCACAACTCGAGTTTTCGACGGATCTACACGTTTCGAGACCTCTAGAATACAAAAAACTCTTTTCAACTTGACGTCTGTGTGTGTGTCTGCCTGTCTGTCTGTCTGTGCAGATTTTATATCCAATCTATCTAAAAAATTAATTGACCGAATTTCATAAAATTTGGTTGGTAAGTCGCTTGTGGGCGAATCTGGTGCTGATTAGTTTGGGTACGATTCGGGGTAACCATTTGTTACCCTCGGTCCGTCCAGTTTTCCCGGACATACGAGGCCCCGCTGCTGAGCCGCCGCCGCCACAGCGGGCACAAGCTACATGGCTGGACGCAACAACGTTCACGCCAAGGGCCACCCCAGGGATGCACAAACTCCAAATCCTGCAAACTTCACTCTAATCCAAATGCCGCCCCCAGCAAAGCAGCCACGAATCATACAACAGCCAAAAAACAAACACCACGAATTTCGAACCTCTGAAACTCATCCTCTGTCTGGAATCACAACAGTCCCTACTTGGTCTACGACCTTTATTCATTTCAACAGAAACTTACAAAAAGCAACTAAACTCTCGTTGCAAAACAGAATACAAATCTATTTACATTACATAATTTACATTAACATTCACATTTAACACATTTCACCATATTACAACAAAATAAAAATTAACCAAACTATGGTTAATAACATAACAACCAGCATACAAAACTATAAAACACAATACAAATTCATTAACTCTTTCACAATTGCACAAATACCAATCCTAGCTTTCTCGTACTTTATCAAATCTTTAAGACTTATATAAGCAAAATTAATAGGAAAATATTTAGTTCTATAGGCATCAAACATTTTACAATGATATATATAATGCTCCACATCACCAACCATATTATCACTCATACACATTTTTGATTTTCCAAACATATTAAATTGGTGGTTTGGAAAAATCCCATGACCAGTAACAATTTGATTGAAATAGAAATTTGCAATACATCTGCTATTTTTAACTTCAGATATTAGCCCATGGGTCCATCTTCCTTTTGTAGAACTATTCCATACTTCTTGCCACTTCTTCTTGGCTTCAATCTTCATTTTTGTCTTGACATGTACCCACGTCAATTTAGTTTCCACATCTACTTGCTCTTTAACTGTGGCTTCTTTTGCGAGTTCGTCTGCTCGTTCATTTCCTGCATGACCCACATGGGGCTTTATCCAATTCAGCTTGACTGATTTCTTCCTCAACTTCAGATCATATACATATTTCTTGATCTGTTCTATCCAAATATGTGTGTTTTCCATCTTCTGTAAACTTTTTAGGCAGCTTTCACAATCACTGAAAATTTGAAATTCTTCACTTTGAAGTACATTCCTATTACTTCTAATCCACTTAATGGCCTCCTTTATGGCCAATAACTCCGCCAGATAAACCGTTGACTGATCTGATAAACGAAATTTTTTATTTCCAATTTCAATTCCATTATAATATACGACATATGCCGCCCCAACTCCTTGCACCATTTCCCCCATCTTTGAACCATCTGTGAAGATTTCATAACCTTTCCCGGTTACTTTCTTCTTTTTATATTCAATACTCTTGAATCTGTAAGGATCCACAATCTGTGTGTATTCACTTATTTCTCCGTATTTTATTTTTACATCATAAAATTCCAAGTCTTTCTTCGTCTTTTTACTTTCATAAATGCACTTATGCCATTTCGCCCTTATCTTACGATTCGGGGTAAAAAAAAAACCCGCCTTTTTTTGTGAAATGGCTCGCAAAAATTGCTTGTACCCACTCTATCGGGAAAACTAATGGACCGAATTTCATAAAATTTGGAAGGTAAGTCATTTGTGGGCGACTCTGGTATTAGTTTTGGGTACAATTCGGGATTGAAGAACTCACCTTTTTTCCAGAAATTACCGCAAAAATTAACTTATCCACTCTAGCTGAAAAGCTAAAATATCAAATTTTACAAAATTGAGTAAAGAAGTCACTTGTAAGTTATCCTGGTGCTAATTAGATTTTGCTACGATTCCGAAAAAATACCCTGCGTTATTTTGTGAAATGGTCCTCAAAAATCGTTAAAATCTAAAATTAAAAACTACGCATGCTCAAATATATCAATTAAATGCTTGTTTTATACGTCATTTTAAAATTTAAAAACAATAAGTCCAACCCCATTACACTAGGATTAGTCGTTCTCCAGATATTTTAGATTTTTCGCATTTTCGATACGGCACCTTTGACAATAAGTCCAGTTACAAAATGAAAACAAAAATAGAATTAAAAGTACAAATTCAGTGTAATTTTAAATAATTATAGATGTTATTTTGTGAAATTAAACTCAATTTAATGGATTATTGAAGAAATAAAGAGAGCACGAATATGAGTCTGCAGAGAAAGCCATGTGCTGCCCACATCATATTTTTAAATTTTATTTGGCGATTTTACAAACTTTGCCAATAGAGGGATTAAGCATGGTTTGGGTAGATTCGAGCACCGAAATGAGTTTTAAAACAATTTTTTCAGTATTTCCTTATTAATTTTAGAACTTACTAAAGCAGTGATTGCTAAGAAAAGCATCTTCATCAAAATTTACAAAACTTTACAGCCAGCCATTGTTCATCGAACATATAAGCACTATTTAAATATAAAAAAAGCCTTATATCTGATTTAAAATAATAAACATGGCCTAGTTATGGGCGTGGTCCAGTTATGAGCGAAATCTAATTATGGGCGGGGATTAATTATGGGCGTGACCTAGACATGGACCTCATCAGGATGGTCTGACTTTCAAACATTACTTCCTTTTCATTTAAATTAATTATGATTTTTCTTTGTTTAGAAAGTAAAGAACGTAAGATTGTGAAAAAGAATAAAATTCAAGCCATGCCATAAGAATGCTTCATACAGTTATAATAATACGCTTTATATATTCTAAAACTCAACGACTATAATGTCCTCAACTCAGTCGAGATTCTTAAAATGCCAAATACACCAAAATGAGCTTATTTTAAATGTTATTCTAAAATTCATTCTGGCATAAATATTTATAGTATATTTATTTCCTCAATACATAACTAGTAGAATTTTACGTTAAATACTGCAAATACTAACAATTATTAGACTCGATGTGCGTTACTTGAAAAAAAGTATGATATCAGCAGCATATGACTTTCGCTACATATTACAATGACTTTATTTCTTTCACATCGAAACAATGACGTACTTAAATCCACGGCACAATGCTTTTAACGTTAAAAAGTACATTAATATTTTTCGTTTTTCAGAACGACGACATCTAAAATTATATCAAAATAAACAATTAATTATATTCCGTGCAATAATTCTTCAATTTGACATCATTATCGTAACTTTAAGGGAATTTTTGCCAACTCCACATCATTTTCAAAAAGTCGCCAAATCGTCGATATTTCGCCAAATTTGTCACCAACGTCGTCAAGCTTGTCGCCAAGTGTTCCGACGATATTTCTTACTGTTCATTATGACTTTTTTTAATAAAAGTTATTTGAAAAACTTGTAGTATCTCGAGAACGGTTCAAGCTTGTGTTTTAAAGTTTGTGTCACTCGACAGTAAAAAAATACTTATAAAATGAATAATTATTTAATATCATTTAATGTCCTGATTTTTTCAATACTTTCATTCATTTTTTTTCATTTCATTTTTGTCAATAATTCATTCAAACATTGGCGGATCTACCATCCGTAAATGCTTCAGTACGGTGTCTAAATCGATACTGTTCCAGTAATTACCGATGGTACTAATCGTACCAAATTACATGTTCGAGACGCCCCATTCGTTCATGAAGTATCGCATCCACAAACTCACGAACATACACACTTCTATATATATATATACACACAGTCATCACCTCAGGACGTCCGAATCGAGTACAGAGATGCTTGAAACGTGCTCTTCCGTCGAAAGCTTGAATTCGAATTTTCGACCCAGTCGCAATGCTTTCCTTATACATATGTAGGGAAAGTATTATAGGAGTTATATGTGGAATGCAAATTCATCCTAGTTAAATCGACCTCACCCTCTTTATGGAAATATATATTGACTCTGTTCGATCAAAATAACAATAGAAATTCGAAATATTATAACAATGTTTTTCTACATAAAATTTTAAATATTATTATCACACACTGTTAATGCAATTTTAACACATTCAAAAAATTTCATAAAATATTAAATTTCGTAAATTATCTATATAAGTAAGAAAAATAACAAAGTGTTATTGAATATGGTAACATATTATTTGATGTTCTCACCGATTTTGGATTGAATATCAAAATAACCAAAGTTTCGCAATTCAACCGCATTGCTAATATGCAACTGTCTATGGCTAAACTTATAGCTATATTGGCTAGATAAGAACATACAGAGCTGAAGTAAAATAAAATGGATAGAACTAGCCCTAAAACGACTAACTTGGAAACAATGGATGCAGTGAAATTAGCCAGTGTCCTCACGATAATTCTTTCTTACGGAACGAAGATTCTAGCAGGAAAAACGTTTGCGATTGGGGGTCTGAATTCTATTTATTTTAACCTGTTGCTTCTGCATGCGAAGCAGCGTTCTGGAGAATGATGAATATATTACTACTATAAGCACCAATTAAAAGAAATTTCATTTTATGAACAAATTTCTTTTAAAATATCTGTGGTAGATGAAGAAACTTCATTTTTTATACAAACTGGCATAGTTTTATGAGTACTTTTTTTTTCAAAAATCTACCCTATTGGTTTATTACAAAAGATTATTATAAGGCCGTTGTTCACACAAATAAAATGCCCCCAACAAGTTAAATTGTGTTTCAATTCAATTAGAATGGTAAACATATTGGTACATAATATAATTTTAATGATGCATTTAACGCTACTTGCATAACTCTAACCGACTAGGTAGGTCGCATTTTGCAAATTTTCAGTAGGCAGCATACCTGACCTCTGCGTGGGTGGTTTGCGAGTAATAAAGATACATAAAGATTGATGAAATAGGAGTGATAGAACCAAAAGCGGAAGCAAAAGTGAACTGATAGCAGCTAATGGACAGATGTTGATCTTTCCCTGTGGCTGCAAATAGCGTGTATAACATTTGACCCAAAAGTGATTAAATTAACATACTCCTTTGTTTAAATATCTGTATTTTTACAAACGTGTAATATTCCCTCACTGCAGCCTTTTCTTTTGAGATCCAGACGGAGAAAATGCTAGTACAGACTTTCTATGACGTGTATCTAGTGTTGCCAGATGCTAAAGTACGGAGGAGGGTTTCCAGATTTGGCGATTTATCGCCAATTTGGCGACATTTGACGACCTCTCGAAACCTCGAGATATACCTCGAAATAATCAATATTCTAAGTGATATAAGAGATTTTCTGAAGTTTCTATGGAGAGTCTATAAAAGGAATCGCCACTCAGTCGGAAAGGAGTTGACGTGATACTGACGACTTTCATTATTATTATTTTTTTTTTCAAATGGCCAGGCATTTTGACCTTCGTCATTCGCCTTTATTACAGCTGCCAGAGTGTGAACCATTTAGCCGTCCATTGACGTTGCCCCAGGCGCACCAGAGGGGGGCGGATCTCATTGCGCCCACAACACAAACATCCATGCCTTACGTGGGGCTCGAACCCACAACGTGGCGGTCGAGCGATTGCTACAGAAACGCTTGCCTCGACCACTCGACAACCACGTCGGCACTTTCATTAAACTGTGATTTTTGTCAAGTTTTGAGAATAGCAGCGGCTGTTGTGAAGCATTTAAGTGTTTTACTGTATACTGTTCCTGTTTACGCTGTGCGTGTTGTTGTTGAGACTCGACCTATCAGAAAGGTTACGCTGTGTGTGTGAATAAACATGTTAGTTATCCAGAAATTTGGACTCATTCTTATATCCTGAGCGGACACCCGCGATTCCCTTCGGATACGTAATAACATTATTCATTCACATCCGTTTTCACGAATGCTCTTCTAAATAATAAGGCAACTTTTAGAACTGGAAATCTAATTGACTCGATTTCCGAAGTTTTGTCCATTAAAATATTAAGCTGTTGTGTTTGTGAAACACTTTTAAGAATAAAAATCATTTTGCAAATGTATCTTATTTCAATCAGGAAAATTTTGTTCACATGAGTATCGGATTATTAATCAAACCAAGTTTCACTTTCAGGAGTTTATACCTAAACGAGACGGTATGGAGACAATAGTTATATATTTTCATTTTATAAATAGGCTGATACCGACCGTCAATTCAATTTTAATCATTATTTAAAGCTGCAAAATCTCATTAATACGAAAAATCACATTTTAGAAAAGATAAAATGACCATTTTATAAACAAAACATTAAAAAAATTTTGATATATTGTATTCATAACATGATCCTTATGAAAATCTCTGTTCATTGATTTTGGGCAGTTTTGTACTAGATATTTACCTAAATTTGTTATTGTTTTTTCGTCTTTTCTTTGCTGTAAAATCGTTCTTTTGTTTCTGAAGAAAATTAAAATATTAAATGATAAATATCCAAATTCAGGATATATTTAAAATTTTTGTATCTGAAAAAAATAATTTTATGACAGATAGCAAAATTTAGATCCAAGGCGTTATTAAACAAATGATATATTTTTCATAAAGTTATTTTTGTACAGTAATTACACTTAATATATATAAGTTAATTTCCAAGCAAATATGAAAATGAAACCATTATTATTTTTTCTTTGATAATTAAGAATGCGTTTATGCAATTCTTTTATCTTTGTAATTATAAAATTTTGAAAAGGGAAGAATATATTAGCGCTTCCATTGAAGATAATAGCATTCACGAATTCAGAGCTTGGTAGATTCAGAATTTAACAACTTAAAAAAAAACCAAATATATTCCAAAGATACAGAAACTGGCAACTGTGCTCTGGGTTTCCAATATTTTGATCAACTTCATGGCCAGAATAAAGCATAGCAAAAAGTGGATATATTTATACATAGATATTCATAGTAGTTGCAAATTTAGCCATTTTATGGCTAGATTCAGTAGCTTCGTTCTGAAAAATTGGGGAGGGGGAGTAACAAAATATTCCATTTTTTCAATCATCATTATAAACTTCAATGACCACGATAATCCTTTCTGGGTGAACGAATATTCTAGGGGAAATATGGTTGATGACTGTAAACTATGCCCTATTTATTTTAACTTGTTGCTTCTGTATGCAAAGCAACGTTCCGGATTTTCTGTTATACAAGCAACAAGCCACGCAATTACACTAAATTTCACATTATGAATGTTTTTACTGTAAAATATTTATGGTAGATAAAAAATACTTCTTTAAGCAAACTCATATGGAATTACACAAAATTCGAATAGTTTTTTTTTTGTGTGTGTTAATGTGTTTCCAATATCTATCCAACTGGTTTACTGTAACTAGAAAAATATTACGCCCTATAAGGCCTACACCCAAATAAAGTTCCTCCAGTAAATTAAATTGGGTTGCAATTCAATTAGAATGTTAAAAATATTGGTATATAGCATAGTTTTAATGAAATATTTAACGCTATTCTAACAAAATTCTAATCAACTAGGTAGGTCGCATTTTACAAATCTCAGCTATGCCTTCAGTAGACAGCAGACCTGATCGCGGTGTGGGTAATTCGCGGGAAGTAACGATACATACAAATTGATGAAACTGGAACGATATAATCGAAAGCGGAAGCAAAGGACTCTGATAGCTGCTGACAGACCGACGTAGATTTTGCATCCGTTTAATTCTTTTTTTTTTGCCCGGTGGCTTCAAATAACTTATATAATTTTCGACCCGAAATAATTTAACTTAAAATATCCTTATCATTAATTATATTTATTCATTCAAATCTGTTAGCAAGAATGCTCTTCTAGATAGTCTCAATAATAATGAAACTTTTGATCTCGAGGTCTAATTGGCCAGATTTCTTTTAGGTTTGTCCAGTAAAATATTAAACCGTTATGTTTCTGAACCACTGTTAAAAAGAAACAGAGTTACAAATGTATCTTATTTCAACCAGAAAAGTTGAGTTCAGCATATCGGATTATTAATCAAACGAAGCTTAAGTTTCAGGACTTTACCTAAACAGGTCACCATGGAGACCTACTGATATATTTTACTTTTATAAATTTGAGTCAACTCGACAGTCAATTGGATTTTAATCATTATTTAATGCTATAAAACCTCATTGGTTCGAAAAAGCACATATTAGAAAATATGAAATGACTATTTTATAAGCAAAGTTTTTACAAATATAAGGCTCCTTTTGGTGATGAGGTTGGGAAAACACTCACTCGCCATTTAGGACATCACAGCATTTAATAATACATGGAAACATTACACATATTTTACAAATCATAGCTAGGATTAGCTACATATCACAAACACGTTGGCTACGTACTTTCTATCGCCATCTTGAACTCAACTTCGAATGTTTTTTTGTAAACAAAAACGAATGTTCTTTGGTCAGGTTGAGTGCTGCCATCTACTGTTCTTTTTGGAAGCATAATGTCTCTTACAATCTTCCCCACGGTTCCGACGCCTAGGCAACCGTCTCGGTGAGGAATCAGCACTTCAGGTTTTTCGTGGGCGGCCACGTTTACATAGAGGATTCAAGGGTTGCACACTGTTCTCTTGGGAATAGGCTTTCAAGGCAGATGAGTGATAAAATCCAACTGGTACTTGAGGGTTTTCTAAGCTAGCTACTTCGTATGAGGATGCGAATCGCTGTGCAAGTATAACATGCGGTCCAAGGGTTGCACACTGTTCTCTTGGAAATAGGCTTTCAAAGCAGATGAGTGATAAAATCCAACTGGTACTTGAGGGTTTTCTAAGCTAGCTACTTCGTATGAGGATGGGGATCGCTGTGCAAGCATAACATGCGGTCCATCCCGTCGCGGCAGAAACTTTGAACTTTTTACTTTGGCTGCATTGCTAACGGGGTGTAAAGTTACGCACACTCGATCTCCTGTTCGAAAATTGTTGAGCGAGTTGTCGCCTTTGATCAGCATACTATTTCCTCTTATCTTGCTGCTGCTCTACAACTTCTTTGATCTGTACGGTGAATTTGGTGATTTTTTTAAGACAAGGAGTAATTTCCAGAATGAAGTTATCGTTTTCATTTACACTACGAAAATCATTGGTCACACCATCTGTAGTGCGATATTATGTGTCAAAATTTAGGAAAGCTGTTGTTTGTCCAGTGATCTGGAACTTTACGGTATTTAAAGAAAAAGGATTGCGGGTAGACTATCAGAGCAAGAACCATGTTTATCTTGCACCAAAATTGCAAGTTGTGGCTTCAGATCACGGTTCCTTCTCTCTACTGTGTTTGCTTGTGGGTGATAAACAGGAATTAATGACTGTTTAATGTTCAACTGGCAACAAAGTTGTTGCATCACAGCTGAAACGAACTGAGTTACATTGTCACTGATAATCCGACGAAGAATGCCATACCTCATCAAAACTTCTTCTAGCAGCGGTATTGCACATTCTTTTGCCGTGGTATTGGACAATGGGAAAAATTCCACCCATTTAGTAGCGATATCTTCTATTATCAAAATCCCCCTTTTCCCATCTTTACTCTCGGGTAAGGGTCCAAAAAGGTCTATTGAGAGGGTCTCAAAACGTCTAGAAGGAACTGGACTCTGTAATAATCCTGCCGGAGTCTGATTAGAAGGTTTATATCTGTTGCAATCTATGCAGTTTTTCACATAGTTGCAGATGAATATTCTCATTCCTGTCCAATAATAGCTTTTCGCTATACGGTCAGAAGTTCCTTTAGCTCCATAGTGCCCAGCAGTAGGAGCATCATGATGTTCTTTCAGAATCAAGTTTCTTTCATGGGCTGAAACTACTAATTGATCTTCTTAACTTTCGGAATCTGGAGCATAACGGTAGAGGACGCCCTGAGTCATGCGGTAGTCTTGTTCTGTCCAGTTTGCATAGTTTACGTCTTTGTCAATGCTTTCAAAACAGCGAATGATATTTTCTACTTCATCTTTCAATTGCTCTTCATGTTTCTCGTTAAGTGTTCTGGAGCGAACATCGAAAGATATAGAACAGACTTCGCATGAAGACATATCATGTTCACAAACTGGTCTTGACAACATATTAGCAACAACGTTGCAATTTCCAGGAATGTATTCCATGTTCAAATTGAAAGACGGCAATTGCAATGCCCACTAGGCTAATCCTTCGGATGGAGACTTAAGTTTCATGAGCCATTTAAGAGGTTGGTGGTGGGATGCAACTGTAACACTAGATCCCACTATGTATCCTCGAAATGTGTTTAATGCCCATATAACAGCCAGTGCTTCACGTTCCGTGGTGAAATAATTTCTCTCAGCATAATTAAGTAGTCTACTTGCATATTCAACCGGATGTTCATCCGATCCTTGGTCTTGAAGAAGGACAGCTCCCAAAGCATAACTATTTGCATCTGTTCTAATCACAAATGGTTTCGTGAAATCAGCTTGCTCCAGAATAGGTAAGGACACCAGGCATTGATTTAGAGAGTCGAAAGCTCTCTATTCCGTTTCAGACCAACTCCAGGGATTTTTTTGTTAGTTTGCTCTGAGGTCGAGAAATCTCAGAAAAGTTCGGTATAAACTTTCCATACCAGGAACATGTCTGCAAGAAGGATAATAGTTGCTTCACATTTATAGGGGAAGGAATTTCCAAGATGGAAGATGCCTTTTCAGAATCTACCTCTATTCCACGAGGGATAATCCAGAGTCCAAGATATTTAACTCGAGAACAAGAAAAGTTGCATTTCTCTCGGTTTGCACGAAGTTTGTATTTGATTATTCTGTGGAAAACCATTTCAAGATATTTAAGGTATTGTTCAAAAGATGGTGGCAAGACTATGAGGTCATCTAGATAGGCAAGAGCTGGCAAGCCACTACGAAATGTGTCCATTAGTCTCTGAAACGTAGCAGGGGCATTTCGAAAACTAAAAGCCATTCTTAAGAAACTATAGGTCCCAAACGGGCAAACGAATGCACTTTTATCTAGATCAGCTGGATTAACATTTACTTAGTGGTAACCAGATTTCAGATTAATGGTTGACATAAAAGAGTATCTTGCACTATATCGTCCATTCTTGGAAGTGAGTAAATGTCAGGGACAGTCTCTTCATTAAGTAGCGATAGTGTACGCACAGTCGAACTTTACCATTTGCTTTTGGGATCAAAACTGCAGGTGCTCCATAGGGCGATTCTCATTCTTCAATAATTTTCCTTTCGAGAAGAACATCCATTTCTTTTTTCAGCAGCTCCTTTCGAGCTAGTGACATTCTTTAAGGAGGTACAGAAATTGGAGCGTGATTACTTGCAGTAATATAATACTTGATGATCGAGGTATCTTCTCCCACTGGTTGAAAGATACCATCAAATTTTTCTAGTAGACTGTTGAGTTGACTTCTCTGAGTAGCTGTCAGATTCTCTTCTTCACTTTCCCTCAACTGACAAACGTTAATCAGAACTTGTCCATCCTCGTGGGATTCTACATTAGGTTGGTTGCCCAATTCTTTTCCCAATGGATACGCGTGATTTGGATTATCATAAATATACCAGCATGTGTTCTTTACGTCAAGAGCAATACCCGCAGATTTCAGAAAATCTGTTCCAAGAAGAGTTCGATTTCCAGTAGCGTTTGGAAGGACTATGAAATCCGTCAACATTTTCTTTCCTTCAATTTCTATCATCACTTGGGTAGTGTAGCAATCAACAAGAGACTGTTGACCATCTGCCAGACTTATTGTCAACTTCGTCTTTTGAAATGATAGTCCATCATTGAAGACTACAAGCATCTTTTCTCCCGCAATGGAATGTGAAGATCCTGTATCAGCGCACACTTTACCTCTTCACCCACAAAATGTTATGTCTACCAGGGTAACTTGAGGACCCTTAGTGAATGCTGAAAATGCTTCTATGCTATTTGTGGAAACTTCCTTTTTGATTGGGGAACAATCAGGACATTTAACTTTAATGAATTCAGGTCTTCTGTATCCATAGCATCTTAATGAAGGTCTTTCTTCTCGAATATACTTGTTATTATTTTCTTCTCTGTTGAAAGGTGCAGTTCCCTTAACGGAATCAAAATTTCCGGTTGTGTGCGTTTCCTTTGATCTGGCTATCTTTCTCTGTCCATTAGGCAATTAATTTCTAAAGTTTTCTTATGCGTCCAATTTATCAGTTAAATTTGAGGGATAAATTATCTGTTCCCACTCATCCAAGTAATGCTCTTTGCATTCCGGAGTTCAGCGTTTTTTCATTTGATCAAAGATTGTCAAATTTTGCAACTGCTCCAAATTGGAAATGTTCAATTCTGATATCCATCCTTCAAAAAAGCTTCTGATTTCGAAATAGAAATCTCTCCACGTGCAATCAGTGATTTTTCTATGTTGAGAATATAACTTTCTAAACCTTTCTGCCTTCAATTTAAAGCGTTGTAAAAGGATGCCACGGATGTGAGAAAAATCCTTAAATTTTTCTTCGGGCTCTCTAGCAATAAGTATTGAAACATCGTTGGGCAGTACTTCTATGAATCACCCACAGGTCTTCTGGAATTTTTAGGATCTTCATTTGTCTTTCAAATAAAACTAAAAACAAGTTTATATCATCTATTTTAGGGTTGAAACTTGGCAAAATCTTCTTTAGGTCCACTTTCATATGAGAATTTTCCGGTTAGATAACCGCGGATGCAGTTTCTTTCTGATTGGCCAACTGTAGCCTTAGCTTTTCTATCTCAAATTCTCTATTTTGCTTTTCCACTCTTTCCTTTTCTAGTTGTTCCCTTTCTCTTTGTTCGTTGTCTCTTACTCTTTATTCATTTTCTCTTACCCTCTGTTCGTTCTCTCTTACCCTCTGTTCGTTCTCTCTTAACCTCTGTTCGTCTTCCAGTCCATCCGAAATAATACCCTCAAAAAGATTTCTTACAAATTCTTCATCCTCCTTGTACGCCCTTCTCTTTAGAATAATATCACTAAGTTCAATGACTTTCAGGTTACCATTTCCGTTTTCTCCTAACTCCGTCGCTAGCTGTTTCAGAACAGCTTTTTTTCCTTTCGCTAAGAATGCTATTTTTATATTTGCTATTTTCTTTTAGAAATATGAACGTTTACTTCTATTAAATTCGATAATTGTTCCAAATAATTTAAAATTAGATTGTTCTAAAAGTTCTAAATGAAGAGGCAGAAATCACTTTCACGTCAAAAATTAAAATGAAAATACAATTTTCGTCTTTGAATGGCTCAAGAACAACATTAATGTCAAATTTATATTTATTTCTAATATTTCGTAAATGCCACTTTAATTTACTTAAAATCACAAGTATATATCAATTTGATCCATTTAAGTTTCAAAACTTCAACTTTTTATTCCATCATTACGACTTCAATTTGATCCATTTAAGTTTCAAAACTTCAACTTATTATTCCATCATTACGACTTATATTTAACATAACATTAAAACGAAAGTACGAACGATTTCAAAACTTTTATATATACGTCAGGATTGACAAAATCAATTTATTTCATTTAAGCCAGGATGACTTTTATTTTAAATTCTCAAAAGCATGATTATGCTAATTAAAAGGGACTTATTTAACTTTCACTTACTCGTGATGAAGATATTACGTTCTAAACTTTATCGAGGATTCGGAGGCCATGCTTTGGTCGCCACTTTCTTATAAGGTTTCTTTTGGTGATGAGGTTGGGAAAACACTCACTGGCCATTTAAGATTTCACAACATTTAATAATACATAAAAAAAATTACACATATTTTACAAATCATAGCTAGGATTAGCTACATATTACAAACACGTTGGCTACGTGCTTTCTATCGTCTTCTTGATCTCCACTTCCAATGTTTTTCTGTAAGCAACAAACGAATTTTTTTAGTCAGGTTAAGTGCTGCCATCTACTGTCATTTTGGGAAAACAGAATGTCTATTACACAAATAGATTTGATATATTGTTTTCATAAAATGCGCTTTATGAAAATCTTTGTTCAATAATTTTTGATAATTAGGTACCAGATATTTCATGAAATGTGTTATTGTTTTATCGTCGTTTCATTGCTGTAATAGTGAGTCGTTTCATTGCTGTAAATAGGGGTAATAGAGCAATATCTTGAAGAGGGCCAGAAACAGTCGAAAGCAGCCCGAACCCTAAGTGTCAATCGTTCCGCCATTTGCCACAGAGGAATTGCAAGAGAAAATTTGCTGAAAATTCAAAATTTTTAATATCTCAAGAACGGCTGGCTCATCTTAATTACTGAACAATAAATAAATAATTACTCAAAATATTTATGATACTTACTCATATACATTCACTCGTTTGAGGAATTGCATGGGTGTATTCATTTTCTCCAATTTCCTTGATTTTTACTTTCTCATACGTAGTATTGAGAAAGTATTGTTTTCACGAAAATTCTCGATTTCGAAATTTTGATGCCAATATATGTTTTATGACCGTCTGAATTCGTGTCGATTATATTTGGAGTGATGCCCATCTGTCTGTCAGTCTATCTGTGGTAGATTTGTTGTGTAGACGATAGTGGCTACAATTACTATGGATTTTTGCGAAACTTTATAGCAGAAAGCTTTGTTATCAAGACATCTAGAACTAGATAGAATTTTTTTTTTTAAATTCGAGCAAAAATTTCAAAAATGTTATGAAATTTTATATTTTATTAACATGGCAGCATAGGACACAATTTGGCATAATCATTCAGAAAAAGGTTTATTTATGGCTCAAAAGCCGTTATACTTTCAATCATTATTGTGAAAAATGGCCGCGATGTCTAATTTTTTGTTCGTGACGTCATTACCTCCATCGGGGGGCAAGTTACCCTCCCCTTAGGGGGTACATTGTCAAGTATGATATTAATCATCGTATTGGATTTTATTACGCCCTTTAAAGTGAAGGGTAACACTGTATAAGAGGACCCACGATACCGATTTTTCAAAGTTTTTCTTGTAAAATTTGTAAAAAAAATGTACTAAAGTGGATTCTGGTATCAAAATCGAGTTGAGCTATACTACAGTTAATTTACATTTTAGATCAAAAGTAGAAATCAGAATATTGATTTTTCGTAAATGATGTATGGTATCTGCTTTTAAATAAAAAAAATAACATATAAAACACTGTTTTATGACCGATCCGTAATGTGTGCATTTCATTTTCGACGAAACTTTTAATTCTATTACTTCATATTCGATGAAACTATAAGTGTCCCAACGATTTATCATCCAAAAAGACCAAGCCCACAACTTTGATAGAAGGTCTTTATTACACTTCTTATAAGACGTACAAAAATGATAATGATGATATGATAATGTATATATATATATATATATATATATATATATATATATAATTATAAGAAGTGCAATAAAGACCTTCTATCAAAGTTGTGTGCTTGATCGTTTTGCTACTGAAATCAGACGTGATTCCAAATTATTTATTTGATTTGTCGACCCCCACATACCGTGAAAAGTTCTTACTGGTAACTAGGCAACCACCCACCGATGTATTTACTATTAAATCACGACTACTTTTCTTAGACCACATAGGTTAATGTAAAACGCTTTGCTGAATTGGTATATCTGCTTAATAATTAAGTATATCAATCAAGAAAAATGATACAAAGCAAAATTGCCCTATTTCCCTATAGCTTTGCACACGAAGTAAATAAAATGGTTGATTGATATTCGCAAATGCTGAAAATGTATAGCATCATCAAAAATCTATTGTCGATTTTTGGCTCTATCACAGTATATTGGGCAATACGTCATAATAAAATACTCTACTTTCATTTCAGAACCTTTTCCCTTTATATATACCATGTATTGTAGGTAAAGTAAAAATTCCATTATAATTTGGTATATCACTTTCCTTATACACATAATATACGTATAGAAATATTATTATGGCGGGGTCGAAAATTTGTATTTGAGTTATCGGTGGAGCACGTTTCAAACACCCCTGAACTCGAATCGAATGTTTTCAGAGGATGTCTGTGTGTGTATGTATGTTGGTAATTGTGTCTGTTGGTGAGTGTGTGAATGAATTTGGTTCAAACAAAAGTTAGTATGATTATTAGAATCTGTAAATATCGAGTCTTATTGATTTTTTAAACATGATTGAAAGCAAAACTTTCAATAATGTTACATAAGTGTAATCATTTATTATGTAATTTTTCAATAGAAAACTAATGGCATAAACATGAAAATGCTAGTATGAAACGTTCTCGAGATATTGCCGAATTTTCAAATAAATTTATCGAAAAAATTACATAAATTAAAAAGTATGAACTATCGTGAAATATGGTCACTTTTATATGCAATGTTATGCAACAAATTTGTTAACATCATTCTTGTAAATCTAGTTTATTCCATTCACGAGAGAAGATACTTTACAACATTTTTGTATTTTCAAGCCCAATAATTCGTCAAGAGTCATATATATATATATATATAAGTCCCATCCGTCTATCTGTACCACTTGGTGATTAATTTGGCTGAATATAGCCAAAATGGTTATTCATTTTAAATAATGTCAGATGACAAATTCATCTTAATTGCAAAAAGACACTAAATTAACTAAAACATCATCAAATTAATGAATGAATACAAATAATTTAGTATATGGACTATATTACTGATTGCGGATACTATCAATAGTGATTATCGTCAATTTAGATTTGCATGAAATATAAGTTAATTGGGTCCTTCGAAATAGTTTTACATATTATCATCTGGAAAAAGATGCCAAATGTTCAATTCAACGCTGAAAACATTGTACCGTAGATCTTGTGCATCTTTTTTTTTGCTGTGAAAGAAGTAAATTTATTGCATTACATAGAGAATGGCATGTGCTGCCCATATCATATATTTTAAATTTGTGATATATTGCTAACCACTAAAACAAGATCCTTTTCAAAGTTATTCCCCGTTAATTACGAAACATATTTATCCACG
Source organism: Amaurobius ferox (assembly GCA_951213105.1). Taxonomy (NCBI): domain Eukaryota; kingdom Metazoa; phylum Arthropoda; class Arachnida; order Araneae; family Amaurobiidae; genus Amaurobius; species Amaurobius ferox. Next base: position 120,213,271 of record OX578151.1, read on the forward strand.
TCGAACGACATTGTAAATTACGGAATCACTTTCAAAAGGAGTTGTTAAATAATAACGCATATACTACTTTCCAAACCACATGCCTTTAGAAACCATAAATTTCTGTAACTGTGTTATCCAGCAATAAATGAGATATGCTTCATTCCTTTCAGAGAATATGGAATATATTTACTCAACCGTTACAGATTAAGTTGTCAAAAGCAACGCACACCTCTGCGAATGAAAGAGGCGGAAATGAACAAGGCACATCATTAACTTTGCATCAATGGTTTTGGCGAAGTTTAGAAAACAAATGATTTGCTGATTTAGTCACTTGACATTAATTTCAGATCAAATTAAGACGCCGAAGGGGAACAGCAACACAATTCGAAACTCCCTTAAGACTTCGTCACGCTGTAAATAAATAAACCTACTGTCATAATCACCCAACTCGTTTATTATCTGTCCGCGTTCTCAAAACTATGAATTAATTCACGGATTCTGGTCATAGTATCGGCGAGTACGACTCCTGTATAAAAGCCCAGGTAGGAGGGTTCTGTGACTATAAGGCTAACCATTACAGTTTATGAATACGTTTGAAAAGCCGTCCGTCTTTGCGTATGTAAGTCTGAAACGACAACCCAACACTGACTTAGCTCCATGAAATTTTATATGTGAGTTCATTACACAGGGTGGTCCAAAATGTTTTAGTCAAACTTTAAGGGTAGATCAGGCATACTAAAACACGCCCGTTTTGCCTAGGAATCTGTGGCTACAAACGCCACCTTGGGGTGCTGTAGATGCAGGAAAAAGCATTAGGAAAGATATGCAGATAATACAGCACTTGTTTAATTGGCATAACAATTACAAGTATCAATTACAATTGTTTATCATATTATTAAAGTAGGTGTTCATAGTTCTTGCCATCCGCAGATATAAATGCCTGGCAAAGTTGACGGATGGATTGGCAAACGCGTTCAAAAGTACCGAGACGCTCGCTGACACGTGCTTCTACTTTATCTCCTCCTGCGACAAGGTCTGCATCAGATGTTACGTGGTCTTATAAACAAAGCGTGTGGGGTAACGTCACAGGAAGAAATCAATTTGTTATAAATCGGGGGATTGTGGTGGCCAACTGACGGATCCTTCCCGGCCAATTCATTTTTTGGTAAGTTTATATTAAGATACTCTTGCACAGTCTGGCTAAAACATGCACAGCTGCAGCTGGCAAGAAATTTGAACACCTACTTTAATACTATGATAAATAATTTTAATTGATACATGTAATCGTTATGTCTAATAAATCTGTGTTGTATTATCTACATTCCTTTCTTTCTGTTTCCTCCTGCATCTGTACCCCGCGGTGACGTTTGCGGCCACACGTTCCTATGCAAAACGGACTTCTACTGTATGCCTGACCTACCCTTAAAGTTTGTCTGAGGTCTTATGGACCACCCTGTATGAAGAATTTCAACAATGTAGAAGTATCAGTAATCTGATCTGAACATGAATTATTTGATGATTTAATATATTTTCACAGCATCATTTCCTATCCGGGAATTGCTAATTCCCGGAACAATGGTATTCGGGAATCTGACAAATTCGTCAACAATATGGAGATAAACGTAAAGTTATCATATATTAACAGCATGGATGCAAGAAGCTTATATACATGGCGATACTACTCGCATTCTGGTAACATTATCCACCATGAACCACCGTCCGAGCTGGCGGTGACGTCACAACCACACAATTTATATGTTATTGTCACAACAATTCAATTTATATGTTATTGTGAAAATTGAAATTAAAATATCTGACATTAAACCCAGATGTGCGAAATAAAATTAAAATATCAATAGATTCATGCAATAACAAAATAGCAAGATCGTAGAGTTGAGGTGGTAATGTAATGCTCATAGTTGACTGTATGTGACGTCACGTTACGGAATGGCTTTAACTTATGCCGCCGGCAGCAGTAGTGTCTCCATGTATATGAGGTCATTGTATTGGTGTTATGAAGTTGTTCCTAACAGAAAAACGTAATATGAGATAATTTCATCCAAATTTATTAATGAAAAATTTGCAATTGAAACCTCATATAAGATAAAATTTGTGTTCTGCTACTAATTAGGATAAGTCACGAAGTGTTAGGGGATACAGGACAAACAGTGCCTACTTAAATAATTTACGATTCAGTAACTTTTATTTTAATTACTACTGGCCTCTGCTCCCAGCTCGCTACGATTCGCCAACCCCCGTAATTCTACTCGCTCGCACTTGTAGAGCGCGAACGAGTAGGATTACGGGGTTGCAGTGGAAGGATTACGCTCGCTCTCGTGATTTTATTTTAAGCCAAAATTATATTTAAATATAAAAACGGTTTATTACACCGTGATTCCCTATTATTTATCTACAAATACACCAAATATCATATTCTTGTATGCTATAATTTTGCAATACGACACAGAACAACTCAAGAGACGTGTCAAGAACATTTTTCACTTCAGAAGTGCATAAAAAGTAGATTAACTTGTTAACTAAATCGAATTTAAAAAGAAGGGCTGCTCCTGGAAAACTCAAATATGTAAGTATCTGCCTGTGAAAGTTTGGTTTTGCTATTTTTAGTCTGTCCAGGACGCGAACTCGCAGCTCAAATATTTTGATTTTGACACTAAATATTTCCTAAACTAAAGTTTAAATTGAAAACTGTTTATTTCAACGTATTCCCCATATCTTTCTCTACAAGTGTATATAATTCTCTCTTTTAATATGCTATAGTTTTTGCGGTACGAAGCAAAGAAACTCGAAGAACAAGAAATTTGTCAAGCGGCGGTGGCGGCGTCAGCTACATTTTTAAAATACGGAAAGATATATTATTCGACATAAATATATAAAATACTTTCTGTGTAACTAAATGAGAAAAGATACAAACATAATTTTTTTTGCCAGACCCCCAAGTGTCGACATTGTTCAGTAGACACATATCTTAAAATGCACTCGTCAAGTGAAGTTGCATTAGGAATGGAACTAAAAGTGAATGAGCAAGCAATTGTATTATTTAACATCTATATAAGATCGAGTAGACGTGACTAAGCAGCAGGAAATTTTAGATTCCTTTTCTTCCCCTACAAAGAGATTTTGTGTTTTTCCGCTTCTTTGTCTGAATTGTTTCGATTTTGGAATCACAGTATTTCTTGTCTGAGAACACTTCTTGTCCGGGAAGTATTTCTTGTCTGAGAATCGTTTTGAAAGTTCATAGCAAATATGATACATGTAGAATTTTGCTATGTGAATCAGAAGTTAAACTTTTAACGAGTGAAAAGCAAGTAGTAGCGAAAACGTAAGTAGTAGTGAAAAAGTAAGTAGCAGTGAAAAAGTAAGTAACAGTGAAAAAGTATATATTAGTGAAAAAGTATATAGTAGTGAAAAAGTAAGTAGTCGTTCCTTTATTGTTTTACCAGTTAAAATACAGGCTTTCATGCATTCTGTTTCCATACATATAACGTTTTTGAAACAGTCTCACAGAGAAACTCAAAAACGGTTTTTCACCGTCATAACAAAATTGCAAAATGCCACTAATTTATTTTCATTATAATTTGGATATTAAAATTTGTTTTATTTATGACATTGTCAAACTGCACTGGCGTCCAAAAGTTAAACTTTAAAACTAAAAATTCCCTAGAAAATTATCAACCACCTTTTCTTTTATCTAACTGAGATTCTCGTTTAATATGGAATTTTTAAAGGGAAATCAGATGTATTCCTTCTAAAATTCCCAAATACGGAAACATATGCTTCGCCATGTTGCAGATATGAAGATCTAAGTCTACTTTGAAAACTACACTGGCTTCCAAAAGTTAAGCACAGACGGTAAAATCAACAAAAATGGAAAAGTAAAGTTCTGATTAACTCAAAATTGTGCAAAAAGGTAGCAAATGTGTTTAGGCATTACAGAAAATAAGAGTTATGTACAAATATGAAAAAATAGTTACTTATCGTAAGTTAAATGATTACGTCACATTTGGGTCATTAACAAAATGATGTTTAAAAGCAACAAAACTTACATTATTAGGGTATGTGACCACCCCGGTCCATGATACAAAATTTACGACGATTTTCCATGCTTTCAATGCAGAAATCAACCATAGCAATTGCGAGCAATAGCCATTCCTTCATTAGGGCAGTTTCCAACTCGTTGAGATTGCTGGAGGAGGTAAACGTGCAGAGACAGCACGCCCGAGGTCATCCCAAAGGTTTTCAATGGAATTAAGGTCGGGGAAATACGCCGGCCACTCCATACGAGAAATGCACTTAATTTCCGGTATTCGTCAGCGATGATAGTTCGATGAAGACGGGCATTATCGTCCATAAGATGGAAATCAGGATTAACTGCTGCCGTGCAGAATCCCGCAATGGGGTTTAGGGCTTCATCCCGATACCTCGCAGCCGTCACAGAACCGCCTTTAAAGATCTGAAGCTCTGTGCGATATCCCATTGAAATCCCGGACCACACCATGACGCTGCCATCCCTGAGTGCGCGATGTTCGATGATGTTCTTGGCCTGATTGCGTGTGCCTAGTTCTCTCCTGACCCTTATCCTCTTATCATCTGATTCCATTCCAAATCTGTACTCGTCCGTGAACAGGACATTGCACCAATCTGAGACAGTACGATTGACTTGTTGACGACACCGCTTTAATCTTGCCCCTTTAGCTTGGACGGTTAGTGGAACACAAGAATATGGTACTTGGGCGTACAGTCCCTTCGCTTGGAGACTTCGGCGCAGAATACTGACAGATATTGTCTTACCAAGTACCGCTGCAACCATGGATGTAAGAGTTGTGGATGTAGCTCGTCGATTCCGCTTGGCTACTATAGAAATATACCTATCATCAGAGGGGGTGGTAACCCTTGGACGACCGGGCTCAAGTCTCTTTACAACTGTTTGACTTCTTTGGAATTGTTTCCATAATCGAGAAATTACCGAATGATCAACGCCAAAAGAAAATAGCGAAATCTTTGATTGACTGTCCTGCATCAATGCTTCCGACAGCACACCAGCGCTCATTATCTGTCATTCGTCTTCTTTCAGCCATAGAAATACGAATATCATCAAAATCCTACAAAAGTTATAAACACTTCGTATCAGCTATTATGCATCCCTTCAAACCCGTCAAAATGCTGGCGTCTTCAACGACTGCCTAATTAACATCTTTCCAAAGAGTAAATCGTGATTGGCTGTAACATACGATATTTGCATACTGTCATCTACATCCGCAGCGATTTTCAGCCACTCAAATTCAAATACGCTTTCCAAAAATGAAAATTTGTATTGCGTGTTCATCTTTTGAAAGTCAATGTATATAGGATGGTTTTTTAATCGTTAATTTTGGTATCTGGCTTTCAGTCATTCCACTTATCACATTTCGCATCTGATCAGGAAGAAAACATTTCTTATAATTTTTAGTTCACGCGTTATTCGTTTAAAATCATTTTTAAATTATTCAATTTAATTTTAAAATAATTTAATACTCAAAAAACTAGTTTACAGAAATATTCCAAAGTTAGGATCAGGCTTTCATTACATATAACAGTGTGTGGTACACATTTTAAAATTATTTAAAATTACATCGGTTGTTAACATATTATGATTATCATTATTTACCATAACTAGTCATATATTTAAGGAGGAGATTGGGTATGTGGACCAGGCATACTAATATTCTAAAACTGATTGTGATCTTTTATATATTTTAATAAACATACATATTTTCTTGTCTTTGGACATTGATACACAGTATTGCCTTTTGTTATAGTCACTCAACAAAAGCTCGCTATTTTGCACCTAACATCTTCGGCGATCATTGCCTCAATTTTATGACTGACAGCACACTACTGGCTCTTGTCTAGATGCTGACTGCATCGTCACTTTATACATCTGAGCGTCTTATTGAATATTCTCAAACTATTCTCAATAACTTTCTGCCTGTTGCTACCTCCTAACATGACTGAACTGCCAGAGAACCTTCATGTGTATTACAATTTCGTCTCTTGCCTTCTGCCTGCCACATCGCTTTTGCCTGAGGTCTAGTTGCGCCCACCGCATCGCATTGGTTGATCTCAGGGCGATGCGATAACACTTCATCATTGGTTAAACCTTTAAGCAATCCAATGGCTTCAACTTTAGCCTCCAGTAACTTTCTTGGCTCGACCACACCTGTATTTGAAGCCTCCTTATTTATGGCTTTCCTGACCTATCAAGCCAGGGCTGCTGTAAATTGGTATCTACCAGTCTGGGCTTTTTGTATAGCTTATCAGAAATCATAAATACTTATATATTAAACAGCCTAATTGTATCCTGGTTTCACAAGCAGTATATATTGATCGGTTTTGCATTAGACTGTAACGCCCCCTATATGCAGAGTCCGCCAGTACAAATTTGATCGTTGCATTCTCATGCAATCTCAATTTAAATTTTAAGAAATTAAAGCCAGCTACTTGAAAAGACTGGGTTTATCGGTCTCCATAGAGATTCGAGAAATTGTGCACACGTCAATTTTTTTATACTATTGCAGGTATCTAATATTTTATAATGATGAGCGTATAATAAGCACAAATTCGGCCAGCGATCAATCCATGATGTAAGCAAAGATGTTATCAACAATGGGGACGTGATCCTTGCTACAATAATTTCAATCGTCAAAAAGGAGAATCATATTGCATCTCAGAAAAATCAAATTTGAGGAAGGCCTTTTAATTTTAAGGTACGTTTTAAAAACTTGAAAATGAGTTCCTAGTGCTGCGACCATTATCTGTCGACCGATTTGGTTTTAGAACTATTCATAACGAATTAGCCGATGGCTTTATTGATAGCAAGGAAGCTTGCCATGTGCCTCAATTTTGCGAAACTTTGGAGGCCAGCCCTAAGTAAGGTCAACCTCCTGCGGCAACCAAGGGTTTACGCCGACTACGAGGGAAGAAGCACAGAGGCATTATCTCTCATCCAGCAAAGCCGCAGCCGGGGGCGACGTTCTCGACGGGATTATTCACTGAGTAGGTTCCGAAAAACACCCGACAAGCCCGACTCCAGCCACCGACCGGACCTTGGCACAAGCTATGAATAGGTGCAGTCCAGCGGTCACGGCCACCCGGAAGAGTCGGGGCCTGATAGACTCGCTGGTTCGACGGACAGTTCATCATATACCAGGTAACCCGATTGCGGTGCCCCCCACAGTCGAAGGATCAAGGCTACAGAGCCAACATCCGTAACCACCATCTCAGAGTGGCCCGCTCCGGGGGGGAGGAGGACAGGGTTAAAGCGAACTGGCCAGACGGCCATGAGGTTTGCGCCATATTAAGGCCAGCCGCAGGGCTACCGATCTTCATTCCAGCTGAGCCGCAGCCAGGTCGCTGACTCGGCGAGATCATTCACCGGGTAGGGTCCGAGAGAACACCCGCCAAGCTCGAAACCTGCCACCGGTCGGCCCTTGGCTCAGGACATGAATAGGTACAGTCCATGGGCTCGACCACCTGGTGGAGTCGGGGCCAGAACGACTCATTGGTATGACGGACAGTTCATCACCGATCAGGTAACCCGATTAATTTTCCCCCAGGAGACGCAGGACCAGAGGTACAGACCTAAGATCCGACCACCGCAATCTTTGGCGACGCCCCCCCCCCTGGGTGGAAGGAGGACAGCCCAGTTAGTCATATACTCAACGGTCTTCAAATGTAAAGAAGATTGATCATACAGTGCGCAAGATTACAATGGCCAAGTTCAAAGGTTATGCTAATGCACTTAACGGCTAATTCGATGCTGATGAACTCCAAAGACGGTGGAACAAGTATACACCGATATTTCATTTCTGCACTAGAAGCATAGTTTTATGCGAATATATTGTTGAGCATTTGTTTAACATTATTTTCGAAAACCTCAGCCTTAAAATGAAAAAATATATAAATACAGAAAATATATCCGCTTTAGAAACGTGGATAAATTGTCTACTTTCCGTTTATTATTAAAATGTCAAGACACATAACCTATCGTTTAGCTAGAGATTTTGAATAATCCTCACACAACTGCATCTTCAATTTTGACTATATTTCCAAAAATATTTCAATTAAATTTTTATCAGCCAATTACCTGAATTTCTTATTCATATTCCAAATGAGTTCTAACGCAGCTTTCGGTCTGTCTAACTTTGTACACATCTTCGCTTAATACGTTATGGCAAAAACACTCCAAAATGAGTACTGCATATTAAGTCTTAGTTTACGTTTTGCCTACAGTTTCCGTTCTGAAGAAATTCGCAACATCGCAGCATGGTCAACTTGCATTTTAATCAAAGTAATGGATGGATCGTTTAATATCGGTTAATAAAGGATGTATGAAGATGGATGAGTGCGGCCGTTTGTTAAACAAAGATATTAAAGTCATGATTTTTGGAATGCACTTTATTGTAACCTAAATAAATGCTACAGTTAAATTTAGTAAAAATTTGTTATTTTTACTTTCTTATACATAGTATGTGTTGAGAAAGTATTGTTTTCACGAAAATTTTCGATTTCGAGAATTTGATGCCAATATCACAACATGTTAACACGTTTTGTCTATTTTTGGAGAGATGTCTGTCTGTGGTCAATTTTTATTTATGTGTATACGATGACGATCACAAATATGAATAAATTTTCACGAAATTTTATATCCAGCTTTGTTATCAAAAATCTAGAACAAGATAACATTTTTTAATTCAAGCAAAAACTTTGTTATCGACGTAAACTCTCGAATCGTTATCGCTGTTTTTGATGTCGCTCTGTAACCGTTAACTTTGTTATCGTCAATTGAAATTATATATTTTTTTTACCACGGCATCATTGGACCAAATGTGACATAATCATGCCTAAAAGGGTTTAGTTATGGCTCATGACTTTATGGTTAATGATCACGATATTTTACTGTTTCAATCATTGTTGTGAAAAATAGCCGCAATACAATATTTTTGTTTGTGACTTCATTAGTACTGGGGACATGCTACTCGCCTCCGAGGTCTACATTATCAAGTATGGTATCAATCTAAAGACATTATAAGCCTTTAAAGTGAAGCGTAACACGCTATAATTGTAATCATTTGGACCAATGATACCGATTTTAAAATAAATTCATTGTAAAATTTGAAAAAGAAAGAATCTATTAAAAATGGATACTGGTATGAATTGAACCACTCTCTAGTTATATATTTATTTATTTATTTATTTTTGTTTTGCTTATGTACTTAAAACGCTACATTAAAAGTTCTGTCTATAAAAGAAAAATGCGTAAAATATATTTTGAAGTGTATCATGTAATTACCTGATACCGCTGCTTCCAAGTTTTAATACTCAGCCTGCATGCAGTAAAATAACATATTCAGTAACTTATTGCTATTTCAGTAAAGTTCGAGTTTTATGAGCATGGCGACAAATTTTAAGACATTGTCATCACATTCAGAGAGAAATCGCCAACATAGAGACTTTTGTCGAGTGCGATAAGCTCATTAAGTATAGAAAGTTGATAATTTCCCCCAAATAACAACGTTTTTCTGAATTTTTGTATAGATTATGTTCTGTGTTCAGAAAGCAATCATGTGTATTAAGAGAAAAATTTTAAACTATGAATACAACAGTATTTCGAGAATTCGATTTCATTCTGAATACGCTCCCATTGCAGACAGCAGTCTCCATTATCAACCATATTTAGTTTGACTTAATACAACTCATATTAGCTATAAATGCACCAGTTATTGAAATTAAGGAATTTATTCATGCAATTTTCAATTATTATTTATTTTTATTCATTCCTATAAGATAAACGCAATAATGCCTTGTACAGAATTATTTGGAACACTGAATCTTACGTTACCATGGAAATAATTCCGTAGTTTAGTAATAAAGACAGAAGAAAAATCAAATATGTGATAAGTCACCCAATAATAATTCCCAGTATAAAATTTATTAACGTCTTGATTTTGACATTATTTTGACGTACTTGTGATGGCAGACGGTGACTGGTAAGACAGTGCATACTAAAATGCTGTGGTAACAGGAAATCTACGTCAAATCGAGGCATGGTTATCTCATATAAATTAACAAAAAGTGCACCAGTAGATGCCAAGAGTTGACGTTAAATTCTATGTAGTTTATGATGAAGTCATAATAGAGTCCTACAGCAATTTATAATGCAGCCATAAGAGTCACGCACATGACGAGGTGTCACATGGTTCTATGGACCACGGGCGGTTATGCAATGTGGCCAATGAAAAGTTTCTTAGTTACGCCCAATGTGGCTAAGAGAAAGCTCCTCACACAAGATCGCCAGCCAATAGGCATATGAAAGCGGTGCAATAACATACGAACAGATGTCAATAATTTTGCAGTGAGACAGATTTCAGATGAAAAATGGATGAGAAGAAAAAATATATTCAGAGAGAGGGATGAGAGAAAACAGATATTCAGAGAGAGAGATGAGATGAAAACAGATATTCAGAGAGATGGATGAAATGAAAACAGATATTCAGAGAGAGGAGTTAGATACAGTAAGGTAGGTGCAGATATTCAGGAGTGAGATAATTGCCACATAGATTAATACAGAGAGAGTGTGTAGAACCTGGATGGCCTGGATAACTTCGTATTGAAAGTACTTGCAGCTGCGGTGGCCAACGATGGCTTTAGATGATATTGAAAGAACAAGAGGTACCATTTTTAGCAGTCATGAGGATAGTTGGATTTAGTTATGAATTTGGCTCTAAAGACGAACAAATTTTCGCCTGTCATCTATCATCATACTGAACGTTAGATATGACAAATATACAGTATACATTGTAAATGACCTAATTACAACTAATTATGTTAATAATGCCAAATGATAATATTGCTAAATAATTTAGAAAAATCTCTCATTATTTTAGAGTGTTGAACTTTAAAGTTTATTTGTAAAAATTATATTATTTGCAGGTTGATACCGACAAAGCATATGGTGGGTATTTGCTAGACAGGCAATTTACGGAGTTATACCATATATGCATATTTAATTAAGAAGTAATTAGGTTAAAATAACTACCCATAATTAATTATTTGTGAAATATTATTCTCAAACGATGCTTTAATTCATATGATTTTTACTCGTTCGAACAGAAAAAAAAATAATATGGAGGACACATGACTTTCCCTACAAACTCATTTTTAACTCATTTTCTTACTCATTTTCTTTACATTTCTCTAATAATTCATTAAATTGAATTTTACTGCACTAACTAACAGGCATACTTAATTGAAATTGTACTGAATTTGCGTTTTTAATTCTATTTCCGGTTTCATTTGTTAACTGCACTTATTTTCAAAGACAGCGTAAAAAAATGCGAAAAAACTAAAATATCCCGAGAACGTCTGATCCTAGAGTAAGGGGGTTAGTCTTATTCTTTTTATCGTAAAAATCACGTATAAAACAAACATTTAATTGATACATTTGAGCAAACATAGTCTTTAATTTTAGATTTAATGATTTTTGCAGGACATTTTGCAGGAAAAATTTGCAGGTTTTATTTGCAGGTTTATACCAAAAATTGCAGGTTTATACCAAAATCTAACCAGTACAAGTGGCACTTATCTACCAAATTCTGTGAAATTCGGAAAATTAGTTTTTTAACTGGAGTGGATACAGGGGATTTTCGCAGTCCATTTTGCAAAAAATGGCAGGTTGTTTTAATCCGAATCGTACCAAAATCAAATCAGTACCAAGGTCACCCACAAGTGACTTATCTACCGAATGTTATGAAATTCGATCAATTAGTTTTTCAGTTAAAGTTGTTACATATATTGCACGCACAAAAATACAGACGTAACGCTAAAATAGGTTTTGGTCCCAAAACATGTAGATCCGTCTAAAACTTGATTTGCAATTTTCGACACGATCCCAATACTTTACCATGTACATTCCAATACTTCCCCTATACATTACCATGTATTGTAGGGAAAGTAAAGAAGGGTCACACAAACATTACTTTGCTAATATTATAATTAACAAACATAGCGCAAACAAATATTCTTCTTCATATTGACAAAACGATTGTTAGAAAAGAATAAGAGCTTTGTAAAAACAAATTATTGATTTGGAAACTGGATTTTCTATTTGGAATTTTCGTCGCCTACTGTTTAAATATAAATAGAAACTTTAGAAATATCTCAAATGAAAATAAGCCCAGTTTAGCGAAAACTCGCTTGGACAAAAATACATTACCTCATTTCCAGAAAATGTTCAATATATTAAAATATTGAAATTATTTTACATAATACCTTATATCATATAAAACGAGTATAAATTGTTTCACTTTCATTTATTTGGTTCGGAGATAAAAGTGTCCAAAAATATTTTAATTTATCGTAACACACCTATTTCCGCCGGTTATTCTGACCATAGATGTTCAGGACAAAAGGAAAATAACTTTTTCCAAATCATTCACCTATCTAAACATTTTATTTTTCCAGAAATTTACGATGTTTCTATATTAATTGTTATTGCGCAAAGTCACGTCAAAGAACACCATTCAAACCACGCCATGCGTCAAAGAACGCCATTCTTCTCAGGCTTTAAATGGTTATGGAAGTTAATTTACCTTCACCCTAGCAAGTTACTTAATGGTGTAATATTTAAACAATTTTAAAACATTTGTGTCCTTGACAATATCCATATCCTTTGAATGAAATTTAAATCAAAGTGCTTGTCAACTCAAATTCGTAATTTAAAGAAGATAATCCTTCAACTTATATCTGACATAATATATGACGTATAACCAGAGATGAATATAAAATTTTCGAAGCGTCACGCGATGCGTTTTAATATATTTATCAATGTAACGTAGCTTGGAGATTCGAACCTGAAATGTCTGAGAATTGACTGCAGAATCTATTTTACGATGAATTGAATACAAAAAGAATAATTTATATCTTTCGCATGCTCTTTTGAGAAGATATTATTTTCCCGAAATTTTCACTAATTTGAGATTTTAAGACATCCTGAATTTAACAACTAAATAAAATAAATATTATGTAAATATAGCATACATACAAATATGTAGGGGGCTTGCCTGTTTCGAAGTCAGGAAATTTGTTTTAAACAAGGACAAACACATTTTATGACATCCTGAATTTAATAAATAAATAAAATAAATATTATGTAAATATAGCATACACACAAATATGCTTGTTTCGAAGTCTATAATTTTAATTATTTTTGAAATTTGATTTGGCGAAGTTAGCACATATAACCTCCAAACTGCAGATCCACGCTGCAGTCGATACAGAAAAGTTGTTCCGATTTTTATATGGTAGGCAAGTAATGTGTCAATCTGGTTATAGCATAGAAAGAATGTTCCAGTCTGTACATGGTGCAGACAGAAAGTTTCAATCAATGGCTGTAAAAACGATAAATAAAACATAGAATGCCCCAGGGGGATAAAAATAATAAGAATAAAGATAGAAAATCTCCAAACGGCTGTACAAGTTTGGGAAAAATAATTTTATGCTTAATAACCATGGAAAACTGTAAAACTTGATGTAAACGTGATTATTTGACAATTTGGTGTGAATGAATATTGTTTGGAACGACAAAGTCTATCACAAAGCCCGATTCAAATTCCTAGATTGAATAAGATTTACGATGGCCAAGTTCATGGTTACACAACATGCGCTAAATTATTAAACAAAACCCTGATAATGATAGTATTTTCAATCGGAAAACATTTGCTACGTTTGGAAACGACTCCCATAAATATGGTTATGATCAATACACTGTTGCACAAAAATGTTCAATCAGATCCTTAGCACCTATTGGTAACTACAAATTTAAATTTAATAAAACTAGTTAGGATCACAGATTTATTTATCACTGGATGCTAAGAGAATGTCGAAGATTTATTTAATATAACGATTTAAGGTATATTGAATAAAAGTTCCAGATGTTCAATTGATCTAGTATCTCTAAGTTTTGAAACCATGTATTTCAACAAATGAAATGAACATTTCAACGAGAAATTATATTAATTATTGATTTAACAGGCTGATGTACGCAAGCTGCAGTAATGCTGTAACATATTAAATTAAAAAATTCTAAATCTGATGATGCTGAGACGCGTTAATTTGGTTTAATAAGCTGTGGTAAAGTATTGCAAAAATGTGTTTAACATGGGTGAGTGTAAAGGAATATATTTGAATCACGCGATAATAATTCTTAGATTTGAGTTTTGATCAGATTCTTATTTTCTCATACTCTTGCATACTGAAGGTATTGTTTTTCCCGAAAATTGTAAATATCGAGATTTCGAGAATGTATAAGAACCAGTGGCGAATCCAGAATGCAAGTCATGAGGGACTGCGTATTCCCCCCCCCCCCCACACACACACACACATCCCGCGTTGTCAATCGCACTTCAATATTCAAGAGATTTAAGGACAACAATAGTAATGATAACAAATAATGATACTATTGTGTTATTCATTGTAACTAGAACAGCGTTTTTGTGACCAAAAAAAAAAAAAATTAGCGAAATTCGTCGAAAACATCATAATATCTGCCCGTATTTCGTAAATTGGTAAATTTAATTCAAACTCTGAATAAACTTTTCAATGCAACAATTCAAATTGCGAAAATTTTAAATTATAAGACCTCCAAATTTTCTCATCTTCAAAAATCAGTAAGAAAACCCAGCAAAATATTTTGATCCGATTTTGTATCCTGATTACCACTGGTACAAAGCCTATTGAGCAATCTGAAAATTCTAAGTGCACTATTTTATATTTCGAGTAATATATTTTATACTTATGTACACACTTTTGGAAAATGTGGATTGGGTCTACCGTCCTTTATTATTTTTATTGTGTTTGCTAAATTTCTGCTGGAAAAGGGTATTTTTAATTATTTTTGCATAGTGCATTTATCTATCTGGCACAAACTAATTTTCCAGTTAAAAAGATTTTATAATCACGAAAAAATAAAGGTGATTTAAAGACAAAATGACAATGTAGAAAATTATATTCAACACTGCCTTTCATATTTATTTACGAGCACTACCCACCTGGAACAGTTTTATATTAAATATTTCAAATACTAAGAATTACTAAACTGCATTGGTGCCACTTGAAACACTTGTGGGTGTCATGTAGAATACAAATGGAAAATAGGAGAACGCCTTGACCCAATTTATCGAAATATATATTGATATTCTATTAATACACTGCTCACAACTGAAATCGCAACAACATGAATAAATCGATGTATCTTTGCGAAATTTACAGAATATAATTATAACATGGAGATATGCAAATGATCAAAAAATCATATCTGGAAAATGAAAGCATGGGACTTTATTGACATTAGATCAATATGAAATAGGTCCACCATAAGCGGCTATGCAGGATTGAATGCGACGAGGCATCCCGTCAAGGAGATTCTCAATGGTGTGCTCAGGGATGACAATTCCCACAGCATGCAATTGAGCTTGTAACTGAACATGGTTTGGTGTAATTGGGAGTTCCCTTAATCGGCGACCCAGATAAGTCCCAGATATGTTCATAATGTCCCAGATAAGTTCAATTGGCAATAAATCCGGAGAATATGCTGGCCAAGGTAGGATATAAAATACTTTTAGACTATTCATAGATATCCGTGCAGTATGTGGCCTGGCATTATCCTGCTGAAAGAGCAGTTCGAGCCTGGTTGACAAATATGGCTGTACAACAGGTCTCACAATGTCAGCGATGCATCGTTGTGCCGTGACACTGCCAGAAACGTGGACCAAAGATGTTCATCCACCAAATATTATACCATCCCAAATCATGATACCACTTAGGGGATCTGTGTGGCGAGTGATAGAAAAAGCTTCCTGGTGGCGTTGTTGAAAGCTCTGCCATAAGCGAGTACAGCCATCTGTCATGAGAAAACAGAGTCGTGATTCATCCCTGAACAGAATGTTTCGCCATTCTGTCAACCAATTGCATCTCATTTGACACCACTGGAGGCGACGAAACCGGTGAAGACGTTGGAACCGTAGGTGTCGAAAAGGTCGTCTACTTTGGAGTCTTGCGTCATGCAAGCGGTTTCGAATTGTTTGAGTCAAAACCGCATTACCTGTAGTGTGGGATATATATCGTTATAATACGATTTCTCTAGTAAACGGCTCCCGCGCAACGCTTCTCAGAAACATATGATCTTCAAGGGGTGTGGTACACCTGAAAGCTCCACCCCCTGATGTTCGTGTTGTTTCATTGTCTCTCAAGAACCGTAACACACACCGTTGAACTGTGCTCGTATCACAACCCAATAGTTCAGCTATTCTTCGAAAACTGATTCCACCCTCACATAAAACAATGATTTGTTGCCGTTCCGTTAACAACAACTGAACGTATGCGGTACGTCGACGTACTCTTGGCATACTGTGATGATTTTTACAACCCGAAACCAATGACGCTACAATTTAACTGTGATGTCGCTCCTCCTTGATCTGACGCTTTTATGCTGCTCGGCAAAGTGTTACGTCACTGTGCTTAACAGATCTATGATAATTTGCATACCTCGCTTTGCTGTTTCCATTGCCTGATTTACATAAAGCTACACCTACATTTTTATGGTGCTGCAATTTCAGTTGTGAGCAGTGTATATCCACAGAACAAAATATATAGGATTTTTTTTTTCATTATAAAAATGTAAAAATAATGAAAATAATTAGAACATTGTCCAATGCAATTTTAACATTTATATTTCGGAAAATTTCATATAAAATTTTTATATAACCAAAAATTTATAATAATAGTTTTTCGTTCCAGTCATTCAAGTGAAATATGGTTTATCAATTTTCAATCGCGATCTACCTGCTCTCGGGAATGTCATCGCTTTGCAAAGAATGCTAAACCGGGGAGTGAAGTTCACAACCCCCCCCCGGTCAATTTGTGGTATGTCACTAACTTTTTTCGGTTTTTCTTCTTTGGTTCATTTGGATATATATATATATATATATATATATATATATATATATATATATATTCGACTTAAAATATAAGTAAGACCTAGTTATGTAAGTATCATATTTATGATCATGCTCATCTTATGGACATACATGTCTTAGCCAGTAGGGGCTGACATTTAACTAATACTTCCTTTTCAATAAAATAATTTTGTTTCATCTTTCTTTGGAAAGCAAGGGATGTAAGTTAATAATAAAATATAAAATTCAAATTAAACCATAAAAAATGTTTCATATTACAATAATTATACTTTATTTAAAAAGTTAAAAGACGAACATCTTCAAATCTATCGAAATGCTTAAAATGTCGTATAATAACCAGAATGAGCCAATAATCTAAATTTTTATTCGAAAATAAATTCAGGGTTCAATTACTTCTGATACAATCTTTTGATCAATTCATATCTGGAACAATTTCAAATTAAATATTCCAAATATTAAGAATTATTTAGCTGTATGATAAGCCACTTAAAAACATGTCTGTGTGATGTGGAATATAAATGAATCCTAATAGAACGTAAGTATATTGGCATTGATATTCTCTTAATATATTCACAGAACTTCGAAATATATAGAATGTTATGTAATTAAAAAATAATTATCATATAGTAATGCAATTTCAACATTTCTGTTTCTTAAATTTTCATAAAATGTATAAGTAAAACAAATAATACAGTGTTAATAAATGAACCCAATTGTAAATAAAACTTTAGTTTAATATTTCATCTATTTTTCACTGAGAAAAAAATGTTTTCATCTTGATGAATATTATATAATTGTCTATGGCTAGCTAGACGAGAATTATCATTGCTGAATATCATGCAAAATGGGTAGGTGTCTATATTTCCAACACTGACGCGGTGAAGTATTTTAATGTTTACACGATAATGCTTTTGCGAGGAACCGAGATTCCACTGGAATTGCGGATCGTGATATATAGTTATATTTATTTTAATTTGCTGCTTACGGATTAAAAGCAGCGTTCTGGATGTCAGACAACCTTGTTACCACCAATTAAGCAAACGAAATCTCAATATGTTATCAATTTTCTTTTAAAATATTTACGGCAGATAAAATCAAATTTTAAATGCAAATTCACATGTTGTTACATAAGATTTTATTTTTCAGAGTCTACTTTACTGATTTACTACAAGCGATTAATATAATTTATAACCTATAAGCCCATCACACCCAAATATAGTCCAAGCAACCATAAAAAAACTTGAACGTCTAATCTGTAGTGGAGTCAATGAGATTTAAATATAATTTTGATGTAGTTTCTGGAACAGACTGCCTTTGATGAAATGAAATCAGATTATATTAGTAATTTTCTTTTAAAATATTTACAGCAGATAAAATCCTTATGCAAATTCACATGATGTCATATAAGGTTTGTTTTTCCTGTGCGTACTCTATTGATTTACAACATCATTTTATTGTGGCTTACACGCCCATCCATACCCCAAAAAATCTAGCCATTTGAATTATTTTTCAATTTCGTAAACAAGGAAAAAGAACGAAAACAATGTTTATTAAAGTATATCTAACTATTTGAATTCGATGTGTCCTTTAAATTAATTAGACTAATGAAAATACTGGTACATAATTGTAAAGGAAAATTTAACGATATTGTAGCATACACTGACCAACTCGGCTCGCATTTTGATTATACCCGAGATGACTTCAGCAGGCAGCAAACTCGACCGTTACGCGGGCAGTTCACGTGTAGTAACGATATGTATTAAGTCGGAAAGATAGAAGTAAAAGTGAAAGTGGAATTTGCCGAAGCTCGACTTAGCGTTAGAGTCTTTTTGTCCAATAAAATATTAACCAATTCAGTATCTGAAACACTTTTAAGAAGAAAGCGAGTTTCAACTTAAGTAAATGATTTACAATGAATCAAATAAAACTAAAGTGGCTAAACTCGACATAATAGGGTTGCCACTGAGTTATACACCAAGTTATACAATTTCTTGTTATAAATTTGCATTATTCTGACAATCAATTGGATTTTAATCATAATTTAATGCTGCAAAATAACATTAATTCAAAAGAACACAATTTAGAGATTATAAAAAGCCCAATTTAGAAATTAAAACTTTTAAAAAAGGATTTCATATATTTTTTCCGAAAATGCCTTTATGAAAATGCATTGATATTCGGCAGTTTTGTACGGGACATTTAACAATTTCTCTTAATTTTTTTATCGTCTGTTCTTTGCTGTAAAATTGTTCTTTCGTTTTTGAAGTAAAATAACTTGCAACTTTATATGATACAGATCCAATCGTTGGGAAATCTAATAGTTTTAGAATTTCGGTAGTTTAAAAAGAGAAATACGTAATTAGGCATCACAATTTTGAGACGAAACGTCATTTAAAGAAAATGATACATTTTTCATAAAATCGTTTATATACAATAACTAGTCCTAGTGTATGGTATAATTTCGCAAACAAATATTAAAGTAAAATATTTATTATTTTTCTTAATTTATAAAGTATGCGTTAATGCAAATATTTTACTGTTGGCAATGAAATACATTTTGAAAAAAGAAGAAATACATATTTTGGATCACGCTCCCATTCAAGATAAATAGCATTAACGAATTATGAATTAGGCAGTTTCAAAACTAAACAACCTAAAAAGAAACCAAATCTTTCCCAAAGTGATTGAAATTGGGAACGGGACCAGGAATACCAAACCTTAGATAATCCTTATGACTAAGTTCATAGTGAAACAGGCTAACTTCCATAGATAACTAAAATAAGTAGTTAAAATCTTAGTCATTTTATGGCTTGCCTTAGCAAGTTTTAAGTGATAAATGTTCCGAAAAATGTTTAGATCTATTCATAAAATAGCAAAATTGGCAACTCTGAATGTACATCACCACAGTCCTGTTATAAGATTGTCAACTTGCTGCATTCGTCGCATGACCGGAATATTGCAAGTAACCTGCATATTGCAAATAATTTATATATTGAATGCATACCTGCAATAGTTCATGTTATAAGTTATGTGTATTTAAAAAATATTCTAATGAAAGGGAAAAATACTGTTCACAAGAAAATTTATATAATAAAATATTTAAAATTATTGTATTTTTATTTTTAAGAATGTTACACTATAGGGCATAGGAAAATATAATTATTCATATTTTCTCAAAAAAATAGCAAATACTTGTCGATTTCATAGTCACAGATCCCAAGTGACTTTCCCAATCTACGCCATTCTTGGACTGTTTTCGCACGTATGATACGCTCGATAGAATAAAATAACGATACTTGTAACGGTAATATGGAAAAACTTCCTATGTTTCACAGTTTAGTATCTCTACAGCTACCAACAAATTCAACCATCAAATTGTATAATTTGGTCAGACCATACCACAAAGCCGGCATTGAAGTTCATAGATTTTAAAAATTCTGAAACTTGATGTCAGGTGGCTGTTAGAGGTAAGAATTTGTCGGTCTCGATTGGGATTCACAAAATTGTTGCATATAGCAAGTTTACTTACTGCCGTAAATATTGACTATTCAATGCTAATAATGCATTTATAGCGCAAAACTCGTCCATGGATGCCGTTTCCGGAAATGGAAGCTCGATCATTAAAATATAAATTTCGTTTAGTTACAAATTTATGAGTTTAAACATATATTTTAGCTTCTCAAAAATTGCAATTTATTTTCAGCTAAGAGTAATTCTCCATTGTATTTATTAAATCTAATTTTATGTACGCAAAAGCTTTTTTCTTTCTATATGTATTTGCTCAGTAGGTCATCTTTCTTTTAGTGATTGTCATTACATTCGTCTCTGGAGATCTTAGATCAGAGAGAGAAAGCATTTGTTAGTTGAGTGTCGACAGTTTTGTAAGTCATTTATTAAAGTAGTTTTTTTATTGCTTTATTTATTAAATTCGCTCTTTTGCCTTTAAAACTAAAATAATTTAAAATATTAAAACAAATAAAGCCAAATGGGGCATAAATAATATTTTTCTAAATGGTAATACACAGACAAAGTATTGGTATAGAGTCGAAAGTAGGAACTCGAGATTTTGACGCATTTACACGTCACCATTTTTAACGTGTCGTCTGTTTTGTATGTGTGCATGCAATATAAGTAACCACTCTTGCTCAAAACCAGTTCAACCAAAACTTAGAAAATTTGAGTGGTAAATCAGTTGTGGATTTGCCCTGATGCTGATTGAAATTTTGTATCACTAAAAAACAAAACACGAATTATATTTGGATATAGCCTGTAAAAATCGTCAAAATCCGATATACAAAATATGCTGAAATGTATAAAAAGGGAGATCACGCCTGTCAGCTAAAATTCATGCTTTTTTCACCTTAAGTTCAAAAATTTGTACATAAGTCGATAATCATATAAACAGAAATAAATTTTGAAGTTCGAACGAGTAATATATATATATATATATATATATATATTATATATTTACATATATATATATATATATATATATATGTTATATATATATATATATATTATATATATATATATATATATATATATATATATATATATGTGTGTGTGTGTGTGTGAGTTTTTCAGGTGAGAAGTTGGCAAAAGACGACTCCACTCTGCACAACCACATACCTTTACTTAAGACATTCGGTTATACATACTGTTTAAGCTATTTACATCTATTTACAAGTTGAAGATATCGAACGTCACAAGAAATCGTCTTTACATACTCCTTTTCCGCATCTGTACTTCGTCCTTACAGCCTCACTCTCGTCTTCGTCTTGATTCCGTCTCGCTTTCGTCTAAGAAGTAATCAATAGCGTCTAAACGACTAAGAGCATCTCGGTTAAGTGAACTATCTCTTCCAACCTCTTGCTCGTCTGAGTGACCTCCGTGATCAAATTCTTACTTCTTCCTTCCCATCTGCCTAGCGTCGACTCCTTTATATAATCTCTCGTCTGTGGGTGGCGCTGTCCTCTAGTGGCGTTCTCTACAGTCCTGGTTGCCACAATCCCATATTCGGCCAGTCTGATAATTCTTTCGTCCCCGAAAGTTTTGTGGAACCTTAAATTAGAAAAAAAAGAGCAGTAAACACGAATAAAAATGGCGTCAGAATAGGTATCTTTTCTACCCGGACCACGGCTTCATGTGATCAGCTGCAATTGACGTTATGTGTGTGTGTAAAATTTAAAATAGTTTTTTTAAACAAAATAAATACGTTCATGGAGGTACAAGCCCTATTAGGAGACCTGGAGGTATAGAGAGTACAATCCACGTAAAAGGAGACTTCAGAAATAGACATAACAGATCGGGTGGGTGTGTGTCCTGACTTTTTTGTGATACAGTTAGCACATCTTCCTCTAGTGGATCTTTGTGGCTACTGCGCTGAAATTGCCAAACGTACATATTTTAAGGCAAATGATTTTTTGTGTTTTATCTGCGCAGATGGTGTTGGTGATTCCGACTGTTTTCACGTCATAGGAGTAACAGTGTCTGGATTTTTCTACGGTTTTCTAGAAGATAGGAAGGCAGTATTTTTTAAACTTTGAATATTGGCTCCTTCGAAAATTTTTTAATTTCAATTTTGCTAATCCTCGTTCTGCGTGGAAAATAAACGCATTTACTATTTACATTTACTATATATACGCACATTTTATTTATATAGTCATATATGCATATATCATACCCGAATTATTGTTTTACATACGCATTTATATTATATACGCTTTTACTATTTATTTGCTTCAATAATATACCAAAAATTACGACCAAGAGATAAAATACCAAATGATACAATACTAAAAATTTCAGTATCAATGATCCTATGTCGTCTCATGGTAATAATTGTAATTACATCAAAGAAAATAAATATTTGGGTTCACTTACTCAAAAATAAATATAAATAAGAATAAAAAAATGAAGGAACAAATGATGTCTTAAGTAACGTTAAATATAATTAATTTTATTCGTCAAATTAACAGACGAGTATTTTAGTGTTTAATAAATTTAATTACATGAACACAATAAACGTAGAACAACTAAATAGTATTTTTAAAAAAATGAAGAGCAAATTACATAAAAAATAATCAAAACAAAAATTCAATGCATTGAATTCTTATATATTTAGTACAAAATTATACATATTTACAAACATAAAATTTTGAAACAGTGCATTGGAAGCAAATCACAATTCATTATTAGGCCTAGTCTGGTGAGGCCTAATGATAGAAATTCCGTATACTCATATGGTATCTCTGGAATTAAAGTTTATTAATTTATTTCAATCTAACCTTCTAACTACGGTAGTACAACAGTTGAACCACAAGAAAGCTATCCTCAGCAAACGGCTCCCGTACAGTGTCTATACCAATCTTTTCCACCCCCGCTTTTGTTGTATAGGTCGGATGGTCTGGGTCTCAACAACAACAACCACCGCTTTTGTTGGACAGGGATTAGGGCACCTAATGTCCCCCGTTAAAATGCTTTGGGCACTTAAATTGTAAGAATTTCAATCGATGTTTGGGATGGGTATTATAAGGAGAGATGAGTTACACATACAATACATGATATTTATGGGAAGGGATAGAATTTTCACTTATTTTTACTTTCTGGGGTTGAAATAGAGGAAACTTTGAGCCGAATTATAAAGGTTAACGATAGTATAATACGTACGTACAAGAATACAAACTTACCAAAGAAGAACATTTCCAAATGGTCAGGCACATTATGTCTTATCATTCGCCTATACAGCAGCCGAAGCGTGAACCATTTTGCTGTCACACTATGTTGCCCCTGTGCACACCAGGGAATAGAACACATTGCACTATGTTCCGACACTACAACGTCTATGCTCGAAGGTTACATTCATACCCACTACCCAGGAAATTGGAATAGCAAGAGGGAAAGCTTGCCTTCGACTCCTCGGCTACCGAAGCGACCCAAAGTAAAAAGTGAAGATTAAAAGTCAAGGCCAGACTGAAATGAAATCAATGAAAGTAGATGCTAACATAGTTCGTAGGTAAAGTGCTTTCAGTTTGAGTGAAACTTTAAATACTAGTATTGTTCTACCATTTTGTGTCGTGTCTGTGGAGATATAAGCAATGCCTTTTCAACGTGGATCACAGATTAAACCATACTGATTAGACAGAGCAAGTGCACGTTTAGAGGTATAAATAATAGACCACTGGGTTTTAGTGACATTGTAAACCAGTGACATTGAAATTTCGATTATTCCTGTGATGTTGGAAAGCTTTTGCATGAAGCCAATTTCTCTTGATATTCTTTATTTGAACATATTGGGTTTTCATAAATGAAATACAAACTGTCTTTTTTAATTGAAAGACAAACCGCTGTAAAACATTAGATTCCAGTTTTTGTATATCTGGTAATTAAATAAATTTGCTCAATTATTACAGCTCAATTTCATTCACTCAAAAAACATTTTTTTCAAACAATACGGAATTAAAGCGATGATAAAAATTACCTTTTTTATATACCCAGAGCTCCTATGCTCGCTAACGCTCACCAATGCCTGTAATTCGCTGGCGTTTACAGAGCTCGCTTAGCGAGCCCCTTCCTTCCGTCTAATACGCATACTTAATACGCCCGTTGGGAAAATTTGTTATTCGCGGGTACTCACCAATCCCAGATCTCGCATCGCAAGCTGTAAGTTTTGCCGATTGTTCTCTGTACTGTGACAAAAATCGCGTTTCGCTTAGTGAAATCATTAATTTAAATATTACTTATTTGGACTGACAACAGCGTTATGCTCGCAAATTCCTGGAACTCTGTGCTATACTCCCTAACACTGGAACTCGAGGGCTCCGCCTCCTATCCGCACATTAACCGCATGATTTCGCTTAACGCTCTTTCTACACAACAGTTACCCATGTGTAATAATCTAGAACCCCCCCCCCCCTTCTGCTGGCTAACTCTCACCAAGTTTCGTAATTCGTTCCGCGAGTCGGAAGTCTTTGCCTCCTACTCATTGGCCGTCGATGAGCTCGCTTCACGAGCTCTTTGTAGCCGACAGTTGCTCCGACGCAATACTCCCGTTGGAGCCGTCCCCTAATCGTTGATGCTCACCAACTGTCAGAGAGCTCGATCGGCGCTCACTCAACCGAGCCGACGCACACAAAATCCTTTGTGCACCCTACACGCTATTGCTCACCAACGCCGAATCTTTTCCCCTGTCTATTGTTGCTCAGCTATTGTCGATTTTGTTGTTAAACCCGCTAGATTTTCTTAAATGTTTATTTTTTTCCAACTTCGCAAAGCGATTCTGTTATGCCTGCGTAGCAGCCTTATAATCAAACAGGACGTTTTGCAAGCATTATTGACATGAACAAATACCATTCATTGCTGAAAATGCTGTTTCCATTTCAAAATATGTAATATTTTAATGAAACGCTGGATAATAAATGTATGTCTAATTGTTGAAATCAATAATTTAAATATTACTGTAAAGGCCAAAATGAAGAAAACATTTATAAAATCTAAAAGCTAAAATGGGTTAAAAATTTCTGAAACCTGGTAAAATTGGCTCGAGATTGCCTAATTGTTGAGTTAGCCAAAATGACAGATTAGATTTTGAAGATACAACAAAGAAAAAAAATATTCCCACATAAGTAGTGTGAAAATTGTTTCATTTCAAAATTGTATAAAAAATAGAATTTTCTATTTGATTATAACCAATATAGAAGGCGACACATGGCAATGTATTATAAGTCATCATGCTAAATTACAAATCATTTGATGCAATACGTGGCTAGCCTTGACAGAATATATCTCTATTTTAAAGGGATTTTGTCAGCGGCTGCACCGAGCTTTTTATAATAAGAAATATAAAGCTGATTGGTATGAACTGAAGAACGAATACGGAACTTCTAAATCACGCGTACAGTGTTACCAGATACAATACCGTGGCTAAGTATTAGGGTTGAGCGAATTTTTTTTTTTCGAATTTTAAATCGGGCTGGGTAAAAATGTTGTCCAATGGGACAAAACGAATGTGTAAAAAAAATTAAGTTCTTGAGGACAAAATTTCATGCGCCGCATGGCGATCAAAACTCACTATTTCAGGCAAAAGAAAGTCTTTTTTGTTCGGATACGAATTTTTTTTTTCGATTTCAAAATCGGCCAGTGTCAAAAAGGTTAGCTCAGTGAATCAAACAAACATGTGTAAAATTTCAAGTCCCTGAAGTTACATCTTAATTCGCCGCACATATATTAAGTGTGACGATTTT
Source organism: Amaurobius ferox (assembly GCA_951213105.1). NCBI lineage: Eukaryota > Metazoa > Arthropoda > Arachnida > Araneae > Amaurobiidae > Amaurobius > Amaurobius ferox. Next base: position 120,239,525 of record OX578151.1, read on the forward strand.
AACCAAAAGGAGTCAATTTTCTAACGTACCATGTAAAGTCATAGAGGCAGAAGAGCGCCTCTAAAATTTTTAATGAATGTATCTTAAATATAATTAGGCTTTTAAATAAATATTTTTCGATTTGTTATTACAGTAACGCCGACAGAAATAGAATAAAAATATGTTATTTAAACTTTAATTTTTATTTTTATTTCCCTAAACTACATTTTGGAACTAACAGTAAGCCATTTTGCTTGTAATAACATATAATTTTCTAGTGACATAAGATGTACTGCAGTTGTTGCTCACAAAATAAAATGCATATAAAGATATGAAAAACACTGAATGGAAAAAAAATGCATGAATCCCCACATAAATGCTGAAGAAAATTAAGCAGAAAATTCTGATTTCGTATTAAAAGTATTCATAGGTTTACTCGACTGAATTTTCGCTAGGATAAAGCCATGTCGTTGCTGAGCTCCACAGACTTTTCTTGCTGCCTTTACTACAGTTTAAACGTATCGCTCTGTTGAGTGAGTATGGCACGGGAATTTCGGAATATTACTTTTTAGCCTACAATCCTTTCCAGATATTGCAGATAATAATTCAGCACCTGGAATAATCTTAGTAAGAGGTGGTTCATATCTTTCGGATTTTTGCCAGTCGATAAGTTCAGTGTAATTATTTGCACGGAATTTAATTTCCAGAACACTAAAATTTCTCTCTCCTTTTAAAACATTCATAGATTTTCATGTTGCCATAATTCTTCTGATAGCTAGTTGCCTTACGTTTTTTCTATCATCTACAAGCATTGACAGGAGAGTATTTTCGTGTTGCGAGAAAAAACCATTTCTTTGTGTTACTGGATCAATAACATATTTTAAGTTGTCTTTCAAGTATCTGGAATGATGGATCATATTCCAAATGTGCGGTTGACACTCCAATCGAGTGGTTTTCTCTTTATGCTAAACCACATAGGTGTATAAACTTTCATTATAAGTATTGCAAGTGTAATGAGGCTTTCAGATAGATTTTCAGTTGCAACATATTATTTTAAAATTTTATAGGCTATTGTAAGCCACCTAGAGTGTGCAACTGGTCCTTGTTTCATGTGTGCAAGACCATCAGGAAAGACACTGGTGGAAACTGCTTGACATACATCATACAAATACTATTGATCAGAGCTCAACTTCAAATCTGTTACTTCGAAAGGAAAATTTCCTCCTTTAATTGGAGAATATGTTTCCACTGCAAGATTTTCACAAATTTAGATTGCTTTTCCAATAGTCCCAGAAAATGTATTGGGACCTTTAGTTTCTCCATCGAGTATTTAAAAAATGTCGCAAGAGTAATTCATTTGAGTGTAACAGAAAAATGAACCATTTCAATGGACGATTTAATGCCAATTCCAATAGACGTATAGCTCTCCCTTCAAGCCAGTATTTACGTTTGTCTCATGACAGCCTACTGAGCGATCAAACTATCAAGAGAAATTTGTTGATTTTCAGTAAATTTGAATCAGTAAATTTTGCCACAATTACTTTGGCTTCACCAGATGAAACTGCAATGTGTCTGTCCAATATACACAGAGTTTGGTTGTACCAAGGTGTAATGTTCTTCTTGGACTATTCGTCTATAATACTTCAATGCCTTTTTCACTGGAAGTACGGCTGTATCATTTCTTCCACCGAAATATAAACTGAGGAGTGAGAAGCCGCGGTTTATATTGAGTGGTTTATATACTCTGGTGACGCTCTCTAGCATAGCCATACAAAACTATGTGAGCGCTTGCAAAATCGCAAACCTAAAAAAAAGGCTCCTAAGGATTACAAAGTTTCTGGAATCAAAGTAAAGAGGATCATATGTCGCAAAGTTATGGGTCAATAATTGTTTTTTATAGTCTATAGTAACACATATAAAGGACATTTCATGACTGTACGTTTTTAGATTAAAATGGTCTCTATTTCTTGCTGAAATAGTTACTTATGACCTCTGTGCGGTGCATGAAGATGTGATTTCAGGGACTGGAAATTTTTCTCATGTTTGTTTCATTGAATGGGCTAAAATTTTTGACCCTGGCTGATTTCGAAATTAGAATGTTTTTTTTCCGTGTTCAAACAAAAAGATGATTATTTGGCCTGAAATAGTGTATATTATATTTGAATTTACTATATTTGAATTTTATTAAAAAGCCAAAAGAACTGATGAATTCCGTAACTAACTGCATTCGTGTATCTCCAAATTCCGAAATACCTCTTTGGCTGAGAAACTCGCGTTTTTTTTCCTTCCAAATGTAGCTAACAATGCGGGAATGTGTAAGAGATATTTGAAAATTTTAATAGATTCTTAAATAAATCTCTATATCAAATATCGCCTTTTCATTTAGTAAGGCCCATATTATATATCATAAGCTAAACAAATGAGATTAAAAACAACGAATATAGTTATTGACATTTATTGGAGTTCTATTTTACAAGACGTTTTCCACGCCAAACAATTTCGGCTCTATCGGACTTTCGCCATTGTCGAATTTTTTTACAACGGTCATATATTTTTTTCTATCCTTTATAATAGGACCTTCCAATTTACTATTCAGCTCATTTGTTGCGATGAAGAACTGAGTGATGATGTACGAAGACGAACTGAATGACAATGTACGATTAAGAACATGATGATGATGTAAGATGAAGAACTGAATGACGATGTACGATGAAGAACTGCATGATGATGTACGATGAAGAACACCTAGTACATTTTCCCCGAAATACCGTTTCTGTCTACCGGATTGAAGTTACCGTGGATGTTTAATGCGTTTGGAGATTCTCTGGCTGATATCGGAGCTCTAAGTAAGCACTTTGGTTGCTAAAATCTCGGTACAAAACAGATAAAAATGTAAATAATTTTTACTTGTTTTATAGAAAATATTGTTCAGATTATGATTGTATAAGAATATTTTCAATATTTTAATATTCTTATTCTTAATTTAATTTTGTCTTTTTTCGAAAAAACTAGATGAGTTTTTGCTTCACTTTGCTTAATTTCAGCCGAAATGTCTTCGAAACAATAAAATATGAATGTAAATTGTAACGTGTTCAGTAAGAAAAGTCCAGTTTCTAGATATGTAGTTTGGTTTTACAAAGCTCTTATAGTTTTCGACAAATCATTTTGTCAAGTTCAAGAATAATGAAAATTTTCCGTTTTCCAAGATCGCAATGCTTATATTTTAAAAACTGAAAATGCTATTTATAAACTATAAAAAGTAATTCGTAATTCTTTGAAAGCCCCATTAGTGTCGAAAGTCCAGGCCGTCCGACTCGTCCGAGGACATGGAGCAACAAGATGGGCGGCCGGAGCCCCATTAGTGTATATAATTTGCTTCTAGATTGATTTATTAGTTTTAGAATCATGTTGGGCAGAATTTCGATATTTTAATATTTTGACCTGTTAAAGCTTTCCAATGGGAGGAAAAGCTGGAACATTTAAAATGTATCCAGTGTTGCAGTTCAATATGTTTCTTTCTTTGTAAAATATTGGTGCACAAACACGAAATATTTTGTCTTGGTTTAAGGAAATTGCAAAGTGAAGTGAACTTGGGAATTTTAAATATGGTTAATGATTGATGAGTTTTGAAGAGAAGAATTAAAAGTATGGAATTCTAGTAAGCATTTATGTCCCATCAGATATATTTTTTAGATTCACCTGCATCTTAGCATTTAGTGTTTTACCTATGTGTTTAGTTTACATGCCGATAAGCAAATTAATAAAATAATTTGATATTCCGACTTTCTAATAGTCTATATTTGGGGTATTCGTTCGAAATCGAGGCGAAAACTTAAACTGTTAGGTATAAACAGATTGAGAGTAATTTGTATAGTCCTTTGAAAGCCCAATAAAGATATGGAATTATATTTCGAATCAGGTTTTTAATTTTTTAAATATAGTTGTTATAATTTCGGTAATTTCGTTTTCGAACTATTTGGAAAACGTGGTCAAATTTTCCACATTTTAACATTTTGAACTATTTTGAATGTATTTACAGTAGACAAATTACCCAAAAAGAAAATTTTTGTTCACACAAAACCATTTCGGCTCCATAGAATTGGAGTTACTACCGATTTTTTTTATTGTATTTCTGTTATCTTTTATAAAGCTCAAATTCGGGCAGTTTACTATAAGATAAGTCTATCGACTTATGTATGGTATTATTTGACTTAAGTGAGAAATCCTAGATACAGGAAAGCTTCCATTAGCCTGCTTTTGTGTGTATGATGTATATGTAAAGTTCACCAATGGGATGTAGTACCAAATACCATTAACGAACTTTGAATTAATTGGCGTGTGGCTCAACTCGCCTTTCTCATACTAAAATTCATTTCTTTGTTTTAAATTATGCAAGAAAAATTTGAGAAATCTTTATCGCAGGTTCAAATTATTATAACTATAGCGTGTAAATCTTAACTTTAAAGGGCTTGAAAAATCTGTCGATGGATACCATAGTTGACAATATTACTCCCCCCCCCTCCTCTCCGGGGAAGGTAACTTGCCCTCAAAGAGGGCTAATGACGTCACGAATTAAAGAAATTGTATTGCTGCCATTTTATATAGCAATGATTGGAACTAATAAGTATTGTGATCATTGGGCAACACATAAACCCTTTCATCCATGATAATATAAAATTTTTCCTATGCTGCCATGTTAAAAAGAAATAAAATTTAAAAAAAAATTTAAATTTTCGATCGAATTTAAAAAAATTCTATCTAGTTCCAGATTTTTTAGTAACAAAACAGGATATAATGTTTCGTGAAAATCCATTAATATTTGTAGCTGCTATGGTGTACATAAGCAATCGACCACAGATATCAGACAGACAGACGTCACTGCAAAAATAGTCAAAACGTGTTCAGCAGGTCTTTAAACTTATTATCTCGAAATAGCAAATATTCTTGTAAACAATATTTTATCAATACTACGTATGAGAATGTAAAAATGTTACCTCATTCTCTAGATCCAAAAATGAATGGATGCCGGAAGAACGTCACAAAACAAAATACAAACAATAATAAAACGCAAAACAAAAGAGATACGCGTTTAAATATATAACGTGCGTAACAAAATTGGCTCATTTCAAATATACAGTGAGGCCATGGAAACACCTCGAAATTTCAAAAATATTTTGTTTAATCTTTCTTAATTAATAATTGAAAGATTTTAGTTTATTTTTCAGCCATTAGAACTGAAAATATCCTTTATTTACTGTTTATTTCTTAGTTTTGTAAAAATGATTTGCTTATTATTCCATAATTTGAATTTATAAAAAAATGTTTTTTTGATCATGTAAATGTTAAAACGTATTATTTATTTACAAAAGTTCAAATTTGAAAAACTTGTGTTTACTTTCAAATATATTTTAAAACCTTTGTTTATTTTCACTCGTTTGAATTTAAAAATATTTTATTCAATTCTCGATAATTTTAATTTTTTTTTACTTCTGTATAATTTAAATTTGGAACGTCTCTTTGCTTTTCAATTTCTTGAATCTTAAAAAAGTTTTGTTTATTTTAGAATAATTTAATCTTAAAACCATTTATTTACTTTCAATAATTTAAATTTAAGATGTTTTATTTATATTTCAAACTTTTATTATAAAGAAAATAACGTAGGGTATAACATCATATACTTCAAGTGGTAAATATATCATAAGCGGCTGGTTATCCTTTCATTTGGCGACAAATATTTTTGAAACGGTATACTACAGAAGTAACAATTTAGCATAAATAAACTTCAAACACACAGAAGTATATATTTTCCCAAATTGTTTTAAATGTACACAGATCTTAAAACTTTCTATTCGTAAAAATCTCAGTATCCGAGAATTTGGAAAAAGCAAAATTTTCTCTACAACACTATGAGAAAGTAAAAATATCAGAAAAAAATTCTAATCAATGGTTTGGAAAACCGATAAACAACAGAAGACTCTATGAAAAAGTAAAAATATCAGAAAAAAATTCAAATCAACGGTTTGGAAAACCGATAAACAAGAGGAGAGAAAGTGGATTTCACTGATAACATAAAGACAGGTGACATCGAAAAAGTAGTAAAAATCGATAAACGATTCTGTTTAAAGAGTTCTAAACTGAGAAAAGGACTTACACAGATGAAAGATGATAAGATGCAGGAGACTGGTACCAATGAAAAATTTGAAATCGAATTGAAGCGTTTCTTCGTTCTGATGCATCTATGTCATACAACAGAGTGAGACCAACGAACTGACCGATGAATTAAGAGCCACGACTGCTAAAAATCGAAACCTTGAATATACGAGGATTTAACCTATAAGTAATGAAAAAAAATCTTTGAACTTTGATCGTAATTCTATAAATTTTGGAATTTTTTTGCTCCAAACTTCTTGCAACTATAATTCAAGAACGGCTAAGAAAACGAAATTACTTTAATAGCGTCATACGCAGGAAAAAATATCTACAATTTTCTTTATTAACTTTATATGCGTGCAATCAGCTGTTTCTGAATAATTTCAATTTTTATTTAGAGAAGACGTTTGTTTTATTACTTTTTATCATTGAATTCATTTACAGTTCCTGATATCATTGTGGTAACTGAGGTAAGTTTCGAATACCAAAGTCTCTGTTGGCTGTTCTCTGAATCAAACAACTGTATAATAATTTCATAATAAATTAATATTTTGCTTAAAACTAGTATTTAGCCTGTCAAAGATAGGCTAACTAACACTCCTAAAAATTAAGTTGCCACTTTAATAAGTTTTATCCTGTTTAACGTACTTCTTAACGTACGTATTTCTTAACGTACTACAAGGCTTAGGGTGCAAAATTGCGGTCTGAATTGAAAATTGTATGAAGATTCAAGTAGATTATTTACCGTGGATTAGCTATAAGTGGGCATAGATTCGCCTGACTTAGTCACTGGGAGTTTTGTAAAAGCCTGAAAAGTTTTAACAAACCCCCTTTTTACTTTCGTCTTGGGAGGAAGTCAAAATTTAGGTTTCGTCAGGTTCTCATTGGTATATGTTAGTCAAAAGTATTTTTATACAACTGCACTGACTGAAGAACAAGTACCATACATGACTGTATGACAACATGACCGAACAACAAGTACCAACTAGACCAGTGATGTTAAAGAACAGTGTACTCGATCGAGATCTGCGAATCGATGACCATGGCTTATCAAGTAAATCGATCTTTAGAGGATTTTGAGGAAAATGAAAAGTTTGCGCTATGCTTTACTGGAACGAAATTGAAATGTTATCTTAAAACTCTAATTAAGTTGACGAGTGAGATTAAAGACATAATTATATATATATATATATATATATATACATATACATTGAATAACTTTTTATTACATGTGTTGTAATTTACAGAAAAAATTCAAATAAAATTCAGAAATTTACAAAAGAAATCTAAAATAAATTTGTTTCATTAAACAAGTAATGAATTTAAACATCCATTATTACAACAGGATTTTTAATTTTCTGTAGAATTCCATACCCTCTTTTTTCTTTTCACTTAGGTTAGGAAACTTTTGGAATTAAATATGTTGAAAATTATTATTGTTTCAACCAAACAGAAATAAGATATGTAATATTACATCTTACTATGGATATATTTATTTATTTAATTATTTTACCATTTTAGTTGACAACGGATCAGCCAAATAGTTCAATACAATGGATTCAGCTTATGTATCTTTATACATACATCGACTAATTATTAATAACCATAAATATAATTAATGACTCATCATTAAAACCTATCATACTCATATCGAATTTCAAATCATCAACTTCTTATATTAACTGCTATCATTGTTCTGGTAATTCTTACGCTTTTCCATAAAAAAAAATAATGCTACGAAAATCCTGACCTTTAAAATCATTTAAATATTTTCATTTTATTCAAGCATATATAAACAATTACCTCAGATATAGATTTTAATATTTTTATGCCATTTAAAATTTCATGCATTAATTTGGGAACTATCATGTTTACATTTTTTGTTCGAAATCTGCTCAAAAGATCTGAAACTTATATTTTTCCTGCAAAATCTCTAATTTGCAAATTTCCAATGACCGCAGAAATCTGGTAAAACTCCTATATGTCGCAGGAAAACAACACACAGGGAGTTATAATCTGATTTATTTTTTCAAAAAACTACAATGAGAATTTTTGAAAATGATTAAAAAGGATATTACAACTTCTAGATTTCGAATAAAAAATTTATTTAGTGTCTTATTCAAATTATTTATATTGCAAATTATACTTCTAAAACTAATAAAAATATATGTGTATGTCTAAATATGTATATGTATATGTCTGTATATGTGTATTTGTGTGTCTCAAATACCACGAATAGTTATTTTAAATTGTTGTGAAACAAATTTTATATTTATTAAATATCATTTATTATTAGTAAATAAATAATAAAGTGAAATAAGAAGTTAAGAAGTGTTATAAAACCAGATTAATTTAGAAATAGCATCTCTTATTTCAAATTTTAATTATTTTACAGTAGCCTTTGATTTTAGGTATTCTTAACTACTATAATAAATAATTTTAAATCATTATCACTTACTTCGAATTTGTATTATGAAAAAAAAACGTATTTGAACATGTTTCTAGTGTGCTTCCAATTTTTTCTTTTTGTTTTGTCGTAAAATAGTCACTAGAGGGTCTGGACGATCGTGTTGTCAGCGACGTGATTAAAAATTTCAAAAATAATTGCTTCAAGCAGCGAGAATACGGGCAGTTTCTTTCCCTCAGTAGTCGAAAATGTATTGAATTCGTAGAAGCAAACATTCTTTTAAGAATTACTTCTTCGGGAGAATCTTAACTTTTAATTCCAGAAAATTCTATTAATCATCGTGCGATATTCGAGGTACTCGAATTTCTCCTAGTAACGTTGTATTCGAGATCTCGGATACCTTTTTAGTATTCGAGTATCTGCAAATAGTACGGATATGAGCCAATCTATAATGTAATAAATATAGAAGAAAATTGGTATTGACTCTTCCAAACAATATATTTTTAGGTCTCTATCGACTTCGATAATCCTTTTCAGAAAAAGAAATTTAATTCATGAAACATCTAAATAATAACTGTCCAAAGTGTCTGTGTCTTTTCAGACATTCCAGAGACCCCACCCCCCGGTAACTCGAAAGTGTGAGTCTTTGCACACTTTATCAGACAGAGACTGAAGCTAATGGATCCGGTCTTTCCATTGATTTTTCTTTAGTTTAGAGAATGTTTTATATGTAGTTTTATTAGTAGAAAAGTTTTTATTAATCTTGTCAGACCTTCCATAAGCCTCCTGATGATAGAGAAGACTGAATTTTTACATAATTATACTAACTTTAGGTGGTTGTTTTGTCGTCAACCAAACCTTTGGGGGTAGGAGATTACAGGAACTTTTTCCTAAAATCTTACAAGATCCTCAATCTGTCCTCTACCACCTGGTGACTTAGAAAGATGAATATTTGCCCACTACTTATAGTATAAATCACTGGATCAAACCTAACGTAGCTGTATTTCCGATTTATTCCCGGTGTGGAAAACATAGAGGGTGTGTTGTTGTTGAAACCCAGACCGTCCGACCTACCAGAAAGGTGTAAGGTAACTGATTGGACGGCCGAGAAGTGCCACCAAATTTGGACCGGAGCCCAGTGGGGGAGGCATCCACAGGGACCGTACCCTTCTTCCCCTACCACCAACCTCTCGGAAGGACTTTCGGACCCACATGTTTAACGTGATCGTACTCCGCATGAACACGGCGGCAGTTTTGGCAGTGGCTGGAATCGAACCCGGGCCTACCGAGTGCAACTCCAGCGCGCTAACCAATGGGCTACCGCGCCCACATAGAGGGTGTGTTGAAGACCCAGACCGTCCGACTCGTCCAGAGGACTACATAGATGGTGTGTGTAAAATTTATCTGGGCCACTTTTCTATTGAGACGACAATTTTCCACTTTATGTCCCATACATTGTTGACCGAATAAAATGCATTAAAAACGTTGTAAATGAATTTTTTTAACAGTATCAGTTTCGCTATCTTAGACAGACGGAAATGCTAGTTCTATTATAAGTTTGATTCTGCTACACCTTCGCCCGGGACAAGAATTAATATAATAAAAGAATATATTGAGAAAAGAAATCTATATAGTACCATCTGTATAGAGTTATTATTTATTTAAGATTAACTGTACTAAAGAAATATTATAACTGTAGAAAAGAAGATTAATTCTATATATATATATATAAAATGCCTTTTTGTGTAACATTACGAAAAATAAATAAATGAAATTGAATGTTATTTCTTCTTGTGCATAATTATACTTCGGTATACTTGACTTACCATCTGAATGTTATATAATGAATTTAGTGTAGCAGTAAGGTTACAATATTATGAGAGAGACGCTGTTAGGGCATTGTTGCCATTTTTTTTTCTTTTTTGAGATATCTGAGGTTGTTTAGTTTCGAATATAATAAGCTGTAGCTCAAACATATCTATTTAACAAATTAATCGAACTTCTAATTCATCATAGATTTGTCTTAGAATGAGGATGATGTCATTGATTCTTGAGACGCCTTTCGAAACAAATCTGGGAAATATATTATATATTTAAAAGTGTTTAGCTGTCTTTTACACACTTTCTGAGCAATTGATTTATATTTGTAGAAGCTAATTACTCAATTTAGATTCAAAAATTGTACTCTTATAGAATGAATTGTAAATGTTGTCGAACAAAAATTACGGATGGGAAAGCGTCATAAGTGTGAAACCCATCCATGATGCAGTTTTATTCAATAGGAGCGCATTAGAAGTTTTTGCAAACGTCCCCTACAAACGATTTCTATTTATGTGAGAAATTATCAATCATTAAATATAATATTCTATTTTGTCGTATAATGTAACCTCCAGAAAAAATAAAATAAATAAAAGTATTTAAAAATAATTATTTCTTTGAGTAATCTTCCATTCCAAGAAGCCATTATATTTTATAAATACATATGCTTTGCGATCAGCAAGTCATGAATTGAAACTATTATACCACTTAGTTTACGATCCTCTGACGGAGTCTCAGGTGAGGGCACTGATGCCCATTTTTATCTTTTGGGGATAGATTTCCCCTATTTTGAGGTTATTTAGTTATGAATCCACTAACACTTAGCTCGAATATACCTCTTACAGAAGCTACTCAAACTCCTAATATTTATAACAGTGATTCTCAAACATTTTTGATTTGAGGCACATATTTTTACGGTATTAGCGTACTAGCTGTCAGAAATACTCTGAAGAAGGTGGTGCCAGTCAGCTGGTTTGTATTGGCTGGTATTGACTCTTCCAAACTGTATATTTTTAGGTCTCTATCGACTTCGATAATCCTTTTCAGAAAAAGAAATTGAATATATGAAACATCTAAATAATAACTGTCCAAAGTGTCTGTATCTTTTCAGACATTCCAGAGACCCCCCCCTCGTAACTCGAAAGTATGAGTCTTTGCACACTTTATCAGACAGATAGAAGCTAAAGGATCCGATCTTTCCATTGATATATCTTTAGTTTAGAGAATTTTTTGTATGTAGTTTTATTAGTAGAAAAGTTTTTATTAATCTTGTCAGATCTTCCATAAGCCTCCTGATGATTTAGAAGACTGAATTTTTACATAATTATACTAACTTTAGGTGGTTGTATTTTCAACGATCCCTTGGGGGTAGGAGATTACAGGCACTTTTTCCTAAAATCGTACAAGATCCCCAATCCACCCGGTGACTTAGAAACCTCTACCACCCGGTGACTTAGAAAGTTGAATATTTGCCCACTACTTATAGTATCAATCACTCGATCAAACCTAACGTAGCCGTATTTCCGATTTATTCCTGGGGTGGACAACATAGAGGGTGTGTGTAAAATTTATCTGTGCCAATTTTCTATTGAGACGACAATTTTCAACTTTATGTCCCATACATTGTTGACCAAATAAAATGCATTAAAAACGTTGTAATTGAATTTTTTTAACAGTATCAGTTTCGCTGTCTTAGACAGACGGAAATGCTAATTCTATTCTAAGTTTGATTCTGCTACATCTTCGTCCTGGACAAGAATTAATTTAATAAAATAATATATTGAGAAAAGAAATCTATATAGTAGCATCTGTATAGAGTTCTATTTTATTTAAGATTAACTGTATTAAAGAAATTTTATAACTGTAGAAAAGAAAATTAACTCTATATATAAAAAAAAATATCTTATTGTGGAACATTCAGAAAAATAAATTAATAAAATTGAATGCTATTTCTTCTTGTGAATAATTATCACTCGGTGTAGTTGACTTACCATCTGAATGTTTTATAATGAATTTAGTGTAGCAGTAAGGTTACAATATTATGAGAGAGACCCGGTTAAGGCATTGTTGTCATTTTCATTCTTTTTGAGATATTTGAGGTTGTTTAGTTTCGAATATAATAAGTTGTAGCCCAAACATATCTATTTCACAAACTAATCGAACTCCTAATTCATCCTAGATGAATCTTAGAATGAGGATGATGTCATTGATTATTGAGATGCCTTTCGAAACAAATCTGGGCAATATAATATATATTTAAGAGTGTTTAGCTGTCTTTGACACACTTTCTCAGCAATTGATTTATATTTGTTGAAGCTAATTATTCAATTTGGATTCAAAAATTGTACTTTTATAGAATGAATTGTAAACGTTGTCGAACAAAAATTACGGATGGGAAAGCGTCATAAGTGTGAAACCTATCCATGATGCAGTTTTATTCAATGGGAGTGCATTAGAAGTTTTTTCAAACGTCCCCTATAAACGATTTATATTTATTTGAGAAATTATCAATCATTAAATATAATATTCTTTTTTGTCTTATAATGTAACCTCCAGAAGAAATAAAATAAATGAAAGTATTTAAAAATAATTATTTCTTTGACCATTGTTTCGTTCCAAGAAGCTATTATATTTTATAAATACGCATGCTTTGCGATCATCAAGTCATGAAATGAAACTATTATAGCACTTAGTTTGCAATCCTCTGACGGAGTCTCAGGTGAGATCACTGATGTCCATTTTAATCTTTTTGGGATACATTTCCCCCATTTTGAGGTTATTTAGTTATGAATAAACTAACACTTAGCTCGAATATACCTCTTACAGAAGCTAATCAAACTCGTAATATTAATAACAGTGATTCTCAAATATTTTTGATTTGATGCACATATTTTGGTTGTGAGTGAACATTACGGTATAAGCGTACTAGCTGTCAGAAATACGCTGAAGAAGGTGGTGCCAGTCAGCTGGTTTGTACTCGTTCGGCCGAACCGGTTACTAAAAATATCTAGGTCAGCAACAACGGTTGTTAAAAGTTTCGTGGAAATATGTACAAACAAAAGCTCGCTAGACGATACGCCTCGACAAGATTTCTTTAAAATTCGAATGAGTTGAAAAGTTTTGAGTATTCAAATTAGTTTGAATATGGAAATACTAAATTAATCATTCAACCCTCTCAGGAATTTGATGCTGAATCTATATCAATCATTATCTAAGCTCTATATATAGCTGATCCCACAAAATAGAGTTTGCCAGAAAATTGTAAATTTTGTAATCGAAAGTGACATCTCCAAAACCAGAAATGGAGATTCATCATAGTCTATCTCCTTACTCTTTCCGAAAATAGAGGCTGAATCCATATCAGTCATTATCTGATCTATCTTTATAGCCAATCCTGAGAAATATACAGTGAAATTTTTCAAGCTGGAATTGGAAAAGGAACTGGATGTGAAATGTGTGAAAATTCTTTGTGAACCACCTTATTTCCTCCAGAATTTGATTCTAAATCCATATGTTATCATCTAAGCTCTATTTATAGCCACTCTTGAAATATGGTTATCTCAAACTAAAAGGAAATTTTTGAAACCAAAACAATAAAATAACTAGAAAAATAACTAGAAATTGAATTTACTTTGAACCCTCCTTTCTTATCCAAAATTTGATAGTGAACTCATATCAGTCATCATTAAAGCTCTATTACAGATTCTGGGGGAAAATACTTCAAATGAAATGTTTCTCTCTACAATAAAAAAAACTAGGTGCAGCTATCGTCGACAACTAAATCTTTTGTAATTTGGTATGATAATTTAAAATACATTGACATATATCGCCTTCGAATTTGGTTACAACAGGATGGAAATTTCTATTTTCTATACAATCTTGAAGTGAAAGCATTTTTGCACTATTTATGTATGAAAATATTTTTTCATTATTGTATCTTCAAAATCTAAAATTTCTTTGTTGAAAACGCTGTCGCCGTCTTAACAGAATTTATATTTAAATTAAATATTTAAATTTTATTGTTGAAACCACTCATGCCATTTCAAAAGTTGTAATATTTAAATAATCACATCTATAAAAGCGCAGTGTCAGTGTGTCAGAGCACCATATGAAATCCCGAGGGCTGAAAAAACTTACGTATACCAATTCGACTATGATGAATTCAAATCCGAAATCCGTTTTTCAAATTAACTCTTGAATCTCGGGAAATAACTTCTTAAAATTTAGCCTGTTTTGCTGTTTTTGTGTTTATAACCTTAAAGGCGTTGCCACAACACAATGCATTTGCATGGCTATGAGACTTTAATGCCTGAAGAAATAAAATCAACTGTATTTAGCTCATGGAGTTAGAGATGTGACCATTGCCATGATTCAGCGGAATAGGAAAGTTAATATTGAGAGGTAGGTCATCCCGATTTAAAAATTCAAAATATGAGTATTTGAAACATGAAGTTAGAGATACTTACTTCCTGCTTTATCTTCAAATTCACGTTTTAAACAATATGTAATTAATGAAAATTGTATTTATAGAAAGATTGATTGAAGCTGAATTGCATGTCTCAAAGTTAGAAAGAGTTAGTCTTTTTTTTTCCCTTGGTATGGCTAGAAATTGAAAACTTGATAAAAAGTTTGAGGTATTAAACTTGATAAATTCATTTCTTAAAGGGTGTAGGGGGGCGTAAATCAATTACGTTATATTAGGGCTTAGAATAGTATGTATGTTTTGATAGGGAGTCGTATAAGAAATAGTAATTTTTAATAGGAGGAGTGAATGACTCGCATGTGACTATGGATATTAGGAAAAGATGGGAAGGTCGACGAGAATTGATCGTCGCCGGTTCCTGTTTCACACGTTCTTATTCTATACGCCCCAAAACGCGTCAAAATCTCAAATACGTCAAAATCTCGAGTTTCGATCATATAATTCGATATTTATTTCGACAACCACATAATATTTTTTATATACATTACCATGAATTGTAAGAAACATAAATAATCTGGCAAACTTCCAGTAAGGGTTTAATAGAAAATTTGACAACCTGGAACATTCATCTTGAGTACCCTCCGCTTCAAAATAAATGATGGACACGTTTTGAAAATCCGAATTTCTTAACAAAATTTGTAACGATTTATTAACATCACATGCGACGGTAAAGAAGATAAACTTCAAATATGTTTGTTCGATATCGAGAAGAGGAAGAAGGTAAAGAAATTGTATCGTTCGTTTGTAAATTTTATTTAAATTCGCAACAAAGGAACTTACAGTAGAGATGCGTTAAATGTCTTAAATATTTTACATATGGGTTGTTTCCCATAAGAGAGGATCTATAAATATAAAATTAAAAGTATGTTTGCGTGTTTGATACTTTATTTATTCCACTTACATATCTAGAGTTTGGGACGGATTTATTTCGAATTTGTTATGGCCATTCTCTACTATCGTTATGACCATTCTGTATTGTCATTCTCTGCTGCCTATGGTCATTCCCTCATGGGTAACCTTGTGCATGTTTCGAGTTTCTATAAGCTAGGGTTTGTCGAGATGTTCAAACAAGAAAGATCAAACATGCATATTGCATTGATTATGAAGCACTTTCCAACTGAAATGCAATTTTTATTAAACATCTCTGTATTACGATACAACCAGCGATGATATTATTAAATTATCGCAGTACTACAGTAATTTATTACACTTGAAAACTTAAAACTTCATCGAAATATACAATGCTAGTTGCACAACATGAACTTTATTCAAATGTCTTCATCGAAATATAAATCATTTGCCTCTTTCTGCACGTCCAATGAATATTTTATCCATATCACTTATACTCCAGACTCCAGAGTTAAATAATTTTGCATGAAAAAATTTCAGCAATTCCTACGCAACTCACTTTATAATCGCTTGATTTATTTACACTTTGTACTTCTGCATTATTTACTAGAAATAATCAAAGATATTATAGGAATCAATAGAAGAAAATATAGAAATATTCAAAGTTTAGTGATCATTTAAAAATAATCAATAGATTATTTTTAAATAGAAATTATAGTTATAGAAATAATCAAAGTTTAGTGATAATTTAAAATAAAAGGTATTGTAACTGCGTTTGTGCAGAAATTAGATACACAAATAATATGCAATAATAAAGTGGTTTTATAACGAATGCAACACTTGATATAAATTTAAATTATCTTTAAACATCTACGGTCACAGTGGTATGAAGGCCATATTTTATTTTGCAATGAGTCACATGATCTCTTTATATATCATGGGTGTAATTATTATTTCAATTTTAATATAAAAAAACTACCCAACATATTATGCAGAAATATTTTAAAACATTTTATGTGATAATTTGAATATTTCCTAAAATTTTTGAAGGAATTTGTAAATTTAAACCCTGCTTAAAACATGTTTGAAAAATAAAGCCTCATAGAATTCAGTGTATTTCCATTTTTCAACCCGTGTCAAATTCGAAACTAATTGGAGGATAATTAATTTTCATAACCAAGCATCCGTCCGCATACCCAGACCGACTCAACCTACTAAAATGTCACTATTTCGATAAAGTCGTTTTCACAGCATTTATCGTGAAAACGGACAGACAGACAGTCAGAATGACCAAAGTCCTAAATACTTTTCAACTACGCTGAAAAGGGTTAAAAAATTTAAATGAACGACAATGCATTTTGGGCTAGAATACGGCCATGGAGATTACGGAAATAAATTAATTAATATTTTCAATTTCTTGTGATCTGTTTTATTTTGGCAAAGAGTTTTCAAACTCGTTGTGATCAGGAACTTTAGCAACGTAAATAATCACAAATAAGACAATAATGCAGCAGGCAGCTGTTTCGAAAATACGCTAGATCTCCTTCGTCGGTTGCAACAGAGCCAACAAATCCGAAGTCCGAAAGATGAATGGGTTGTATTATTTTTGCTTATATCCGTTGCTCAAGTACATTATCCTTTGCACAAAATACATTTTACTTATTGATAACGCATTGTGTTTAGCTGATTGTTGAAAGAGTATAAAAATAGTACGGGTATATTTTCTAATACCGTTTCAGCATTTTCATTTTGGGATATGCTGATAAGATTCCTTTTTTTCTGAATCTGCTTGCAAATTTGAAAAGGAGACTTTATTTTTCAGATATACATATGAAGATAATTTTGTTTAGCGCGAACAGAGCTATTTACTCTTTATTTTAGAGTAATTAAATTAAATATTTTATATAATGCTTTAGAGGACAATAATATTTTGAATACGACAGAAATTTGCGCGTATTTCAAATCGTGAGCAAAGTCGGGTATATCTGTTAGTTGTACATAAATTGATTTAATTTTCTATTCTTCAATTTCGCTTAAAAGAATAGCTCAAAACAATTCTATTCCAAAAATACAATTTATCCAAAAACATAATTTAGGCTTAGAATACACACAATCACTTAAAATTATTTAAGTGTGTAGATACATTTTATGATTGCTATTTAGTGGTTACTATACTTCAGTTATTACTTGGGCGATTTTATTTTAGTGATTTGCGTGGCTAAAAATCCATATTATAGAAATATCCAGCCGTCACATTGAAAATGATTTATTTGTATTTTGTAGAATTCTAAATTTGAAAATGCGTCAAAAATTTGAATTAGAATGTCCAACACTATGCTGATACTTTTTCTATACATATACTGCAATGAAAACAAGTTATGTGCAATATTCATAACCATAAGATCCATACCCCATTTTTAATTCTCAAACTATAAATTTTGAAGCATGAGAGGCGTTCTTCAACTTTTCAATTCAGGTAATCACCCATCATCGATGCAATGTTTCTTTGTTTTTCCGAACCATTAACTCCGTTTCGGCGAAAATGGAAGTGAACAGTTTTGTAGACGCAGCTTAGGCCGTAATAATTTCCGCAAAATGGCGGGAGAGAAATTGAAAATATTTGATGTAAAGAGATAGTGATTAAATGTTATTAATGCTTATAGATGAGCAATTTTTGCTCTTGATCATCAAGGGTTCTTTCTTTTAAGAAATGAATTATGCAAAATGCTGATTGAAAATATATACGCGTTGGTATATGTGATATAAAGTATGGGCGACATAATGGTGAGTAGAAATATTTATTCCCATATGCATATGTAAATAACTTTTATAGCTGATTTATTATGTAATTCACATAGTAGCGAAATTTAAATTTGTATACATATTTTAATAGTTAAGTTAAAAAAATTCATTTAAAAATGACGAATGATGGCAAAATAAAAAATAATACACTTAAAATAAATATATCATTAAATGCTCTATTAGCTTTCACGTTTCCTATAATACCTTAAATCTGGGTAATTGTATAGAACTGAATTCTTTGATATTTCTTTGATAAATACTTTGGAATTCACAATTTTTGTAGAACTAGATTTGAAGAATTTTGAAAAATAATAATTTACATGAAATGTAAAGAATTTTGAAAAATGATATTTTATATGAAAAGTGAAGAATTCTCAATATTTATAATTTGCATGAAACGCATGCCACTATTTTTGATCCAGATGCCACTATTTTAGTTTTATTATAAGATGACACTATTTTTGATCCAGAAAAAAAGGAATCATGTTCTTATTTTAAAGCAAATGACACCATTTACAGGATAATAAAATGCTGTTGAGACCCAGACCGTCCGACCTACCAGAAAGGTGTAAGGTGACTGTTTGGACGGCCGGGAAGTGCCACCCAATTTAGACCGGAACCCAGTGGGGGAGGCATGCACAGGGACCGTACCCTCCTTCCCCTACCACCAACCTCTCGGAAGGACTTACGGACCCACATGTTCAACGGGATCGTACTCCGCATGAACACGGCGGCAGTTGTGGCAGCGTGCAAATCCAGCGCGCAAATCACCGCGCCCGAAATGTGCCAACAGAACGCGGTGTTCCCAGGTGGTCGCCCACCCAAGTACTAACCGCGCCCGATGCTGCTTGACTTCGGTGATCGAACGAGAGGATAATAAAATGCGCTATTTTTAAGCTATTGCACATGTTTTGAGAACAAATCTTTAAGAATTGTATTTATACTCAGGATTACCAAAATTAATGAAATATTTTCAAGTATTTTTAACAAGGCATAATTCAACTTTATTGTTTAGTTGCTATCACGAGATATTAATTAAAGAAATTTCTCTTTTGATCATGTAGCTATATATATCGAAATAATTAAGTGAATTTAAAGTAAGTAGAGTTATGGTCAATGTAATAGGTAACAAGAAAAATCTCTATTGATTTTCAGCGAGATTTAGACATATGAAAGCGCCAATTCGTATTGGTAGTTTTCGACAATATTGGAATTTATTAATCAGTAGAGCAGTAACGAATTGTGATAAAATAATTTAAGGAGACCTAACATCTGTCACCAAAATTTGCCAAAATTATAAATAGCTGCATGATGTATATTTTAACAAGGTCACAAATAAAGCATACTTTAAACAAAACCTTTTACTATCTGTATGTAACTTAAATGTAGGGAAAATGTGTTTATTAAAATGTATGCAACTTATGTGGAAAGACCAACACACGCCAAATTTAGATATTCTATCTGATCCAGTTCAAGATATTCTAGCTAATATATTGATTTTCAAATTGAAACTCACATGGTATAAATAATTCGATGTGATTTTCTTCCAAACTCTACCCTGCTAGTTTATTACAAAGAATTGTATTTCCACACAAAAATCTGTGGATCGCCCAACTGCATAAAGAATCTGTACTCACCCGTGAATAGGACATTGCTACAATCGTCAATGTTCCAACTGGCGTTTTTCTGACACCATTAGAGACGGGCTGCTCTGTGCCTCGAAGACAATGGAACGGACAGTTTGCATCCGTGCATAAAAGTGCGTGCAATCTCTTTCTATACTTTAGAATTTATTACTATATACATTAAAATATGATGGGGATTTGGTTTGGGAAACTTAGGGCAGGCTTATAACTGGCGGGATGAGAGCCATCGCAGGTAGCGCAGGTGTATGTTGTACATTTAGCTTTTAAGCATTCGATAGTTTTGTGTGGGCTATCGTATTTTTCGCATTTAGAAGAAGGTAGCAGTATCGGGCACTATGATGAAATGTTTGGCACGAGAAATTTTGGACCGTTTGGTTCCCTCCATGGTATCTCTCAATTTTATATGTATTCCTAGAATTCCCTTGATTTGATATATGGCAACATTATCAGGGGCTTGGGGACATTAGTTGTAGAAATCGCGCATTACAATTTTATTGGTACGGGGTCCTTCATAAATTTGGGTTACACAATTAAATTTAATTTTAAAATTCAATAGTTCATTTCTTAGATCCGCGTCCGTTCGGACACGGAGGCCTCTGATTATCACTTTTAGGGGTTTCTTTTCATTTAACAGGAATGCTCGAAAATGGATTTTGTCATCAGTTAATTTACGTTGGATTGCAATGTATTCATCTCTCCTGTTGACCTGCATTTTACCTAGGGTGCCTCTCATGTTGCCCTTTATGGAGGGTGATACAGAGCTACAGTTTTAAGATCATCAAAGTAATCGTGCCATTTAGCAGCTGGAACAATAAAAAAGGGGTGTGGTGATTTTTATTTTTTAGGGACAGTGTCCGTTATCCGCTCATCAGACGCTGGTACCTCAGGTTCAAGCACTTGCTTGAATGTGCTAAAGGGGAGGGGATTTTATTTGCTTAGTGCGGGCTTCGTGCATATTTTGCACGGTTTGAAAGCCGTCTTTGTCGATCAGGGGACGCTTTTTAGTATTAAAATTAAAATTAGAGTTGGAATTAAGATTCAGATTATAGTTAGAATTAAGATTAGGGTTAGAATGTATATTTGAATTTGCAGTAAAAGCAAAGGGAGCAGGGTTATTGTTGCTTTCAAAAGAAGTAGATTGCGCCACTGGAACGGCAAAATTCGAACTGAGCTGAATGACAGGAATCTAAGTTAAAACTATAGAAAAAGAAATACTCCCCGCGATAAGAACTCACGGGGGGTTCACCATCATCAGGAACAGTTGAGGTATCCATGGCAGATTTCCTATTCATATCCAAGTGTGGCAATCTGCCACGGATCTTGTTTCTTTCCTCCGATGAGATCTCACTTGGAGGATCCTCCGCTAAGTCGAGAAGCTCATCATAAGTAATTTCCAAAACACAGGATTAATCCATAACGGGTTCTTTCTGTATTTCCACAACGTGTCAAAACTGTTCTTTATACTTATTGTAATCAGAAACGGTTTTGTTATGTCCAAACATTTTCTTCAACTTGTGAAGCTTTGGTCGACGTGGTGGCTGAGACATTGCAAAAGTGCGTGCGAAAAACACGTGGTAAGGAACTCAGTGCGAACACATCTTTCCTCGACCAAGTACATCGACGAAGTCTTCAATCCTGCGAAATAGATGTTTCAATGAAAATTTTCAAACTGGAAGTGGTAAATGAACTAGATGTGGAATGTGTTGAAGACCCAGACTACTGGACTGGCCCGATGGCTTGCAGCAACTGTTTGAGTGGCCGGAGATGTGAAATGTGCGAAATTTCTTTGAGGAACATCATATTTCCACCAGAATTTGATTCTGAATCCATATGTTACCAACTGAGCTCTATTTATAGCCACTCTTAAAATATAGATGCTTCATAGGAAATGAAAAATTTTGATACCAAGATGGAAAAATAATTAGAAATTGAAATTCTTCCTGAATTCCCCTTTCTTTTCCGAAAGTTGATAATGAACACATATCAGTCGGCATCAAAGCTCTAAGCTCTATAATAGATTCTGAAAGGAAAACACTTGAAATGAAATGTTTATGTCTATATTAATAAACTAGGTGCCGCCGATTACAAAATTTTTTTTAAATATAGATACTTTCTGTCAAGATTAGCACTGGACTTAATCTATGGCATCAAATGATTTGAAATTTAGTATGATTAACTATAACATATTGATATATATCACCTCAATATGGTTATAATCGGATGGAAATTTCTATGTTTTATACAATTTTAAAATGAAATGTTTCAATGAAGTGAAAACGTTTCTATGAACATTTTATTTTTTTTATCTACAAAATCTAAAATTACATTGTTGAAAACGTTTTCACCATCTCAAAAGTGGTAATATTTAAAGAATCATATCTCTAAAAGAGCAGTCTCAGTATGTCAGAGCACCAAATGCAACCCCTATGGCTGAAAAAATTTATGTACACTAATTCGAAAGTGCTGAATACAAATATGAAATTCATTCTTAAATTAACTCCTCTTGAATTTGGAAAAATGACTTCTTAAATTTTGGCCTGTTTTGCTATTTTTGTGTTTAGTAATCTCAAAGGATTGGCCACAACATAATGCAGTTGCATGACTATAAGACTTTAATTCCTACAGAAATAAAAATAAAACTGATTCATCTCATGGAGCTAGAGATGAGACCACTTCCATGATTCAGTAGAGGAGGAAAGTTAATATTGAGATTTTATCCCGATTTAAAAATTCGGAATACGCATATTTAAGCCATCGAGTTAGAGAGACTTGCTTCCTGTATTATCTTCAAATTCACGTTTTAAGCAATGCAATTAATGTAAACTGTGTTTATAGATAGATTGTTGGAGGCCAATTTTATGACTCATAATGTTAGAGAGAGAGAATAATTTTTGCCATGGTATGATCAGGAATTCCAAATTTAATATAAAATATTTGAGGTATTAAACTTGGCAAATTCATTTGTTAAAGGGTCTGGGGGACCGTAAATTTACTGAGTTATATTGTAGTTGGTATAGTATATTTGTTTTAATAAGGAGTTATATAAATAATAGTAATTTTGAAAGGGACAGGAATTTATTTCGAATGGCTAGCATGTGACTATGGATAAATTTGATAAATTATTATATTTCATAATTTATCTATATAAGTAAGAAAAATAATACTGCGTTAATGAATATGTTAACATGTTATTTGATATATGTGTTACCGGCAATGTATGAAAGACGGCACTCTATACAATACCTAAACATTTTAAAGAATACCGAACACTGGTCGGCAAATAAAAAAAGATAAAAATTTCACAGTTTTTCTAGGTGGGCGCGGTAGCCCATTGGTTA
This sequence comes from Amaurobius ferox, assembly GCA_951213105.1. NCBI lineage: Eukaryota > Metazoa > Arthropoda > Arachnida > Araneae > Amaurobiidae > Amaurobius > Amaurobius ferox. The sequence continues at coordinate 120,262,997 of OX578151.1, forward strand.
GCGCGCTGGAGTTGCACTCGGTAGGCCCGGGTTCGAATCCAGCCACTGCCAAAACTGCCGCCGTGTTCACGCGGAGTACGATCACGTTAAACATGTGGGTCCGTAAGTCCTTCCGAGAGGTTGGTGGTAGGGGAAGGAGGGTACGGTCCCTGTGGATGCCTCCCCCACTGGGTTCCGGTCTAAATTGGGTGGCACTTCCCGACCGTTCAAACAGTTGCCTTACACCTTTCTGGTAGGTCGGACGGTCTGGGTCTCAACAACAACAACTGCTTTCCTAGGTTTTCTATAGAATGCCAAATGACAAATCGGCAAGGTATGAAATGCATCTCCGATTCATTCCTTTTTTCATATTTTACCTAAATAGAGTTTGTCATTCCATAGAATACTTAGGTATTATATACAATGACTAGGGAATGTATATAGCAATTTTCATATTTCATACTTTGCCTAAAAAAGACCGGTGTTCTATAAAATACCTAGGTATTCTATAGAATGCCAGCATTTCATGCATTGCCGGTAACATAATCGGCAGTGTATGAAAGCCGGCATTCTATAGAATACCTAAGCATTTTATAGAATATCGAAAACTGGTCGGCAATCAATGAAACGATTAGCATTTCACACATTTCCTAGGCATTCTATAGAATGCCAAATGACAAACCGGCAAAGAATTAAATATATCTCCAATTCATTCCTTTTTCATACTTTGCCTAAATAGCATTTGTCATTCTATAGAATGCCCAGGTATTATATACAATGCCTAGGGAAAGTATATGATAATTCTCATATTTCATTCTTTGTCTAAAAATGGCCGGTATTCTATAAAATGCCTAGGTATTCTATAGAATGCCGGCATTTCATACATTGCCGGTAACATATGCACCAACTTAGGATTGAAATTCAAAATAACCAAAGTTTCGTAATTCAACCTAATGGTTAATATGCAACTGTCTATTGCGACATTTATAGCTATATCGGCTATACAAGAATATACATAGCTAAATGTAAATAAATAGCTCGATCTAACACTAAAACGAGTAAATGGAAACAAGTTACACAGTGAAATTAGTCAGCGTTCACAGTATAATTATTTTTGAGGAAACGGATATTCTAGCAGAAATGTAGTTTGTGATTGAAATCTGTGTTCTATTTATTATAACTTGCTGGTTTTATATGCGAACCAGCGTTCTTGAATTCTAAGGATTTCTACTTATTGCCATGTTGATTAAATGAAATCTCATTTTATTACTAATTATCCTTTAAAATAGTTATGGTAGATAAAGAAACTTCATTTTCTCAAAATCACGCGGTATTATAAATAAGTCGATGTGATTTTTCCAAACTCTACCCTACTAGTTTAATACAAAGAATTATATTTCCACACAATAATCTGTCGATATTCCGACTGCAAAATGAATCTCGACACATCGGTGAATAGAACATTGCTAGAATCGTCTATGGTCTAGCTGACAGGTCCTTGACGCCATTAGAGACTGGCTGCTTCGCGCTTTACAAGACAAAGGAACGACAGATATTTTGCCTCTCCGCATAAAATCCATGTGCATTCAATCTCACAGTTGTAATAGATACAGGCCTACCAGTAGATGCAGTGAGGATAGCATGTAAAGCAGGTGCTGTTTCTTGCCTGTTGCGTTAGACTAATAACGCAAAGTAAAAGTCATCGGATTTTTATTCATTTATACTTTTTATTGCTCCTCTGTTTTCGAAATGGGTTCATAAGAGTGAAATCATAGAGGGGTGGACTCAGCAACTTCTCCAATAAATTGGACGGTACGCCATCGCTGCCCATCATCTAAACGCTTTCTTTGGGACATATCAAATGAAATGGCTTTTTCGGATTTTCACCCTTAGCGTCCGTAGTAGAAGTAGGGACGTCCAGAATGTAACAACCACTTTACCAATGCGCTGCTTGGCTCATTTTGCACGGAGCCAATTGCTTATATACACGTGTTTCTATATTTTCATATTGTACTCGAAGTATACAGAAAGTTTTGTTCAATAAAATTCATTCGTTCGCTGGTGATCTGAGAATTTGCATTTCTTGCTTATATATTGGAGGGGAGTATAAATACCAATTTTAAAGTTAAAATTGTTTATTTATTAATTTATGTAATTACTTTAATATATGGTAAGTGAGCTTAGACATTGGATAAAATAGGTGAATTATTGCTACACAACGATCAATTGCATTACATGCGATGTACGGTACATATATTATTTATACCAAATTTAATAGGTTCTGTGACATAGACAGCGACTAGTTTTCGGCCATAAGAATTTCTTATGTAGAAATAATACAATTTATAAATCTTGTGCTTACAATTTTAAAGAAGGAACACGCAAACCTGTTTGGAAGAAACTGAAATTTATAATTTCTGTTGTTTCCAAACTGGTAATGGGAATGATCTGAATTAAAAAATTACCTAGTAATATATCATATAATAGTTTATAGATTGTATAATTAGGGTTAATACATAATTCTTATTAGCTTTAAACAATAAAATCAGTAAATTGAATTTAAAAACAATATATCTGTATTTTAACGAGCTATATAGAACGTATTAAATAAGATGCACTTACTTTCTTCGATATATTTTCAGATGCTTTAGAATCGGCTACAATTTCAAGAACACTTTTTAGCAAAAAATGTTATTTAGGGAATTTCTTTCATCATTATGATAAGACAATCATTTACAATTTTTGTAAAATCACTTGAAATGAATATATGATTGCAAATTAAGGGAAAAGTTGTTACATTATAAATATAAAAATCTATTGTATCGATACATAAGTAGCGTATATTAGTGCATTGACAGGAAATATTTATGAATCGCAAAATTGTGTATCGATATCGATAAGACTATCATTAATTCAGGAGTATACAGGGTGCTCCAGAATAGTAAATCTTTATTTTACGCTCCAGCCATTGGTTTTAGTTACGTACTTCCAATTTGAACGTGGGTGTAAATTACACGTCAAAACCTTTTATATAATTTTACAAGTGGGTAGTATTTTAAGAAAAACGTAAGAGGGTCTAACTTTTTATACTGTCCCCTAAGAAAAATTTTCAATTAGATAAAGTTGTGCTGTATAGAAACTAGTGTGAAGAAAAAAATCCTATGCAATTATCTCCAATATTCATGAAGATATTTATAATGGAAAAAACGTAAACTACCAAAATAGGGAATATTGAAATTAGATTTTCCCACAATTCGACGATTTTCCATTGTTTCGATGATGTTTCCTCGATTGTTGAATCGTGCTGCAAGGGCGAACTCCAAATTGAAACCAGAGATTTCTTAAAACATGTCGGTGCAAAGTTATTTGTAGCTGACCTTGTATTTGTAAGGAAAAAAAATTGCCGATTTTTTAATAAGCAATAATTAGTTAGATGTTGCAGATAATTGTACCGGATTAATTTCTTTAGAGTAATTGCTGTATAGCACAATTTTTTTATTGAGCATTTGTACTAAAGTATTCTCATAAAAATTTACAATCTCTAATTTTATGAAAATATACCCCTTCCGAAAAAATATATGAAATAATTTCACATTTAATTTGAACAAACCTTTAAATTAGGAGTAGCCTTTAAAGCCAATTGCTGAAGCAAAACGATCGAAGTCAACTATGCTGAAACACGGGATATACCATCCCCGAAACCTGTCTATACTCCGTTTAAAATTATCTTTTTAGCCTTTTTTCTAATTATTGAGTATCTAGTACTTATAACTCAAAAATTTCAATGCTATTAATATAATTATCAAGCATTAGTAGAAGAGAAATGACAGTTGAGGGGCCGCAGGCGGTGCTGCACCGCCTGGAGGAGGAGGAGGGTCCCTCTTTGGGAGGATCCTCTTTTGGGAGGATCCTCTTTGGGAGGACCCTCTTTGGAGTGGATCCTCTCAGAGGGTCTTTAGACCCCCAGGAGGATGCCTCTCTTGAGAGGATCCTCTTTGGGAGGATGCCTCTCACTGCCCCCCTCCCCTCTTTTGGAAGTTTGGTACAGCACCGGATGCCTCTCTTGGGAGGATGCCTGTTTCGAAAGAGATCTCTTTCCTAGTATTGCGAAAGAGGCCAAGAGGGCAATTGCGAAAGTCTTTCACAGAGGCATGATGACTCATACGGAGTGAGTTTCACTTCACTCTGATTCTTGAGAGGGAGTGTCACAATCGCTGACTGACCCTTGACCTGAGGAAGGGGTTTCAAGCGATGTCGCAATCGATGACTGACCGTTGACCTGAGGAAGAAGTTTCAAGGGATGTCGCAATCGAACAATCTGGAAATGACGTGTCGCGATTGATAACCTTAGAAGTGACCTTTGACAAGAACACACGTCCTCCCTCTCTGCTGGTCAGTGACAAACTGAAAGATCTTATCAGCGGGATGTAGGTAAAGCGCCCTCTGGCGAATTTTGATGAAGTGCTGCCATCTATCGGCATTTTTTTTCCCAAAAGAAATTAATGTCTCACTGCTCAGGAGCTGGGTTCGAACTCCTAACCATTCGATTACAAGCCGCGCGTCTTACCGCCATGCCACAAGGCCTTGCTACATAGATTATTTTCTTTGAAGTGTACCTTATCAGCGGAAGTTAGATTATTTTTCGAAGTTCATTCGAATCGCTCAGTGAATAGCGATGTGTTTTAAAACAGAATGCTACGGAGTGAATATAAAATTGTGTTATTAATTGTGTATTATAACACTATAATTTTTTTTTTAAACACATTGTGTTCAGTGGACACAAAAATTGTATTCAGTGATATATAGCAATGCGGATTTTTTTTTTTAAATAAATCTAACTATCAATATGATTTTTTTTTAAATGAATTGAATACACCCAAGTACAGTTACGCATTTTCAAAATGGTGTTAAGTGAATAGCATTCAACCCTTTTAACACTTAAAAACATGAATGTAATACATAGTTTAAATTATATTTTGTGAACAGGATTCGACCCTTTCAAGTGTTGTGTATCCAAAATCAAATTTATACACGTACTCAAACTTTAAAAACACGAATGTAATAATTAGCTAAAATTGTATTAAGGGATATATAGCAATGTGTTTAAAAATAAATCTAACAGCCTATATCAATATGATTTTTTTTCTTTTTATAAAAATAATAATGAAAATTAGAACTCACGGAACAACGTCTTCGCAGCTTCGCATCCACGCTGCAAATGAGTGATATACTCTCATTATGCTATTAAAAATTAGATCTTATCTATAATGACGTCAGCAGTATGAGGTGTTGCCACCTATTTTTTCTAATAATATATTTTAATAGTTGGATACTTCAAGGGTCTGATTTGCTACACGTAATCTGAAATACATCATTTTAATGATATTACGCATTGAATATGATTTGACCATTTTAAAGTGGTGGATGTAATTGAAATATCGAAGTTTAGAATTTAACAAGCTAACGAATTTTCACCCCCAAAATTTTAGCATTCAGTTTAAATAAAACCCAGCGAATATCATTTGACCCTTTTCACATTGTAATTTTTACTACCATTATAGAACTTAGAAGTGAGTGTACATTATTTTTTACACCACATCAACACTTTTAAAATCTATTGCAAGTTTGGCTTAAAACCTTTTTTAAAAATAAATCTAACAACGTATATGACTATTATAATAACAAAATGATTTCAAATGTTTAAAAACAAATAGATTATGGATTTCCAGTGAACACATAAAGTTCAGGAACACATAAAGTTATGGAGTTCAGTGAACACAAAAATTGTGTTCAGTGTTACCCTTTTGTGTGTTGTGTATCTAAAAAAAAATATGCACGTACACTATATATTTGCTAAGTTTTAAAATTTAAACGCATTAGATAAAATAAAGTGAACAGCCCTTTCAAATGTTTAAAAATTAATGTATTACTACATTGCACTTAGCCATTTTCAAAAATGATGCGACAAGCTACTCACGCCGCTCCAACTGAAAAGAAAGAGAAAAGTTTCCATTAGAAAATATATGTTATTAAGAACTGTTACATATTATATAAGAGAAGAGTGTTAGAAAAAGTGGGAAAATGTTAGTAGAAGCAGAGAAAGTTTGTACACTTCCGACAGCCCCATGAGGTGGTGTACTCTGTCGTTTCACTCTTTCGGGCAGTGTTCTCCACCAGCGTGAAATAATTTTAATTAATTAAATTACATAATAAAAATGAATGTAGCAATTAATTTTAAGTAAGTAATTTATTATTTTAGAATAAATGAAATTAAAGAAAAAGAAAATGATTATGACAATTAATTTTAAGGAATGATTATTTAATATTTTAGAATAAATGCTTTAGAAAAGGAAATGAATATAACAATTAATTTTAAGGAATAAGTTATTATTTTAGAACGAATGAAATTAAAAAAAAAAGAAAAATTTAGAAAATTATAATAAGAATTAATTTTAAGTTAAATATTATTAGTTTAGATTACTTCACACTGGCAGACCTATTTTCCCATTAAAAATGAATAGAGTTCATTCAAAATTTGTAGAGTAAAATTCAAAGTTCTTTCGAGGAAAGTAAAATTCTTGAAAACAGTCTATATGAACATCTTGAAAGGGTCATGTGTGAAAAATCTTCAAAAGTTCTTGTGTTTAAAATCTTGAAAGGATCTTGTCTTGTGTTAAAAATCTTCAAAAGTTCTCACGAGGGAAGAACAGGAAAATACACTGTGTGAAAAATCTTCAAAGCTTCTTGTGTTAAAAATCTTGAAAGGATCTTGTCTTGTGTTAAAAAGCTGAAAAATTCTCATATTCAAAATAGTAAAAAGTTCTTGTCTTCAAATTCTTGAAAAGGTCTATTGCAGTAAACATGGAAAAATCTTTATGTGTTAAAAATCTTGGTAAAAATTTGTGATAAAATATCTTGAAAAATTCTCATATTCAAAATAGTAAAAAGTTCTTGTCTTCAAATTCTTGAAAAGGTCTATTGCAGTAAACATGGAAAAATCTTCATGTATTAAAAATCTTGGTAAAAATTTGTAATAAAATATCTTGAAAAATTCTCATATTCAAAATGGTAAAAAGTTCTTGTGTTCAAAATCTTGAAAAGGTCTATTGCAGAAACATGGAAAAATCTTCATGTATTAAAAATCTTGGTAAAAATCTTGAAAAATTCATATATTCAAAATAGTAAAAATTCTTGAATTGTGATAAAAAATCTTGAAAAATTCATATATTCAAAATAGTAAAAAGGTCTCGTAATCGTGAAAAGTTCTTGTGTTGTGAAAAGGTCTTAAATCATGGAAAATTCTTGAGTCTTGAAAGGTTCTTGTATCGTGAAAAGTTCATGTATCGTGGAAAGTTCTTGAATCTTGAAAAAGGACTTGTTTTAAAAAAAATCGTGGAAAATTCTTGTGTTAAAAAAAGTGAAAAGTTGTTGAATAAAAACGTGAAAAAGTCTTGAATCGCGGAAAGTTCTTGAATAGAAATGTAAAAATCTTGGAATGGTCTTGAATGTTGAAAAAAAAAAAAGAATGGGGTGGCTATTCCTTGGATATCTTCCAGTGTCCATGTGCATATGCGTGAATGCCATCTTCCAATACATAGCGTTTGTCATCGTATGGGGAGAGTGCCACCTTACTTTGTTTGAGTGTATACAAACGGTGACATTCACTCCCTATACGATGTTGAAAATATTTTGTGCTTTGTACATCTTTTAAACATTTGACATAATGTTGATGTTTTACATGCTTCTTTACAAATGTTTTGGAAACACCTTTAGCCGTCTTCTTTTCCCCTTGTGTGGAGAGGAGAGAATACATTTTGGACCTGAGCCCCACAAACTCAAGTCCAGGCGTTCCATTCAACTCGTCCTTAAAACAGCCTATCCTCTTTTAGTTTGACACATTGTGGGCGGAATGATCTGTCGGATAATCCGATGTGTCAAAGAGGTGGGCGCTTTCTTCTATGTCTTTGTAAAAATCCCGACACTCGACCTCATAAGTGAGAGAGTCGGTGTCGGTAAACAAAAGTGTTGCATTTGATCCATATTTATTCTTTTTATATCCATAATGGAATCTGTACATGAGGAGTTTACTAAGCTCCAGAATGGCGAAACCGACGTATATGGGCCTATTCAGCAAGATGTTATTGTATAGTCTCTCGACCCCTACCAAATCTTCATTAAAAATTTTAAAAGATTTAAATGTAGGTGCCGCCATAAGTTTCTCCCCACGTTTCTCGTCCTTCACAAGATCGATCTTCACCCGGTTTCTTAAATTCTCCATGCATTTCCCATACACGGCATTATTCATTAACTTAAAAAAATCTTTTTCGAAGCCTGATTGGGCCCTTTTGCAATGTTCGGTGTTGAAGTCAAAGTAGGGCTTCAACCAGGCTCGCTGTTTAAATTTTAAAATTTTATGGGTGGTTTTTAATTTAAGTCCCAATTCCAGATAATACTTTAAATTTTGAAAATGTACTATGTAGTTTTTTTATTGTTAAGATTAGGGGTTAACTTTTCCTGACTCTGGAACCGAGACATCTTAAGGGATTTCATAACTTCTACCGTGTATGGAGAAATCATATCTTCACAGATCTTCAGCTTTTCCGGGGCTAGTGGATAATCATTATGAAGGTCGTGTAATTCAGATGGGTAATCTAAATCCACCTCTAATATATACCCATCTGTTCCATCGCTGGGGAGACTCATAATCCATTCTTGACTTGCTATGGATGGTGACATCCACTCAAAATTCCCATAAGGCAGGGGCTGAGACATGGCCCACCCGTACAAGTTGTTGGCGTCTAAATACATCAAATACCGGGTGGGCTCTGTATGATCATACTCGGCCATGTATGGGTTGTTTGCCCGCGCCCACCGTTTGGTGATGATAGATATTCCCCCTCGAATCCCCCTTTCAACGAAAAGATGCATATCAATGTCGGTCAGGAGGTCCAAGGATTGTTCTACCATCTTCAGGGAGGCCTGACACGCCAGCCCCGGTGCAGTCATCAGGTGAGCGCAATCCAGACCATAGTATGTCATACACAGTTTTCTAAAATGCTCAAATACGTCGGCCAGCAGAAGGACATCCGTTTTGACGTATAAATCGTGATACTCGCCAAGATTCTTCAGATTGAATGTCCTCCATACATTCTGAGCATGTTTGTAGTCCTCCTCACATATGTCTTCATCTGTCAGTGTACTGTAAAAGGCCGAAGGTGGAGGTAGCATCTGGTCTTCAAATTTTCCATACGAGTCCATGTACTCGTATGGGTACACCCCCTTACGTAGCAGCAGATCTGTATAGGATGGTATAGCTGTAGACGTAATTGTGAATTTGTCCTTGGGTAGATTGGCTACCAATTTTTCCAAGGAGGTGTTTAAAAATTGAAGACTGTCAATAAAATGCAGCCTCACACCCTCGCCTTTCTTCTGAAGGGTAAACGAAATGTACTTCTCCATGTTTACTGCAATGGGTGTAATTTCATAATCTTTCAATTTGCCAAGCCCCGACATCAGGTGGTGACCGTCATAATTTTTCAAGTTGTGGAACACTACCGGAATAGTAGTAGGGAGACGAAATCTTAGATTGCACGCCACATGGAGTGCTCCTCGATATGCACCACTCACATGGTCGTGGTCTCTACATTTCCCTACATACTTCACCCCATCATGTTTGAAGGGCTTCTTGCATAAATAGCACTCTATGCTCTGATTGAATGCAATTGCCTCACTCCTGGTGAGCTTCATTGGCCTGTTGGCCTTGATCTTGGGGATCAATTCATCCTTCTCTCGCAAGACATCTTCTATAAAGTTAATGACTGCTTCAGTCCCTCGGTATACTTTGGGGTCTTTGAGACACTTACCCTGCGGATCGATCACTACGTAAGCATATCCACAGGGTTCGTGAACAGCCATCTTCTCTGTAAAGGCATTCTCACGAGAGGGTTCACTACTGTTCAGCTTCACCAGAAGCGCTTCGAAATCTGCATACAATACAAATGGTACGGGATGCTGGTAGTGCTCCATATTAAATTTTAAAAGACTTTTGTCAGGACTTGGCATGGAAACCCGCTGAGGAGCATGCTCTTTGCAAAATGGTGTATGTTTCTGGAGAAGATCTTCCCTGGAGAATCTATGGAGGCATCGGTAGCATGTGTAGCTTTCTCCATCATGAGCTGATACATCCCCGAGAAGGCGTGAAAAATTGCGTATAAGACAATAATGCTGTTGGACCCCGTCGCTGATTAAAAGTAAATTAATAACGTCGGAATCCTCCCGCTCAGATATTTGGAGGGGGAAAACTTCCCCCTTTTCATATCCGAACACATTAATGCGACAATCATTCAGCCTCTCGAGAATTGGGATCTTTCACACTGCCACTGGACACTCCACGTTTCCCAGATTCACCTCCCCTTCAAATGGCAAGTAGTGACTCACACGCTTTGGAGTAGCAGACGAGTCTAAATTTTTCCAATGTGCGATGAGACACCACACGAAGCACTTTTGGTCTTCGTTCTGTATGTTCAGAACTGCCTTCTTTGCCATTATTTTGGGAGGTAGTGGAATGAAGCTGGACGGACGCAAGGGACGATAGGATCCGATATAGACATCCATATTCAATACTCGATCCAAGGTCCATCCGGATCCGAGCTGGTGAAAGTCTTCCACAGAATTCAAAATTTTTTGAATGCCTTGTTTCACATGCTCCTCAACGTTGTACTCTTGTAGTGATATTGCGCACTTTGTGCGAAAATGCGGTGTAGCAAACTCCTCCTCCCCATCAGAATTGATTCGGCTCATCCTGACATTTAGAACGGCATACCATTTAATTTGGCGCGTATTCAACTCTGCCAGGATAAGATTTTGCATATGCGGCTTCAGTTCTTCCAGGGATAGTAGTAAATCGTGGCAATTTTCTTCGGAGGGTTCCAATGTTTCTGTTAATAAAACCCCCAAAGCCCTATTACTACGTTTCACACGCTTCCTAGAAGCGGAAGCCACATCAGTGATCTTGATTTCAATCCAACAGGGGCAGGAGTTTTATGCATAATTCGCACATGCTGTGCTAGGTCCCCCTTTCTCGTAAAGGTGCTCTCGCAAAAGGAACAGGGATATGTCTTTATCTGTGTATGTATTTTCCTGTGTGCGTTTAAATTATCTTCCCTCGTGAACGTTTTATTGCAAATGTTGCTTTGGAGTGACTTAGAATTGTTGTGGGTTTTGGAATGCCTGTCCAAATCTCCTTTTCTTAAAAATGTCTTTTCACAGATCTCACAAGAAAATGATTTTTCTTCACTGTGAATTTTCAGATGGCGTGTTAAACTACGCTTCGCAGTGAAGACTTTGTGGCAGGTGGGACACATCTGTAAAACAGACAAAAGTCCAATATTAGCGTGTGCTTCAAACATCTAACTATCTAAATGCAATCTAAAAATGACGTAGATATGGAATCAGCTGTTTATTTTTAAAATTCTGAAATGCGAAATATATACGATACAATCCTATACTCGCAGAAATAGCCGATTTTCCCCTTCCAAAAAGATGAAATAAAATAACTTACGTGAATACCACTAGGTCCAGCCTCTCCCACCACAGTAGGCATTGCATTGGCTTCCACAAGGGGTGTTGCATTGACTTCCACAACTGGTGTTGCAGCAGGTAGTACACCAACTTTCTCAAGTGGTGTAACACCAGCTTTCACAGTCATATCCTAAATATTAAAAACACAGAACATGTAAAAGAGTGAAATGTGTATGAAGCTAATTTTTGTGTTGTACATTTTAAAAGTTTTTGTGTTATGAATGATAAAAGAATTTATTGGGATGATTGTGTTATGAATTTTTTAAAATGTATCTTTATTTTTAATTCGAAAACATTTTGAACTCACTTCTGAAACAATCATCATTTTGGTAAATTCGTTTGTCGATATTTTAATAGAGAGGAGCAAATTAAAAGGACGTCTTTCCTAGTGCAAGTCTCGAGTCAAAGTGAGCTCCACGTAGCATGTATTGTGGGCGGAAACCTTATCTGGTTTGTCACGTGATTCCATACGTGGAACCTTGTGATTCGCTAACAAGATGTCACGTGATTCCATACGTGGAACCTTGTGATTCGCTAACAAGATGTCATGTGATACGATAAGAAATATCATGTGATACATCACATGATGCGATAAGAAATATCATGTGATGTGTCATGTGATTTACAGATAAGGAATATCATGTGTCATGTGATACGATAAGAAATATCACGTGACATGATACGATAAGGGATATTATTTAGATAAGAGCTCATTCATTCAACGTTTGTTCTCCTAGAAGGTTGTCGTTGCTTATTTTTAAAAATGTCTATCTTTTTTAAACGCGAGAAGTTGAATGTAGAATTTGTTCGCGAATTTTATTCGGTAAATGTAGCTGATTTAATTTTTCAAGAGTTGAAAAGTCTGCCCTTTCAACAATCACAAGGGGTGGTGCATGGTCGTCCATACCAACCAGCTCAAAAAGTATATGCATTTGGAGACGCTGGAAACAGCTCTGAGGGATGGACACCTCTCTTATCGGAGATAAAATCACGTGTGGAAGAACATATGGGATACAGCTACAATTTTGTGTTAGTAAACCACTATGGGGATGGACATGCTAAAATAGGACAACACAAGGACAATGAATCCTCCCTATGCTCTAAAACACCTATAGCGGCTCTCAGTTTCGGTGCTACGAGATCTATCATTTTCGAAAGAAAAGGACAATCTCCTCTAAGTATTCCACTTCAACACGGACCGCTTTATGCAATGCATGTGCCAACCAACAAATTCTATTCTCATGGAATTGCTGCGGAACCCGAAGTCTCAGAAGCTAGAATAAGTCTAACATTTAGAAAAATTCTACCTAAAACGCCTGTACAGAAACGCAAGTGCGAGTTTCCAATGTATGTCCCGCCTGCAGTGATTTCGCCTATACCTGAAATCGATTGGAGCCATATGCATACTCCATCTATAACTACTACAGATTCGCAAAGTGATTTGGTATCGTCGGCCCTGAACTATGCTACTTCTCAAAATGCATCGGTTTCGATAGAATTATCCTCATCTGAAAAGTTCCGTTACCATTTGGGCTGTAACATTTACGTTACCGTGCAACATTTTCGAGGAAATGTTAAAGTACACTTTCGTGTCTACAAGATGAATGCTTCTGATGTTATCGTGCCTACCCCTCATGGAGTAACACTCACGCCTAATACGTGGAGTGTATTTTTAAAACGCATTTCAAATATGGGCAGTGAAAATTCATCTTTCACAATTAATGACGAACTCTTAGTGTGTGTGTGTGAAAGCAATCTATATTTACAACAATTACCACCTTGCACTGGACAGTTCAAAAAGAAATTAATCTTATTAAATCAGGACAATTTTCATACCCTTCAGTATATAAGTCAAGATGTTACTAATTGTGTTTTGGATCAGTTACTGACAAATATTCTACCCAATTGTATTGTGAAGTATCAAAAACCTGTCGAGGCACTACCGACTTTGCCACCCTATGAATTAAAACGCACTTTAATGCAGTGTGTACATAAAAATTTATGTGCAGAGTTGTATAAGTCATATCAAAGCGAAACATGCAAAAGTCACGGGTGTACCGATTTGAAACACAAGTGCTGTACGCTATCCACTCATATGCAATTTGTGGATTATGAACTAGTCGATCACGAACTTTTAATGATAAACACTCAAAAAATTGCTCGAGAGTTTTGTGAAACAAATGAAAACAATGTTTCACCTGAATTTTTTAAAAGTCTCACCGTAAAGTACTATTATACAGCGATGATTGCGCTGTTCCATATGTGAAATACAAGTTAGTAGAATATTACTTTTGTAAAAATCTATGTATTACTTAGCTTTCATTAAAAATGTTTTTTCTTTAAACGTTGCTTCATTCTTAGTTTTATTTTAAGTTATGTGTTAAACTCATTATTTATTTGAATTTAAAAGTGTTATTAAAACCATATACTAAAATGTTGATATAAAAAAATTATAGATGAAAGATATAATTTTTGGAAGCCCACACAAATCTATCACTAAAAAAAAAAAAAATGATTCCACTCCGATGGAAATAACGTGATATTTTTCAAAGTACAATTAAACTGAATGGTTCAATATGTGAAACATTAAAAAATATATGTGCGTCCTATTAAATGTTTTAATAAAGTCAGCGGTGGGTTCGCTCAGATGGAGCGTGAAATAAGTTTATATTTTTCAAGGTTCAATTAAATTGTTGTGTTTAATTTCTAAATGTACTAAACAGTATTTTCACGAATGCGTAAAATTAAAACAAATACATTTTTCAATTAAAAAAATTATTAAAATAACTCACCTGATTTATATCGTCTTTGGTCGTGGGATTGTTTGCACATATAATAGCCATCTCCTCAGCTGGGATGCCGAAGTCGAACTGAAAATCCATAAAAAAAAAAAAATAATTAATATAAAATTCAAGTGCTAATCGTTGAGTCACATATAATAAATCATAAAATAATGAAAATCAAAATTTTACTTACTTCAAATGCACGGGAGGAAGACATCGTAAATATTGTCGTTATCGTATTTAAATTAAAAGCAAAGCACTGGCTGAAAAAAAGAGCAGTTGACCATAGCTCGATAAGGACCGCATTTTATACCCTTTTCCGAGGGGACCTTTGCTTTGTGCTAAACAAACAGCGTCCTCCGAAAAGTCAGAAGCATATGATTTCGGATAAGCTGGAACATTCGATGACCTGCTAGAAATGGCTAGAATTTGAATAGTTTTATTTTCGAACATAATTCATATCTACTTCTCTGATGTGTTTTATTTACATATATTCTCAATCTTTGGGTCGTCATTGCAATTTTAACTAATTATGTGTGTTATTTAATGCAGTTAAACTCCATTTAATTAAATATATGTAACAGTACATAATAACATATATTTTCTAGTGGAAACTTTCTTTTCACATTGTGCGGAGTGAGTAGCTTGTCGCACCATTTTTGAAAATGCCTAAGTACAATGTAGTAATACATTAATTTTTAAACATTTGAAAGGGCTGTTCACTTCATTTTATCTAATGCGTTTAAATTTTAAAACTTAGCAAATATATTGTGTACGTGTATATTTGTTTTTAGATACACAACACACAAAAGGGTTGAATCCTATTCACTGAACACAATTTTTGTGTTCACTGGAAATCCATAATCTATTTGTTTTTAAACATTTGAAATCATTTTGTTATTATAATAGTCATATACGTTGTTAGATTTATTTTTAAAAAAGGTTTTAAGCCAAACTTGCAATAGATTTTAAAAGTGTTGATGTGGTGTAAAAAATAATGTACACTCACTTCTAAGTTCTATAATGGTAGTAAAAATTACAATGTGAAAAGGGTCAAATGATATTCATTGGGTTTTATTTAAACTGAATGCTAAAATTTTGGGGGTGAAAATTCGTTAGCTTGTTAAATTCTAAACTTCGATATTTCAATTACATCCACCACTTTAAAATGATCAAATCATATTCAATGCGTAATATCATTAAAATGATGTATTTCAGATTACGTGTAGCAAATCAGACCCTTGAAGTATCCAACTATTAAAATATATTATTAGAAAAAATAGGTGGCAACACCTCATACTGCTGACGTCATTATAGATAAGATCTAATTTTTAATAGCATAATGAGAGTATATCACTCATTTGCAGCGTGGATGCGAAGCTGCGAAGACGTTGTTCCGTGAGTTCTAATTTTCATTATTATTTTTATAAAAAGAAAAAAAAATCATTTCGTTATTAGTCGTATATACCGTTAGATTTATTTTTAAAAAATCACACACACACACACACTTAGAATGGTCAAATCTTGTTCACTTCAATTTAACTAAATGCACTATTTTAAAGGTTGTCAAATATATTGTGCATACATTTGTTTTTAAATCCACAACATTTAAAAGGGTCGAATCCTATTCACTTAACACAATTTTGTATTCACTGTAAATCCGTATTCTATTTGTTTTTAAACATTCGAAATCATTTCGTTAATATTATAAAAATCATATTGATATATGTTGTTAGATTTATTTAAAAAAAAAAAATCCGCATTGCCATATATCACTCAGCTAAGTATTACATTCGTGTTTTTAAAGTTTGTGTACGTGTATAAATTTGTTTTTAGATACACAACACATAAAGGGTTGAATGCTATTCACTTAACACCATTTTGAAAATGCGTAACTATACTGGAGTGTATTCCATTCCTTTAAAAAAAAATCATATTGATAGTTAGATTTATTTAAAAAAAAAAAAAAATCCGCATTGCTATATATCACTGAATACAATTTTTGTGTCCACTGAACACAATTTGTTTAAAAAAAAAATTATAGTGTTATAATACACAATTAATAACACAATTTTATATTCACTCCGTAGCATTCTGTTTTAAAACACATCGCTATTCACCGAGCGATTCGAATGAATTTCGAAAAATAATCTAACTTCCGCTGATAAGGTACACTTCAAAGAAAATAATCTATGTAGCAAGGCCTTGTGGCATGGCGGTAAGACGCGCGGCTTGTAATCGGCTGGATCCAAGTTCGAATCCAGCTCCTGACCGGTGAAACATTAATTTCTTTTGATAAAAAAAATGGCGATAGATGGCAGCACTTCATCAAAATTCGCCAGAGGGCGCTTTAACTACATCCCGCTGATAAGATCTTTCAGTTTGTCACTGACCAGCAGAGAGGGAGGACGTGTGTTCTTGTCAAAGGTCACTTCTAAGGTTATCAATCGCGACACGTCATTTCCAGATTGTGCGATTGCGACATCCCTTGAAACTTCTTCCTCAGGTCAACGGTCAGTCATCGATTGCGACATCGCTTGAAACCCCTTCCTCAGGTCAAGGGTCAGTCAGCGATTGTGACACTCCCTCTCAAGACTCCGAGTGAAGTGAAACTCACTCCGTATGAGCCATCATGCCTCTGTGAAAGACTTTCGCAATTGCCCTCTTTTGCAATACTAGGAAAGAGACCTCTTTCGAAACAGGCATCCTCCCAAGAGAGGCATCGGGTGCTGTACCAAACTTCCAAAAGAGGGGAGGGGGGCAGTGAGAGGCATCCTCCTGGGGGTCTAAAGACCCTCTGAGAGGATCCACTCCAAAGAGGGGAGGTATCCTCCTGGGTGTCTAAAGAGCCTCTAAGAGGATCCTCTCCAAAGAGGCATCCTCCCAAAAGAGGATCCTCCCAAAGAGGGACCCTCCTCCTCCTCCAGGCGGTGCAGCACCGCCTGCGGCCCCTCAACTGTCATTTCTCTTCTACTAGCATTTAGTAAACAAATGCCTCTATAACAGAAACTTATAGCTCACGAAAATATTAAACTAATATATTTTTTTTGCTCGAAATTTCTAAAACTGTACCGCAGCAGCACCTCATAAGAGTCACGACAAAACAGTTATGGCTCACTCATGTCTGATTGACGTAGAATAGCTAAATTGAAACTGAAACTTCAAAACAGAATTTTTGAATTGTAAAAATGATCTCCCATCTAAAATTGCGTTCATGTTGCTGACCATAGCATCCACGCCCAGATTATGCACTAGTCATGCCCTCAGCATTATGGAGCAGTCAAAGATAGCTGCAACAGCAGCAAGAAATCATGGTAGGACTGGCTCAAGGATTGGGAAAAGCGCCATAAATGCAAAAGCCATAAGCACGTAAATCTATAGATAGTACAATTGAAAACAGTATATATGGTATTTCCATATTGGTATTGATATTTCCCCTACACTCTTACAAACGATTTCTGTATTAGTCATATTTTAATTATTCAAAAACCTATAAATAACAATATTTAAAGTTATTTTCTATCTTTTCGTGAAGCATTCAGACTACAGAATTAAATAGAGTTGAATGTTACTTCTTCTTACGAGTAGCTATCCTTCTATGAGTATTTTTAAATATGTTTGACTTGTAAATATGCTTGATCTGCAGGTCATGTAATAAATTGAAATTAGCAGTAATCTTACGATAGCATGATACTGAGTTGAGGCATTTGTTGCTATTTTTATCTTTTTGATATATTTATGGTTGCATATGTTGTTTACTTTCGAATATACCACATGATAAATCAAAAATAACTATTTCACAAATTAACCAAACTTCTAATTCAGCATAGTTGGGTCGTTGAATGAGGATAACGTCATTAATTATTGAGATGCCTTTAAAAAGAAATTAGTTCGATATTTTTGAAAATGCTATTTTTGATATACTTTCTTAGCAAATGAATTATATTTGCAGAAGCTTATTATTAAATTCTGATTCAAAAATTACAGTTTTATAGAATAAAATTCTAAAATTATGAACGCTGTTGAACAAAAATTGCAGATATTAATAGAGTCAAAAGCACGAAACCAGTCCATAGATTTTTTTTACAATGGGAGTACGTTACAAGTTTTCGGAAACGTCCTATACAGGTGATTTCTGTAACTATTTTTTACTATTTGAGAAAATATGAATGGTTGTATGTAATAGTCTTTTTTGTCTCGTTATGTAACATCCAGAAAAAATATATTAAATAAATATATTTAAACATATTTCTTTCTTGGACCTGTAATATTATTGTGCTCAAATGATGTCTTGGGTACATATATTGGCTCATACCAGAGGTTAAAGTTTTTTGACTAAGGACTCTGAAACAGGAACACATTGCGTACTGAGACTATAACACTCTAATAGCTTTGACACATTTTTAAACAAGCACGACTTCAAGTCATGAGAGTCCAAGTGCGCGATAAGTATGATATGAAGTGAAATTAATTAAGCATCAAGTTTACAGTCATGTGCAAGAGTCTAAGGTGAGAGCAAGCGCTGTTATCCATTTTACAGTCAAGGCACATTTTTGCTATGTGTTTACTACTGCATATCCGTACTGGGTAGCAGCAATTCTCTAAGAAATGTCGTGCCAGTTAGCTGGTTTGTACAGGTTAGTCCGAACCGTTTACATAGGTTAGCCAAAACGGTTGTTAAAAGTTTTCGTGCCATTTTGTACAGAGATTTCTTTACAATTCGATTTTCTTTGCAATTTGAGAGATATCTTTACAATTCGAATGAGTTTAAAATTTTGAATATTTAAATTAGTTTAAATGTGGAAATCTAAACGAATCCTTCAACTCTCTCGACGAACGAATCCTTCAACTCTCTCAGGAATTTGATTCTGAATCCATATCAGTCATCTTGGTTCTATTTATAACCAATCCAGCGAAATATTCATTTCAAGAATTCAAAGAATTTCCAATTCACGGAGTTCCCAGGACAGCCGAAGGCTGTCTTTAATACTGCAATCTGAAGGTCGATTGGGAAATAGTAGTAAAAGATAAGTTACAGAAGAGAAAACTTAAACAGCTGGCTATACTTTTATATCCAGATTGTGACTATCACAATCTAGATTTGTCGGGTCCCAGAATTTAGTAAAAGACGTAAAATTTCTAGAGAAGTATAGGAGAGGCATTAAGTAACCGGGTCTAGCTGTGATCCGTGGATCACCGGCTTGAATCAGTGAAAGACTGCGTTATAAAAACGCTGGAATTGTAAGATCATCGGGGTCGGCCAATCAGAAGACAGGAATTAATTTCTGCATTGCAAGTCAGCTGAGACTTGCATACAGAACACGAATTCTGTCTGTATCGGTGGGAGAATCTTTAATTTGGGGTCAGACTTGTAAAATATTCTAAAATTTGTTTGGGGTTGTAATTAGATTCGAATACTAAGAGAATACGCATGAATTGTTGGTTGAAATCATTAGTTTTTCTAACTTCAGGTTTACAGTTCGAGGTCTTTTTAGGGAGCTCAGGGAAATCTTCAGGGTTGTTTTGGAAAAATTTTGTATAGCACTGTTTTTCATTTATATATTTAGAATTAAATTTATTACTATTTGTATTAATATCTGTAGAGGGTCTGGATTTCGGTTTAGAAAACTTAGGCCAGCCTCTATAACTGGCGGGATGAGCACCACCGATGTCAGCGCAGGTGTACGTGGTACATTTTAATTTTAAGCATTCGATAGTTTTGAGTGGGTCATCGCATTTGACGCATGTTGGGGGGTAGCTGGATCAGGCGCTATTGAATGTTTGGCACAAGAAACATTGGGACGTTTGGTTCCATACACGGTATGTCTCGATTTTTACTTGTATTCCAAGAATTTCTTTGATTTGATATATGGCAACATTATCGAGGGTTATAGGTGATTGAATGCAGAACAGCGGCATTAAAATTTTATTGATACGGGGACCTTTATAAAGTTGAGTTAAATTATAAAATTAAAGTTAATAGTATAACAGTTCATTATTTATTAGATCAGTGTCCGTTGGGACAGGGGGGCGTCTGATTACCACTTTTAGGATTTCTCTTTAGGAATGTTCGAAAATGGGCTTTGTTATCCGTTAATTTATGTTGGATTGCAATGTATTCCTCTGTCGTGTTCATTTGAATTTTAACTAGGGTTCCCCTCAGGTTGCCCAGGAGGGAGGGAGCTACAGTTTTAAGATCAGCTAAGTAATCGTGCCCTTTGGCAGCTGAGAAAATAAAAAATGGGATGGCGGTTTTCATTTTATAAGGACAGTCTCCGTTATCTATGCATCAGATGCTGGCACCTCAGGTTTAAGCACTTGATTGATTGTGTTAATGGGGAGGGGATTCCATTTGCTTAGTGCGGTCTGCGTGCCTTATTTGAACGATTTAAAATCCGTCTTTCTCGATGAGGTGATGTTTTTTAGTATTAAGATTAAAATTAGAGTTGGAATAAAGATTAAGTTTAGAGTCAAAATTAAGATTAGAGTTAGAAATTACATTTGGATTTGCAGTTAAAGCAAAGGGAACAGGGTTATTGTTGTGGGCAAGAAAAAGTAGATTGCGTCATTCTGGCGAAAATATTTAAATGGAGTTAGGTGAGAGGAATCTGAGTTGAAGCTACAGAAAAAGGAATACTCCCGTAAGAAGAACTCATGGGGGCTCACAAACATCATGTATAGTTGAAGTATTAATAGCAGATTTTCTATTCAAATTCAAGTGTGGCAATCTGGTACGGATCTTGTTTCTTTCCTCCGAGGATCTTGTTTACGGATCTTGTTTCTTTCCTCCTCATATTCAAGATGTCCCAAAACGCTTAAATCCATCAAAATCTCGAGTTTCGATTTCCAACCATATTATTCGACATATATGTCGACCACCACATAATACGTTCTGTTTAGATTACCATGCATTGTTGAGACATTAATACGAGTATGATAAAGTAGTATGATAAAGTTCCAGTCACGTAGGTGTTTAACAGAAAAATTAACAACTTACAATATTCATATTAAGTCATCTTCGCCTTCCACTGCTTGGACACGTTTTAAAAATCCGAATTTCGTAATAAAATTTGCAACGATTTATTAACTTCTCGTGCGACGGGAAATAAGATAAATTTCAAATATTTTAGTGAACGCATCATTCGATATGAAAGGGAGGGTAAGAATATTTTTCCAAATGGAAATTGCATCGTTCGGTTGTAAATTTTATTTAAATTAGCATAAAAAATTTGGGTAGCGATACGTTAAATATTTTAGGTATGGGTTGTTTCCCATAAAAGCGGATTTATAAATATAAAATTAAAAGTCTATTTGTTGTTTGATACTTCATTTGCTCCACATGCATATCTAGAGTTTTAGGCGGATTTATTTCCAATTTGTTATAGTCATACTCTACTACCATTATGGCCATCCTCTATGGCCAATTTCTATGGTCATTCTCTACTGTCTATGGCCATCATCTCACGGGTAAATGTGTGCATGTTTCGAGCTTCTATAGACCAGGTTTGTCGAGATGTTCAAAACAAGAAAGATCAAACATGCAGAAAGCATTGATTATGAAGCACTTGTCAACTGTAATGCAATTTCAGTAAAACGTCTCTAAAACGCGATACATTCAGAGCTGATATTTTTAAATTATCACAATACTACAGTAATTTATCACACTTTCAAACTTAAGACGTCATCGAAAAATACAATGGTAGTTACACAAAAAGAACTTTATTCAAGCAGCTTCATCGAAATATAAATGGTCTACAGATTGTTTCAACAACATACTAAAATGCCATTTTGGTACAGTCATTTTTACGGCATTTATCGTGCGAACGGACAGACAGAATGACAAAAGTCATAAATACTTTTCAACTGTGTTGGAAAGTGTTAAAAAATATAAATGACGATATTGCAATTTGGGCTGAATTACGTCCTTAGAATATAAGATTATGGAAATAAATTTATTAATATTTTTTATTTCTTGTGATGTGTTTAATTTTGGCAAAGAGTTTTCAAACTCATAATGATAAGGAACTTGAGCAACGTATATAAGCACAAATATTACAATAATGCAGCAGACAGCTGTTTCGAGAATTCGCTGGATCTCCTTCGTCAGTTGCAAGAAAACCAACAATTCCAAAATTCAAAAGATGAATGGGTTGTGTTATTTTTGTATACATATTTTATTAAATTGGTATACATATTTTAATGGTAAAGTTAAAAAAAGAAATTGAAGAATAACGAATAATGGCAAAATAAAAAGCACTACACCAATTAAAACAAATATATCATTAAATGTTCTATTAGATTTTATGTTTCCTATAATACCGTAAAACGGGGCAATTGTATACCTCTGAATTGATGGAGATTTCAACTTTAAATAAAAAATATATTCTGCAATTCAGAATTTTTCTGTCTTAAGAACGTTGGAGTTCACAGTTTTTGTAGACAGGTTTTTAGAATTTTAAAAATTAATAATTTACATGAAAAGTAAATAATTCTAAAAAATGATTAATTTACATGAAACAAAGAATTCTGAAAAATGACAATTTGCATGAAACATACAGAATAATATACAAGAAAGATTAATCATGCATAAAGCATTGATTATGAAACACTTTACAACTGAAATGCAATTTTATTTAAACAGCTCTAAAATGCAATACATTCAGCACTGGTATTTTTCAAATTATCACAGTACTACAATAATTTATTATACCTGAAAACTTAAAACTTCATCAAAAAAGTATATTTGTTTGTTTCTCTATGTAGAATCAATGAATATTTCATTCATATCATTTATATTCCAGACTCCAGAGCTATATAATTTTGTATGAAAAAAAATCGTTAATTCTTATACAACTCATCTTACAAATGCTTAATTTATTTACATTTCGCAATCTATAAAAATTAGGTTTCGTTGTAGGAATAATCAAAGTTCAGTGATTTTTTAAAATAAAAAATATTGAAATTGCGTTGGCCCAGAAGTTAGATGCACAGATAAGATGCAAAAATAAAGTGGTTTTATTACGGATGCAACACTAAATGTAAATAAATCTTCAAACTTCACGATTTTTAAACAGGAAAAAATGGATGCCATATTTTTTGAAATGAGTCATGTTATCTCTTCATATAATATGAGGGTAATTATTACTTCAATTTTTATTTGAATTACCTAACATATTTTGCTTAAAATTTTTTCACGTATTTAATGAGATAATTTGAATATTTCCTAAACTTTTGGAAGCAATTTGTGTATTTTCACTCAGCTTAAAAAATGATTAAAAAATTACGTCCTATAGGAATCAATGTATTTCGTTTTTTCAATCAGGGTTAAATCTGAAACTAATTAGGTAATATTATTCACTTACAGTCCCATATGTCCCACAAGCAGTGTTAATAACGTACTGCAATTTCATTTTGATAAAGTTCTTTTACGGCAGTTATCCAGCGAACGGGCAGACAGGCAATATGAACAACATCATTAACACTTTACAACTATGCTTGAAAGTCTTAAAAATGGTAATACATGAAATATCGAATTAACAAGAAACGCAAAGAATTTGGGAAAATAATTAATTACATGACACGTAAAGAATTCTAATGTTTATTAGAATTATGTACGTTTCAGGAGAAAACTTTGACATGAAATGTATAGAAATCTGAACAATGATAATTGACATGAAATGCAAATAATTCTGAAAAATATTAATTTACATGAAACGTAAATAATTTTTACAATGTCATAAATGATATATACACATACTGAAACCTGTTTAGTGAAATACAATAATAGCGTGTAGCAATTTATAGGGTTTATGCGTAACTAGGAAGGATTTCAAAATCAATATCATCCGAATATGAATGCAAAGGTAAAAATATTTCCCGCCGGAAATCAAAAGTTTCCTTGCAAATGCTATTTAAATTTGAAAAATGTGCAATGGAGAAAAATCTATCGAAATTTAGAATTTTCCTTTATTTCTACATACAATATATACAATATAAAAAAAAGTAATATGACGGAGCTAAAAATTCGAATTTAAGCATTTTACTAATTTATATGTTTTCAGCATACCTGAACTTTGTCATTTAAAGCAGATGCCACTATTTTTGATCCAGAATTAAAAGAAATCTTTTTTTTTATTTTGAAGCAAATGGCACCATTTACAGGATAATAAAATGTTCTCTTTTCTAAATATTGCACATGTGTTTGGGGAAAATCTTTCAGAATTGTATTTATATTCACTATTATCAAATTAGTGAAATATTTTCAAGTATTTTTAATAAGAAATAATTGGACTTTTTTGTTTATTTGCTGTCAAGAGATACTGATAAAAGAAATTTTACTTTTAAACATGCAGCTATCTCTAACGAAATAGTCAAGTGAATTAATCTAAGAGTTATGCTTAATTTAATGAGTGACAAAAGAATCTCTATCGATTCTCAACGAGATTTAGATATATGAAATCGCCAATTGGTATTGGTAGTTTTCGACAATATTGGAATTTATTAATCAGTAGAGTGGTAACGAAATGTGATAAAATAATTTAAGGAGACATAAAACCCATGACTAAAATTAGTATATAAATAGCTTCATGGAGTATATTTTAACAAGGGCACAAAAAATAGTTAGAAAAACCTTTTATTATCTGTGTGTAACTTAAATGTATGAAAATGTGTTTATTAAAATGCATGCAACTTACGTGTTGAAGACCCAGACCGTCCGACTCGTCCAGAGGACTTAGAGTAACTAGTTGGACGGCCGGGGTGCAACTTACGTGTGTGAAAGCCAACCAAACACCAAATTTGGATATTCTAGCTGCTCCAATTCTCAAGTTATTCACCAAAAACCAGTACATTCCTATGGTGAGCTCAGTACTTCTTTCAGGTATACATCCAAGTGGGCAAATCCTCACCCGCAAGACGATTATTTGTCTCCCTCCCTAAGACATTTTATATAACTTATTTTCTATTTATGTGACAGCATTTATATATATTTATATAGGGTCAATAGAAAACTTCCTCTCCCTAAAGTTTCCTTCTCCCCCCTTCATCGAACAAAAAGTCCTGGAAAACTGCTGGTGTAGACCCAAGACGGGTTAGCTCAATTAGATTAAACCCAACAAGTTAAAATAATCCGTTAAAGACAACAAAATGCTAAATTTGGAATTTCTATTTGCTCCCATTATTGGGCTATTGCTAAACAACCAGTATATTCTAATGGAAAGCCGAAGACGAGCTTGCCCGATAAGATTCAAAATCAAAAGAATTAAAATTTAGAACAAACGAGAATCACATACCAAATATTCTGTAAATGGAATTAATGGACCCTGATTGGTCAGGTCAGGATCTCAAATATGTGAATCACTCTGGCAAACAAGCACAACATCAAGTAAAATAAAAGGTTATAAAAATAAAATTAAATATAATATCTAAATAGCAATGAAAATAAATGAATACCATTTTGTAATTTTATCATTAAAGTGGAACCCCGGTTTTGTGCTGCTCCTTAGAACCGAAAAGATTCATATGCGTTATATGCGAGAAAAACATTGTAGGGGAAACTCTGCTTTGACTAGTATATAAAAATATAGGAAAACCAGTTAGGAAATATAAATGTACCACTCACCCAGCTTTACAATATCATGTTATGTTTCACATAGAAAAATTCCAAATGTATGAAAAATATTAAATCTCTATAATTTAGCGAATGTCAAAATATAATTTGCTGTTCATTTTTAAATGGACTCCCCAGAGTCCTCAGACAAACACTATATTTGTGGAAAAGAAACGATTGAGAAAACAGCGGTATCTGCTAGCTTATGCACCGTCCACTCGGGCTACGGCAACTAACTGACAGTGGGTGAGTCCCGTTCCCTTTCAGCTCATCCCCCTCCGAGGGGAGACATATTGGGTATGTCTCTCCTGAACAATACACCCGTGCTTAAGATTGTCAGATTCCACTCGGTGCAAAAATGTTTCCACATCTCCCTTCGTTTATATATACAAAAAAAAATTATACGTTTATTTCGGATAATAAGTAATTAAAATAAAATATTAATAGGAAACTATTTTGTGTATACGCTGTCTACCTTGTGCGTAAGGATAGTCATGTGTTGGACAAATAAGATTTCCATCATACAAATTCTTCGGAAAATACAGTTTAAAGGAAATTTCGCTCCACTTTTATGCATGCATGCACAGAACTTCCCAACCCTGTACACGTCAGGAACAGTACAGTACTCTGTACAGTCTTCCAGACTCAACCGTTTGAAAATATAGCTGGTATTTGCAGCTCACGAACAGCGTTCTACGTATAGAATGAGTGTGTCTGTTACTCTGGAATATCTCATGGCTTTATGTTTTAGAATTACTAGTGTAAACCTTTTCGGAGACATTAGCATATGTGTAAACATTAAGACATATATGTAAACATTAACTTTTTCTTTGTAAGCAATACATCGCTAGCGATTTTTACAGTGTTGTTTAATATTATATAATGAGTGTAAATACTTGATTGAATATTGAAACCTAATAACTTTACTTAAGCATAAAAGATTATATATAATATATTGTATATATAATAATGTTATAATTAATAATAAATGGTATTGTAATTTCATCAATTTAGCTTCATTTTTGCCAATTTGACGACATTTTCATTCTTTTTCGTTCGTCAGATATCACATCCTCTCTCTCTCTCACACACACACACACACAAGCACCACCTTCAAACATCTGATTCAATTTTGGGATGCTTGAAACGTGTTCTTCCGTCAAAAACTCGAATTCGAATTTTTGGTCCCAACACAATATTGTCTCTATACATTATACTATGCATGTTGGGAAAGTAATATATCTTGTACTGTATTTCTAATTTTTTTAATAATGTATCTATCTACAGATAACATTCTGCAGCGATAACATCCATCCTTGAGTTATCATGGCCACTCGTCACATATTATTTTATTCCAGAACTCTTAAAATCTTGCTTTTCTGTTAATCTTGAATTTTTATATAATGGGGAAGAACCAATTATCACTTTAACGATATACATAGTATAATGAATAAGGAATTATATTAAAATTCTAGATTTTCTCATTATTTTAAATTTCTAGATTAACAGAAATGCAAGATATTAAGAGTTGCAAATTCAGTTTTATTTTGTGCAATTAAACTCAATTTAATTAATTATTAAAAAAATAAAGAGAGCGTGAATATGAGGATGCAGAGACAGTCATGTGCTGCCCACATCAGATTTTTATTATTCAAATTATGACTGGATAACAAAAATATAGTGAGCAGTGAAGAGAGTTAAAATATTTGTCCCCCAGATATAAGGGAATGTTATCTAAATATTCATCTTAAGCAAGTGTCCATGCTGTTATCACATTATGCCAAATACGTACATTCAACTTGCAAATTTCTATTGAAACTTAACTGGTGAGCTAGCAATCACTACACATTTTTTGTAATTTATGACTAAAGTGAAGTTTTGAGTGACTAGATGGTGTTAGCCATTCCCATTTTCATTTGATTACGCAGTATATTCATCTGACTAAAATTGCGCTCTATTGCCTTCTTGAAACATAGAAAAACTATTGCTTTTAGGGCAAAGTTAACGCGTCCGGCATTATAATGCTCTTAAACTCTATCTCTTCTGACCAGAAATACACTGATGTTTCGTCCAAGATCTGTCTGTCCACTCAACTAAAGTTAAATATTCTATTAATTGCCCATTTTCAAATTTTATTTGGCAATATTCCAAACTTCGCCAATAAAGGGACTAAGCAATGATTTGGAAGAAGCGAGCATCGAAATGATTTTAAAGCATTTTTGTCTGTATTTTCTCTTAGTAATTACAGAACTTACTAACGTAGTGATTGCAAACAGAATCAACTTCATCAAAATTTATAAAAACTTTACATTCAACTATTGTTCATCAAACATATAAGCACTAATTAAATATAAAAAAAAGGCTTATATCCGATTTAAAGTAATGAATCTGGCCTAGTTATGGACGTGGTCCAGTTATGGACATGGATTAGTTATGGACGTTGCCTAGTTATGAGTGTTTCCTAGACATGGACGTGGTCCTAATCAGAAGGATCCGACTTTCAAACATTACTTTTTTTCACTTAAATTATAAATTTTCTTTCTTTAGATTGTAAGGAATGTAAGATTGTAATAAAAAGTAAAATTTAAACCATGCCATAAAAAATGCTTCATATAATTATAATAATAAGCTTTATATATTCTAAAACGCAAAAGACTATAATATCCTCAACTCTACGAGATTCTAAAAATGGCAAATACATCAGAATGAGCTTATTTTAAATGTTATTCTAAAATTCAGTCTGGTGTAATTATTCATATTATAATCATTTCATCAATACATATCTAGTACAATTTTGCATTAAATGCTGCAAATACTAGCAATTATTAGACTTCATGTGTGTCACTTGACAAAATATGATGTGAGCAGTACATGACTTTCACTACAAATTACAATGGCTTTATTTCTGTCACATAGAAATAATAACGTACTTAAATCCACGGCACAATGTTTTTAACGTTGAAAAGTACATTAAAATTTGGCGCATTTCAGAACGACAACATCTAAAATTATACAAAAGTACCCAATTAACTTATATTTCCTGCAATAATTCTTCAATTTGGCATCATTGCCGTAACTTGAAGGTTATTTTTGCCAATTTCACAGCATTTTCAAAAAGTCGCCAAGTTGCCGATATTTCGCCGTATTTGTCTGTAGGTCGTCAAGCTTGTCACCAAGTGTTCGGACGATATTTCTTACTGTTCATTATGTAATTTGTTAGTAAAAGTTATTTGAAAAACGTGTAGAATCTCGAGAAAGGTTCAAGCTTGTGTTCTAAAGTTTACGTCATTCGATAATAAGAAATTTCTTATAAAATGAATAGTTATTAGCATTATTCAATGTCCTGAATTTTTCAATAGTTTTTCAATAATTCCTTCAAAAATTGGGGGACATCCATACGTAAACGCTTCCATACGGGGTCTAAAATCAATACTGTTCCAATATTTACCGATGCTACTAATCGCACCAAATTACTTGTTCGAAACACTGCATGCGATCATGAAGTATCTCTTCTACAGACTCACGAACACACACACTTAAAATATAAATATACACACAGACAACTCCTCAAAATGTCTGAATCGAGTACAGGGAAGCTTAAAATGTGATGTTCCGTCGAAAGCTCGAATTCGAATTTTCGGCACCGTCACAATGCTTTCTCTATACGTTAATGTAATGTATGTAGAGAAAATAATATAGGAGTTATATATGGAATGCAAATGCATCCTAGTTAAATCGCCCTCACACTCTTTATGAAAATATATATTGACACAGATGTTCTGTTAAAATAACAATAGAACTGCAAAATATTATAACAATATTTTTCAGCATAAAATTTTAAATATTATTATCACATACTGATAATGCAATTCCAACACATTCGAAATATCTCATAAATTATTAAATTTTATAAATTTCCTATGTAAGTAGGACAAATAACAAAGTGTTAATAAATATGGTAACATCTTATTTGATGTACTCACCGATTTGGCTAATATGCAACTGTCTATGGCTAAATTTATATCTATATTGGCTAGACAAGAACATACATAGTTAAATGTAAAAAAATGGCTAGATCTAGCCCTAAAACGGCTAAATAAGAAACAAGTGACATAGTGAAATTGGACAGCGTTGTCCACACTATAGTTCTTTCCCAGGAAACGAAGATTCTAGCAGATATATGGTTTGTGATTGAAACTGCGTTCTATGCATTTTAACTTGCTGCTTCAGTTTCCGAAACAGCTTTCCAGAATGTTGACTTTTACTATCGTATCCAAACGTTGATTAAACGAAATTTCAATTTAAGATTAATTTCCTTTTAAAATGTTTATGTTAGATAAAAAAAAATTCTTTTTACACAAACTCCCATGGTACTTATAAATAATTCGATGTTTTTCTTTTCCAAAATCTACACTACTGGTTTATTACAAAAAATTATTATAAGACCGTTACACACAAAGTCTCTCCAACAAGTTAAATTGGGATTCAATTCAATTAGAATAGTAAACATTTTGGTATATAACAGAAATTTAATAATACATTTAACGATACTATCATAACTCTAATCGACTAGGTAGGTCGGTCTTCAGTAGGCAACATACCTGACAGCTGCGTGGGTGGTTCGCGTGTAAAAAACGATATAAAAAGATTTTTAAACTCAGAGTGATAGAACCAAACACGGAAGCAAATGCCACTGATAGCAGCTGATAGACGGATGCAGCTTTTTCTCGGTGGCCGCAAATAGCTTGTATACCATTTGACCCAAAAGTGATTAACTTAAAACTTTCCTATGATTACATATCTGTATTGTTGCAAACGTGTAATATTCCCTCACTGGAGCCTTTTCTTTTGAGATCCAGACGGAGAAAACGCTCGCACAGGCTTTTCATGACGTGTATCTAGTGTTGCCAGATGCTGAAGTACGGAGATGGGTTTCCAGATTTGGCGATTTATCGCCAATTTGGCGACATTTGACGACTTCTCGAAAGTTTGAGATGTTCCTCGAAATAATCAAAATTCTAAGTGATATAAAAGATTTTCAGAAGTTTCTATGGAGTGTCTATAAAAGGAATCACCACTCAGTCGAAAAGAGTTGACGTGATACGAGTTATATTAAACTGTGATTTTTGTCAATGTTTGGAGAATAACAGTGGCTGTTTTGTGAAATGACTTTCGACAATATTTTAAGAATAATATCGGTTATTTTATGAAATTAGTGAAGCATTTAAGTGTCTTATTGCATACTGTTCCTGTTTACGCTGTGCGTGTGGAGAAACGTGTAGTTATCCAGAAATTTGGACTCATATCCTGAACGCACACCCACGATTCCCGCGCATACGTAGTAACATTATTCATTCAAATCCGTTTTCACGAATGCTGTTCTAGCTAGTCTAAATAATATTGAAACTTTTAGAACTCGAAGTCTAATTGGCTCGATTTCTTGAAGTTTTGCCCAATAAAATATTAAGCTGCTATGTTTGAGAAATACTTTTAAGAATAAAAAACATTTTGCAAATGTATCTTATTTCAACCAGGAAAGTTTTCTTCACATGAGTATCGGATTATTAATCAAACCAAGCTTCAGTTTCTGGATTTTGCCTAGACGAGTCGCCATGGAGACCATACTTATATATTTTCCTTTTACAAATTGGCTTATGCCGACCGTCAATTCAAATTTAATCATTATTTAATGCTGTACAATCTCATTAATTCGAAAAATCACATTTCAGAAAATATAAAATGACCATTTTGTAAATAAAACAATTAAAAAAAGATTTCATATATTGTATTCATAAAATGTTCTTTAGGAAAATCTCTGTTCATTGATTTTTGACAGTTTTGTACCAGATATTTACCGAAGTTTGTTATTGTTTTTTCGGCTTTACTGTAAAATCGTTCTTTTCTCTCTGAAGATGATTTAAAATATTAAACGATAAAAATCCAAATTCAGGATATATTTAAAATTTTGGTGTCTGAAAAAAATAATTTTATAACAGATAGCAAAATTTAGATACAAAGCCTTATTAAACAAATGATATATTTTTCATAAAGTTATTTATGTACAGTAATTACTCTTAATATATATCAGTTAATTTCTAAACAAATATGAAAATGAAACCATTATTATTTTTCCTGTTTTAATTAAGAATGCGTTTATGCAATTCATTTATCCCTGTGATTATAAAATTTTGAAAAAAGAAGAATATATACATTCGCGCTTCCAATGAAGATAATAGCATTCACGAATTCAGAGCTGGGTAGACTCAAAATTAAACAACTTCAAAAGAAACCAAATATATTCCAAAGATACAGAAACTGGCAACTGTGCGCAGGGTTTCCAATATTTTGATCAACGTCATGGCCAGAATAAAGCATAGCAAAAAGTGGATATATTTTATACCTAGATATTCTAAGTAGTTGTAAATTTAGCCATTTTATGACCATAATTTAGCCATTTTATTCAGTAGCTTCGCTCTGAAAAATTGGGGAAGTGGAGTAGCAAAATACACCATTTCTTCAATCATCATTATAAACTTCTATGACCACGATAATCCTTTCTGGGTGAACGGAAATTCTAGTGGAAATATGGTCGATGACTGTAATCTATGACCTACTTATTTTAATTTGTTGCTTCTGCATGCAAAGCAACGTTCCGGATTTCCATTATTAATGCACTGGAAGACGTCATTAAACGAAAATTTCAGATTATGAATATTTGTCTTTTGGGACAATTATGGTAGATAAAAAAAATTCAGAAGATCTCTAACAAACTCATATTGAATTATACAAAACTCAAATTGGTTTTATTTTTGTGTTATTGTGTTTCTAATATCTATCCAACTGGTTTACTGCAACTAGAAAATATTATTACGCCCTACAAGCCGCTACTTCCAAATAAAGTTCCTCCAGTAAGTTATATTGTGTTTCAATTTAATTAGAATATTAAAAATATTGGTATATAACATAGTTGTAAGTTGTAATGAAATGTTTAACGCAATTCTAACGCAACTCTAATCGACTAGGTAGGTAGGAATTTGCAAATCTCAGCGAAGCCTTCAGTAAACAGCATACCTGGGTAATTCGCGAGTAGTAACGATACATGAAACTTGATGAAATCGGAACGATATGATCGAAAACGGAAGCAAAGGACACTGATAGCTGCTGAGAGACCGAAGCTTTTTATCCGTTTTATTATTTCTATTTTTGCCCTGAGGCTTCAAATAACTTACATACCATTCGACCCGAAAGAGATTAACTTAAAATATCCTTATCATTAAATGTATTTATTTATTCAAATCTGTTAGCACGAATGTTCTTCTAGCTTCGTTCGTGACTTCAGGAATGGGTGAACAGGATTCAGTGTCGGGATTCCCCGTTTCTCTTCGACAACGAACATCATCAAAACACGTCGAGGTACTAGCACATGTCTAGAAATAGCCAAACGACTCTGAAAAATTCTCCAAATAATAATAATAGCCAATTCAACGTATAACATTAAGTGAAGCACAGATTTACCTGCGTCTCGTGACTAGCCGCCACTTTGTTCCGAGATATGGTTAAATCTAGCGATAAAACGGTTAAATTTGCAATTCTGGCTAAATACCTGTTGAGGATTGCTTTGACAATCGCTTGCAAATGGCTTTTTGGTTTGAAAAGCTTTAAAACTAAAAATTAACGTCGTTAA
Source organism: Amaurobius ferox (assembly GCA_951213105.1). NCBI lineage: Eukaryota > Metazoa > Arthropoda > Arachnida > Araneae > Amaurobiidae > Amaurobius > Amaurobius ferox. The sequence continues at coordinate 120,296,631 of OX578151.1, forward strand.
AAGCAGCATACAAGACATTTCAACATTTAAGATACATTTCTCAATATAAGAGAGATTGATTGGCGAGCATTATAAAAGTAAAGACGAAACAATAATATTCAACGGTTTCACCTATAGGTCAGACAAGTGCAGTAGGATTCCGCTCTCATATCAGGTAACAACATCCTTGAACCGGTTTCGGGTTTATTTCAAACTCGTCATGGTCAACAAGCCGATATTTGCAATGACACCAAGAAAAATTCTATATGCCACAACTTTATGAACTTCTATGAGAACGGATGAATTCAAAAATATTGATGACTAAGATTTGAGGATTAGATCATCCAGAGACTTTCCATGCGATAACAAGTGGTCATTCGGCCTCTGAGCCAAACTATATATACACTTATGTCCCAAAATTGAGCAACAAACGGCATATCATATTCGACGAGAGAAACAACGTGTAGCCACAAAACTAGACTGCAGCATAGATTTTGAATACCAACATTTTAACAAGGAAATATATTAGGTATAAAAATGGCTTGTTAGTGTAGAGTCTGTATCTCCGCGTCACGGATTCCAGAAGGAAATTCGAAATAGACAAATTATGAAAACTGAGTAGACAAAATCATCCGAGTTACGGCAGGCGATGAGGGGGGGGGGGTGTAATAGGGCGTCTCGAAGGGGCAGAAACAGTCGACAGTAGCCCGAGCCCTAAGTGTCAATCGTTCCGTCATTTGCCGCTTGTGGAACAGGTATTAAAGCCAAGGAACAGTGTCGCGAAAACCAGCAAGTAGATGACTGTTTTCTGTGTCTATATGCATGACGCCACATGCCAATCACTGCACATTAGTTTGCTTCCGACCTTGCAGCGTCGGTAGGAAGATATGAATCTCCGGAAACTGTTTACAGACGGCTACATGCAAGTCAACTGCATACAAGACGACCAGTGGCTTGCGTCCCACTGACGCTATCACACAGATGAGCCTGCTTTAACTGAGCTCAAGATCACCTCAACTGGACTCTACAACAATGAGGTACTGGGGGTGAGTCACGGTTTTGTGTACACAGTGATTCCCGACGGTTATTGGTCTGGAGACGCTTGGAATTCGCTATGGCGCCAGTATTTCATTTTTATTATAAGCGAACGGATTCTTAAAATGATATCACAAATTTACTTTGAATTCCTGTGTAGTATTTGTTACAGGTTTTGCCTCTTTAATCCAGGGTACGTCGGTTTTATTTTCTATTAATTATTCTCGGTCATTTTCTATTTTATTTATTATTCTTTTATTAGTTTTTTTCTCGGTCATTTTCTATTAATAAATAATACAAATGCTGATGAAAGTGACACAAATCAATTATCAAAATGCCTGTTTTAAACAAAAATCATTCCCGCACTTGAATTGTCTATTTACAACCCTGCCAATTGTATAGCGCAATTTTATGACGACAATATACATACTTCACTGCTTGATGAAAATCCCTGTTCTCCGCTCCATATTTAAAGCATGAGATAACATCTGGCGGCACAAGATGGCACTATTAGCAATCGTGCAATAGAACTCTCCGTTCACGACACAAATCTGCCGTGAGCGAGAAGATTTTTCGACTGAAAATAATTAAAAAACTGATTCAAATGATTCAACTGAATGTTATTTGATAAGCTCAAAATGCTCTACAGGTATCTTACAAACAAACATAGAGACGCCATCGTATTTATTAGCATTAGGAATGCCATAAACATGTAGATCCCTCAATTTCGAATAGGACTTTTTTACCACATCTTAATGTTTCATTTTACATTGTTTCATGTACTGCATGGAATGCAAAACTTATCGATTAAATACGAAACACACACGCAAATTATGAACCGTGTTTTAAGACCCGAGATCTTAAAACATGTACCAGAAAATTTAAGATTCTTAAATATCTTATGCTATGAAATGGTTGATATATCTTGGTTTCACAAATGTAAGTTTCAAAACAAAATTTGTAAAGATTTCTTGAATGTAAGAACGCTGTTAAGGAATTTCCAATTCAATATGTTGCTAGTATGAATAAGTAAATCGATCAGAACTCGAAGGGAATAAAAAATATTACGGAATTGAAGTCAAAATATTCTCATAGAAATATGCAGTTGAATTTGCAGTACATGCAAGTTGAAAATGACACATCAAGTATCTTTACTCTTTTACTGGCGAGAGTATGTAGAATAAGTATTGTAATGTTAGGGTCGAGCTTCCACTGCAGATAGGACCAATGGACTAGTTTCGCATTTATTATCTATTCGTCAGCATTAAATAGCCAATAATTGTAATTGTAAGAGAAAATTTGCTAAAAATTTCGGTGCATCTGCATAATAAATCGGTATGTCTGCTTAATAATTAAGTATATCAAGGAAGAAAAATGATACAAATCACAATCACCCTATTTTCCCCTAGCTCTTCACGTGAAATAAATAAAATGGTTGATTGATATTCGTAGATGCTAAAAATGTATAGCAACGTCAAAAATCGACTGCCGATTTTTGGCTATATCACAGTTTATTGGGCAATACGTCATAATAAAATACTCTACTTTCATTTCAGAACCTTTTCCTTTTATATATACCATGTACTGCAGGTAAAGCAATTGGAACGATGCTCAAGATAGCAACTCAGAAAGAAGCACCACTGCTGTGATAGAGCCAGAAAGCTGCTCCCCCCCCTCGTCGGAAGTAACAGAAAACGACTCGAGAACTGCCAGGAGGGACAGGGAAATATCGAAAAGCAGAACTGCTGAAATCTTAGGCAACAGAGATACTGAAAAAACCCCGGAGAGATATCCAGACGAAAGGGACTTACCTCCTCCCCCCGGCTTCAACCAGAAGACCACTGGAAGTTACAAGGAAAACGCACACCCAAATTTAAAACAAAAAAACACAAATCCTACTAACGAAAAACAGTCACCCATAGCTGAGGCATTAAATATGTATCAAGAAATTGCAGACATATTTAAAACTTTAAATTTAAATAAAATTGTGTTATTCCTCAAAGATCTTTGTTGCATATTCAGAGAGAACACCCCCATTGTGGATAAGGGACTGAAAATGCTCGGGCTCCTTGATCAACATTTTAACCAGAACCTAAACTAGCATCATGACCCCCGCTCCAAACGCCTTTACCATCATCTCTTGGAACGCGAACGGCTTGACAAATAAAATTCAGGAGTTGAGGGATTTTGCTGAAGAGCAGCACCCGCACATTATACTATTACAGGAAACTAAAATAAACGGCCCCCCTAATAGAATAAAAATACCAAATTACACTGTCCTGCACACACCCCGCCCAAACACAAACACCCCCCATGGAGGCACCGCCATATATATAAAAAACCAACTAGACTTTAAGGAACTTTGCGCCACAAGCACAAATATAATTGAACACACACTAGTTAAACTCAAAATCCCGAATTCTTATCACATTTTAATTGGCTCATGCTATGCCAAACAAAGATCCACGCTCAATATTCAGGATGACCTCGCAGCCCTCTTTGGCCTCCAGAGCCAAGTCATACTGATGGGGGACTTCAATGCCCGCCACACAAACTGGGGCTGTCCGGGAAAGAACCGTTACGGCAAAGACCTGAACACGTACATCTTAAACAATAATATTAGGCATCTGCACCCCAATACAACGACTAGATTTAACATTAGAAATAAATCCATCATCGATTTTGCCCTCCTGAATAATATTCCCTCCCCTTACGAAATCTGCACCTTAAATGAACTTAATTCGGACCACTTTCCGGTAAAACTTACTTTATACTTAAACTCGAATCTGCCCATCCCCCCCTCCATTAGATCCACAAATTGGGTAAAATTTACTCATACGCTAGCGAATTCCCCCCTGCTCTATGCCAATATACAAAACGTAACGGAATTAGATAACTGTGTTGACAAGATAACCCATGAAATTAAATCGGCACTTGCTATGGCCACCACATTTAACCCCCCTCCCCACACGCACCATAAACTTCCGTATCACATCAAAAAGCTAATAAAACAAAGGAACCGCACCAGACAGCTCTGGCAGAATACCAGATTCCCCCCCCCATAAAACCCTGTTTAACAACCTCTGTAGCCAAGTTAAATACAAACTTCAGGAACATAAACAACATCAATGGAAAAAATTTATTGAATCGCTGGCCCCTACTGACAACTCGCTCTGGGAATTTACGAAAAAAATCAGAAGTCCGGGAAGAAGAATTAAACACTTAAGAACGAACAGTGGACTAGCTGAATCGGAAATTGAAATAGCAAATGCTCTTGCGGAAACCTACGAAGCCCAATTTACGGAAAACCCAAATCTAAATTGTCCGGAAACGGAAGAAGAAGTCTCAAACACCATATGCACCTTCCTAAATAACCCCCCCTCTCACCCTATTGAAATGGCTCCCCCCTCTGAAATAATTGGAGAGATAAAAATGCTGAAAAATAGAAAAGCCCCAGGAATTGACTTAATTTCCAACAAAGCCATTAAATCCCTCCCCACGAAGATAATATACTATCTAACCACCATCATAAATGCCATATTTAAACTTCAACACTTCCCAAAAAAATGGAAAACCGCAATAATCATTGGAATCCCGAAACCAGGCGAAGACCACACCCTCCCTCAAAATTTCAGACCTATTAGCCTACTTAACACACTTAGCAAACTCTCGGAGCGAATAATACACACACGATTAAAACAATTCATTGATCAACATAACATCTTAAAACCAGAACAATTTGGCTTTCGCCCCTTGCACTCTACAACACACCAGTTGCTAAGGGTTACCGAATTCATCTCTGAAGGACTTGAAATCGGCCTTACAACTGGTTTCCTACTTATGGACATTTCGAAGGCCTTTGATAAGGTTTGGCATGACGCATTAATATACAAACTAATTCAGCTCAACTTGCCAGACACACTAATCCACTTAATAAACTCTTACCTTCGAAATAGATCTTTCACCGTCCGCTACAAACAGACCCACTCCACGCACAAACCACTCAGGTCAGGGGTCCCACAAGGCTCACAATTGGACCCAACCCTGTTTAATTTATTCATAAACGACATACCCAGAGCTCCGGACACACACCTTGCAATGTACGCGGACGACACAGCCATATACACCAGGAACTCCAAAAAATATCTTATTCGCTCCAGACTTCAAAAACACATAAACACCATCTCCGCCTGGTTTCGGAAATGGAAGATAAAAATCAACGAAAAAAAAACAAATTGTATCCTTTTTTCAAAAGTAAAAAAGAAAAAGAAACCGGTCCCCATCCAAATAAACAAAGTCAACATACCCTACGTGGACAACGCTAAATACTTAGGTATCACGTTTGACTCCAAACTAAACTGGAAGCCACAAATCAAAAGCTCAATTAAAAAATTTCACTCGGCTAGAGGCCAACTATCGGCCATACTCCATTCCCCCCACGCGAGTTACAATACTAAAGTATTACTATACAAGACAGTACTTAGGCCCATCCTCTTATACGGATCTGCTATATGGGGATTCGCAGGAAAAAACCATATCAAAAAACTTCAAACAGCTCAAAATAAAACTCTCAGAGCTATCAGGCTATCAGGAAAGCCCCTCGGTTTCTCAGCCACAGCGACTTCGGAGTAACAAATATTAATAATCAAATCTCAAAACTAGCAATTAAAATGTTTCAAAATCTAAATAAAATACCCAATGAAGAAATATGCAATTTACCGGAGTACGACCCCCATCAGTGGAAGTTCAGAAAGAGACCCAGAGCGTCCACAATACTCTAATCATTAATAGCACATAAGTTTTTTTTTTTTTTTTTTTTTTTTTTTTTTTTTTTTTTTTTCAAAAGTTTAAAAGCTCTCTGAAACTTAAATAAAGTCATCTCTCCACTTGATAAACTGTAAACTGATTAACAGAATAATTATAAAAATCCCTGTAAATTGTGGACGCGGACCCCTAGTCTCAAGAGGAATTCGGACTACTTTTTTGAACATTACGTCATGGCATGTCATACTTTTTCCTCGTGAATTCACTTACCTCCTAGTACCACTTCTATACTCCTACGGAGTATTCTCATCTTCATCCCCCTTTTTGGAGCAATTCAAGTAATTACAGAGATCATGATTGTACACTTACAGCTTGGAGATACGGTCATAGTTGACAAGGCGCTCCAGAATTGCACCCCCGACTTGACTTGACTTGACTTGCAGGTAAAGCAAAAATTCCATTATAATCTGGTATATCACTTTCCTTACACACATAGTATACGTATAGAAACTGTATTATGACGGGGTCGGAAATTCGTATTTGAGTTTTCGGCGGAGCACGTTTCAAACACCTATGAACTCGAATCGAAAGTTTTCAGATAATGTCGATGATGTCTGTGTGTGTGTATGTTAGATAATATGTATGTTGGTGAATATGTAGGTTAGTGAGTGTGTATGTCAGTTTAGAATCTGTAAATACCGAGTCATTGATTTCAAACTTGCTTGAACGTTCAGAAGACCCCCCGAGTGTTCGAATGAAATTTAAAAAATAAATCCTTAGAAAAGCAAAACCTTCAATAATGTTACATAAGTGTAATCATGTCTCTTATGCAATTTTTCATTAGAAAACGAATGATATTAACTTTAAAATGCTAGTATGTAACGTTCTCGAGATATTTCTGAATTTTCAAATAAATTTATAGAAAAAATTAAATAAATTAAAAAAGTATGAACTATCGTGAAATATATTAACTTTTAGTATGCAATAGTGTAACAAATTTGTTAACATCTTTTCCGTGAATAGTTTGTACCATTAACGAGAGAAGATACTTTCTTCAGCATTTTTGTATTTTCATACCCTATAAGTCGTCATGAGTCATTTATTTATTATATAAAAGTTCTATCTGTCTGCTTGTAACGCTTGGCGATTAATTTGTCTAAATGTCGCCAAATTGGAGACTTTTTGTAAATATTGCCAAAAATTGATGAAAAAATTAACATCATTGCAAAAGTGTCACTAAATTAACGAAAAGTACATTAAATTGATGAATTAATCAAAATGTTTTTGTATATGGACTATATTTCTTATTGCGGATGCTATCAATATTGATAATTGTCAATTTAGAGTTGCGTGAAATATGAGTTAATTTGGTACTGCGAAATAGTTTTACATATTCTCATCTGGAAAAATATGCTAAATGTTCAAATTCAATGTTTAAAGCATTGTGCGGTGGTCTTGGGCATCATATTTTTTTGCTTTGAAAGAAGTAAATTTATTGCATTACATAGAGGAAGTCATGTGCTGCCTATATCATATATTTTAAATTTACGATATATTGCTAACCACTAAAATAAAATCCGTTTAAATTTTTTTTACTCCTTAATTATAAAGCAAATTTATTCACGTCCAACACTATTGTAAAGGACATAATCACTTTCAAAAGTTGTTGTTAAACAATAACGCATAAACTACTTTCTAAACCACATGCCTCTAGAAACCATAAACTCCTGTAACTGTGTTATCTAACAATAAACGAGATAAGCTTCGGTCTTGTAAGAGAACGTGGAATATATTTACTCAACCGTTAAACATTAAGTTGTCAAAAGCAACGGACACCTCTGCAGTTGAAAGAGTCGGAAATGAGCAAGGCACATCATTAACATGGAATCAATGGTTTTGGAGACATTTGGAAAACAAATGATCTGTTGCTTTAGTCACTTGACTTTAACTTCAGATCAAATTAAAACGCCGAAGGGGAACGGTAGTACAAATCGAAACTTCCTTAAGACTTGGTCTAGCTGTGAATAAATAAACCTATTGTCATAATCATCCAAGCTTTATAAAAGACCAGGTAGGCGGGTTCTGTGACTATAAAGTCAACCATTATAGTTCATGAACACGTTTGAATATGCGTCCGTCCTTGCGTATGTAAGTCTGAAACGACAACTAAAGAGTAACTAATATCCACGAAATTTTATGTGCAAGTTCATTACGGAAGGTGGTAAAAAAAGTCTTTGTCAAACTTTAAGGGTAGGTCAGATATAATAAAACTCTCCTAGTAACATGTAGCCGCAAACGTCACCGTAGGGGTGCTGGAGATGCAGGACGAAGTAAAAGGAAAGATATGAAGATAATAGATCATTGGTTTAATTAATATAACAATTACAAGTATCATTCACAATTGTTTATAATATTATTAAAGTAGGTGTTCAAAATTCTTGCCATCCGAAGATATAAATGCCTGGCAACGTCGACGAATGGATTGGCGAACACGTTCAAAAATACCCGGACGCTCGCTGACACTTGCTGCTGCCTCAGCGTCAGATGTTACAGGGTCTTGTAAACAAGTCGTTTGGGGTAATCTTACAGGGAGAAATCAATATGGTATAAATCGAGGGAATGTGGTGGCCAACTGACGAGTCCTTGCCTGCTGATTCCTATTCCGGACAAGTTCATATTGAGATAATCTTGCACAATCTGGCTAACACATGCACATCTGCAAATGGCAAGAAATTTGAGTACCTACTTTAATACTATTTTAAACAATTTTAATTGATACTTGCAATTGCTATGTCTAATAAACCTGTGTCGTATTATTTGCATTTCTTTCTTTTTGTTTCCTCCTGCATCTGTAGTACCACACTGTGGCGTTTGCGGCCACATGTTCCTAAGCAAAACGGGCTTGATTTTGTATGCATAACCTACTCTTAAAGTTTGTCTAACACATTTTGGACCACCCTCTATAATGAATTTCAACAATGTAGAAGTATTAGTAATATGATTTGAACATGGATTATTCGAAGTTTTGAAATATTTTCAAAGCATCATTTCCTATCGGGGCATTGCTAATTCCCAGACCAATGGTATATAGTGTATTCGAAAAAAGGGCAAATTCGTCAACACTATGGAGAAGAACGTAAAGTTGTTATATATTAACAGCATTGGTGCGACGAGCTTATATACATAGAAACACTACATGCATTCTGACAACATTATCCGCCATAAACCACCGTTCGCGCCACAGCCCTCTTCATTTCAAGGCCTGCGCGCTAATCCAACGTGGCGACTGCTGCAAGCGGAATCTCATTTTCAGAACTCAGCTCTGTTTGTTTGTATAATTTACTTGTGATATATGAGGCATACACAATAACAAATACTGTCTTAAAATTTATTTTTAATAACATTCATTTTGACTAAGTAATTCAAGTTTGCTGAGATATGATAGTATGTTATATCACCTACACATTAACAAATAATAAAATCATCATTGAAGGCAAATGATATATACACATTAACAAATAAATCATAAAATTTACAGATTTGCACAATTTACTAAATTGTTACAGGTTTTGAATAACAAATAAAGGTTTGGTATTTCTCTAATATACTTCAAATGTATGTTAATTTATTCAACATCTAGTTCTTCACTTTTATAAAATACTTTACATGAAAGATCCGAAAATACTTTAAAACAAATTATAATATGAGGTAAAAGTGAATCACTTATCTTTAAAACAGTTACCCAGTCTTGATTTTAGATCAAAGACAAACTCTTATTTTGCTTTTAACTATCCTTTATGTAAAGTTCAAACTCGTCTATGTCTTTCAACTGTGAACCTTCAAGTTATTTTTCATACGTTAAAATACTTATTTCCAAAACCTCGTGTAACCGATCGTCATCTTTCTCTTTACGAGTTTTTCTTTTCTTTGGATTTTGCATTTTTAAATGCAATGTCTTCTCATTAACAACAATTGGAACTGCATCCGTCGTCAAAGAAGGTTTGGCACATGTAATATGGTGAATTACACCGTGTTTATCCTGCCACTTTTCGTCGGTAACAATAATTTCTTTAGCAAAGTACGTAATACAGACACGAGCATTTTCGGTGTACACAAAATTTTCACGGCGAATTCGGTTTATCCAACTCTCGCGGCTATTTTCTTCTTCTGGGAACCTGAAGCATGTTACATATGGTGGATTATAGTTGCTCTTACATCCGGGCGAGCTGCACTTGAATGGCATTTTCAAGCCTAAAACATTAAAATAATTATGTTTATACATTAAGAACAGTTATGTTTATACACCAATCTAATGTTAATCTAATACTAAATTAGTATTAATCTAATTCTAAATTAAATATTACACTTATGAATAATTTACCAAAAAGTTTTTCTTTTTTTTCTCCCTTTCGAAGTCTATTTTTGATAAATATCAACATGTATCCAGAACTATAGGACAGCTTCCAACACGTGTGGCTTTTGCTAATGAATGCACAAGAATGAAGCGGGAAGGAAGCTTCCGATCCGAAAATCCGCCTGCAGCAGATCACGTGACCTCGTTTCAAGGGAAGAGCGCTTAGGCCATGTTGAAGAGAGCTGTGGTTCGCGCTGCTGGTGACGTCACAACCAGTCAATTTATTTGTTATTCTAAAAATTGAAATTGAAATATATGACATTAAAACAAGATATACGAATTGAAATTAAAATATCAATAGATTCATTCAATAGCAAATAGCAAGATCGTAGAGTTGAGGTAGATAGCTGATAGTTCACTGTATGTGACGTCGCGGCAAGGAAGAGCTTTAACTTATGGTGCCATTAGTATCTCCATGCATATAAGCTCAATGCATAAATGTGATGAAGCTGTTGCCAACACAAAAGCGTAATGTGAGGTAAATTTATCCAAAATTTAAAATGAAAAATTTGCAATCAAAATTTCATATAAGATAAAATTTATTTCTGTTCTACTTCTAATTAGGATAAGTAGAGCCAGTGACGAAGCGTCAGGGGAGACAGGGTAAACAGTGTTTACTTAAATAATTTACGACTCAGTAACTTTTATTTTAATTACTAGGAGGGGTTTCCCCCAGCTCGCTACGCTTTGTTAACCCCCGTAATCCTATTCGCTCGCCCTCGTAGAGATAGCTCACTTCACTGCCTATTGCAAGCCAAATTAAAGTTTAAATCGAAAAATGATTTATTTCACTGTGGTTCCCTATTACTTCTCTAGAAATGCACCAAATATGTATCATATTTTTGTATGCTATAATTTTGCAGAATGAGACATAGAAACTCGAGAAACGAGTCGAGAAAATTTTTCACTTAAGGGCATATAAAGTAGATTAACTTGTTAACTAAATCGCAATTAAAAAGAAGGACTCCGTTGTGCAAAAACTCAACTATGTAGCTACCTGTCTGTAAAAATTTGTGGTTTTGCTATTGTTAGTATATCCAAGACACGAACTCGCAGCTCAAGTATTTTGACTTTGACACTAAATATTTCGTAAACTACTAGGGGACTCTGCCCCCTGCTCGCTCCGCTTGCGGAACCCCCTTCGGGAGGATTTGCCTCCTACTCGCTGTATTCGCTTAATATCTATATTTTTTTTAAATTCTACTTTTAAAAACCTCTTTTGTATCCCTGCGTTTTTTTCGCAGGAGGAAAAAGCAGGAATTTTCCTTAGCTCAAGGAATCCTGAAATTGAATCCCTTAATCACGAGCTCGCTTCGCGAGCTATTTCATGCCAAACTGAAGTATAAATTGATAAACGGTTATTTCATCGTGTTACCCTATTATTTCTCTATAAAGGAACCAAATTTTATATTTCTGTATGCTATAGTTTTTACGGTACGAGACAGAAAAATCGCCAGACGTGCTGAAACGAAAAAAAAGTTCTCTTAAGAAATGCATAAAATGTAAAATATCTCAAAAACTACAACAAAATGTAAAAAGGGGCTCTGTCCTGCAAAAAATCACCTATGTAGGCATTACCTGCCTGCAGAAATTCGTGGTCTTGCTATAGTTAGTCTATACAGGACCCGAACTCGCAGTTCAAATGTTTTGTCTTTATTTTTGACATTCAATATTTCTTAAACTACAATATACATCAAAAAACGGTTTATTTCAGCGTATTTCCAAAAGCTATTTCTACAACTGTACCAAATTTTATATTTTTATATGCGATAGTTTTTGTGGTACGTAGCAAAGAGTCTCGAGAAACCAGAAATTTGTCAAATCCGGTCGGATGCAAACATTCTGCATCCGGCAGCATTCTGCTAAACAGATGCCAATACTACGTTTTGTACTACCAATGTAAAAAATCGCGATGTCAAATCTGGTAAACTTTCTACGGCTCTTGCTCAATATGTGGTTAATGATAAATTTCTTCCCGTTTTTGAAAAACTTTCCTTTTGGTTCGTTGTAACAATCCACGTAGTATTCTTCCTTATGAATCCCTGTTTATTTATATTTACCGTGAATCAATTTGTAATTTTGATCCTGTTCAAATTTTAAGTTTTGCTTGGCGACTCATTTTTGACTCTATACAATTCAAACCTCTTCAAAGTTATTTGTGACGTCATTCTCAGGAATATCATGCTTGAGGTTTTTCTAAAATTTGCATTAGTTCTTTTCTTATAATATTTTTAAATTCGTAAGTGTTTAAACTTATTTTGTAATTTCCGTGTATATTTCTTGTATTATGTTTAGTAAGTTCATTTACCATATTATATTTTATGCAAATTTGCTTTAAACTGGTCTCTCTCTATGTAAACATTCCATGTTTTTACTATTCTTGTAGCCACTGATGAAGGACGTATATACGTCCGAGAGCGCTCTGGCAATTTTTAATATATGTTTCGAACGTCTTTTACGATGTGTTACATAAAAGACACTTCGCTTTTTAAAACGCTTTGTCCATGATTTTATCTATTGAATGAGGACGTGATACCAATCTTGATGATTCAGTGAAGTTTGTCAGCAATTACACGATAATCCTTTTCCGAGGAACCAGGATTTCCGCGAAATTACGGATTGTAATTGAAACTTATTTGCATTAACTTGCTGTTTCCCTATTAAAAGCAGCGTTCTTGATTGGATGAACAAGATATCGGGATTCTCAATTAAACGAAATCTCATTTTATTAATAATTTTCTTCAAAAATATTCATGGTAGACATGAAACTTTTTACGAGCAAATGCGCATGGTATTATATAATATTTGTATTTCCCATATCTACTCTACAGGTATATGTAATACAAGACAGATTATTCTGAACTAAAAAGTCATCACACCCAAATTAAGTTCCAGCAACTACTTAAACCGTTGTTACGAAGATATGTCTATAGATCCTTTCTTCGCTTTGTTGAAAGGGTTGATAGAGATTGATAGCGTTGATAGGCTTCAATGAAGACACTGAAAAACTATTTCTTTAGTCTACAGATGTATACATCTAATTCAAATTTTCAAAGGAAAGTGTTACAGTGTTTTGTTGAATTCAAAAGATTTATTTTATTTATACCTCTAATTCTAATGGTATGGCGGCGTGTCACTAGACATACCGCAGCATTCGCCACTGACAAGCACGTTTTAATAACCCCAGATTCCAATTTAAACAATTTTGGACATATGTCTGTCCCTCTGTATGCTTGTATGTGACCAGGATTGCCAACACTTTAAGGTAATTTATAACTAGATTCACAGAGAAAAATGTCCAGTTATCCAGCTTCCATGGCTAAACCAAAATTTTGAGTTTTAAGTATAAAAATAATTTGGTTGTTACCGACACAAATTTACGACACTTAGTGTACCCAGATTAATTTAAAATGTCAGAAAGGTTTGCTTTGTTAAAATACAGTTTTATATCAACATTGTTGTGAAAATCTTTAGAAGATAGTAAAATATAGTACCCAATAATAAAAACAATTTTAACTTTAGTGGTAAACTTGCCATAACTGCAAAACGTTGTTGTTTTTATTTGAATTCCATCTTCCAAGAATGGCTTTTCGGCATACTCAATTTCATTGGATTTCGAAGTTCTCTATGGTTTACAGTTCTTATATTTGTTCACTCAACCAAAGTTCAAATATTCTCTATTTTTTCCCTTTTTCAATTCCGTATGTCGATATTTAAATCTCCGACAACAGAGGGATAAATCAGGGTTTCGGAGAAAGGGGGCACTGACATAATTATTAATACAAAATAGTTAGTATTAAGTTAGTATTTTAGCTGTCAAACCCTCGACCACAATGCCGATAGTAGAAATGAACAGCACCGGACCAATTTCGAAGATTAACGAGGATTAAATTCATCTTCAGAACGGAGAATCTAATTCTAATAACCCAAACAAATATATATGTAGATAGATATATAAACAATTTGAGAATCCAATACATATATATATATATATATATATATATATATACATATATATTAAAAAAATGTAATAATAAAATATTCAAGTAATGTTAACATCACCATAGAAGCTAAATTACGGCTATAATGCCTATAAAAGAAAAGAACAGCTCCGGCCAAAATTCGATGATTAGTCATAATTTAATTCCTCTTCAGGTCTGAGTATTTAATTCTAATTAACCCAAACAAATGCCTGTTTCAGATTGAGCAATAGTACATTACTATAAATACTCAAACTCAGACTATAAGCATCAAAAAGTGAAAAATTGAAGATTATATATATATATTGCATTGGTATTTATAGTAACTTTCTATTGCCAATTCTGAAACAAGTATGTGTTTGGGTTAATTAGAGTTAGATGCACAGACCTGAAGATGAATCTTGTCTAATTCATTCATCAAAATTACGCCAGTGCTGTATATATTTTTTTCGGCATTGTTGCCGTGGTATAACTACTTTGTTGATTTTAAAATTTCGTAATTACTTAATTTGGTTATTATATCTTTCTAATATATATATATATAATATATATATACATATGTAAAATAAGTAAGACTAGTTATGTGAATATTTATGATCATGCTCTTCTTATGGACATACATGTCTCAACCAGTAGGGGCTGACATTTAACTAATACTTCCTTTTCGCTTAAAATAGTTGTGTATCATCTTTCTCCAGAAAGTAAGGAATATAAGTTAGTAATAAAGGAAAAAATGCAAGTTATGGCATAAAAAATGTCTCACATTATTACAATAATTATACTTTATACAAAAAGTTGAAAAACAAACATCTCCAAATCTATCGAATTCTTAAAATGCCGTATAATAACCAAAATGTTAAATTTTATTCGAAAATTCATTCGGGTTTCAATTATCTCTGATACAATTATTTTATCAATTTATATCGGGAACAATTTCATATTAAATATTACAAATATTAAAAATTATTTAACTGCATGGATGCCACATAAAAACATGTCTGTGTTATGTGGAATGCAAATGAATCCTAGTAGAACGCATGTATATTCACATTGTATATTGGCATTGTTATTCTATTAATATATCCACCGAACTTCGAAATATATAGATTTCTTTTTAATTAAAAAATAGTTATCCCATAGAAATGCAATTTTAATATTCCTGTTTCTTAAAATTTCATAAAATTAATTTTTAAGTAAAGCAAATAATACAGTGTTAATAAATAAAGTGTTAATAACACTTTAGTTGATGATTTCATCGATTCACAACTAAAGTGTTAATACCACTTTAGTTGAACATTTCTTCGATTTTTGACTGAAAATAAAAAAACAAGTTTTAACCTTTAACTTAATGGATAGTATATAACTGGATCCCCTCGGAATTGCGGATCGTATTCTATTTATTTTATCTTGCTGCTTTCGAATCTGCAACGTTCTGGAATTATGCTGAAATCAATATCAATGCTGATCAAATGTAATCATATTACATTACTAATTTTCTTTTAAAATATTTACGGCAGATACAAATTTAAAATTTTATACGCAAATTCACATGGGGTTATATAAGATTAGAATTTCTCATGTCTATTCTACTGGTTTACTAGAAGAGATTATTATAATTTACAACCTAATAAGCCCTTTACACCCAAGTTCAACCAGCTGTAAAAAAATAACTTGAACATCTAACCTGTAGTGGAGTCAAAGAGATTTAAATATAATTTTGATGTGCAGTGTGCAGTTGAGTGGGACAGACCGCCGTTGATGAAACGAAATCTGATTATATTAGTAATTTCCATTTAAAATATTTACAGAAAGTAAAAACTTATGCAAATTCACATGATGTTATATAAGGTTAGTTTTTCCCATGCAAGCTCTATTGGTTTACTACAAGAGATTATTGTGGCCTACAAGCCCATCACATCCAAATAAAATGCAATCAACTATTTGAATTATTTTTCAATTTAGTGAACAAATAAATGGAAAAAACATTATACATTAAAATACATCGTGTTATTTGAATTTAATTTGGTTTTTAATTTAATTAGACTAATAAAAATACTGGTATATAATTTGTAAAGGAATGTTTAACGATATTGTAGCATAACACTGAGCAAATCAGGTCGCATTTTGGTAATCTCAGAGATGACTTCAGCAGACAGCAAACTTGACAGATACGCCGGCAGTTCCCGTCTAGTAACGATATGTACTACAGTTGCTTAAGTCGGAAAGATATAAATAAAAGCTGAAGTAAAATTTTCCAAACCTCAACGTAGATTTCGCGCCTTTTTGTCCAATAAAATATTAAACGATTCAGTTTCTGAAACACTTTTAAGAATACTTACGTTTACTCGACTGAATTTTCGCTAGGATAAAGCCTTGTCGTTGCTGAACTCCACAGACTTTTCTTGCTACCTTTACTACAGTTTGAACGTATCGCTCTGTTGAGTGAGTATGGGACGGGAATTTCGGAATATTACTTGTCAGCCTATATTCCTTTCCTGATTTTGCAGATAATAATTCAGCACCTGGAATAATCTTAGTAAGAGATGGTTCATATATTTCGGATTTTCGCCAGTCGATAAGTTCAATGCAATTATTTGCACGGAAATTAATTTCCAGAACACTAAAATTTCTCACTCCTTTTAAAACATTCGTAGATTTTCGTGTTGCCATAATTCTTCTGATAGCTAGTTGCCTTACGTGTTTTCTATCATCTACAAGCATTGAGAGGAGAGTATTTTCGTGTTGCGAGAAAAAACTATTTATTTGTGTTACGGGATCAACAACATATTTTAAGTCCTCTTTCAAGTATCTGAAAAGATGGATCATATTCCAAATGTGCCGTTGACACTCCAATCAGAGGGGTTTTCTCTTTATGCTAAACCACATAGGTGTATAAATTTCATTATAAGTATTGTAAGTGTAATGAGGCTTTCAGATGGATCTTCAGTTGCAACATATTATTCTAAAATTCTATAAGCTTTTGTAAGCCACCTAGAGTGTGCAACTGGTCCTTGTTTCATGTATGCAAGACCATCAGGGAAGACACTGGTGGAAACTGCTTGACATACATCATACAAATACTTTTGATCAGAGCTCAACTTCAAATCTGTTACTTCGAAAGGAAAATTTTCTCAATTAGAGAATATGTTTTCACTGCAAGATTTTCACAATTTTGGATTGCTTTTCAATAGGCCCAGAAAATGTATAGGGACCCTTAGTTTGTTCATCGAACTGTTTTAAAAGGTGTCGTAAGAATAATTCATTTGAGTGTAACAGACAAATGAACCATTTCAATGGACGATTTAATGCCAATTCCAATAGACGTATAGCTCCCCCTTCACGCCAGTATTTACGTTTGTCCCATGACAGCCTACAGAGCGATCAAACTATCAAGATAAATTTGTTGATTTTTAAAGTAAGTTTTGCCACAATTAACTTTGGCTTCACCAGATGAAACTGCAATGTGTCTGTCCAATATATACAGAGTTTGGTTTTTGTACCAGGGTGTAATGTTCTTCTTGGACTATTCGTCTATAATACATCGATGCTTTTTCACTTGAAGTATGGTTGTTTCCTTTCTTTCACCGAAATATAAACTGAGGAGTGAGAAGCCTCGGTTTATAATGAGTGGTTTATATACTCTGGTGAAGCTCTTTAGCATAGCCATAAAAAACTATGTGAGCGCTTGCAAAATCGAATACCTAAAAAAAAAGGCTCCTAAGGATAACAAAGTTTCTGGAATCTAGGTAAAGAGGATCATATGTCGCAAAGTTATGGGTCAATAATTGTTTCTTATAGTCTATAGTAACACATATAAAGGGCATTTCATAACTGTACGTTTTTAGATTAAAATGGTCTCTATTTTTAGCTGAAATAGTTACATTTGACCTCTGTGCGGCGCATGAAGATGTGATTACAGGGATTTGAAATTTTTCTCATGTTTGTTTCATTCAATGGGCTAACTTTTTTGACCCTGGCTGATTTCGAAATTAGATTTTTTTTTTCGTGTTCGAACAAAAAGATGATTATTTGGCCTGATAGTGTGTATTTTGACTTTCATCCGGCGCATGAAATTTTGACCCCCAGTAACATAATTTTTTCGTACTTTCTTTGTGTGCCACGGAATAACTTATTACCCTGGCCGATTTCGAATTAAAAAAAAAAATCCCTACATTTTTCACTTCTCCCTACTGTGTATATTATATTTGAATTTACTCTATTAAAAGCCAAAAGAACTGATGAATTCCGTAACTAACTGCATTCGTGTACCTCCAAATTCCGAAATACTTCTTTGGCTGAGAAACTCGCTCTTTTTCCCCTTCCAAATATAGCTAACAATGCGGGAATGTGCAGGAGATATTCAAAAATTTTAATAAATTCTTAAATATATCTCTATGTTAAATATAGCTTTTTCATTTAGTAAGGCCCATATTATATATAAGCTAAACAAATGAGATTAAAAACAACGAATATAGTTATTGAGATTTATTGGAGTTTTATTTTACAAGACATTATCCACGCCAAAATATTCGGCTCTATCGGACTTTCGCCATTGTCGAATGTTTTTACAGCAGTCATATATTTTTACTCTATCCTTTATTATAGGACTTTCCAACTTACCATTCAGCTCATTTGGTGCGATGAAGAACTGAATGATGAGTAGGATGAAGAACTGAATGATGATGTACGATGAAGCACTGCATGATGATGTACGATGAAGAACACCTGGTACATTTTCCCCGAAATACCGTTTCTGTTTACCTGCTTGGAGTCACCGTGGATGTTTGATGCGTTTGGAGTATCTTTGGCTGATATCGGAGCGTTAGGTAAACACTTTAGATGCTAAAATCTCGGTACATAACAGATAAAAATGTAAATAATTTTACTTGTTTTATCCAAAATATTGTTCAGGTTATGATTGTATAAGAATAATTTTAATATTTTAATATTCTGAATTTAATTATTTTTTTCGAAAACACTAGGTGAGTTTTTGCTTCACTTTGCTTAATTTCAGCTGAAATGTTTTCGAAACAATAAAAGATGGATGTAAATCGTAAGAGGCAAACGTGTTCAGTAAGAAAAATCCAGTTTCTAGATGTGTAGTTTGATTTTACAAAGCTCTTATAGTTTTCGACAATGCAGTTTATTAAAAATGCAGTTTACAAATATGTGTAGTTATTTGTTAGATAATATTTGAACATTGGCGTGATTATTAAAACAAAATATTCAACATTTCCTTTGTATTATTTTCCAGTAATATATATATATATATATATATATATATATATATATAAAATATAAATATATAGAAATGGAATTATCAGAAATAAATGTGTTATAGTAACATTTGCGCAAAGCAGCAAGAGGTACCATACACCATATATTGAAAAAATTAAAAGATAAAAAGTGAATAAACATTGAAAAAATGAAGGAAGGCTTAGCAAAAAGCTTACTTTATGGCGGTAAGGGGTTGTGATCTTACTCCCCAGTTCAACGAGCTCGTCATAAACGCCGCGGCCTTTTCACTCCTGGTCGCCAGCTTTTGTAAGTTATTAATAATAGCAAATGAAAGTTAATAATAAAAGATAAAATTCAAGAAATGCCGTAAAATGGTTTCACAGTATTATAATTATGATTAATTTAATAAATTAATAAAAAGAAAATCTTCAAAATTTCTAAATTGTAAGAATTATTGGACTGCGCGGATGCCACTTGAAAAACATGCGAGTGTCATGTAGAATGTAAGTAACATGGTAGAATGCATTTACCCTCGTTATGGAAAAGCATATTGACATTGATATTGTTACGAACGTATCATCTAGAATCGTGGGTGTAAGCGTAAGATACAAGAACGAGTCCAAGTTTCTGGATAATTAACGTTTATTCACAAGCACGAAGTAAACAGGAACAATATGCAATTCAACAGCACTTAAACGCTTCACTTATTTCACAGCATAAGTGATATTATTCTCAAAATACTGAGGAAAATAATTTTACAAAGCAGCAGCTACAATTCTCAAAACATTGACGAAAATCACAGTCCAATGTAGCTCGTGTCATGTCAATTCGTCGACTGAACTCCCGCTGAGTGATGACTCCTTTTTACAGGTTCTCTCTGTAAAAATTTCTAGAATTATCTAATATAATGTATATCGCTAAATTTGGCAACCCGTCTTCTAACTGGGAAATCCTGGTCACCCTGGGATGACGTCATCATCATGCCATGGGCTGTGTTTTCTTCGCCTGGCCTTTGAGACAGACGAAAGAGGAGGCGTCAATAAGGTAATATTGCGCGATCGCAACACTGCCCCCTCCTTAAGATTGCATATCCCAGGCAGGATTTATTTACTGTGGTCCAAACTATACGACCAATCTACCGATATGGACGGTTTTGGCTTTGTTGAAGACGATTTCTGGATTCGATAAATTGCACTATTTATTCTTTTCTTAATGACGAAGGATTCTTCAAAGTTGTTCTGCAGTTTTGGCGAAAATCCAGGTCGTCGCCTAGGGTTGAACGGCTACACATTGTCACCTTCCTCTATCATACTTAACTAGCTTTGGTATCGCACCGGGTCTTCATTCCATACGTAGCAAATAGCCTCTCATAAGCGAAACGATGAACCTCCTCCAACGATGCCTGCAGATCTTGCACAAAGTTATCAGGCAACGAAGGAGAATCACACGGTCTTCTAAACATTAGGTCACATGGTTATCGTAGATCTTCGCTAAACATCATTTTTGATGGATAATGTCCGGTCGATTCGTGGACAGCATTTCTGTAGTCCAGCAGGAACAAATGTAGGTGACGGTCCCAGTCTTTCTGGTTTCTGGGTAAGAATATGGAGAGATGATTAAGTATCGTTCTGTTGAATGACTCTATCATGTTATCCGATTGAGGATGAAGAGGTGTAGTTCGAGTTTTGCCTATTCCGAGAGTTTGCACAGTCCCGCGAATATGCCAGAGCTAAAGTTTGTTCCCTGGTCAGAATGGATGAGAGCGTGCCCCCGTGACGACATATACAGTTCCGATTTAGAACTTCATTAATAATTGTATAGACCCTTTTTCAGAGACTGTGTAAGCTCATGACCACTTTGTGAAATAGTCCATTACTATTAGGATGTACTTATTATTGTCTACATTTCATGGTAGTGACTCCAAAACGTCGAGTGCAATTGTCTCGAAAAGAGTTTCGACATTGTAACACAGAAGAGGCCAACTGTGTTTTCTTTTTCGGTCCTTTCAGAGAGCCGCATTCCGTGCATCATGTGCAACAGCACTCAATATCGCATCTCGTTTTGCATCAGAAGGAAAGTCCACGAACTTTGTTCAGCGTTGTTCTGAAACCAATATATCCTCCAGTGCGGCTGTCATGTCTTTCTTTCATATCGTCTTTTACCGCTTCTTGTCCAACTTTCATCTCGACTTTCATCACTTCTTGTCCGACTTTCATCTCGTCTTGTATGACTGACTTTCATAGCCTCTTTCATCTCGTCTTGTCCGGCTTTAATCAAACCCATCATCTGTTCCTGCACCGCTTTTCTAGTTGCTACCATATACTTTTGTCAAATTTCCAGAAACCCCACTTCTGACACCAATTGTTAAGAACATATCCTCTAAAATCGTGGGTATATACGCAGGATACGAGAACGAGTTCAAATTTCTGGAAAAAATAAATTAATTCACACGCATAAAGTAAATGTAACAATATAAAATCGAACAGCACTTAAAACGATCCACTTATTTCTCAGAATAAACTATATTATCCTCAAAATACAGAAAAAAATAATTACTGAAACCAGTTGCTACTATTCTCAAAATAATGACTAAAATCACAGTCCAATGCAGCTCGTGTCATTTCAATTCGTGAACTGAATTCCCGCTGAGTGATGATTACTTTGTATGGGCTCTCTCTGTAGACATTTCTAGAATTATCTAATATCTCGTAGAATAATCCTTTATTGGCGATGTGTCTCAAAGTTTCAGGATGTCGCCAAATATTATCAAATTGGCGATAGATCTCAAAATCTGGCAACATTATTTCTTACTGGGAAATTTTGGTAACCCTAGGCTGACGTCATCTTTACCTCATGTTGACGTCATCTTTACCTCTCATGCTGACGTCATCTTTACCTCATACTGACGTCATAGACTGTTTTCTTCATCTAGTCTTCGAGACAGACGAAAGAGGAGTCGGCAATGAGGGAATATTGAACGTTAGCTACAATATTCTATTAAAATATCCACAGAACTTCGATATATATAGACATTTTTTTTTATCGTAATGTATAAATTATTGTCGTATACCGTTAATGCAATTTTTCAGCCTCTGTTTCATAGAATTTTGTGAAACGTTTATTTAAGTAAAATAAATAATAATGTGTTAATAAATATATCAGCACTTCATTTGAAATTTTCACAGATCTTTTATTGCAAATCAAAATAATTTCATGTAAATATGCAGCTTTCTATAGCTAGACGTATAGCTTAATAGATGGATTAGAATTGCTCAATGTCATTTAAAATGGCTAGATGTCGATATTGACCAAGGTTATCATATCTATAAGGTTGCACCACTTCAGCTCTAGCCAAAGAGAGCACGTAAAGACGCAACGTCACTTAGAGAAAAATGTCAGGAACGGTCAGGTAGCCTGCAATGTTAAAGGATGGTAGCAAAATTAATTTAATCATTTTTTTATTTTAAAATATGAAATAAATACTCAAATAACATTAATTTTACTTGTACATAACTTAAATATGCAGTACTGAGGTTTTTTGGAAGGATACTTCCATAATAAAACTGTATTTCCCTTTCTGAAAAATATAAATCATCAGAAAGTTTCGTTTCGCTTTCTGAAACCAGTCAATGTTATTATAGGAAACGATGTTATTTTTAATGAATTTTGTTTTAAATAGGCGAATTTACAGAAATATGTTCGGAAAGTTTTCTAAAGAAGCAATCATTCTAAAATTTTTATTATACACAAATAAGCATCGCGTAATTTCTTTCTAAATGCATATAAATAAAGTTATTTTCGATTATGTTATCTCTAATAATTGAAAATCAAAACAATAATTAAAACGCTAACACTAAGAGTTTTATGTCTCTTTAGGGGGGGGGGGGGATGATGTACTTATGCCTAACTAGTAAACGATTTAAGTGATGCTTTTATAGTGAAGAACTTTTATTATTGCAAAACACTTGATTTTATTAGTTTCTTTAGATCAAAAAGAGAATTTATATAAAATCGAAATA
Organism: Amaurobius ferox; assembly: GCA_951213105.1. Lineage (NCBI taxonomy): Eukaryota > Metazoa > Arthropoda > Arachnida > Araneae > Amaurobiidae > Amaurobius > Amaurobius ferox. The sequence continues at coordinate 120,320,060 of OX578151.1, forward strand.
CAATGTAAACATATAAAAATATAGAAACTAATCGTTTAACACACACACTACAATATACTTTCAGAATAATAAAAATTAAATGTATTATAATATATTGATTCATGATGAAAAATATACGAGCAAGCAAACTATATCATTACATTTATTTTAACGTACTATGGTTAAACATCTTCATGAGACTATAAATTCTTATTTTCAATCTTCAGATATACATTAGACATTTCACACCAGCAAATCAACCAAAACAAAGTAGAAAATTTAAAATAATTCTACTTTATATCAGTTAATCAACTAGTCACAAGAAAAGTCTAGATGCACATTTAATTATGCCATTGTTCAAATGTCTTGAGAAATCTGGAGTTGCAGTAGCACAATCGTTCGGCATATCAAAATTTGCTCGACAAAACTCACAAAATGAATAAGCCGATGATTTCTTCTTTCTTTCTTTTCTTCAGTGGCCTGACAGCCCAGGATGGGTCCTTGCCTTCCGCAGTATAGAACTCCAGGCTCCCCTATCCCTGGCCAAAGACTTCCAGTTCAAAACTTTTAAAATTTTAAAATTTTAAAGTCCTTTTCCACACAGTCGAGCCATCTGAGTTTAGATCTTCCTCTTTTACGGGTGCCGAATGGTCTGGCAGAGAAGATCTTTTTTGTTGTATGGCTTTCGGCCATCCTGCACAGGTGACCCACCCATTTAATTCTCTGAATCGTGATGTAATTGACTATATCTGGTTCTTTAAAAGACTTAAAAAGTTCTGAGTTAGTTCTTCTTCTCCAGATGTTGTTACAATTTAAGCCACCAAAAATACCTCTCAAGATTTTTATCTCAAAAACAGAAATGATGTCTTTAACTTTTTCTGTCATTGCCCAAGTCTCAGCAGAGTAGGTAAGAATGGGTCTGATTAAACTTTTGTAGATTATAATCTTCGTTTTTCTGCTGATGAAGTCAGACTTTAAGTACCTTTTAAGGCCGAAAAAACATCGGTTAGCAGCTGTAACTCTACCACGAATTTCGGGCATAATGTCATTGAGAGTATTAACTTCAGATCCTAAATATCTGAAGTTGCTTACAGTTTCAAACTTGTAAACCCCAATTTCGAAATAAGGACAGTCATAATTACCACAGGGCATATACTTAGTTTTATTTTGATTAATAGTTAGATGCATTTTACTGGATGCGGCCTCTAAGGATGTGAAGGCTTCCTTAAGTAACTCGGGAGTGCGTGCTACAATGTCAATGTCGTCAGCAAACGCAAAAATCTGGAAAGCCGATGATTTCAGATAGTAGAAATAATAAGTTAGCCTTAATAAAAACTGTTTTATTTTAAATCAATCCAAAGTTTACGTAAAAAGATACATAAGAAACAATAGATAAACAAACAACGACCACGTTGCATTGGATTTAAAAAGAAATAATAAAATATTTCGCCGGCACTCTCAGGCGCCGGTTACCGCGCGCTGCAAATAAACTCCATCTGACGTCACAGAAATGTTTGTTGCAAAGGAGTAGCACCCCCTCCCCCCCCCCCCCCCCCCGATATTGGCAAAGCTGTCGTGGTGAATTTTTTTCGAAGTTTACACGATAATCCTTTTTCGAGTAACCAAGATTCTCGGGGAATTGCAGATAGTGATTGTAAAGCAGTTCTATTTATTTTAACTTGCTGCTTTCGGATCAAAAGCAGTGTTCTTGAATTAAGATTTTAGGTAACTGCAACATTGATCAAACGGAAACTCTCTAGAGATTTTCTTTTAAAACATTTTTGGAAGATAAAAATCTTTAAATTTTATACACAGATTCGCTTGGAGTTATATTGGAACTCCATAAGATTGTCAACTTGCTACTACATTCGTCGCATGACCGGGATAGTGCAATTAATTTGCATATTGCAAGCATACTTGTAATAGTACATATTATAAGTTATGTGCATTTAAAAAATATTCTAATGAAAAGGAAGAGTACTGTTTACAGAAAAATTACATAAAATATAATTATATTAAAAATTATATTAAAAATAAAACATTTAAAATCATTTTTATTTTTAAGAAGTTACACCATAGGGCAGTAAAGTACGTATTTTATAATAATTTATATTTTCTTCAATAACGGCTTGACGATTTCATAGTTACAGATACCAAGTGACGTTCCAAATCTACCCCATGCATGTACAGGTTTCCCACGTATTATGCGGTCATTAGAATGATATAAAGATACCTGTAACGATATTATGAGAACTTGCTATGTCCTACAGTTTAGAAACTTTGTGACTACCATCAAATTGCGTAATTTGGTCAAACCATACCACAAAGCCGGCATCAACGTTCATAAAATTTAAAAATTATGAAACTTGATGCCAGGTCGCTGATAAGTAAGAATTTGTTGGTCTGGATTGGTATTCACAAAATAGTGGATATGGCAAGTGTGGTAAAGTCAATTTACATAAATACAACTATTATACTTACTCATAGTGTCCCCCAGTTGACTCTATAAGGGTATAGTTGACTCTAAATAGATCAAAGTACATTGCACGAATACTGAAAAAATCAGTCGATTTGTGGTCACTAACACATTTATTTAAACACATATATTAACAGACATTAATAATAATACAAAATACTATACACTTAAAAGTACCAAGTTTGACATCGGGGTGTACGGGATTATCGTGATAATTGTTACTTCAATTCATTAATTTAAATTCAATTTGTCCAATCAGAGAAATCTCCCAAAGCTTAAATTTGCTCTGACACTTAGATTTAGATTAATATATAAATACACATTACATCACAATTAAAACTTAAAAAAAAACACAATACCTCCACCACAGATGAAATGGTTTGTAATTCCTAAATAAGATCATTCACAGTTCATAGTGAAAAGGACTTGGGTAGTAGAGAGAATCACAGTTCATTAGGACACACGGTTTTAGGAGACATCGCTGAATCAGATTCTATCACTGATTGGGGAACACTGTACGCTATACCCTCCACTGCCCAATTGCCGGTTCGCCCATTGATTCTAAGAGGTCCGAGAACAACGTGCAGACAGATGCTGGTTGTGCCGCATCCCTAATAAACATCACGGTGTGTGTCTCACACATACCGCACCGATGACTCTTGACGCGCTCAGTTGACGTGGGTTGTACGCTGCATAGGGACCTGGGATGGACACCTCGCAAACACTCCGTCCATGTACTCGTCCGTTAGGCGAGGTGTAAACTGAGCTGTCGATTAGAGTCCTTGCAGTCCACACAGTTGTCACCGCTGAGATGTAGTTTAAAGGGTCCAAAGGGTAGCTCCTACTACGCCGGCAATTTTCAGAGCTTTGGGATACTGCGTATCAAAAGGGGCAACATTCTCACTGCGTCGATAATCGCCACTGGCAGCTGATACTGCATACTCGGTCCGGTTCTGCCCTAGCTCGATTTGGCTTAAAGCGGCCATAAACTTAATTTGCTGAATTGTCGCACCCTAGCTACGAGCTACAGTTGAGTATATGTACTCGCAGCAGCGTACAAAGGCGTTGGTTAATAACTGTTTGCATAGGACTGCGCTAGAGAGTGGCAGCGGATACCAGTGCCTAAAAATGCGTCAAAATGCATTTCGGATCGGGCTTCGAAACAAGTGCACCTACACTTGGAAACCTTCTCTAACGAAATCAGAATAGAGTCTAATTTTACATTTCAAAGTCGAGCCCCTTTAGGTTTTGAAGAGGAAGGAACAAAATTGGGGTGGAAGTCGTTTAGTCCGCTCATTCGTTATTTCACTTATGCGTGAGAAATGGGTGGTTTTAATTCCGATCCAATTATTGCGTTGGGTAGTGACACTCATTTTCTGTGCGTCGCAATAGAAATTGATGACCTGCGGGTCTCCCAGCTGCTGGGAGGTTCCGTCAGGGCCTCGGCGTGAGTGTAAAACGTTACAGGGGCTATAAATTTCGAGATATTTGTAGTTTTAAATTTGAAATTAGCTGCATCTCTTTTTCAGAAATTTAAAACTTCTCCCTTGTATCATTCAACCCGTAGCGCCGAACTGTCCCATCTTCTCTGTGAGGAAGCATCGTGCAGCGATTACTTACCGTTACCATCGCCTGCACTTAAGTAATTACTAGTCTCCCCTTTCATTTCTGGGGCTAACTAGGGGTGTGAACAGTATTTGCATTATGTGAAAATATTTTATGCTTCATAACAGCAAGCTTTTGCTGTCGTAGACATTAACTATTCCATGCTAATAGTGCATGCAAAGAGCAAAACTCTTCCATGGATGATGTTTCCAACAATAGAAGCTCAGCCAACTTTATGAGGGACATTTATTAAAAGTGTCCTATTTCTTTATTCTTTAAATTCGCTCTTTTGTCTTTGAAACAAAAGTAATATACAAAATTAAAACATATAACGCCAAATGATGGATAAATAATATTTTTACTTTCCTTTCACTGTACTTGGTAATATACAAAGTTTTGGTATAGAGTCGAAAATTGGAAGTCGAGTTTTCGACTTATTTACACGTTACGCACACTTTAAATCAGGACTCCACCATTTTTAACATGACGTCCGTTGTGTATGTGTTCATGCAATATACTTAACCACTCGTTCTCAAAAACAGTTCCACTAAAGCTCAGAATATTTTGTTGGTATATCAATTGTGGATTTTTCATGGTGCTGATTGAATTTTAGTATCATTCAGGAAAACAGAACGTGAATTATTTTTTGTGATATGGCAAAAATGTCAAAATCCGATATATAACCTGCAAAAATTGTCAAAATCCGATATAACATACAACATATGCTGAAATGTATAAAGAGGGAGATCACACCTGTCAGCTAAGATTCATTCTTTTTTCACCCTAAGTAAATGAAATTGCATAATCACAAATATAATACACACGAATAAACTTATTAAGAATTACTGGAGTTATATTTTAAAAGACGTTATTTACGCCAAATTATTTCGGTCCCATTGGACTGGTACCATTGTCGAATTTCTTTAGAAGGCTCATATCATTTTCTCTATCCTTTATTATAGGAGCTTTAAACTTACCATTCAGTTCATCTATTACGATGAAGAACTGAATGATGATGTACGATGTAGAACAGCATCTGGTACGTTATTCACGAAATACCATTTCGGTTTCACCGGATTAGAGCCACCGTCGATTTTTGTTGTGAATAACATTTGTGATTGGAGTATCTTTGGCTGAAATCGGAGCGTTACGTAAAGTAGAAGCACTTTGGAAGCTAAAATTTCCTACCCTAACACTTAAAAACATAAACAATTTTTACTTGTTATGTCCAAAATATTGTACAGATTATGATTTTATAAGAATAATTAAATAATTTCAATTTATTTTTTTTTTTCGAAAAAACTACGAAGTTTCTATTTGAGTTAGTTTCTGCTTCACTTTGCTTAATTTCCGCCGAAATATCTTAATATAAAATAAAATATAAAATATAGATATAAATAGTAAAAAAAAATGTTAAGTAGGAAATTCAGTTTCTAGATCTATAATTCGTTTTTATAAAGCTCTTATAGTTTTAGATAAATCATCTTTTCACGTTGAAGAATATTGAAAATATTCAGTTTTGCAAGATTGTAATTGTTCAATATTTTAAAAACAGAAAACGCTAGTTATAAACTCTAAGAAATAATTTGTTATTCTATAATTGTTTCTATAACTGTTCTATAATTATGTTATTCTATAATAATTTGTTTTATAACTAATTATAGTTATATAATAAACTTATTTGCAAAAAAAACAAAGCTTCCCTAAAAAATAATCCGATCATCCTGAAATTTCGCATTCAAATTTCTTTATACCAAGTATGCACATGGTTAAATTTGCAAGACCAATGAGCGGTCATAGCGCGCGTTTCTAATGCACAACTAGCATCCTATAAAGCAGGTAAAATATGTGGACGCTTTATCTTTGCTCGTTATCAGCCTTGCAGTTCCGTGGAGACACAACCAATAATGCAGGTACGATGTTGCCGAAGACCTTATAAGTAATTAGACGAGTTCGAAAGTGGTCGTAAAATCGGGATGCGCGAAGCTGGCTGATCATACCGAGCAATAGGCCGCATTATGATGGTATTTTGTGGGTATCCTAAAAATTTGTATACGCATATGAAATTTTGTGGGTATCTATAAAGTAGCTGCACTTAAAATTTTGTCCGTGTTTCGAGTTTCTAGGAACATGGATTGTCGAGATAGTAATGAAAACAGAACATCCCAAAGAAATAGCATTATGCAATCGATATTTTTGCAGCAAGTTCATTTGAATAAAAAATGATGTCATGTTGCTAAGTAACGGAATCAAACCCAATGGTTTTATACAGCAGACGATTCTTATCCGATACGAGTCTTTTCTTATTCGAATAATAAAGAAATTTATATAAAAACTGAATTGCATGTTTATCTGAATTATATCATTTTGGTTGAAAGGTTATAGGTATCATTGATATTTTCAGTTTCTTAAGTCATCTCTTAATATCATTTCGCTTTCACTTTGGCATATGTTGACCCAATTTGATATGTTTTGTAAATTTGTTTACTAGCAAAACCAGGATATTTTATTCTACAGATTTGCATGTGAAGATAATTTTGTAACAGAGATTCATATACTTATTTTTAGGAAAATTAAAAAATATATTTTGATAGAATGTCAATGAACAAATTTTGAATAACAATGTCATTTAGAATATTATAAGAATTAGCACATAATTGTGAAGTTTAAGTTAGTTTCTTTATATTATATATTCCATAAGAAGAACGGGTATGCTGCTAGTATTCAATAAATTAAAAAACTTCAACGATTTTAAATGAAAAATCAAATTTTCGGCCTTCAACTTAAGGCTTGATAATGGGCAATATACAACTGTATATATCTTAAATAATAAAAGGCAATGTCTGTGTGTGTGTGTGTGTGTGTGTCTGTCTGTCTGTCTTATACACTATACGTTTCGCGACCGCGCGTCGGAGAGCTACGAAATTTGGCAATCGGAGACCCGGGGGGGAGGGAAAGGGACACGTGAAAACCGATTTTCAAAATTCTAATTATTTTTTTATTTATTTAATGTTTTATGCGATTTCGACCTTTTTTTGCCCTTTTTGCCCTTTTTTCTCCACGATCCAGACGTCGTAGAAAAAAACAACTCACACCATCGGAAAGAGCAGACAATTGCGAGTAAAAATATATCAATTTCAAATCTGAATTTCGATTTCTAATATTTTTTAAAGATTTTAAAACAAAAGTCACTTTTTGCTCAAGAAAACGATTTTTGGTTTTTAAATTCTCGCATCGTGAAAAGTACTCATAATTTCGACTAATAATTTACATTTTCAGAAAGGTCAAACATCTGGCATTCTTACAAGTCCAATCTGGTCAGGAAATATTCCGTATTGCCCACAGGATCGGGATTTTAAAAGTTTCCGAATTTCGATTTCTCGGCGTTCCGCTCGGCGTGCCGCTTCATTTCTCCACCGCTGAAGGAAGGAAGGTGGTGGGTGGGGACGTCAAGGTGGAGGTGACGTCACGGTTCTGTATATGCATAGCGATGGGTGGGACAATAAGAAACCGAATTAGTTTTTACTTTCCGTTTCCCGCGCTTCCGATTTTAAATGAAATAAGAGCTTAACATATGCACTGTAGAAATTATTATATTTATATTTTAAATGATGGAACGATATGGATTTTTTAAATGGATATTTTAATTTTATGGATATTTTAAATGATGGAACGATGGATATTTTAATTTTATGGATATTTTAAATGATGGAACGATGGATATTTAAATTTTATGGATATTTTAAATGATGGAACAATGGAATGAGGATGATGGAATTAAGAGCTTAGAGAGCATATGGTCATTTTAAATTGTAAATTAGCGCGCGGGAAGTTAGCGGTAGGCCCGGGTACGATTCCCGCCACTGCCAAAACTGCCGAAGTGTTCACGCGGAATACGATCACGTTAAACATGTGGGCCCGTAAGTCCTTCCGAGAGGTTGGTGGTAGGGGAAGGAGGGTACGGCCTAAATTGGGTGAATAAAAAGAAAGTTATGGAGATTGTCGCGGAGGGCGAAGTAGCCCAGTGGTTAGCGCGCGGGAATTGCACGCGGTAGGCCCGGGTTCGATTTCCAAAATTGCCGCCGTGTTCACGCGGAGTACGATCACGCGGAATAAACATGTGTGTCTGTAAGTCCTTTCGAGAGGTTGGTGGTTGGGGAAGGAGGGTACGGTCCCCGTGGGTGCCTCTCCCACAGGGTTCCGGTCTAAATTCGGTGAATAATTAGAAAGTTATGGAAAATGTCGCGGAGGGCGAAGTACACCAGTGGTTAGCGCGCGGGAATTTCACTGGGTAGGTCCGGGTTCGATTCCCGCCACTGCCAAAACTGCAGCCGCGTTCACGCGGAGTACGATCACGTTAAGCATGCGGGATCGTAAGTCCTTCCGAAAGGTTGGTGGTAGGGGAAGGAGGGTACGGTCCCTGTGGATGTCTCCCCCACTGAGTTCCGGTCTAAATTGGGTGGCACTTCCTGGCCGTCCAAACAGTTACCTTACACCTTCTGGTAAGGTCGCGCCAGCGAGTGTGCCACGGTTACAATTTGCCACGGTCAGAATTTTCAAGGGTAGCGAACAGGCTGGTCGCCAAAGGCGGCTAGTATATATATAACTAAATGGCTAGAGATGAATTTACATGGCTAAATTTCCCAAATGATGCATGGATTTAAGCCGTAAAATGGCAAAATATGAAACACTGCCGCAGTGAAATCTGTCAATCATGACATGCTATATTCTGCTCTCAACAAAACAAGATTCCCACAACGTGAAAATGCCCTTCTAGACATTTGATTGCTGCGTCGATATTTCGAGCAGAGTTCGGGTTCCACTTTTGTGTGGGTTAATGCCTTACAGGCATCAATATACTTTTTATTATTAAATACTATATTTCTAAATATTTATGGTAGATGAAAAACCTTTATATATTTAAACGCAACCTCGCATAATTTCATATAAAATGTAATAATAAATTATTGATTTTACCAATGTCATTACTATAAGAGAATGTTGTAACGGTAACCAATTCAAATAAAATGGCCAAAGCAGCAGAAAAAAAATCTGTATTTTCCTGCTGGTTTGGCCATTTTATTTGAATTGGGCTTTTATGAACAGCTGAACAAGTGATTTGAATCATGCGCTGGACATTCGCTTTCCTCTTCGATATTTCACCGTTCATATAGTGTTGAAGGCCCAGACAACTCGTGTAACCCAAGGGTTTACAGTAGCCGTTTGAGTGGCCGGGGTTCATATAGTGTTGTTGCTGTTGAGATCCAGACCGTCCGATCTACCATAAAAGTGTAAGGTAACTGTTTGGACGGCGGGGAAGTGCCACCCAATTTAGACCGGAACCCAGTGGGGGAGGCATCCACAGGGACCGTACCCTCCTTCCTCTACCACCAACCTCTCGGAAGGATTTACGGCCCCACATGTTTAACGTGATAGTACTCCGCATGAACACGGCGGAAGTTGTGGCAGTGTGCAAATCCAGCACGCAAACCACCGGGCTACCGCGCCCGAAATGTACCCACAGCACGCGGTGTTTCCAGGTGGTCACCCACCCAAGTACTAACCGCGCCCGATGTTGCTTGACTTCGGTGATCTAATGAGAACCGATGTTTTCAGCACGGTACGCCCATTGACTGGGTTCATATAGTGTTGTTGTTGTTGAGACCCAGACCGTCCGACCTACCAGAAAGGTGTAAGGGTTGGTTGAAAGGTGTAAAGGGTTCATATAGTGTTGTTGTTGAGACCCAGACCGTCCGACCTACCAGAAAGGTGTTGAAGACCCAGACCGTCCGACTCGTCCTGAGGACTTGAGCATCTATTTGGACGGCCGGGAGAGGAGTTGGCAGGTGGCCGATGTCCGGGTGTCCACAACAACCAACACCAAATTTATTGAATCTTTAAAAAATTTTTACAGGAGTGGTTACAAGGATATAAGCTAATAACATAGTTTTGCTAATATGAAAATATATCAGAAGACTTGATTACTTTTATACTCTTGTAGACTTGAATACATTTTGTTGACTTATTTACATTATTGAAGACTTGATAGTATATTTACAAATGACATAATGATCTGAGATAATATAAGTATTATGATAGTAGTTGAAAACATTTTGAAGTTGACTATATATTATAAAATGGGGTGCAACAACTAAAGACAACACAACAAAAGCAGACGACACCACCGAGAAAAACAACATATAAAAAAAACAACATAAAAAACAACATAAAAAACAAACAAAAAAACAACAAGAAGAGGAGTCACCGACCGAAAAAATTAAAAGCAGAGATCCCCAGGCTGATTATGAAATTTTATTAGAGATTTCTCTCGCTATGAGAACACAGTTTTTTATTTTATTGATTGAAGAAGGGTTAGAGCAGACACTCGAGAACCAGGTCGCCGTATTATGGGGTCGCCGTATTAAGCTTTGGTAAGGGGGCAAGAAAAAACGTAGTGATCGGCGTCGCCGAAAGCGCCGCAGGAGCAGCAGGAAGTAGATTTACATTTGAAAGAGAACAAATAATCGGGGAATGGGCCGTGGCCCGTAATAAAGTAGATTAAATATTTATTGGTAATATGTGTATTAAAGTTAACTTTTGGAAGGAAATTTAAAATTCTGGCGGGATCGTGAGTTCGGGGGGAGACATAGTCATTTAAAAAGGATTGCCAATTACTAAGGATATCAAGTTTGTAATGTTTTTTGAGAAGTGAATAAGGGAAAGGTAAAGAAGTTGGAGAGCCAGAGGTAGTAGCTAGTTTTGCATTTTTGTCTGCGACCTCGTTACCCGAGATGTCGGAGTGGGCTTTAACCCAACATAAATTAATTAAATGTTTATTAAGATTAGCATTAGTTTTAATTTTGGATAAGTAAAAAGATTTGTTTTTGATGGAGTTAAAGGCCGAGATTGACGATTGACTGTCTGTAAAGATATTAATTTTAATGTTTCTATTAGATGCCCAATTTATAGAGAAATGGATCGCAGCAATTTCTGCTTGGAAAACTGTGTTCCCATGATCAAGTTTAAAGGTGAAAGTTTCTTCTAGTGTGTTTTCGTTAAAGATGCAAATGGCGTATCCTGTATTGTTTTCAATAGAGGAACCATCAGTGTAAATATTTATTTTGGAAAAGTTAAGTGGATTAATGGGGGAAAAGGTCACTGTACGTTGAGAAGGAGGGATACTGGAAGAAGGGCAGTTATGATCAAATTTTTCAGGGGGGGGAAGGGCAGGATTTGTAAAAAGGTTATTGCGAAGTTTCCAAAAGGTATATTTTTTGTACAGAGAATTTATTACAAAGTGAATGGGGGGATTCCAGTTAAAGAAAAGAGAGAAATGTTAGAAGTAGTCCGAAAACCAGATGAGATTTTTAAAAGAAAAATCCTTTGAAGAGAGATAAGTTTTTTGACCTGTGGACCAGTCAATGCTTTTCCCCAAACTCCTGAGCCGAAAGTAATTATCTTTTCGATAACCGAAAGATACCAAACTTTAAGAAAGGATTTATCAACACCCCAGTTACTGCCAGTCACTCTCCCAAAAGTGCTAGCGAACTTGAAGCACTTCTCTCTCAGATTAAAAATATGGGAACTCCATATAAGGTTATCGTCGATCGTGATGCCTAAGTAATTTAATTGTCTAGTAGTTTGAATTTTAACGTTTTGGATTTTAAATGAGGGTCTCTGTTTAATTTTAGATCTATTTTTCTTAAATACGATAGCTTTACATTTTTCGGGGGTGACGGAGAGTTTAAGGGCCGAAAGGGAGGACGAGATAAGATCAAGGAGATTATTAGTATTAATACGTAATGTTTTCAAGTTTGTGGAAAAAGTGACCACCGCAAGATCATCCGCGAAGGCCTGCAGGTAAAAAAGATCATCATTAAGATTAAGTATATCATTAAAATAAATACTCCACAGGGTAGGAGGAAGAACCGAACCCTGCGGAGCCCCAGAGGAGATACATTTAGTGATAGAGGAAGTGCCGTTAGCCAGAGAAATTTGTCTATTATTTAAATACTAGCCGCCTTAGGCGACCAGCCTGTTCGCTACCCTTGAAAATTCTGACCGTGACAAACTCGTTGGCGCGACCTACCAGAAAGGTGTAAGGTAACTGCTTGGAAGGCCAGGAAGTGCCACCCAATTTAGACCGGAACCCAATGGGGGAGGCATCCAAAGAGACCGTACCCTCCTTCCTCTACCACAAACCTCTCGGAAGGTCTTGCAGTCCCACACGTTTAACGTGATCGTACTCCGCGTGAACACGGCTGCAGTTTTGGCAATGGCGGGAATCGAACCCGGGCCTACCGAGTGAAATTCCCGCGCGCTAACCACTGGGCTACCGTGCCATCCGCGACAATCTCCATAACTTTATTTTTATTCGGCAATTTTGGGAATCGAACCCGGGCCTACCGAGTGAAATTCCCGCGCGCTAACCACTGGGCTACCGTGCCATCCGCGACAATCTCCATAACTTTATTTTTATTCGGCAATTTTGGGAATCGAACCCGGGCCTACCAAGTGCAAATCCCGCGCACTAACCACTGGGGTACTTCACACTCCGCGATATTCTTCATAACTTTCTTTTTATTCACCCAATTTAGACCGGAACCAAGTGGAAGAAGCATCCACAGGGACCGTACCCTTCTTCCCCTACCACCAACCTCTCGGAAGGACTTACAGACCCACATGTTTAACGTGATCGTACTCCGCGTAAACACGGCGGCAATTTTGGGAATCGAACCCGGGCTTACCGAGTGCAATTTCCGCGCGCTAACCATTGGGCTACTTTGCCCTACGCGACAATCTCCATAACTTTCTTTTTATTCATCCAATTTAGACCGTACCCTCCTTCCCCTACCACCAACTTCTCGGAAGGACTCACGGACCCACATGTTTAACGTGATCGTACTCCGCGTAAACACGGCGGCAATATTGGGAATCGAACCCGGGCCTACTGAGTGCAATTCCCGCGCGCTAACCACTGGGCTTCTTCGCCCCCAGCGACTATCTCCATAACATTCTTTTTATTTACCCAATTTAGAACGGAACCCAGTGGGAGAGGCATCCACAGGGACCGTACCCTCCTTCCCCTACCACCAACCTCTCGGAAGGACTTCCGGACCCACATGTTTATCGTGATCGTACTCCGCGTGAACACGGCGGCAGTTTTGGAAGTGGCGGGAATCGAACCCGGGCCTACCGAGTGCAATTCCTGAGCGCTAACCACTGGGCTGCCTCGCCCTCCGCAACTTTCTTTATATTCACCCAATTTAGACGGGAACCCTGTGAGGGAGGCATCCACAGGGACCGTACCCTCCTTCCCCTACCACCAACCTCTCGGAAGGACTTCCGGACCCACATGTTTATCGTGATCGTACTCCGCGTGAACACGGCGGCAGTTTTGGAAGTGGCGGGAATCGAAACCGGGCCTACCGAGATTCACTAAACTGGAACATCCTACCTCTTGCCCTTCAGGCTATTGCTCTTCCCCCTGTTTTTCAAAAATTTATATTTTCATATTTAGACTCCCGCCAAATCTCCTACTCAGATGGTATACATACTACAACAAAAAATATTACATCCGGTGCTCCACAGGGATCTGTTCTTTCCCCTGTGTTATGGAACATTTATTTCAATAAGATTCTCCTTTTAAATAATGACAACTTTTATTTACAGGCCTTTGCGGATGATCTCGCCGTGGTGACAAAAGGTGACTCCCTTTCTGCAGTTACTTTACAAACCAATTTGATTCTAACCATGATTTCTGCCTCTCTAGATTCTCTTCATCTCAAATCTTCCCCTGAAAAGTCACACTGTATTATTTTTAATAAGACCCGTTCGAAGCGCCGTCAAAACCCTCGAATCAAACTTTATAATAAACCCATTAAAATAACTCGACACCTTAAATACCTTGGAATCCTGATAGACGACAACCTTACATGGAGCCCTCATGTTTTTTACCTCAAAGAGAAATGCTTTAAGCTCTCTTCTACTTTTGGGAAAATCTCGGGTAATAACTGGGGTATTAATAAAGCATTACTAAAAATCTGGTACTTGGCAGTGATAGAAAAGATTATTACATATGGCTCTGGGGTTTGGGGGGGTAACTTAACTGGGGAACAAACCAATAAACTTCTCTCTCTACAGAGGATTTTCCTTTTGAAAATTGCAAACGGATTTAGAACAACTTCAAGCATTTCCCTTTACTCTATTACAGGTATCCCACCCATCAACCTTGTTATACTTAATTTACACAAAAAATTTAACTTCTGGCGAAATCGTATTGACCTCTTTCAAGATCCTTCCCTCCCACCCCCGTCCCTTTTTGATTCCAACTTCCCTCCTTCCCTTGTACCTCCCTCTCATCGCATTATTAATCTACCTGTTTCTGATCCCTCCACCTTCTCGGATATTAATATTTTTACTGACGGATCCAAATTTAATAACAACACAGGATTCTCCATTTGTATATACAATAGGGACACCCTGGAAGAAACACACCTTTTTAAACTTGAAGCTGGGAATACAGTCTTTCAGGCTGAAATCTCTGCCATCAAATTTGCCATGCAATGGGCACTTGACAAAAACCTAAAAGTTAATATATTTACTGACAGCTTATCTTCCATCTTGGCGCTAAAATCAAATAAAAATAAATCTAAATACCTTCATGATCTAAAACTTATTGCTCTTTCGGCTTCGAAATTCATCAATCTTCAATGGGTTAAGGCCCACGCAGGTACATTGGGAAATGAAGTCGCGGACGCCCTTGCCAAAACGGCAACTACTTCTGGCACTCCCCTTTTGGTCCCCTTTCCATATTCTTTTCTTTCCCACTCCTGTAAAGCATTCCTACTTCACTCCTGGCAATCTGAACTTAACACATATAGATCACCACGCACCCACGACCCTTCTCGTGTCCTATCCTTTCTCCCCTTGGTTAACCCCCGTTTCCAAATTTTTAACAAATTTATTATATACTTTATTACCGGTCATGGACCATTCCTTGACTACCTCTTTTACTTTAAGCTTAAATCTACATCAAACTGTCCCTGCAACGCCTATGGTGATGCAGATCATTATATTTTCTCCTGCCCCTTTACAAAAGACTCCCACCTGAAAAAACCTCCCCAAGGATTCTCAGCGACTTGGTTTTCCAATGTTTGCACAAACAAGATACTGTTAAATCGACTGAAAGACTGTATTCTCGGGGCTAGAGAGATTACCAATAGGGTCCGATGACTGGTCTGATCGTTAATCTGCTTTCAATGTCTGTGATCAATAATCTCACCCCTTTTACACTTTTTCTGATCCAGAGGTTTTGATTTGATTTTGCTTTATTTTGTTCTTTGCTGTCCTTGTCCCGGTTTATTGTCGGTCGTGCAACTCATTTTATGATCCCTGATTGCACTACTCCCTGTTTTGTGACCTTGTCCCGTTCTGTCCCGTCTCTTTTGTCGGTCGTGCAACTCATTATATGATTCCTGCTTGCACTTCTCCCTAAATAATTTCGTTATATTTCTGTTGAGTGATTTTATGTTTGTGTAACGTCTACCCACCGATTATAGTTGTTTAACTTCAGAACATCTTGTCAAGTTACAACATGTCAAGTCAATGAAAATGTTATCAACCATCTGAATATACAGCGCTTGTAAACAGCTGTATCATTGTTACCCTAGCCTAAAATGTTGTAACCTCCCTTTCTTAAGATAAAATAAACACAGGTGTTGGTTGCGACGGGAAGACGTAGGGTTCCTGGCGGACGGCCTCCGCTTACCAAAATCTTCCCGACCATTCGCTTTGCTGCTCTAATCCTAGGACGAGCCGGATGGTCTGGGCTTTCGGGAACCCTGTGAAGGAGGCATCCACAGGGACCGTACCCTCCTTCCCCTACCACCAACCTCTCGGAAGGACTTACGGGCCCACATGTTTAACGTGATCGTATTCCGCGTGAACACTTTGGCAGTTTTGGCAGTGGCGGGAATCGTACCCGGGCCTACCGCTAACTTCCCGCGCGCTAATTTACAATTTAAAATGACCATATGCTCTCTAAGCTCTTAATTCCATCATCCTCATTCCATTGTTCCATCATTTAAAATATCCATAAAATTTAAATATCCATCGTTCCATCATTTAAAATATCCATAAAATTAAAATATCCATCGTTCCATCATTTAAAATATCCATAAAATTAAAATATCCATTTAAAAAATCCATATCGTTCCATCATTTAAAATATAAATATAATAATTTCTACAGTGCATATGTTAAGCTCTTATTTCATTTAAAATCGGAAGCGCGGGAAACGGAAAGTAAAAACTAATTCGGTTTCTTATTGTCCCACCCATCGCTATGCATATACAGAACCGTGACGTCACCTCCACCTTGACGTCCCCACCCACCACCTTCCCTGCTTCAGCGGGGGAGAAACGAAGCGCCACGCCGAGCGGAACGCCGAGAAATTTAAAATCATGACGTCTTTAAAATTGCGATCCTGAAGGCAATTTTCATTATTTCTGGACCAGATTAGACTTGTAAGAATGCCAGATATTTCAGCTTTATAAAAATGTAAATTATTAGTCGAAATTATGAGTACTTTTTACTATGCGAGAATTTAAAACCAAAAATCGTTTTTTTGAGCCAAAAGTGACTTTTGTTTTAAAATCTTTAAAAAATATTAGAAATCGAAATGGAGATTTGAAATTGATATATTTTTACTCGCAATTGTCTGCTCTTTCCAATGGTGTGAGTTGTTTTTTTCTACGACGTCTGGATCGTGGAGAAAAAAGGGCAAAAAGGGCAAAAAAAGGTCGAAATCGCATAAAACATTAAATAAATAAAAAAATAATTAGAATTTTGAAAATCGGTTTTCACGTGTCCCCTTCCCTCCCCCCCAGGTCTCCGATTGCCAAATTTCGTAGCTCTCCGACGCGCGGTCGCGAAACGTATAGTGTATAAGACACACACACACACAGACATTGCCTTTTATTATATAGAAGATAATATAAAGTTTTGGTAAATTGGTGGAAGATTGATATTAGAAAGTGTTTGAGGTAATATATTCCAGTTGAGATTATCGAAGGCCCCGCAGATGTCCACGGTGGTCAGGGAAACGAAATTTTTTGATTTGTGAGTAGAAATGTTATTAATCAGCCTGAGGGTTGCATCCTCGCAACTAGTAAGTTCCCTAAAACCGAATTGCAGGGGATGAAGAGCTCCAGCAGAGAAAAGCCAAAAGTTGAGTTTGTTAATAAATATTTTTTCCAAAATTTTTCCAAGGGTAGGTAATAAGCAAATTGGGCGGTAGGAAGAACAAAGGGTGGGATCCTTACCGGGTTTATTAAAGAATATGATATTTGCATTATTAAGACATGAGGGGAAATGGCAAAGTTTAAAACAAAGGTTAATGAATTTCGAAAAAAAGAAAGGGAATGATTTAAAAAGTTTTTTCCATATTGTGAAGTCCAGGTTATCGAGACCGGGAGCTTTTCCGTTTTTTAAATTTTTGATTACTGCTGAAAGCATCCGAGACAACCCCTAACCCATCAGAAGGCAAATTAAAATGTGGAAAACCGCTAAAGTCAGTATACCAGAAAGGTGTTGAAGACCCAGACCGTCCGACTCGTCACCAAGGACTTGAGCATCTATTTGGACGGCCGGGAAAGGAGTTAGCGGAAGCCAACTTCAACTGGCCCTCGTCCGACGGTCCAAAGCAACGTTAATTAGAAAATCATAATAATATTTACAGGAGATTTACATATCTGATTCACAACATTGGAACTTCTGTGAATTTTTTTTTTTTTTTTTTTTTTAAGTGAGCAAGCAGCACCATAAAAAGTAAAATAAATGTTGGTGACAAATGTTACATCTTTAGGTAAAAACTGTGGAGTAACAAGAACACTCCCGAAAACAAAACGAGGAGTAAACAACTAAAACAACCACCAAAAACATCACAAGACAAGTACAGCAAATACAAGACAACAAATACAGCGATACACCAAAGTTAACACCTCCAGAAAAAACACAGGGAGACCGACCAAAGGGAAAAGAATAAAGGGACAAACTCACAAGCTGATCAGGTAATTTGGTTTGAGATGTCTCTAGCAATGAGAACACAGTTTTTTAATTTTTCAACGGAAGAATTATTAGAGCTGACTCTCGAGAACCAGACTGAACAATTTGCGGGAGAGGGTTTAATTAAATGAAATTTTTTAGTATGGGGGCAAGCAAAAACAAAGTGATCGGCGTCACCAAATGCGCCGCAAGTACAGCTAGATGTAGATTTTTGTTTGAAATAGAATAAGTAGTCCATGAATGGGCCATGGCCAGTTAGAAAATAAATAAGATATTTGTTTGTGATTTGAAGGGAAGGGTTGACCCGGGGGAGAAAGGAGGAAATGCGGGCAGGATCATGCGTCCGGGGGGAAATATAAGAATTTAAAAAAGTTTGCCAATGAAGGGAGATGTTTTGTTTACAATAATTTTTTAGAAGGGAAAAAGGGAAGGGAAGGGAAAAGGGAGAGCCGGAAGAGGTAGCAATTTTAGCATACTTGTCAGCAGTCTCGTTCCCCGAGATGTCAGAGTGGGCCTTAACCCAACGGATATTAATGAGCTTTTTATTAGAAATTGCATTTAATTTAATTTTTGAGAGATAACTAGATTTATTTTTAATAGAGTTAAAAGCCGAAAGGGAAGAAAGACTATCAGTATAAATATTAATTTTTGTATTATTTGATGAGGCCCAGTCAATAGCATAATCAATGGCAGAAATTTCTGCCTGAAAAACTGTGTTCCCATTGGCTAGTTTAAAGGTAAATGTGTCTTGAAGTGTTTCATTTTTGAATACACAGACAGCAAAACCAGTGTTTCCATCAATGGAAGAGCCATCTGTATAAACATTGAAATTAGAAAAAGAGGAGGGAGGAAGGGGGACAAGGTTAGCAATACGTTGAGAGGGAGGAATAGCAGAAATTGGACGGTTAGAGTCAAACAAGGAAGGGGCAGGGACGGGCAGATTAGAAAAAAGATTAATACGATGTTTCCAAAACATATATTTTTTAAAATTTGTGTTTATTATGATATGAATAGGGGGGATACCAGTGATGGAGTATAGAGAAATGTTAGAAGTGGTACGAAAACCAGAAGAAATTTTTAGTAGGAAAATCCTTTGAAGAGAGAGAAGCTTTTTGACCTGGTCCCCAGTTAATGCCCCGCCCCAAATTCCCGCACCATAAATTAAAGACTTTTCGATAACCGTTAAATACCAAATTTTTAAAAAGGTACCAGAAAGGTGTAAGGTAACTGTTTGGACGGCCGGAAAGTGCCACCCAATTTAGACCGGAACCCAGTGGGGAGGCACCCACAGGGACCGTACCCTCCTTCCCCTACCACCAACCTCACGGAAGGACTTACGGACCCACATGTGTAACGTGATCGTACTCCGCGTGAACACGGCGGCAGTTTTGGCAGTGGCTGGAATCGAACCCGGGCCTTCCGAGTGCAACTCCAGCGCGCTAACTAATGGGCTACCGCTCCCCAGGGGTTCATATAGTGTGTCCCACTTCTTGTTCCGTCCTCCTGGTTTGTTTACCCTTCTGTATTCTTCTCTTGCCGTTGGTAACACCCTTTCCCCGCATCATTCACGTTTGCTATTTATGTATCAGTCGCCGATCTTTCTCTCACGAGTGAAGGTTGCGCGTCTTGAGTGTCCTGAAGAAGAAGGCTGTTTTTGAATTCGAAAATCGTAGATAATTTTGTGTTATTTGCTTCTCATACCGATGTTATTTGAGTTGTAAGATAATTCGTTATGCAATTTATTTAAAAACTTAAAATTATTGGTATAAAATTGTAATGAAATTTTTAATGCTACTGAAACGTGATACTAAGTGGCTAGGTAACCCACGTTCTGAAAATCCCCGATTTGCCTTCAATATACTCGTACGTGACGACTACGTGGGTAGCTCACGGCTAACGATACATACTACTTTTGCTGAAATCGGAACAGTAGAACAAAAAGCAGAAGCAAATGCCGATGAGACCCGGCTTATCTATCTTTAGCACTCTATCTTTAGCACTTTCATTCACGATTACTGCAAATAGCTTGTATACCATATAGCCCGAAATTGATTTACTTAAAAATTCCAATTTCTTCAAATCTGGTAACACGCCTGCTCGTTCAGCTAGTGAACATATAAACGAAACTGTTGGGTCTCGAGGTCTAATTGGTTCTGTTCAATAAAATATTAAGCTATTCAATTTCCGAAACACTTTTAAGAATATATTTAAGAATATATTTTTGCAAATGTATCTTACTTCAAATAAAAAAGTTTAGTTCACCTGAGTGTCAGATGAGCATTTAATCAAATGAAGTTGAAGCTTTATAATCTAGTTATACAATTTCCTGTTGTAAATTTGTATTACACTGACCGTCAGTGGGAGTTTAATCATATTATAATTTTGTAAAATCTTATTTATTAATTAGAAAATATTTAATTCGATCTTTTAATATTACAAAGAAATATCTAGCTATTGAAAAAATATTATTTAACAGACTCTTTTCAATTGGAATGTGATTAATTCTCTGAGAATGTAACAAATGATGCTGTACTTCCAAAGCATAATATAGTAAGTGTTGTTGTTGAGACCCAGACCGTCCAACCTAGCAGAAAGGTGTAGAAGACCCAGACCGTCCGACTCATCCTGAGGACTTGAGTATCTAATTGGACGGCCGGGAAAATAGCAGAAAGGTGTAAGGTAACTGTTTGGACGGCCGGGAAGTGCCACACAATTTAGACCGGAACCCTGTTTGGTAGGCATCCACAGGGACCGTACCCTCCTTTCCCTACCACCAACCTCTCGGAAGGACTTACGGACCCACATGTTTAACGTGATCGTACTCCGCATGAACACGGCGGCAGTTGTGGCAGCGTTCAAATCCAGCGCGCAAACCACCGGGTTACCGTGTCCAAAATGTGCCAACAGCACGTGGTGTTCCCAGGTGGTCACCCACCCAAGTACTCAAAGCGCCCTATGTTGCTTGACTTCAGTGATCCAACGAGAACCAGTGTTTTCAGCACGGTACGGCCGTTGGCTCAATATAGTAAGTGTTGAAGGCCCTGACCACACAACAATATCGTAAGTGTTGTTGTTGAGATCCAGACCGTCCGACCTACCAGAAAGGTGTAAGGTAACTGTTTGGACGGCGGGGAAGTGCCACCCAATTTAGACCGGAACCCAGTGGGGGAGGCATCCACAGGGACCGTACCCTCCTTCCCCTACCACCAACCTCTCGGAAGGACTTACGGACCCTCGTGTTTAACGTGGTCGTACTCCGCGTGAACACGGCGGCAGTTTTGGCAGCGGCTGGAATCGAACCCGGGCCTACCGAGTGCAACTCCAGCGCGCTAACCAATGGGCTACCGCGCCGCAATATAGTAATTGTTGAGACCCAGACCGTCCGACCTACCAGAAAGGTGTAAGGTAACTGTATGGACGGCCGGGAAGTGCCACCCAATATAGACCGGAACCCAGTGGGGGAGGCATCCACAGGGACCGTACCCTCCTTCCCCTACCACCAACCTCTCGGAAGGACTTACGGACCCACATGTTTAACGTGATCGTTCTCCGCATGAACACGGCGGCATTTGTGGTAGCGTGCAAACCACGGGGATACCGCACCCGAGATGGCCAACAGCACGCGGCGTTCCGAGGTGGTCACCCACCAAGTACTAACCGCGCCCGATGCTGCTTCACTTCGGTGATCTAACGAGAACCGGTGTTTTCAGCACGGTACGGCCGTTGGCCCGCAATATAGTAATTGTGGAGAAACAAAGTGAATGGCCAATTTTATTTCCCTACAATATATAGCAATGTACAGGTAAAATATTAGAATCATGTCGAAAATAAGAACTCGCATTTTCGAAGGACCTACGCGTTTCGTGTCCTCTAGAACCATATAGGCGCCGACTACGGGGGGGGGGGGGGGCAGAGGGGCACGAGCCCTTGCTGAGCTTTTCCAGAGGGGGCTTTGCCCCCTCTGGGAAATTTTTTCTAACTTCTGAGATTTTTTATAACTTCATATTTTACTGAATAAAAAAATGAAATATTTTAAACATAAAAATAATTGAAAGAAAATCCTATTAACGTAAATGTCGCATTTCATTTCAGTCTTGTTCACATTTTCCTTACCATAGCTCCCTAAACTAACTGGCACACAAACCAATCTCCTCTTTACTCCCATCAAACAGGTTTATGCTAATGACAAAAACACCTGGTTACCAAAATGTTTTCGACTGATTACCTAATTCATAGAGAAATGGAATATTTACAGCCATGTTATTGAGATTGCCAAAAAATAGCTGTTTCCCTCCAGTAATAACTATAAATGATTACCACGAAGTAGAGATCACTTATTTTGTCTACCTAAAAAGATCTGTAATTACTTCTCCACTCTATATACCAGTGACGTCTTTACAGGTGACATCCATTCCGTTTGAAGCTGCAAACCCCGCGGGTGGCATCCATCCCGTTTGAAGTTGCAAACCCCGCGGATAGCTTTATTCCTGGTGAACACCGGATGTTTGGCACAGCACCGTAATCGGGCAAGGGCCAGAGGGAGCTACCCCCCCCCCCCATCCCCGATAAAAATATTAAAGTTTTAGTTGAGATAAGAAATGTCAACCAACATGTCATCTAAATTTTGCATAAAAGTATTATTTATGAGATTTTCTTTATACATTAATTTGTTTTAAAGATTTTTTAATTTAGATGAATATGTGGTTATAGTAATGATCCATTTATTTACATATTTAATTCAAAAATATTTAAATTTTAAGACATTAGTATTTGGTTACTTTTGTATTATTGCTGGGTTCATTGTTTTAATTTATTGTGTCAAAATCAATTGATAGGTAGTTAAGCGTTGATAATAAGCGTTAACTTGTATTAACTTTCAGATTCTTTTTCGATTAATTGACAGCTTTGTTACTAGTTAATGCTTATATCAAAATCCATTGTAATTATTATATATTATAATATTGATGTATAGTAACTATACGGATTTTCCTAATCAACTCTTAGTTTACAAATATAAATATGCAATTATTTATAAATAATTTATATAGATAATATATATAATAGTAAATATTATGGTTAATAAATGCTAATGATTAACTGTGTTTAGGGTGAGCTTCTCCTTCAAGACTGTTGAGCCCCCTTGAATTTCATTTCCGTCCCTCTTAAATATCGTGTCTGGCTACTGCCCTGGTTTGGAAACCAACAGCCCCAAGACATTTGAGCCCAGAAAGCTAGAATTATAAATTATGAGAAAATAAAAAATATCGGATTCCTAGGAACCTTGTGAAAATTTCTATATAGATCTTACCAACCATAACTGGGTCTGGTGTTTGGAGTCAACAATTTGCTGGAGAGCATAACGTGACGGATTCTTGCTAAGGGGGCTACAAGCTTTACCTCTATCGGTGGTAATGTGCACTAGCCTTAGAGACCCCCCCCCCTTCTTTACTTTCAAGCCCTAATTGCTCCTCGAATGGAGAAAATGCAATGCGTAGACGATGGCATCTGGTACACCAAGAAAGGGGTACGTTCAGGAGTCAAAGAGCTCAAGTTTTATAAGTGGTAAATTAGAGTAGCGCAGGCCTAAAAAGATTAAAAATATTTATCGTACAATAAATAAAACTGCTGATATATTTCTTTCGACCCAACCCGTCCAACCTACCCGAAGGTGTAAGATATATGTTTAGACCGTCAAGACAATGCCATCTAATTTAGACTGGAACCCAGTGGGGGCGACATCCACACGGTCTGACCCTATTTTTTTGCTACCAACAGCTCGGAAGGACTTTCAAACCCATAAATGTAACGTGCTCGTACACGGGGACAGTTTAGGCAAAGCCGGAAATCGAACTGGGGTCTTCCGAGTACAATCCCCGTGAGTTATCCACTCGGTTATCCCACTCCAAAACTGCTGCTTGTAAGACAACGACTTATATATGTTTTCCTCAAGGAAGTTTTATAAGTCGTTGTTTTACAAGCAGCAGTTTTCCTCAAGGAAGTTTTATATGTCAGTTAGGTGACTACAGTTGCTTCGATGGCATTATAATCCCACGTTGTTTTCAGGCCGAAATAACGGTATGCGCTCTTAACAACCACTACTGCCGTTCGCTGGGCAGTTCGTTCTTGGCGGTTGTTAAAGGCGCATACTGTTCTTCTGGCCTGAAGTAGGGGCTTAAAATTATCTCGAAACAATTGTAGTCACCTAACTGATATATGCTTGCTTTCTTCAAGGCGACCTTGTAAGTTGTTATTTCTTTATCGACTTTGTGAATATTTTATATAAAGTTATCAGATTGTGCCCACCCTGAGATTTTGAAAACTCGGCGCCTATGTCTAGAACACAAAAAACTATTTTCAGAGTAGCATCTGTGTGTGTGTGTGTCTGTATCTGTTTGTCTGTGTCTGTGCAATGTCTGTATCTACACTAACTCAAATTATTCGACGGAAATTCATAAAAGTTGGTGGGTGAGCCCCTTATTATAGATGACCCTGGTACTGATTACATTTTGGAATCTTTAGGAAAAAAAAAATTCTCGAACATCGTCAAAATTTGTAATATGAAAATAAATATGGTTAATTGTACTGGTTAATTGATTGCTCCATACATACTTTTGGATGGCAAAAATAATAGGATATGCTCTGTTTTTCCAGAATTGACTGTTCTCCAGATTTGCCATTTTTGCGAGCTGGAGACGTTTTATTTATGGGAGAAGTCGTCAGATAACAATATGTTTCGAAACTGTATATGTAATTGAATATAATTTCAAATAAATATACTCGTCATTTTGCGCAATTAAACTCAATTCAATGAATTATGAAAGAAGTGAAGAAAGTAAATTTGAACCTGCAGGGAAGGTCCTGAGATGAGCACAGAAGAGGATTTTACTTTCCCTACAACAAATAGTACTTTGTACGGATACTTGGATTTTAAACCAACTGCAGCAGTTTTTGTCTCTGTCCACACTCTTGGGGACAACTCGTGTACCATTTTAATTTCTTGCGTGAGTCATCATTTCAGACCAGCTGACTAGCGTCTCCAGACAGCTTTGGCCGCCTACGGGAAAATGTGCTGGGCGCCTTGTCATTTAAACGCAAATATAATGTAATTGTGTTGTTTCAGAATATAGATGCACATAAGTTAAGCAAAAATAAAGCGGTTTTAGGACGGATACAACACTAAAAAAATTAAAAAGAATAAAAATCACGATTTTGACACAAGATGGAGGGCATTGATCATTTAAACTCAAATATATTGTAACGGCATTGTTTCAGAATATAGATGCACAGTAATAAATCAAAAATATATCGGTTGTAGGTGGATACAACACTAAATATGAATAAAAAAAACTTTAAAAATCACGATTTTGACACAAGATGGATGTCATATTTTTTTTTTAAGTGGGTCACGTGATCTCTTCAAATAACATGGGTGTTATTATTATTTTAATTTTTATTTTAAAAACTATACCGAATATATTTTGCTGAAACTTAAACATATTTTTATGGGGTAATTTTAATATCCTAAAACTCTCGAAGCAATTTGTGAATTCAAAATTCGTTTAAAAAATGTTTGAAAAATTAAGTCCATTAGGGTTCAATGTATTTCATTTTTCCAACCCGGGTTCAATCCAAAACTAATTGGGTTATATTATTCATTTACATTCCCTTTTGTCCCACATACCGTCTGAACACCATTCTAAAATTCCATTTTGATAAAGTCATTTTTACGGCAGTTATCATGCGAACGGACAGACAGACAGTCAGACAAAATGAATAAAGTCAAAAAAACTTTTCAACTCTGCTGTAAAGTGTTAAAAACGAAGAAAACAAGCTGTTTCAAGAGCTAAATGAAATAACTTTATCAAAAAACAAAACGTTTTTTATATATAACAATATAACAATAAACGAAGGAAGTAACTGGTTTCGAAACTGTATGAGCTACTTCATCTATCAAAAAATTTTTTATTAAATTATATATTCTTTGTAAATTTCGAACATACCACTTTAAAAATACCAGTGAATAAAAGTCTGCGTAGTTAAGAGAAAAAAAAAACAAATATTGAAGGAAAACAACCAGTTTCGGGAGCTATATGAGCTAACTTCATCAACTACAAAATTCGATCCAAAAACAAAAAATATTAAAGTTTTTCTTCTTCTTTTTCCAAGGTCAACAGGTCAGTCACGCTTCTGTAATTTTAAATTTGTCTGATATCGTGCGACACGCATTCAGAAGATCTTGAAACGTACTTTCCTGCCAAAATCTTAAATTCGAAAAGTTTCGGGAAACCAATATTTTTTGTAATATTTTATTAAACTAAATATATTAATTTGGATCGTATAGCAATTACATTTTCTTCGGGGACGTATAGTGATACATTTTGTTAATAAGGGTCGTATACTGATCACATTTGTTAACATGGGTCCTATTAGTAATCACATTTTGTTCAAGGGTCGTATTGAAATTGTGTTTCGTAAATAAGGAACGTATAGTAATTACATATAATTTCGGGGATCGAATTAATTAACTACGTTTAATTAAAACTGTCTTATAGTAAAAACGTTTAATTAAAGGGTTTCATATAGTAATTACGTTTTGTCAGAGAGTCATGTAAAAATTACATTTTGTTAAGGGTAATCATGCGGTAATTGCTTTTTGTTAAGTGAGATCATATAATAATTACGTTTTATTAAGGGGGGGTCATATATAGTAATTACGTTGTGTTAAGAGGATCGTGTAGTAATTTCATTTTGTTAGAGAGTCATAAAAAAATTAATACTGATTGAGAGATGTGTGTGGTTTGCGTGCGTTTGGGAATTTTATGAGCACAATTGCTGCGAGGGGATGGAAGAATATATTTTACATAACTTTATATACCGCGTCATAAGATAATGTTAACGTTTAACTATTCGCCACCCTGATGGAATAATAAAAATAATCTTATGGTTCCAACAAATTAGCGAAATTCGATATTAAGAGGGAAAATAGTACACATTAGAGATTATATTTATTTACGAGATCTTGCTGAACATTTTTACGTTTTGTTACTGATTAATATAAGCACGCCGAATTTAATGAAAACCGGTTATGACTGTGGACAAGAAACTGTGTACAAGAAATATTTCACATTAAAAAAAATGAACTTTTCGAAAATCTGTCGGCCCCTTACGGATTGAAACAATTCTACGAATTTTCATTCGAATCACTCCACTTGGTCGAAAAATATTCTGTATACACACGAATGGAAACTTCCTTGATTCGTAATCAGGTATAATCAAAACGGACTGTTCCATTGAATTTCGTGAGACAAATGTTTAGGGTTTTATTTCATATACGCTCTTAACAAAAAGTTAAATCTACATATCACAAATTTATACATCATACTCATTGAATAAAAATAAAAATAATAAAGAAATAAAGTATAAATTAGCAAAATTAAATTTTTTTAAAGAATAATTAAGTTATTGGAAATTGTTAATTAAAGTATTTAAACTTGAATGACATACGTTAAAGCTAAGGGAAAAACTAAAAATTCCCTCGGAAAGTCAGAGTTTCAGTGCTAGCTCTCTCTCAAAGCGTCCTCCGATAGTCAACCAAAGCTGCGGGAAGACGTGAGCTGGATTATCAAGAACATACTGATTTATCATGGATTAAGCAAAATATTTCATTTTGTAACAATTTTTATACAATTATTCGTGGTAGATAAATATGCCATTATAAAAGTGTATATAAATTCTTTGAGTCAGAGCTTAAACCACATAAATATCCGCCGATTTTGTTAAATATCGGTCGATACAATCAATGTACATTCATACACAGTTCATTGAACTTTTCTTCTCTTTTAACCATTTTTACATCCCTTATCCCATGCATTTTACTGATAAAAAAGTTTAGCTTACAGACTTTTATTACCGTTTCGAGGTTATCTGTCATCGTTTTTTGATTCATTGTCTCCCTGGGGTACTTAATTTTTCTCTTTCTCTATTTATCGGTTTTCAAACTATTGATTCGAAATTTTTTAGATATTTTTCGTTCAAATATTATTGAATTCAGATTGAATTATATTCTGAAAATATACGAATTAGGTAATATTTAGTATAATTATACATGCATAGTGTATTGTATAGGGAAAGTATAATGACGGGTTCGAAAATTTTAAATCGAATTTTCGACGGAAGAGTACTTTCAACCATTCCTGTACTAAAATCGAACGTTTTGGGAGTAATATCTGTGTGTATATATGTTAGAATGTGTATATCTATGTATGAGAATATGTGTGTTTATGCACGATAGAGTGTGTGGGGAGGGGGGCGAAGCTTCGGAAGGGTAGGGGGACGAACACATTCTCATGAAAGTGACTTTCAACATTTATCCCATACTTAAAAAATGTAACACTTTTATTACTTCATGAAAATACAATTACATTATTTTATAAATCAATACGTAACATGTTATGTATAATTATATAATTGATAAAATAAAATACGTTAAGAATGATTTTGTTAAATGAAAATATCTAGGTCGGCCCCAAATAGTTGTTTTTTCTCCTACTAATCAATAGAAAGTTGCATCTCAAAATAAGTCAACTTTAGGATAAAATGACTCGGAAACTTCGGTAAGCCTGTGGTTGTTATTACTAATTCCCCCGTGGTGAAGGAGAGCCTATGCACCACGTCCACTAGACCCCTGGTTCCATGGCGAAGGGGAGAAATTTGCAGCTTCACTTTTTATTGAGGCTCTTCAAGGGCGGAAGTCTGACTTTGCCTCAACAACACAACATCCATGCCCTCTGCCGGGATTCGAACACACAACCCGGCAATCCAGCGATCAGACGAAAACGCGTGCACCTGACCGCTCGACCACCCGATCTGCAAGCCTGTGGTAAATGCAACAGACCAAACTACAGTTTATTGCTAAAACCATGTTAGTAGTAATAAGATGAAGGGGGATGACCTTACTTAACAAGGGGGTTCGTAAAGTGTTGGCCATTTTTCAACTGAAAATAATGGAATGATGAACGCAGGTAGTTTATTGTTTTGGTATGAAAAGAATGATACGCAGGGATTTATCTTTTTTTTCGTATCTAAAGAAAATACTATTATAATATTAACATTGATGGGTGAGCTTTGATGGTAGTAGAATTCTAGAGCTCATCTCCTTTATTTTAGTGAGGTGAATGCGGGTAAATTTTACATGTAGCTATGTAGCTCCCCCCCCCCCTTAAATGATGGAGATGAAGCCCCATTCCTTTTTAAGTAAGGATAAAATAGTGATTTCGGCTTTGAGTCTGTCTCTAAAATTAATAGAACCCGTATCATCTTTACTGAGGAAGTAAAAGCGTTATGTTATAGGAACTAAGGGGGTCACAAAGATTTAGGGCTTCTTTGTTTTCGTGTCGTATTAATCGTTAGAAATGAGCCCTAAAATATTGGGGACCAGCTCATTCTTTAGGATGGGTTAAGGAGTGTGAGTTTCTGTTAAGGGAAATTATAGAGTTGGGTTCTCTTTTTGTTAGGGTTTAGGCTGTAATTTCAAGATTGA
Source organism: Amaurobius ferox (assembly GCA_951213105.1). Taxonomy (NCBI): domain Eukaryota; kingdom Metazoa; phylum Arthropoda; class Arachnida; order Araneae; family Amaurobiidae; genus Amaurobius; species Amaurobius ferox. The sequence continues at coordinate 120,349,726 of OX578151.1, forward strand.
GGAGATCTTTAAAAGCGAGGACTGGACTATCTTTTTAACAGAAAGTAGAGGTGTTTTGATATTGTCGCCAAGAGCACCCAAAATATGTTGGGGCCCTTTTGTTTCGTTTTGAAGGAAGATAATACTATTATGATATTGACACTGAAGGCCCGAAAATTTTGAGTCCGATATCCCTTTTTAAGAAGGTAAATGCATGTGGAATCAATATTGAAACCCTCCTAAAATAACGGATATGGAGTCCCCATTTTAATGAAGATACAGCTGTGATTTCGAGATTTAGTAGATTACCGAATTCAGAGGATCCAGGACCATTTCCTGCGGAAAATAGAAATATTATAGAATTGACACTCAAGGAACCCAAAAATGTTGGGATTCCTCTGTCTTTGTTTTGAAATACGTTAACACTTTCATCGTATTGATATTGAAGAAGTGGAGCCTAACACGTTGCAGCCAGTCAAGGGGCCTCCTTTTTTGGAAGGTAACAGTATTTGTATTCTTCGTTGAGGACCTCCTAAAATGGAGATAACGCTTTCCCTTCCCCGACATACTTTATTAAGGAATGTAAAGTTATTATTTCGACATTGAGGGGGTGTTTAAAAGTAATAGCATCCAGGAGTACTCCTTTTTCGTTGTTTTTTAAGGGTTTCGTTGAACCCTTAATGAAATGTTTCAGCCTTTCATACTGAGAGGTAACCAAAGTCTCTCTTGTTCTGCCTACAGAGAAAAGTCAACCTACCGCGGCAACCATAGGATTTGTGCCATCTACGGGGGGAGGAAGCACAGCTAACCAAATCTCTTCCAGCAAAGCCGCAACCGAGGGTCACGTTCTCGACGGGATCATTCACCGGGCAGGGTCCCGAAGAACACTCGCCAAGCCCGACACCAGCTACCGACCGGACCTTGGCTCAGGTCATGAATAGGCACATTACTGTGGTTACGTCCACCCAGAAGTGTCGGGGCCTAAGTGACTCACCGGTTGGTCGGACAGTTCATCGGTATCCAGGTATCCCGATTTATATGTCCTCAGATACGGAGGACCAGTGCTGCCGAGCTAAGATCCGTACACCACAACCAATGGTGGCGCCGCCCCGGGGGAGGAATTGTTCTTCCTACAATCTTGAAATTTGGCATGATGAATTGTGACTCGATAATAATAAAAAAATAATTATTAAAAATTTTAAATTCCTGGGCGGTGGTGGGAGAAAGAAATCAGTCTTTCAAAGAATAATGCATTAAAGAAAATGAAATGGGAGTCAAATGAAAGAGAACATCAAATCTTACAGAAAAAGTGAATTTTTATTGTTTTTTAATTTCCTGCGAGATAGAAGAGTTGTAAAAATATCAAATTCCCTGTTTTCGCAGTGTTGGAAAAAGCAAGCTGCAATGATAAATGAATTAATTTTCAGAGATACATTAGCCAAATCCAAATAAAATAAAAAATAAGGTTGCTTAAATACATAATAAACAAGAAAGATCAATCAAGCATAAAGTATTGATCCAGGAACACTTTCCAACTGAAATACAATTTTATTTAAACATCTCTAAAATGGGATACATTCAGCTCTGATATTTTAAAAATTACCACAGTACAGTAATTTATTATGCTTGAAAACTTCAAAATTCATCAAAAACGACAATGCTAGTTACGCAAAATAAACTTTATTCAAATAATGTCATCGAAATATAAATCGTCTGCCTCTCTATAGGAAACCAATGAATATTTCATTCAAATCACTTATATCCAAACTCTAGAACTAATTAATTTTGCGTGAAAAGTAAAAAAAACTCAGCAATTCTTAAAGAACTCACCTTACAATCACTTTTTTCTTTACATCATCCATGCTATGGTATAATTAGGTTTCGTTGTATGAATAATCAAAGTTTAGGGATCATTTAATATAAAAAGTATTGTTATTGCGTTGGCATAAAATTAAGATACACAGGTAATACTAAAAAATAAAGCGTTTTTATGACGGATACAACACTAAATATAAATTTAAACAAACTTTAAACATCTACGGTCACAGCTGAAAAGTGGAAGATATATTTTATTTAGCAATAACTGACGTGATCTCTTAGTTTATCATGGGTGTAATTATTACTTCAATTTTCATTTAAAAAGCTACCCAACATATCTTGCGAATTTTTTTCCCACATTTCATGAGATGATTTGAACATTTCTTAAAACTTTCAAACAATTTGTGAATTATAACTTCGTTTAAAAATGTTTGAAATATTAAGTCCCATGAGGATTTGATATATTTCATTTTTTCAACCCGGATAAAATTCGAAGCTAATTGGGTGATATTATTCATATTCTTTCTCAAAAATCCCACAGATCGTCTCAACAACAAACTAAAATTCCATTTCCATAAACTTATTTTTACCGCAGTTATCGTGCGAATGAACAGATAGACAGAATGACCAAAGTCATAAACATTTTTCAACTATGTTGAAAAGTGTTAGAAACAACATTTCTCTATTATTATTCATTTTCCCAATAGTTCCCTACAATGAAGAAATAAATTCTTTCGTTCGTGCAAGATATCAGAGTTGACACAATTTAATATCATCTCCACGGACTTTCGGCTAATTTTTCCCGTCACGTTCACCGATTACATCAAACTTGTGAAGCATTTTCTCAAAATAATTTTTAATCTATTTAATTTTATTATATTAAGTTAAGAAATTAGTAAATTGTGAATATTTTTGTTTAAAAAAATATTAGGTAATACGATAAATTACCCAATGTGGGGAATAACAGGGAAATTTTTATTTAAAAAAATGTATATTTCAATCAATTTTAAGGGCACAGTAACGTAATTGATGACCACCAGCATGATTTTTATAGAGTAACAACTTTGTAATTGACTATCATGAGTTAAAACAAAAATTAAAGAAAACAATTTTTATACAGTAGTAGCCAAAATTGTAGAAACCTTTTGGAAAAGTGTATTTTTGAGGTTTCATTGCTCATAACACCACTTTTTTGTAACAATACCATACAATTCTGTACCAATGGAAAGATAATTTAATCAAGATTGTAATGCAATAATATTTGTTCAATTATCTATATTCTATCAAAAGTCATAGAAAATAACCAGAAAAATTAAGGACAACTTGCTTAGGTTTATATGAAGTAGCTATCCTTCATTCGAATGAGCATGAGTGTTTAGAGAGCCCATCGGTCACCTTGTTTTGGCAATGAGCCAACAGGTCACACAGGACATTTATCAGTGTATTTTGTGATTGTTATCAAGTTGGTTGGTTCTTTTTTGTGTTCTCTCATTGAGCTTATAAAACGTAATAAAATTAAAGAAATGGCGCAATCAGTTGACTGATCATCCAGAAGGCGATGTAAAATAATACTATGAACAGGGCTACAGTTATGAAGAAGTTAGAAAAAATGTTGGGGGAAATTTAACCAAAAGTGGCATTTCTGAATTTTTGAAGAAGTATAAGGAGACTCAGTCACTACAAAACCAGACTGGTAAAGGTTGGAAAAGGCGCACAACAGCAAGTGATGACAGAAGAATTAAGAGACTGTGCCTAGGCGACAAAAGAAAACAAGGTGAAATGGTGCAATGAAATGTGAAGTTGAGTGCAAGGACTGTTTAAAGCAGACTGCATGAATTTAGTCTAAATGCGAATTCCACGAAAGAAAGCCATTTTTATCTCTCAAGCAAATGTTGAAAAGATTAAACTGGGCTGAAACCCATGTTAACTGGATAACGGAACAATGGGGCAGTGTCATTTTTAGTGATGAGACAAAAATCTCCCAGTTTGGAAGAGATGACTTAAATTACGCAAGGAGAAGAATCGGAGAAAGTTTGCATCCTTATTGCATTACACCTACAGGGCATTACCCAGTTAGTGTTATGATTTGGAGTTGTATAACATCAAGAGGTGTGGGCAGAATTTACCTGATCAATGGAAACATAAATGTCCCAAAGATACAAAAATGAAATACTTGAGCCCAAACTGCAGCCTTCTGCACGTAAACTTTCCAAGATAATGAAACATTTATATTTCAGCAGGATTCCGATCCATGTCATGCTGCTCGTGTGTGCAAAAGTGGCTTCATGCTCATCATACTCAACTGCTGGAATGACCTGGGAATAGCCCAGACCTTAACCCCATCGAAAATTTATGGAGCCGACTAAAGAAACTAGTTAGTCAGAAGCAACCCAGCAATAAAACCCAATTGATAGAAGCAATAATTCAATCTTGGTTTCACAGTATAGCAGCTGTAGACATAAAAACTTGGTTTACTCCATGGGAAAAGGGTGTAAGACTATAATTGGGGCTAAAAGTAACCCAACTAAGTATTAACTGACATGGTGAGAATTTTTTACTTTGAAAGAACACCTTCAAAGTAAATGTGTTCAAAGAAGATTTTACAGTATTAAATTATGATTAAACTTTTATTTGCGGCAAGTAGAATGCCAATTTATAAAAGAAAATATATAACTAGATCTCCGTGGAAAACGTTTTAGGTTGAGTCCCGAGACTTAAGCTTAATTTGATTCATCGTAAAAAGCAGCACTTGGCTGAACAAAAATGTTCTGGTTGAAATGTTATACATTTGCAAAATTCATTTTTATTCTTTAAAATATTTCGAAACTGAATAGCTTAATCTTTTATTGGACAACTACTTCAGGAAATTGGTATGAAGGCTATGGGCAGCCAACGGCAATTAATAAAACTGCAGCGGCGTATTCGGTTTTTGGGTTTTATATTGTTTCGGTCTCAGGAAACTTAGTATGTATCGAAACTGTGATCTACTTGAATAGAGATTGGATTTGTTACCTACTGAAGACATCAAAAATAGGTTTTTAAAACGCGATGTAACTAGTCATTTAGTGTAATGTTACTCAAGGGCTAAATATTTCATCACAAATATGTATCAATGTCTTTATCTTTAACAAACTTTTATTTAACTTTACAGAGTGTATGTTATCGCATTTTAACCATTTGAAGCACTAACTTACCAGGTTCCTTTAATTGCAGTAACGTGAAATATGGCTTGTTGTATTCTGTGGTACATTTTAGTTCGTCATAGGAATGATGGCGTTTTTGGAAATAACTTAACCGAAGCAGCTGTAGCAAGCTCAGATTTGGTATACAATTGTATTTCGTGATATATTTTCATTTTTTAGTTTTATTCGGCTCGGCCAGCTTATTCGTTAAAAGAAATTTTCCGGCCACCTCTTCCTGGGCCTACATTTGATGTACTCGTTTCCCAAATCAAGCCACTAGTACTTTAAAAAACAGCGTTTTTAGTTTCAACATTTTAATTAAATTGAAATAATTTAACTTGTTTGAAGAAGTTTATGAAGTGTAACATGGTATTACAGTAATCTCTTGTAGTAAGCCAGTAGTTAAGACTTTTGAAACAATTAAATAAAGAAAATTGTTCTTGATTTTAAAATTAAAAATTTTTATCCACCATAAATATTTTAAAAGAACATTATATATCACATCAGATTTCGCTTAACCGAACGATAATAGAGAATAGTCATATATTCAAGAAAGCTGCTCAGAATGATGATACAGCAATAATTAAATTGAAACTATTGAATTTATTTACTCTTTCGGAACGGCGGCATTTCGAAACCACCGTGGCCCGAAGGACGGAGCTCTTCGCTTCCGAAAGTATGGCTTTTCCCAAAGTATGGCTAATTTGTTGCTCTAAGCCTAACTCTCGAAATAAAATCACTAAAAATCACCTCTTCAACACTGAAATCAACTTTTTTCAGGAATAATAGAAATACTTAAGAAATATTTGATGTATATTTTTCACACGAATCGCATTGCAAAATACTCGTTAGTTGCTTTTACTATGAATTCTACTACTCATCATCGAAAAATATGCTAAAAACTTTAATTTCCTTATCTAAATTAGGCGGCATAATATTGTGATTGATTCCAAGCACGCTAAAAAACTCAAAAAAATTAAAATCTTTCAAATCTCCTGTCCAAAATCATAATTCTCAGAAACAGCTACTGAAGCTGGCGGCGAGGTAATAATAGTACGCTCAGAATCAGAAGAATCATTTGCATTTTCATCTTCATCTTCAGAAATACCACAGTTCCAGGAATCTTTACTATCTGCATCACTTTCATTACTGCCCGGTTCGTTTATCGTATGAGTATATTTTTCCACAGAAAAAAAACATCCTGGCCCAGCCATTCTCCCATCCGAAACAACCTAATAATTTCACTGCTGCACATTTCTTTAACACCCCCGCCCCCCCCCCCCCCCGAAAAAAAAAGAAAAAAAAATACTCTCTTGCATTCCTATAATACACCAATGAAATAATTAAGCTAAAATCAAAACGAGATCTGAAACTCAATTATAAAACTGTAGATGCTGCAAGAAGTGCTCTGTTTGTTTATATTACAAAACCATGTTTCACTGCTTCAGATAGAGAAATAATTTATTGGATCCACCCCTAACCAAGGTCAAGTATTTGCAACATACATTGGAGTTGTTCGCACGGACATTTAACGCCATCTAGTAGACAAATAAATTCATATGAAAACATTCCATATGAAAACGCGCTCACGTGGCCGTCGTCTTTTACGGTAAATTTTTCCGAACGCGGATCCGTGGCAGTCGTACTTGAATGCGAAAGGATTAAGAGCTCTATTTAAGAGTGACGGTGTTTTAGTACACAGTAATCTCTTGTAATAAACCAGTAGGTTAGACTAGTGTCTCCAGATAGCTTTGGTTGGTTATGGCAAAATGTGCTGCACGCTTTGGCATGAAAATGAATTCTTAAAACCATGCAAAAATTTATTTCTCCATGGCTGTCGCGACAGTCGTGGCTGACACTGCGAACAACACAAACAGTCGTAATTGCGATAGTTATGATTTTGAACTTCGAAACTTTCTAGCTACAGCCCGCGAAAGGAATTTTATAAGCAACGAAAACAGCATGCCTTTTAAAATAAAATAACTCAAAGAAATTTAATTAATTTAAATATTAATTTAAGTGTTTAATTAATTTAAGTGTTTAATTAATTTAAGTATTCTATAGCTATTGAATGAATTTCTAGACAAAATAAATAACAACTGGTTTCTGAAGCAACATGAGCCAAATCGTTAACTAATTTATTAATTTTAAAGCGAAGCACAAAATTATTCTAAAAAATTCTTCTGAATAAGACTATGAAATCAAGCTGTATATAATAAAAATGACGAAAACAAGCTGTATATAATAAAAATGAAGAAAACAAGCTGTATCGAGTAGGTTAGATATCGGGTAACATAAAACATGCAATTTCATATAAAACTTGCGTCTAAAATTTAACTTTTGTTTATCTACCATAAATATTGTAAAATAATATGAAATATTAAGTCACATTTCGTTTATAAGCTCAATGTAAAGTCATAAATAGAAACTCATCTCCAAACACCAACGCAGACAGAGTTCGAGCTAGAATTTTTCCAAGAGTAAAATTACTCCCTGACCTGATCTGAAGGAGTATTTTGCTTTCCAGGGGAGTATTTTTCAAAAAATGTACAATTACCAGGTATTTATTAAATTTATTGTATATTATATTAAAAAAATGCTGGGTCATTGCTCAACAGAATATAAATTTCTGAATTTTCTACGTTGAAAAAAAAATAAGAAATGCACTATACTCTTTATTTGTGTTAATAAACAAAATGCATTGTATATCTGAAAGCACAATTAATATACCTTATAAACTTTATGAAATGAGTTTTAAAATATTTACTAAATTTTGGCCTTTTAGCCTCACATTTTCTTAAATTTCCTGTCAATTTTACAAGTAGAGTAGAAATCTTGAATTATAAATTCGTCATAGTATAATTAACAATGCTTTTTTTCATAAAAATAGCTAATCATATAATTCATGATGGAATATCAAAATAGTTACCTTGCCTTTGGCTAAGTTTCTTTATATGGTTGTAAAAAAACAAGGGGAAAAGAAAATTCAAATCCTATTAAGTAAATTAATTTTTATTCTTTTCTATTAAAATTCCAACCCTCTTTTTTTGGCTTTTCCTTAAAGGAACAACTTTCTCAAAATTAAATTTACATTCAAGCCAAATCTGTTTAATTTTCGATTCTAAAAAAATATTTTTTCTTTTTTTGTTTACAAAATCGATGAGTAAAAATGTGCATTACTTAATTTATAAAGCGTATTTGCTTATTTTATAGCGTGAAATACGCGTATAGACGCATTATCTCGATCTCTGGACGCAGTATATTAAAATAAGTGGAACAGACTTCACGATCTCAAACTGTATTCCCGCATGAATCTTGTTTCCTTAAAAATAAATTATTACCCTCTGAATTATAGACTACGAAGGTCAATTGCAGACCACTCTGATAGAACATATGCATTTCAAAATGTGTCTTTATCGTAATTTTGCTCTACGATAGTATCATTAAGATTTCAGCAAAATAAACATTTGAAAAGAAATTTCTATTTTAAGTTTCTTACTCTAACTGAAAATTAATAGATAAAAGAAATAGCTCATCTAGAAGTGTATGGAAGAAAGATAAATCGTATCTCATTCCCATACCATGAGTTTTTAAAGAAGAAAAATGTGGGTAAGGTTTGAGTGACAATATAAATGAACCCTTTATTTTGCTTTTGTTTTTTACAATATAATTAACTTTATGTATTTATTTATATATACGATTAATGCAATCTGTGTCTACTATAACCTTACTAATTTTAAATGCAATAGAGCGTTCGGAAACCCCTTCAAAGTTTCAAATGAATTTTTTAAAACTCATTGAAAATAAGGATCTTTCATAATGTTAATTAATTAATTATTTAATTAATAATTTTTCATTTGCAAACGAATGACACAAATTTTGGAAAGCTAACATAAACAGTTTTCGAAAGAATGTCCGTTTTTCAAATAAATTTATAACAAAATAAATTATGTAAAATTTAAAAAGAAACAATTATCAAGAAATTAGTTCACTTTACATATGCAATAGTATAGTACAAATTTGTTAACATCATTCTTATGGATCTAGTCCGCTTGAATTTTGCGATAAAATATTTTTCATAATTGTTTTGTATTTTGAAAATATTTGGTATTTTGTATTTGCATGAATGTATGAGATCTATCTTTGTATTTTGTATTTGGAAAGCTAAAATAAATCGTTCCCAAAATAGTGCACATCTTTCAAATAAATTTATAACAAAAAAAAATTACGTAAAATTTAAAAAGAAGCAACTATCAAGAAATTGGTTCACTTTACATATGCAATAGTATACTACCAATTTGCTAACACCATTCTTATAGATCTAGTCCGTTTGAATTTTATGGAAAAATATTTTATAATTGTTTAGTATTTTGGAACCAAATAAATTGTCAATAGCCCTTTGATATTAATTAAATGTACATGGATTTTGTACGTGATTATGAATAATTCATTCTGTTTGTACTGGTAAAATTAAAAAATTGTACAATTTCAAGTTATGTTCATTCAATGGCAAAAATGTTATGCCATAGATCTTGTACACCTTTACTTTGCTGTGAAAGAAGTAAAGCCATTGCATTATGTAAGGAAAATCATGTGCTGCCCACATCACATTTTTTGGAATGTTTTAAAAGATTAACTTGTAACCGTATGAAAATTTCATATAATTTTTAAGAATCATACTGATTGTGATAGAAATATCCTACATACTATATATGGAGCATGTATGTATGAGAACGCCGAGTGGTATCCTACGCATAAGAATTTTCCACAGAAAGTGTATAAGCTTGTCATCGTTTAGAATGAATCGCAATGAATCTACTTTACTCACAGTGCAAAAATGATGTATAGGATCCACGGCACAGTGTTCTTAAGTGTTTGCTGAGAGGAATTCGGGAATTCCCAAGCATACGTGGAATGGCAGTAACAAATTTTGCATCTCCATACTGTAAAGTACATGTGAGCTGCAAGTGGCTTTCCTTATGTAATGCAATGAATTCAATTGCTTCACCGTAAAAAAATGTTGAAAAGATCCACGGTACAGTGTTTTTAACGTAGAATTGTGCATTTGGCGCTTTTCCGGATAACAACAACATGTAAAACTATTTCGAAGTACCCAATTCATTTATATTTCACGCAACTCTAAGTGAATAATTATAAATATTGATACTTCCTCAGTAATAGATATAAAGCATATATTAAAATATTTTAATAATTAATTCATCAATTTGACGCCATTTTTACACTTTTGACGATATTTTTGTCAATCTAGGGCTAAATATTGTTAAGTTGGCGAATTTCTCTAGTTTATTCGCCAAGTTCGACATATGTATCCCCCAGTGTTAGAGATAAACGGGGAGAAGAGTATGTCTTATATACTAGAAAGTATGCCTGTCATATGACGGAATTCAAAATTTGTGAAACATTACATCTCATTTAGAGACTTTTTTTATCAATTTGGCGACAATTTTTATCAAATTGACCAATCCGCCAAATTTCGCCCATGTGTTATGACGGACAAACCGACAGACAAAATATGGGTCATTCTTAGTGGAATATTATGTTCTTTCCAAGATATTGATTTTCATCAATTAGTTGTCATTTTCATTGATTTAGTGTCGTTTTTATCAAATTGGCGACATTTGCGTCAATACGGCAACATTAACAAAAATCGCCAAGTTGGTGATATTCGGCCAAATTTCACCAAGCGTTATGGACTAGTTATGGACAAGCGTTATGGATAAGTTATTCTTCTAGCACATAAATGATTATCGAAGTCCAAATACAAAACTGTTAACCAAAATATCTTCTCTTGTGAATAGAACGAACTAGAACCATGAAAATGATATTAACAAATTTATCGCATAATATTTCATATGAAAAATGAACATATTTAACAATACTTATTTTTTTAATTTTTTGTTTGATAAATTTATTTGAAAATGTGCAATGTTTCGAAGAAGGTTTATGCTAGCGTTCTAAAGAATGTGTTAATCGTTTTGTAAAAGGGAAATTACATAAACAATGATTATTTACCTAACTTTATTGAAAGTTTTGATTTTTTGATGATTTTGATTTCGAAAACTTGGGGTCTTCCGACGCATTACGTTTAAAACAATAGGTATTTCAGTATTCACTGATTTTTTTTACAAAATTTCGTTCGAAACGCTCCATTCGTTCGGGAGATATCGTCTTCACAGTCCCCACACTCTCTCTCTTTCACACATACACCTCAAAATCACAATATTTTCATTATACATTATACTATGTATATAAGGAAAGTAATAATTACTGTACCACTCCAAACAAAACACGATTATGTTTGTATGCGATCATGTTGTTCGAAACGCTCCATTCTTTCGTAAGATATCGCTTCCATAGACTCTGGGACGGGCATACGTACATATATACCACCTCCAAAACATTCGATTGGTGTTCAGGGATACTTGAAACGTGACTTTGAACTTGAAACTTTTTCGTCGAAACTCCAAACTCGTATTTCCGACCCCTTCACATTATTTTCCCTATACATTATTCTATATATAGGGAAAGCAATAATTAAACTTTTTCAAGCAAAAATAATTTGCTCATAAATTTTTCCATATGTCCTTCATAAAATTAGGTTTGCTGTGAACTGCAGTCTAACGTAATCGTCTGCAATATTGTTGTATATATAAAATTGACAGCAATACATCCACAATTGTATATTTATATGAATTTCAGCCTGGAATATATTTAAGAAGTTCTTCGGGATTCTATCCCCCCCACCCCCATATAACTGTCAGACTAATGCGGTCATGAGTCGAATACATGCTTTTATTATCCAGGCCGTCCAGCCCGCCCAAAGGCTGTAGAACAGTTACAAGGGGCGGCCGGGGGAGGCGATTTTGTAAATCTGATTTTTATATAATTTCAGACGAATAGCCCTACACTCTTAAGTGGAATCCTGCTAAATACCTCTTCATAACACGCCACTGCCTGCAATTAATTTTTAAGACTTTTTTTCTTAAATCGCAGAAAATCAGAAATTGATGAATTAGATGCATATACGCACATCGTAAATTTGTAACTAATTTTTATGATATCTGTCGTAAATTGATAATCATATACGATCAAACATAAATATCATTGTAAATCAGTATCAAGATCAGAAATGTCTACACTGAGAATGAGGTCAATTACAAAGTTTCAAATATTCCTGACTTCTATATTCAATGTCAAAAGTTATAAATTATAAATACATGAGTTTTTACTAAAGTACTAGTTCTTACTAAAATATACATGAGTACTTACACAGCAGAGAGTCCTATAAAATCGGGTAGGCAAGTAAAATCGGATGCGATTTGTTTAGGCTTCAGTAATCATTCAATCTGATGAAAGAGTACGGCAAAACCTATTGTATTAAAGGTTTAAAATATTTGAAACTCAACTGCAGCGACATATAGCCATTTTAGTTTCCCAGCAATACATGGTAATGTATAGGGAAAGTATTGGAATCATGTCGAAAATCGCAACTGGAGTTTTCGAGGGATCTACACGTTTTGGGACCTCTAGAACACGAAAACACTATTTTTAGCGTGACGTCTGTGTGTGTGTGTGTATTTGTCTGTCTGTTCGTAGTAACTCTAAGTCTAATGGACCGAATTTCAAAAAAATTGGTAGGGAAGTCACTTGTGTGTGACCCTGGTGGTGATTAGTTTTTGGTACTATTCGGAATAAAACAACCCGCCTTTTTTTGGAAAATGGCCGGCAAAAATTGTCAATATCCACTCTAGCTGAAAAACTAATTGATCAAATTTTACAAAATTTGTTAGATAAACCACTTGTTGGATACTCTGGTGCTAATTGGATTTTGATACGTTCCAGAAAAGGACAACCTGCTTTTTTTACAAAATGGTCAGCAAAAATCGCCGAAATCAAAAATAAAAGACTACTTATGCTCAATTGTACATCAATGTAATACTTGTTTTATACTTGTGAGCAGAGAAACAAATAGTAGGTATAGTTGTGTTTTACGTACTTACTCAGTTATACATAGAATTAATTAGCTGTACCGGTTAAACTACACTCACGGACAATGAAAGTTGCGCACCAAATAGAAAACATGGTACAACCGCGAAATGATGTAAATAGCTAGAGGGCAGGCTGGTATGCAAATGATCCCAGTGTGGTGTGATCCAAATTACCGTTCGTTTGAGGATGGTATGGGATAATTCTGCATTTCTGCAGTATTTGGATAAACACTGGAAAATCCAAGATTCAAAATTTGCTTCTCGGTCTGTCGTCATAACCTCTGGCACTCCAAAGCTGTTGAGAAAAACCACAGCCACCGTCTCCGCAGTCTGGCCCGGAATCGGGACTACTTTCGGCCAACGTGTGTATCTGTCGACGCAGGTCATCAGATATGGGTTTCCTTCAGATGGTGGTAACGGCCCTATGATGTTCATATGTACTTGGCAGAATCCATTTGTTACAAGAGGGAACTCCTCAAACGATGATCTAGTAGGCTTAAATACTTTTGCCACAGACATGCGCATTACAGCATTGACTGGTCAAGCAAAAACTGCGTAATCCTGCAGCAAAGGTGGCACCACAATACACTTGCGTTAAAACTTTTTCACTAAGGATTAACACTTAGAGTTCAAACATTTTCTTTGACACATCTACGGCTCAGGATAGGTTATGGATATTGCTTAGATAGACGTTTGAGATACAATAATGAAGTAATTAGCGCGAGAAAGTGATGCCGGGACTCAACCGGCATCTAACTAGAAGAAATATTTTTCAATGTCGGGAATCTACCGACACAGAACTATAAGGGGTGAATGTTTCATAGTTTTTCTAATTAAAGGAAAATTGATTTTAATAAAAGCTAAGAGTATTAGTTCAATCTGTATGTTCAGCACTCAACATTGCTTTTTATGGCACAAAATATATTAACTTAAATTCAAGTTCTTTAACAACCCAATATCTATGGGCGCGGTAGCCCATTGGTTAGCGCGCTGGAGTTGCACTCGGTAGGCCCGGGTTCGATTCCAGCCACTGCCAAAACTGCCGCCGTGTTCACGCGGAGTACGATCACGTTAAACATGTGGGTCCGTAAGTCCTTCCGAGAGGTTGGTGGTAGGGGAAGGAGGGTACGGTCCCTGTGGATGCCTCCCCCACTGGGTTCCGGTCTAAATTGGGTGGCACTTCCCGGCTTGTCCAAACAGTTACCTTACACCTTTCTGGTAGGTCGGACGGTCTGGGTCTCAACAACAACAACCCAATATCTACGAGAAATAATTAGTTCCGAATCACAAGTCATATCTTCGAATCCGAATCCCCTGAGATATTTATTTATTTGGCCCTTTTTGTCACCACTCTCAGAAGGTATTCGTGAAGGAGCAAATAATTATTCAGCAAATTCAATTTATTCCTTCGAATCTGGTAACACTAAAATCAGTGTTGATTCAGTAAATGACTCATTTATTTATGAAATGATATTTTCCTTTCAGTTTCTTGTTTTATTTTTCCTATGCTAGAATATGGAAAAAAAGTTTCTGGTTCTTGCATTTGTATCAGTAGTTCTTTGCCGAAGCATAGATGCTGAAAACAAGAGACGGCTGTGCTTTTATAAAAACGCGATAAAATATTAGAAGAAATAGTAATGGGAACACAATGCTTTATTTTCACAAAAATATTAGAAATACTTTGAATTATTTTATCAATAAGAAAAAATTAGACCTTTTTTCAGCATCTATTTTTCGCAATAAAGCAGCCGGAAAAAATCCAAAAACTAAACAAGCTAGGGGATTAATGTCACTTTTCATAGGTTAACAGAATGAAGTGGCTGGACGAAAACATTCTCTTAATCAATAATAAGCTGGAAGACTTGAGCAACCTATATAAGCACAAATTGCACAATAATGCCGTATACATACATCTGTTTCGAGGATATGCTGGATTCCCTTCGTCCCTGCAAAATGATCAACAAACACAAAGTCTAAAAGAGGAATAGCCATTTCCTCTTTTAGACTTCGGGTTTGTTGGTTTTCTTTCACTGACGAAGGGGATCAAGCGTATCCCCAAACCAGCTGTCTGCACTATTTTGTCATTTGTGCTTATATACGTTGCTCAAGTTTTCTTTACATTTTGAACAATTTGTATTTTACTTATTGATATCGCAAGGAATGTTTATAACTGTTGGGAATGACACTCGATAAATCTGCAGGGAAAAGGGGAGGAATTTTGTAGATATCAAACGCGGGTGAACTCTATCACTCTATTTTATTTGGATGTTTTTGAATATCACTAATTTATTTGAATGATCTTTAACTTTGAAATGTGTGGTTAAATTCTTCGTGTTGCTCGGGATTTAAGAAGCAAACCTCTTATTAAAACTACACCGAAACATTTAGCTAATTTTTGAAAGAACAACAACGCGTTTATGATAAATACGGCACTGCTTCACAAGCAACAGATACAGATTTTGACGTCAGTTGTAATTCCCATTGCATAACAACCGCCAAGCCTCTAATGAAGCCTTTCCCCAGCGAAGTCAAAAATCTCAATTTATATGCCTTTGCTTGAAAATTCACAGAAAATAGAAAAAAAAATCAGAGAAATTTAAAATAATTGTTAAAATACGAAGATATACACCCATAGTTTTGCTAAAATATATAATTTCATTAATTTTCTATTTGTGAATACGACGAAGTAAAAATCAGATTACCTAAAACATGCGTATTTCTTAAAAATAAATCGATAAGAATTGTCCTGCGGATTCAGTTCAAAAATAATTCGACGTTTACGATTATGTGAAGATGCACATTCTATGATAATGTTTTCGATTGCTAAGGAACTGGTTTGTGTGAAAATAGTGCTTCAATATAAAATAGCTACAGAACTAATTCTACCTACAGAACTAAATTGAAAAACCCGATGAGGTATGCTGTACCCATAGTTCAAATAACCCAGTATACCGAATTTCACTGCTGTCCGAAGCTTAATTTCCGCTATAGATAACACACACACACAAATAAACAAAGGCAAGCATATTTTATATTAGATAATGATTTTCACTCTTGAAAAAAATATTGCATTCGGTTAAGCTGGAGTAAATAGTTCAAGAACACCCTAAATAAACTGCAAATGCAGTCGAACCTTCCTTAATCGAAATTTCAAGGGACCGGAAGAATTTTCCGTCTTTAAAAGGTTTCCGTTTCATGCAGGTGATTTTAGAAAAACGAATTAGCTGGAAATGCCGATAACCCATATGGAACTGCGTACCTACACAGCATACTTTAAGAATTCTGTAAAGTGTATTTAAATACATCTTGTTGATACTATATTAAATACAATAGATCATTTAATTATTCTAAATATGTATATACGTACACTTGTGCATACTGCGATCAAAGGAGAATGTGTAAATAAAAGAGAATATGTACCCCATGGCCTGAGATTACATTAAGAAATACATTAAAAAATAGATAAATTGACTTACCAGTAAAATATTACTGCTTACCATGAATCCAATAAATAAATGTAGAAAAAAAAACTGTAATCTTATTGAGATAAACTTTAAAAATAATCAAACATGGACTTTTGGATATATGTTTTATTGATGATGTGACTTTCAGTTAAAAATCTTGCGTTAATTACTATTTCTATAACATTTCAGAATTTGTCTGATGAACTTGGAATTCTTGAAGTTCTGAAACAGCTTTCATCAAATTGCCATATGATTTAATAGGAACTTCTGTGATAAGTGTTTGGATGGTTTTTCCTGTCTTTGTTCTTCACAACAGATACTTTATTAACAAATAATTTTTAATTGGCTGTCCGTTTCAGCGTTGTGCAGGTTCCGTTTCACTCAATGGAAGTAACAAAAATTTCCTATATTTTTGGACTGGACTAAAAAATATTTTCCGGGTATGACAGTAATCTGTTTCCTATAGGATTCGTTTCAAAAAGTATTTTGAATATTTTCCTTTATTTTTCAGATAAATTATTAAAAAAATTATTTAGAGAAAATACAATTCTTAAAAGCACTATGATTTTAAAATATAGGCAATATCCTGTAATTATCCAAATTATAAATGCAATTATACAAAAATAAAAGTATTTTAAGGTCCAAAAATATTAACAACGTATATCAATAATATTTATTTATAATTATTACACAAACTGTTTCAGTAATACGAAATGTAGTTTAGTGCAATTATAATACGATATACCCTGTTTAACAAACCACACCTCTAAAAGAGAATGAAAAAATGTAATTAAAGCTGCATAATATATGAAAATTTAAAGTGCTATTCTCTTCTACTAAAAAAATTCTAAAATCCTTGTTTTAAAGAGTTTTGGGCTCACTGATTACCGATCTCATTGCTTACACGTGCTAACAACTGGCAATAACAGCGAAATCAAGCTCTAAGACTAGACCATGATCATCCATTAGTTGGTTATAATGGATGACCAGTTACTCCATTTGTTACTTTTATTAAGCGTCATGCTATAGGGTATCACAGTATACAATACCATTTTTTATTATTATTAAGTGCTGTGTTTACAGACAAAAAAAATAATACAACCTTAGTACAACTTTATTTTCTAAAAACCAAATTAAATAACGCTGAAAATTTAAATGTTATAGGATATTTAACAATTCAGATTTAAAAATTTAATCACCTTCTTTAGAAAATGTAAACACAATGCGGTATCTTAGCGAATAAAAAAATGACTTTCACAACTAAACTTACAAATAACAGAAAACAGTTGAGAAACATTGATTTTAATATTCCATTCTACCGGAATTGAAATAGAATCTGAATCAGGAAATTAAAATAGTTATACTACACATCCATTATGTATACTTATAAGATGTATGGTTTTTGAGTTAAATGTTTGATATACAAGCGTTTTAAATAATATATGTATTTTACTTCATATAAATTTCCTTATTTTAAAACCGGTAACCACTTTCGAATGAATTTAAATAAACAGTTCGTAAGTACTATCTTATCTATGGTCAAATATAAATCCCAGTCATGGGATATATATTAATGGTCTCAACAAACCTTATTGTCAGTTATTTACTTCCAGTGAAATCCATTTACTAATTTATTCAACTTTGAACATAAAGATGAATATCATTATACAATATTTTATTCAAATGTTATTGAGCAAAGGTATAAAACATATAAAGTATGAAAGCAATAATAATTTAAATCAACTAAAAATGCTTTATATATCTTTAGCAAAAGTTTGAGTGTTTTTTAAAAACAGCTGATCAAATAAATATATTTTGTACTCTAATAAACATAGTTTGCAATGCAAGTGTTTGTGATAATCAAACATACTTTATACGGTAATCAAACATAGTGTATGCGCTATACAAACAAATTTTATATCGTAATGTTTTTACGATAATCAAACATAGGTTGTACGATGATCCAATATATAATTAGTACAGTTAAATCTGGGTTTTGTCCGTGATTAAACGTATGTTATTCCTTGATTGAAGTATTCTATCATGCATATGCTTCGTAAAGCGCAGTTTCACCAAACAAATTTATATATATAGATCAATATTACAATAATTTTATATCAGATTACAAAAATAAATATTAAATTTACCGGAATATCCTGTCAGAAATGTTATGAACGGCCTGAAGAAATAACTTCTTTGAAGAAGGAATCTTAGCCAAAACTGCTTTGAATCCATGGATATCGTATTAACTATCGGCTGGATCAATTAAACGCTTGGCTTGCCAAAATAAATATAATCGGTCTACAAACAGTTGTACCATTCACCAGTTCATTTCTGAAAATAGGTAAAACGGTACCAAAAACATAATACACTTGCATTCACACTCCTTATCAAAGTTTTTCAATATAAGGTTGGGCAGTGAGCCTGGCAACGAATCAAAAAATGCCAGGTTGACGTCATGAGGTTTAGATTTCGTCATTCGTGTTCTGACGGCCAAAAGTAAGCTTTGAAAGGAGTTGCCAAAACACAGAAAGTTTTCGCATTATTATAGTTAAACATTCTTTGCTAATCTTGAAGTGGCAATATCCAGACGTAAACAACTTGTTTGAAGATTTTAAATTCTGTTGTGCACATATGACGTCCAAACAGATTTAGGTGGGGAAAGATGACAGTCGCAGTAAACAAGTTTGGTCTCTCAATCAGCATAGGACAAAATGACAGCATAGGACAAAATTTGACATACTCATGAGTAAAAGGGTTTATTTATGAGTTTATGTCAAATTTTATTTTTGCCGCAATGATCACTAGATTTATTAGTTTCAATCATTGTTGTGAAAAATAGTCGTGATGCAATTTGTTTGTTCATGACATCATTAGCTTCTCATGGGGAGCAAGTTACCCTCCCCGGGGGGGGGGGATACATTGTCAAGTATGATAACAATCAAAATATTTTTCACGTCCTTTAATGTGAAAGGGTAACACGCTATAATTATTATCATTTTGACTCATAATACCGATATTTCAAAATTTTTCTTGTTAAATTAAAAAAAAACTTTACTTAAAATGAATTTTGGTATGAGAAATTCGAGTTGGCACACACTCCAGCTAATTAAATTTCTATTCGTGATAAGCATTCTCACATTAGGGGAAAATATATATTTCTGTCTCAAAGACATTTGTTTGTTTCCCAGTAATATAACTAATACTTGACAACTACAAACTAGGCTATTAGTACTAGAAATTAATTACGTTGGAATACATTTTTTGCGTTCTGAAATTTATATCATATTTCCTGAATTTCTTTTTTACCTGCACTTTTAATTTTCTGCCCAAACATACGCTTTTTATGAAAAATTTCTTGCTCCTTTCCGATATATAATTTTCGCATGCGTCTCAGAATCCTGACGATCTTCATGAAAGGTTGTTATATCGTGAAAAATTTGACAACAAATGGAAATTTCTTATCAAAATATTTGAAGTGAGATTTTCCATTCGAATTTTTTATACATCAATATTCTTGTTAGTTGATCATAATGATTATCAGAATGAAAATAAAAAAATTAATAAAGTTCGTATTTTTAAATGTTCTATAGAAGTTTATTTTTTCAAGAGTGAAACTTTTCTATGACACCAATGATTTGGATGCTTTTGTATTATCTGTTTAATATAAACTATTTTGGAACAATTAACATCTATTGCATAGCTTAAATTATTAAGTATATACATTATACTACTCCCATCATTTCCCAAATCATCATTATATTAGCCTGCAGGTAATATAGTGTCTTGCCCACATCAAATATTTTACATTCCATATGTAAATATACAGTATAGCAGTAGTGGTAAAAATTCGGTTGATGCATTTACATGTTTTGAGTATACCTGATTACTAAACCATTATTTTATTAATTATGTCTGTGAGTCAGTTTGGGGTTAAGCATACAACAAATTGAGCTAAACGAATTCAATGTACACTCACTTCCAAAAGTTTAGTACGCAATGCAAATTGTTATTTCTCGACAGCGTATTTGAATATGAGTGGCTGAAAATCGCTGCGGATATAGAAGGCAGTATGCAAATATCGTATGTTACAGCCAATCAGGATTGACTGTCCGGATATAGGCCAAATAGGTAGTCGTTGAAGACGCCAGAATTCTGAAGGGTTTGAGGAGGTGTATTTAAATGCTGATACGAAGTTTTTGTAAATTTTGTAGGATTATTGTTGATGATATTCGTGTTTTATGGCTGAAGGAAGACGAATGACAGATAGTGAGCGCTGGCGTGCTGTCGGACGCATTGAAGCAGGACAGTCAATCAAAGATGTCGATATTTTTTTTGGCGTTGATTATTCGGTAATTTCTCGATTATGGAAACAATTCCAAACAAGTCAAACAGTTATTCGGAGACTTGTGTCTGGTCGTCCAAGCGTTACCATCCTCTATGATGATCTGTATATTACTATAGTAGCCAAGCGGAATTGACTATTGACCATCTGTTACATCCATGTTTGCATCGGTACTTGATAAGACAATATCTGCCAGTATTGAGCGCCGAAGGCTCCACATGAAGGGACTGTACGCCCGAGTGCCACGTTTTTGTGTTCCACTAGCGGTCCAGACAGAGGGACAAGATTAATGTGGTGTCATCAACAAGTCAATCGAACTGTCTCAGATTGGTGCAACGTCCTGTTCACAGACGGGTCCAGATTTGCCCTGGAATCAGATGATAAGCGTATAAGGGTCTGGAGATAACGAGACACACACAATCAGGCAAGTACATCATCGAACATCGCGCATACAGGGATGGCAGCATCATGGTGTGGGCTAGAATTTCAATGGGATATCGTACAGAGCTGCACTTCTTTAAAGGAGATTCTGTGATGCTGCGCGGTATCGGCATAAAGTCCTAGACCCCATTGCGAGAGTCTACGTTGCAGCAGTTTGTCCTAATTTCCTCTTTCTGGACGATAATCCTGTCCAAGTTAACCTATGGAAAAATCTATGGAAACCTATTTCCCAAGTTAACCTATGGAAACTGGCTTTAACCCTTAGATTGTTCAGATTTTTGGATATTTTACGGCTTCTTTCTTGCCAATAATAAATGCTGAAAGAAATGTCTGATTATTTTTCTTGAAATCGATAAAATAATTTAAAGTACTACTGATATTTTGGAAAAAGAATGCATGGTCTTCTGAGGAATACTTAGAATACTTCTAATTCTTTTATTGAATTTTTATAAAAGCCCAAATCTCTCTTCTTTTATTTTCAGCATCAATGCTTTAGCAAAGAACTGCGGAGTAAATTGCAAGAGCCAGACATTTATTTTCCATAATCTAACATGGGAAAAATAAAACAAGCAGCTGGAAAGGAAAATATCCCTTTATAAATAAATCAGTCATCTCTACTGAACGTGGCATTGGTTTTAGTGTTACCAGCTTCGAAGGAATAAATTGGATTTGCTGAATAATTAATTGCTCTATCGCGAATGCCTTCTGAATGTGGTGACAAAAATATTAGTTCCAGTTATATGTCGGGTGAGCCCTGGCATCGCTCTTTCGGGCTAATTACTTCATTGTTGTATCTCAAACGTCTAGCTAAGCATTATCCATAGCCTATCCTGAGCCATAGATGTTTAAAAGAAAATGTTTGAGCCCTAAGTGTTAATCCTTAGTGAAAAAGTTCTAACCAAGTGTTAATCTTTGGTGAATCAATCATTCGATCACGTCCAGAATATGATACTAAATTCATATCATTTAAACTATATTTAAAACCGAAACCAAAAAGAGATGTTTCATGAAAAATGTAAATTTTTGAATCGGAAAGGGCATATTTAGAACCGGGAGAGGAAATCCTATCAGAGTTCCCCAACCGCCTCATGAATTTGTTGATGAATACATAACATACGTTATCTATGTTCTTTCCATAGTCCATTTTGATAAATAGGTTTTTAAAAATTTAGTTTGAACGGAGTCGGAAGTGAAAATTCTTAGTGAACCACTTATTCTCCAACACAACAAATTGGATGAACTATTTATAGCCATTCTTTAGAAATAGATGTCTGAAGTAAAACCAAAGTTTTTGAACCGGATATGGGAGTAATGGAAGGAGAAGCCCTCAGTTATCCCCGATTTTCTTCGAAATTTCATACTGAATCCATATCAGTCATCATCTAACCTGTATCTGCATCAGATCCTGAGAAACAGGTGCTTCAAGAAAAAAATGCAGTAAAAATAAAAACATGGCAAAAATGTTCGCAAATAAAATCTAAAAATAATCCAAAATCTTACGTGTCTCGCCATAGTGGGAGTTAAATATTTCCTGATAAAAACTGAAGTGTAGCTCAACTCGACTTTCTCATACTAGCTTCCATAGTTTTCTTCAAAGTTTACAAGAAAAAATTTGAAAATACGATATCGTGGAACCAAATGATTACAACTATAGTGTGTTAATCTTCACTCTAAAGGCCTTGAATTTTCTTTTCGATTGATACCAAACTTGATAATGTACCCCCTCCCCAAGCAGCTAACTTGACCCCCAAGAGGATTAATGACGCCACGAACTAAAAGATTGTATCGCGGCTATTTTTCACAACAAAGATTGAAACTGTTAATCCTCCTGATCATCAGCCACATATAAATCATGTTGTGTGTATGATTATGTCAAATTTTGTCCAATGCTACCATGTTAAAGAAATATAAAATTTTTAATACATTTCCAAATTTTTGCTAGAAATTAAAACAATCGATCTAGTTCTAGATTTTACGATAACAAAGACAGATTTCGTGAAAATCCAATTTTATTTGTAGCAATTATGTACACAAGAAATCAGACAGACGGACATTATTAAAAAATAATCAAAACGTATTCATGACTTCTTAAAGCATATATTGGCATCAAAATCTTTCAATCAAAAATTTACGTGAAAGCAATACTTTCTTAAAACTAAGTATAAGGAAGTAAAAATACGCATGACAAAAATCTCCAGATATGTAAACGTACCTGTTTTATTTTATTTATTTTTTTTATATTAATAGGCCAATTCTATTTCTCCGATTTGAACCAAATCTAATCAGTACAAACCAGGCTAACACGATCCACTTAATTGTCAAATTCCATAAAAATTGACCGTACAGCTTGTGACCTAGAGCGGATACATACATTGCATACACAGCCCACTAAAAGAACTTTTTCGTGTTCAGTGGTACCCAAAACATATAAATTCAATTTAAATTAGAATTCCAATTACAGTACTCTTTCAATATACATATATTCTGCATTGGTTGGAAAGGGATAAAGCTGTGAAAGATTTATTACAATTTGAGTAAAGTCGGGAAGAGTACAGTCCTAATTTATCCGCTTCAATAGGATTATCAAAAGAGTAGCAAAAAATGAGCGACGATGCAGTAGAATCTATTATCTTTATCAAATTGAATCAATTCTGATAAAAATATTCATGTGTTTGCATATTTACTAGGACGCAAATTCCATTCGGTTTGCAAATGGGAGCGAATCATCGAAATAATTTTTGTTGAATAATCATATTAAATGAATGAGACATTAATGGTTTTCTATGATTTTTAAATTATCAGTACTTGATAGATTTATTGTTTCATTCTTTAATGTAGGTTAGGAAAGACAGTAAAAGTAATCTTTATTCTATGAAGCCTTTTTAATAAATTTCCAACATAGTTGAAAAGTGTTTATGACTTTGTTCATTCTGTCTGCCTGCCTGTCTGTTCATTCGCACGATAACTGCTGTAAAAATGACTTTATCAAAATGGAATTTGCGTATGTTGTTGAGATTGTCTGTGGGACGTACGGGAATGTAAATTAATAATATCACCCAATTAGTTTTTGTTTGAACCCGGGTTGAGAAAGTGAAATACATTGAACCCTATGGGACCACATTTTTTTAAGCTAAGTTAAAATTTACAAATTGCTTCGAAAATTTTAGAAAGTATTCAAATTATCCCATCGAACATAAAAAAGAATTTAAAAAGTATGTTCTGGAGTTTTTAAATAAAAATTAAAACAATAATTACACCCATATTATATGCCTGGCCAACGGCCGTACCGTGCTGAAAACACCGGTTCTCGTTAGATCACCGAAGTGAAGCAGCATCGGGTGCGGTTAGTACTTGGTGGGTGACCACCTCGGAACGCCGCGTGCTGTTGGCCATCTCGGGTGCGGTATCCCCGTGGTTTGCGCGCTAGATTTGCACGCTGCCACAAATGCCGCCGTGTTCATGCGGAGTACGATCACGTTAAACATGTGGGTCCGTAAGTCCTTCCGAGAGGTTGGTGGTAGGGGAAGGAGGGTACGGTCCCTGTGGATGCCTCCCCCACTGGGTTCCGGTCTAAATTGGGTGGCACTTCCCGGCCGTCCATACAGTTACCTTACACCTTTCTGGTAGGTCGGACGGTCTGGGTCTCAACAACAACCCATATTATATGCCCGGCCGTCCAAATAGCTGCTCTTAGTCCCCTGGACGAGTCGGACGGTCTGGGTCTTCTACCCATATTATATGCCGGTCGTCTAAATTGATGCTCTAAGTCCTCTGGACGAGCCGGACGGCCTGGGGCTTTCATCCATATTATATGACTTCCCGACCGTCCAAATAGTTACCTTACACCTTTCTGGTAGGTCGGACGGTCTGGGTTTCAACCCATATTATATGAGGATGAGTCGGACGGTCTGGGTCTTCTACCCATATTATATGAAGAGATCACGTGACACATTTCAAAATAAAACATGGCATCCATCTTTTTTTTACAGTGTAAAAATTGTGATTGCTAAAGTTCTTTTAAATTTATGTTTAGTGTTGCATCTGTCCTAAAACGTATTTTAACGTTAATTTTTGCGTACTTTCTGTGCATCTATATTCTGCGCCAATGCAAATACAATATTTTTGAGTTTAAATGATCATCAAACTTTGATTATTTCTACAACGATGCCTAATTTTAATGTATGCAGAATGTAAATAAGTGATTGTAAGATGAGAAGATGAGTTGTATGAGAATTGCTGATTGCTTTTCAAGCAAAATTATTTAGTTCTAGAATCTGGAATAAAAGTGATATGAGTGAAATATTCGTTGCTTTTACATAGAGAGACAGACAATTTACGTTTCGATGATGTTATTTGAATAAGGTTTATTCTATTCGATGAAGTTTTATGTTTAAAATATAATAAATCATTGTAGTACTGTGAAAATTTTAAATATATCAACGCTCAATGTATCGCATTTTAGAGATGTTTAAATTAAATTGCATTTCAGTTGGAAAATGTTTCATAATCAATACTTTATGCTTGATTGATCTTTCTTGTTTAAAGTTGTTTGTTGAATAGTCTATCAATGAAAACCAGGTCAATAAGGCGTACATAAAAAAACTGTTTTTCGGCAATTATTATTTCTTCAACCACTGACCGATTTAGAAATGTTTTGCATAAACCAATTCATCGATTCATCGACCACAAATCCGAGATAAAATTTTGATCAAAATATGAATGACCGTTCTAAAGAGATGCTTTTACAAATACGTTGACATTTAATTCACTCAAGTCGTGAACTCAGCTCCAATGTGAGCTGGTTAAACAAATAAAAGACAATAAGAGGAGTATAGGATTACTTACCACTTCTTAGAGATATTATTACTGTGATACAGTTGCGCAAATGTATTTTCATATTTCAGACATGGCTCTTCGACAAGGCGGCAATCAGCCGCAGACTCGACGACTCCTAATATTAATAATAATAATTAAATAAATTTATATACGAACAATAAATGAAGAATGACAGCATGAGAAATACATAATTACCTTTTTGGTAGGTCGGACGGTCTGGGTCGAAGAGGAAGAAGCATGAGAAATACAACTATGGACTCAAGTGAGCCCATGGGGATCATGAAATCACCAATGAAAGCCAATATAGACCACGCCCAGATGACTGGAGCAAATTGGTACACAGATACGGTAACGCCAAGGGGGTAAATCATAGTTACCCATGTGCATCAAGTGAAGGTTCAGTACACTCTCGAAATTTTGGCTGCGAACTAAGCACATCAAAATATTGGCCAAGAATCTCCATGATTTTCATTTGTGAATTAAGCACATCGAATAGTGGGATTAAGATACGCTGCAAATTTGCCGCTGACTGAGCACGTAAAATGTGATCATATAATTATCCCAAAATGTATTTCCGTTTCTGAAGAAGTAATACTGTGCTTCCACCCTTCGCTACAATGGCGTTGCCGAAAAATACGTAAAAAATGTGCTTTTCACGAAGGTCCAAAGATGATCTACTATGCTCCAAAGAGCAAAAATGTAAACTTTGGTATCATATTATGAGGAAGTGTGTAACATGACGAGAAGTCAGCCGCATATTGCAACTGTATCACAACCGATTTAGTCAAGTTAGAAAAACTATAATGTTGTGCGAATTAATACATTGTATAGATAACTATTGATTTGAAGTAAGCTATGCTAAAATTTAATATGAAGTGTAATAATTAAAGCTGTGTTTGAGCAAAATTAATGTCTATTTATTGGATAATTAAAATTAATGTTAGGTATATGAGTCAAATTGTTTTTCAGAAACCCCGAGCAATATAATTAACTATGGGTTATCACCTCGACAATGCATAAAAATTTAAGATTAGGGACCATGTTTAACAATAGCGATGTTGAAAGTAAATATTAATAAAATCAGCATGAACAGAAATGGTAACTTTTATATGCCACATAATTTGTGTGTTGCAATCCCGTGTGTGTTACTGATATTAGAAAAAAATTAAATTAAAACTGATAACATATATCGTTCAGTGGAATTCGCATTATACACATTTTTGAACGTGATCATAAAATGTTTATGTCATGGAATATGAAGACTAATAGGTAATTTTATGTATGAATGAGTAAGTTTTCGTTCTGAATGGCTATAATTATGGCTCGTTGCAAATTTAGCCATTTCATGGCTAAATTTAGCCAATTTTGAAACGTTTAATAACGAAAACTGGCTAAATCTAGCAATGAAATGACTCAGTTTTCAACTACTTTTAAAGTATATTTACGTAATTTAGCTAGTTTCTGTTATGATTCTAGACATATGGTTCGTTCAAGTGGTAGCTACATTGTCCGAGTATTTCTTACATGTTAAAAATGAACGTTTTATTAAACGATCTGCGTGAATTATCTGCGTGATTAAGTTAAATAGATCTCTACATCGGACTATGTTTTCAACGGTACCGACATTTGGTTATCCGCAGGATAAGTCGTGTGTTGATAACATCGTGTTACTTTGCTTTGACCAAGAATCAGCCATTCATTATCTCGTTTCTCATAACACTTTTCACTCCCACCTTTTTTGTTTTCCTCCGAAATAACGTGACATGCGATTAATCTAGTTGATTCAGTTTTATTTCTTATCAGCGAACGACGCCATTTATCTTTAGATGTGCCTTTTTTGTGTTTGGTAGAAAATTAGTTCTAAATTTTTTTTCCAAGGAAAATAAAAATATGATGCTTGGATTAACTTATACACTCTTATTTGCGTTTTTTGCACTTTTTATAGCCATTTCCTTTTCATGTGAAAAAATTCAGATATATTTGCTTTATTACACAAAATAGCATAATTCAATAAAAAATTTATGAAGGAGCCTTCATATAGTAGCAAATTATATATACACTTCAATTTTGATTCAGCAATTATGCATTTCAATTCTCTTTTCAATACGTATTTGATACAATCATACAATATTTTGGACATCACAGAATCGGAAATGGAAATGCTTAGTGAACACACCCACAGTAAGAGCTCCTCTGAAATTCGATACTGATTCTATAGTCATCGTGTAAGCTCTATCTATACTCAATCCTGAGAAATATATACTTCAAGAAAACTTTTTAAACCGATAGAAAGAAAAAAAGGCGGAAGTGGAAAATTTTAATGAACCCCCCCCCCCCTTACCTTTTCTGAAATTTAACACTGAATTCATATTAGTCATAATTTAACATCTATCTATAGCCAATCTTGAATTAGCAGGAATGTGGCCCAACTCGAGTTTCTCCTACCAGAATCCAGTTTTCAATAGCCTGTGAATTTGCTTTATTTTACAAGACAAAATTCGAAAAGTATGTATCATTGTTCCAATTATAGCATGTTACCCTTCCTTTTAAGGTGCTTTAAAAATCTCTCGAATGAACCCAAGTTTGACAATGTACCCCGAGGCGAGTTAATTACGTAACAAACACAAAAAGTGTATCGCGGCATTTTGCACTACAATGATTGAAACCATTAAGTGTCTTGATCATGATCCTGATCATGGATAAATAACCCTTTATGCATGATCATGTCAAATTTTGTCTTATGCTGCCATGTTAAGAAAACATAGAATTTCGTTCTCTCGAATTTAAAAAAACATTCTTTCTATTTATTTCTAATTATCGTCTAAGCTATATATATACCAGATTCCGATAAAATGTAAGTTTTTGACAGAGAATCTAAATGTTTGAACCAGAAGTAAAATCCTTTTACCTCGTCCACAATTTGTTATTGAATCCACATATGTCATCATGTAAGCTCTTTCTATTACCAATCTTCAGAAATCACTGTTTGAAAGGAAAATGTTGAACCGAAAGTGGTAAAGAAACTTGAAGAGAAAATCTTATTGAATCACGCTGCGTCTACTAGAGGTGCCTCTACCATTATTAGTTGTAAGTCACTGACGCATCCACAATTCCCTTTTATTCGTACCACGCCAACTTATTCTAATTGAGCGAAGACTAGTTTAATCCGCTGGAGCAATCAACGTAACTCATGCAATTCTGAACCAAACTAAAATTTGAAAGGTTTCAAAAAATTGCAAATTTGGCAATCTTTTGCCAAATTTGTAATCAAACTTGTAACCAAAGTTCATCAAACTTGTTACCAAGTTCAAGTAAACAAGTTTTAGTACAACTTAACAGTAAATTGTAATATATGTCTTACGCTGTTTTACTAACCAAGTGTTTTCATTTTTAACACTTTACAACATAGTTGAAAAGTGTTTATGACTTTGTTCATTCTGTCTGTCTGTATGTCTGTCTGTCCGTTAGCACTATAACTGTCGTAAAAATGACTTTATCAAAATAAAATTTTAGTATGCTTTTCAGACGGTCTGTGGGACCTATGGGAATATAAATAAATCATATCACCCAATTAGTTTTTTATTGAATCAGGGTTGAAAAAATGAAATACTTTGAACCCTATGGGACCTAATTTTTCAAACATTTTTTAAGTGCATTTAAAATTTACAAATAGCTTCGAGATTTTTATGAAATATTCACATTATCGCATAAAAAATATAAAAAAAATTTCAGTGAAATATGTTAAGTAGTTTTTTAATTAAAAATTATTTAATATTGGGAGAAAAACGAATTCTATTAAATTCTGATTTTTACGATATCCTCCAGAAAGAAAAAATAAATATATTATATAATTAATATCTTTCCAAGAACTCAATAAATTTGTATATGAGAGAGGCACAAATTATATACAGATGTTTCACTGCTGCCCCAGCGCCCTCAAACGCCAACCAAAGTTAAATAAAATATCAAGATTGGCCAGTTTGGCGATGGTCTGTGGCGATTTTCGCCAAGACATTCTGCTAATATATAACCCTATTTGGCACTAAACGAAACACTTGGAATACTTTTATTTTATCATCGATCACATGTTTATACGTGTAAATCATTTCTCTTCTATTTCGTATTTTATAATCAATTATTTTATCTTTTATGGATTTCTAAAAGAAGAGGGATTACGTTTACAAGGTATGTAATTTATTTTTATTTAAATAAAAAGATTATTTGCTTTGAATCCCATATTTCATCCTATGCGCGTGTTCATCATAAGAAAATGATGCAGTATTATCAAGAAGCAGTGGCATTATTAGTTAAAAAACCTTTTCCGCATTTATATAAAATGAATAAAAATTGATATTGAAATTCGATACCTTTGATAATGCATTTATGTAAATTTGTTATTTATTATAAGAATATAAGTACATTTAAAAAAAATTATATCAACAACATCCCAGAATAAATTAAGAACTCGGCAATTTAACAACACGCTAGTATACTTTTTAGCCTGAAAATATTATATCATATTTCAGTCTTTTGGGTATGTTAGCTTGTAATTTTTGGTGTATAATGATTTACAGTGATGTAATGCGTCAATTTCTTATTCAATTTATGATTACAAGAATTAAATATATATCTATGTTTATTTATTTAAATTTACACATATTATAGAAAAAGAATTTTTAATTGCTTATCATGTTTATAGTTTAAAAAAAAATTATAAAAGTACAGTTACGTAATTTTTTTTCTTTTGGCTGCATTAGCATAAAATCGCCAATTGAGCGATAGTCGCCAAATCAAGCAGTCGAGCTCTTTTTACGTCATAGCTGCGATGGTTGGCTCCTCGAACGTTAGTGTCTATGCGAAATCCTATGTTAACAATGTTGCCATAGGTTCCTATGGGAGTGAGCCTTCAGAATATGGTATTTTGAGGAGATTGGTTTCACATTTAAAAATAAATTTGGTAGATAATAATTTTTCAAACTTTTTTTTAAATTTTACACAACTTTTCATGATATTCTTATTTGATGGCGTTTTTAATGCGCTTCCCTACGTCCTAGAGAGTTAAAATTTGGTATACAGCTTAAATTTGTAGAACATTTTATTCTACAACATTATGGTGGATCTTTAAATATAGATCCTACATTTTTTTTTTCGAAATGGCCTGCAAATGATCCCCGTTCACTTCTATAAATCATTGTTGTAATATTGTTAAAGATTCTGATGTGGACAGCACATGTCTTTCTTTGCAGACTCATATTCACGTTCTCTTTATCTCTTCAATAATAATTTGAGTCTATCTGCACAAAATAATATCCATAAGTATTTCAAATGACTTTGAATTTGCACCTTAAACTTAAATTTGGTTCTCATTTGATAGATGGACTTATTGTCAAATGTGGTGTAGCGAAAACGTAAAAAAACTAAAATATCTTAAGAACGGCTAGTCCTAGAGTAATGGGGTCAGTCTTATTATTTTTGTTGTCAAAAATCACATATAAAATAGGAATTTAATTGACATAATTGGGCACATGTAGTCTTTTATTTTTATATTTAAGTTTTTTTTTGCGGGCCATTTCGCAAAAACAGTCCGTTCCTTTTCCCCGAATCGTACTAGAATAACCTACAAGTGATTTATATAACAAATTCTGTTAAATTTGTTATATAAATCACTTGTAGGTTATTGAAATATTATACACCAAATTGTGTTAAATTTGGACAATTAGTTTTTAGCTAGAGTGGATAAAGGCAATTTCTGCCGGCCATTTCGCAAAGAAGGCAGATTCTTTTATTACGAATCGTATTATAATCAAATGAACATCAGTGTTTCCCACAAAAACTTAGCTACCAAATTTTATTAAATTCGGTCCATTAGTTTTTCAATTAGTCTTCCTAAAAATAGTTTTTTCGTGTTCTGGAAGCCCCAAAACGTGTAGATCCTTCAAAAATTCGAGTTCTGATCTTCGGCACGATTCCAATACTTTGAATACATACACACGCACACACATATATTATCTGTGTATTATCTGTGTATCTAAATTCCGTGCCTACGCAATTACAATAGTTATGATTTTAAATGATCCCTAAACTTTTATTATTTCTTCAACGAAGCCTAATTTTAACTTATGCAGAATGCAAATATCTTAAGCGATTGTAAGTTGAGTTACATAAGAATTGCTGAATTTTTTCCGCACAAAATTATTTAGCTCTGGAGTCTGGAATACAAGTTATATGAATGAAATATTCATTGATTTTGCATAGAGAATCATATGATTTATATTTCGATGCATTTTTAAATATTTAAGTATAATAAATTACTCTAGTACTGTGATAATGTAAAAGATATCACCACTGAATGTATCACATTTTAGAGATTCTTAAATGAAATTGCATTTCAGTTGGAAAGTGTTTTATAATCAATGCTTATGCATGATTGATCTTTCTCGTTAGTTTATGTAGAAATAAGTACTAATAATTTATTTTATAATTCATTTAACATTTAGTTGTACAAGAAATATTTTTTAATTATACGTCACATAAGGGTACGCTCATAAGTGCTTATTCATCCCTTTAACTTTCGATTGATGTGTTCTAGAACTGCAAAAGTAGCGTCTGCTAATAGGACAGCGATTATCGATTAAGCAACTTTGCAGCGCCTCTAACGGCGAGTTGAAGATGTTATAATTCTTATCTCAAAAACGAAGAAAAATAGGCACAAATTTTTAATTGCGAAACAGTAGAAAGCTCTCTATATAATAAGGAAAAACATAACGTGTACATATAACATATACAGAAAATATAAAACATAATGTAAACGAAAATGTATGTTTATTGTACAGCACCAATTGTTTGCCATTTTTATACAGCATTTATTTTTATTGCAAACACGGTAATTCTAAATAAACTGCAATTAGCTTATTACATGAATTAATATTTTTCCATAATACATATTCTCGCCATTTCTTTCAGAAGTACTTCAGTATAACTAGGCATTTGAATAATTATCACTTTTCTTCGCGCTCATTATTTATCATCTGTGTACATATTATGTGCAAACTTCACGTCTTTCCATACTAAGTAGAGTATACTATACAACAGTAGTCAACTATACAACTATACAACAGTTGTATACAATAAACTATACAACAGTAGTATACTATACAACTATATAACAGTAGTGTACTATACAACTTTGTAATTGAAAGTCTTAGCTTATCTCATTCCATTCGATAGAAGCTTATTCGATAGAATCTTAGCTTATCTCATTCCATTCGAGATAGGAATTATAACTTCTTCAATTCGCTGCTTAAGGCGCTGCAAACTTTCTCAATCTACAGCGTATAGTCGCTGTCCTGCTAGTAAACTCCAGTAATAGCTTTTCCAGCTGTAGAACATGTTAATCGAAAGTTGAAGATATGCATACAGACTTACAAGGAAAGCTGTATAATAAACTCAAGTTTTAAAAAATCATGTTTCTTATTTTTCAACTTTTTATATTATCGCGGAGCACTAAGGTTCCGTTGAACCCATTTTGATAAAATTGACATAATGCACATACATGTAAAACTCTTATCAGAACATTTTTGCGTCTTTTAAAATCTGTAATAGCATCAGAACCGCATTTTGCACGTATAACTCCCATTATTCAGAAAATACAAATACTTGAAAACAAATTCCATTACGAACATTTTTTCAGCGCACATTATTCTCCTTTCTGAAAAATGTTCTTTTATATCACGTATTGGACGCCATAACGTTGTCTGAATGCCAAAAGCGAGGATAAAACAGAAACACGTCTAAAACTTTGTCAATATAAACAAGAAAAATAGAATGTTTGTCAGTTTGAAAGAAGAGTATGAACAGTGTAGACAAGATAAAAGTACTTATAGAACATTCTTAATATAGACAGAGATTTTTGATGTGAAACATCTCAATAATACGAAGGGTTCAGAAAATCTTAAAATAAATGTGACTCAGATGAAACGAAAATATATGTAATGGAAGTGACATCATATTATTACGAATAGATAATAGAAAACCGTTGTTATAATTTAAAGCTTTGTGTCGTTTGAACTTGATGACGAATTGGCTGAAATACTGCCAAATTGGCAACTTTTTGGGACTTCTAGAAAGTTCTCTTTCTAGACACTTCTCGAAACATAACATTATAACAGGGAAATAAACCATCAGAACAGAGAACCATTAAAAACCATAAAAAATAGATAACAGAAATCCATTGTTATAATTTAAAGCTTCAGGTCGTTTTACCTTAATAAGATAACGAATTGGGCGTAATATTGCCAAATTGGCGACTTCTTGGGAGGTTATATAAACTTATCGAATATTGTAAATTGGCTGCGAACTTCATGAGTTACGTACTTTTTCCAGAAATCACCACAGAGAGCATATTATATAAGTTCGCCATCGTTTGGATGAGTTGTTGTTGATATGATAAAAGTAAAAGGTATCTGCCAAACTCAATACAAAAATCAATGCATAATTTTCTTCCAATTATATATACCGTTTAATCTGTTGTGTAATTCTTATTATATATACCATTTAAGTTGAATTACAAATCAATGCTACTAGAAAAGTGTAAAAAAAAATAAATTTTATATTAGCGACATCTGTGCTTCAACATCTGTGCTATACGTCAGTATGCACTTATCGCTTGTGCCGACCGCAAGATGCTGAAAGTGCTATCTAGAAACAGAACGCGAGTAATCTGTGGTTCTTCGAAAGCCCTGCAAAGATACATAATTGAAACGTTTTTGCAGATGTATGTTACAAACCGATAGTCATACAAAACCACAGCGACTCAAATGGGACTCGAGTTAAAGCCCCATAAAATTGAGAAACCTAAACTTATGAAAAAATATAAAAATTGAAATATTCGTTAAATTACAGCACTAAAGAAATTAGTAATTATACCAATAACAATTAGTAACAATACCGCATCCTTCGGGATATGTCTCTTGTCCTACAAAACCGGTTGATACAACTATCAATTCCTTTTCCGGTGTGTTTTAACAAAGATTTAACTTTTATATTTCTCCAGCAATTTGAGCAATTTCTTTTTAAAAAAAAATTATTAAATAGATGTATTGACTGATAGTCATTCAAAGATAACCAGGAGTTTCGTATATTACGAATGCACATAAGAAAATCCAATATATCTGTCCGTCAAACGATATCTCTTAGTCTAATTTGGCGACAAATGTGAATCAGTATCGCGAAGTTAGCGACTTTTAGGACGTGTTGCAAAGTTGGTGATAATTAAATATGTTTTTAAATTAAATTTAATTCCTTTAATAATTCTTGTTGCTTTGTCTGAATTACTAATTTAATATTCTTGATAAAAAAATATAATGAGTTTCATTGATAATGTGACAGATACGTTTCATTTGGGGGTCATACAAAATTCATATTTATTAGCGGAATATAGATGTCATAAAGAAATTAAATTTTGTTATGGATGTCATTTAGTAATTATATATTGCGATTTACAGTACTTCTGGGCAATTAAGAAATCCCGGTTCTATTTTTACAAATTGTGCCAAATTTTATTCAGCACCAGGGAAACCCCTACTAAATTGGATAAAATTTAGGTAGATACTGATTGAGCTAGGGTCGATACATGCCATGCATAGTGGCACAGACAGACACACCTAATGACACACCGACTGATACACAGACAAACATGCACGCACAGAGACACCCCTCTAAAAGAGTGAATTCGCGTTCTAGACTGTCCCAAAACTTGCAAATTCATCGAAAATTCAAATTCCAACTTTCGGTCACACTTCAATGTATTGCCTATAGCTATACATTACCATGTATAGTACAGGATAACTCCAATTGCAAGCAGCCTATGAATTTCTCTACAAACATATTTTCATTTTTTCTTTACTTCTGCGAGAATACATTAAATTGTGTTTAATTCCACAAAATAATATTTATACATTTCTACTTTTCCACCAATATATTGTAAAACAATATATGGCAATGTATAGAAATATATTGGAATCGTGTCGAAAATCCGAACTCCAGTTTTCAGGGGATCTACATGTTTGAGTCCAGTAGGTTTAGAACACGAAAAAGCCCTTTTCAGCTTGACATCTGTGTGTCTGTGCGACTCTGCGCAAGTCTGCTTGCGAGTCTAATGTATGTATTCACTTTAACTAAAAAACTACTCGACGAAATTTTGAAATTTCACAATATGTATGAGGTAAGTTACGTACAGGTTACCCTAGATTACATTTTGGTAGTATTCGAAAAATCATAACATGCCATTTTCTGCGAAATGGCCTCAAAAATCGTCAAAATCGGCAGGATCACCAACAAGTCACTTAACTACCATTTTTTTTATAATTTCGCCAAATAGTTTTTGAGTTAGAGTGAATACATACATTGCACACCAACCCACACATGTAGACATCATGTTGAAAGTGATGAATTCGGGTTCTAGAGTGCTCGAAATGTGTAGATCTGTCGAAAACTTGATTTCGATGTTCAATTTTTTTTAATAATTTCCTTATACATTACCATGTATTGTAGGAATGTATTGTAAGTACCATGCATTGTAGGAAAAAATATATAATACATTACCATGTATTGTATATTTTTTCTTTAAAAAGATTTTTTCTTTAGAAATACCCTAAAAAATCGTCAAAATATGCAATAAAAAAACTAAATGTGCCTAAACATGTTAATTAAATGGCCATTTTATACGTCCTTTTAAACACTTTACAACATAGTTGAAAAGTGTTTATGACGTTGTTCATTCTGTCTGTCTGTCCGGCACGATAACTGCCGTAAAAATAACTTTATCAAAATGAAACATTAGTATGCTGTTCAGACGTTCTGTGGGACCTGTGGAAATGTAAATGAATGATATCACTCAATTAGTTTTGGATTGAACCCGGGTTGAAACAATGAAATACAATGAACCCTATGGGACATAATTTTTCAAACATTTTTTAAGCGAATTTAAAATTCACAAATTGCTTCGAAAGTTTAAAAAATATTCAAATTATCCAATAAAATATATAAAAAAATTTCAGCAAAATATGTTATGTAGTTTTTTAAATAAAAATTATTTAATATAGGGAGAAATACAAATTCAAATAAATTCTGACTCTTGCTATATCCTAAAGATAGAAAAAAAAAAGATACATTATATAATAAATATCTTTCCAAAAGTTTAATTATTTTATACATAAGAGAGATTTCACATTAAAAAAAGATAGTAGATAACAATTTTTAAATAAAATTAATTATTATAGTATTGTGGTGAATGAAACGATTGGAAAAATGTTTATGAATGAAATGCTGCTTTTATATAGAGGCGATTTATATTTCGATGACGTCATTTGAATAAAGTTCATTTGTTTTCGATGAAGTTTTCAAATATAATGAATTATTGTAGTATTATGATAATTTTAAAAATATTACCGAGGAATGTATCGTATTTTAGAGATGCTTAAACCAGGTAATTTATATTTCAATGCCGTCATTTGAATGAAGTTCATTTTCTTTGATGAAGTTTTCAAATATAATATATTAATGTAGTATTGTGATAATTTTAAAAATATTACCGGGGGAATGTATCGCATTTAGAGATGTTGATATAAGATTGCATTAAAGTTGGAAAGTGTTTCATAATCAATACTTTATGCATGATTGATCTTTCTTGTTTACTACAAATGGAATAAAATCAGCCACATCACTTCAAGATTAACTGTTCTCAAGATATTTCATTATTTTGAGATTTTTGAAACGCCCCTATTTGAAAATATAGTCAGTTGCCAAGTGACAACGAAAATTGAATTAAGACTGTCAATTTCCAAGTGAAAATGAAAATTGAACTTAGACTGTCAATTTGATGAAATTTAACACGTATTCACATAATTTTGTTCAAATGCACTAATTGCATTATGAAAGGCAGAGAAAACAAATTTGAGTCTGTGGGGGAAATTCATGTGTTGTCCACGTTAGGATTTTTGTTATACAAAC
This sequence comes from Amaurobius ferox, assembly GCA_951213105.1. Classification (NCBI taxonomy): domain Eukaryota; kingdom Metazoa; phylum Arthropoda; class Arachnida; order Araneae; family Amaurobiidae; genus Amaurobius; species Amaurobius ferox. The sequence goes on from OX578151.1 coordinate 120,387,809, forward strand.
AATCATTTCAGTTTTCACAACTTTAAATGGACGTCATTTCAAAATAAAATTCCACACATATAATCTTATCAAGCCGTTATCATCAGAAAAACCATACAAGCTTAAAAATAACTGTTTGAAAAATTCATACTGGAAATCTTTCACGCAAGCTCGAACACGACTTTCAACAAAAGTGGCATAAACATTCGCATGACAGCATAATCAAATTAAATTATTTTACTTTGGCAGCAGCTACCATGGTGATAATCCATCTTTAATGCTTTAGAGTTTTGAATTCTTCCGTAAACTAGAAAATAGTTCCAATTTTATCCACCTCCTCCTCTTGCGTTTGGGGACTCGTAGAATTAAAATGTAAAATTCAGCTGTGGACAGACAGCACATGGTTTTCTTTCACTACAGACTCATATTTATGTTTTTAATATATTCCGCTAAAAATCTTTATCCTTTGCTTTTATTTTGATAAAAGTAGATATAAAAAATAAGAAATATGCATATATAGTTATGACTAAGTCTAAGCTAAAAATCTGAAATATTTTAACTTCATTTAAACAGCCGCCGTCGCCGACCAAATCCATTTAAAATGGAGAGATTTTCTGTCAAAGCTAGCGCCAGACGTATGACATCAAATGGATTGCAATTTTGCATGAAGATTTAGAAGACATTGCTATGTGTCGCCTCTTATTCTGGTAATAATGAGATAAAAATTTCTATTTTTCATACAATTTTAAAGAAAAAATATTTTTACACTACTTTTGTATGAAAATTTTACTTCCTGTCATTTATATTCTAAAATCAATCTTTCATTGTCAAAAACGTTGTTGCTATCTCAAAAGAAGTAATATTTAAATGATTTAACTTTAAAACGCTGTCGTCATTTAAGAAAGAAAAACTTAAATTTTTGATTTCAGCAATTAAAAATGCAATAATTATTTAGAGTTTCATTACTTCCTTTGAAATGGTAACAGCGTTTTCACCAATGAATCGTAATTGGCCATAACAACTATGCTTGCGAAACGCTCTGTTTGTTTGTAAGGCAGGACATAACGAAATGGCTTCGGTGACTAATGAGCGGCAACAAACAGGGGCCGGAGACATAAACTCCGCGGGTTTCGAGCAGTAGCGATGGGCCGAAGGGCAGTTGTGTTCGCCGGTCGGGATGAAAGACCTCGCGAAGAAAGATCCGGGGGTTAGTAAGAGTCAGCGATCAAAGAAAGGCCGCAACGGACGTATCACGCCTGCGTAGCAGGCAGCAAGAAAAAGCTGGCGAAGTGAAATCATCGAATGCTAGTAAGCGGGAGACGAAGTGTCCCGACTCGAGAACTGAGTTCCGGGGGTTGGTGAACGCCAGAGAACAGGTTGCAGAACCCTCAATTTTCTTAAAGACCACAGCTCTTATATATATTTTATGCCTTTCATATAACTTCATGTGTTACAAATGTGCCTGCATTTTAAAATAAATTTGCAAATAAAAAAATATTTCATGTTCAGATTTCAATTTAATGGTATTTCATATTATTAAACTACTTTTAAACGAAAAAATATAGATTTAAAGATAATTTTCATTTATAAATTCACTAACTCGTGGCAATTTACAGACAATCAGGGAGTGGCATAAACTTCACAACGCTTATTAACTTCATTCTATCAGTTCCCCTTTAAACGTTCATATCAGAACTATTAAGCATTTTTATGCTTTTTGCAAACTTATTTCGTACAGAGTCGTACGAATTTTACGAAATATCGGCTGGCACATCCAGAAAAGGAAGTGGAAATCCTTAATGAAATCCCAATTCCCTTCCAAATTCGACCCTGAATCCATATTAGTCAGCAAACCATGATAAATAGATGTTTCAATGACAACTTTTCAACCAAAAGTGATAAAACACAGAATTGGAAATCATTGATGAAATACTAATTCCCGTCTGTAATTTGATGTTGAAACGATATCAGTCATCATCTAAACTTTATCTGTAGCCTGTTATGAGCAGGTCTGGGGAAGATACTTTTTAAAAGCATCCTCAATGCTCGATACAAGAAATAATATTTAAATGATTTAACTTTAAAACGTATAATAAGACAAGATAATTTGCGAAACTCTATCTAGATACAATGAACTATATACATTTAGACAAATGCACTACGTGACAGTGAAATTGAGACACTAAGAAGGAGTGGACAGAAAAATATGCAAATTTCAGGGTAGACACAGCTCACCGAGTTATGTAAATGATGCGAAATGCGCAGATGTCCTGCGCACGTTGAGTGAGATATATGGGAAGGAACATGCAGAATTTACAATAGTTGCGCCTCTCTGCCTGCCGGTGAAATAATTTTGCAATTTTTTTTGTCTCAGAGGAAACGTGTAGTAGAAGAGAATTCCGGCCGCCGCCAATGAAGGCAGTTCCATCAGACAGACGAGTTCACGAGATGTATGGTGATCGGACTCAGAAGGACAGGTTGGTCCATACGTCAAATCTCAACGGACAGCCACCTACACGCGTCCACGATGTACCGGCTGTGACGAAAATGATTGGAACAAGGGAATGTGGCACTTTTGAGGGGTGCCGGTACGGCCAGAGCGACATCAGCAAGCGTGGACCGCAGCGGCCGACAAGCGTTGGCGGCCCCGCAGGCTACTTCCGTCGCTCATTTGTGGCATGTGCAGGACATCCTTGATGCTCCCATATCAACCAGCACCGTTATTCGCCGATTGGTCGCCGACGACTTTCACTCATGGCGCCCGTTAAGAAGACTGCCATTGACCCAACAGCACAGACGCCTCCGTTTGCAAAGGTGTCGGGATATAGTCACTTGGACGGGGAATGCCACAGGGTCGTTTTCTCAGTAGAGTCACGTTTCTGTTTTAGCAATGACAGTCTCCGTGTAAGAGTATGGCGCTGAAGTGGTGACAGGTCCAATCTGGCCGCATCTGTGGAACGCCAAATCGCGCGATAACGCGGCATCACGGTTTGGGAAGCCATCGCCTATGATAGCAGGTCACCTCTGATCCGTAATGAGGACACTATGACGGCCCAACGATACCTGGATGATGTGCTATGGCAGGTGACACTACCCTTCTTTCAGGGAATGACCAATGTCATTTACCAGCAGGATAACGCTTGACCACACACGGTACGCATCAGCCAACATGCCCTGCAAGGTAGCCAGGTGCTTCCCTGGCCACCAGTCTCCCCAAATCTCTCACCAATCGAACACGTCTGGGACGTGATTGGTCGTCGCTTGCGTGCGCTTCCACCGTCGCGTTCAGAAGATAAACTCTGGCAAATGGTTGACAGGGAATGGCCAGTCGTCCCTCAGGACACCATCCGCACGTTTATTGACTCTGTATCTTGATGTGTTGTGGCCTGTATCGCCGCTCGTGGTGGTCATACAACCTACTGATCAAACGGTGTTATCGCTCAGTGTATATGTGTATTACGTTGCAATAAAAATCACATTTCTGTCTCTCTCTGTTTTTCGATTTTCATCACTTTCTGCCCACTCCTTCTTGGTATCTCATTTTCCCTTACCTGTTCCGGAATCCTGTTACATAGTGTATAAAGGTAAAAGATACTAGACACTTTTCGAAAGTATCTTCGATACTCGATATAAGATACTTCACTGAATTTAGGTAATTATCAAAGAAGTAAAAAATACAAGATACTTTATTAAAGTATTGATCTATTACAGATGCATAAATTTAAAATTGCGTTTATTAATATAGAATTTTTTTAGAAAACAGTCTAAAATATACCAAGTATCTAACGAGGTGTTTATGCTCCATTACATATTTTCTTACGTAATCTTTAGTCTAATGTTATTTTTTTAAAGTTAATTATCCAGCTAGGTAAGCAGTTAAGTTACATTCAAAGTATTTTTGAAAGGATCTCATAAAAGTATAGTATTATATTTTTACTAATTGGTTTTTCTTACTAATTGGCTACCCTTACTAATATTTTTACTATTTCTTTTTCTTGAGCTTCAAATCACATGCTACGAAGCGAAATTTATAATTAGAGGAAGAAACGTACATTATTGAGGTGTGCCAATTTAATTTTGAATCTGAAAACGTCAGCATGTTATTGCTACGACCGTGTAAAATGCTATGTAGCCACTTTTTTCCTCTCACTGAAGTGTCTTTTGAAAACAAGACCGAGAAAACACCCGTACAGGTATCCTTTCCCATGACATGGATTTACGGTTGCCATATGCCGAAGTCAAAAAGGGTTGCCATATTTGGCGATTTATCGCCAATTTGACGACTTTTCGGAGGTTTACCATGAAATAACGATTAACCTACGAGATACGATATATGTCTAGAAATTTCTACAAATAGACTATAAAAGGAAACATCCCTCAGTTGAAGAGCAGTTGACGTGATACGAGCCACAATGAACTGCGGTATTCGTCAATGTTTTGAGAATAGTAGCTGCTGTTTTGTAAAATGAGATTCGTCAATGTTTCGAGAACAATATCGGTTGTTTTATGAAATTTGTGGAGCATTTAAGTGCTGTTTTCTGTATATTGTTCCTGTTCACGCTCTCCTTGTGACTAAACGTGTTAGTTATTCAGAAATTTGGACTCATTCTTATATCCGGAAGGTTTAACCACGATTCCAGAGGATAAGTTCTAACGTTATGAAATCTGGAAATGTCGGTACTATTTACTAAAATTGTTGTCGGAATTTCCAAAATGACATCGACTTTGTCTGCAATCATTTTAATATACTGGTAATTCGCACTGCAAGATGTATGCTTAAACACAATATAGAATATACTTCATGTTCACTTTGGTACATTTTAAAATCCAGAAATTTTGGCTTAATTTACTACATTGCATACGAGTTGTAAGTATAGTGTATCGGAAAAAATTGCGATGCATTTGGAAAAAGTATCTTGATACGAACTCTAAGATACATATAAAGATTAGAATCAACATTCGATAAACAATGCATTTTGCATCAGCGATACGTAACGGCGATACTCGTTTTACAATACTTCCCAGTCCTGATCATAAGGATCCTAAGAAATAGATATTACAAAGGAAACATAATTTTTTAATTGGAAGAACTACCCTCAGAACCTAAAATATAATTATCCCGTTAACCTCCTAGCTCCTCACTACTCTAGAATTTGATGCTGAATCCATATCACATTATCTAAGCTCTAACTATAGCTAATTTGGAGAAATAGATGTTTCAAGTAAAATTTAAATTTTTGAACCGTAAACGAAAAATAACCAGTACTGTAAATTCTTTGCCATGGTTTGCACATGATATTTTGCTGTTTCTTGTGTAAACAAACATTCTAGCTTCCATAACTCGAATGAATGCTTTGCTAAAGAATTCTAAGCATGCAATTTTTTCCAAACTTTCATCACTTCAATAACAATACATCTTGAAAAAGAACTGTTTTAAAAGTTTTAGCCGAAAATATTTCTCGGAAAAGCAAGCACCATTCTAGACAAATGCAACGCAAACATTTGCATGACAACATACAAATTTAAATAAAATATTTTCACTTAGCTGCGGCTTCCGTGGCCATAATTCATTCTCAGTGTTTTGGAAGTTTATTTAAATTCAGAATTATTTTAAAATATGAGTAGAATTTTTTTTTTCTTCTTTCATTGCCTTTTGTCATGCTCTGAGACGAGAGTTAAAAAGTTGTACTGCAATTTATTTTCACCTTAGTATAATGACAGAAAAAACAAAAATTAAAATTTAGATTCATCTCTAAAGAAAAGAGAATTAGAGTAACATAATGGACTCGATGTTGAAAAAAAGATTTTGAGTACTAAAGCGTATCTTACATGATAAGAGAAGATGTTTGTGTGTGCATGCATACACCAGTGGTGTAGCGTCCTTTGCAGCTAATAAGTTAAGCCTCCACTGTTTGAAATCTAGTTTAAGAAATACTTTTTTTTATTTTATTTTTTAAAATAACTCTGCTTATGTATATGTGTATATTAGAAAATAGTTATTAGAATAATATATTAGAAAATAGTTACACTTTATTTGCTTAAAGTGACACATTTCAAAGTTTTTTTTCCATTAAAACACGACTTTTAATGTTGATTTTGCTATCCTACGATTTTCAATACCAATTCCATAGTATTGAAAGTTTCCGACACTTCCGTGACAATGATTGGATATGAGGCGTGACGTTTCCCAGTGACGTAGCCAGACGTGGAGAAGTTTAAAAGAAAATTTCTCCGGAAAGGGCAATGATTCCGCCATTTTGGGTCAAAGAGGAGCTATTTTCGCAGAAAATAATAACTCTTTGTAATTCAATATAAATTGAGCCATTTCTCAGGAATAACTTGATACTCGCCTAACTTTAAAAAGGTACAGTATTTTATGAAATCAATTAAAATTTACAAGAGAATTCAATTTTAAGAAACACAAAATTTAAATTTTTTTATACAGGCCCAGTACAAAAACATTTCCAATGAGTAAAATGTGCCCCATACACTAATAAGGTGATGTACAAAATTTCAGCATTTTCTCATAAAAAGTCCCAGAGATATGAAAAGACAAAAATGCTGACTGAAACCACTTTTCGATACATCGACTTGATTTCTCAGAGGGGAAAAATCATGTCGACAGATCGCGTTTCAGGGGTCATACACAAATTACGAAAGGAGGGTACGGTCCCTGTGGATGCCTCCCCCACTGGGTTCCGGTCTAAATTGGGTGGCACTTCCCGACCGTCCAAACAGTTACCTTACACCTTTCTGGTAGGTCGGACGGTCTGGGTTTCAACAACAACAACAACAAATTACGAAAGAAAACAATAATTGCTTAAGTAAAAAATGATTTTCCTATTTATTGGTACAAAATTATCTGCTCTGTGTAAAAATAATGACTTTACACAAAGATTACAAAGATTGTTCAAAATGTTCTCCATCTATGCCAATACAGAGTTGCAATCGCCTGATAACATTTCTGTGCACTCGATCAAGTTATTTTTTAGTGATGTCACGACAGCCATCTTGAATGCGTTGTTGCAACTCTGCTTTATTTAAGGGAGGTGACAGATAAACAGTTGTGCGTAAGCGTCCCCACAAATAAAAATCCCTAGGCGTTAAATCAGGCGATCTAGGGGGAAATTCGACTGGCCCATGCAAGCCAATCTACTTGTCTGGAAACTCGTTATCTCTCCAGCGTTCCACAACTGTAGTATGGAGAGCTGGAGATCTGTCCTGTTGAAACCATACATGTGTTCTGTTAACGGCAGTTCATCCATAAAATCAGGAGTAACCGCATTCGGAATCTCATTAACATATCTGTCATCCGTCAACGTACCATCATATAGTACGGGTCCAATCAAACGGTTTTTGAAAATACTACACCATACATTCACAGAAAATTGCTTCTGAAGATGAATATCACGTACCACAGATGGATTTGTGTTAGAGCAGAAGTGCTCATTTTGAGGATTTATGCAACTAAGTTGTTTAAAACAGCATTCGTCAGTCCAACTTACGTTCTTTAGGAAAGGGGGATTTGGATCTTCCTGATTTTGAGCCCAAATTCAAAAATCTAGACGACTTTGATAATCTGTTGGCACTTGTCCCTGCACACCATCAATATCAAACGGATGCTATTTATTCAGTCTCCGTATTCTCCACACTGTTGCACTTGGTACGTTCATTTCTGAAGCAGTGGTACGAACACTACTATGTGGATAACTGCAAAAGTAAGCCAAAATATCAATTTCTACATCAGTTGAATGAAGTCTGGGCCTACCTAGTCCACCTACATGATGTACGCTTTTTCTTTCATACACTCGTTGCACCAATCGGGAAATAAATCTCCCAGAAGGATGTCGAGAATTGAGAAAAGTACGTTGATATACCAGTGCAGTTTCGTTTGCATTGCGATTGCATAAACTGTTCAGTATAAGCATTTCAAAGAGTTCTTCGTTGTTGTATTGCGACATACTGTCGGTACAGGCTAACTACACACGCAGAATGTAGCAGAAATGTGAAATACTTAAGTATCGCTCAGACTGCCGGTCTGCGTGAGCTACGCTTGCGTAAGCGAGGCGATTGATCAATAGCGAGCAAAAAATTTTCACATGTGATGATGCGTCTGTTGCGTTGTGTGACGCACCGATCAGATACAGATGGATATTTGCATATGCATTTCTAAGTTGTTTTACAGTTCATTTTGATTGTGCCATTTCCGAGCTTTATTCAGTAATTAATGAAGTAAAATTTTAAGGTAATTTTCAGGAAGCATATTTTTAAAAAAATGTGAATGAATCAAAAGAGGCAGATATTATTTGCCTATGACGCATTTTCGCGTTGGTCACGTGCATTCTTGCTGTAAACATTTACATTTTAATTTGTGATTAATCCCTCACCAACTTCGTTTAAACATATCTATGGGACTTTTTTGATAAAATGTTGAAATTTTGTACATCACTTTATTAGTGTATGTGGCACATTTTACTCTTATTGGAAATGTTTAGGACTTAGCGTCGCACTTCACTCATAGCGGCAGAAACATGACATGCAAAGCAGTCCACAGCCATTCGACACTTCTAAACACGACGCGCGGATTGGGCGGTGGATTGCCTAATCCTAGCGGCCAATCCTAGCGGCCAATCCTAGCCCAATCCTAGAGACCAAATTGTAGCTGCCAATCCCACGCCCAATCCTATCGGAGGATTGGGCGTGGTGGACCTGTGGCTTGGCCTCCACGCTCCTCTAACCTGAATCCACTGGACTTCTTCTGGGGACACAAGAAAGAGTTGATGTACGAGACACCTGTAGACTCCGTTCAAGATCTTGTCGCGCGAATCTGTTGCTGAGGACAAGATCAAAACCACACCAGGGGTCTTTGAAAGGGTGCGAGATTCTTTCCTTCGTCGGTGTTGACAGTATAACTAAGCTCACGGACGCTAATTTGAACAGCTCCGTTGGGTAATTTTCTGGTGCGAATGGCATTTTGCCATTGTCATACATCTGGTTCTTGAGTATCTTTCATTATCTAGCAAAGGATCAACGCGTACGAGTCACTTTCCCTTTTTCTGTCACCATGAGTGGATTGCGACCCTAGGTTCTTAAGCAAATTTTTCTGTCGTACTGTGTACTATCCCTCTTTTTTCGTGTACCTCCTCTTTTGTGTATCCCTCTTTTTACTGTGTACTATCCCTCTTTATATACATTACATATAAACGGTTTTGACAAAATAAAAGGAATGATAGTAACCATCCAGACGAACAATCGTTAGTATGGAACCTAGGGTCGCATTCTACTCTGAGTGCCAGAAAAAGCAACTTCGAAACACATCCAACAAGCACAAATCGCCACTTCGGACGACATAACTGTCGTGCCAGAGAAGTATCACATCTCCAAAACATCACTGTCACTTCTAGTCATCCGACACTTCTTGAGTGCCACATATATCGGACGATGGATTGGACGTAGTGGACCTGTGGCTCGGTCTCCACGCTCACCGGACCTCAACCCACTGGACTTCTTCTTCTGGGGACACATAAAATCATTGGTGTACGAGACGCCTGTGGACTCCGTAGAAAATCTCTTCGCGAGAATCGTTGTTGCAGCAAACAGGATAAACACGACACCAGGTGCCTTCGAGAGGGTGCGCCAGGCGTTCATTCGCCGATGTAAATTGTGCAACGGAACCCTTGGCCGTCATTTTCAGCATCTACTTTGAGTCTTTCTCTAGTGTACATAAATAGGATTAGGCATCTTATGGTTACTTTAAGCCTCCTTAGTTTCACTGTTGAAAGTTCAACTTTAACTTTACTCTTTTCTGACACTTAGAGTAGAATGCAACCCTAGGTTCCATTGTAAATATTGTTCGTCTTAATGGGTACTATCACTCCTGTTATTTTGTCAAAACAGTTTATATACACCCTGTATATATTGTTGTAGCAATGTCACAGGATATATATATATATATATATATATATATATATATATATATATATATACTGCTGAACAATAGCTAAGGACGGATCACAAATTGCAATGTAGCAGCACAGCATTAAGTGGGGGTGGAGGCCCAACAGGATAAAATATTGCTGCCACACTGTTCGGACATTAGAATAAATATCATTTATTGTTCTGGAAAATACAGAAGATTTTGAAACATTTTTTCCAATGGCAAAGCAAGTTACATAGCATGTACATGAATAAAGAACAATGATGTAAAGTATCAAAAATTGACCGAAATCATTGAAGCCTTCTCTGGTTCTCCAGTGCAGGGCGGTCTCGGAGTCGTCAGAACCACAGATTGTGAAACATCCGAAAGGAAAAAAGTGTTCATTTGTTGATGTGTATGGAGAAATGGAAAAATGCATATGAACGACAGCAGGCACATTTGAGAAAAGGATCAGTGCAGAATATGTCCATCGTGAAGTGTCATGCAACATTTCACACGTCGTGTCATGCTTTGCACAATATTATCTAGCAGCTGTTAATACAAGTTATCCCACTCCTCTGTCAGTGCACGAATGCGGGTGTTCTTATTTGATGGAGGATATTTTCGACCAGCAAGTCGCCTACCCAAAGCATCCTAAACATTTTCAATAGGGTTTAGATCTGGAGAACATGCTGGCCATACGGGGCATTGAATACCTTCGCTGACTAGACAATCCTGAACAGCGAGTGTTCGATGACATGCTGCGTTGTCGTAGATGAAAATAAATTTATCACCAACAGCACCACGGAAAAGGGGAACATGAGGTAGTAGAACTTCATCAATGTATCGTTGGCTAGTCATAGTGCCAGTTGCAACCACATGAAGGGACATGCGGCCACTAATCATGATGCCGGCCCATACCATGATACTGCATGTCGGATATCGGTCCCTTTCCGGGATATTCTCTGGACGAAAAGCAGTACCACTATCACGCCAGATCAGTTGGCGTCTACAAACCGATGACAGACTGAACCTACTCTCATCTGAGAATAGTACACAAGTCCAGTCCTGTTCGATCCAATTGCGATGCTCAAGACACAGTTGCAAATGGGCGGTACGGAGCAGTTTGGACAATGGGACACACACAACAGGTCTGCGGGCGTACAGTCCTGCTTCTCTGAAACGTCTGGCTACAGTTTTTCAGGAGATCCGTTGTCCTGTGGTAGCAAGAATCTGATTTTCTACCTGCTCAGCTGTGGTGAGTCGGTCTCTTTTTGCCGAAAGGACAATGTACCTGTCTCCTGCAAGCGTCGTACCGCTAACACGACCTTCCCCGTGACTCTTGCTACACACTCCAGCTGTATTAAATGCTTGCCACAGTTTGAAACAACGATGTGGGGGATGTTGAAATCCTTGGCAACATCTGCTATTTTTCGCCCTTCTTTTATCTTTCCAATAATATAGCCACGCGTAAAGTTATCTAAGTGATATCGGGAAGTCATACCGAAAATATGAAATACGTAAATTAAATCTTTCCTGTAAAACTTTCACTTGGAACAACAATTGTCCACTGGCGTTAAATCCTTTAAATTTTATCAGCGCTATCACGTGACGAACAGGCTTGGAAATGAAAAATTTGCACACGCACACCTCTTCTTACTGTATCCTGCCCTTATTCTAATTTTCCACATTTTGCTTCCTTTCATTTTGTGGTTGCTATGGGTGATAGTGGCAACCGTCCTTAGGAATTGTCTAGCATTGTATATATATATATATATATATATTTATATATATATATATATATATTATATATATATATTATATATATATATATATATATATATATATATGTTGCGACAACGATCGACGAACCATGTGTTTATACGCATGTGTATATAGGGCGTATTAGAGAAGCTTATTTAGAACGCATTACACCGTTTTATATAATTTGCATGGTTACGCATGGGAAAAAAGGAGCATGGGAATGGTTTTGGTTCAAAACAGATGATTTGATAATTGAGTGATGTAAGAAGTTACTTTTTTTTCAATAGTTTTATATTTTGACACCAAAGAATTCGCCCATAACCTTTATTTCATGGGAAGTAATATCTCAATTGCGTTTTCATAAGGATTTTTCACATGAGAATGATTTAATCATTCTGTTTAGAATAATAATTTGCCCAAAGAGGCCAATTTTGAATTTCGTGATGTGAGTTCAATACCAAAAACATATGTTTATCTTGCTTATCTACTATTTCGCTGGGAGAGAAGTAAAAGCATGGCATTATGTAGGGAAAGTCATCTGCTGCCCATATCAGACCTTTTATATCACATTATACAGGTTCAGGTGCTGTTTTAGGAGGGAACTTGACAATTAACAAGATATTGAAAACAATAGTTCTGACACATATAAAATGGTGAATTTATAATAGTAGTCGGTGTGCCAAGGTTCCACTTAACTGGATTCCACAGTAGTATAAGAAAGTAAAAATTTATAGATTTCGCATTGAAATAATTAAATGGCTAATATAAATTTCTTAAAACATTTAGCTTAATATTTTATTAGAAAATGGGCTTCAGTGATAAATCCAACGTTTTCATTTTAATACCATTCCATCAATTAGATTGCGATATTACGAACCATATAAAAGAAAACATTTTCATACAATAATCCTTTCTCGAGTAACCAGTAGTCTCTCGGAAATGTGGTTTATGATTGAAAACCACGTTCTACTTATTCTATCGTGCTGCGTCCTTATTCGGAACAGCGTTCTGGAATTTTAGTTTTAAAAAGGAAAAGATTCATTTGGTGACTAAATTCGCAATTTATCTTTAAATTTTTCTTAAAATACTTGTGGTAGATAAAATAAACTTTTAATTTTAAACACCATGGTATTGGTTACGCATAAAATGCGATGAGGTTTTTTGTTTTCCAATGTCTGCAATACCGGTTAACTACAATAATTTATTACTATATTAAATCCTGCCACATCCTAAAAAAGTCTTTCCAGTCAGATTTGACATAAGAGGGGTATCTAACTAGGAAACTTTAACCTGCAATATGTGTCAGATGCAGTAAACATGACATTAAAAAGTGCAATACACTTTCTGCTACGGTTAAGGAAAAATTGAGCAACGTATAAAAGCCCAAATAACAAAATAATGCTGTCAATTGCATGATACATTATTTTGTTATTTGTGCTTTTATGCAACTCTCAATTTTTCTTTACCATTCGCACAAAGCGTATTATACTTATTGCTTTCCTCTGCTTCAGTGGGTCTTTCTTTTCAATTTTTCATTACTGAATTATTTCGTTATTTGGGCTTTTATACGTTTCTCAAATTTTCCTTATCTTTCGCACAAAGTGTATTGCCTGTATTGATTTCCACGACTACAATGAACCTTACTATTCAATTTCAGTGTATTTTGTTATTTGTGCTTTTATAGATTGCTCATCCTTAAACATGGCATATTTTGAGAATAGATTTGGACTTCAGAATCAAAATAAATTTTTTACTTGAGCAATAAAAATATGTAAATAAGTTAAAGGATTTATAAAAAAAAATAATGCCTCGAAGATGACTTCGAAGCAAGCTTTGTAAAATTGAAAAATAAGCTCAGTTGTTGAAAGTATAGGGGAGTTAGGATATGATACCCTCTCATCTAATCACATTTGGAGTTGTTTTTGTATGGAGATAAAAAAGTCAATTTATAAAATGGGCTGATCGTATTGACCACACCAGGAAAGATAATTTGGAAAAGATGTTTATATGAGGATTGAGATGGCATTTGATAAATACAACAAAATGAAGCAGTCACTGCATCTGCTTTTAAGGGGTCTTAGTCTAATTGATGAATTTATTACTAAACTATTTTAATATATGGACTATATTGCTTATTGAGGATGCTATCTATAATGATAATTATTAATTTAGAACTGCATGAAATATAAGTTAATTTGGTACTAAATAGCTCTGCATATTATCCTTTGCAAAAGCGCCAAGTGTACAATTCAGAGTTACAAACAATGTGCCGTGGATCTTTTATCCTTTTCTTCATTGTGAAAAGTAAATACATTTCATTATATAAAGAAAATCATATTGCCCTCATCAGATTTTTTATGTAGTAATCAAGTCATTCTGTTTTGATAATTTTATCATAAAATTTTCTTAAATTTTAAAATAAAATTCAATTGAAAATAGAGTCAGCATCATTTACACTTCAACATTTATTAATTGCACCAAATTAGATCAAAACTTGGGGAATCAATGTGCAAGGCAATGGTTCTCAATTGTGAATACATAACGTTTTCTAACGGGAAAAAATTACCCCCTCCAAAATACTAGGGAGAAATATTTCATCTCAAACGGCATTTGGAACTAGTATTCAGATCACTCAGCTGTAAATGCAAGAAACATTAAAACATATATTGATTATATGGCATCAATGGCTGTCATGATGTTGATAAATCTCGACTCTTCATATTCAGGTCGAAATAAAAGTCAAAAACAGACACCAAACAATACCTAAAGTAACTGAAATATTGGTATTCTAGCAGCTTGATATCATGCTCCAATGTCCAATGACAAAAGATTCTATGCTTAAATCACACACACACACACACACACACATGCATGCAGAATTGAAAATCCCAGTATTATATCAAGTCTATCTATGACCCAATAAATGTTTTTTAGGAAACTAATTTCGTCTCCTTTGGTTTGATGATAAAAACGTGTCTTTTAGTCATATTTAAAAAGAGACCATAGAACGTTATTTTCTCCTTCGAAACTTATTGATACATTTTATCAACAGTCTTATTATGCTAATAATAATGACAAAGTATTTTATAATATTTTATTCGAAATGAAACAAAATTGTTGCACAAATTCCAAACCTTTAAATACAAATTTCTGAAACATAGCTTATCTTGGTTATATATATATATATATATATATATATATATATATATATATATATATATATATATATATACATATATTAATATATGAATTATAATTATATGAATTATATAATAGAAAACATGTAACATAACTGCAACATTTATTATTATTTCTGTAACGACTATTCTGTTGTTCGATTTAATGCTTTCTATTTCCAGAAGCAAAAGTTTCGATTTACAGCTGAATTACGCGTTGCGACGCGAAATGGCGTTGGAAAAATCGGTTTTTGT
Organism: Amaurobius ferox; assembly: GCA_951213105.1. NCBI lineage: Eukaryota > Metazoa > Arthropoda > Arachnida > Araneae > Amaurobiidae > Amaurobius > Amaurobius ferox. Next base: position 120,402,899 of record OX578151.1, read on the forward strand.
CTTCTGTTGTCAAATATTGGTCGTCGGATGAATACGAAACGTGTAAATTCGCATTTATCTTGTAAAAAGCTAACGAATTATATAAGTTTCTTCTATGTACTTGGTCGATGGGGTAAGTTGGGACAAAAATTGCAAAATAAACTGAGTCAAAATTTTATTTTCGTACACCAATCGATTTTTTATATAAAATAACACTCAGTAAAAACGTTTAACTTTTTTGCGACAGATACTTTTCTAACAATTGACAACATAATTTTGGACTTTTCAGTGATAATTTGTCCTAAGAGATTTTCATCTATATATCACTAAAATATATACTTATTTATATCGCTTTTACTTTAACATATGTAGTAGGGTAACCCAAATGAAAATTCTTAATAAAAAATTTTATATAAAGTTTTATAAGAAAGTGAATCATAACAATATTTTTTTACGTAGTCTTAATGCACTTATTTTAAAATATCTAAATATAAAATTTTATTGAATTCTACACGTAAGTGTTTTACGTATAGATGTTTAAAGTTTCAAATATTCAACTTTTGAGGCGACTGGCACTCAACCTGCCAACTGTGACGTCTGCCAGACTTATAAATTCGTTAATGGGACTTTAAAACCTGTCATTTGACACCAATTTCATCCGTGCAGTCGATGAATTAGTAGATATAAATTTTAGTCTCAATTCTAATATATGCCCAGGGCTAAGGCCAACTGAGTATACTGCCAGACTCACGGATCTCGGTTGACACCGCGAAGCTACATGTAACACTCAAACCTTTTGTACTCTATGGGTTGGAAAACTTGTTGCTGGCTCTTGGAGTAAGTGGTTTATATCCCACTGACGCCATCGCACAGAGGGACCCGCTTAAACTGGGCTCGAAATCACCTCAACTGGACTCCACATCAATGGGGTAATGTAGAATCCTCTGCTCATAGTGAAAAAGTCCTAAAATTTCAAGATATGGTGAATTTACAATAACGGATTCTGATTGGTTACAATCTGAATCGCCGCGACGTGCTATTTTTCAGCTGGATCTGTTGATGGTTGTCTTGTATTTTGAGTTAATTTTTCCTGTACGTAATTATTATTATTGAATAGTTTAGAATTCAAATTTTATATTGTACACTTGTTAGTAAATATCATTCATAACAATCCAGCTTATGCTATTTTTATGGCTAGACGTAAAATGTATAATTTACTTATTCGGAGAGAATTTGCTGGTACAAATGAAGGCCATATATATAAATTATTTTTTTTTATTTTTAATTACTTTAAAACATGCTAAAAATAGAACTTATAAACAAAATAAGAGACGTTTTCAGCTTTTTGAGTTTGAAACGATATGATATATTCTATGTACATATGATTATGCATATGTATAAGTCTCAATTCAGTTTTTATAATGGAATTTTTATCTTGCTTCGACAATGTAAATTTCAATGTTTTAATAGGAACATACCGTTTGTGGCAACACATCAAACTTCAAATTACTGAATCAACTAATTAAATGACAAATCCTAAAAACCAGATTTAAAGATCACATTATTAAAAGCCATCCTACAGCCGTACAACAAATACAAATCCCTTTTTATTCAATTATATCGTACCTCTATTTGTAATTTTGACCCTGTTCTGGTATTAAGTTATGCCTGACGACTCGTTCTCGATGCCGTGCGTGTTAAACCTTTACACAGTTACCTTAATTTATAAATGTTCTAAAGTATTTGATGTCTTTTAAAAAGTTTTTTAAAATGTTTATCTTTAATATTTCTAATTTTACAATTTTAAATCTGTCTTATGGTTTCACAATTTTGTATGGATGGCAACTTTCGTAATATGCAAATTTTGCTTGACGGCATTGGAATGTATTTAGGCATGTTGGCATCTGTTCTGATTCTATCACCACTGAGGAAGAGTATGAAGGTATTCGAAAGCGCTCTGGATTAAAATTGTTTGTTGTACGTCTGTAGGATGGTTTTTAATAAAGTGACCTTTAAATCTGTTTTTTAAAATTTGCCATTTAATTAGTTAATTCAGAGATTTTAATAGAAAGTTTTCTTAAATTAGTTTATAAACTGTCTGTGTCAATTTCAAATTTCCCGGTGGCATGTACCTTAAAAAAATGACTTATGCACAAAATATACAAATTGTAAATCACAAAATAAGTATTTATTGACCAGTATTTAATTGTCAATATAATCTACAAAAACCTAAATAATATGGTATCGTATCACATACTAGATAAGTCTTAAATTTCAATATATAGAAACTTGTAGACAAGTCACAAACAGAAAAAACGTTGTCAAAAGTCTTTTTATTATTTTCAACTATTTAAAAGCAAACTTTAAGAAATATACATGTTTAACAATTACATATATGTATTTAAACTTTAAGAAATATACATAAGTTTAACAATTAAATATATGTATGTAACTCTAAGAAATGCATATATTTAACGATGAAACATAAGTAAGGGAATAAAATATAACCTAGGGTGAGGTATAGCCATACTGCCATATGTTTGAGAACTTTCTTATGTAAACTGCATCTAATTTGTGTTACATAATAGACAGGAAAATATTGCATAACCGAAAAATTTTTAATTAAAAAATATATTGCCAGTATTTATAAAACTATTTTAAATTTTAATTGTATAAATATAAAAATTTCAAAAATATTAATTATTTTCTCATTGGCTGAAGAAAGTATTATATTCCTTAAAATTTCTAAATTAACGATTTTAATGGGAATACAGGTTTTAAAACTTCCAGAATACATTTTGAAAAGGTGTTCTGTGATGCAAGGGTAAGGACACGGTAACTCAAGAACAAATATATGTTTAATGGACATCATAGAATGTATGTAAACCTACATTAAATGCAAATGTGTTTATTGTACCATAATTAAAGAATAAAAATTCATTTGAATTTAAGTGTACCGCTTGATAATTTTTTAAAGGTTCCAGCTGTACGAATGAAAATGTCCAAGTTAAAATGTTTGAAATTAAATTCTTAAATAAAATTTAATATCAAGTTTCTATTTAGAAAATATTTAGAAATGTTCAAGTTAAAAATTATTATTATTTTTTATGCTTTTATCAGTTATTTGCACTCTAAAGATTAATCGATAGTGTCTGTTAATATGCTGCTTTTATAAAAGACTTTAACTAACTCAAAACGTGAAAAGAAATTCTATTTATTTGCGAAATACTTTTGAACACGGTTTTACTCCTCCCCACCCCCACTACTGTTTGAATCCAAAGTACTATTTTTATTTTCCTTGACTGTTTCGACTTATTATTCTAGTTTAAGCTGTTGCTTTACACATTGGGGTAATTTTGGTCGAAAGCGAGCCATGTCCTTAAAAACTTGAACTGTGCACATTATATATAATTACATTTGATATATATTGGCATAAACATTACTCAAATTTTAATTCTGAAACAATTAAACAATGAAGGAATAGTATGAATCAAAAATATTAAAATAAATTAAAAATATATATTTCCTTTTGATCATCCCAATTTTTATTTCTAGCTTCTATACATCAATACATTTTTCCAATTCACTCATAGTTTTTTCAAGTACTTATGTGATTTTACATAGACATTTAATGTATTTTAGGCATTTATTTGAAATATTTTTATCATTTTTTTTACATCTGTGACACCATCAATATTTTTGCTAATTGGTGGAAATAAAGGGAATCTTGTCGTTTCTTAAGAAAATTGTTTCTGATAATTTTTCAGGGTTGGAGAGGTTAGAAAAAACTGTCCCAACATCTGGGTTTCCAAAACAGATTCTGACTCCTTGAAAAAAAAAAAAGTAACAGTAAGTTATTCAACACAATTTTAATGTTGCTAAATACAGAAATTTGAATTGACTAAATGAAATTTAATCAAATAACATTGAAATTGAAACTTTTAATTTATTTTAACTTATATCAATGCTTAAAAATAAATTATTGACAAAAAAATAGGTTTTTCCATTTAGATACAGCTCCAATAAAAAGAATTTGAATTTTGACGATCTTTTCTTCTGAAGAGATAGATTGCCAAATGTGACGCGAAATAAATTGTACTTGTCGCGAAATTTCGGGTGACGTGTTTTTTTGGCAACCCATTTTTAGTTTTCTGATCGCAGAAGACGTAAAAGTCTTCTGCGATTTTATTTTTGTTGTGTTGTTGTCTTGTGTGTAAAATTGCCTTAAACATGTGAATATTATATAAATAAAAAATATAGCACCTGTTAATGGATAAAGTAATGTAGAAGCATAAAATTTACATAGGAATGATCGTTCTCCGATGGCCGCAATGTGGAAACAACCATTTCTGCAATTTGGATATTTACACGTGTTTCTCTTTGAAAAGTTCTGGATTTCATTAAACCAGGTACTGTGTTTTGATTTTGATTTAAGCATGACTTCTGCTTTGTTTTAGCAGATATTTTTAAATTTAACTTCTCGACTGTATTAAATTTTATTATGTTCATGTTACGTTCTCGCAGTTGTTGCACAAACAGCCACTTGAGACGTATAGTTTTTTTTTTTCAAATTTCTTTAAAGTACAATCTTTTTTTTAAGTATCGTTTCTTTTAAATTACTTTAAATTACAAACTTTTTTCTAAGTATTGTTTTTTAAAATTTTGTTAAAGTATAATCTTTTTTAAGTATCGTTTTTTTTTAAATTTTGTTAAAGTGTAATCTTTTTGCTGAGTATCATTCTTTTGAAATTTCGTTAAATAAAATATTTATTCTAAGTGTCGTCTTCTTTTTATGCATTACGATTTTTTGCTACTTATTTGTATATTACAGTTCATGCATTTTTGATTTTTAATTATATATTTGTTATGCACAAAACCTAACATGCCGTTGGTTAGGACTTTTCAAAACATTTTCTTCCTTGGCGCACAAAGAAAATGGCGAATTTTGCCAAATTTTTTATACCGAAGTTATTCCCATTTTAATATCAATTGCAGATATAATTCATATTTTTATAAGCATTAAGCATTTAATATATATAAAAAAGTTTAATATGTTTGATCGAAATTAACATTATTAAATGTAATCCGCAAATAAAATGTTTAGTTTTTATAGAAAATAGTAGATGGCGCCACCTCATATGAAATTTATCTTTGGAGATAATGTCAGAACACAACTTGTAAGGAGAAATATGATTGGCTCGAATTTCGGTCTCTTTCACTATAGGTAGACATATGTGGGGTAATGGGCTCTTTACGAAGGAGTCAGGGTTTAGTGTACAGGGTGATTCCCAGTGGATATAGGTCTGGAAAACACCTGGAACTCGTTAGTGCGCCAGTAACATCCGCGAACTGCATACAGAGGGGGTGGTTTGATGGTTTGGGCACGAATTGCTGTCTGCGCCCGCCTTGATCTTCATGTCTTTCCTTATGGTTTTCTGTCACTGTAGTGCGGTAAATATATGACATCCTTTCTCATTTTGTTAGCTCATGTCTTGCATCCATGGGTCTGCTGCCATTTTTATGGACGATAACGCACGAGTTCAGAGGGCTCCCATTGTCGGACAGTACTTATAAACGGAAACACTGCTTTGTATGGAATGACCATCGCGATCACCCGACTTGAATCCATCGAGCATGTATGCGATATGTTTGCGAAACGTTTGAGTCCTCTCCATGACCCACCCCGGAATGACAAGTTAAGAACATGTCTACTCCTTAAATGGACATAGGTACCCCAAACTGCCATAGATGAACTTATTCTTAGCATGAATAAACGCTGTCGGGCATGTGTTTCCAGCAGATGTTATCGCATTCCGTATTGATAGATATCCACCAATGAACTGTTTTTACCACCCAAAATTCTATGTTTTAGTTTATCTCTATTATTTAATTAATTATTGATAATTTTCTACAAGCTAGTTTCTTTTGTTATGCCCCATGATCTGTGAAAATTTCAATGAATTCGACTACATACTTTTCTTTTTATCAGCTGTGTTTGCTTTGTTCCTTAACTTTTGGACATGAGTATATTTTACTAACTTTCTCAAAGCCATATAATCTAAATGTGTACAATATCTTTGACGAGATTTAAGATTCGGGTGCATCTATAAACTTATTTGACGATAGTAAATACATACTAGAATTTCATTCTTCTAATTCTTCTCTTCAAAGAGTATTACTGATAAAACATATTTGGAATCCCCAAATTCACTTCACTTCCTAATTTCTTCAAAACAAAATAAAATATCTCGTGCTTGTGCACCGATATTTCACCAAGGAAGAAACACATTGAGCTGCAAAATTCGTGGTGCTTTACATATAGTATGCCCCCCCCCCAACTCGAATATTGGAAATTTTTAGCAGGTCAATATATAAAAATACCGTTATTATAGCCACTATACTTCAGAATTTAAGAAATCGATCGAAAATTAAATTGTATATCTGTGTAGGGCTTTAAAGGGCTACAAATAACTTTTTATTGTTTACACCTAACGTTTTCAGTTTTTCAAATATAAACATTGAAAACTTGAAAAACGAAAATTTTCAATATTCAACTTAACAAGACGATTCATCGAAAACTGTATTCTAGATGTCAAAACAGGATTTTCCACAAAACATTTTTGTATCTTAGTATTTATATCTATTTTTTGTAATTTTGAAGATATTTCGAGTTAAAACTGAAGTCGCTTGGCCAAGAATTTACAGATTTTTCGAAATAAAAGTTCAACATATTAAAATTAATGTTATATATTCATAATCAGTACCATATTTTCAACAAGACAAGTAAAAATTGTTTACACTTTTATCTTATAGGGTCGGAGACATAAGTGTCCAAAGTGTTTATATTATCCGTTTATATAGCCGAAAATATTTCTCAGAAAAGCAAGCCCCATTCTAGACAAAAGCAACGCAAACATTTGCATGACAACATACAAATTTAAATAAAATATTTTCACTTAGCTGCGGCTTCCGTGGCCATAATTCATTCTCAGTGTTTTGGAAGTTTATTTAAATTCTGAATTATTTTAAAATGTGAGTCGATTTTTTTTTCTCTTCCTTCATTGTCTTTTGTTATGTTTTGGGACGAGAGTTAAAAGTTGTACTGTAATTTATTTTCGTCTTAGTATTATGACAGAAAAAACAAAAATTCAAATTCAGATTTATCTCTATAGGAGGGAATTAAGGGAAATAAATATAATAGATTCGATGTGAAAAAAAGATTTTGAGAGCAAAAGCGTATCTTACATGATAAAGAAGCAGTGTATGTATGTGTGTGCATGCATTTGTTACCCAGGTCTTCTGGTTTTTCCGAAAGTTTAGAAAGGCAATTGGACGGCCGGAAAAAATTTATTAAAATTCTGAATTTCACAATTGAATAAATTATTCTTTCATCAGCAACAGCAAAAAATAAATAAATAAATAGATAAATATGTTTTTAAAAATATAAAACCAACCACAATTGTTACCGTAGAAAATTAACTAATTAGAGTGAACAAAATACGAAACAATACAAATAGTAAATGAATAGGACAGAAGCCTAAACACAACCTTTATGAAATGTTAAACCTTTATAACATGTATAAAATTTTTGAAAAACCTCAAACGATGTCATACCCAGACCAGTAGTTAAGTAATCTGATCATCTACTTCTTTAACTTTGATTACACATTGTTCAATGCTAAAAATTGTTTTTCTTTCTTTCTACTCCTATCACTTCTTAAAATCGCCTCTTAAATCCTAATTCCTCTTAAAATGACATTTGCATGCCGAGTTTTACGGCTATAGCTCAATTTTTACGGGTGCATATATTTTTTTCCAACAGAGTGTATTTGGATTTCTGTATGTTGTGCAAATGCATTTTATTTACATTTTAATCTTTGGAGAACTTAGTTAAACAATTATGGTAATAGTAGTTTTCAATTTTAAAGACGGAACAGTATGTTTTAATTCCTTTTACATTTTAGTGTTAAAGTTTAAGTTTGATCATTTACTATTATTTCTATTTAAATGTCGTTAGAAAGGCTCTAAGATAAATATGTCTTTTACAGACGATCAATTGCTTCATTTATCCTAAAATTTCGTTTAATGATTATTTAACGACCTAGTGTCCATTATTATACATATAAAAAGTGTTATTTACTTTCTTCGCTGAAAACATTCAAAAGACAAAATTCTTGAATAACTGCATTTATATGTTAACACGAATGCGATATTTTTGTTGTAGTATGTTTGAAAAATAATCTAATTTCTAAATACTTAGCAGAATAAATTTTTGATGAACTTCTCTAAAATAATTAGATCTTTGGCGAATATAAAATGAACGTTCAAAATTCTTTGAACGAATCTTTGGCGATCTTTGGCAAATATCAAATCGTTCAAAATTTCATTCGAAGCTTTGAAATTGTTGTATTGATCTTTGGCGAATATCAAATGAACGTTCAAAATTAATTGAACGAATCTTTTGTGATATTTGGCGAATATCAAATCGTTCAAAATTTCATTCGAAGCTTTGAAATTGTTAGAAAGCTTACTTAATGATCTTTCCAAGAAAATCAAGCTTGCTGTCATAATACAAATACATTAAGTATCGTAGGGATAGTTATAGTAGAGCTTCCCATGATAATAACTCGTTTTATTTTATTGAATTATTGCCTTATGATTTTAAAACAATAGTGAGTTTCGTAGTTAAATCCAGTTAAAATTTTTACGATTCTTTCTTTCTGAATGAGAGTAAAAGGGACGGTCGTAAAAGAGCTAACTGATAATGTTCATAGTTTCATTTAAACTTACATTTCGCATTAAGTTTACGTTAATGGTTATTTAACGATGTAGTCAGTCTTCATTAATATCAAGAATAAGGTCTTTATAGAGATAAATATTTGAAGTTTTTGAGTGACAATTTTATTTTGCAATTGATTTTGAATAACTAAGTACAATATTATGCAACTTTTATGGGTTATTTTTTTTCAACAACATTTTGGGAAAGCTTACTTAATGAATATTTTACGTAAAAAATTGTTGATCTGTCGCTCTAAACTTTAAAAGCACATTTTACCCAAGATTTTTTAATTAAACAAAAAGGATACGTTTCATCAAATACATATTAACAAAATATCTACCACTTTATGAAACAAAAGTAAATTTTTTAAAAATCCTAAAGCGTACTAACACTTTCTAAAGTTTTCAATTAAATAAAATGTTCTGTAGGAAATAACTCTATGTTAAATAAGCACATGACTATTCATTCAACAGCGTCTTATCACGATTTCTACAAAAGTTAGAGAACTCAGATGTGGTCAGCACATAACTTTCTCTGCAGACTCATATATTCCCGTTCTCTTTATTTCTTCAATAATTCATTAAATTGAGTTTATTTGCACAAAATAACACCCATAATTATTTTAAACTAGCCGCCTTCGGCGACCAGCCTGTTCGCTACCTTTGAAAATTCTGACCGTGGCAAACTCGCTGGCGCGACCTACCAGAAAGTTGTAAGGTAACTATTTGGACGGCCAGGAAGTGCCACCAAATTTAGACCGGAATCCAGTGGGGGAAGCCTCCACAGGGACCGTACCCTCCTTCCCCTACCACCGACCTCTCGGAAGGACTTACGGTCCCACATGTTTAACGCGATCGTACTCCGCGTGAACACGGCTGCAGTTTTGGTAGTGGCGGGAATCGAACCCGGGCCAACTGAGTGGAATTCCCTCGCGCTAACCACTTGGCAACTCCGCGACAATCTCCATAACTTTCCTTTTATTCACCCAATTTAGACCGGAACCCAGTAGGGGTGGGCATTCACAGGAAGCGTACCCTCCGTCCCCTACCACCAACCTCTCAGAAGGACTTACGGACCCACGTGTGTAACGAGATCGTACTCCGCGTGAACACGGCGGCAGTTTTGGTAGTGGCGGGAATCCAACCTGGGCCTACCGAGTGCAATTCCCGCGCGCTAATTTAAATTTTGCAATGACCATAAAAAGTTTAAATTTTAATTTGACCATATGCTAAGCTCTTAACTCCATCATTTAAAATATAACGTAATATCATTTAAAATATCCTCATTACATCGTTCCATCATTTAAAATATCCATAAATTAAAATATCCATTTAAGATGACCATATACTAAGCTCTTAATTCCATGATTTAAAATATCGCGTAATTTTCTATCCCGTCTTCATGCAAACACGTACGTCCCCAGAGGGAGAAAATCGGATCTTCCGAGAATTATCCGAGAAATTTAAAATCATTACTTCTTTAAAATTCCGATCCTGCGGCCATTTTTAATTACTTCTTTACCGGATTGGGCTTGTAAGAATGTGTGATGTTTGAGCTTTCTAAAAATGTAAATTATTAGTCTAAATACACGGATCTTTTCCCGATGCGAGGATTTAAAAATGAAAGTTCGTTTTTTTGAGCCGAAAGTGACTTTTGTTTAATATCTTTAAAAACTATTAGAATTTATATCTGTGATTTGAAATTGTTATATTTTTACTCGCAATTGACTGCTCTTTCGGGTCGTGCGATTTGTTTTTTTCTACGACGTCTGGATGGTGGAGAAAAAAGGGTAAAAAGGGAAAAACTGTCGAAATTGCATAAAACATTAAATCACAAAAAAGATAATAAAAATTTTTAAAATCGGTTTTGACGTGTCATCTCCCCCCCCCCCCTCTCCGAGTCTCTGATTGCTGAATTTCGTAGCTCTCCGACGCGCGGTCGCTGAACCTATAGTGTATATGACAGACAGACAGACAGACACACGCACACACACACACAGAAAGACATTGCCTTTTATTATTTAAGATTACACTGAATATGATTTTTTAATTCAATTTTCGTTTTCATTTGGTAAATGGATTATTTGAAGAGGTGGCGTATCGAAAATGCCGAAGAACTGAAATATCTTGAGAACGATTAGTCCTAGAGTAATGGGGTTAGTCTTATTCTTTTTGTAACCAGCATTTAAGTATAAAATAAACATTGAATTGATACATTTAAGCACACGTTGTTATTTATTTTTAAATTTAACGATTTTTGGGGATCAGTTCACAAAAAAGCAGGTTCTGTTTTTCCGAATAGTACCAAAATCTAATCAGCACCAAGGTTACCCACAAGGGACTTACCTACTAAATTTTATGAAATTCGGTCAATTGGTTTTTAAGTTAGCGTGGATACAAAATCAGCGTAGACCGGCAGACAGACACGAGAGCGCACGTGCGTACACAGATACGCACACAAAGGTCACTCTAAAAATAGTTTTTTTTCGTGTTCTAGAGATCCCGAAACGTGTAGATCCGTCGAAAACTCGAGTTGCGATTTTCGGAACCATTCCAATATTTACCCTATACATTACCATGTATTGCAGGGAAAGTAAAAATCAGATGTGTGTAGCATATGACTTTCCCTGCAGATTCAAATTTATTTTGTAAGTTTTTGTTTCATCATGCATTAAATTGAGTTTAATTGCTGAAAATAATATAGATAATTTTCTGATATTATATCCATTTCGTATTTTCATTGCAACTTCGTTTCGTTTGGCAACTCAATGCACTTTAAATTCTTCAAGTCCTTAAAATTCCAAAAACTACAATATCTCGAGAACGGTTTATCCTACAGTCATGGAGTCAGATTAGTCATTTATTTCAGAGTTTCATTACATTGCACGTGTAGTATTTTATTTTTGTTCGAATATATTAGATTTGCTGGCCATTTCGCAAAAAAAAAGACAGATTCTTTTTTTCCACATTGTATCAAAATTAACAACCAATCCAGTATCCTATGAGCGACTTATCTACCAAATTTTGAATAATTTGATCAATTAGTTTATCAGCTAGAGTTTATACATACAATTTTTGCTGGCCATTTTGCAATAAAGGCTGGTTCATTTATCCCGAATGGTACCAAAATGTAATCAGCACCAGGCTCGCCCACCAAGTATCTGCCAAACCTCTCTACCAAATTTTATAAAATTTAGTCGCTTAGTTGAGTTAGAGGGGATCTATATAATTGGGTAAGTATATTTGGATATATATATATATATATATATATATATATATATATATATATTTGATATTTGTGTGAATCATGTGATAGAAATCACAAAAAGAATGGAGTTTTTCAAACATGTGTATTTAAGGGGGTGGGTACTCCACACAAAAGCATCCGAAAGGTGCCATGCTACAAAAGCATGCTTAGCGATGAGATAGAGACTTCACATTTGGTGTACGGATAAAAAGTTGGAAAGGAAGAAAATGTGCAATTTCAGTTTTCCGACATTTGCTATTGTACGGGGTGCCGCTCACTAAATTGTTCGATTTGCCGAATGAATGAAAAACGCCTCCTGTACAATGAGGACTGAAATTTAGTATATGGGCTAACCATTTGACAAAAAAATCAAAGATGAATACTGTTTGACAAAAATGTGCATTTACTGGGAGCTACACAGAAAAGCGGTCGAAAGGTGAAGTGATAGAAAAAAAATGCTTCTGAAAAGGATAGAGACTTCGAATTGGGTGTACGGGTAGATAGTTTGAAAGGAAGAAAGTGTGAAATTTCAGATTTCCAATATTTGCTACTTTAAGGGGTGTCGTACTCTAATATGTTCAATTTTCCGAATAAATGAGGCACGCTTCCTTCTAAATGTAATAGAGACTTGATATTTGGTATATTGGCCAATCATCTGATAATAAACCCAAGACAAACAGAGTTTTTCAAAAATATTCATTTAAGAGTGTGCTTCACAGAAAAAAGTTAAGAGGAGAAAAAATAAAATAGGGGTGTCTCGGGATGCGATAGACTTTAAAGTGGAGCACGGGTAGATAATACGAAAGGAAGAAATGCGCAAATTAAATTTCCGAATATTTTCTTCTTTAGGGAATTCTGTACACCAAAGTATTCGATTTGTCGAATAAATGTGAAACGCGCATTATTAAAACATCTACATTATTCAGGGGTTGCTTATTAATTTTCAACGGATATTCGGCTAATATATAGCAATTGAAAAGTGTCCGTCTGTCTGTCCGTCTGTCTGTCACGTTTTACTTCCCGAATAGATAGAGACTTGCAATTTGGTACACGGTTCGATTGTTCGATAAAACTCCCTGGAAAAATCGAATTTTTCGAAAACGTTCCCTAAAGGAGGTGCTCCACACTAAAACGTTCGAAAAGTGAAATAATAGGAAAGCATACTTTGCCATGAGATAGAGACTTCCAATTTGGTGTATGGGTAAATAGTATGAAAGGAAGAAAGTGTGCAATTTCAGATTTGAAATATTTGCTACTTAAGGGTGTGTCGCACACAAAAATGTTCGATTTATCGAATAAATGAGAAACGGCTCCTTTAAAATTTGATAGAGGCTTGAAACTAGGTATATGGACTAATCATTTTATGAAAACTCCAGAGACGAATATAGTTTTTCAAAAACGTTCGTTTAAGGAGTTGCTCCAGAGAAAAACGTTCGAAAGGGGAATGTATATAAAAACAGGGTTTGGGATGAGATAGAGATTTGAAATTTGGTGTATGGGTAGATAGTTTAGAAGGAAGAAAGTGTACAATTTTAGTTTTCCAATATTTTCTACTTTAGGGGGTTTCGCACACAAAAATGTTCGATTTTCGGAATGAAGTAGCAACACCCCTTATGGAACGTGACAGAGGCTTGATATTTGGTATATGGGCGAATCATTTGTTCGAAAGCCCAAGAAAAAGAAATTTTTCCAAAATGCATTCTTAAGGGGGTAGGTACTCCACAGAAAAACATTCGAAAGGTGAAATGATAGAAAAAGCATGCTTCGCGATGAGTTAGAGAATTCAAATTTGGTATGCGGGTAGATAGTTGGAAAGGAAGGAAGTGCACGATTTCAGTTTTGCAACGTTTGCTATTGTAGGGGGTGTCACTCACTAAAACGTTCGATTTGACGAACAAATAAAAAACACCTCCTTTACAATGTGATAGAGGCTTGAAATGTAGTATATGGACTAAGAGGGAAGGTAAAGTAGTATGCTTCGTGATAGAGACTTTAATTTGGTGTACTGATAGATAGTTCGAAAGAAAAAAGTGAGCAATTTAATTTTTCCACTATTTTCTTCTTTAGGGGGTTCTGCAACTTAAATATTCGATTGCCGAATAAATGTGAAACGCGAATTATTAAAAAATTGCAATATTCAGGGGTTGCTTATTGCGAAGACTTTGCTTTTCGACTAGTATTCGACTAGTCATATCCCTGAAAGCGCAGTGTCAGTATGTCAGAGAGCCAAATGCACCAAATTCCCGAGGGCTGAAAAAACTTATGTACACTAATTCGACCGTGCTGAATTCAAATATGGAATCCGTTCTTAAATTAACTCTTGAATCTGGAGAAATAACTTGGCCTGTTTTGCTATTTTTGTATTCATAATCTGAAAGAATTTGCCAAAACATAATGCAATTGCGTGGCTATGAGACTTTAATTCTTATAGAAATAAAAAGAAAATTGATTCAGTTTAAGGAGTTAGAGATGATACCATTTCGATGATTCAGCTGAGGAGAAAAGTTAATATTGAGACGTTATCCCGATTTAAAAATTCAGAATACGAATATTTAAGCCATCGAATTAGAAAGACTTGCTTCCTGCTTTATCTTCAAATTCACTTTTTAAGCAATGCCAATTAATGTAAACTTTGTTTATGGATAGAGATTGGTTGGAGCTCAGTATTATGACTCATAAAGTTGACTCATAAAGTATCACTCATAAAGTTGACTCATAAAGTATGACTCATAAAGTTAACCCTTTTTCTTCCATGGTATGACCAGCAATTGAAAACTTGATAAAATGTTTGAAGTATAAAACTTGATAAAATGTTTGAGGTATAAAACTTGATAAATTCATTTGTTAAAGGCTCTAGGGGATCGTGATTTAATTGAGTTATGTTAGGGGTTGGTATAGTATGTATATTTTGATAAGGAATCGTATAATAAATTGCAATTTTGAATGGGATAGTAATTTATTTTGAATGGATCGCATGTAACTATGGATAAATTTCATAAATTATTAAATTTCATAATTTGTCGATATAAGTAACAAAAATAATGCAATGTTAATGAATATGTTAACTTGTTATTTCATGTATTCACCGATTTTGGAATGAAAAACAAAATAACCAATGTTTCGCAGTTCAATCTTATGGCTAATAAGCAACTGTCAATAGAGAAATATATAGCTATATTGGCTAGACAAGAATATATATTGATAAATATAAATAAATAGCTACATCTAACTCTAAAATGGGTGAATAGAAATAAGTGACACATTGAAATTGGCCAGGGTTCACAGTATAATTATTTCTCAGGAAACGAAGACTCTAGCAGAAATATGGTCTGTGATTGAATTCTACGTTCTATAACTCGCAGCTTCTGTATACGGAGAAGCGTTCTTGAATTCAAGAAATCATCGCAGTCAGAACCACTGATTAAACGAAATCTCATATTTTGACTAATTTTCCATTAAAATAGTTATGGTAGATAAAGAAACTTGATTTTCTCAAACTCACATGGTGTTATGAATAATGCCATGTGATTTATTTCCAAACTCTACACTACTAGTATATTACAAAGAATTATATTTCCACACAAAAATATGTGGATCGTCCGACTGCAAAGTGAATCTGGACTCATCAGTGAATAGGACATTGCTCCAGTCGTCTATAGCCCAACTACAGTGTTCCTGACACCAATAGAGACCCTGACACCAATAGAAATGTTCATTTATGGATGTGCTCCCCAGAAAAACGTTCGAAAAGTGAAATGATGAAATAGCATGCTTCGGATGAGATTGAGACTTTAATTTGGTGTACGGGTAGATAGTTTGAAAGGAAGAAGTGTGCAAGTTAAGTTTTCCATTATTTTCTTCTTTACGGGGTTCTGCACACCAAAATATTCGATTTGCCGAATAAATGTGATCCGCGAATTAATCAAATATTTACATTATTCGGCGGTTGCTTATTGCGACACCGTTGATTTTCAACGGGTATTCGGATAGTATATACTAAATGCCAAATGTCCGTCTGTCTAACTTTTTTAGGCATTTCCCGAATAGATAGAAACTTGCAATTTGGTACACAGATCGATTGTTTGATAAAAAAACCCTGGAAAAATCGAATTTTTCAGAAATGTTCTGTGGAGGGGTGGGGTGGGGTGGGGTGGGGGGGGTACTCCACATCAAAAAGTTCGAAAAGTGAAATGTTAGTAAAGAAAACCTTGCGATGAGTTAAAGACTTCAAATTTATTGTATGGGTAAACCGTTCGATAGGAAGAAAGTGTGCAATTTCAGATTTTCAATATTTGCTACACTAGGGGGTGCAGCGCATCAAAATGTTCGATTTGCCGAACAAATGAGAAACGTCTGCTTTAAAATTTGAGAGAGGCCTGAAATTTGGTATATATACTAATTGCCAAGTGTCCATCTAACTGTCCGTCTCTCTGTCTGTCTGACCGTCTGTCAGTCAGGCTGTATTTTTAGGTTCCTCCCTAGTAGATAGATACTTTCAATTTGGTACGCAGGTCAACCGCTCGATAAACCTCCCTGGAAAAATCGAATTTTTCGAAAATGTTCTATAGAGCGGTTGCCCCACACAAAAATATTCGAAAAGTGAAATGTTAGAATAGCATGTTTTGCCGTGAGATAGAATTTTTAAATTTAGTGTACGGGTAAATCGATCGAAAGGAAGAAAATCTACAATTTCAGATTTCCATTAATTGCTATACTAGGAGGTGCCGCACACCAAAATGTTCGATTTGTCGAATGAATGAGAAACCTCATCTTTGAATTTTGATAGAGACTTGAAATTTGGAATATGGGCTGATCGTTTGATAAAAGCGTCCAAGAGAAAAGAGTTTTTCGAAAATGTTTGTTTAAGGGGGTGCTTCAGAGAAAAACGTTCGAAAGGTGAAATGATGAAAACCCATGCTTCGAAATGAGATAGAGACTTCCAGATTGGTGTACGTTTAGATAGTTCGAAATGAAGAACATGTGTAAGTTCAATTTTCTGATATTTTCTACTTTAGGGAGTGCCGCAAAGCCAAATGTACGATTTTCGAAATAAAGGATAAAAAAAAAGGTCATTTGGTAAAACACCCAAGATGAAAAAGGTTTATCAAAAATGTTCTTTAAGGGGGGTGTTGCGCAGAAAAACGTTCGAAAGGTGAAGTGATAGAAAAACATGCTTCGCGATAGAATAGAAACTTCAAATTTGGTGTACAGGTAGATACTTTGAAAGGAAGAAAGTGTGGAATTTCAGATTTCTAATATTTGCTACCTTAAAAGCTGCTGTACACAAATATGTTTGATTTTTTGGATAAATGAGACACGCTTTTTTAATTGCAATAGAAGCTCGATATTTCGTATATGGGCCAATCATCTGATAAAAACTACGAACAGTAGTTTTTTATCAGATGGAAATATGGGCCTAACATCTGATAAAAAAACTACGAAACTAGACTAACAGAGTTTTCAAAATGTCCATTTATGGGTGTGCTACACAGAAAAACGTTCGAAAGGGGAAATGATAATATAGCATGCTTCAGGATGAGAAGAAGACTTCAATTTGGTGTACAGGTAGATAGTTCAGAAAGAAGAAGTGATCAATTTAAGTTTTCCAATATTTTCTTTAGGGGGTTTTGCACACCCAAATATTCGATTTGCAAAATAAATGTGAAACGCGAATTAATCAAAAATTTACATTATTCAGGGGTTGCTTAATGCGAGACTGTTGATTTTCAAAGGGTATTCGGCTAACCATATCTCTAAAGGCGCAGTGTCAGTATATCAGAGCACCAAATGCAACCCCTTGGGCTGATAAAACTCATGCACACTAATTCGACCGTGCTGAATCCAAATATGAAATCCATTCTTAAATTAACTCTTGAATCTGGAGAAATTACTTCTTAAAGTTTGACCTGTTTTGCTATTGTTATGTTTATAATCTCAAAGGATTTGCCACAGCATAAAGCAATTGCATGGCTATGAGATTTTAATTCCTACAGAAATAAAAAGAGAACTGATTCAAGTTCCTGGAGTTAGAGATGAGACCACTTACATGCTTGAACTGAGGAGGAAAGTTAATATTGAGACGTTATCCCGATTAAACTTTAGCAGATCAAAATATTAAAATACCGATATTATAACCACTATACTCCAGCATTTAAAGAGTCGATCGAAAATTAAATTGTATATCCATGTAGCGATTTTAAAGGGCAACGAATTACTTTTTATAGTTTATAGCTAACATTTTCAGTTTTTCAGATATAAGCATTAAAACTTGAAAAAGGAAAATTTTCAATATTCTTCAACTTAACAAGACGATTCTTCGAAAACTGCATTCTAGATATCAAAAGAGGATTTCCCACTAGACATTTTGGTATCTTAGTACTTATATCTATTTTTTTGTAATTTCGAAGATATTTCAAGTTAAATTTGAATTCGCTATGCTAAAAATTTTAGATTATTCGAAATCAGAGTTCAACATGTTAAAATTATTGTTATATATTCTTAATCAGTACCATATTTCCAACAAGACAAGTAAAAGTTGTTTACACTTTTATCTTATGGGATCGGAGACATAAGTGTTCAATGTGTTTATATTTTACGTAACGCTTCGATTTCAGCCATTATTCTTTGCCTTTTACATGATACTAATTGGTAACCTTAGAATGGCTTTTGATGGCGAAGGAACTGCTCTTCTGGTGCCCTTGAGTTTAACATGAAGCTTGTGATCATAAGTTCAAGAAGCCAGACTTATTGTCAGACGCCGATGCAGCAATACAGTTTTTTTTAATCAACTGAGTCTCTTATCTCAAAGGATTATGCAAATGTAAATATGTATTTAAAATATAAATAAACAGCAATGCATTATTCTTTAGTGGATCCCCGGACACTGCGGAATTTACGGAAATGATCAGGAGGATATGCTGTAGATAAAGGGCTATAAGGTACGGTAAAGCAGTTAACAGGCAGAGAAATATCCTTTCATGCACTAAAGCTTTTCATTAACCCTTTTAGCGTGTCATTTATTTCCCTTCGCGGGCACTGCAGTGGGGATTTTTTTTCTCCCTTACCCTTTTCCCCAATGATAGCGCTTTGAACGAGAAGGTGTTATAAGTATTAAATAAATAAACATGTATAATAACAGATAAGTAAATAAAAAAACATACAATTCCAATTTTTAATAGTTCTTCTTAGTGTGATAAATTTTAAAACATGGAATATAACAACGAATAACTTCACAGTCTGGACACTATGTCCTGGTTTCTTTCCTAAGCTTCTTGCCAGTTTTATTGGAAGCATAACATACAACACATCGCCAAGTTGGCCTTTTTTTGCAGGGTGTGAGATCACTTACGTTTGCTGAAATAAGAGTGAAAGCATTTGAGGCCTCCATTGCTTTGAATGTGAAATCCCAACGGAACTGCGTTTATTTTACTCTCGTTTACGAAATACTGCCTCTGCTAAAATTTAGTTTGTAGGACTGCTACTGCCATCTTGTGTAAAATATTGTAAACGCAGTTAATATCTCATAAAAAAATCATATATCGTATTATTTCCGTCAAACACACAGGAGTTTCGGCTTTAAAAGTTCATGGCGAGTCTACTCGTCAAACCCGCTTGCAGTAGTGCAATGCATAACGAGTTGAACTCGTCAACCACGCTTAAAGAGAGTCTATAAACTTGGAATTTCTCCAAAATCTATCAAATGGAATCGCTTCAAAGAATTGGAGATACCGAGTAAAAATTCATGTTTCTGATTGGCCACGCTATCAAGCAGTGGTAATATTTCGTCTGGCAATCGGGATTGACTGTTTGACGAAGCCACCATTTCCGTATTTTCTTCTGCCAGATCCAAACTGATACCTTTGTAGAGTAGAAATGACGATATTATACATCGAGCACACATTCAGAGGTGCAAGACTCTTCGCAAGAGTTCCCGAAACGGACAGACAGTTCCGAATGGGATAATAGCTCTTTTCATTTTCACAATAATTATTAATTTTTACATTTTTAGTATGTCAAGTTAATTTCCAATGGCAATAAAAATTAAAATATTACCCCACCCCTACCTAAAAATAATATCTCCGAATAGTATCCCTTGATACAAGATGCATGGATCTTGATAAATGCCTTAGAATGGCTAATAACGACGCCAATAGCGCGGATTGGTGTGAACAGGGCCTCTGTCCTGGCTGCACGATCCTCTCTAACAACTGTGTGTCTGAGGCGTCCTAAGCCTATGCGACGGTTACAAGCACCTTCTCTGATCCACATTTGCCAACACCGAGAAACAACCGTATTGTTCTGACCAAGAAGTTACGACCGTTGTTCTCAAGCGATTTGCATTAGCCTTATTATGCCATTAACTCGAACAGTTTGCTCATTTTCGTCTTAAAATGCTTTGCTCATCGTCTTAAAATGACATTTGCATGCGGAATTCTGCGGCTATAGCTCAGTTTTTTATGGGTACATATATTTTTTTTTCCAAAAGAGAGTATTTGGATTTCTGTATGCTGTACAGATACCTTTTATTTACATTTTAATAGTTGAAAAACTTAGTTAAACTATTAGGAATAGTAATTTTTCATTTTAAACCCGGAACAGTGTGTTTTATTTCCATTTAACTTTTAGTGTTAAAGTTCAAGTTTGATATTTTACTATTATTTCTATTTAAATGTCCTTAGAAAGACTACAAGAGAAGTACGTCTTATAGTGAAGATCAATTGGTTCTTTTATCTTAAAATTTCATTTAATGATTATTTAATGACCTAGACTCCATTATTATACAAATAATAAGTACGATTTACTTTCTTCGCTTAAAACATTCAAAAAACAAAATTCTTGAATAACTGCATTTAAATGTTATCATGAATGAGATATTTTTGTTGTAGTATGTTTGAAAAGAAATGTAATTTTTAAATACTTAGCAAAATAAATTTTTGATGAACTTCTTAAAATTAATTAGATCTTTAGGGTTTATCAAATGATCTAATCGTTCAAAATTTCATTCGAAGCTTTTAACTTGTTAGGAAGATATCCTACAGAATCCCTGACAGACATGAAGCGTCACAAAAAGTATTGATCCGTATTCAAGGATATTCAAAACATGCAGATCTTTCCAAGACAATCATCGGCTTGTTGACACAATACAAATATATTAGGTTTCGTAGTGTTAGTAATAGTAGAACTTCCCATAATAATAACTCGTTTTATTTTATTGAATTTATTGCCTTATCATTTTAAAACAAAAGTGAGCTTCATAGTTAAATCCAGTTAAAATTTTTACTATTATTTCTTTTTGAATAACAGTAAAAGGGACGGTCGTAAAAGAGCTAACTGATAATGTTCATAGTTTCATTTAATCTTAGATTACGTATTAAACTTACGTTAATGGTTATTTAACGATTCAGTTTGTCTTCATTAATATCAAGAATAAAGTCTTTATACAGATAATTATTTAAAGTTTCTGATGACAATTCTATTTTGCAAATGATGTTGAATAAATAAGTACAATAGTGTGCTACTTTGATGGGGGTTTTTTCAAGAACATTTTGTGAAGCCTTTCTTAATGTATAATTTACGTAAAAAATTGTTGATTTATTACTTTTTTTCTAACTTCAAATGCACATTTTACTCAGGATTTTTTAATTATACAAAAAGTATACTTATTATAAAATACATATTAATAAAATATGTACCACTTTATAAAACGGAAATTTAAAATTTTTAATTCCTAAATCATTTAAACATTGTTTTAAGTTTTAAATCACATAAAATATGATCTGTGTTAAATTAGCACATTATTATTCATTCAGCAACGTCTCATCATGATTTCTACAATTACTAGAAAACTCTGATGTGGGCAGCATATGTCTTTCTCTGCAGACTCATATTCACGTTCTCTTTATTTCTTCAATTATTCATTAAATTGAGTTTAATTGCACAAAATATAACATCCATAATTATTTGAAATTACACTGAATGTGCACTTTTAATTCAATTTTCGTTTCCATTTGGTAAATGGACTTATTTTCGAAAGTGGCGTAGCGAAAATGCGGAAAAACTAAAATATCTTGAGAATGGCTAGTTCTAGAACAATGGGGTTGATCTTATTGTTTTCGTCGTCAAAACTTATGTAAAAAACAAACATTTAATTGATATATTTAAGCATACGTAGTCTCCTATTTTTAGATTCAACGATTTTTGCGGGCCATTTTGCAAAAAAAAGGCAGGTTATCTTTTTCCGAATCGTACCAAAATCTAATCAGCACCAGGGTCAACCACAAGGGACATACCTACAAAATTTTATGAAATTTGGTCAATTAGTTTTTTAGTTATATAAAATCTGCACAGACAGGCAGACACACACACAGACGTCACGCTAAAAATAGTTTTTTCGTGTTCTAGAGGCCCCAAAAGTGTAGATTCGTCGAAAACTCGAGTTGCGATTTTCGGCACGATTCCAATGCTTTACCTATACATTACCATGTATTGTAAGGAAAGTAAAAATGATTTTGGGCGAGCTGACGCGAAATTCAAATTCGATTTTAATGATTTTGAATATAAATAAATAAATCAGTACGAGCGAACAAGATTGTCAGAGTGCACCTCATTGTCGTGAATTTAACTAAAACTAGCACCTTTCGTAACAATATATTATTCAAATGTGAAGATTTTTATTTTATGTCGTGGACAAAAACTTGTCAGTGTGTTTATCATATCTAATTTACTAACTGTGGGGTCAACTACTATTTTCCGTAATCGTATGTTGACTTCCTCTCCTATATAAGTTATTTGAGGCCATTGTGTTGTGTTGTAATAACCCAACTTTTATGCTGCTATTGATGCTGAAAAGCAAATTCCATTAGTGGGAAAGTTCACAATAATTACATTTAACCTGTTTATTAAAATGACTTACATCCATTAGCATTTAGGCACATATCCTTTCCGGAGGATCGGATATGTGATGTCAGTAAGAATTAAACCAATTTTATTCCTTACTATATAGCTCCAATTAAACATCACTTACTATATGTGTTACCAATATATTACTATGATACCTACAGTTATACAATATTGTTGGACAAGCAAGACAGATTACTAGTAAGACAAATTTATTTATCTCTCTCATTTCTCACACCTTAGTTTATTTAATTTGAAAACATTGAAGGGTATTGTATGTATTATTTACCACGTATACATTTTTTTTCCGATATGTACCTTGTATTATGACTTATGTTTCACAGAAATGTTTACTTATTTACATTTTATTTTTTGTTTTATCCTCATATTTAACAATATATACATTTATTTAATTATTACATTTTAATATTTATACATTTACTACTTCCATTACCGCTACTTTACATTAACATATTTTGCGATTTCACAAATTATATCTCATATTATATTATTACCATTTCATCACCGCTGATTCGATTATGACTTTTTAGCGTTTCCTCAAATTATATCTCCTAGGACTCACATTATTTTGATTCCTGTTAGAACAAAGAAAACAGCCTCTTAATTGAAAGAAAATTACTTAGTTTTTAAAGTAATAAAAGGGCTAGTACTAATTTCTAGTAACATTAGCTTAAAATTTCGAAATGAAAATGATCCGTCCTTAAATTTCGGTCCATAAATCCCGAGTTTGGTATTTTTTTGTATAATCTCACTCTATATAGATGAAGATGAATAGAACCATTTAAAAGACAATATTTCCAATAATGACGATAAATCAAAAAATAGATCTTACAATTGTTATGTCAAGTTTCAATAAATGCGTATATTGTTGCGAACGTGTAAAATTCCCTCACTGAAGTCTTTTTTTTTAAAGCGATTCAGAGAAAGCACCAGTACAATATTTTCCATGACATGCATCTAGGGTTGCAGTACACTGAAGTTCAGAAAGAGGTTGCCATATTTGACAATTTATCACCAATTTTGAGGTATTTGACGACTTCTCGAAGGTTAAGGAAATTCTACGAGATACAAATATTCTACGAGTTATAAGAGATTTCTAGAAGTTATAGATAGTCTATAAAAGGATTCATCACTCAGTTGAAGAGCAGTTGTGCGACAATGACCTGTGATATTAGTCAATATGTTGAGAACAGTTGCGGATGTTTTTTAAATGAAACGCGTCAATGTTTCGAGAATAATATCGGTTGTTTTGTGAATTTAGTGGAGCATTTAAGTGTTGTTTTACTGTATATTGTTTCTGTTTAGGCTGTGCTTCGAAACAAACGTGTTAGCTATCCAGAAATTAGGACTCAATCTTGTATCCTGGACGTAAACCTATAGTTCTAGATGATACGTCGCACACTGGTGCCGTGGCGGAAAAAACCCCGGAACCCGAAAATAATATTTTTCGATACCAACTACTATTTTTTGATAGGGAATGAACCGAAGTATCTTGCCATGTAAATAAATGTATTTTATTCAGTATAACTAGAAGGAAAACTAATCTTAAACAATACTTCCACATTCTAATTGAAATCTTGTTTTTTCTAACTAAAATTTCAATATTTTTTTTTCAAAATTTTTGTGGATATTTATAATTATATGTCTCACGTATTTTCAATATATGTAACCTCAGCTTATTTCTGACATAAATACATTTCGTAAAAACATAGCCAAAATCATACTATAAAGCGTAAAATATAGATATATAATTTTTTTTGTTTTCCTTCATTTCTTTAAGCCTATAAAAAAAGCTAAACGTTTCTACACGCTCTGAATGAGTTATTTCGAAAGCAGATACTATTATGCAAATGTTCTGTGAAAATCAGCTGCAACTTTTTGCAACCTTCGCTGTAAACTATGCATATAAAATCTTATTTTTAACTTATCTACATGCGCAAAAAGTATGCAAAAATATTTAAAAAAACATAAGTTGTGAGGTTTTTTCCTCAAATTCCTCATTTGGCACCACTGTGCGTCGTAACAATATAATGATGTAGTTTCAATGGCTATCTAAAAGAAGGTACGCAAGGAAAATTCTATTCGAATGTACAGATTAGCAATTCTCATCGTGTTAATAAAAGTAAACAATTGCACTGCAGTTTTAATAGAATTGTTATATCTTTTGAAAAAATTTTGTAAAAATACACTATTGAATCAACAATACTTTCAAAAGAAAAAATATCTGTTCATGAAATGTCAAATTAGCCATTTGGCGGGCCCTGCGATAGAAACTGCCAAGACAGTTTTAGTCCGACTCAAAACTAAGCCCGTTTAATCCTAGTTTCTTGAGAAGAGGCTTCGGATCTGAATAGGCTCGGACTTGGTTTTTAAATATTCCAGTCAGGGGCCAGGGGTGTCAGGGGCCATTGCTCACGCTTTCGGTTCTGTCGTTTCGATTTCACCAAACTTTGTGTGAATTGTTAGCAGTGATCTACCTACATAGCAGGAGAGTTTCTCGATAACTGCATACATCTCGGAGGTTTTAAATGTCGACCTTAGTATTATAGCGCTTAGTATTATGTTGCAGTGGTATTAAATATTTCATTGCAATTATAAGCTGATATTTTTACATTTTTAAATGAATTACAACACAATGTAACTTGTTTAAATGACTTTATTTATATGCACTGAAATTTTAGGGCACAGTAATATCTCATAATAAGCCAGTTGGGTAGACATGGGAATAACCAAAATCTTATTAAATTTTACATAAAACCATGCGAGTTTAAGTTAAGTTTTAAATGTTTTGTTTTTCTAATCTACTATAAATATTTTACAAGAATATTCTTAATAGAATGAAATTTCGGTTAATCAGTACCTCGCAATTATTTGGCAAGGGAATAACCAAAATCTTATTAAATTTTACATAAAACCATTTAAGTTTAGTTAAGTTAAATTTTTTTAAGTTTAGTTAAATTTTAAGTTTATTATTGAGTTTAAGTTAAATTTTAAATGTTTTGTTTTTCTGAACTACCATAAATATTTTACAAGAATATTCTTAATATGGGTAGAATGAAATTTCTTGCTACCGACACTTAGAAAAATTACTGAGAAAATTATTCTTAAGAGACTGAACACGCACCTTAGTGAGAATGACATTATCATTCCGGAGCAGTTTGGATTTCGGCCAAAGCACTCCACCACTCATCATTTGCTGAGAGTGGTAGAGTACATTTCTTCTGGTTTTAATAATAAGACACCCACAGCTGCGATTTTTCTTGACATCCAAAAAGCCTTTGATAAAGTGTGGCACTGTGGATTAGCGTACAAATTAGCGTACAAAGATTAGCGTACAAATTGATCACTTTAAAAGTCCCTGACGTTCTTGTCAAACTTTTAATCTCATACTTAAATAACAGACACTTTCAAGTCAGAGTAGGAGGTAACTTATCTACACCCAAGCTCATTAAAAGTAGTGTACCGCAAGGTTCTATCCTAGGCCCGACACTCTTTAACATATACCTGAACGACATCCCTAGGACTCCAAACACAGAGCTGGCACTCTATGCAGACGACAGTGCGATACTTGCAAAACACCCCTATGTCTCAGTAATGCACAGAAAGCTACAACAACACTTAGACATACTCCAAACTTGGCTGGAAAAATGGCGAATAAAATTAATCCCCAATAAATGTCATTGGATTTATTTCTCTAGAAAACGTAAACCTCCGCCGCCTCTGTACATAAACAACCATGCCCTAAAAGCGGAAAAATCTACTAAATACCTAGGTGTAACGATAGATTCTCACCTAACCTGGAAACAGCACGTAACGAACTTAATCAAAAAAGCGTATATGGCCACAGGAACTTTATACCCAATGATAGGAAACGGAAATCTAAGTTATCAAAATAAACTCCTAATTTATAAATCGGTCATCCGCCCGGGAATGCTGTATGCAGCACCCGTATGGGGATATGCCTGTAAAACTACAATAGACCTCCTAGAGACAAAACAAAACAAAATCCTACGGATTATCAGGAAAGCTCCCAGGTACTTAAGAAACTCGGTAATTAGGAATGACTTCAAAATAAAAACTGTTTGAGCCCAAATTAAAAAGCTAGCGCTTAAATTTTACAAAAATTTGCCATCCATTCCAAACGAACTGCTATTCAATCTGCATGACTATGATCATCGCAAAGCCAAATCTCGTAAGAGACCCCGCGCTGTTCTAAACATCGATAATCGGAATTAAAAGATCCCACCTCAAACATCTGATTTTTAAATAAAACTCGCGACTATTATTTTATAAAAAAAAAATACTCTAAACTCTAAACTGCCAAAACGCTAGGTAACCCTTAGATCTGCATCAACCCCCCAAACTGCTTAAACTCTAAATGTGCAACAAACTGCCACACTAGGAGCTAGGACAAAAATAAAAAGTAGTAAATAAAAACCTCGAACCTCCAATTAGGGTCACTGAATTAATGTCACAGTTTGACGATAAGAACCACATATTGAAACTGGAGATTAAAGGCGCTTCGCGCCTGGTGCTCTGTCTGGTACGACACTACGTTCGGTTCGTCAGTAGCTTGTAATTATTGTGTTGAATCAAGAACGCTGCACCGAATACGGACGCGGCAGATGAAAATAAACAGAAATGGTACTATAATCGTTATTTCAATAAAGACTAAAAGCTAAAATTTATGTGACTTGCTAACAAATACAAATTAGATGTTCATGATTTTACATATAAATCATTGGGAGTGAACAAGAATTTTAGAGTGCACACTGCTTGGTCATTTGAGGACATGCCTTGTACGTGGAAAAACCATACGTCCAGTAAGGACGCTAAGGAGGCCGGTCTCGTAAAGGGAAGTAAATTAAAATGCATTTTATAAGAAATTAAAATGCATTTTATAAGAAACTAAAATGAAGAGACAAATTTCAAAACAAAAAGAAATAAACATTTATTTTGCGATATCCATTATTAACATTTGATCAAGTGAACAATTCCACAATGATTGTTTAGGGGTCCAACGGCCGTACCGTGCTGAAAACACCGGTTCTCGTTAGGTCACCGAAGTCAAGCAGCATCGGGCGCGGTTAGTACTTGGTGGGTGACCACCTTGGAACACCGCGTGCTGTTGGCCATCTCGGGTGCGGTATCCCCGTGGTTTGCGCGCTAGATTTGCACGCTACCACAAATGCCGCCGTGTTCATGCGGAGTACGATCACGTTAAACATGTGGGTCCGTAAGTCCTTCCGAGAGGTTGGTGGTAGGGGAAGGAGGGTACGGTCCCTGTGGATGCCTCCCCCACTGGGTTCCGGTCTAAATTGGGTGGCACTTCCCGGCCGTCCATACCTTACACCTTTCTGGTAGGTCGGACGGTCTGGGTCTCAACAATGATTGTTTAATAATTCCAGAACTCATAATTTACTTTTACAATTATGCATTTATATCCGGAAAACACCTCATGCCATTCTACTTTACCTATAGGATAAAATGTCCCACTTACAATATTTAATTCATATACTGAAAATATCTTTTATCATTTATTTTGCCTTATGTGTGAAATACATTTCACACATGCATCATTAAATTCAACAAGGCTTTCAATACTCCTAACGCTAGCCTCGCTTAACAGAGAGAGTGAGATAGAGTACTTAACAATAGGCCTTCATGCAAGATAAATGTAAGGAAATAGCCTACCTCGGTCATCACTGTCGACCCGGGCTTGTCGGCGGCTTTCTCCGATGGGCTGCGTGTCTACGATTGTCGCGCTTGCGACCTCCTCTCAGCACCGTTCAAATTCAACTCCCCGTTCGATTTTCAAAATTTTGAAGTTGTTAGTTTCTCTCCGTCTCTCCCCTCTCTCTTAGGCCCCCAGTCTGTCATTGGTTCAGTAAATATATAAACTCCGCCTTCCGGCTGACTTACTGGCCGAAGCCCCCCTTGAAATATCAGATCTTTGAGTTTTTGTCTTTTTGGTGCAGAAAGTTCTTACGGACTTTTTCCCATGTCCCTGTGAAAATTAATTGACTTCTCGGGTCGGGAAGTTCAACCCCTTCCGTTTGTCATAGCACCCAATGCTGACTTGAATATGAGAAGCCCCCTCTTTCTTTCTAGAACCACATCCGGTCCAGCTGCGTTAAAGGGAGCGTTATACATATTGTCTCGCTGTAAGAGGGACCATCTTCTTAGGTCTTGTTTCACCTTTCAAAACAGCAATGTTACATTGGGATTGCAAATCACAATATAACAATGCCATATTTGTAGATACATTTTAAAACATGAAAGCATCTTCATAGGCATTCCATTAAATATAAATTGTAGAAAATCTAAAAAATATTACGCAAAACGAGGAAGAGTAAAATACATTGAATGAAACGCGGCTGCGTTTATGTGCATTGTTTGTTCATTTAACAGTAAATATCTCCAAATTCTACAGAAAGATGTATCCACTATCGTATTCTTAAGCATTTCCTGTTGAAAACATATAGATGAGGAATAGGAAAATTATGATATAGACCAGCGTTTTCTAAACATTTTTTTCGTGTCCCGGTTATTTTTATACTTCATCTTCGTGACCCACTAAAATTTTTATCGTCTGTAGGTGAAATAAAACAGATTTGAATGCACATACAGTTTTCATATGTATTCGAATTGATTGTTCCCCTGTCCTGGGTGGGATCGGGTTTCATGCTACCCAGTATTCTACCAGGAGAATGAGTTTATTTGTTGAAAGGAATTTTGGTACGAGTATTGGTTGTTTAATAATTTTTGTAAAATATACAACAGCTTCCCCGATAATCTTGATGTTTTTTATTCATCGGAAATGGCTTTAAAAATAATTTTATTTAAATATTTTATATTTTAATGTATTTATCCATTTGCAGGTGCTTTTGAAAATCTTGTGTTGTCAATTGTTTGTATTTTAATGTATTTAATTATATTTTATTCTGTATATCTTCTATCGTATTTTACCTTGCATTCCATTACTGGAACTTTGTCATGTAGCTTGTATTCATTTAAAGAAATAAAAAAACACAAAATAAATAAATAAATTATAATATAGAAGTATTTACTCTTACAAAAATTTAAAGAAATCAAACTAAAATCAAATAATTTGTTTATGAGAAGTGGGATGCTGTTTTTTGTTAACTAGAATTATCAAGTTTGCAGAAAAAGGTGATAACTTTATTCTTAGATCCGATTCGACTTCCAATCGGTTTTTATATTTATTTTTCAGAAGAACTAATATTGAAAAGTCTGCTTCATACTTATAGGTTGCGACAAAAAGCATTAGAAATTTCATGGGTGTTTCTGCTAAAATTGCGTACTCCTGACGATAAGATAGCTAAAATTCCATCATTGGTACTCTGTCGAAGATGCGCGAGACTACGAGGAAGATTGAGTGCCGATTTCAAATTGAGAGGATAACGATCACGCAGCATACTAGTAAAGTAGTAGCAGGAGTTTAACCTGAGGTAAAAATATCAGGAAGTAGTCAGCCATATTATCAATTGCCAGTCAATCTAATTTTAGAAGGTGGAGAATGCAGACTTTACTTCGAGACAAGAGCTTGCAATTTCATCCCAGTAGCTGAACGGTGGAGTATCAGCTGGCCAGTTTGAAGATCCCGGGTTTGATTCCCGGTTAGGACAACAAAATTCCTTACAAGTTTTTTATTCAACCAGCATTTTGGTTTTGAGATCAGGTACCGCGCCGCGAACCACCATTTGGGAAACGCTGATATAGACCATAAGGAACCAACTAATATTTTAAATAATTTAAACTCTTCAAGAAATTAAGAAAATAGATTTTTCGAATTAGCAAATATTTCTTATTTAACGAAATATTCAAAGAAACGCTCAAAATCTTCCATAATAATAACCCAATAAATTAGAAAATTCGTAATTACAACACCCACACAAATATAAACCGGTCAAAAGAGTGGTTTCTTCATATTTAAACTGGAAACCAGTTGATCCTTTCATATTCGAATTTTTTTTCGGTTTATTGGTGGTGATCAAATTTGTCATTTATGTTTTTACTAAAAATTGTTTGAAGTATTTACTTCTAAGGATCTAGTATAGCTATATAAATCTACTATCACTAAGGATTCCCATTCCCGGTGCTTTTTCGATTTCGAGTTAAACTTTTTTCATTTACATTGAAAAATGTAGTTTTCAAGATTGATTATAAATACGGCTTAGATTGTAACTGATCTAGAATAAGCATTATATTCTAGTGTAGGTAAAGATACTCACTGAGAAATTCTACTTCGAATTTGAAAATTATTTACAGGATGATTTAAACTGTCTCATAACCTGCGGTATGATCTGAATCGTCTGTATGTACATATTAATGTGCTGTGAAAAGTATTTTTTTTCTTAAGAAAGTGGAAAGCTCGAATGGGTACATTTTGGGTAGGAATGTTCTAAATAGGTGTGACAGTTTTAAAGACTTACAGGGTGTCCCAAGAAGGACTGACACATATGAAATATGCATTAAAAAAGGCTATATAAATGTAGCGTTTGCTGCATTGTACTTGGGAAACCAGGAAATTCGATCCAATCGGTTTTCAAAATTTGTTACAAAGGTCACCAACAGATGGCGTTGAGGTTGTGTGAGAGCTGTTGAGAAAGGCATATTTTAAGATCGTCATTCTGTACTTTGCTCAGCATTCTGCTAGTATGTGCTTTTCAAAGATTTCAAGTTGCTGCTAGTTTATTCCTTGAAAATACTTTATTCGTTGGAATATCTTGTTTTGGAGTTTCACCGCCTGGACCACAGTTTTGTTGAAACGAGGCACAGTTTCCAAAGGAAATTTATTGTCAAAAAAGGACCGTCAATAAATGCAATAAATGTTCTGTTCGAAAAATTTGAATGGACTGGTAATGCCAATGATGACTGTGCTGGAAATGTCGGTCGCCTAAGTTCGGCAAACGATTCCATTTATTGACAGAGGTGATAGTGTTGTAATTGTAAATGAAAAGACTAGTGATAATGTTGTAACTGTAAATGAAAATGTTAAAACTAAATCTTATGCTGAAATCGCCGCGTAAGCTGTTCAATTTAAAAGTGCACCTAAACCTAAAGCGGTTGAAAATAGTGGTTGAGAAAATATTATGGAGGTAGAAAAAAAGAACCAAAAGCAGAATGTTTCTTCATTAAGTTTAGAGACAACTACCAGGCTTTCCTTAAAAAGTTAAATGAAATCACAGGCAACAAAGTATTTGGCAAACTCTCAGGAGATATGCTTAAACTCATACCCAATGACGTTGACTCCTATAGGGTTGTTCAGCGCCATTTAACTAGCGAGAAAATCTCCTTCCGTAGCTTAAACTTGAAAACGGAAAGGCCAAAACAGGTAGTATTGAAGGGGCTACCAACTAACTATCACATTGAGGAGAAAAAAGTGACGCTCACATCCATTGGATTAGATGAAGTCCGGGTTTCTCAACTGAGAAACACAAAAACAAAATTACCCCTGCCGAACTTTTTAATCAGCCTAAGGCCTACGGAAGACTGGCAGAGGGTTTACAGACTAACAAGATTAGGGAACTTGGATGTGAAGGTAGAGGCCTTCAGAGTTCGGGGCTTTAAAATTTGCTACCGGTGCCAGCAGTTCAATCACTCTTCAGAGAATTGCAACATGCCACCTAAGTTCCTTAAGTTTGCTGAAGACCACTTCACACGGGACTGCCAGAGACCTAGGTCGGAGAAGGCAACGTGTGCTAACCGTAATGGTGACCATCCAGCGAACTTCCGGCAATGCCCGAAGAACCCCTGGAACAGAGAAAAGGCACCGGGGAATGCCCCCCCCCCTTCCCCAAAAAATCAGATACCCCCTTGGAGGCAAAAAGCCCTCGGACTAAGCCCCAGGCACCCCCTCAGGGCTCCTCGCACATAGTGTCACAGGTAAACAGGCACCAACCTTCAGCACCTACCAGATCGGTGCAAAAGCAGGCCCCCAAACCATCGACCTCCAGAGAATTGACCCTGGAGGAAGAGTAAGAGCAGCTACAGCTACCATTAAAAGGAGCTCGGAAGTAGATAAAGCCAGACAGGCAAAGGAAGCAAAAGATAGACTTGACAGGAAGGTTGAGGACTGGAAACAAACTAAACGAGTCAGGGAAGAAGAACTCGCGCAAACTCAGCTGTTAGTTACAACGTGTGAAAAAAATCAAAAGACTATCGAGTTCCAAAAGGACACTCACAAAAAAGTGCAACCCGCGGCTGAGGCTGAGGAAATGGAAGCTGAGACTGAACCGACTGATAAATCTGACCCATAAAAGATGGAAGATATCCTCAACCTCATCAGAGGATTTATCAGCATGTTCAATTTAGACGACATAAAACATCTGTTGATGCAGTTTGCAGAGTTAGTACAAAAAAAGAGCGATCCTATGGTAATGGTCTTTGAGGCCCTTAAAATAATCGCGGATTTTAAAAGTAACGGTGAGAATCAAAACCGTCATGGCTAGATCCCAAAAGGAATCCTTTAAAATAATATTTTGGAATGCGAACGGCATATCTCCAAGAATAAATGAACTTAGGAACTATGTAAACGAAAATGACGTAGACGCCTTATTAATTCAGCAAACCAGAGTTAGAGAAAATAAAAAACTAAACATAGCCAACTATTCTGGCTATCATAATCTTAGCTCAAATACTAATGCTAGAACGCCCCATGGAGGAACAGCAATATACATTAAAAGAAATATTCCCCACGAGGAACTAAACAGCATAAATCTTCAAGATATAGAAAATACTAGTATAAAAATTAAAATTAATAATACTAGCCCGTTTATCCTAACCTCAACATATGTCAAAAGTATGAGTAGAGTAGATGTAGCTACGCAACTTTAAATGCTTTTCTCGCGATATCCAAACACGATACTCGCAGGCGACATCATTGCACACCACCGAGCATGGGGCTATAGGAGAGTCAATACACGCGGTACACAGATACACAGAGTGCTGAACACCACAAACACAAATATTATTGCACCGTCGACACCAACCTGCTTCTCAGGCGCCAACGGCTCATTCATAGACTTTGTCCTAACTCGAAGCATAGATTACGCTCATAGTATTAGTACCCTGGATGAATTCGACTTGGATCATCTACCGGTACTGGTGACATTCGACCTGAACACACCTCTTCCAGTCTCTGTGGGACAAGAGACGGTCAACTGGGAAGTATTCAAAAGATCAGTCTTCGAGCCGCACTTAGCAGTACCTAACATAATGAGAACGGCGGATATTGACTCTGCCACGCACACACTCACAACACAAATCAAGAGAGAAATTGCCTCTTCCACGCACACACTCACAACAGAAATCAAGAGAGAAATTGCCTCTGGCACAACACATCGTGAGTCTCCAAAAATGTCCACACTTTCCCAACATGTCAAACAATTAGTCACCCAAAGAAATAGAATACGTAAGACATGGCAGGCTAACAGAGACCCCGCCCTTAAAAAGGAGCTTAACAGACTGACGTGCAATGTCAGGGAAAAAATTGTCGCAGAAAAACAGCAACAGTACAAAAATCTAATCGAATCCCTTAGCCCAGAAGGCGTATCGCTCTGGCAATTCACAAAAAGACTCAGGAAACCTCAAATTAAGCTCCCGCCTCTAATAGATGGCGCTAAAATCGCGTACTCAGACGAGAAAAAACCCGAGGCTCTCGCAAGCCATTATGAAAAACAGTTCCAACCAAACCACGATCTACTGTGTCAGGACACCCTAAGAATGGTTAGACAAACTTAAATTACTTCAGGAATTCCCCGGTAACGGCTGAGATTAACCCAGCCACCCCGCAGGAGATAGTAGAAATTATCAAAAACCGTAAAAGCCCAGGGCACGACAAAATCAGAAATATTGCGGTTAAAAACCTACTCCTAAACGTAATATGTTACTTGACTATCTTAATAAATAAAATATTAAAACTAAACTATTTTCCCAAAGAATGGAAGGAAGCGATAATCATAACATTCCCTAAGCCAGGTGAGGATGCCACAATTCCAGCCAACTACAGAACAATTAGCGTGCTACTGACACTTAGTAAAATTACTGAGAAAATAATTCTTAAGAGACTGAACACGCCCCTTAGTGAGAATGACATTATCATTCCGGAGCCGTTTGTATTTCGACCAAAGCACTCCACCACTCACCAATTGCTGAGAGTGGTAGAGTACATATCTTCTGGTCTAAATAACAAGACACCCACAGCTGCGATTTTTCTGGACATACAAAAAGCCTTTGATAAAGTGTGGCACTGTGGAATAGCGTACAAATTAATCACTTAAAAAGTCCCTTACGCTCTTGTCAAACTTTTAATCTTATACTTAAATAACAGACACTTTCAAGTCAGAGTAGGAGGTAACTTATCTACACCCAAGCTCATTAAAAGTAGTGTACCGCAAGGTTCTATCCTGGGCCCGACACTCTATAACATATACCTGAACGTCATCCACAGGACTCCAAACACAGAGCTGGCACTCTATGCAGACGACAGTGCGATACTTGCAAAACACCCCTATGTCACAGTAAAGCACAGACAGCTACAACAACACTTAGACATACTCCAAACTTGGCTGGAAAAATGGCGAATAAAATTAAACCCCAATAAATGTCATTGAATTTATTTCTCGAGGAAACATAAACCTCAGCAGCCAATGTACATAAACAACCATGCCCTACGCGCGGAAGAATCTACTAAATACCTAGGTGTAATGATGGATTCCCACCTAACCTGGAAACAGCACGTAATGAACTTAATCAAAAAAGCGTATATAACTACAGGAGCCTTATACCCAATGATAGGAAACGGAAATCTCAGTCATCAAAACAAACTGCTAATTTATAAATCGGTCATCCGCCCGAGAATGCTGTATGCAGCACCCGTATGAGGATATGCCGGTAAAACTACAATAGACCTCCTAGAGACAAAACAAAACAAAATCCTACGGATTATCAGGAAAGCTCCCAGGTACTTAAAAAACTCGGTAATTAGGAGTAACTTCAAAATAAAAACTGTTAGAGGCCAAATTAAAAATCTAGCGCTTAAATTTTACAAAAATTTGCGATCCGTCTAAATGAACTGTTATTCAATCTGCATGACTATGATCATCGCAAGGCCAAATCTCGAAAGAGACCCCGCTCTGTTCTAAACATCGATAATCTGAATTAAAAATCCCACCTCAAACATCTGATATTAAATAAAACTCGCGACTAATGTTCAAAACTCTATGCCAAAATGCTAGATAACCCTTAGATCTGCATCAATCCCCCAAACTGCTTAAACTCTAAATGTGCAACAAATTGCCACACTAGGAGCTAGGACAAATAATAAAAAGTAATAAATAAAAACCTCGAACTTCCAATTAGGGTCACAGAATTAATGCCAAAGTTTGACGATAAGAGCCACATATTGAAACTGGAGATTAAAGGCTCTTCGCTCCTGGTGCTCTGTCCTGTACGACACTCAACTTTAGGTTTATCGGTTGTCTTACATTGACTTATGTACCTTAATCAAGTTTTCCTTTTCCTTGTAGTAGTTCCGTATAGAAAGATCATGTTGCATTAAAAATAAAAATTCAGATTGACCAAATTTGCCTAAGGGGGTCGTATAAAAATTTAAAAAATTAAACATTTTGAAAATGAATGGGAGGATTATTTCGTTAACGTAGTCTTATTTCCTACTTTAACATTTTTGCCATTTACGTTGCCCACTTATCTCCAACAGGTAAAGGATTGAAGCGCGTTTCAATCTTCTTGGGACACCCTGTATATACTGTATATATACAGTTTATCAGCTTCACAGACCTGTTAACAACAAAAAAATTTATGAATTTTTAACAAATTTTTAAATGAATAACTGGCAATCAAATATAATAAATGTATGAAAGTTATTCGTTTTATAATTCTGATTATGAGGTAAATCAACCTACATAATTTAGAATAAATATGTATGAAAAGTCTCAATGGAGCTTTGCTCTCAAAATATTTTATTGTGTCCGGACAAATCTTAATTTGTTCGTGAAAATGCTTGTTATATTTTTTCTGTAAGAAATAGAGAAATGCGTTAGTCACCTCATCATCTTCACAGAGCCTGTGGCAATTTAACATTTTATTTAATTGTTCAATAAATTTTTAAACTAACATCTTTAAAACGAAACCTCATAAAAAGGTAAAATTATTTTGTTTTAGGGTGTTGATTATCGATAAGTCAACCTCAGCATATGAAAGTATGAATTTAAAAATATGAAATCCCTATGGAGATTACACTCAAGACTATGTTTGACTATGTTTGTTTGAATCTGAATTTGTTCTCTCCCCAAAGAATTCAAGAATTGCCTTCTAGATAAATCAATAGATGTTCGTGATAGTTTAATTCCTTCCATTCTGGAAGCAAACACCACATCGAAAACAAAAGACGTTCATTGAAATTTGTAAATGGTAAACACAATATATGTCAAAAACATATAACTTCTGTTTTTGTTTCCTCAGAAACATTGACGAAAAATTTTTTGAGAGCGTTTCACATAACGACACTAATTTTATCCATTTAATACATAGTACACTACAATAATACACAGTAAAATTTAATATAGTACATCTACAATAAAAGCGCTGTAATGGGGGTAAAAAATACGACTGTCTGATTTATACTGATCTACACGTTTTAAGCATCCCGAATGTGGATCAACAAATGTTATAATATGTCTATTTGATATCACGCTAGTCTATAATCACTAAACTTTTTGATCACAATGTAACAAATGAAATGTAAGTTTGCACTATCAGTTCAATCAATAAAAGTCATAAATATGGAGATTGAAAACAAGGAAAGGCTCTGGAAATCATTCGCACAATTTTTTAAAATAAAAATCGAAAAAATTGGTTTTGCGGTAAAGTCAGAGATCTTTAAACATATTTTTGCAAAATTCAAGGATTTCCTCCATATGGAAATGACTTAGTTTGCGTTAGAAACGAGCTTAAGTTTTAAAAAAGGTCTTTCTGAGGTTAATATTTTACACAATATATAATTGTTTTATTCTGCGCAAGGAACGAGCTTGAGTTTTAGGAAACTATCGTGTTATTCATTTCCATTCTATAAAAATGAGTTAATATGCGTAGGGGAACGAGCTTGAATTTTAAGAAAGCTCTTTTCGTGTTAATAGTTTCCATTATATAAAAATGTGTTAATATAAGTAAGAAAAGTTATGCGTATTAAATACTTGAAAAGATTATTTTCTGGAAAAAAAAGATAAATACATATAATGAATAATACACATATTAATAATTCAGGAATTGTGTTGAATGCACACTGACAGATGTTCCTCGCAGGAAAATGCAATCCATTTTAAGAGTGAATTCCGCAACAAAAAGAGTTTATTGGAACCCACATGAGGAAAATATTGTGTGTGTAAAAAATCTTAGATTCCTTTCGTTTGTGTTCTATCACAAAATGTATCGACGCACGGATTCCGGATGTAACAATGAAGCTTAAACTAATTTTATTATACTGAAGCTATACGGGGTAAATACGTTCCTTTATCCCACCCCAAAAAATTGATTCAAAAATAAATGGTCTTGAATTTTGAAGTATATGTAACGTTTTCTCTGTATACATAACATAATGTATAGGGAAAGTCTTGTGACGGAGTTTTGTGTGAAACTTTGAAAAATAGCAAATCTAGGTATAATATTTTGATTACTTCTATAGGAATAATAATTTGTTTTGTCCAACCTGCACTTTAAAGTCTAGTTAAAAACACTGGTTTCAAATGCTTAAAAGGTGTTAAATATTTCAAAAATTACTAAATATTTAAATATATTTTTTATAATAAAATATATTTTATCTTTTAAAGTTAAATTCTGTTTAATTTTTTTCCTGTTGCATACAAAATATATTTCACTTGAGGAATTTTACAAATTAGGATTCATATATGAATGAAGTCAAAGTATCTATATTCCATCAAAATTTTACATGTGAGGAACGACACAAAAATTATCTTAGGAAGAAAAAGTTTAAATCTAATATATACGAGTGGTTAAAGAATTGATTCGCATTTTTCCCCATTTCAGTTGTTAATGAACCTATGAAGCAACAATTTGTAATAGAATTCATTAATTTCATTTAGTGTCATTGATTATATCTTGTATGTAATGTAGAGAAGCCCTTGTTTGTGATAATCTTTTTCGAGCATTTCGTGAATTTATCGACTTTTCGAAAATGTTAAAATGTGTGTGACAATTCAGTGTATATCTGAAAATTAAATTGATATCCTTCGATTTCCTGTCGCTTTTAGGGGATTAGGGATGCAACGGATAAATATTTAACAGCATATAGAATATTCAGTCAAAGCAGAATAATGAAATTTATAAGTATTTAAAAGAGAGAAATAATTAGCAACTTACATGCAGTACTTACATCAGTGCATTTTTACTTACATATGTACTAAGGAAATTATAAATAAATTGCATATTTACTAAAATTATAAATGTGATATTCCAAATCTTATGCTTCTTTAAATAACTGAGATTTAAAAACTAAATACACATGATCAGCTTAATTAAAATAAGAAATATAAACAGGATTAATAACAAAAGGAAATAAACAGGTAAACATTAATGTATTCATCGTAATTAAAATTATTGTTTTAACTGTGTAAAAGCAATTTACTAAATCATCCTATTGTGTCAAAGGACAGTTAAATTTATATTAAAACTGAGATATTTAATTACAATAATTGTCTTAAGATCCCTATAATGTTTTAAGAATTTCATTTCTTAAGAAAACCCCGAACCCTACATTTAGGCTTAGTTATGTGATAAAACAAACAATATTCTGAAAACAAATCTCTGCCCCTCTATTTCAATTATTTCTCCATTCCAGATCTTAGAATTTCTCAGACATCTAATTCATGCATGCATATTGCGCTCTGAATTACATTGAACAATGAATAAAACTGACCATTCATTATTAGCGAAAAGACCATATTAAATACCATTCATTATAAGCTAGAGAGAATTTTTTTTTTTGCTGAGGTAGTGTCACCGGCAGATGTGCAATGGTCCTTTCCCAACCGTAGAATTTGTACAATAGTTTCTTATCTCAGTGACTGAGACAAGAAACTATTGACATAAGCATGCGCTTACACAATAGTTTTATCTCTTTTACTAGCAAAAATCCGGGCTTGGAATGGACTCACTCATGTGAAGCATGTGAGTTATAAAATGGTGATGATTATTAATATACTTATGAGTCATTTAACACGCACACACACACACACATATATATATATAGATACAGATATATATCTAAAATTATAATATAATATAATAATATAATGGAAATATATATATATATATATACCTTTAAGCTCAAAATATCTACTTTTAGGGGAGAAGAGGACGTTTAGATATCCCAGATAGATATCGAGTTATAGTCATTTTCGGGAACCCCGGAAAACCCAAATTTTGACACTGCCCGGCTTGCAGAAATAAGCCCCGATCAAAAATGGCGCAAATAAAAACTAAAAGTGGTTTCGGTGTACAGTAAATTGGTACTAACTATGGTAGGAATGTAAAAAACTATAATAAAATGGTCAAGCAGCCCGCTGTGCTCATTTCTCAAGGAATAAATCAAATACAGACAAATTCCTAGAAAGTTGAGAAAAGGGCAATAAGGTGCAGAGCAAGTTTGTTATAACTATTTATTGAGAATTCTAATATTGAAGCTTTCATCTAAACTTTCGTTATTGATGACTCGTGAAGTCATGATCAGCACTGGATTGAGTCTTTTAGAAAAAAAATTGTATATTATATTCGGAAATTGGATCAGAAGAGTATTGTAAATATGAAAACTATGTTGTTTGTAAGTAAAGTACTAAGGTTGTTGCTAAAATCTAAGCTATTTGTAGTAACTAACTGAATTCAATGGACAGATTCGTTTCTGTCAATGTCAAAGTAAAATGAGTAAAGCATTCAATTTTATTCAAAATAGTTGCTGGGTTGAGTATGTATTTCTCTTCTCTTATAATGAGAAAAATCGTTACGTCTGTTCTCGTTGTGTGCAAATGTTAGGGATTTTCAGTATAGCGTAATTAACTAATTTTCTTTTATTTCTTTTACAGGTCGTGAACACCAAGAAATTACTATTCGATTTTTGAACTATTCAAGTACCTAATATCTTGCTACGTGGTACATGAACTAAAAATGAATGTAAGCAAGCTAGATATCTTTAATATCTTGATAGAAGGTTACGTAAAGGCTCCGTCCTCACTTAAAGATCAGGCTATTACGACTTTAGCCATTCAGTTAAATCTAAATATCGAACTAAAAGACATTATATATGAGTCAGATCCAATGCAATACAGATGGGAGAAGTTAATTAAAGAACGGTCGACTAACATTTGCCAGAAACTCCCACATCCTCCTGTATTAAAGGATAAATTGATTTCTTATCTTAGAGCAATAGTTCTTCAAGCATACAATAGGAACAGGCAACAAAACAGGTTCAATCATTCTCTGTGTTTTTTAAAGAACTGTTTGCACTCTTCCGATTGGAGAGTAGTAGAAATGAGATTGGACGAAATTAAGATTGCAAAGCGTTTAGTACAAGACGAAAGTATCCCAGTTTGCCAACGATATAAAATGGCCTGTTTCCATTGCTTAGAAGATTCTATTATCTTTTTTTGGAGTAAAATTTCCCCTGAACGACGTTATAGTGATTTGTTTCTTCATCAACCATCTGCATTAGTCCAACTGTGGTATTTACATTTATCTGGGGAAATAGAAAAATTGATCGTGAGTGAAGATGACTTTTGGCGTAATTTATTGAAAGCCGGATTATTGGACGATTCAAAGTCAAGTGTACTTCAATGCTGGGATAAATTGAATATAGGTGTAAAACAGGAAGTCCTCAAAAATACTGCTATGGCAACAGTGTTACTATTTGATTCCAGATCTAGGCAGTCTGACGCCGATATTTTCTGTTTTCTTTTGACGCAGATATCTAAAGAACAAAGGGTTGAATTATTCCAAGAGATCTTTCAAAACACCGAAATTAATGTACTCGTA
This sequence comes from Amaurobius ferox, assembly GCA_951213105.1. Classification (NCBI taxonomy): domain Eukaryota; kingdom Metazoa; phylum Arthropoda; class Arachnida; order Araneae; family Amaurobiidae; genus Amaurobius; species Amaurobius ferox. The sequence continues at coordinate 120,444,906 of OX578151.1, forward strand.
TTATTTCTACAACGACCTTACATGGAACTTTTAATTCCAATTATTAAAGATTTGTGGAACATTTTGCCTGAAGAAAAATATGGACAACTTTTATTTACTCTCGCAAGCCATTATTGTGATGAAAATCCTTATGATGTTGGAAGAAAGGATTATTGGAATTACGAATAAGGTTATTCAATAATTGAGCTAATAGATGAAACTCCGGATCATTTCAAGCGATATGTATTTGGCACTAAATATCAGGAAGATACAGATGTCTTTGTAGAAGTCCAAGTATTATTATATACCATACTGAATAGAGGAAACCACAAGCTTCATTCTAGAGAAATCTTTCGTCACATTTGGAAGCACGTTACACTTGAAGAGAAGAGATTATCCTTAAGATCGTATTGTGGTGAAATATTGTGTAGCAATTTGGCAACAAAACATAATTGGGAACTATTTACCTCAATAGTAAGAGAATGTGTATCTGAAGGTGAAATCCCCATGTTTAAAAAGGCAGTTTTAGATATGAACTAGGAAAATGTATACGCGCATGATAACGAAGAGAGAATAAAGATCGAGCAATGTTTTATGTTCATTTTTCTCTCCATGAAATAATCCGGTCTCATTGTTGAGAGAATATCTGTTCAAAGATCATATGTAACCAGGTGTCAAAAGCAAATTTTATGATCAGAAAGAGAGCTTTGACAAAGAGGTTACAAGAAATTAATATGATGAGTGTTAGCAGATGATAAGTCACTTTTAAAGATGCATCGAAAGTATATCTTATGATATTTTCTTTCTCTACTGTTTTACCGTGGGTACAGAAATTATTTGTTAATATAAAGATATTGGACTAAATTAATCAAAATGCCTCCTGCTCTCTCATTGGAGTGTAATCATTGAAATTTTTATGTATTCAATAAAGTAAATTTAATATTACACCCATTAAATTTTCTCATTATATATTCAATACATACTAATACCTGTAAATTCAAGGTGTCCTTCAGGGCATTTTGTTTTTGTTTTCTTGGTCCTAAAATGTCACCTTCATAAGGTAACTCTCCTAAAAGTTCTTTGTCTAAAAACTCGAATTCCAGTTACCGACCCCGTCACAATACTTCCCTTATACATTATACTATGTATATACGGAAAGTAAAAATGAGTTAGTATGCGTAGGAAAAGTTATGCGTTTTAATTGCCTCAAAAGTTTATTTTCTGAAAAAATAAATTAAGAATATAATGTATTATACGATCTGAATTATTCAGGATTTGCTTTGAATATATGCTGAGAGATGTTTCGGACAGCTTAACGCAGTCCATTTTAAGAGTGAACAGAAAGAGTTTATTGGAACCCATATGAGAAAAATGTTTGTGTAAAAAATCTTAGATTGCTTTTGTTTATACTCTACCGCAAATTTTATTGACACACAGTTTTTGATTGTATCAATGTTGTTTAAACTAATTTCATTATACTTTTCCTGCATACATAGTGTAATATAATCATAAGGAATATATTATAACGGAGTCAGCATTCGAATTTGCGTTTTTGATGGAAAATCAGTTTTTAAATATACCTAAACGCGAATCGAACGTTTATGAGATTGTGTCTGCAAGTGTATATGTATGTTAGTATATGTATATGTATGTTAATGTGTATGTATAATTCTGAAACCCTTTAAATTGATGGGTAACAAGCTATAATTTTAATTATTTACCCCCATGATACAAGTTTTTCAAATTTTTTCTCCCGTCACTAATAGATGGAGCTAATATTGCGTACTCAGACGAAGAAAAGGCAGAGGCGCTTGCTAGGCATTACGAAAAGCAATTTGAACCAAACCACGATCTAATGTGTCAGGACACCCTAAGAATGGTTAGGCAAACTCTGAACAATTTCAGGAAATCCCCGGTCACGGCTGAGATTAACCCAGCCACCCCGCAAGAAATAGTAGAGATTATCAAAAACCTTAAAAACCGTAAAAGCCCAGGGCACGACAAAATCAGGAATATCGCGGTAAAAAACCTACCCTTAAATATAATATTTTACTTGACCATCTTAATAAATAAAATACTAGAACTAAATTATTTCCCCAAAGAATGGAAGGAAGCGATAATTATAGCGATCCATAAACCTGGTGAGGATGCCTCAATTCCAGCCAACTACAGACCAATCAGTTTGTTGCCGACACTTAGTAAAATTACTGAGAAAATAATTCTTAAGAGACTGAACACGCACCTTAGTGAGAATGACATTATCATTCCGGAGCAGTTTGGATTTCGGCCAAAACACTCCACCACTCATCAATTGCTGAGAGTGGTAGAGTACATTTCTTCTGGTTTTAATAATAAGACACCCACAGCTGCGATTTTTCTTGACATCCAAAAAGCCTTTGATAAAGTGTGGCACTGTGGATTAGCTTACAAATTGATCACTCTAAAAGTCCCTGACGCGCTTGTCAAACTTTTAATTTCATACCTAAATAACAGACACTTTAAAGTCAGAGTAAAAAATAACTTATCTACACCCAAGCTCATTAAAAGTAGTGTACCGCAAGGATCCATCCTGGGCCCGACACTCTTTAACATATATCTAAATGACATTCCCAGGACCCCAGACACGGAGCTGGCACTCTATGCAGACAACAGCGCGATACTTGCAAAACACCCTTACGTCTCAGTAATGCACAGACAGCTACAACAACACTTAGACATACTCCAAACATGGCTGGAAAAATGGCGAATAAAATTAAATCCCAATAAATGTCATTGGATTTATTTCTCAAGAAAACGTAAACCTCCGCCTCCTCTGTACATAAACAACCATGCCCTAAAAGCGGAAAAATCTACTAAATACCTAGGTGTAACGATAGACTCCCACCTAACTTGGAAACTGCACGTAACGAACATAATCAAAAAAGCGTATATAACCATAGGAGCCTTATACCCAATGATAGGAAACGGAAATCTAAGTTATCAAAATAAACTCCTAATTTATAAATCGGTCATCTGCCCGGGAATGCTGTATGCAGCACCCGTATGGGGATATGCCTGTAAAACTACCATAGACTTATTAGAGACAAGACAAAACAAAACCCTAAGGATTATAAGGAAAGCCCCTAGATACTTAAGAAACTCGGTAATTAGGAAAGACTTCAAAATAAAAACTGTTAGAGCCCAAATCAAAAAGCTATCGCTTAAATTCTACAAAAATCTGCCATCTGTCCCAAATGAACTATTATTTAATCTGCATGACTATGATCATCGCAAGGCTAAATCTCGTAAGAGACCCCGCTCGGTACTTAACTTTGATATTCGGTACTAGGAACGTCGCACCTTAATCAGTTGATATTAACGAAAACTCGCGATCTTTGGTTTTCTACAAAATGTTTAAAATCCTAAACTGCTAGGTTACCCTCAGATCTGCATCAACCCCCCAAACTGCTTAAACTCTTAATGTGCAACAAACTGCCACACTAGGAGCTAGGACAAATAATAAAAACAGTAAATCAAAAACCTCGAACCTCCAACTATGGACCAATGAAATAATGTCACAGTATGAAGATAAGAACCACACCTAGAGATTGGAGATTAAAGGCGCTTCGCGCCTGGTGCTCTGTTCTGGACGAAACTCTATGAAGGGATTTTGAGTAGCGTCACGTGACAGATGACGTCATGCCACGTGTTTTGGCGTGAGGAGAGGTGAAGTGAATGTTTACCACGACCATGTGGGAATGCTTGAGATTGGAATGAAGTGAAAGTAGAAGTCAATGTTTAACACAACCACGTGTTTTGGGAACTCTCTTTTATAATTTCTTTTTGCTAAATGGCAGCGTTGTAGATTCACGTGGCAGCATGATTTTACTGCATGTCGTTTCACGTTGTGACGTCATAACCGGTCGTTGTTGGTGATTGGACAAGTTGAGTGAACCTGTTTCAACTAGGTATTATTTGATTGGTTGCGAATGTGACATCATGAAATAGAAGAGTTGTTATTGGTTAAAAGAATGTTTGTTGGTGTAAAATGGCAACAGCTAATGCGCCACGAGAGAGCACATTTTCTTAGGTTCTATCGTCTTGTAGCGTGTGCATACATTGTTTTGCTGAACCGTTTCTTTTATAGAAAGTCGTTAATCTAAAGGAGTTTAGTTTTAACCTAAAATATCTTTGAAAATGAAACGCTCATTTATTTTGAAGCAGCTTTAGATATTCAGACACACCCTTTGAATATTTCTTCTATTGGGGTAAGTTTATATCATCTTGTTTTAATTATTGTTTATTATTTTTTGATATGTCATCTAAGTTTATTAGATTATTTATGATGTGCGACTTTTAGTGCGATATTATGACTTTTTAAGTGCGATTTCGCGGGTATATATTAAATTTTTGCGAAATGTTGTAACATACTTTTCTATCTATGTTTAGTTTCAAATTATGCGAATTAAAAAATACAAAATATTTATTTCTTTGAAGTATGTTTCATTATCAATTAATATTGTTTGTAAAATATCTGTTATTTTCTAATTGCGATTTAGCATATTTATTAAATTCCCGTATTATGTTTAAACAAGCATTCCCATCCCTTTTATTTTTGATGAAATCTCAAATTAGCTAAACAGAACTTTCACATTTTTGCTGTTTACATAGAAATGAAGGAATATTTTTGTTAACTATGATCTTTTCCTCTTATTGTCTAGGTAATAGTGCCCCAAAAGCATTTTTCCTATCCATATTCATTTAATTAACTAAATTACAACTGCATATATTTTGTTTCAGTGAGCCATTCTATACAATTTCTCTGTTTGTGGCTTTCGTTTTTTATACACTATGTAAAAACATTTTTTTTATGCTGTAGACACTTTCAATGTTACAGTGAGTTATCAATTTGTAAAAAAAATTCATTTTCTGTTATGTATGTGCTAATGTTAGGGACTTTCAGTATAGCGGAATTAACTAATTTTCTCTTATTTCTTTTACAGGTCGTGAACACCAAGAAATTACTATTCGATTTTTGAACTATTCAAGTACGTAATTTCTTGCTACGTGGTACATGAACTAAAAATGAATGTAAGCAAGCAAGATATCTTTAATAGCTTGATAGGAGGTTACGTAAAGGCTCCGCCCTCACTTAAAGATCAGGCTATTACGACTTTAGCCATTCAGTTAAATCAAAATATCGAACTAAAAGACATTATATATGAGTCAGATCCAATGCAATACAGATGGGAGAAGTTAATTAAAGAACGGTCGACTAACATTTGCCAGAAACTCCCACTTCCTCCTGTATTAAAGGATAAATTGATTTGTTATCTTAGAGCAATAGTTCTTCAAGCATACAATTGGAACAGGCAACCAGACAGGTTCAATCTTTCGCTGTGTTTTTTAAAGAACTGTTTGCACCCTTCCGATTGGAGAGTAGTAGAAATGAGATTGGACGAAATTAAGATTGCAAAGCGTTTAGTACAAGACGAAAGTATCCCAGTTTGCCAACGATATAAAATGGCCTGTTTCCATTGCTTAGAAGATTCCAATATCTTTTTATGGAGTAAAATTTCCCCTGAACGACGTTATAGTTTCTTCATCAACCATCTGCATTAGTCCAACTGTGGTATTTACATTTATCTGGGGAAATAGAAAAATTGATCGTGAGTGAAGATGACTTTTGGCGTAATTTATTGAAAGCCGGATTATTGGACGATTCAAAGTCAAGTGTACTTCAATGCTGGGATAAATTGGATATAGGTGTAAAACAGGAAGTCCTCAAAAATACTGCTATGGCAACAGTGTTACTATTTGATTCCAGATCTAGGCAGTCTGACGCCGATATTTTCTGTTTTCTTTTGACGCAGATATCTAAAGAACATAGGGTTGAATTATTCCAAGAGATCTTTCAAAACGCCGAAATTAATGTACTTGTATTATTTCGACAACGACCTTACATGGAACTTTTAATTCCAATTATTAAAGATTTGTGGAACATTTTGCCTGAAGAAAAATATGGACAACTTTTATTTACTCTCGCAAGCCATTATTGTGATGAAAATCCTTATGATGTTGGAAGAAAGGATTATCGGAATTACGAATATGGTTATTTAATAATTGAGCTATTAGATGAAACTCCGGATCATTTCAAGCGATATGTATTTGGCGCTAAATATCAGGAAGATGCAGATCTTTTTGTAGAAGTCGAAGTATTATTATATACCATACTGAATAGTGGAAACCACAAGCTTCATTATAGAGAAATATTTCATCACATTTGGAAGCACGTTACAATTGAAGAGAAGAGATTATTCTTAAGATCGTATTATGGTGAAATATTGTGTCGCAATTTGGCCACAAAACAAAATTGGGAACTATTTACCTCAATATTAAGAGAATGTGTACCTGAAGGTGAAATCCCCATGTTTAAAAAGGCAGTTTTAGATATGAACTAGGAAAATGTCTACGCGCATGATAACGAAGAGAGAATAAAGATCGAGCAATGTTTTATGTTCATTTTTCTCTCCATGAAATAATACGGTCTTATTGTTAAGGGAATGTCTGTTCAAAGATCATATGTACCCAGGTGTTAAAAGCAAATTTTATGATCAGAAAGAGAGCTTTGACAAAGAGGTTACAAGAAATTAATAAGATGAGTGATATCAGATGATAAGTCATTTTTAAAGATGCATGGAAAGTGTATCTTATGATATTTTCTTTCTCGAATGTTTTACCGTGGGTACAGAAATTATTTGTTAATATAAAGGTATTGGACTAAATTAATCAAAATGCCTCCTGCTGTCTCATTGGAGTGTAATCATTGAAATTTTTATGTATTCAATAAAGTAAATTTTATATTACACCCATTAATGTTTTTCATTATATATTCAATACATACGAATACCTGTAAATTCAAGGTGTCCTTCAGGGCATTTTGTTTTTGTTTTCTTGGTCCTAAAAAGTCACCTTCATAAGCTAACTCTCCTAAAAGTTCTTTGTCTAAAAACTCGAATTCCAGTTAACGACCCCGTCACAATACTTCCCTTATACATTATACTATGTATATAAGGAAAGTAAAAATGAGTTAGTATGCGTAGGAAAAGTTATGCGTTTTAATTGCCTCAAAAGTTTATTTTCTGAAAAAATAACTTAAGAATATAATGTATTATACGATCTGAATTATTCAGGATTTGCTTTGAATATATGCTGAGAGATGTTTCGGACAGCTTAACGCAGTGCATTTTAAGAGTGAACAGAAAGAGTTTATTGGAACCCATATGAGAAAAATGTTTGTGTAAAAAATCTTAGTTTGCTTATGTTTATGTTCTACCGCAAATTTTATTGACACACAGTTTTTGATTGTATCAATGATATTTAAACTAATTTTATTATACTTTTCCTGCATACATAGTGTAATATAATCATAAGGAATATATTATAACGGAGTCAGCATTCGAATTTGAGTTTTTGATGGAAAAACAGTTTTTAAATATACCTAACCGCGAGTCGAACGTTTATGAGATTGTGTCTGCAAGTGTATATGTATGTTAGTATATGTATATGTATGTTAATGTGTATGTATAATTCTGAAGCCCTTTAAATTGAAGGGTAACAAGCTATAGTTTTAATCATTTACCCCCATGATACCAGTTTTTCAAATTTTTTCTTGTAAAATTTGAAATTAAAAAAAAAATTTATTATCAGAAAATCGATTTGATCAACACTACATTTACATTATAATGCTATCTATATATACGTTTTCAGTGTGTAATATATATTGTGTAAAAAACCTTAAAATATACAATATGTGGTATTTTTTTTTAATTTAGCGTCTTTCTTTGAAATTTCAGAATATTTTTCATAAAAAAAGGTAGGTTAATATAAACAGACAGATAAAAAGCACAACTTAAAATTTTGTTTACATACACAGTTCCAATTCTTCAAATTAACAATAGCATTATTTCGTATTAGGGGAAAAACTATAGAGAATTTCTATTACGATCTTTGAGATTAAAACTTTCTTTTCATTTCATTATTTGTAGAGACCATAATTCTATTGATTGAGGAATAAACAAAGATTGAGAGGTTATATGGAATTTTAAATTTTTTTTACTTTCCAATGGTTCAAAAAACTGTTAGGTTGCATTCATTTGAAGATTTAACTAACTTTCGGGTACAGTTTGTTTGACGGCTCATATAAAAATTGGTTCATGCTCAAAACGAAAAAAAATCAGAAGGACATAAAGCCAATGTACACAATTGACACGCTATTCATATATCCCATGAAAATTAAATCTTGATTAGACTTTATACATTGAACATTACAAAAATATTCAATATATATAATAATGTTGAGGAAACATACAATAATTCATTGTATAAGAAGCCAGTATTTAATATTCTTCACAACAAATTACCAAATACTATAATATTGTAACAAAGATAAAACTCGAAACAGTATTTATTAAAATTATTAACAAAATTCAATGAAGTTTATATAGTACTTAAAATATAAATTTACTTTTAAAATTATGCATTGAAAAGTAATTTTATTTTATTTAATAAATTTATATAAATTTCTCTTTTTTATTAATATTGAATTTAATTTTTGAACTTTTTTCATCCATTTACTCTCATTATTAATTGAGAGCTTATTGAAGTGACATGTTTTGATTAATGGGCAGTCAAAAATGTATTGAGTAGAGCTACCCAGCCTTCCACATATACGATGTTTTGAGAGGCTTTGTTGATTCTGAAGAGAAATTCCGGAAAATAACAGTGGTTTGTTAGAAACCTTGATAAATACAATAAAGAACTTGAGTAAGTTTTGTCTACTTTTTTTTAAACTTTCATGTGTTCCTTCCGTCTTTTGTATTATTTCAGTTATTATGGATATTTAAAGTTCTTTCCATGCATCTTTTTAGTATGATTTTGGTAATTCAATATTCATTGTTTATTTTGTGGTATCTATGATTGCTGCTGTGATCCAGATAAGTCCTAGTAATTTCGTTAATGGCTTGTCCAGTACTCTAATCTCGTCCGCAGTCTGACGGAGTGCGAGGCAAAGGTTTCCACACTCTCCGTTCAATTTTTTAACCATTGGGGCTCTCATGTATCGTTTTAACCTATTTGTCGTCTTGATGGGTCTCATCTATTTTATTTCGGATTTGAATGGTCTTGTCGGGACATTCTTGCTGTGTTTTGGGGCACGCCAACGTCGTGTGTTACTTCTCATTTCGGAATAACTGGACTGTTCTCTATGCTGCTTTATGATTGACTGTTTAAAGTCAGCACTTAATTCATGTCTAGGGTATATAATCATTCCTGTCTTAGACTTTAGGTTTATTGGTTCTCTTACATTGACAAAGGGCATCAAGCGCATCGTCAAAACAGCTGTATGCTGCGGTATTGTGGTAATTTTGCTTATATACCTTGATCAAGTTTTCCTTTTCCTTATAGTAGTTCCGTATAGTATGATCATGTTGCATTAAAAATAAAAAAATTCTGATTGACCAAATTTTCCTAAGGGGGTCGTATAAAAATTTCAAAAATGAAACATTTTGAAAATGAATGGGAGGACTATTTCGTTAACGTAGTCTTCTTTCCTACTTTACTTCAACATTTTTGCCATTTACGTTGCCCACTTATCTCCAACAGGTAAAGGATTGAAGCGCGTTTCAATCTTCTTGGGACACCCTCTATATACACAGTTTATCAGCTTCACAGACCTGTTAACAACAAAAATTTTTATGAATTTTTAACAAATTTTTAAATGAATAACTGGTAACCTAAAATAATAAATGTTTGAAAGCTATTCGTTTATAATTTTGATTATGAGCTAGATCAACCTACATAATTTGGAATATGTATGTATGAGAAATCTCAATGGAACTTTGCTCTCAAAATATTTTATTGTGTCCGGACAAATCTTAATTTGTTCCTGAAAATGCTTGTTATATTTTTTCTGTAAGAAATAGAGAAATGCGTTACTCTGCTCATCATCTTCAGAGAGCTGTTGGCAATTTAACATTTTATTTAATTGTTCAATAAATTTTTAAACTAAAATCTTTAAAACGAAACCTTATAAAAAGGTAAAATTATTTTGTTTTAGGGTGCTGATTATCGATAAGTGTGACCTAAGCATTTCAAAATATGAATTTAAAAATATGAAATCCCTAGGGAGATTACACTCAAGATAATTGACTATGTTTGTTTAAATCGGAATTTGTTCTCTCCCCAAAGAATTCAAGAATTGCAATCTAGATATATCTATAGATGTTCGTGGCAGTTTAATTCCTTCCATTCTGGAAGCAAACTCCACACCGAAAACAAAAGACTTTTATTGAAATTTGTAAATGGAAAACACAATATATGTCAAACACTTAAATCTTCTGTTTCTGTTTCCTCAGAAACATTGACGAAAAATTTGTTGAGCGTTTCACATAACGACACTAATTTTATCCCTTTTATACATAGTACACTACAATAATACATAGTAAAATTGAATATAGTACATCTACATTAAAAGCGCTGTAATGGGGGAAAAAAATATGACTGTCGGATTTATACTGATCTACACGTTTTAAGCATCCCGAATGTGGATCAACAAATGTTATAATATGTCTATTTGATATCCAGCTAGTCTATAAGCCCTAAATTTCGTGATCACAATGTAACAAATGAAATGTAAATTTGTACTATCATTTCAATCAATGAAAGTCATAAATATGGAGAATGAAAACAAGGAAAGGCTCAGGAAATCTTTCGAACAAATTTTTTAAACAAAAATCGAACACAATGGTTTTGCGGTCAGAGATCTTTAAACATATTTTTGCAAAATTCAAGGATTTCCTTCATATGGAAATGACTTAGTCTGCGTTAGAAACGAGCTTAAGTTTTGAAAAAGGTCTTTCTGTGGTTAATATTTTACACAATATATAATAGTTTTATTCTGCGTAAGGAACGAGCTTGAGTTTTAAGAAACTATTTTTGTGTTAAACATTTCCATTCTATAAAAATGTGATAATATGCGTAGGGGAACGAGCTTGAATTTGAAGAAAGCTCTTTTAGTGTTAATTGTTTCCATTATATAAAAATGTGTTAATATACGTAAGAAAAGTTATGCGTATTAAATACTTGAAAAGATTATTTTCTGGAAAAAAAAATGATAAATAAATATAATGTATAATACACAAATCAATAATTCAGGAATTGCGTTGAATGCACACTGACAGATGTTTCTGGCAGGTAAATGCAACCCATTTTAAGAGTGAATTCCGCAACAAAAAGAGTTTATTGGAACCCACATGAAAAAAATATTGTATGTGTAAAAAATCTTAGATTCCTTTGGTTTGTGTTCTATCACAAAATGTATCGACGCACAGATTCTGGATGTGACAATGAAGCTTAAACTAATTTTAATATACTTTCCCTGCATACATAGTATAATGGAAGCATAGGGAATATATTATAACGGGGTCAACATTCGAATTTGAGTTTTTGACGGAAAATCAGTTTTTAAACATCCCTGAACGCGAGTCGAACATTTTTGAGGTGATGTCTGTATACGTATAAGTATGTAAGTGTGTATATGTATTTTAGTGTATGTACATGTGTGTTAGCGTACGTATGTGTATGTTAGTGTATGTATATGAATGTTAGTGGGTATGTATGGTAACGTGTGCGTATATTACCGTATGTATGCCAATAGGTGTGTGTATTTTAGTGTCTGTGTATGAATGTTAGTGGGTGTACCCGTGAGTCTGTGGACGCGATATTTTATGAACGAATGAAATGTTTCTGAAATGATTTCGTATGTCTGTTACTATCAGTTATTACTAAAAATATATTAAATTTTAACGCTGTCAAATGTGTGCAAGATCCCGCCGCCACTCCCCCGACCTCAAATTTTTGAATGATTTCTTTTAAAATTCTTAAAAATTCAGAGCTTTCACTAAATAATAAATAAAAACATATTTCAGACATGATTTTTTTAATCAAAACTTGAATGGCGTAAGCTTTATAACGCTGGCATGAATAGTTTTACAAATATTGCAAGTTTTATCAAAGAAAATCATTAAAGCAATGTGAGCCTTTAGTAGTACTAAATAAATAATCCTTTCAAATGTAATTTTTTATTACGCTCGCAGGGAAATGTTTCCGCGGTTTCAAATAAATTTATCAAAACATTATATAAATTTTAAAATGTAATTAATATCTTCTAATATATTTACTTTCCATATGTAATGTTATGCCACAAATGTATTAACATTATTCTCGTAGATCTAGATCGCTCCATTCAAGAGAGGTGGAATATATAGTAATAGTTTAAGATTTTGAAGTCCAACAATTTGCCATTAGTTATATATTTCATAGGATATTAATTAAAAGCCAATTGCATTTTGATGCAGATTTTGCACGTGAGTATGATAAGTCATTCTGTGTAGACTTATAAGTTGCCAGAAGCGTCCAGTTTCAATTTATTTGATGTTAATTACGGAAAATATTTTGTTCCGAATCCGGGGTATTTACAAGAGTTTAAACAATTGAGTCTACTGGAGAAGGATACACGATTCTGTGTTTGTCGTTGCATATCGAGTCAGACGATTTTCATTGGATAGAACAGGTGGGAATCAAGGGATCCAGTTGTCAGTTCCTTCATAGGTCGTTCAATAGGATTACAATTTCCGCCTGGTGAAACCTTGTCTGTCATCCACTTGTTTGGGAACAACAGTAATACGGGCAGGAGATAAAACTGGTTTTCTGTCAGTTGTTCTGACATTTGAATTTTTGACGTCATACACCACGTGTTCTAACATCACTTCCGGTCATGCCATCTGACGTCACAAGCCACGCCCACTTGATGACGTATTTCCCCTGCGCGGTTATCTGCTATTACTACTCCTGCTAACTAACTGTTGAGATGAGTAGTTTCTTCATAGTCTTGTTCGAGAGTGTTTTGGTACGAGTTGAGTTGTTTGACGTTTAGAATTTCTTTTGGCGTAATGGCAACAGTGGTTTTGGCGGATGACGTCATACCACATGTTTTTTCGGGGATGTTTGAAATTGGAGGGATTTTGAAAAAATCAGATACCCCCTTGGAGGCAAAAGGCCCTCGGTCTAAACCCTCAGACACCCCATCAGGACTCCTCGCACTCTGTGCCACAGGTTAAAAGAACTCAAACTTCAGCACCTACCAGATCGGTGCAAGAGCAGGCCCCTAAACCGTCGACCTCCAGAGAAATGACTGTGGAGGAAGTGAGAATAGCTCATGAAGACATAAATCAGAGGATATCAATTGATAAAGCCGCCAAAGAGGCAAGAGAAGCAAAACAAAGATTAGAAAAAAAGGTTCAGGAATGGCAGAAAACTAAACGCGCCCGAGAAGAGCTCGCGCAAACACAGCAGTTAGACAAATCGGCTGAAAAAAAACAAAAGACTACCGAGGTCCAAAAGGATACTCACAAAACAGATCAAACCGCGGTTGAGGCTGAGGAAATTGTAGCTGAGACTGAGGAAATGGAAGCTGAGACTGAACTTGCTGATAAATCCAATGATGAAAAGATGGATGAAATCCTCAACCTCGTCAGAGGATTTATCAGTATGTTCAACCTAGACGATATAAAACATCTGTTGATGCAGCTCGCTGAGTTAATTCAAAAAAAGAGCGATCCAATGCAAATGGTCTTTGAGGCTTTTAAATTAATCGCGGAATTTAATAAAAACAGTGAGAAACAAACCCGCCATGAATAGTTCCCAAAAAGAAAGTTTTAAAATAATATTTTGGAATGCGAACGGCATATCTCCAAGAATAAATGAACTTAGGAGCTACGTAAATGAAAATGATGTAGATGCCCTGTTAATCCAGGAAACTAAAGTTAGAGAAAACAAAAAACTAAATATAGCAAACTATAATAGCTATCATACCCTTAGCTCAAATATAACTGCTAGAAATCCCCATGGAGGAACAGCAATATATATTAAAAGTAATATTCCCCACGAGGAAATAAACAACATAAATCTTCAAGGTATAGAAAATACTAGTATAAAAATTAAAATAAATAATGTAAACCCATTTATCCTAACTTCAATATATGTCAAAAACATGAGTGGTATAAATGTAGCTGCGCAGCTGGAACTGCTTTTCTCGCGATATCCAAACACAATACTCGCGGGCGACTTCAATGCACACCACCGAGCGTGGGGCAGCAGGAGAGCCAACACACGCGGTAAACAGATACATAGATTGCTAAACACAACAAACACTGACATCATTGCACCGTCGAGACCAACCTGCTTCTCAGGTGCCAATGGCTCATTCATAGACTTTGTCCTAACGAGAAACATAGAATACGCTCACACAATTGATACCCTGGATGAATTCGACTCGGATCATCTACCGGTACTGGTGACATTCGATTTGAACACTCCCCTTCCAGCCTCTCTGGGACAAGAGAGGGTGAACTGGAACGTATTAAAAAGAGCACTTTTCGAGCCGCATTTAGCAGTACCCAACATTATGAGCACGGCGGATATTGACTCTGCCACGCACACACTCACAACAGAAATCAGGAGAGCTATTGCATCTGCCACAACACATCCTGAGTCACCAAAAATGCCCACACTTTCCCACCATGTCAAACAATTAGTTAGGCAAAGGAACAGAATGCGTAAGACATGGCAGGCTAATAGAGACCTACCCTCAAAAGGGAGCTTAACAGACTCACGTGGAAAGTCAGGGAAAAAATTGTCGCAGAAAAGCAGCAACAGTATAAAGAGTTAATTGAATCCCTTAGCTCGGAAGACGTATCGCTCTGGCAATTCGCTAAAAGACTCAGAAAACCTCAAATTAAACTCCCGCCACTAATAGATGTCGCTAATATTGCGTACTCAGACGAAGAAAAGGCAGAGGCGCTTGCTAGGCATTACGAAAAGCAATTTGAACCAAACCACGATCTAATGTGTCAGGACACCCTAAGAATGGTTAGGCAAACTCTAAACAATTTCAGGAACTCCCCTGTCACGGCTGAGATTAACCCAGCCACCCCGCAAGAAATAGTAGAGATTATCAAAAACCTTAAAAACCGTAAAAGCCCAGGGCACGACAAAATCAGGAATATCGCGGTAAAAAACCTACCCTTAAATATAATATTTTACTTGACCATCTTAATAAATAAAATACTAGAACTAAATTATTTCCCCAAAGAATGGAAGGAAGCGATAATTATAGCGATCCATAAACCTGGTGAGGATGCCTCAATTCCAGCCAACTACAGACCAATCAGTTTGTTGCCGACACTTAGTAAAATTACTGAGAAAATAATTCTTAAGAGACTGAACACGCACCTTAGTGAGAATGACATTATCATTCCGGAGCAGTTTGGATTTCGGCCAAAACACTCCACCACTCATCAATTGCTGAGTGTGGTAGAGTACATTTCTTCTGGTTTTAATAATAAGACACCCACAGCTGCGATTTTTCTTGACATCCAAAAAGCCTTTGATAAAGTGTGGCACTGTGGATTAGCTTACAAATTGATCACTCTAAAAGTCCCTGACGCACTTGTCAAACTTTTAATTTCATACCTAAATAACAGACACTTTCAAGTCAGAGTAAAAAATAACTTATCTACACCCAAGCTCATTAAAAGTAGTGTACCGCAAGGATCCATCCTGGGTCCGACACTCTTTAACATATATCTAAATGACATTTCCAGGACCCCAGACACGGAGCTGGCACTCTATGCAGACGACAGCGCGATACTTGCAAAACACCCTTACGTCTCAGTAATGCACAGACAGCTACAACAACACTTAGACATACTCCAAACATGGCTGGAAAAATGGCGAATAAAATTAAATCCCAATAAATGTCATTGGAATTTATTTCTCAAGAAAACGTAAACCTCCGCCTCCTCTGTACATAAACAACCATGCCCTAAAAGCGGAAAAATCTACTAAATACCTAGGTGTAACGATAGACTCCCACCTAACTTGGAAACTGCACGTAACGAACATAATCAAAAAAGCGTATATAACCATAGGAGCCTTATACCCAATGATAGGAAACGGAAATCTAAGTTATCAAAATAAACTCCTAATTTATAAATCGGTCATCTGCCCGGGAATGCTGTATGCAGCACCCGTATGGGGATATGCCTGTAAAACTACCATAGACTTATTAGAGACAAGACAAAACAAAACCCTAAGGATTATAAGGAAAGCCCCTAGATACTTAAGAAACTCGGTAATTAGGAAAGACTTCAAAATAAAAACTGTTAGAGCCCAAATCAAAAAGCTAGCGCTTAAATTCTACAAAAATCTGCCATCTGTCCCAAATGAACTATAATTTAATCTGCATGACTATGATCATCGCAAGGCTAAATCTCGTAAAAGACCCCGCTCGGTACTTAACTTTGATATTCGGTACTAGGAACGTCCCACCTTAATCAGTTGATATTAACGAAAACTCGCGATCTTTGGTTTTCTACAAAATGTTTAAAATCCTAAACTGCTAAAATGCTAGGTTACCCTCAGATCTGCATCAACCCCCCAAACTGCTTAAACTCTTAATGTGCAACAAACTGCCACACTAGGAGCTAGGACAAATAATAAAAACAGTAAATCAAAAACCTCGAACCTCCAACTATGGACCAATGAAATAATGTCACAGTATGAAGATAAGAACCACACCTAGAGATTGGAGATTAAAGGCGCTTCGCGCCTGGTGCTCTGTTCTGGACGAAACTCTATGAAGAAGGGATTTTGAGTAGCGTCACGTGACAGATGACGTCATGCCACGTGTTTTGGCGTGAGGAGAGGTGAAGTGAATGTTTACCACGACCACGTGGGAATGCTTGAGATTGGAATGAAGTGAAAGTAGAAGTCAATGTTTAACGCAACCACGTGTTTTGGGAACTCTCTTTTATAATTTCTTTTTGCTAAATGGCAGCGTTGTGGATTCACGTGGCAGCATGATTTTACTGCATGTCGTTTCACGTTTTGACGTCATAACCGCTCGATGTTGGTGATTGGACAAGTTGAGTGAACCTGTTTCAACTAGGTATTATTTGATTGGTTGCGAATGTGACATCATGAAATAGAAGAGTTGTTATTGGTTAAAAGAATGTTTGTTGGTGTAAAATGGCAACAGCTAATGCGCCACGAGAGAGCACATTTTCTTAGGTTCTATCGTCTTGTAGCGTGTGCATACATTGTTTTGCTGAACCGTTTCTTTTATAGAAAGTCGTTAATCTAAAGGAGTTTAGTTTTAACCTAAAATATCTTTGAAAATGAAACGCTCATTTATTTTGAAGCAGCTTTAGATATTCAGACACACCCTTTGAATATTTCTTCTATTGGGGTAAGTTTATATCATCTTGTTTCAATTATTGTTTATTATTTTTTGATATGTCATCTAAGTTTATTAGATTATTTATGATGTGCGACTTTTAGTGCGATATTATGACTTTTTAAGTGCGATTTCGCGGGTATATATTAAATTTTTGCGAAATGTTGTAACATACTTTTCTATCTATGTTTAGTTTCAAATTATGCGAATTAAAAAATACAAAATATTTATTTCTTTGAAGTATGTTTCATTATCAATTAATATTGTTTGTAAAATATCTGTTATTTTATAATTGCGATTTAGCATATTTATTAAATTCCCGTATTATGTTTAAACAAGCATTTCCATCCTTTTTATTTTTGATGAAATCTCAAATTAGCTAAACAGAACTTTCACATTTTTGCCGTTTACATAGAAATGAAGGAATATTTTTGTAAACTATGATCTTTTCCCCTTATTGTCTAGGTAATAGTGCCCCAAAAGCATTTAATTAACTAAATTACAACTGAATATATTTTGTTTCAGTGAGCCATACTATACAATTTCTCTGTTTGTGGCTTTCGTTTTTTATACACTATGTAAAAACATATTTTTTATGCTGTAGACACTTTCAATGTTACAGTGAGTTATCAATTTGTAAAAAAAATTCATTTTCTGTTATGTATGTGCTAATGTTAGGGACTTTCAGTATAGCGGAATTAACTAATTTTCTCTTATTTCTTTTACAGGTCGTGAACACCAAGAAATTACTATTCGATTTTTGAACTATTCAAGTACGTAATATCTTGCTACGTGGTACATGAACTAAAAATGAATGTAAGCAAGCAAGATATCTTTAATAGCTTGATAGGAGGTTACGTAAAGGCTCCGCCCTCACTTAAAGATCAGGCTATTACGACTTTAGCCATTCAGTTAAATCAAAATATCGAACTAAAAGACATTATATATGAGTCAGATCCAATGAAATACAGATGGGAGAAGTTAATTAAAGAACGGTCGACTAACATTTGCCAGAAACTCCCACTTCCTCCTGTATTGAAGGATAAATTGATTTGTTATCTTAGAGCAATAGTTCTTCAAGCATACAATTGGAACAGGCAACAAGACAGGTTCAATCTTTCGCTGTGTTTTTTAAAGAACTGTTTGCACCCTTCCGATTGGAGAGTAGTAGAAATGAGATTGGACGAAATTAAGATTGCAAAGCGTTTAGTACAAGACGAAAGTATCCCAGTTTGCCAACGATATAAAATGTCCTGTTTCCATTGCTTAGAAGATTCCATTATCTTTTTATGGAGTAAA
The DNA here is from genome assembly GCA_951213105.1 of Amaurobius ferox. NCBI lineage: Eukaryota > Metazoa > Arthropoda > Arachnida > Araneae > Amaurobiidae > Amaurobius > Amaurobius ferox. The sequence continues at coordinate 120,463,519 of OX578151.1, forward strand.
ATTTCCCCTGAACGACGTTATAGTGATTTGTTTCTTCATCAACCATCTGCATTAGTCCAACTGTGGTATTTACATTTATCTGGGGAAATAGAAAAATTGATCGTGAGTGAAGATGACTTTTGGCGTAATTTATTGAAAGCCGGATTATTGGACGATTCAAAGTCAAGTGTACTTCAATGCTGGGATAAATTGAATATAGGTGTAAAACAGGAAGTCCTCAAAAATACTGCTATGGCAACAGTGTTACTATTTGATTCCAGATCTAGGCAGTCTGACGCCGATATTTTCTGTTTTCTTTTGACGCAGATATCTAAAGAACATAGGGTTGAATTATTCCAAGAGATCTTTCAAAACGCCGAAATTAATGTACTTGTATTATTTCTACAACGACCTTACATGGAAATTTTAATTCCAATTATTAAAGATTTGTGGAACATTTTGCCTGAAGAAAAATATGGACATCTTTTATTTACTCTCGCAAGCCATTATTGTGATGAAAATCCTTATGATGTTGGAAGAAAGGATTATCGGAATTACGAATATGGTTATTTAATAATTCAGCTATTAGATGAAACTCCGGATCATTTCAAGCGATATGTATTTGGCGCTAAATATCAGGAAGATGCAGATCTCTTTGTAGAAGTCGAAGTATTATTATATACCATACTGAATAGAGGAAACCACAAGCTTCATTATAGAGAAATCTTTCATCACATTTGGAAGCACGTTACACTTGAAGAGAAGAGATTATTCTTAAGATCGTATTATGGTGAAATATTGTGTCGCAATTTGGCCACAAAACATAATTGGGAACTATTTACCTCAATATTAAGAGAATGTGTACCTGAAGGTGAAATCTCCATGTTTAAAAAGGCAGTTTTAGATATGAACTAGGAAAATGTCTACGCGCATGATAACGAAGAGAGAATAAAGATCGAGCAATGTTTTATGTTCATTTTTCTCTCCATGAAATAATCCGGTCTTATTGTTAAGGGAATGTCTGTTCAAAGATCATATGTACCCAGGTGTCAAAAGCAAATTTTATGATCAGAAAGAGAGCTTTGACAAAGAGGTTACAAGAAATTAATAAGATGAGTGTTATCATCTGATAAGTCATTTTTAAAGATGCATGGAAAGTGTATCTTATGATATTTTCTTTCTCGACTGTTTTACCGTGGGTACAGAAATTATTTGTTAATATAAAGGTATTGGACTAAATTAATCAAAATGCCTCCTGCTGTCTCATTGGAGTGTAATCATTGAAATTTTTATGTATTCAATAAAGTAAATTTAATATTACACCCATTAATGTTTTTCATTATATATTCAATACATACGAATACCTGTAAATTCAAGGTGTCCTTCAGGGCATTTTGTTTTTGTTTTCTTGGTCCTAAAAAGTCACCTTCATAAGCTAACTCTCCTAAAAGTTCTTTGTCTAAAAACTCGAATTCCAGTTAACGACCCCGTCACAATACTTCCCTTATACATTATACTATGTATATAAGGAAAGTAAAAATGAGTTAGTATGCGTAGGAAAAGTTATGCGTTTTAATTGCCTCAAAAGTTTATTTTCTGAAAAAATAAATTAAGAATATAATGTATTATACGATCTGAATTATTCAGGATTTGCTTTGAATATATGCTGAGAGATGTTTCGGACAGCTTAACGCAGTGCATTTTAAGAGTGAACAGAAAGAGTTTATTGGAACCCATATGAGAAAAATGTTTGTGTAAAAAATCTTAGTTTGCTTATGTTTAGGTTCTACCGCAAATTTTATTGACACACAGTTTTTGATTGTATCAATGATATTTAAACTAATTTTATTATACTTTTCCTGCATACATAGTGTAATATAATCATAAGGAATATATTATAACGGAGTCAGCATTCGAATTTGAGTTTTTGATGGAAAAACAGTTTTTAAATATACCTAACCGCGAGTCGAACGTTTATGAGATTGTGTCTGCAAGTGTATATGTATGTTAGTATATGTATATGTATGTTAATGTGTATGTATAATTCTGAAGCCCTTTAAATTGAAGGGTAACAAGCTATAGTTTTAATCATTTACCCCCATGATACCAGTTTTTCAAATTTTTTCTTGTAAAATTTGAAATTAAAAAAAAATTTTATTATCAGAAAATCGATTTGATCAACACTACATTTACATTAGAATGCTATCTATATATACGTTTTCAGTGTGTAATATATATTGTGTAAAAAACCTTAAAATATACAATATGTGGTATTTTTTTTTAATTTAGCGTCTTTCTTTGAAATTTCAGAATATTTTTCATAAAAAAAGGTAGGTTAATATAAACAGACAGATAAAAGCACAACTTAAAATTTTGTTTACATACACAGTTCCAATTCTTCAAATTAACAATAGCATTATTTCGTATTAGGGGAAAAACTATAGAGAATTTCTATTACGATCTTTGAGATTAAAACTTTCTTTTCATTTCATTATTTGTAGAGACCATAATTCTATTGATTGAGGAATAAACAAAGATTGAGAGGTTATATGGAATTTTAAATTTTTTTTACTTTCCAATGGTTCAAAAAACTGTTAGGTTGCATTCATTTGAAGATTTAACTAACTTTCGGGTACAGTTTGTTTGACGGCTCATATAAAAATTGGTTCATGCTCAAAACGAAAAAAAATCAGAAGGACATAAAGCCAATGTACACAATTGACACGCTATTCATATATCCCATGAAAATTAAATCTTGATTAGACTTTATACATTGAACATTACAAAAATATTCAATATATATAATAATGTTGAGGAAACATACAATAATTCATTGTATAAGAAGCCAGTATTTAATATTCTTCACAACAAATTACCAAATACTATAATATTGTAACAAAGATAAAACTCGAAACAGTATTTATTAAAATTATTAACAAAATTCAATGAAGTTTATATAGTACTTAAAATATAAATTTACTTTTAAAATTATGCATTGAAAAGTAATTTTATTTTATTTAATAAATTTATATAAATTTCTCTTTTTTATTAATATTGAATTTAATTTTTGAACTTTTTTCATCCATTTACTCTCATTATTAATTGAGAGCTTATTGAAGTGACATGTTTTGATTAATGGGCAGTCAAAAATGTATTGAGTAGAGCTACCCAGCCTTCCACATATACGATGTTTTGAGAGGCTTTGTTGATTCTGAAGAGAAATTCCGGAAAATAACAGTGGTTTGTTAGAAACCTTGATAAATACAATAAAGAACTTGAGTAAGTTTTGTCTACTTTTTTTTAAACTTTCATGTGTTCCTTCCGTCTTTTGTATTATTTCAGTTATTATGGATATTTAAAGTTCTTTCCATGCATCTTTTTAGTATGATTTTGGTAATTCAATATTCATTGTTTATTTTGTGGTATCTATGATTGCTGCTGTGATCCAGATAAGTCCTAGTAATTTCGTTAATGGCTTGTCCAGTACTCTAATCTCGTCCGCAGTCTGACGGAGTGCGAGGCAAAGGTTTCCACACTCTCCGTTCAATTTTTTAACCATTGGGGCTCTCATATATCGTTTTAACCTATTTGTCGTCTTGATGGGTCTCATCTATTTTAATTCGGATTTGAATGGTCTTGTCGGGACATTCTTGCTGTGTTTTGGGGCACGCCAACGTCGTGTGTTACTTCTCATTTCGGAATAACTGGACTGTTCTCTATGCTGCTTTATGATTGACTGTTTAAAGTCAGCACTTAATTCATGTCTAGGGTATATAATCATTCCTGTCTTAGACTTTAGGTTTATTGGTTCTCTTACATTGACAAAGGGCATCAAGCGTATCGTCAAAACAGCTGTATGCTGCGGTATTGTGGTAATTTTGCTTATATACCTTGATCAAGTTTTCCTTTTCCTTATAGTAGTTCCGTATAGTATGATCATGTTGCATTAAAAATAAAAAAATTCTGATTGACCAAATTTTCCTAAGGGGGTCGTATAAAAATTTCAAAAATGAAACATTTTGAAAATGAATGGGAGGACTATTTCGTTAACGTAGTCTTCTTTCCTACTTTACTTCAACATTTTTGCCATTTACGTTGCCCACTTATCTCCAACAGGTAAAGGATTGAAGCGCGTTTCAATCTTCTTGGGACACCCTCTATATACACAGTTTATCAGCTTCACAGACCTGTTAACAACAAAAATTTTTATGAATTTTTAACAAATTTTTAAATGAATAACTGGTAACCTAAAATAATAAATGTTTGAAAGCTATTCGTTTATAATTTTGATTATGAGGTAAATCAACCTACATAATTTGGAATATGTATGTATGAGAAATCTCAATGGAACTTTGCTCTCAAAATATTTTATTGTGTCCGGACAAATCTTAATTTGTTCCTGAAAATGCTTGTTATATTTTTTCTGTAAGAAATAGAGAAATGCGTTACTCTGCTCATCATCTTCAGAGAGCTGTTGGCAATTTAACATTTTATTTAATTGTTCAATAAATTTTTAAACTAAAATCTTTAAAACGAAACCTTATAAAAAGGTAAAATTATTTTGTTTTAGGGTGCTGATTATCGATAAGTGTGACCTAAGCATTTCAAAATATGAATTTAAAAATATGAAATCCCTAGGGAGATTACACTCAAGATAATTGACTATGTTTGTTTAAATCGGAATTTGTTCTCTCCCCAAAGAATTCAAGAATTGCAATCTAGATATATCTATAGATGTTCGTGGCACTTTAATTCCTTCCATTCTGGAAGCAAACTCCACACCGAAAACAAAAGACTTTTATTGAAATTTGTAAATGGAAAACACAATATATGTCAAACACTTAAATCTTCTGTTTCTGTTTCCTCAGAAACATTGACGAAAAATTTGTTGAGCGTTTCACATAACGACACTAATTTTATCCCTTTTATACATAGTACACTACAATAATACATAGCAAAATTGAATATAGTACATCTACATTAAAAGCGCTGTAATGGGGGTAAAAAATATGACTGTCGGATTTATACTGATCTACACGTTTTAAGCATCCCGAATGTGGATCAACAAATGTTATAATATGTCTATTTGATATCCAGCTAGTCTATAAGCACTAAATTTCGTGATCACAATGTAACAAATGAAATGTAAATTTGTACTATCATTTCAATCAATGAAAGTCATAAATATGGAGAATGAAAACAAGGAAAGGCTCAGGAAATCTTTCGAACAAATTTTTTTAACAAAAATAGAACACATTGGTTTTGCGGTCAGAGATCTTTAAACATATTTTTGCAAAATTCAAGGATTTCCTTCATATGGAAATGACTTAGTCTGCGTTAGAAACGAGCTTAAGTTTTGAAAAAGGTCTTTCTGTGGTTAATATTTTACACAATATATAATAGTTTTATTCTGCGTAAGGAACAAGCTTGAGTTTTAAGAAACTATTTTTGTGTTAAACATTTCCATTCTATAAAAATGTGTTAATATGCGTAGGGGAACGAGCTTGAATTTTAAGAAAGCTCTTTTAGTGTTAATTGTTTCCATTATATAAAAATGTGTTAATATACGTAAGAAAAGTTATGCGTATTAAATACTTGAAAAGATTATTTTCTGGAAAAAAAATGATAAATAAATATAATGAATAATACACAAATCAATAATTCAGGAATTGCGTTGAATGCACACTGACAGATGTTTCTGGCAGGTAAATGCAACCCATTTTTAGAGTGAATTCCGCAACAAAAAGAGTTTATTGGAACCCACATGAAAAAAATATTGTATGTGTAAAAAATATTAGATTCCTTTGGTTTGTGTTCTATCACAAAATGTATCGACGCACAGATTCTGGATGTGACAATGAAGCTTAAACTAATTTTAATATACTTTCCCTGCATACATAGTATAATGGAAGCATAGGGAATATATTATAACGGGGTCAACATTCGAATTTCAGTTTTTGACGGAAAATCAGTTTTTAAACATCCCTGAACGCGAGTCGAACATTTTTGAGGTGATGTCTGTATACGTATAAGTATGTAAGTGTGTATATGTATTTTAGTGTATGTACATGTGTGTTAGCGAACGTATGTGTATGTTAGTGTATGTATATGAATGTTAGTGGGTATGTATGGTAACGTGTGCGTATATTACCGTATGTATGCCAATAGGTGTGTGTATTTTAGTGTCTGTGTATGAATGTTAGTGGGTGTACCCGTGAGTCTGTGGACGCGATATTTTATGAACGAATGAAATGTTTCTGAAATGATTTCGTATGTCTGTTACTATCAGTTATTACTAAAAATATATTAAATTTTAACGCTGTCAAATGTGTGCAAGATCCCGCCGCCACTCCCCCGACCTCAAATTTTTGAATGATTTCTTTTAAAATTCTTAAAAATTCAGAGCTTTCACTAAATAATAAATAAAAACATATTTCAGACATGATTTTTTTAATCAAAACTTGAATGGCGTAAGCTTTATAACGCTGGCATGAATAGTTTTACAAATATTGCAAGTTTTATCAAAGAAAATCATTAAAGCAATGTGAGCCTTTAGTAGTACTAAATAAATAATCCTTTCAAATGTAATTTTTTATTACGCTCGCAGGGAAATGTTTCCGCGGTTTCAAATAAATTTATCAAAACATTATATAAATTTTAAAATGTAATTAATATCTTCTAATATATTTACTTTCCATATGTAATGTTATGCCACAAATGTATTAACATTATTCTCGTAGATCTAGATCGCTCCATTCAAGAGAGGTGGAATATATAGTAATAGTTTAAGATTTTGAAGTCCAACAATTTGCCATTAGTTATATATTTCATAGGATATTAATTAAAAGCCAATTGCATTTTGATGCAGATTTTGCACGTGAGTATGATAAGTCATTCTGTGTAGACTTATAAGTTGCCAGAAGCGTCCAGTTTCAATTTATTTGATGTTAATTACGGAAAATATTTTGTTCCGAATCCGGGGTATTTACAAGAGTTTAAACAATTGAGTCTACTGGAGAAGGATACACGATTCTGTGTTTGTCGTTGCATATCGAGTCAGACGATTTTCATTGGATAGAACAGGTGGGAATCAAGGGATCCAGTTGTCAGTTCCTTCATAGGTCGTTCAATAGGATTACAATTTCCGCCTGGTGAAACCTTGTCTGTCATCCACTTGTTTGGGAACAACAGTAATACGGGCAGGAGATAAAACTGGTTTTCTGTCAGTTGTTCTGACATTTGAATTTTTGACGTCATACACCACGTGTTCTAACATCACTTCCGGTCATGCCATCTGACGTCACAAGCCACGCCCACTTGATGACGTATTTCCCCTGCGCGGTTATCTGCTATTACTACTCCTGCTAACTAACTGTTGAGATGAGTAGTTTCTTCATAGTCTTGTTCGAGAGTGTTTTGGTACGAGTTGAGTTGTTTGACGTTTAGAATTTCTTTTGGCAACAGTGTTTTTGGCGGATGACGTCATACCACATGTTTTTTCGGGGATGTTTGAAATTGGGGGGATTTTGAGTAGCGTCACGTGACAGATGACGTCATGCCACGTGTTTTGGCGTGAGGAGAGGTGAAGTGAATGTTTACCACGACCACGTGGGAATGCTTGAGATTGGAATGAAGTGAAAGTAGAAGTCAATGTTTAACGCAACCACGTGTTTTGGGAACTCTCTTTTATAATTTCTTTTTGCTAAATGGCAGCGTTGTGGATTCACGTGGCAGCATGATTTTACTGCATGTCGTTTCACGTTGTGACGTCATAACCGCTCGTTGTTGGTGATTGGACAAGTTGAGTGAACCTGTCTCAACTAGGTATTATTTGATTGGTTGCGAATGTGACATCATGAAATAGAAGAGTTGTTATTGGCTAAAAGAATGTTTGTTGGTGTAAGATGGCAACAGCTAATGCGCCACGAGAGAGCACATTTTCTTAGGTTCTATCGTCTTGTGCGTGTGCATACATTGTTTTGCTGAACCGTTTCTTTTTTAGAAAGTCGTTAATCTAAAGGAGTTTAGTTTTAACCTAAAATATCTTTGAAAATGAAACGCTCATTTATTTTGAAGCAGCTTTAGATATTCAGACACACCCTTTGAATATTTCTTCTATTGGGGTAAGTTTATATCATCTTGTTTTAATTATTGTTTATTATTTTTTGATATGTCATCTAAGTTTATTAGATTATTTATGATGTGCGACTTTTAGTGCGATATTATGACTTTTTAAGTGCGATTTCGCGGGTATATATTAAATTTTTGCGAAATGTTGTAACATACTTTTCTATCTATGTTTAGTTTCAAATTATGCGAATTAAAAAATACAAAATATTTATTTCTTTGAAGTATGTTTCATTATCAATTAATATTGTTTGTAAAATATCTGTTATTTTCTAATTGCGATTTAGCATATTTATTAAATTCCCGTATTATGTTTAAACAAGCATTTCCATCCTTTTTATTTTTGATGAAATCTCAAATTAGCTAAACAGAACTTTCACATTTTTGCTGTTTACATAGAAATGAAGGAATATTTTTGTAAACTATGATCTTTTCCCCTTATTGTCTAGGTAATAGTGCCCCAAAAGCATTTTTCCTATCCATATTCATTTAATTAACTAAATTACAACTGAATATATTTTGTTTCAGTGAGCCATACTATACAATTTCTCTGTTTGTGGCTTTCGTTTTTTATACACTATGTAAAAACATTTTTTTTTATGCTGTAGACACTTTCAATGTTACAGTGAGTTATCAATTTGTAAAAAAAATTCATTTTCTGTTATGTATGTGCTAAAGTTAGGGACTTTCAGTATAGCGGAATTAACTAATTTTCTCTTATTTCTTTTACAGGTCGTGAACACCAAGAAATTACTATTCGATTTTTGAACTATTCAAGTACGTAATATCTTGCTACGTGGTACATGAACTAAAAATGAATGTAAGCAAGCAAGATATCTTTAATAGCTTGATAGGAGGTTACGTAAAGGCTCCGCCCTCACTTAAAGATCAGGCTATTACGACTTTAGCCATTCAGTTAAATCAAAATATCGAACTAAAAGACATTATATATGAGTCAGATCCAATGCAATACAGATGGGAGAAGTTAATTAAAGAACGGTCGACTAACATTTGCCAGAAACTCCCACTTCCTCCTGTATTGAAGGATAAATTGATTTGTTATCTTAGAGCAATAGTTCTTCAAGCATACAATTGGAACAGGCAACAAGACAGGTTCAATCTTTCGCTGTGTTTTTTAAAGAACTGTTTGCACCCTTCCGATTGGAGAGTAGTAGAAATGAGATTGGACGAAATTAAGATTGCAAAGCGTTTAGTACAAGACGAAAGTATCCCAGTTTGCCAACGATATAAAATGTCCTGTTTCCATTGCTTAGAAGATTCCATTATCTTTTTATGGAGTAAAATTTCCCCTGAACGACGTTATAGTGATTTGTTTCTTCATCAACCATCTGCATTAGTCCAACTGTGGTATTTACATTTATCTGGGGAAATAGAAAAATTGATCGTGAGTGAAGATGACTTTTGGCGTAATTTATTGAAAGCCGGATTATTGGACGATTCAAAGTCAAGTGTACTTCAATGCTGGGATAAATTGGATATAGGTGTAAAACAGGAAGTCCTCAAAAATACTGCTATGGCAACAGTGTTACTATTTGATTCCAGATCTAGGCAGTCTGACGCCGATATTTTCTGTTTTCTTTTGACGCAGATATCTAAAGAACATAGGGTTGAATTATTCCAAGAGATCTTTCAAAACGCCGAAATTAATGTACTTGTATTATTTCTACAACGACCTTACATTGAACTTTTAATTCCAATTATTAAAGATTTGTGGAACATTTTGCCTGAAGAAAAATATGGACAACTTTTATTTACTCTCGCAAGCCATTATTGTGATGAAAATCCTTATGATGTTGGAAGAAAGGATTATCGGAATTACGAATATGGTTATTTAATAATTGAGCTATTAGATGAAACTCCGGATCATTTCAAGCGATATGTATTTGGCGCTAAATATCAGGAAGATGCAGATCTCTTTGTAGAAGTCGAAGTATTATTATATACCATACTGAATAGAGGAAACCACAAGCTTCATTATAGAGAAATCTTTCATCACATTTGGAAGCACGTTACACTTGAAGAGAAGAGATTATTCTTAAGATCGTATTATGGTGAAATATTGTGTCGCAATTTGGCCACAAAACATAATTGGGAACTATTTACCTCAATATTAAGAGAATGTGTACCTGAAGGTGAAATCCCCATGTTTAAAAAGGCAGTTTTAGATATGAACTAGGAAAATGTCTACGCGCATGATAACGAAGAGAGAATAAAGATCGAGCAATGTTTTATGTTCATTTTTCTCTCCATGAAATAATCCGGTCTTATTGTTAAGGGAATGTCTGTTCAAAGATCATATGTACCCAGGTGTCAAAAGCAAATTTTATGATCAGAAAGAGAGCTTTGACAAAGAGGTTACAAGAAATTAATAAGATGAGTGTTATCAGATGATAAGTCATTTTTAAAGATGCATGGAAAGTGTATCTTATGATATTTTCTTTCTCGACTGTTTTACCGTGGGTACAGAAATTATTTGTTAATATAAAGGTATTGGACTAAATTAATCAAAATGCCTCCTGCTGTCTCATTGGAGTGTAATCATTGAAATTTTTATGTATTCAATAAAGTAAATTTAATATTACACCCATTAATTTTTTTCATTATATATTCAATACATACTAATACCTGTAAATTCAAGGTGTCCTTCAGGGCATTTTGTTTTTGTTTTCTTGGTCCTAAAAAGTCACCTTCATAAGGTAACTCTCCTAAAAGTTCTTTGTCTAAAAACTCAAATTCCAGTTACCGACCCCGTCACAATTCTTCCCTTATACATTATACTATGTATATAAGGAAAGTAAAAATGAGTTAGTATGCGTAGGAAATGTTATGCGTTTTAATTGCCTCAAAAGTTTATTTTCTGAAAAAATAAATTAAGAATATAATGTATTATACGATCTGAATTATTCAGGATTTGCTTTGAATATATGCTGAGAGATGTTTCGGACAGCTTAACGCAGTGCATTTTAAGAGTGAACAGAAAGAGTTTATTGGAACCCATATGAGAAAAATGTTTGTGTAAAAAATCTTAGTTTGCTTATGTTTATGTTCTACCGCAAATTTTATTGACACACAGTTTTTGATTGTATCAATGATATTTAAACTAATTTTATTATACTTTTCCTGCATACATAGTGTAATATAATCATAAGGAATATATTATAACGGAGTCAGCATTCGAATTTGAGTTTTTGATGGAAAATCAGTTTTTAAATATACCTAACCGCGAGTCGAACGTTTATGAGATTGTGTCTGCAAGTGTATATGTATGTTATTATATGTATATGTGTGTTAATGTGTATGTATAATTCTGAAGCCCTTTAAATTGAAGGGTAACAAGCTATAGTTTTAATCATTTACCCCCATGATACCAGTTTTTCAAATTTTTTCTTGTAAAATTTGAAATTAAAAATAAATTTTATTATCAGAAAATCGATTTGATCAACACTACATTTACATTATAATGCTATCTATATATACGTTTTCAGTGTGTAATATATATTGTGTAAAAAACCTTAAAATATACAATATGTGGTAATTTTTTTTAATTTAGCGTCTTTCTTTGAAATTTCAGAATATTTTTCATAAAAAAAGGTAGGTTAATATAAACAGACAGATAAAAGCACAACTTAAAATTTTGTTTACATACACAGTTCCAATTCTTCAAATTAACAATAGCATTATTTCGTATTAGGGGAAAAACTATAGAGAATTTCTATTACGATCTTTGAGATTAAAACTTTCTTTTCATTTCATTATTTGTAGAGACCATAATTCTATTGATTGAGGAATAAACAAAGATTGAGAGTTTATAAGGAATTTTAAATTTTTTTTATTTTCCAATGGTTCAAAAAACTGTTAGGTTGCATTCATTTGAAGATTTAACTAACTTTCGGGTACAGTTTGTTTGACGGCTCATATAAAAATTGGTTCATGCTCAAAACGAAAAAAAATCAGAAGGACATAAAGCCAATGTACACAATTGACACGCTATTCATATATCCCATGAAAATTAAATCTTGATTAGACTTTATACATTGAACATTACAAAAATATTCAATATATATAATAATGTTGAGGAAACATACAATAATTCATTGTATAAGAAGCCAGTATTTAATATTCTTCACAACAAATTACCAAATACTATAATATTGTAACAAAGATAAAACTCGAAACAGTATTTATTAAAATTATTAACAAAATTCAATGAAGTTTATATAGTACTTAAAATATAAATTTACTTTTAAAATTATGCATTGAAAAGTAATTTTATTTTATTTAATAAATTTATATAAATTTCTCTTTTTTATTAATATTGAATTTAATTTTTGAACTTTTTTCATCCATTTACTCTCATTATTAATTGAGAGCTTATTGAAGTGACATGTTTTGATTAATGGGCAGTCAAAAATGTATTGAGTAGAGCTACCCAGCCTTCCACATATACGATGTTTTGAGAGGCTTTGTTGATTCTGAAGAGAAATTCCGGAAAATAACAGTGGTTTGTTAGAAACCTTGATAAATACAATAAAGAACTTGAGTAAGTTTTGTCTACTTTTTTTTAAACTTTCATGTGTTCCTTCCGTCTTTTGTATTATTTCAGTTATTATGGATATTTAAAGTTCTTTCCATGCATCTTTTTAGTATGATTTTGGTAATTCAATATTCATTGTTTATTTTGTGGTATCTATGATTGCTGCTGTGATCCAGATAAGTCCTAGTAATTTCGTTAATGGCTTGTCCAGTACTCTAATCTCGTCCGCAGTCTGACGGAGTGCGAGGCAAAGGTTTCCACACTCTCCGTTCAATTTTTTAACCATTGGGGCTCTCATGTATCGTTTTAACCTATTTGTCGTCTTGATGGGTCTCATCTATTTTAATTCGGATTTGAATGGTCTTGTCGGGACATTCTTGCTGTGTTTTGGGGCACGCCAACGTCGTGTGTTACTTCTCATTTCGGAATAACTGGACTGTTCTCTATGCTGCTTTATGATTGACTGTTTAAAGTCAGCACTTAATTCATGTCTAGGGTATATAATCATTCCTGTCTTAGACTTTAGGTTTATTGGTTCTCTTACATTGACAAAGGGCATCAAGCGTATCGTCAAAACAGCTGTATGCTGCGGTATTGTGGTAATTTTGCTTATATACCTTGATCAAGTTTTCCTTTTCCTTATAGTAGTTCCGTATAGTATGATCATGTTGCATTAAAAATAAAAAAATTCTGATTGACCAAATTTTCCTAAGGGGGTCGTATAAAAATTTCAAAAATGAAACATTTTGAAAATGAATGGGAGGACTATTTCGTTAACGTAGTCTTCTTTCCTACTTTACTTCAACATTTTTGCCATTTACGTTGCCCACTTATCTCCAACAGGTAAAGGATTGAAGCGCGTTTCAATCTTCTTGGGACACCCTCTATATACACAGTTTATCAGCTTCACAGACCTGTTAACAACAAAAATTTTTATGAATTTTTAACAAATTTTTAAATGAATAACTGGTAACCTAAAATAATAAATGTTTGAAAGCTATTCGTTTATAATTTTGATTATGAGGTAAATCAACCTACATAATTTGGAATATGTATGTATGAGAAATCTCAATGGAACTTTGCTCTCAAAATATTTTATTGTGTCCGGACAAATCTTAATTTGTTCCTGAAAATGCTTGTTATATTTTTTCTGTAAGAAATAGAGAAATGCGTTACTCTGCTCATCATCTTCAGAGAGTTGTTGGCAATTTAACATTTTATTTAATTGTTCAATAAATTTTTAAACTAAAATCTTTAAAACGAAACCTTATAAAAAGGTAAAATTATTTTGTTTTAGGGTGCTGATTATCGATAAGTGTGACCTAAGCATTTCAAAATATGAATTTAAAAATATGAAATCCCTAGGGAGATTACACTCAAGATAATTGACTATGTTTGTTTAAATCGGAATTTGTTCTCTCCCCAAAGAATTCAAGAATTGCAATCTAGATATATCTATAGATGTTCGTGGCACTTTAATTCCTTCCATTCTGGAAGCAAACTCCACACCGAAAACAAAAGACTTTTATTGAAATTTGTAAATGGAAAACACAATATATGTCAAACACTTAAATCTTCTGTTTCTGTTTCCTCAGAAACATTGACGAAAAATTTGTTGAGCGTTTCACATAACGACACTAATTTTATCCCTTTTATACATAGTACACTACAATAATACATAGTAAAATTGAATATAGTACATCTACATTAAAAGCGCTGTAATGGGGGTAAAAAATATGACTGTCGGATTTATACTGATCTACACGTTTTAAGCATCCCGAATGTGGATCAACAAATGTTATAATATGTCTATTTGATATCCAGCTAGTCTATAAGCACTAAATTTTGTGATCACAATGTAACAAATGAAATGTAAATTTGTACTATCATTTCAATCAATGAAAGTCATAAATATGGAGAATGAAAACAAGGAAAGGCTCAGGAAATCTTTCGAACAAATTTTTTAAACAAAAATCGAACACAATGGTTTTGCGGTCAGAGATCTTTAAACATATTTTTGCAAAATTCAAGGATTTCCTTCATATGGAAATGACTTAGTCTGCGTTAGAAACGAGCTTAAGTTTTGAAAAAGGTCTTTCTGTGGTTAATATTTTACACAATATATAATAGTTTTATTCTGCGTAAGGAACGAGCTTGAGTTTTAAGAAACTATTTTTGTGTTAAACATTTCCATTCTATAAAAATGTGTTAATATGCGTAGGGGAACGAGCTTGAATTTGAAGAAAGCTCTTTTAGTGTTAATTGTTTCCATTATATAAAAATGTGTTAATATACGTAAGAAAAGTTATGCGTATTAAATACTTGAAAAGATTATTTTCTGGAAAAAAAAATGATAAATAAATATAATGTATAATACACAAATCAATAATTCAGGAATTGCGTTGAATGCACACTGACAGATGTTTCTGGCAGGTAAATGCAACCCATTTTAAGAGTGAATTCCGCAACAAAAAGAGTTTATTGGAACCCACATGAAAAAAATATTGTATGTGTAAAAAATCTTAGATTCCTTTGGTTTGTGTTCTATCACAAAATGTATCGACGCACAGATTCTGGATGTGACAATGAAGCTTAAACTAATTTTAATATACTTTCCCTGCATACATAGTATAATGGAAGCATAGGGAATATATTATAACGGGGTCAACATTCGAATTTGAGTTTTTGACGGAAAATCAGTTTTTAAACATCCCTGAACGCGAGTCGAACATTTTTGAGGTGATGTCTGTATACGTATAAGTATGTAAGTGTGTATATGTATTTTAGTGTATGTACATGTGTGTTAGCGTACGTATGTGTATGTTAGTGTATGTATATGAATGTTAGTGGGTATGTATGGTAACGTGTGCGTATATTACCGTATGTATGCCAATAGGTGTGTGTATTTTAGTGTCTGTGTATGAATGTTAGTGGGTGTACCCGTGAGTCTGTGGACGCGATATTTTATGAACGAATGAAATGTTTCTGAAATGATTTCGTATGTCTGTTACTATCAGTTATTACTAAAAATATATTAAATTTTAACGCTGTCAAATGTGTGCAAGATCCCGCCGCCACTCCCCCGACCTCAAATTTTTGAATGATTTCTTTTAAAATTCTTAAAAATTCAGAGCTTTCACTAAATAATAAATAAAAACATATTTCAGACATGATTTTTTTAATCAAAACTTGAATGGCGTAAGCTTTATAACGCTGGCATGAATAGTTTTACAAATATTGCAAGTTTTATCAAAGAAAATCATTAAAGCAATGTGAGCCTTTAGTAGTACTAAATAAATAATCCTTTCAAATGTAATTTTTTATTACGCTCGCAGGGAAATGTTTCCGCGGTTTCAAATAAATTTATCAAAACATTATATAAATTTTAAAATGTAATTAATATCTTCTAATATATTTACTTTCCATATGTAATGTTATGCCACAAATGTATTAACATTATTCTCGTAGATCTAGATCGCTCCATTCAAGAGAGGTGGAATATATAGTAATAGTTTAAGATTTTGAAGTCCAACAATTTGCCATTAGTTATATATTTCATAGGATATTAATTAAAAGCCAATTGCATTTTGATGCAGATTTTGCACGTGAGTATGATAAGTCATTCTGTGTAGACTTATAAGTTGCCAGAAGCGTCCAGTTTCAATTTATTTGATGTTAATTACGGAAAATATTTTGTTCCGAATCCGGGGTATTTACAAGAGTTTAAACAATTGAGTCTACTGGAGAAGGATACACGATTCTGTGTTTGTCGTTGCATATCGAGTCAGACGATTTTCATTGGATAGAACAGGTGGGAATCAAGGGATCCAGTTGTCAGTTCCTTCATAGGTCGTTCAATAGGATTACAATTTCCGCCTGGTGAAACCTTGTCTGTCATCCACTTGTTTGGGAACAACAGTAATACGGGCAGGAGATAAAACTGGTTTTCTGTCAGTTGTTCTGACATTTGAATTTTTGACGTCATACACCACGTGTTCTAACATCACTTCCGGTCATGCCATCTGACGTCACAAGCCACGCCCACTTGATGACGTATTTCCCCTGCGCGGTTATCTGCTATTACTACTCCTGCTAACTAACTGTTGAGATGAGTAGTTTCTTCATAGTCTTGTTCGAGAGTGTTTTGGTACGAGTTGAGTTGTTTGACGTTTAGAATTTCTTTTGGCGTAATGGCAACAGTGGTTTTGGCGGATGACGTCATACCACATGTTTTTTCGGGGATGTTTGAAATTGGAGGGATTTTGAAAAAATCAGATACCCCCTTGGAGGCAAAAGGCCCTCGGTCTAAACCCTCAGACACCCCATCAGGACTCCTCGCACTCTGTGCCACAGGTTAAAAGAACTCAAACTTCAGCACCTACCAGATCGGTGCAAGAGCAGGCCCCTAAACCGTCGACCTCCAGAGAAATGACTGTGGAGGAAGTGAGAATAGCTCATGAAGACATAAATCAGAGGATATCAATTGATAAAGCCGCCAAAGAGGCAAGAGAAGCAAAACAAAGATTAGAAAAAAAGGTTCAGGAATGGCAGAAAACTAAACGCGCCCGAGAAGAGCTCGCGCAAACACAGCAGTTAGACAAATCGGCTGAAAAAAAACAAAAGACTACCGAGGTCCAAAAGGATACTCACAAAACAGATCAAACCGCGGTTGAGGCTGAGGAAATTGTAGCTGAGACTGAGGAAATGGAAGCTGAGACTGAACTTGCTGATAAATCCAATGATGAAAAGATGGATGAAATCCTCAACCTCGTCAGAGGATTTATCAGTATGTTCAACCTAGACGATATAAAACATCTGTTGATGCAGCTCGCTGAGTTAATTCAAAAAAAGAGCGATCCAATGCAAATGGTCTTTGAGGCTTTTAAATTAATCGCGGAATTTAATAAAAACAGTGAGAAACAAACCCGCCATGAATAGTTCCCAAAAAGAAAGTTTTAAAATAATATTTTGGAATGCGAACGGCATATCTCCAAGAATAAATGAACTTAGGAGCTACGTAAATGAAAATGATGTAGATGCCCTGTTAATCCAGGAAACTAAAGTTAGAGAAAACAAAAAACTAAATATAGCAAACTATAATAGCTATCATACCCTTAGCTCAAATATAACTGCTAGAAATCCCCATGGAGGAACAGCAATATATATTAAAAGTAATATTCCCCACGAGGAAATAAACAACATAAATCTTCAAGGTATAGAAAATACTAGTATAAAAATTAAAATAAATAATGTAAACCCATTTATCCTAACTTCAATATATGTCAAAAACATGAGTGGTATAAATGTAGCTGCGCAGCTGGAACTGCTTTTCTCGCGATATCCAAACACAATACTCGCGGGCGACTTCAATGCACACCACCGAGCGTGGGGCAGCAGGAGAGCCAACACACGCGGTAAACAGATACATAGATTGCTAAACACAACAAACACTGACATCATTGCACCGTCGAGACCAACCTGCTTCTCAGGTGCCAATGGCTCATTCATAGACTTTGTCCTAACGAGAAACATAGAATACGCTCACACAATTGATACCCTGGATGAATTCGACTCGGATCATCTACCGGTACTGGTGACATTCGATTTGAACACTCCCCTTCCAGCCTCTCTGGGACAAGAGAGGGTGAACTGGAACGTATTAAAAAGAGCACTTTTCGAGCCGCATTTAGCAGTACCCAACATTATGAGCACGGCGGATATTGACTCTGCCACGCACACACTCACAACAGAAATCAGGAGAGCTATTGCATCTGCCACAACACATCCTGAGTCACCAAAAATGCCCACACTTTCCCACCATGTCAAACAATTAGTTAGGCAAAGGAACAGAATGCGTAAGACATGGCAGGCTAATAGAGACCCTACCCTCAAAAGGGAGCTTAACAGACTCACGTGGAAAGTCAGGGAAAAAATTGTCGCAGAAAAGCAGCAACAGTATAAAGAGTTAATTGAATCCCTTAGCTCGGAAGACGTATCGCTCTGGCAATTCGCTAAAAGACTCAGAAAACCTCAAATTAAACTCCCGCCACTAATAGATGTCGCTAATATTGCGTACTCAGACGAAGAAAAGGCAAAGGCGCTTGCTAGGCATTACGAAAAGCAATTTGAACCAAACCACGATCTAATGTGTCAGGACACCCTAAGAATGGTTAGGCAAACTCTAAACAATTTCAGGAACTCCCCTGTCACGGCTGAGATTAACCCAGCCACCCCGCAAGAAATAGTAGAGATTATCAAAAACCTTAAAAACCGTAAAAGCCCAGGGCACGACAAAATCAGGAATATCGCGGTAAAAAACCTACCCTTAAATATAATATTTTACTTGACCATCTTAATAAATAAAATACTAGAACTAAATTATTTCCCCAAAGAATGGAAGGAAGCGATAATTATAGCGATCCATAAACCTGGTGAGGATGCCTCAATTCCAGCCAACTACAGACCAATCAGTTTGTTGCCGACACTTAGTAAAATTACTGAGAAAATAATTCTTAAGAGACTGAACACGCACCTTAGTGAGAATGACATTATCATTCCGGAGCAGTTTGGATTTCGGCCAAAACACTCCACCACTCATCAATTGCTGAGTGTGGTAGAGTACATTTCTTCTGGTTTTAATAATAAGACACCCACAGCTGCGATTTTTCTTGACATCCAAAAAGCCTTTGATAAAGTGTGGCACTGTGGATTAGCTTACAAATTGATCACTCTAAAAGTCCCTGACGCACTTGTCAAACTTTTAATTTCATACCTAAATAACAGACACTTTCAAGTCAGAGTAAAAAATAACTTATCTACACCCAAGCTCATTAAAAGTAGTGTACCGCAAGGATCCATCCTGGGTCCGACACTCTTTAACATATATCTAAATGACATTTCCAGGACCCCAGACACGGAGCTGGCACTCTATGCAGACGACAGCGCGATACTTGCAAAACACCCTTACGTCTCAGTAATGCACAGACAGCTACAACAACACTTAGACATACTCCAAACATGGCTGGAAAAATGGCGAATAAAATTAAATCCCAATAAATGTCATTGGAATTTATTTCTCAAGAAAACGTAAACCTCCGCCTCCTCTGTACATAAACAACCATGCCCTAAAAGCGGAAAAATCTACTAAATACCTAGGTGTAACGATAGACTCCCACCTAACTTGGAAACTGCACGTAACGAACATAATCAAAAAAGCGTATATAACCATAGGAGCCTTATACCCAATGATAGGAAACGGAAATCTAAGTTATCAAAATAAACTCCTAATTTATAAATCGGTCATCTGCCCGGGAATGCTGTATGCAGCACCCGTATGGGGATATGCCTGTAAAACTACCATAGACTTATTAGAGACAAGACAAAACAAAACCCTAAGGATTATAAGGAAAGCCCCTAGATACTTAAGAAACTCGGTAATTAGGAAAGACTTCAAAATAAAAACTGTTAGAGCCCAAATCAAAAAGCTAGCGCTTAAATTCTACAAAAATCTGCCATCTGTCCCAAATGAACTATAATTTAATCTGCATGACTATGATCATCGCAAGGCTAAATCTCGTAAAAGACCCCGCTCGGTACTTAACTTTGATATTCGGTACTAGGAACGTCCCACCTTAATCAGTTGATATTAACGAAAACTCGCGATCTTTGGTTTTCTACAAAATGTTTAAAATCCTAAACTGCTAAAATGCTAGGTTACCCTCAGATCTGCATCAACCCCCCAAACTGCTTAAACTCTTAATGTGCAACAAACTGCCACACTAGGAGCTAGGACAAATAATAAAAACAGTAAATCAAAAACCTCGAACCTCCAACTATGGACCAATGAAATAATGTCACAGTATGAAGATAAGAACCACACCTAGAGATTGGAGATTAAAGGCGCTTCGCGCCTGGTGCTCTGTTCTGGACGAAACTCTATGAAGAAGGGATTTTGAGTAGCGTCACGTGACAGATGACGTCATGCCACGTGTTTTGGCGTGAGGAGAGGTGAAGTGAATGTTTACCACGACCACGTGGGAATGCTTGAGATTGGAATGAAGTGAAAGTAGAAGTCAATGTTTAACGCAACCACGTGTTTTGGGAACTCTCTTTTATAATTTCTTTTTGCTAAATGGCAGCGTTGTAGATTCACGTGGCAGCATGATTTTACTGCATGTCGTTTCACGTTTTGACGTCATAACCGCTCGATGTTGGTGATTGGACAAGTTGAGTGAACCTGTTTCAACTAGGTATTATTTGATTGGTTGCGAATGTGACATCATGAAATAGAAGAGTTGTTATTGGTTAAAAGAATGTTTGTTGGTGTAAAATGGCAACAGCTAATGCGCCACGAGAGAGCACATTTTCTTAGGTTCTATCGTCTTGTAGCGTGTGCATACATTGTTTTGCTGAACCGTTTCTTTTATAGAAAGTCGTTAATCTAAAGGAGTTTAGTTTTAACCTAAAATATCTTTGAAAATGAAACGCTCATTTATTTTGAAGCAGCTTTAGATATTCAGACACACCCTTTGAATATTTCTTCTATTGGGGTAAGTTTATATCATCTTGTTTCAATTATTGTTTATTATTTTTTGATATGTCATCTAAGTTTATTAGATTATTTATGATGTGCGACTTTTAGTGCGATATTATGACTTTTTAAGTGCGATTTCGCGGGTATATATTAAATTTTTGCGAAATGTTGTAACATACTTTTCTATCTATGTTTAGTTTCAAATTATGCGAATTAAAAAATACAAAATATTTATTTCTTTGAAGTATGTTTCATTATCAATTAATATTGTTTGTAAAATATCTGTTATTTTATAATTGCGATTTAGCATATTTATTAAATTCCCGTATTATGTTTAAACAAGCATTTCCATCCTTTTTATTTTTGATGAAATCTCAAATTAGCTAAACAGAACTTTCACATTTTTGCCGTTTACATAGAAATGAAGGAATATTTTTGTAAACTATGATCTTTTCCCCTTATTGTCTAGGTAATAGTGCCCCAAAAGCATTTAATTAACTAAATTACAACTGAATATATTTTGTTTCAGTGAGCCATACTATACAATTTCTCTGTTTGTGGCTTTCGTTTTTTATACACTATGTAAAAACATATTTTTTATGCTGTAGACACTTTCAATGTTACAGTGAGTTATCAATTTGTAAAAAAAATTCATTTTCTGTTATGTATGTGCTAATGTTAGGGACTTTCAGTATAGCGGAATTAACTAATTTTCTCTTATTTCTTTTACAGGTCGTGAACACCAAGAAATTACTATTCGATTTTTGAACTATTCAAGTACGTAATATCTTGCTACGTGGTACATGAACTAAAAATGAATGTAAGCAAGCAAGATATCTTTAATAGCTTGATAGGAGGTTACGTAAAGGCTCCGCCCTCACTTAAAGATCAGGCTATTACGACTTTAGCCATTCAGTTAAATCAAAATATCGAACTAAAAGACATTATATATGAGTCAGATCCAATGAAATACAGATGGGAGAAGTTAATTAAAGAACGGTCGACTAACATTTGCCAGAAACTCCCACTTCCTCCTGTATTGAAGGATAAATTGATTTGTTATCTTAGAGCAATAGTTCTTCAAGCATACAATTGGAACAGGCAACAAGACAGGTTCAATCTTTCGCTGTGTTTTTTAAAGAACTGTTTGCACCCTTCCGATTGGAGAGTAGTAGAAATGAGATTGGACGAAATTAAGATTGCAAAGCGTTTAGTACAAGACGAAAGTATCCCAGTTTGCCAACGATATAAAATGTCCTGTTTCCATTGCTTAGAAGATTCCATTATCTTTTTATGGAGTAAAATTTCCCCTGAACGACGTTATAGTGATTTGTTTCTTCATCAACCATCTGCATTAGTCCAACTGTGGTATTTACATTTATCTGGGGAAATAGAAAAATTGATCGTGAGTGAAGATGACTTTTGGCGTAATTTATTGAAAGCCGGATTATTGGACGATTCAAAGTCAAGTGTACTTCAATGCTGGGATAAATTGAATATAGGTGTAAAACAGGAAGTCCTCAAAAATACTGCTATGGCAACAGTGTTACTATTTGATTCCAGATCTAGGCAGTCTGACGCCGATATTTTCTGTTTTCTTTTGACGCAGATATCTAAAGAACATAGGGTTGAATTATTCCAAGAGATCTTTCAAAACGCCGAAATTAATGTACTTGTATTATTTCTACAACGACCTTACATGGAAATTTTAATTCCAATTATTAAAGATTTGTGGAACATTTTGCCTGAAGAAAAATATGGACATCTTTTATTTACTCTCGCAAGCCATTATTGTGATGAAAATCCTTATGATGTTGGAAGAAAGGATTATCGGAATTACGAATATGGTTATTTAATAATTCAGCTATTAGATGAAACTCCGGATCATTTCAAGCGATATGTATTTGGCGCTAAATATCAGGAAGATGCAGATCTCTTTGTAGAAGTCGAAGTATTATTATATACCATACTGAATAGAGGAAACCACAAGCTTCATTATAGAGAAATCTTTCATCACATTTGGAAGCACGTTACACTTGAAGAGAAGAGATTATTCTTAAGATCGTATTATGGTGAAATATTGTGTCGCAATTTGGCCACAAAACATAATTGGGAACTATTTACCTCAATATTAAGAGAATGTGTACCTGAAGGTGAAATCTCCATGTTTAAAAAGGCAGTTTTAGATATGAACTAGGAAAATGTCTACGCGCATGATAACGAAGAGAGAATAAAGATCGAGCAATGTTTTATGTTCATTTTTCTCTCCATGAAATAATCCGGTCTTATTGTTAAGGGAATGTCTGTTCAAAGATCATATGTACCCAGGTGTCAAAAGCAAATTTTATGATCAGAAAGAGAGCTTTGACAAAGAGGTTACAAGAAATTAATAAGATGAGTGTTATCATCTGATAAGTCATTTTTAAAGATGCATGGAAAGTGTATCTTATGATATTTTCTTTCTCGACTGTTTTACCGTGGGTACAGAAATTATTTGTTAATATAAAGGTATTGGACTAAATTAATCAAAATGCCTCCTGCTGTCTCATTGGAGTGTAATCATTGAAATTTTTATGTATTCAATAAAGTAAATTTAATATTACACCCATTAATGTTTTTCATTATATATTCAATACATACGAATACCTGTAAATTCAAGGTGTCCTTCAGGGCATTTTGTTTTTGTTTTCTTGGTCCTAAAAAGTCACCTTCATAAGCTAACTCTCCTAAAAGTTCTTTGTCTAAAAACTCGAATTCCAGTTAACGACCCCGTCACAATACTTCCCTTATACATTATACTATGTATATAAGGAAAGTAAAAATGAGTTAGTATGCGTAGGAAAAGTTATGCGTTTTAATTGCCTCAAAAGTTTATTTTCTGAAAAAATAAATTAAGAATATAATGTATTATACGATCTGAATTATTCAGGATTTGCTTTGAATATATGCTGAGAGATGTTTCGGACAGCTTAACGCAGTGCATTTTAAGAGTGAACAGAAAGAGTTTATTGGAACCCATATGAGAAAAATGTTTGTGTAAAAAATCTTAGTTTGCTTATGTTTAGGTTCTACCGCAAATTTTATTGACACACAGTTTTTGATTGTATCAATGATATTTAAACTAATTTTATTATACTTTTCCTGCATACATAGTGTAATATAATCATAAGGAATATATTATAACGGAGTCAGCATTCGAATTTGAGTTTTTGATGGAAAAACAGTTTTTAAATATACCTAACCGCGAGTCGAACGTTTATGAGATTGTGTCTGCAAGTGTATATGTATGTTAGTATATGTATATGTATGTTAATGTGTATGTATAATTCTGAAGCCCTTTAAATTGAAGGGTAACAAGCTATAGTTTTAATCATTTACCCCCATGATACCAGTTTTTCAAATTTTTTCTTGTAAAATTTGAAATTAAAAAAAAATTTTATTATCAGAAAATCGATTTGATCAACACTACATTTACATTATAATGCTATCTATATATACGTTTTCAGTGTGTAATATATATTGTGTAAAAAACCTTAAAATATACAATATGTGGTATTTTTTTTTAATTTAGCGTCTTTCTTTGAAATTTCAGAATATTTTTCATAAAAAAAGGTAGGTTAATATAAACAGACAGATAAAAGCACAACTTAAAATTTTGTTTACATACACAGTTCCAATTCTTCAAATTAACAATAGCATTATTTCGTATTAGGGGAAAAACTATAGAGAATTTCTATTACGATCTTTGAGATTAAAACTTTCTTTTCATTTCATTATTTGTAGAGACCATAATTCTATTGATTGAGGAATAAACAAAGATTGAGAGGTTATATGGAATTTTAATTTTTTTTTACTTTCCAATGGTTCAAAAAACTGTTAGGTTGCATTCATTTGAAGATTTAACTAACTTTCGGGTACAGTTTGTTTGACGGCTCATATAAAAATTGGTTCATGCTCAAAACGAAAAAAAATCAGAAGGACATAAAGCCAATGTACACAATTGACACGCTATTCATATATCCCATGAAAATTAAATCTTGATTAGACTTTATACATTGAACATTACAAAAATATTCAATATATATAATAATGTTGAGGAAACATACAATAATTCATTGTATAAGAAGCCAGTATTTAATATTCTTCACAACAAATTACCAAATACTATAATATTGTAACAAAGATAAAACTCGAAACAGTATTTATTAAAATTATTAACAAAATTCAATGAAGTTTATATAGTACTTAAAATATAAATTTACTTTTAAAATTATGCATTGAAAAGTAATTTTATTTTATTTAATAAATTTATATAAATTTCTCTTTTTTATTAATATTGAATTTAATTTTTGAACTTTTTTCATCCATTTACTCTCATTATTAATTGAGAGCTTATTGAAGTGACATGTTTTGATTAATGGGCAGTCAAAAATGTATTGAGTAGAGCTACCCAGCCTTCCACATATACGATGTTTTGAGAGGCTTTGTTGATTCTGAAGAGAAATTCCGGAAAATAACAGTGGTTTGTTAGAAACCTTGATAAATACAATAAAGAACTTGAGTAAGTTTTGTCTACTTTTTTTTAAACTTTCATGTGTTCCTTCCGTCTTTTGTATTATTTCAGTTATTATGGATATTTAAAGTTCTTTCCATGCATCTTTTTAGTATGATTTTGGTAATTCAATATTCATTGTTTATTTTGTGGTATCTATGATTGCTGCTGTGATCCAGATAAGTCCTAGTAATTTCGTTAATGGCTTGTCCAGTACTCTAATCTCGTCCGCAGTCTGACGAAGTGCGAGGCAAAGGTTTCCACACTCTCCGTTCAATTTTTTAACCATTGGGGCTCTCATATATCGTTTTAACCTATTTGTCGTCTTGATGGGTCTCATCTATTTTAATTCGGATTTGAATGGTCTTGTCGGGACATTCTTGCTGTGTTTTGGGGCACGCCAACGTCGTGTGTTACTTCTCATTTCGGAATAACTGGACTGTTCTCTATGCTGCTTTATGATTGACTGTTTAAAGTCAGCACTTAATTTATGTCTAGGGTATATAATCATTCCTGTCTTAGACTTTAGGTTTATTGGTTCTCTTACATTGACAAAGGGCATCAAGCGTATCGTCAAAACAGCTGTATGCTGCGGTATTGTGGTAATTTTGCTTATATACCTTGATCAAGTTTTCCTTTTCCTTATAGTAGTTCCGTATAGTATGATCATGTTGCATTAAAAATAAAAAAATTCTGATTGACCAAATTTTCCTAAGGGGGTCGTATAAAAATTTCAAAAATGAAACATTTTGAAAATGAATGGGAGGACTATTTCGTTAACGTAGTCTTCTTTCCTACTTTACTTCAACATTTTTGCCATTTACGTTGCCCACTTATCTCCAACAGGTAAAGGATTGAAGCGCGTTTCAATCTTCTTGGGACACCCTCTATATACACAGTTTATCAGCTTCACAGACCTGTTAACAACAAAAATTTTTATGAATTTTTAACAAATTTTTAAATGAATAACTGGTAACCTAAAATAATAAATGTTTGAAAGCTATTCGTTTATAATTTTGATTATGAGGTAAATCAACCTACATAATTTGGAATATGTATGTATGAGAAATCTCAATGGAACTTTGCTCTCAAAATATTTTATTGTGTCCGGACAAATCTTAATTTGTTCCTGAAAATGCTTGTTATATTTTTTCTGTAAGAAATAGAGAAATGCGTTACTCTGCTCATCATCTTCAGAGAGCTGTTGGCAATTTAACATTTTATTTAATTGTTCAATAAATTTTTAAACTAAAATCTTTAAAACGAAACCTTATAAAAAGGTAAAATTATTTTGTTTTAGGGTGCTGATTATCGATAAGTGTGACCTAAGCATTTCAAAATATGAATTTAAAAATATGAAATCCCTAGGGAGATTACACTCAAGATAATTGACTATGTTTGTTTAAATCGGAATTTGTTCTCTCCCCAAAGAATTCAAGAATTGCAATCTAGATATATCTATAGATGTTCGTGGCACTTTAATTCCTTCCATTCTGGAAGCAAACTCCACACCGAAAACAAAAGACTTTTATTGAAATTTGTAAATGGAAAACACAATATATGTCAAACACTTAAATCTTCTGTTTCTGTTTCCTCAGAAACATTGACGAAAAATTTGTTGAGCGTTTCACATAACGACACTAATTTTATCCCTTTTATACATAGTACACTACAATAATACATAGCAAAATTGAATATAGTACATCTACATTAAAAGCGCTGTAATGGGGGTAAAAAATATGACTGTCGGATTTATACTGATCTACACGTTTTAAGCATCCCGAATGTGGATCAACAAATGTTATAATATGTCTATTTGATATCCAGCTAGTCTATAAGCACTAAATTTCGTGATCACAATGTAACAAATGAAATGTAAATTTGTACTATCATTTCAATCAATGAAAGTCATAAATATGGAGAATGAAAACAAGGAAAGGCTCAGGAAATCTTTCGAACAAATTTTTTAAACAAAAATCGAACACATTGGTTTTGCGGTCAGAGATCTTTAAACATATTTTTGCAAAATTCAAGGATTTCCTTCATATGGAAATGACTTAGTCTGCGTTAGAAACGAGCTTAAGTTTTGAAAAAGGTCTTTCTGTGGTTAATATTTTACACAATATATAATAGTTTTATTCTGCGTAAGGAACAAGCTTGAGTTTTAAGAAACTATTTTTGTGTTAAACATTTCCATTCTATAAAAATGTGTTAATATGCGTAGGGGAACGAGCTTGAATTTTAAGAAAGCTCTTTTAGTGTTAATTGTTTCCATTATATAAAAATGTGTTAATATACGTAAGAAAAGTTATGCGTATTAAATACTTGAAAAGATTATTTTCTGGAAAAAAAATGATAAATAAATATAATGAATAATACACAAATCAATAATTCAGGAATTGCGTTGAATGCACACTGACAGATGTTTCTGGCAGGTAAATGCAACCCATTTTTAGAGTGAATTCCGCAACAAAAAGAGTTTATTGGAACCCACATGAAAAAAATATTGTATGTGTAAAAAATCTTAGATTCCTTTGGTTTGTGTTCTATCACAAAATGTATCGACGCACAGATTCTGGATGTGACAATGAAGCTTAAACTAATTTTAATATACTTTCCCTGCATACATAGTATAATGGAAGCATAGGGAATATATTATAACGGGGTCAACATTCGAATTTGAGTTTTTGACGGAAAATCAGTTTTTAAACATCCCTGAACGCGAGTCGAACATTTTTGAGGTGATGTCTGTATACGTATAAGTATGTAAGTGTGTATATGTATTTTAGTGTATGTACATGTGTGTTAGCGAACGTATGTGTATGTTAGTGTATGTATATGAATGTTAGTGGGTATGTATGGTAACGTGTGCGTATATTACCGTATGTATGCCAATAGGTGTGTGTATTTTAGTGTCTGTGTATGAATGTTAGTGGGTGTACCCGTGAGTCTGTGGACGCGATATTTTATGAACGAATGAAATGTTTCTGAAATGATTTCGTATGTCTGTTACTATCAGTTATTACTAAAAATATATTAAATTTTAACGCTATCAAATGTGTGCAAGATCCCGCCGCCACTCCCCCGACCTCAAATTTTTGAATGATTTCTTTTAAAATTCTTAAAAATTCAGAGCTTTCACTAAATAATAAATAAAAACATATTTCAGACATGATTTTTTTAATCAAAACTTGAATGGCGTAAGCTTTATAACGCTGGCATGAATAGTTTTACAAATATTGCAAGTTTTATCAAAGAAAATCATTAAAGCAATGTGAGCCTTTAGTAGTACTAAATAAATAATCCTTTCAAATGTAATTTTTTATTACGCTCGCAGGGAAATGTTTCCGCGGTTTCAAATAAATTTATCAAAACATTATATAAATTTTAAAATGTAATTAATATCTTCTAATATATTTACTTTCCATATGTAATGTTATGCCACAAATGTATTAACATTATTCTCGTAGATCTAGATCGCTCCATTCAAGAGAGGTGGAATATATAGTAATAGTTTAAGATTTTGAAGTCCAACAATTTGCCATTAGTTATATATTTCATAGGATATTAATTAAAAGCCAATTGCATTTTGATGCAGATTTTGCACGTGAGTATGATAAGTCATTCTGTGTAGACTTATAAGTTGCCAGAAGCGTCCAGTTTCAATTTATTTGATGTTAATTACGGAAAATATTTTGTTCCGAATCCGGGGTATTTACAAGAGTTTAAACAATTGATTCTACTGGAGAAGGATACACGATTCTGTGTTTGTCGTTGCATATCGAGTCAGACGATTTTCATTGGATAGAACAGGTGGGAATCAAGGGATCCAGTTGTCAGTTCCTTCATAGGTCGTTCAATAGGATTACAATTTCCGCCTGGTGAAACCTTGTCTGTCATCCACTTGTTTGGGAACAAGAGTAATACGGGCAGGAGATAAAACTGGTTTTCTGTCAGTTGTTCTGACATTTGAATTTTTGACGTCATACACCACGTGTTCTAACATCACTTCCGGTCATGCCATCTGACGTCACAAGCCACGCCCACTTGATGACGTATTTCCCCTGCGCGGTTATCTGCTATTACTACTCCTGCTAACTAACTGTTGAGATGAGTAGTTTCTTCATAGTTTTGTTCGAGAGTGTTTTGGTACGAGTTGAGTTGTTTGACGTTTAGAATTTCTTTTGGCAACAGTGTTTTTGGCGGATGACGTCATACCACATGTTTTTTCGGGGATGTTTGAAATTGGAGGGATTTTGAGTAGCGTCACGTGACAGATGACGTCATGCCACGTGTTTTGGCGTGAGGAGAGGTGAAGTGAATGTTTACCACGACCACGTGGGAATGCTTGAGATTGGAATGAAGTGAAAGTAGAAGTCAATGTTTAACGCAACCACGTGTTTTGGGAACTCTCTTTTATAATTTCTTTTTGCTAAATGGCAGCGTTGTGGATTCACGTGGCAGCATGATTTTACTGCATGTCGTTTCACGTTGTGACGTCATAACCGCTCGTTGTTGGTGATTGGACAAGTTGAGTGAACCTGTCTCAACTAGGTATTATTTGATTGGTTGCGAATGTGACATCATGAAATAGAAGAGTTGTTATTGGCTAAAAGAATGTTTGTTGGTGTAAGATGGCAACAGCTAATGCGCCACGAGAGAGCACATTTTCTTAGGTTCTATCGTCTTGTGCGTGTGCATACATTGTTTTGCTGAACCGTTTCTTTTTTAGAAAGTCGTTAATCTAAAGGAGTTTAGTTTTAACCTAAAATATCTTTGAAAATGAAACGCTCATTTATTTTGAAGCAGCTTTAGATATTCAGACACACCCTTTGAATATTTCTTCTATTGGGGTAAGTTTATATCATCTTGTTTTAATTATTGTTTATTATTTTTTGATATGTCATCTAAGTTTATTAGATTATTTATGATGTGCGACTTTTAGTGCGATATTATGACTTTTTAAGTGCGATTTCGCGGGTATATATTAAATTTTTGCGAAATGTTGTAACATACTTTTCTATCTATGTTTAGTTTCAAATTATGCGAATTAAAAAATACAAAATATTTATTTCTTTGAAGTATGTTTCATTATCAATTAATATTGTTTGTAAAATATCTGTTATTTTCTAATTGCGATTTAGCATATTTATTAAATTCCCGTATTATGTTTAAACAAGCATTTCCATCCTTTTTATTTTTGATGAAATCTCAAATTAGCTAAACAGAACTTTCACATTTTTGCTGTTTACATAGAAATGAAGGAATATTTTTGTAAACTATGATCTTTTCCCCTTATTGTCTAGGTAATAGTGCCCCAAAAGCATTTTTCCTATCCATATTCATTTAATTAACTAAATTACAACTGAATATATTTTGTTTCAGTGAGCCATACTATACAATTTCTCTGTTTGTGGCTTTCGTTTTTTATACACTATGTAAAAACATTTTTTTTTATGCTGTAGACACTTTCAATGTTACAGTGAGTTATCAATTTGTAAAAAAAATTCATTTTCTGTTATGTATGTGCTAAAGTTAGGGACTTTCAGTATAGCGGAATTAACTAATTTTCTCTTATTTCTTTTACAGGTCGTGAACACCAAGAAATTACTATTCGATTTTTGAACTATTCAAGTACGTAATATCTTGCTACGTGGTACATGAACTAAAAATGAATGTAAGCAAGCAAGATATCTTTAATAGCTTGATAGGAGGTTACGTAAAGGCTCCGCCCTCACTTAAAGATCAGGCTATTACGACTTTAGCCATTCAGTTAAATCAAAATATCGAACTAAAAGACATTATATATGAGTCAGATCCAATGCAATACAGATGGGAGAAGTTAATTAAAGAACGGTCGACTAACATTTGCCAGAAACTCCCACTTCCTCCTGTATTGAAGGATAAATTGATTTGTTATCTTAGAGCAATAGTTCTTCAAGCATACAATTGGAACAGGCAACAAGACAGGTTCAATCTTTCGCTGTGTTTTTTAAAGAACTGTTTGCACCCTTCCGATTGGAGAGTAGTAGAAATGAGATTGGACGAAATTAAGATTGCAAAGCGTTTAGTACAAGACGAAAGTATCCCAGTTTGCCAACGATATAAAATGTCCTGTTTCCATTGCTTAGAAGATTCCATTATCTTTTTATGGAGTAAAATTTCCCCTGAACGACGTTATAGTGATTTGTTTCTTCATCAACCATCTGCATTAGTCCAACTGTGGTATTTACATTTATCTGGGGAAATAGAAAAATTGATCGTGAGTGAAGATGACTTTTGGCGTAATTTATTGAAAGCCGGATTATTGGACGATTCAAAGTCAAGTGTACTTCAATGCTGGGATAAATTGGATATAGGTGTAAAACAGGAAGTCCTCAAAAATACTGCTATGGCAACAGTGTTACTATTTGATTCCAGTTCTAGGCAGTCTGACGCCGATATTTTCTGTTTTCTTTTGACGCAGATATCTAAAGAACATAGGGTTGAATTATTCCAAGAGATCTTTCAAAACGCCGAAATTAATGTACTTGTATTATTTCTACAACGACCTTACATGGAACTTTTAATTCCAATTATTAAAGATTTGTGGAACATTTTGCCTGAAGAAAAATATGGACAACTTTTATTTACTCTCGCAAGCCATTATTGTGATGAAAATCCTTATGATGTTGGAAGAAAGGATTATCGGAATTACGAATATGGTTATTTAATAATTGAGCTATTAGATGAAACTCCGGATCATTTCAAGCGATATGTATTTGGCGCTAAATATCAGGAAGATGCAGATCTCTTTGTAGAAGTCGAAGTATTATTATATACCATACTGAATAGAGGAAACCACAAGCTTCATTATAGAGAAATCTTTCATCACATTTGGAAGCACGTTACACTTGAAGAGAAGAGATTATTCTTAAGATCGTATTATGGTGAAATATTGTGTCGCAATTTGGCCACAAAACATAATTGGGAACTATTTACCTCAATATTAAGAGAATGTGTACCTGAAGGTGAAATCCCCATGTTTAAAAAGGCAGTTTTAGATATGAACTAGGAAAATGTCTACGCGCATGATAACGAAGAGAGAATAAAGATCGAGCAATGTTTTATGTTCATTTTTCTCTCCATGAAATAATCCGGTCTTATTGTTAAGGGAATGTCTGTTCAAAGATCATATGTACCCAGGTGTCAAAAGCAAATTTTATGATCAGAAAGAGAGCTTTGACAAAGAGGTTACAAGAAATTAATAAGATGAGTGTTATCAGATGATAAGTCATTTTTAAAGATGCATGGAAAGTGTATCTTATGATATTTTCTTTCTCGACTGTTTTACCGTGGGTACAGAAATTATTTGTTAATATAAATGTATTGGACTAAATTAATCAAAATGCCTCCTGCTGTCTCATTGGAGTGTAATCATTGAAATTTTTATGTATTCAATAAAGTAAATTTAATATTACACCCATTAATTTTTTTCATTATATATTCAATACATACTAATACCTGTAAATTCAAGGTGTCCTTCAGGGCATTTTGTTTTTGTTTTCTTGGTCCTAAAAAGTCACCTTCATAAGGTAACTCTCCTAAAAGTTCTTTGTCTAAAAACTCAAATTCCAGTTACCGACCCCGTCACAATTCTTCCCTTATACATTATACTATGTATATAAGGAAAGTAAAAATGAGTTAGTATGCGTAGGAAATGTTATGCGTTTTAATTGCCTCAAAAGTTTATTTTCTGAAAAAATAAATTAAGAATATAATGTATTATACGATCTGAATTATTCAGGATTTGCTTTGAATATATGCTGAGAGATGTTTCGGACAGCTTAACGCAGTGCATTTTAAGAGTGAACAGAAAGAGTTTATTGGAACCCATATGAGAAAAATGTTTGTGTAAAAAATCTTAGTTTGCTTATGTTTATGTTCTACCGCAAATTTTATTGACACACAGTTTTTGATTGTATCAATGATATTTAAACTAATTTTATTATACTTTTCCTGCATACATAGTGTAATATAATCATAAGGAATATATTATAACGGAGTCAGCATTCGAATTTGAGTTTTTGATGGAAAATCAGTTTTTAAATATACCTAACCGCGAGTCGAACGTTTATGAGATTGTGTCTGCAAGTGTATATGTATGTTATTATATGTATATGTGTGTTAATGTGTATGTATAATTCTGAAGCCCTTTAAATTGAAGGGTAACAAGCTATAGTTTTAATCATTTACCCCCATGATACCAGTTTTTCAAATTTTTTCTTGTAAAATTTGAAATTAAAAATAAATTTTATTATCAGAAAATCGATTTGATCAACACTACATTTACATTATAATGCTATCTATATATACGTTTTCAGTGTGTAATATATATTGTGTAAAAAACCTTAAAATATACAATATGTGGTAATTTTTTTTAATTTAGCGTCTTTCTTTGAAATTTCAGAATATTTTTCATAAAAAAAGGTAGGTTAATATAAACAGACAGATAAAAGCACAACTTAAAATTTTGTTTACATACACAGTTCCAATTCTTCAAATTAACAATAGCATTATTTCGTATTAGGGGAAAAACTATAGAGAATTTCTATTACGATCTTTGAGATTAAAACTTTCTTTTCATTTCATTATTTGTAGAGACCATAATTCTATTGATTGAGGAATAAACAAAGATTGAGAGTTTATAAGGAATTTTAAATTTTTTTTATTTTCCAATGGTTCAAAAAACTGTTAGGTTGCATTCATTTGAAGATTTAACTAACTTTCGGGTACAGTTTGTTTGACGGCTCATATAAAAATTGGTTCATGCTCAAAACGAAAAAAAATCAGAAGGACATAAAGCCAATGTACACAATTGACACGCTATTCATATATCCCATGAAAATTAAATCTTGATTAGACTTTATACATTGAACATTACAAAAATATTCAATATATATAATAATGTTGAGGAAACATACAATAATTCATTGTATAAGAAGCCAGTATTTAATATTCTTCACAACAAATTACCAAATACTATAATATTGTAACAAAGATAAAACTCGAAACAGTATTTATTAAAATTATTAACAAAATTCAATGAAGTTTATATAGTACTTAAAATATAAATTTACTTTTAAAATTATGCATTGAAAAGTAATTTTATTTTATTTAATAAATTTATATAAATTTCTCTTTTTTATTAATATTGAATTTAATTTTTGAACTTTTTTCATCCATTTACTCTCATTATTAATTGAGAGCTTATTGAAGTGACATGTTTTGATTAATGGGCAGTCAAAAATGTATTGAGTAGAGCTACCCAGCCTTCCACATATACGATGTTTTGAGAGGCTTTGTTGATTCTGAAGAGAAATTCCGGAAAATAACAGTGGTTTGTTAGAAACCTTGATAAATACAATAAAGAACTTGAGTAAGTTTTGTCTACTTTTTTTTAAACTTTCATGTGTTCCTTCCGTCTTTTGTATTATTTCAGTTATTATGGATATTTAAAGTTCTTTCCATGCATCTTTTTAGTATGATTTTGGTAATTCAATATTCATTGTTTATTTTGTGGTATCTATGATTGCTGCTGTGATCCAGATAAGTCCTAGTAATTTCGTTAATGGCTTGTCCAGTACTCTAATCTCGTCCGCAGTCTGACGGAGTGCGAGGCAAAGGTTTCCACACTCTCCGTTCAATTTTTTAACCATTGGGGCTCTCATGTATCGTTTTAACCTATTTGTCGTCTTGATGGGTCTCATCTATTTTAATTCGGATTTGAATGGTCTTGTCGGGACATTCTTGCTGTGTTTTGGGGCACGCCAACGTCGTGTGTTACTTCTCATTTCGGAATAACTGGACTGTTCTCTATGCTGCTTTATGATTGACTGTTTAAAGTCAGCACTTAATTCATGTCTAGGGTATATAATCATTCCTGTCTTAGACTTTAGGTTTATTGGTTCTCTTACATTGACAAAGGGCATCAAGCGTATCGTCAAAACAGCTGTATGCTGCGGTATTGTGGTAATTTTGCTTATATACCTTGATCAAGTTTTCCTTTTCCTTATAGTAGTTCCGTATAGTATGATCATGTTGCATTAAAAATAAAAAAATTCTGATTGACCAAATTTTCCTAAGGGGGTCGTATAAAAATTTCAAAAATGAAACATTTTGAAAATGAATGGGAGGACTATTTCGTTAACGTAGTCTTCTTTCCTACTTTACTTCAACATTTTTGCCATTTACGTTGCCCACTTATCTCCAACAGGTAAAGGATTGAAGCGCGTTTCAATCTTCTTGGGACACCCTCTATATACACAGTTTATCAGCTTCACAGACCTGTTAACAACAAAAATTTTTATGAATTTTTAACAAATTTTTAAATGAATAACTGGTAACCTAAAATAATAAATGTTTGAAAGCTATTCGTTTATAATTTTGATTATGAGGTAAATCAACCTACATAATTTGGAATATGTATGTATGAGAAATCTCAATGGAACTTTGCTCTCAAAATATTTTATTGTGTCCGGACAAATCTTAATTTGTTCCTGAAAATGCTTGTTATATTTTTTCTGTAAGAAATAGAGAAATGCGTTACTCTGCTCATCATCTTCAGAGAGTTGTTGGCAATTTAACATTTTATTTAATTGTTCAATAAATTTTTAAACTAAAATCTTTAAAACGAAACCTTATAAAAAGGTAAAATTATTTTGTTTTAGGGTGCTGATTATCGATAAGTGTGACCTAAGCATTTCAAAATATGAATTTAAAAATATGAAATCCCTAGGGAGATTACACTCAAGATAATTGACTATGTTTGTTTAAATCGGAATTTGTTCTCTCCCCAAAGAATTCAAGAATTGCAATCTAGATATATCTATAGATGTTCGTGGCACTTTAATTCCTTCCATTCTGGAAGCAAACTCCACACCGAAAACAAAAGACTTTTATTGAAATTTGTAAATGGAAAACACAATATATGTCAAACACTTAAATCTTCTGTTTCTGTTTCCTCAGAAACATTGACGAAAAATTTGTTGAGCGTTTCACATAACGACACTAATTTTATCCCTTTTATACATAGTACACTACAATAATACATAGTAAAATTGAATATAGTACATCTACATTAAAAGCGCTGTAATGGGGGTAAAAAATATGACTGTCGGATTTATACTGATCTACACGTTTTAAGCATCCCGAATGTGGATCAACAAATGTTATAATATGTCTATTTGATATCCAGCTAGTCTATAAGCACTAAATTTTGTGATCACAATGTAACAAATGAAATGTAAATTTGTACTATCATTTCAATCAATGAAAGTCATAAATATGGAGAATGAAAACAAGGAAAGGCTCAGGAAATCTTTCGAACAAATTTTTTAAACAAAAATCGAACACATTGGTTTTGCGGTCAGAGATCTTTAAACATATTTTTGCAAAATTCAAGGATTTCCTTCATATGGAAATGACTTAGTCTGCGTTAGAAACGAGCTTAAGTTTTGAAAAAGGTCTTTTTGTGGTTAATATTTTACACAATATATAATAGTTTTATTCTGCGTAAGGAACGAGCTTGAGTTTTAAGAAACTATTTTTGTGTTAAACATTTCCATTCTATAAAAATGTGTTAATATGCGTAGGGGAACGAGCTTGAATTTTAAGAAAGCTCTTTTAGTGTTAATTGTTTCCATTATATAAAAATGTGTTAATATACGTAAGAAAAGTTATGCGTATTAAATACTTGAAAAGATTATTTTCTGGAAAAAAAATGATAAATAAATATAATGAATAATACACAAATCAATAATTCAGGAATTGCGTTGAATGCACACTGACAGATGTTTCTGGCAGGTAAATGCAACCCATTTTAAGAGTGAATTCCGCAACAAAAAGAGTTTATTGGAACCCACATGAAAAAAATATTGTATGTGTAAAAAATCTTAGATTCCTTTGGTTTGTGTTCTATCACAAAATGTATCGACGCACAGATTCTGGATGTGACAATGAAGCTTAAACTAATTTTAATATACTTTCCCTGCATACATAGTATAATGGAAGCATAGGGAATATATTATAACGGGGTCAACATTCGAATTTGAGTTTTTGACGGAAAATCAGTTTTTAAACATCCCTGAACGCGAGTCGAACATTTTTGAGGTGATGTCTGTATACGTATAAGTATGTAAGTGTGTATATGTATTTTAGTGTATGTACATGTGTGTTAGCGAACGTATGTGTATGTTAGTGTATGTATATGAATGTTAGTGGGTATGTATGGTAACGTGTGCGTATATTACCGTATGTATGCCAATAGGTGTGTGTATTTTAGTGTCTGTGTATGAATGTTAGTGGGTGTACCCGTGAGTCTGTGGACGCGATATTTTATGAACGAATGAAATGTTTCTGAAATGATTTCGTATGTCTGTTACTATCAGTTATTACTAAAAATATATTAAATTTTAACGCTGTCAAATGTGTGCAAGATCCCGCCGCCACTCCCCCGACCTCAAATTTTTGAATGATTTCTTTTAAAATTCTTAAAAATTCAGAGCTTTCACTAAATAATAAATAAAAACATATTTCAGACATGATTTTTTTAATCAAAACTTGAATGGCGTAAGCTTTATAACGCTGGCATGAATAGTTTTACAAATATTGCAAGTTTTATCAAAGAAAATCATTAAAGCAATGTGAGCCTTTAGTAGTACTAAATAAATAATCCTTTCAAATGTAATT
This sequence comes from Amaurobius ferox, assembly GCA_951213105.1. NCBI lineage: Eukaryota > Metazoa > Arthropoda > Arachnida > Araneae > Amaurobiidae > Amaurobius > Amaurobius ferox. The sequence goes on from OX578151.1 coordinate 120,501,994, forward strand.
TTTTATTACGCTCGCAGGGAAATGTTTCCGCGGTTTCAAATAAATTTATCAAAACATTATATAAATTTTAAAATGTAATTAATATCTTCTAATATATTTACTTTCCATATGTAATGTTATGCCACAAATGTATTAACATTATTCTCGTAGATCTAGATCGCTCCATTCAAGAGAGGTGGAATATATAGTAATAGTTTAAGATTTTGAAGTCCAACAATTTGCCATTAGTTATATATTTCATAGGATATTAATTAAAAGCCAATTGCATTTTGATGCAGATTTTGCACGTGAGTATGATAAGTCATTCTGTGTAGACTTATAAGTTGCCAGAAGCGTCCAGTTTCAATTTATTTGATGTTAATTACGGAAAATATTTTGTTCCGAATCCGGGGTATTTACAAGAGTTTAAACAATTGAGTCTACTGGAGAAGGATACACGATTCTGTGTTTGTCGTTGCATATCGAGTCAGACGATTTTCATTGGATAGAACAGGTGGGAATCAAGGGATCCAGTTGTCAGTTCCTTCATAGGTCGTTCAATAGGATTACAATTTCCGCCTGGTGAAACCTTGTCTGTCATCCACTTGTTTGGGAACAACAGTAATACGGGCAGGAGATAAAACTGGTTTTCTGTCAGTTGTTCTGATATTTGAATTTTTGACGTCATACACCACGTGTTCTAACATCACTTCCGGTCATGCCATCTGACGTCACAAGCCACGCCCACTTGATGACGTATTTCCCCTGCGCGGTTATCTGCTATTACTACTCCTGCTAACTAACTGTTGAGATGAGTAGTTTCTTCATAGTTTTGTTCGAGAGTGTTTTGGTACGAGTTGAGTTGTTTGACGTTTAGAATTTCTTTTGGCAACAGTGTTTTTGGCGGATGACGTCATACCACATGTTTTTTCGGGGATGTTTGAAATTGGAGGGATTTTGAGTAGCGTCACGTGACAGATGACGTCATGCCACGTGTTTTGGCGTGAGGAGAGGTGAAGTGAATGTTTACCACGACCACGTGGGAATGCTTGAGATTGGAATGAAGTGAAAGTAGAAGTCAATGTTTAACGCAACCACGTGTTTTGGGAACTCTCTTTTATAATTTCTTTTTGCTAAATGGCAGCGTTGTGGATTCACGTGGCAGCATGATTTTACTGCATGTCGTTTCACGTTGTGACGTCATAACCGCTCGTTGTTGGTGATTGGACAAGTTGAGTGAACCTGTCTCAACTAGGTATTATTTGATTGGTTGCGAATGTGACATCATGAAATAGAAGAGTTGTTATTGGCTAAAAGAATGTTTGTTGGTGTAAGATGGCAACAGCTAATGCGCCACGAGAGAGCACATTTTCTTAGGTTCTATCGTCTTGTGCGTGTGCATACATTGTTTTGCTGAACCGTTTCTTTTTTAGAAAGTCGTTAATCTAAAGGAGTTTAGTTTTAACCTAAAATATCTTTGAAAATGAAACGCTCATTTATTTTGAAGCAGCTTTAGATATTCAGACACACCCTTTGAATATTTCTTCTATTGGGGTAAGTTTATATCATCTTGTTTTAATTATTGTTTATTATTTTTTGATATGTCATCTAAGTTTATTAGATTATTTATGATGTGCGACTTTTAGTGCGATATTATGACTTTTTAAGTGCGATTTCGCGGGTATATATTAAATTTTTGCGAAATGTTGTAACATACTTTTCTATCTATGTTTAGTTTCAAATTATGCGAATTAAAAAATACAAAATATTTATTTCTTTGAAGTATGTTTCATTATCAATTAATATTGTTTGTAAAATATCTGTTATTTTCTAATTGCGATTTAGCATATTTATTAAATTCCCGTATTATGTTTAAACAAGCATTTCCATCCTTTTTATTTTTGATGAAATCTCAAATTAGCTAAACAGAACTTTCACATTTTTGCTGTTTACATAGAAATGAAGGAATATTTTTGTAAACTATGATCTTTTCCCCTTATTGTCTAGGTAATAGTGCCCCAAAAGCATTTTTCCTATCCATATTCATTTAATTAACTAAATTACAACTGAATATATTTTGTTTCAGTGAGCCATACTATACAATTTCTCTGTTTGTGGCTTTCGTTTTTTATACACTATGTAAAAACATTTTTTTTATGCTGTAGACACTTTCAATGTTACAGTGAGTTATCAATTTGTAAAAAAAATTCATTTTCTGTTATGTATGTGCTAAAGTTAGGGACTTTCAGTATAGCGGAATTAACTAATTTTCTCTTATTTCTTTTACAGGTCGTGAACACCAAGAAATTACTATTCGATTTTTGAACTATTCAAGTACGTAATATCTTGCTACGTGGTACATGAACTAAAAATGAATGTAAGCAAGCAAGATATCTTTAATAGCTTGATAGGAGGTTACGTAAAGGCTCCGCCCTCACTTAAAGATCAGGCTATTACGACTTTAGCCATTCAGTTAAATCAAAATATCGAACTAAAAGACATTATATATGAGTCAGATCCAATGCAATACAGATGGGAGAAGTTAATTAAAGAACGGTCGACTAACATTTGCCAGAAACTCCCACTTCCTCCTGTATTGAAGGATAAATTGATTTGTTATCTTAGAGCAATAGTTCTTCAAGCATACAATTGGAACAGGCAACAAGACAGGTTCAATCTTTCGCTGTGTTTTTTAAAAAACTGTTTGCACCCTTCCGATTGGAGAGTAGTAGAAATGAGATTGGACGAAATTAAGATTGCAAAGCGTTTAGTACAAGACGAAAGTATCCCAGTTTGCCAACGATATAAAATGTCCTTTTTCCATTGCTTAGAAGATTCCATTATCTTTTTATGGAGTAAAATTTCCCCTGAACGACGTTATAGTGATTTGTTTCTTCATCAACCATCTGCATTAGTCCAACTGTGGTATTTACATTTATCTGGGGAAATAGAAAAATTGATCGTGAGTGAAGATGACTTTTGGCGTAATTTATTGAAAGCCGGATTATTGGACGATTCAAAGTCAAGTGTACTTCAATGCTGGGATAAATTGGATATAGGTGTAAAACAGGAAGTCCTCAAAAATACTGCTATGGCAACAGTGTTACTATTTGATTCCAGTTCTAGGCAGTCTGACGCCGATATTTTCTGTTTTCTTTTGACGCAGATATCTAAAGAACATAGGGTTGAATTATTCCAAGAGATCTTTCAAAACGCCGAAATTAATGTACTTGTATTATTTCTACAACGACCTTACATGGAACTTTTAATTCCAATTATTAAAGATTTGTGGAACATTTTGCCTGAAGAAAAATATGGACAACTTTTATTTACTCTCGCAAGCCATTATTGGGATGAAAATCCTTATGATGTTGGAAGAAAGGATTATCGGAATTACGAATATGGTTATTTAATAATTGAGCTATTAGATGAAACTCCGGATCATTTCAAGCGATATGTATTTGGCGCTAAATATCAGGAAGATGCAGATCTCTTTGTAGAAGTCGAAGTATTATTATATACCATACTGAATAGAGGAAACCACAAGCTTCATTATAGAGAAATCTTTCATCACATTTGGAAGCACGTTACACTTGAAGAGAAGAGATTATTCTTAAGATCGTATTATGGTGAAATATTCTGTCGCAATTTGGCCACAAAACATAATTGGGAACTATTTACCTCAATATTAAGAGAATGTGTACCTGAAGGTGAAATCCCCATGTTTAAAAAGGCAGTTTTAGATATGAACTAGGAAAATGTCTACGCGCATGATAACGAAGAGAGAATAAAGATCGAGCAATGTTTTATGTTCATTTTTCTCTCCATGAAATAATCCGGTCTTATTGTTAAGGGAATGTCTGTTCAAAGATCATATGTACCCAGGTGTCAAAAGCAAATTTTATGATCAGAAAGAGAGCTTTGACAAAGAGGTTACAAGAAATTAATAAGATGAGTGTTATCAGATGATAAGTCATTTTTAAAGATGCATGGAAAGTGTATCTTATGATATTTTCTTTCTCGACTGTTTTACCGTGGGTACAGAAATTATTTGTTAATATAAAGGTATTGGACTAAATTAATCAAAATGCCTCCTGCTGTCTCATTGGAGTGTAATCATTGAAATTTTTATGTATTCAATAAAGTAAATTTAATATTACACCCATTAATTTTTTTCATTATATATTCAATACATACTAATACCTGTAAATTCAAGGTGTCCTTCAGGGCATTTTGTTTTTGTTTTCTTGGTCCTAAAAAGTCACCTTCATAAGGTAACTCTCCTAAAAGTTCTTTGTCTAAAAACTCAAATTCCAGTTACCGACCCCGTCACAATTCTTCCCTTATACATTATACTATGTATATAAGGAAAGTAAAAATGAGTTAGTATGCGTAGGAAATGTTATGCGTTTTAATTGCCTCAAAAGTTTATTTTCTGAAAAAATAAATTAAGAATATAATGTATTATACGATCTGAATTATTCAGGATTTGCTTTGAATATATGCTGAGAGATGTTTCGGACAGCTTAACGCAGTGCATTTTAAGAGTGAACAGAAAGAGTTTATTGGAACCCATATGAGAAAAATGTTTGTGTAAAAAATCTTAGTTTGCTTATGTTTATGTTCTACCGCAAATTTTATTGACACACAGTTTTTGATTGTATCAATGATATTTAAACTAATTTTATTATACTTTTCCTGCATACATAGTGTAATATAATCATAAGGAATATATTATAACGGAGTCAGCATTCGAATTTGAGTTTTTGATGGAAAATCAGTTTTTAAATATACCTAACCGCGAGTCGAACGTTTATGAGATTGTGTCTGCAAGTGTATATGTATGTTATTATATGTATATGTGTGTTAATGTGTATGTATAATTCTGAAGCCCTTTAAATTGAAGGGTAACAAGCTATAGTTTTAATCATTTACCCCCATGATACCAGTTTTTCAAATTTTTTCTTGTAAAATTTGAAATTAAAAATAAATTTTATTATCAGAAAATCGATTTGATCAACACTACATTTACATTATAATGCTATCTATATATACGTTTTCAGTGTGTAATATATATTGTGTAAAAAACCTTAAAATATACAATATGTGGTAATTTTTTTTAATTTAGCGTCTTTCTTTGAAATTTCAGAATATTTTTCATAAAAAAAGGTAGGTTAATATAAACAGACAGATAAAAGCACAACTTAAAATTTTGTTTACATACACAGTTCCAATTCTTCAAATTAACAATAGCATTATTTCGTATTAGGGGAAAAACTATAGAGAATTTCTATTACGATCTTTGAGATTAAAACTTTCTTTTCATTTCATTATTTGTAGAGACCATAATTCTATTGATTGAGGAATAAACAAAGATTGAGAGTTTATAAGGAATTTTAAATTTTTTTTATTTTCCAATGGTTCAAAAAACTGTTAGGTTGCATTCATTTGAAGATTTAACTAACTTTCGGGTACAGTTTGTTTGACGGCTCATATAAAAATTGGTTCATGCTCAAAACGAAAAAAAATCAGAAGGACATAAAGCCAATGTACACAATTGACACGCTATTCATATATCCCATGAAAATTAAATCTTGATTAGACTTTATACATTGAACATTACAAAAATATTCAATATATATAATAATGTTGAGGAAACATACAATAATTCATTGTATAAGAAGCCAGTATTTAATATTCTTCACAACAAATTACCAAATACTATAATATTGTAACAAAGATAAAACTCGAAACAGTATTTATTAAAATTATTAACAAAATTCAATGAAGTTTATATAGTACTTAAAATATAAATTTACTTTTAAAATTATGCATTGAAAAGTAATTTTATTTTATTTAATAAATTTATATAAATTTCTCTTTTTTATTAATATTGAATTTAATTTTTGAACTTTTTTCATCCATTTACTCTCATTATTAATTGAGAGCTTATTGAAGTGACATGTTTTGATTAATGGGCAGTCAAAAATGTATTGAGTAGAGCTACCCAGCCTTCCACATATACGATGTTTTGAGAGGCTTTGTTGATTCTGAAGAGAAATTCCGGAAAATAACAGTGGTTTGTTAGAAACCTTGATAAATACAATAAAGAACTTGAGTAAGTTTTGTCTACTTTTTTTTAAACTTTCATGTGTTCCTTCCGTCTTTTGTATTATTTCAGTTATTATGGATATTTAAAGTTCTTTCCATGCATCTTTTTAGTATGATTTTGGTAATTCAATATTCATTGTTTATTTTGTGGTATCTATGATTGCTGCTGTGATCCAGATAAGTCCTAGTAATTTCGTTAATGGCTTGTCCAGTACTCTAATCTCGTCCGCAGTCTGACGGAGTGCGAGGCAAAGGTTTCCACACTCTCCGTTCAATTTTTTAACCATTGGGGCTCTCATGTATCGTTTTAACCTATTTGTCGTCTTGATGGGTCTCATCTATTTTAATTCGGATTTGAATGGTCTTGTCGGGACATTCTTGCTGTGTTTTGGGGCACGCCAACGTCGTGTGTTACTTCTCATTTCGGAATAACTGGACTGTTCTCTATGCTGCTTTATGATTGACTGTTTAAAGTCAGCACTTAATTCATGTCTAGGGTATATAATCATTCCTGTCTTAGACTTTAGGTTTATTGGTTCTCTTACATTGACAAAGGGCATCAAGCGTATCGTCAAAACAGCTGTATGCTGCGGTATTGTGGTAATTTTGCTTATATACCTTGATCAAGTTTTCCTTTTCCTTATAGTAGTTCCGTATAGTATGATCATGTTGCATTAAAAATAAAAAAATTCTGATTGACCAAATTTTCCTAAGGGGGTCGTATAAAAATTTCAAAAATGAAACATTTTGAAAATGAATGGGAGGACTATTTCGTTAACGTAGTCTTCTTTCCTACTTTACTTCAACATTTTTGCCATTTACGTTGCCCACTTATCTCCAACAGGTAAAGGATTGAAGCGCGTTTCAATCTTCTTGGGACACCCTCTATATACACAGTTTATCAGCTTCACAGACCTGTTAACAACAAAAATTTTTATGAATTTTTAACAAATTTTTAAATGAATAACTGGTAACCTAAAATAATAAATGTTTGAAAGCTATTCGTTTATAATTTTGATTATGAGGTAAATCCACCTACATAATTTGGAATATGTATGTATGAGAAATCTCAATGGAACTTTGCTCTCAAAATATTTTATTGTGTCCGGACAAATCTTAATTTGTTCCTGAAAATGCTTGTTATATTTTTTCTGTAAGAAATAGAGAAATGCGTTACTCTGCTCATCATCTTCAGAGAGTTGTTGGCAATTTAACATTTTATTTAATTGTTCAATAAATTTTTAAACTAAAATCTTTAAAACGAAACCTTATAAAAAGGTAAAATTATTTTGTTTTAGGGTGCTGATTATCGATAAGTGTGACCTAAGCATTTCAAAATATGAATTTAAAAATATGAAATCCCTAGGGAGATTACACTCAAGATAATTGACTATGTTTGTTTAAATCGGAATTTGTTCTCTCCCCAAAGAATTCAAGAATTGCAATCTAGATATATCTATAGATGTTCGTGGCACTTTAATTCCTTCCATTCTGGAAGCAAACTCCACACCGAAAACAAAAGACTTTTATTGAAATTTGTAAATGGAAAACACAATATATGTCAAACACTTAAATCTTCTGTTTCTGTTTCCTCAGAAACATTGACGAAAAATTTGTTGAGCGTTTCACATAACGACACTAATTTTATCCCTTTTATACATAGTACACTACAATAATACATAGTAAAATTGAATATAGTACATCTACATTAAAAGCGCTGTAATGGGGGTAAAAAATATGACTGTCGGATTTATACTGATCTACACGTTTTAAGCATCCCGAATGTGGATCAACAAATGTTATAATATGTCTATTTGATATCCAGCTAGTCTATAAGCACTAAATTTTGTGATCACAATGTAACAAATGAAATGTAAATTTGTACTATCATTTCAATCAATGAAAGTCATAAATATGGAGAATGAAAACAAGGAAAGGCTCAGGAAATCTTTCGAACAAATTTTTTAAACAAAAATCGAACACATTGGTTTTGCGGTCAGAGATCTTTAAACATATTTTTGCAAAATTCAAGGATTTCCTTCATATGGAAATGACTTAGTCTGCGTTAGAAACGAGCTTAAGTTTTGAAAAAGGTCTTTTTGTGGTTAATATTTTACACAATATATAATAGTTTTATTCTGCGTAAGGAACGAGCTTGAGTTTTAAGAAACTATTTTTGTGTTAAACATTTCCATTCTATAAAAATGTGTTAATATGCGTAGGGGAACGAGCTTGAATTTTAAGAAAGCTCTTTTAGTGTTAATTGTTTCCATTATATAAAAATGTGTTAATATACGTAAGAAAAGTTATGCGTATTAAATACTTGAAAAGATTATTTTCTGGAAAAAAAATGATAAATAAATATAATGAATAATACACAAATCAATAATTCAGGAATTGCGTTGAATGCACACTGACAGATGTTTCTGGCAGGTAAATGCAACCCATTTTAAGAGTGAATTCCGCAACAAAAAGAGTTTATTGGAACCCACATGCAAAAAATATTGTATGTGTAAAAAATCTTAGATTCCTTTGGTTTGTGTTCTATCACAAAATGTATCGACGCACAGATTCTGGATGTGACAATGAAGCTTAAACTAATTTTAATATACTTTCCCTGCATACATAGTATAATGGAAGCATAGGGAATATATTATAACGGGGTCAACATTCGAATTTGAGTTTTTGACGGAAAATCAGTTTTTAAACATCCCTGAACGCGAGTCGAACATTTTTGAGGTGATGTCTGTATACGTATAAGTATGTAAGTGTGTATATGTATTTTAGTGTATGTACATGTGTGTTAGCGAACGTATGTGTATGTTAGTGTATGTATATGAATGTTAGTGGGTATGTATGGTAACGTGTGCGTATATTACCGTATGTATGCCAATAGGTGTGTGTATTTTAGTGTCTGTGTATGAATGTTAGTGGGTGTACCCGTGAGTCTGTGGACGCGATATTTTATGAACGAATGAAATGTTTCTGAAATGATTTCGTATGTCTGTTACTATCAGTTATTACTAAAAATATATTAAATTTTAACGCTGTCAAATGTGTGCAAGATCCCGCCGCCACTCCCCCGACCTCAAATTTTTGAATGATTTCTTTTAAAATTCTTAAAAATTCAGAGCTTTCACTAAATAATAAATAAAAACATATTTCAGACATGATTTTTTTAATCAAAACTTGAATGGCGTAAGCTTTATAACGCTGGCATGAATAGTTTTACAAATATTGCAAGTTTTATCAAAGAAAATCATTAAAGCAATGTGAGCCTTTAGTAGTACTAAATAAATAAATAAATAAATAAATAAATAAATAAATAAATAAATAAATAATCCTTTCAAATGTAATTTTTTATTACGCTCGCAGGGAAATATTTCCGCGGTTTCAAATAAATTTATCAAAACATTATATAAATTTTAAAATGTAATTAATATCTTCTAATATATTTACTTTCCATATGTAATGTTATGCCACAAATGTATTAACATTATTCTCGTAGATCTAGATCGCTCCATTCAAGAGAGGTGGAATATATAGTAATAGTTTAAGATTTTGAAGTCCAACAATTTGCCATTAGTTATATATTTCATAGGATATTAATTAAAAGCCAATTGCATTTTGATGCAGATTTTGCACGTGAGTATGATAAGTCATTCTGTGTAGACTTATAAGTTGCCAGAAGCGTCCAGTTTCAATTTATTTGATGTTAATTACGGAAAATATTTTGTTCCGAATCCGGGGTATTTACAAGAGTTTAAACAATTGAGTCTACTGGAGAAGGATACACGATTCTGTGTTTGTCGTTGCATATCGAGTCAGACGATTTTCATTGGATAGAACAGGTGGGAATCAAGGGATCCAGTTGTCAGTTCCTTCATAGGTCGTTCAATAGGATTACAATTTCCGCCTGGTGAAACCTTGTCTGTCATCCACTTGTTTGGGAACAACAGTAATACGGGCAGGAGATAAAACTGGTTTTCTGTCAGTTGTTCTGATATTTGAATTTTTGACGTCATACACCACGTGTTCTAACATCACTTCCGGTCATGCCATCTGACGTCACAAGCCACGCCCACTTGGTGACGTATTTCCCCTGCGCGGTTATCTGCTATTACTACTCCTGCTAACTAACTGTTGAGATGAGTAGTTTCTTCATAGTTTTGTTCGAGAGTGTTTTGGTACGAGTTGAGTTGTTTGACGTTTAGAATTTCTTTTGGCAACAGTGTTTTTGGCGGATGACGTCATACCACATGTTTTTTCGGGGATGTTTGAAATTGGAGGGATTTTGAGTAGCGTCACGTGACAGATGACGTCATGCCACGTGTTTTGGCGTGAGGAGAGGTGAAGTGAATGTTTACCACGACCACGTGGGAATGCTTGAGATTGGAATGAAGTGAAAGTAGAAGTCAATGTTTAACGCAACCACGTGTTTTGGGAACTCTCTTTTATAATTTCTTTTTGCTAAATGGCAGCGTTGTGGATTCACGTGGCAGCATGATTTTACTGCATGTCGTTTCACGTTGTGACGTCATAACCGCTCGTTGTTGGTGATTGGACAAGTTGAGTGAACCTGTCTCAACTAGGTATTATTTGATTGGTTGCGAATGTGACATCATGAAATAGAAGAGTTGTTATTGGCTAAAAGAATGTTTGTTGGTGTAAGATGGCAACAGCTAATGCGCCACGAGAGAGCACATTTTCTTAGGTTCTATCGTCTTGTGCGTGTGCATACATTGTTTTGCTGAACCGTTTCTTTTTTAGAAAGTCGTTAATCTAAAGGAGTTTAGTTTTAACCTAAAATATCTTTGAAAATGAAACGCTCATTTATTTTGAAGCAGCTTTAGATATTCAGACACACCCTTTGAATATTTCTTCTATTGGGGTAAGTTTATATCATCTTGTTTTAATTATTGTTTATTATTTTTTGATATGTCATCTAAGTTTATTAGATTATTTATGATGTGCGACTTTTAGTGCGATATTATGACTTTTTAAGTGCGATTTCGCGGGTATATATTAAATTTTTGCGAAATGTTGTAACATACTTTTCTATCTATGTTTAGTTTCAAATTATGCGAATTAAAAAATACAAAATATTTATTTCTTTGAAGTATGTTTCATTATCAATTAATATTGTTTGTAAAATATCTGTTATTTTCTAATTGCGATTTAGCATATTTATTAAATTCCCGTATTATGTTTAAACAAGCATTTCCATCCTTTTTATTTTTGATGAAATCTCAAATTAGCTAAACAGAACTTTCACATTTTTGCTGTTTACATAGAAATGAAGGAATATTTTTGTAAACTATGATCTTTTCCCCTTATTGTCTAGGTAATAGTGCCCCAAAAGCATTTTTCCTATCCATATTCATTTAATTAACTAAATTACAACTGAATATATTTTGTTTCAGTGAGCCATACTATACAATTTCTCTGTTTGTGGCTTTCGTTTTTTATACACTATGTAAAAACATTTTTTTTATGCTGTAGACACTTTCAATGTTACAGTGAGTTATCAATTTGTAAAAAAAATTCATTTTCTGTTATGTATGTGCTAAAGTTAGGGACTTTCAGTATAGCGGAATTAACTAATTTTCTCTTATTTCTTTTACAGGTCGTGAACACCAAGAAATTACTATTCGATTTTTGAACTATTCAAGTACGTAATATCTTGCTACGTGGTACATGAACTAAAAATGAATGTAAGCAAGCAAGATATCTTTAATAGCTTGATAGGAGGTTACGTAAAGGCTCCGCCCTCACTTAAAGATCAGGCTATTACGACTTTAGCCATTCAGTTAAATCAAAATATCGAACTAAAAGACATTATATATGAGTCAGATCCAATGCAATACAGATGGGAGAAGTTAATTAAAGAACGGTCGACTAACATTTGCCAGAAACTCCCACTTCCTCCTGTATTGAAGGATAAATTGATTTGTTATCTTAGAGCAATAGTTCTTCAAGCATACAATTGGAACAGGCAACAAGACAGGTTCAATCTTTCGCTGTGTTTTTTAAAGAACTGTTTGCACCCTTCCGATTGGAGAGTAGTAGAAATGAGATTGGACGAAATTAAGATTGCAAAGCTTTTAGTACAAGACGAAAGTATCCCAGTTTGCCAACGATATAAAATGTCCTGTTTCCATTGCTTAGAAGATTCCATTATCTTTTTATGGAGTAAAATTTCCCCTGAACGACGTTATAGTGATTTGTTTCTTCATCAACCATCTGCATTAGTCCAACTGTGGTATTTACATTTATCTGGGGAAATAGAAAAATTGATCGTGAGTGAAGATGACTTTTGGCGTAATTTATTGAAAGCCGGATTATTGGACGATTCAAAGTCAAGTGTACTTCAATGCTGGGATAAATTGGATATAGGTGTAAAACAGGAAGTCCTCAAAAATACTGCTATGGCAACAGTGTTACTATTTGATTCCAGTTCTAGGCAGTCTGACGCCGATATTTTCTGTTTTCTTTTGACGCAGATATCTAAAGAACATAGGGTTGAATTATTCCAAGAGATCTTTCAAAACGCCGAAATTAATGTACTTGTATTATTTCTACAACGACCTTACATGGAACTTTTAATTCCAATTATTAAAGATTTGTGGAACATTTTGCCTGAAGAAAAATATGGACAACTTTTATTTACTCTCGCAAGCCATTATTGGGATGAAAATCCTTATGATGTTGGAAGAAAGGATTATCGGAATTACGAATATGGTTATTTAATAATTGAGCTATTAGATGAAACTCCGGATCATTTCAAGCGATATGTATTTGGCGCTAAATATCAGGAAGATGCAGATCTCTTTGTAGAAGTCGAAGTATTATTATATACCATACTGAATAGAGGAAACCACAAGCTTCATTATAGAGAAATCTTTCATCACATTTGGAAGCACGTTACACTTGAAGAGAAGAGATTATTCTTAAGATCGTATTATGGTGAAATATTCTGTCGCAATTTGGCCACAAAACATAATTGGGAACTATTTACCTCAATATTAAGAGAATGTGTACCTGAAGGTGAAATCCCCATGTTTAAAAAGGCAGTTTTAGATATGAACTAGGAAAATGTCTACGCGCATGATAACGAAGAGAGAATAAAGATCGAGCAATGTTTTATGTTCATTTTTCTCTCCATGAAATAATCCGGTCTTATTGTTAAGGGAATGTCTGCTCAAAGATCATATGTACCCAGGTGTCAAAAGCAAATTTTATGATCAGAAAGAGAGCTTTGACAAAGAGGTTACAAGAAATTAATAAGATGAGTGTTATCAGATGATAAGTCATTTTTAAAGATGCATGGAAAGTGTATCTTATGATATTTTCTTTCTCGACTGTTTTACCGTGGGTACAGAAATTATTTGTTAATATAAAGGTATTGGACTAAATTAATCAAAATGCCTCCTGCTGTCTCATTGGAGTGTAATCATTGAAATTTTTATGTATTCAATAAAGTAAATTTAATATTACACCCATTAATTTTTTTCATTATATATTCAATACATACTAATACCTGTAAATTCAAGGTGTCCTTCAGGGCATTTTGTTTTTGTTTTCTTGGTCCTAAAAAGTCACCTTCATAAGGTAACTCTCCTAAAAGTTCTTTGTCTAAAAACTCAAATTCCAGTTACCGACCCCGTCACAATTCTTCCCTTATACATTATACTATGTATATAAGGAAAGTAAAAATGAGTTAGTATGCGTAGGAAATGTTATGCGTTTTAATTGCCTCAAAAGTTTATTTTCTGAAAAAATAAATTAAGAATATAATGTATTATACGATCTGAATTATTCAGGATTTGCTTTGAATATATGCTGAGAGATGTTTCGGACAGCTTAACGCAGTGCATTTTAAGAGTGAACAGAAAGAGTTTATTGGAACCCATATGAGAAAAATGTTTGTGTAAAAAATCTTAGTTTGCTTATGTTTATGTTCTACCGCAAATTTTATTGACACACAGTTTTTGATTGTATCAATGATATTTAAACTAATTTTATTATACTTTTCCTGCATACATAGTGTAATATAATCATAAGGAATATATTATAACGGAGTCAGCATTCGAATTTGAGTTTTTGATGGAAAATCAGTTTTTAAATATACCTAACCGCGAGTCGAACGTTTATGAGATTGTGTCTGCAAGTGTATATGTATGTTATTATATGTATATGTGTGTTAATGTGTATGTATAATTCTGAAGCCCTTTAAATTGAAGGGTAACAAGCTATAGTTTTAATCATTTACCCCCATGATACCAGTTTTTCAAATTTTTTCTTGTAAAATTTGAAATTAAAAATAAATTTTATTATCAGAAAATCGATTTGATCAACACTACATTTACATTATAATGCTATCTATATATACGTTTTCAGTGTGTAATATATATTGTGTAAAAAACCTTAAAATATACAATATGTGGTAATTTTTTTTAATTTAGCGTCTTTCTTTGAAATTTCAGAATATTTTTCATAAAAAAAGGTAGGTTAATATAAACAGACAGATAAAAGCACAACTTAAAATTTTGTTTACATACACAGTTCCAATTCTTCAAATTAACAATAGCATTATTTCGTATTAGGGGAAAAACTATAGAGAATTTCTATTACGATCTTTGAGATTAAAACTTTCTTTTCATTTCATTATTTGTAGAGACCATAATTCTATTGATTGAGGAATAAACAAAGATTGAGAGTTTATAAGGAATTTTAAATTTTTTTTATTTTCCAATGGTTCAAAAAACTGTTAGGTTGCATTCATTTGAAGATTTAACTAACTTTCGGGTACAGTTTGTTTGACGGCTCATATAAAAATTGGTTCATGCTCAAAACGAAAAAAAATCAGAAGGACATAAAGCCAATGTACACAATTGACACGCTATTCATATATCCCATGAAAATTAAATCTTGATTAGACTTTATACATTGAACATTACAAAAATATTCAATATATATAATAATGTTGAGGAAACATACAATAATTCATTGTATAAGAAGCCAGTATTTAATATTCTTCACAACAAATTACCAAATACTATAATATTGTAACAAAGATAAAACTCGAAACAGTATTTATTAAAATTATTAACAAAATTCAATGAAGTTTATATAGTACTTAAAATATAAATTTACTTTTAAAATTATGCATTGAAAAGTAATTTTATTTTATTTAATAAATTTATATAAATTTCTCTTTTTTATTAATATTGAATTTAATTTTTGAACTTTTTTCATCCATTTACTCTCATTATTAATTGAGAGCTTATTGAAGTGACATGTTTTGATTAATGGGCAGTCAAAAATGTATTGAGTAGAGCTACCCAGCCTTCCACATATACGATGTTTTGAGAGGCTTTGTTGATTCTGAAGAGAAATTCCGGAAAATAACAGTGGTTTGTTAGAAACCTTGATAAATACAATAAAGAACTTGAGTAAGTTTTGTCTACTTTTTTTTAAACTTTCATGTGTTCCTTCCGTCTTTTGTATTATTTCAGTTATTATGGATATTTAAAGTTCTTTCCATGCATCTTTTTAGTATGATTTTGGTAATTCAATATTCATTGTTTATTTTGTGGTATCTATGATTGCTGCTGTGATCCAGATAAGTCCTAGTAATTTCGTTAATGGCTTGTCCAGTACTCTAATCTCGTCCGCAGTCTGACGGAGTGCGAGGCAAAGGTTTCCACACTCTCCGTTCAATTTTTTAACCATTGGGGCTCTCATGTATCGTTTTAACCTATTTGTCGTCTTGATGGGTCTCATCTATTTTAATTCGGATTTGAATGGTCTTGTCGGGACATTCTTGCTGTGTTTTGGGGCACGCCAACGTCGTGTGTTACTTCTCATTTCGGAATAACTGGACTGTTCTCTATGCTGCTTTATGATTGACTGTTTAAAGTCAGCACTTAATTCATGTCTAGGGTATATAATCATTCCTGTCTTAGACTTTAGGTTTATTGGTTCTCTTACATTGACAAAGGGCATCAAGCGTATCGTCAAAACAGCTGTATGCTGCGGTATTGTGGTAATTTTGCTTATATACCTTGATCAAGTTTTCCTTTTCCTTATAGTAGTTCCGTATAGTATGATCATGTTGCATTAAAAATAAAAAAATTCTGATTGACCAAATTTTCCTAAGGGGGTCGTATAAAAATTTCAAAAATGAAACATTTTGAAAATGAATGGGAGGACTATTTCGTTAACGTAGTCTTCTTTCCTACTTTACTTCAACATTTTTGCCATTTACGTTGCCCACTTATCTCCAACAGGTAAAGGATTGAAGCGCGTTTCAATCTTCTTGGGACACCCTCTATATACACAGTTTATCAGCTTCACAGACCTGTTAACAACAAAAATTTTTATGAATTTTTAACAAATTTTTAAATGAATAACTGGTAACCTAAAATAATAAATGTTTGAAAGCTATTCGTTTATAATTTTGATTATGAGGTAAATCAACCTACATAATTTGGAATATGTATGTATGAGAAATCTCAATGGAACTTTGCTCTCAAAATATTTTATTGTGTCCGGACAAATCTTAATTTGTTCCTGAAAATGCTTGTTATATTTTTTCTGTAAGAAATAGAGAAATGCGTTACTCTGCTCATCATCTTCAGAGAGTTGTTGGCAATTTAACATTTTATTTAATTGTTCAATAAATTTTTAAACTAAAATCTTTAAAACGAAACCTTATAAAAAGGTAAAATTATTTTGTTTTAGGGTGCTGATTATCGATAAGTGTGACCTAAGCATTTCAAAATATGAATTTAAAAATATGAAATCCCTAGGGAGATTACACTCAAGATAATTGACTATGTTTGTTTAAATCGGAATTTGTTCTCTCCCCAAAGAATTCAAGAATTGCAATCTAGATATATCTATAGATGTTCGTGGCACTTTAATTCCTTCCATTCTGGAAGCAAACTCCACACCGAAAACAAAAGACTTTTATTGAAATTTGTAAATGGAAAACACAATATATGTCAAACACTTAAATCTTCTGTTTCTGTTTCCTCAGAAACATTGACGAAAAATTTGTTGAGCGTTTCACATAACGACACTAATTTTATCCCTTTTATACATAGTACACTACAATAATACATAGTAAAATTGAATATAGTACATCTACATTAAAAGCGCTGTAATGGGGGTAAAAAATATGACTGTCGGATTTATACTGATCTACACGTTTTAAGCATCCCGAATGTGGATCAACAAATGTTATAATATGTCTATTTGATATCCAGCTAGTCTATAAGCACTAAATTTTGTGATCACAATGTAACAAATGAAATGTAAATTTGTACTATCATTTCAATCAATGAAAGTCATAAATATGGAGAATGAAAACAAGGAAAGGCTCAGGAAATCTTTCGAACAAATTTTTTAAACAAAAATCGAACACATTGGTTTTGCGGTCAGAGATCTTTAAACATATTTTTGCAAAATTCAAGGATTTCCTTCATATGGAAATGACTTAGTCTGCGTTAGAAACGAGCTTAAGTTTTGAAAAAGGTCTTTTTGTGGTTAATATTTTACACAATATATAATAGTTTTATTCTGCGTAAGGAACGAGCTTGAGTTTTAAGAAACTATTTTTGTGTTAAACATTTCCATTCTATAAAAATGTGTTAATATGCGTAGGGGAACGAGCTTGAATTTTAAGAAAGCTCTTTTAGTGTTAATTGTTTCCATTATATAAAAATGTGTTAATATACGTAAGAAAAGTTATGCGTATTAAATACTTGAAAAGATTATTTTCTGGAAAAAAAATGATAAATAAATATAATGAATAATACACAAATCAATAATTCAGGAATTGCGTTGAATGCACACTGACAGATGTTTCTGGCAGGTAAATGCAACCCATTTTAAGAGTGAATTCCGCAACAAAAAGAGTTTATTGGAACCCACATGAAAAAAATATTGTATGTGTAAAAAATCTTAGATTCCTTTGGTTTGTGTTCTATCACAAAATGTATCGACGCACAGATTCTGGATGTGACAATGAAGCTTAAACTAATTTTAATATACTTTCCCTGCATACATAGTATAATGGAAGCATAGGGAATATATTATAACGGGGTCAACATTCGAATTTGAGTTTTTGACGGAAAATCAGTTTTTAAACATCCCTGAACGCGAGTCGAACATTTTTGAGGTGATGTCTGTATACGTATAAGTATGTAAGTGTGTATATGTATTTTAGTGTATGTACATGTGTGTTAGCGAACGTATGTGTATGTTAGTGTATGTATATGAATGTTAGTGGGTATGTATGGTAACGTGTGCGTATATTACCGTATGTATGCCAATAGGTGTGTGTATTTTAGTGTCTGTGTATGAATGTTAGTGGGTGTACCCGTGAGTCTGTGGACGCGATATTTTATGAACGAATGAAATGTTTCTGAAATGATTTCGTATGTCTGTTACTATCAGTTATTACTAAAAATATATTAAATTTTAACGCTGTCAAATGTGTGCAAGATCCCGCCGCCACTCCCCCGACCTCAAATTTTTGAATGATTTCTTTTAAAATTCTTAAAAATTCAGAGCTTTCACTAAATAATAAATAAAAACATATTTCAGACATGATTTTTTTAATCAAAACTTGAATGGCGTAAGCTTTATAACGCTGGCATGAATAGTTTTACAAATATTGCAAGTTTTATCAAAGAAAATCATTAAAGCAATGTGAGCCTTTAGTAGTACTAAATAAATAATCCTTTCAAATGTAATTTTTTATTACGCTCGCAGGGAAATGTTTCCGCGGTTTCAAATAAATTTATCAAAACATTATATAAATTTTAAAATGTAATTAATATCTTCTAATATATTTACTTTCCATATGTAATGTTATGCCACAAATGTATTAACATTATTCTCGTAGATCTAGATCGCTCCATTCAAGAGAGGTGGAATATATAGTAATAGTTTAAGATTTTGAAGTCCAACAATTTGCCATTAGTTATATATTTCATAGGATATTAATTAAAAGCCAATTGCATTTTGATGCAGATTTTGCACGTGAGTATGATAAGTCATTCTGTGTAGACTTATAAGTTGCCAGAAGCGTCCAGTTTCAATTTATTTGATGTTAATTACGGAAAATATTTTGTTCCGAATCCGGGGTATTTACAAGAGTTTAAACAATTGAGTCTACTGGAGAAGGATACACGATTCTGTGTTTGTCGTTGCATATCGAGTCAGACGATTTTCATTGGATAGAACAGGTGGGAATCAAGGGATCCAGTTGTCAGTTCCTTCATAGGTCGTTCAATAGGATTACAATTTCCGCCTGGTGAAACCTTGTCTGTCATCCACTTGTTTGGGAACAACAGTAATACGGGCAGGAGATAAAACTGGTTTTCTGTCAGTTGTTCTGATATTTGAATTTTTGACGTCATACACCACGTGTTCTAACATCACTTCCGGTCATGCCATCTGACGTCACAAGCCACGCCCACTTGATGACGTATTTCCCCTGCGCGGTTATCTGCTATTACTACTCCTGCTAACTAACTGTTGAGATGAGTAGTTTCTTCATAGTTTTGTTCGAGAGTGTTTTGGTACGAGTTGAGTTGTTTGACGTTTAGAATTTCTTTTGGCAACAGTGTTTTTGGCGGATGACGTCATACCACATGTTTTTTCGGGGATGTTTGAAATTGGAGGGATTTTGAGTAGCGTCACGTGACAGATGACGTCATGCCACGTGTTTTGGCGTGAGGAGAGGTGAAGTGAATGTTTACCACGACCACGTGGGAATGCTTGAGATTGGAATGAAGTGAAAGTAGAAGTCAATGTTTAACGCAACCACGTGTTTTGGGAACTCTCTTTTATAATTTCTTTTTGCTAAATGGCAGCGTTGTGGATTCACGTGGCAGCATGATTTTACTGCATGTCGTTTCACGTTGTGACGTCATAACCGCTCGTTGTTGGTGATTGGACAAGTTGAGTGAACCTGTCTCAACTAGGTATTATTTGATTGGTTGCGAATGTGACATCATGAAATAGAAGAGTTGTTATTGGCTAAAAGAATGTTTGTTGGTGTAAGATGGCAACAGCTAATGCGCCACGAGAGAGCACATTTTCTTAGGTTCTATCGTCTTGTGCGTGTGCATACATTGTTTTGCTGAACCGTTTCTTTTTTAGAAAGTCGTTAATCTAAAGGAGTTTAGTTTTAACCTAAAATATCTTTGAAAATGAAACGCTCATTTATTTTGAAGCAGCTTTAGATATTCAGACACACCCTTTGAATATTTCTTCTATTGGGGTAAGTTTATATCATCTTGTTTTAATTATTGTTTATTATTTTTTGATATGTCATCTAAGTTTATTAGATTATTTATGATGTGCGACTTTTAGTGCGATATTATGACTTTTTAAGTGCGATTTCGCGGGTATATATTAAATTTTTGCGAAATGTTGTAACATACTTTTCTATCTATGTTTAGTTTCAAATTATGCGAATTAAAAAATACAAAATATTTATTTCTTTGAAGTATGTTTCATTATCAATTAATATTGTTTGTAAAATATCTGTTATTTTCTAATTGCGATTTAGCATATTTATTAAATTCCCGTATTATGTTTAAACAAGCATTTCCATCCTTTTTATTTTTGATGAAATCTCAAATTAGCTAAACAGAACTTTCACATTTTTGCTGTTTACATAGAAATGAAGGAATATTTTTGTAAACTATGATCTTTTCCCCTTATTGTCTAGGTAATAGTGCCCCAAAAGCATTTTTCCTATCCATATTCATTTAATTAACTAAATTACAACTGAATATATTTTGTTTCAGTGAGCCATACTATACAATTTCTCTGTTTGTGGCTTTCGTTTTTTATACACTATGTAAAAACATTTTTTTTATGCTGTAGACACTTTCAATGTTACAGTGAGTTATCAATTTGTAAAAAAAATTCATTTTCTGTTATGTATGTGCTAAAGTTAGGGACTTTCAGTATAGCGGAATTAACTAATTTTCTCTTATTTCTTTTACAGGTCGTGAACACCAAGAAATTACTATTCGATTTTTGAACTATTCAAGTACGTAATATCTTGCTACGTGGTACATGAACTAAAAATGAATGTAAGCAAGCAAGATATCTTTAATAGCTTGATAGGAGGTTACGTAAAGGCTCCGCCCTCACTTAAAGATCAGGCTATTACGACTTTAGCCATTCAGTTAAATCAAAATATCGAACTAAAAGACATTATATATGAGTCAGATCCAATGCAATACAGATGGGAGAAGTTAATTAAAGAACGGTCGACTAACATTTGCCAGAAACTCCCACTTCCTCCTGTATTGAAGGATAAATTGATTTGTTATCTTAGAGCAATAGTTCTTCAAGCATACAATTGGAACAGGCAACAAGACAGGTTCAATCTTTCGCTGTGTTTTTTAAAGAACTGTTTGCACCCTTCCGATTGGAGAGTAGTAGAAATGAGATTGGACGAAATTAAGATTGCAAAGCTTTTAGTACAAGACGAAAGTATCCCAGTTTGCCAACGATATAAAATGTCCTGTTTCCATTGCTTAGAAGATTCCATTATCTTTTTATGGAGTAAAATTTCCCCTGAACGACGTTATAGTGATTTGTTTCTTCATCAACCATCTGCATTAGTCCAACTGTGGTATTTACATTTATCTGGGGAAATAGAAAAATTGATCGTGAGTGAAGATGACTTTTGGCGTAATTTATTGAAAGCCGGATTATTGGACGATTCAAAGTCAAGTGTACTTCAATGCTGGGATAAATTGGATATAGGTGCAAAACAGGAAGTCCTCAAAAATACTGCTATGGCAACAGTGTTACTATTTGATTCCAGTTCTAGGCAGTCTGACGCCGATATTTTCTGTTTTCTTTTGACGCAGATATCTAAAGAACATAGGGTTGAATTATTCCAAGAGATCTTTCAAAACGCCGAAATTAATGTACTTGTATTATTTCTACAACGACCTTACATGGAACTTTTAATTCCAATTATTAAAGATTTGTGGAACATTTTGCCTGAAGAAAAATATGGACAACTTTTATTTACTCTCGCAAGCCATTATTGTGATGAAAATCCTTATGATGTTGGAAGAAAGGATTATCGGAATTACGAATATGGTTATTTAATAATTGAGCTATTAGATGAAACTCCGGATCATTTCAAGCGATATGTATTTGGCGCTAAATATCAGGAAGATGCAGATCTCTTTGTAGAAGTCGAAGTATTATTATATACCATACTGAATAGAGGAAACCACAAGCTTCATTATAGAGAAATCTTTCATCACATTTGGAAGCACGTTACACTTGAAGAGAAGAGATTATTCTTAAGATCGTATTATGGTGAAATATTGTGTCGCAATTTGGCCACAAAACATAATTGGGAACTATTTACCTCAATATTAAGAGAATGTGTACCTGAAGGTGAAATCCCCATGTTTAAAAAGGCAGTTTTAGATATGAACTAGGAAAATGTCTACGCGCATGATAACGAAGAGAGAATAAAGATCGAGCAATGTTTTATGTTCATTTTTCTCTCCATGAAATAATCCGGTCTTATTGTTAAGGGAATGTCTGTTCAAAGATCATATGTACCCAGGTGTCAAAAGCAAATTTTATGATCAGAAAGAGAGCTTTGACAAAGAGGTTACAAGAAATTAATAAGATGAGTGTTATCAGATGATAAGTCATTTTTAAAGATGCATGGAAAGTGTATCTTATGATATTTTCTTTCTCGACTGTTTTACCGTGGGTACAGAAATTATTTGTTAATATAAAGGTATTGGACTAAATTAATCAAAATGCCTCCTGCTGTCTCATTGGAGTGTAATCATTGAAATTTTTATGTATTCAATAAAGTAAATTTAATATTACACCCATTAATTTTTTTCATTATATATTCAATACATACTAATACCTGTAAATTCAAGGTGTCCTTCAGGGCATTTTGTTTTTGTTTTCTTGGTCCTAAAAAGTCACCTTCATAAGGTAACTCTCCTAAAAGTTCTTTGTCTAAAAACTCAAATTCCAGTTACCGACCCCGTCACAATTCTTCCCTTATACATTATACTATGTATATAAGGAAAGTAAAAATGAGTTAGTATGCGTAGGAAATGTTATGCGTTTTAATTGCCTCAAAAGTTTATTTTCTGAAAAAATAAATTAAGAATATAATGTATTATACGATCTGAATTATTCAGAATTTGCTTTGAATATATGCTGAGAGATGTTTCGGACAGCTTAACGCAGTGCATTTTAAGAGTGAACAGAAAGAGTTTATTGGAACCCATATGAGAAAAATGTTTGTGTAAAAAATCTTAGTTTGCTTATGTTTATGTTCTACCGCAAATTTTATTGACACACAGTTTTTGATTGTATCAATGATATTTAAACTAATTTTATTATACTTTTCCTGCATACATAGTGTAATATAATCATAAGGAATATATTATAACGGAGTCAGCATTCGAATTTGAGTTTTTGATGGAAAATCAGTTTTTAAATATACCTAACCGCGAGTCGAACGTTTATGAGATTGTGTCTGCAAGTGTATATGTATGTTATTATATGTATATGTGTGTTAATGTGTATGTATAATTCTGAAGCCCTTTAAATTGAAGGGTAACAAGCTATAGTTTTAATCATTTACCCCCATGATACCAGTTTTTCAAATTTTTTCTTGTAAAATTTGAAATTAAAAATAAATTTTATTATCAGAAAATCGATTTGATCAACACTACATTTACATTATAATGCTATCTATATATACGTTTTCAGTGTGTAATATATATTGTGTAAAAAACCTTAAAATATACAATATGTGGTAATTTTTTTTAATTTAGCGTCTTTCTTTGAAATTTCAGAATATTTTTCATAAAAAAAGGTAGGTTAATATAAACAGACAGATAAAAGCACAACTTAAAATTTTGTTTACATACACAGTTCCAATTCTTCAAATTAACAATAGCATTATTTCGTATTAGGGGAAAAACTATAGAGAATTTCTATTACGATCTTTGAGATTAAAACTTTCTTTTCATTTCATTATTTGTAGAGACCATAATTCTATTGATTGAGGAATAAACAAAGATTGAGAGTTTATAAGGAATTTTAAATTTTTTTTATTTTCCAATGGTTCAAAAAACTGTTAGGTTGCATTCATTTGAAGATTTAACTAACTTTCGGGTACAGTTTGTTTGACGGCTCATATAAAAATTGGTTCATGCTCAAAACGAAAAAAAATCAGAAGGACATAAAGCCAATGTACACAATTGACACGCTATTCATATATCCCATGAAAATTAAATCTTGATTAGACTTTATACATTGAACATTACAAAAATATTCAATATATATAATAATGTTGAGGAAACATACAATAATTCATTGTATAAGAAGCCAGTATTTAATATTCTTCACAACAAATTACCAAATACTATAATATTGTAACAAAGATAAAACTCGAAACAGTATTTATTAAAATTATTAACAAAATTCAATGAAGTTTATATAGTACTTAAAATATAAATTTACTTTTAAAATTATGCATTGAAAAGTAATTTTATTTTATTTAATAAATTTATATAAATTTCTCTTTTTTATTAATATTGAATTTAATTTTTGAACTTTTTTCATCCATTTACTCTCATTATTAATTGAGAGCTTATTGAAGTGACATGTTTTGATTAATGGGCAGTCAAAAATGTATTGAGTAGAGCTACCCAGCCTTCCACATATACGATGTTTTGAGAGGCTTTGTTGATTCTGAAGAGAAATTCCGGAAAATAACAGTGGTTTGTTAGAAACCTTGATAAATACAATAAAGAACTTGAGTAAGTTTTGTCTACTTTTTTTTAAACTTTCATGTGTTCCTTCCGTCTTTTGTATTATTTCAGTTATTATGGATATTTAAAGTTCTTTCCATGCATCTTTTTAGTATGATTTTGGTAATTCAATATTCATTGTTTATTTTGTGGTATCTATGATTGCTGCTGTGATCCAGATAAGTCCTAGTAATTTCGTTAATGGCTTGTCCAGTACTCTAATCTCGTCCGCAGTCTGACGGAGTGCGAGGCAAAGGTTTCCACACTCTCCGTTCAATTTTTTAACCATTGGGGCTCTCATGTATCGTTTTAACCTATTTGTCGTCTTGATGGGTCTCATCTATTTTAATTCGGATTTGAATGGTCTTGTCGGGACATTCTTGCTGTGTTTTGGGGCACGCCAACGTCGTGTGTTACTTCTCATTTCGGAATAACTGGACTGTTCTCTATGCTGCTTTATGATTGACTGTTTAAAGTCAGCACTTAATTCATGTCTAGGGTATATAATCATTCCTGTCTTAGACTTTAGGTTTATTGGTTCTCTTACATTGACAAAGGGCATCAAGCGTATCGTCAAAACAGCTGTATGCTGCGGTATTGTGGTAATTTTGCTTATATACCTTGATCAAGTTTTCCTTTTCCTTATAGTAGTTCCGTATAGTATGATCATGTTGCATTAAAAATAAAAAAATTCTGATTAAACCAAATTTTCCTAAGGGGGTCGTATAAAAATTTCAAAAATGAAACATTTTGAAAATGAATGGGAGGACTATTTCGTTAACGTAGTCTTCTTTCCTACTTTACTTCAACATTTTTGCCATTTACGTTGCCCACTTATCTCCAACAGGTAAAGGATTGAAGCGCGTTTCAATCTTCTTGGGACACCCTCTATATACACAGTTTATCAGCTTCACAGACCTGTTAACAACAAAAATTTTTATGAATTTTTAACAAATTTTTAAATGAATAACTGGTAACCTAAAATAATAAATGTTTGAAAGCTATTCGTTTATAATTTTGATTATGAGGTAAATCAACCTACATAATTTGGAATATGTATGTATGAGAAATCTCAATGGAACTTTGCTCTCAAAATATTTTATTGTGTCCGGACAAATCTTAATTTGTTCCTGAAAATGCTTGTTATATTTTTTCTGTAAGAAATAGAGAAATGCGTTACTCTGCTCATCATCTTCAGAGAGTTGTTGGCAATTTAACATTTTATTTAATTGTTCAATAAATTTTTAAACTAAAATCTTTAAAACGAAACCTTATAAAAAGGTAAAATTATTTTGTTTTAGGGTGCTGATTATCGATAAGTGTGACCTAAGCATTTCAAAATATGAATTTAAAAATATGAAATCCCTAGGGAGATTACACTCAAGATAATTGACTATGTTTGTTTAAATCGGAATTTGTTCTCTCCCCAAAGAATTCAAGAATTGCAATCTAGATATATCTATAGATGTTCGTGGCACTTTAATTCCTTCCATTCTGGAAGCAAACTCCACACCGAAAACAAAAGACTTTTATTGAAATTTGTAAATGGAAAACACAATATATGTCAAACACTTAAATCTTCTGTTTCTGTTTCCTCAGAAACATTGACGAAAAATTTGTTGAGCGTTTCACATAACGACACTAATTTTATCCCTTTTATACATAGTACACTACAATAATACATAGTAAAATTGAATATAGTACATCTACATTAAAAGCGCTGTAATGGGGGTAAAAAATATGACTGTCGGATTTATACTGATCTACACGTTTTAAGCATCCCGAATGTGGATCAACAAATGTTATAATATGTCTATTTGATATCCAGCTAGTCTATAAGCACTAAATTTCGTGATCACAATGTAACAAATGAAATGTAAATTTGTACTATCATTTCAATCAATGAAAGTCATAAATATGGAGAATGAAAACAAGGAAAGGCTCAGGAAATCTTTCGAACAAATTTTTTAAACAAAAATCGAACACATTGGTTTTGCGGTCAGAGATCTTTAAACATATTTTTGCAAAATTCAAGGATTTCCTTCATATCGAAATGACTTAGTCTGCGTTAGAAACGAGCTTAAGTTTTGAAAAAGGTCTTTCTGTGGTTAATATTTTACACAATATATAATAGTTTTATTCTGCGTAAGGAACGAGCTTGAGTTTTAAGAAACTATTTTTGTGTTAAACATTTCCATTCTATAAAAATGTGTTAATATGCGTAGGGGAACGAGCTTGAATTTTAAGAAAGCTCTTTTAGTGTTAATTGTTTCCATTATATAAAAATGTGTTAATATACGTAAGAAAAGTTATGCGTATTAAATACTTGAAAAGATTATTTTCTGGAAAAAAAATGATAAATAAATATAATGAATAATACACAAATCAATAATTCAGGAATTGCGTTGAATGCACACTGACAGATGTTTCTGGCAGGTAAATGCAACCCATTTTAAGAGTGAATTCCGCAACAAAAAGAGTTTATTGGAACCCACATGAAAAAAATATTGTATGTGTAAAAAATCTTAGATTCCTTTGGTTTGTGTTCTATCACAAAATGTATCGACGCACAGATTCTGGATGTGACAATGAAGCTTAAACTAATTTTAATATACTTTCCCTGCATACATAGTATAATGGAAGCATAGGGAATATATTATAACGGGGTCAACATTCGAATTTGAGTTTTTGACGGAAAATCAGTTTTTAAACATCCCTGAACGCGAGTCGAACATTTTTGAGGTGATGTCTGTATACGTATAAGTATGTAAGTGTGTATATGTATTTTAGTGTATGTACATGTGTGTTAGCGAACGTATGTGTATGTTAGTGTATGTATATGAATGTTAGTGGGTATGTATGGTAACGTGTGCGTATATTACCGTATGTATGCCAATAGGTGTGTGTATTTTAGTGTCTGTGTATGAATGTTAGTGGGTGTACCCGTGAGTCTGTGGACGCGATATTTTATGAACGAATGAAATGTTTCTGAAATGATTTCGTATGTCTGTTACTATCAGTTATTACTAAAAATATATTAAATTTTAACGCTGTCAAATGTGTGCAAGATCCCGCCGCCACTACCCCGACCTCAAATTTTTGAATGATTTCTTTTAAAATTCTTAAAAATTCAGAGCTTTCACTAAATAATAAATAAAAACATATTTCAGACATGATTTTTTTAATCAAAACTTGAATGGCGTAAGCTTTATAACGCTGGTATGAATAGTTTTACAAATATTGCAAGTTTTATCAAAGAAAATCATTAGAGCAATGTGAGCCTTTAGTAGTACTAAATAAATAATCCTTTCAAATGTAATTTTTTATTACGCTCGCAGGGAAATGTTTCCGCGGTTTCAAATAAATTTATCAAAACATTATATAAATTTTAAAATGTAATTAATATCTCCTAATATATTTACTTTCCATATGTAATGTTATGCCACAAATGTATTAACATTATTCTCGTAGATCTAGATCGCTCCATTCAAGAGAGGTGGAATATATAGTAATAGTTTAAGATTTTGAAGTCCAACAATTTGCCATTAGTTATATATTTCATAGGATATTAATTAAAAGCCAATTGCATTTTGATGCAGATTTTGCACGTGAGTATGATAAGTCATTCTGTGTAGACTTATAAGTTGCCAGAAGCGTCCAGTTTCAATTTATTTGATGTTAATTACGGAAAATATTTTGTTCCGAATCCGGGGTATTTACAAGAGTTTAAACAATTGAGTCTACTGGAGAAGGATACACGATTCTGTGTTTGTCGTTGCATATCGAGTCAGACGATTTTCATTGGATAGAACAGGTGGGAATCAAGGGATCCAGTTGTCAGTTCCTTCATAGGTCGTTCAATAGGATTACAATTTCCGCCTGGTGAAACCTTGTCTGTCATCCACTTGTTTGGGAACAACAGTAATACGGGCAGGAGATAAAACTGGTTTTCTGTCAGTTGTTCTGACATTTGAATTTTTGACGTCATACACCACGTGTTCTAACATCACTTCCGGTCATGCCATCTGACGTCACAAGCCACGCCCACTTGATGACGTATTTCCCCTGCGCGGTTATCTGCTATTACTACTCCTGCTAACTAACTGTTGAGATGAGTAGTTTCTTCATAGTTTTGTTCGAGAGTGTTTTGGTACGAGTTGAGTTGTTTGACGTTTAGAATTTCTTTTGGCAACAGTGTTTTTGGCGGATGACGTCATACCACATGTTTTTTCGGGGATGTTTGAAATTGGAGGGATTTTGAGTAGCGTCACGTGACAGATGACGTCATGCCACGTGTTTTGGCGTGAGGAGAGGTGAAGTGAATGTTTACCACGACCACGTGGGAATGCTTGAGATTGGAATGAAGTGAAAGTAGAAGTCAATGTTTAACGCAACCACGTGTTTTGGGAACTCTCTTTTATAATTTCTTTTTGCTAAATGGCAGCGTTGTAGATTCACGTGGCAGCATGATTTTACTGCATGTCGTTTCACGTTGTGACGTCATAACCGCTCGTTGTTGGTGATTGGACAAGTTGAGTGAACCTGTCTCAACTAGGTATTATTTGATTGGTTGCGAATGTGACATCATGAAATAGAAGAGTTGTTATTGGCTAAAAGAATGTTTGTTGGTGTAAGATGGCAACAGCTAATGCGCCACGAGAGAGCACATTTTCTTAGGTTCTATCGTCTTGTAGCGTCTGCATACATTGTTTTGCTGAACCGTTTCTTTTTTAGAAAGTCGTTAATCTAAAGGAGTTTAGTTTTAACCTAAAATATCTTTGAAAATGAAACGCTCATTTATTTTGAAGCAGCTTTAGATATTCAGACACACCCTTTGAATATTTCTTATATTGGGGTAAGTTTATATCATCTTGTTTTAATTATTGTTTATTATTTTTTGATATGTCATCTAAGTTTATTAGATTATTTATGATGTGCGACTTTTAGTGCGATATTATGACTTTTTAAGTGCGATTTCGCGGGTATATATTAAATTTTTGCGAAATGTTGTAACATACTTTTCTATCTATGTTTAGTTTCAAATTATGCGAATTAAAAAATACAAAATATTTATTTCTTTGAAGTATGTTTCATTATCAATTAATATTGTTTGTAAAATATCTGTTATTTTCTAATTGCGATTTAGCATATTTATTAAATTCCCGTATTATGTTTAAACAAGCATTTCCATCCTTTTTATTTTTGATGAAATCTCAAATTAGCTAAACAGAACTTTCACATTTTTGCTGTTTACATAGAAATGAAGGAATATTTTTGTAAACTATGATCTTTTCCCCTTATTGTCTAGTTAATAGTGCCCCAAAAGCATTTTTCCTATCCATATTCATTTAATTAACTAAATTACAACTGAATATATTTTGTTTCAGTGAGCCATACTATACAATTTCTCTGTTTGTGGCTTTCGTTTTTTATACACTATGTAAAAACATTTTTTTATGCTGTAGACACTTTCAATGTTACAGTGAGTTATCAATTTGTAAAAAAAATTCATTTTCTGTTATGTATGTGCTAAAGTTAGGGACTTTCAGTATAGCGGAATTAACTAATTTTCTCTTATTTCTTTTACAGGTCGTGAACACCAAGAAATTACTATTCGATTTTTGAACTATTCAAGTACGTAATATCTTGCTACGTGGTACATGAACTAAAAATGAATGTAAGCAAGCAAGATATCTTTAATAGCTTGATAGGAGGTTACGTAAAGGCTCCGCCCTCACTTAAAGATCAGGCTATTACGACTTTAGCCATTCAGTTAAATCAAAATATCGAACTAAAAGACATTATATATGAGTCAGATCCAATGCAATACAGATGGGAGAAGTTAATTAAAGAACGGTCGACTAACATTTGCCAGAAACTCCCACTTCCTCCTGTATTGAAGGATAAATTGGTTTGTTATCTTAGAGCAATAGTTCTTCAAGCATACAATTGGAACAGGCAACAAGACAGGTTCAATCTTTCGCTGTGTTTTTTAAAGAACTGTTTGCACCCTTCCGATTGGAGAGTAGTAGAAATGAGATTGGACGAAATTAAGATTGCAAAGCGTTTAGTACAAGACGAAAGTATCCCAGTTTGCCAACGATATAAAATGTCCTGTTTCCATTGCTTAGAAGATTCCATTATCTTTTTATGGAGTAAAATTTCCCCTGAACGACGTTATAGTGATTTGTTTCTTCATCAACCATCTGCATTAGTCCAACTGTGGTATTTACATTTATCTGGGGAAATAGAAAAATTGATCGTGAGTGAAGATGACTTTTGGCGTAATTTATTGAAAGCCGGATTATTGGACGATTCAAAGTCAAGTGTACTTCAATGCTGGGATAAATTGGATATAGGTGTAAAACAGGAAGTCCTCAAAAATACTGCTATGGCAACAGTGTTACTATTTGATTCCAGATCTAGGCAGTCTGACGCCGATATTTTCTGTTTTCTTTTGACGCAGATATCTAAAGAACATAGGGTTGAATTATTCCAAGAGATCTTTCAAAACGCCGAAATTAATGTACTTGTATTATTTCTACAACGACCTTACATGGAACTTTTAATTCCAATTATTAAAGATTTGTGGAACATTTTGCCTGAAGAAAAATATGGACAACTTTTATTTACTCTCGCAAGCCATTATTGTGATGAAAATCCTTATGATGTTGGAAGAAAGGATTATCGGAATTACGAATATGGTTATTTAATAATTGAGCTATTAGATGAAACTCCGGATCATTTCAAGCGATATGTATTTGGCGCTAAATATCAGGAAGATGCAGATCTCTTTGTAGAAGTCGAAGTATTATTATATACCATACTGAATAGAGGAAACCACAAGCTTCATTATAGAGAAATCTTTCATCACATTTGGAAGCACGTTACACTTGAAGAGAAGAGATTATTCTTAAGATCGTATTATGGTGAAATATTGTGTCGCAATTTGGCCACAAAACATAATTGGGAACTATTTACCTCAATATTAAGAGAATGTGTACCTGAAGGTGAAATCCCCATGTTTAAAAAGGCAGTTTTAGATATGAACTAGGAAAATGTCTACGCGCATGATAACGAAGAGAGAATAAAGATCGAGCAATGTTTTATGTTCATTTTTTCTCTCCATGAAATAATCCGGTCTTATTGTTAAGGGAATGTCTGTTCAAAGATCATATGTACCCAGGTGTCAAAAGCAAATTTTATGATCAGAAAGAGAGCTTTGACAAAGAGGTTACAAGAAATTAATAAGATGAGTGTTATCAGATGATAAGTCATTTTTAAAGATGCATGGAAAGTGTATCTTATGATATTTTCTTTCTCGACTGTTTTACCGTGGGTACAGAAATTATTTGTTAATAGAAAGGTATTGGACTAAATTAATCAAAATGCCTCCTGCTGTCTCATTGGAGTGTAATCATTGAAATTTTTATGTATTCAATAAAGTAAATTTAATATTACACCCATTAATTTTTTTCATTATATATTCAATACATACTAATACCTGTAAATTCAAGGTGTCCTTCAGGGCATTTTGTTTTTGTTTTCTTGGTCCTAAAAAGTCACCTTCATAAGGTAACTCTCCTAAAAGTTCTTTGTCTAAAAACTCAAATTCCAGTTACCGACCCCGTCACAATTCTTCCCTTATACATTATACTATGTATATAAGGAAAGTAAAAATGAGTTAGTATGCGTAGAAAATGTTATGCGTTTTAATTGCCTCAAAAGTTTATTTTCTGAAAAAATAAATTAAGAATATAATGTATTATACGATCTGAATTATTCAGGATTTGCTTTGAATATATGCTGAGAGATGTTTCGGACAGCTTAACGCAGTGCATTTTAAGAGTGAACAGAAAGAGTTTATTGGAACCCATATGAGAAAAATGTTTGTGTAAAAAATCTTAGTTTGCTTATGTTTATGTTCTACCGCAAATTTTATTGACACACAGTTTTTGATTGTATCAATGATATTTAAACTAATTTTATTATACTTTTCCTGCATACATAGTGTAATATAATCATAAGGAATATATTATAACGGAGTCAGCATTCGAATTTGAGTTTTTGATGGAAAATCAGTTTTTAAATATACCTAACCGCGAGTCGAACGTTTATGAGATTGTGTCTGCAAGTGTATATGTATGTTATTATATGTATATGTGTGTTAATGTGTATGTATAATTCTGAAGCCCTTTAAATTGAAGGGTAACAAGCTATAGTTTTAATCATTTACCCCCATGATACCAGTTTTTCAAATTTTTTCTTGTAAAATTTGAAATTAAAAATAAATTTTATTATCAGAAAATCGATTTGATCAACACTACATTTACATTATAATGCTATCTATATATACGTTTTCAGTGTGTAATATATATTGTGTAAAAAACCTTAAAATATACAATATGTGGTAATTTTTTTTAATTTAGCGTCTTTCTTTGAAATTTCAGAATATTTTTCATAAAAAAAGGTAGGTTAATATAAACAGACAGATAAAAGCACAACTTAAAATTTTGGTTACATACACAGTTCCAATTCTTCAAATTAACAATAGCATTATTTCGTATTAGGGGAAAAACTATAGAGAATTTCTATTACGATCTTTGAGATTAAAACTTTCTTTTCATTTCATTATTTGTAGAGACCATAATTCTATTGATTGAGGAATAAACAAAGATTGAGAGTTTATAAGGAATTTTAAATTTTTTTTATTTTCCAATGGTTCAAAAAACTGTTAGGTTGCATTCATTTGAAGATTTAACTAACTTTCGGGTACAGTTTGTTTGACGGCTCATATAAAAATTGGTTCATGCTCAAAACGAAAAAAAATCAGAAGGACATAAAGCCAATGTACACAATTGACACGCTATTCATATATCCCATGAAAATTAAATCTTGATTAGACTTTATACATTGAACATTACAAAAATATTCAATATATATAATAATGTTGAGGAAACATACAATAATTCATTGTATAAGAAGCCAGTATTTAATATTCTTCACAACAAATTACCAAATACTATAATATTGTAACAAAGATAAAACTCGAAACAGTATTTATTAAAATTATTAACAAAATTCAATGAAGTTTATATAGTACTTAAAATATAAATTTACTTTTAAAATTATGCATTGAAAAGTAATTTTATTTTATTTAATAAATTTATATAAATTTCTCTTTTTTATTAATATTGAATTTAATTTTTGAACTTTTTTCATCCATTTACTCTCATTATTAATTGAGAGCTTATTGAAGTGACATGTTTTGATTAATGGGCAGTCAAAAATGTATTGAGTAGAGCTACCCAGCCTTCCACATATACGATGTTTTGAGAGGCTTTGTTGATTCTGAAGAGAAATTCCGGAAAATAACAGTGGTTTGTTAGAAACCTTGATAAATACAATAAAGAACTTGAGTAAGTTTTGTCTACTTTTTTTTAAACTTTCATGTGTTCCTTCCGTCTTTTGTATTATTTCAGTTATTATGGATATTTAAAGTTCTTTCCATGCATCTTTTTAGTATGATTTTGGTAATTCAATATTCATTGTTTATTTTGTGGTATCTATGATTGCTGCTGTGATCCAGATAAGTCCTAGTAATTTCGTTAATGGCTTGTCCAGTACTCTAATCTCGTCCGCAGTCTGACGGAGTGCGAGGCAAAGGTTTCCACACTCTCCGTTCAATTTTTTAACCATTGGGGCTCTCATGTATCGTTTTAACCTATTTGTCGTCTTGATGGGTCTCATCTATTTTAATTCGGATTTGAATGGTCTTGTCGGGACATTCTTGCTGTGTTTTGGGGCACGCCAACGTCGTGTGTTACTTCTCATTTCGGAATAACTGGACTGTTCTCTATGCTGCTTTATGATTGACTGTTTAAAGTCAGCACTTAATTCATGTCTAGGGTATATAATCATTCCTGTCTTAGACTTTAGGTTTATTGGTTCTCTTACATTGACAAAGGGCATCAAGCGTATCGTCAAAACAGCTGTATGCTGCGGTATTGTGGTAATTTTGCTTATATACCTTGATCAAGTTTTCCTTTTCCTTATAGTAGTTCCGTATAGTATGATCATGTTGCATTAAAAATAAAAAAATTCTGATTGACCAAATTTTCCTAAGGGGGTCGTATAAAAATTTCAAAACTGAAACATTTTGAAAATGAATGGGAGGACTATTTCGTTAACGTAGTCTTCTTTCCTACGTTACTTCAACATTTTTGCCATTTACGTTGCCCACTTATCTCCAACAGGTAAAGGATTGAAGCGCGTTTCAATCTTCTTGGGACACCCTCTATATACACAGTTTATCAGCTTCACAGACCTGTTAACAACAAAAATTTTTATGAATTTTTAACAAATTTTTAAATGAATAACTGGTAACCTAAAATAATAAATGTTTGAAAGCTATTCGTTTATAATTTTGATTATGAGGTAAATCAACCTACATAATTTGGAATATGTATGTATGAGAAATCTCAATGGAACTTTGCTCTCAAAATATTTTATTGTGTCCGGACAAATCTTTATTTGTTCCTGAAAATGCTTGTTATATTTTTTCTGTAAGAAATAGAGAAATGCGTTACTCTGCTCATCATCTTCAGAGAGCTGTTGGCAATTTAACATTTTATTTAATTGTTCAATAAATTTTTAAACTAAAATCTTTAAAACGAAACCTTATAAAAAGGTAAAATTATTTTGTTTTAGGGTGCTGATTATCGATAAGTGTGACCTAAGCATTTCAAAATATGAATTTAAAAATATGAAATCCCTAGGGAGATTACACTCAAGATAATTGACTATGTTTGTTTAAATCGGAATTTGTTCTCTCCCCAAAGAATTCAAGAATTGCAATCTAGATATATCTATAGATGTTCGTGGCACTTTAATTCCTTCCATTCTGGAAACAAACTCCACACCGAAAACAAAAGACTTTTATTGAAATTTGTAAATGGAAAACACAATATATGTCAAACACTTAAATCTTCTGTTTCTGTTTCCTCAGAAACATTGACGAAAAATTTGTTGAGCGTTTCACATAACGACACTAATTTTATCCCTTTTATACATAGTACACTACAATAATACATAGTAAAATTGAATATAGTACATCTACATTAAAAGCGCTGTAATGGGGGTAAAAAATATGACTGTCGGATTTATACTGATCTACACGTTTTAAGCATCCCGAATGTGGATCAACAAATGTTATAATATGTCTATTTGATATCCAGCTAGTCTATAAGCACTAAATTTCGTGATCACAATGTAACAAATGAAATGTAAATTTGTACTATCATTTCAATCAATGAAAGTCATAAATATGGAGAATGAAAACAAGAAAAGGCTCAGGAAATCTTTCGAACAAATTTTTTAAACAAAAATCGAACACATTGGTTTTGCGGTCAGAGATCTTTAAACATATTTTTGCAAAATTCAAGGATTTCCTTCATATGGAAATGACTTAGTCTGCGTTAGAAACGAGCTTAAGTTTTGAAAAAGGTCTTTCTGTGGTTAATATTTTACACAATATATAATAGTTTTATTCTGCGTAAGGAACGAGCTTGAGTATTAAGAAACTATTTTTGTGTTAAACATTTCCATTCTATAAAAATGTGTTAATATGCGTAGGGGAACGAGCTTGAATTTAAAGAAAGCTCTTTTAGTGATAATTGTTTCCATTATATAAAAATGTGTTAATATACGTAAGAAAAGTTATGTGTATTAAATACTTGAAAAGATTATTTTCTGGAAAAAAAATGATAAATAAATATAATGAATAATACACAAATCAATAATTCAGGAATTGCGTTGAATGCACACTGACAGATGTTTCTGGCAGGTAAATGCAACCCATTTTAAGAGTGAATTCCGCAACAAAAAGAGTTTATTGGAACCCACATGAAAAAAATATTGTATGTGTAAAAAATCTTAGATTCCTTTGGTTTGTGTTCTATCACAAAATGTATCGACGCACAGATTCTGGATGTGACAATGAAGCTTAAACTAATTTTAATATACTTTCCCTGCATACATAGTATAATGGAAGCATAGGGAATATATTATAACGGGGTCAACATTCGAATTTGAGTTTTTGACGGAAAATCAGTTTTTAAACATCCCTGAACGCGAGTCGAACATTTTTGAGGTGATGTCTGTATACGTATAAGTATGTAAGTGTGTATATGTATTTTAGTGTATGTACATGTGTGTTAGCGAACGTATGTGTATGTTAGTGTATGTATATGAATGTTATTGGGTATGTATGGTAACGTGTGCGTATATTACCGTATGTATGCCAATAGGTGTGTGTATTTTAGTGTCTGTGTATGAATGTTAGTGGGTGTACCCGTGAGTCTGTGGACGCGATATTTTATGAACGAATGAAATGTTTCTGAAATGATTTCGTATGTCTGTTACTATCAGTTATTACTAAAAATATATTAAATTTTAACGCTGTCAAATGTGTGCAAGATCCCGCCGCCACTCCCCCGACCTCAAATTTTTGAATGATTTCTTTTAAAATTCTTAAAAATTCAGAGCTTTCACTAAATAATAAATAAAAACATATTTCAGACATGATTTTTTTAATCAAAACTTGAATGGCGTAAGCTTTATAACGCTGGCATGAATAGTTTTACAAATATTGCAAGTTTTATCAAAGAAAATCATTAAAGCAATGTGAGCCTTTAGTAGTACTAAATAAATAATCCTTTCAAATGTAATTTTTTATTACGCTCGCAGGGAAATGTTTCCGCGGTTTCAAATAAATTTATCAAAACATTATATAAATTTTAAAATGTAATTAATATCTTCTAATATATTTACTTTCCATATGTAATGTTATGCCACAAATGTATTAACATTTTTCTCGTAGATCTAGATCGCTCCATTCAAGAGAGGTAGAATATATAGTAATAGTTTAAGATTTTGAAGTCCAACAATTTGCCATTAGTTATATATTTCATAGGATATTAATTAAAAGCCAATTGCATTTTGATGCAGATTTTGCACGTGAGTATGATAAGTCATTCTGTGTAGACTTATAAGTTGCCAGAAGCGTCCAGTTTCAATTTATTTGATGTTAATTACGGAAAATATTTTGTTCCGAATCCGGGGTATTTACAAGAGTTTAAACAATTGAGTCTACTGGAGAAGGATACACGATTCTGTGTTTGTCGTTGCATATCGAGTCAGACGATTTTCATTGGATAGAACAGGTGGGAATCAAGGGATCCAGTTGTCAGTTCCTTCATAGGTCGTTCAATAGGATTACAATTTCCGCCTGGTGAAACCTTGTCTGTCATCCACTTGTTTGGGAACAACAGTAATACGGGCAGGAGATAAAACTGGTTTTCTGTCAGTTGTTCTGACATTTGAATTTTTGACGTCATACACCACGTGTTCTAACATCACTTCCGGTCATGCCATCTGACGTCACAAGCCACGCCCACTTGATGACGTATTTCCCCTGCGCGGTTATCTGCTATTACTACTCCTGCTAACTAACTGTTGAGATGAGTAGTTTCTTCATAGTTTTGTTCGAGAGTGTTTTGGTACGAGTTGAGTTGTGTGACGTTTAGAATTTCTTTTGGCAACAGTGTTTTTGGCGGATGACGTCATACCACATGTTTTTTCGGGGATGTTTGAAATTGGAGGGATTTTGAGTAGCGTCACGTGACAGATGACGTCATGCCACGTGTTTTGGCGTGAGGAGAGGTGAAGTGAATGTTTACCACGACCACGTGGGAATGCTTGAGATTGGAATGAAGTGAAAGTAGAAGTCAATGTTTAACGCAACCACGTGTTTTGAGAACTCTCTTTTATAATTTCTTTTTGCTAAATGGCAGCGTTGTAGATTCACGTGGCAGCATGATTTTACTGCATGTCGTTTCACGTTGTGACGTCATAACCGCTCGTTGTTGGTGATTGGACAAGTTGAGTGAACCTGTCTCAACTAGGTATTATTTGATTGGTTGCGAATGTGACATCATGAAATAGAAGAGTTGTTATTGGCTAAAAGAATGTTTGTTGGTGTAAGATGGCAACAGCTAATGCGCCACGAGAGAGCACATTTTCTTAGGTTCTATCGTCTTGTAGCGTCTGCATACATTGTTTTGCTGAACCGTTTCTTTTTTAGAAAGTCGTTAATCTAAAGGAGTTTAGTTTTAACCTAAAATATCTTTGAAAATGAAACGCTCATTTATTTTGAAGCAGCTTTAGATATTCAGACACACCCTTTGAATATTTCTTATATTGGGGTAAGTTTATATCATCTTGTTTTAATTATTGTTTATTATTTTTTGATATGTCATCTAAGTTTATTAGATTATTTATGATGTGCGACTTTTAGTGCGATATTATGACTTTTTAAGTGCGATTTCGCGGGTATATATTAAATTTTTGCGAAATGTTGTAACATACTTTTCTATCTATGTTTAGTTTCAAATTATGCGAATTAAAAAATACAAAATATTTATTTCTTTGAAGTATGTTTCATTATCAATTAATATTGTTTGTAAAATATCTGTTATTTTCTAATTGCGATTTAGCATATTTATTAAATTCCCGTATTATGTTTAAACAAGCATTTCCATCCTTTTTATTTTTGATGAAATCTCAATTTAGCTAAACAGAACTTTCACATTTTTGCTGTTTACATAGAAATGAAGGAATATTTTTGTAAACTATGATCTTTTCCCCTTATTGTCTAGTTAATAGTGCCCCAAAAGCATTTTTCCTATCCATATTCATTTAATTAACTAAATTACAACTGAATATATTTTGTTTCAGTGAGCCATACTATACAATTTCTCTGTTTGTGGCTTTCGTTTTTTATACACTATGTAAAAACATTTTTTTATGCTGTAGACACTTTCAATGTTACAGTGAGTTATCAATTTGTAAAAAAAATTCATTTTCTGTTATGTATGTGCTAAAGTTAGGGACTTTCAGTATAGCGGAATTAACTAATTTTCTCTTATTTCTTTTACAGGTCGTGAACACCAAGAAATTACTATTCGATTTTTGAACTATTCAAGTACGTAATATCTTGCTACGTGGTACATGAACTAAAAATGAATGTAAGCAAGCAAGATATCTTTAATAGCTTGATAGGAGGTTACGTAAAGGCTCCGCCCTCACTTAAAGATCAGGCTATTACGACTTTAGCCATTCAGTTAAATCAAAATATCGAACTAAAAGACATTATATATGAGTCAGATCCAATGCAATACAGATGGGAGAAGTTAATTAAAGAACGGTCGACTAACATTTGCCAGAAACTCCCACTTCCTCCTGTATTGAAGGATAAATTGATTTGTTATCTTAGAGCAATAGTTCTTCAAGCATACAATTGGAACAGGCAACAAGACAGGTTCAATCTTTCGCTGTGTTTTTTAAAGAACTGTTTGCACCCTTCCGATTGGAGAGTAGTAGAAATGAGATTGGACGAAATTAAGATTGCAAAGCGTTTAGTACAAGACGAAAGTATCCCAGTTTGCCAACGATATAAAATGTCCTGTTTCCATTGCTTAGAAGATTCCATTATCTTTTTATGGAGTAAAATTTCCCCTGAACGACGTTATAGTGATTTGTTTCTTCATCAACCATCTGCATTAGTCCAACTGTGGTATTTACATTTATCTGGGGAAATAGAAAAATTGATCGTGAGTGAAGATGGCTTTTGGCGTAATTTATTGAAAGCCGGATTATTGGACGATTCAAAGTCAAGTGTACTTCAATGCTGGGATAAATTGGATATAGGTGTAAAACAGGAAGTCCTCAAAAATACTGCTATGGCAACAGTGTTACTATTTGATTCCAGATCTAGGCAGTCTGACGCCGATATTTTCTGTTTTCTTTTGACGCAGATATCTAAAGAACATAGGGTTGAATTATTCCAAGAGATCTTTCAAAACGCCGAAATTAATGTACTTGTATTATTTCTACAACGACCTTACATGGAACTTTTAATTCCAATTATTAAAGATTTGTGGAACATTTTGCCTGAAGAAAAATATGGACATCTTTTATTTACTCTCGCAAGCCATTATTGTGATGAAAATCCTTATGATGTTGGAAGAAAGGATTATCGGAATTACGAATATGGTTATTTAATAATTGAGCTATTAGATGAAACTCCGGATCATTTCAAGCGATATGTATTTGGCGCTAAATATCAGGAAGATGCAGATCTCTTTGTAGAAGTCGAAGTATTATTATATACCATACTGAATAGAGGAAACCACAAGCTTCATTATAGAGAAATCTTTCATCACATTTGGAAGCACGTTACACTTGAAGAGAAGAGATTATTCTTAAGATCGTATTATGGTGAAATATTGTGTCGCAATTTGGCCACAAAACATAATTGGGAACTATTTACCTCAATATTAAGAGAATGTGTACCTGAAGGTGAAATCCCCATGTTTAAAAAGGCAGTTTTAGATATGAACTAGGAAAATGTCTACGCGCATGATAACGAAGAGAGAATAAAGATCGAGCAATGTTTTATGTTCATTTTTCTCTCCATGAAATAATCCGGTCTTATTGTTAAGGGAATGTCTGTTCAAAGATCATATGTACCCAGGTGTCAAAAGCAAATTTTATGATCAGAAAGAGAGCTTTGACAAAGAGGTTACAAGAAATTAATAAGATGAGTGTTATCAGATGATAAGTCATTTTTAAAGATGCATGGAAAGTGTATCTTATGATATTTTCTTTCTCGACTGTTTTACCGTGGGTACAGAAATTATTTGTTAATACAAAGGTATTGGACTAAATTAATCAAAATGCCTCCTGCTGTCTCATTGGAGTGTAATCATTGAAATTTTTATGTATTCAATAAAGTAAACTTAATATTACACCCATTAATTTTTTTCATTATATATTCAATACATACTAATACCTGTAAATTCAAGG
Organism: Amaurobius ferox; assembly: GCA_951213105.1. NCBI lineage: Eukaryota > Metazoa > Arthropoda > Arachnida > Araneae > Amaurobiidae > Amaurobius > Amaurobius ferox. The sequence continues at coordinate 120,543,864 of OX578151.1, forward strand.
TGTCCTTCAGGGCATTTTGTTTTTGTTTTCTTGGTCCTAAAAAGTCACCTTCATAAGGTAACTCTCCTAAAAGTTCTTTGTCTAAAAACTCAAATTCCAGTTACCGACCCCGTCACAATTCTTCCCTTATACATTATACTATGTATATAAGGAAAGTAAAAATGAGTTAGTATGCGTAGGAAATGTTATGCGTTTTAATTGCCTCAAAAGTTTATTTTCTGAAAAAATAAATTAAGAATATAATGTATTATACGATCTGAATTATTCAGGATTTGCTTTGAATATATGCTGAGAGATGTTTCGGACAGCTTAACGCAGTGCATTTTCAGAGTGAACAGAAAGAGTTTATTGGAACCCATATGAGAAAAATGTTTGTGTAAAAAATCTTAGTTTGCTTATGTTTATGTTCTACCGCAAATTTTATTGACACACAGTTTTTGATTGTATCAATTATATTTAAACTAATTTTATTATACTTTTCCTGCATACATAGTGTAATATAATCATAAGGAATATATTATAACGGAGTCAGCATTCGAATTTGAGTTTTTGATGGAAAATCAGTTTTTAAATATACCTAACCGCGAGTCGAACGTTTATGAGATTGTGTCTGCAAGTGTATATGTATGTTATTATATGTATATGTGTGTTAATGTGTATGTATAATTCTGAAGCCCTTTAAATTGAAGGGTAACAAGCTATAGTTTTAATCATTTACCCCCATGATACCAGTTTTTCAAATTTTTTCTTGTAAAATTTGAAATTAAAAATAAATTTTATTATCAGAAAATCGATTTGATCAACACTACATTTACATTATAATGCTATCTATATATACGTTTTCAGTGTGTAATATATATTGTGTAAAAAACCTTAAAATATACAATATGTGGTAATTTTTTTTAATTTAGCGTCTTTCTTTGAAATTTCAGAATATTTTTCATAAAGAAAGGTAGGTTAATATAAACAGACAGATAAAAGCACAACTTAAAATTTTGTTTACATACACAGTTCCAATTCTTCAAATTAACAATAGCATTATTTCGTATTAGGGGAAAAACTATAGAGAATTTCTATTACGATCTTTGAGATTAAAACTTTCTTTTCATTTCATTATTTGTAGAGACCATAATTCTATTCATTGAGGAATAAACAAAGATTGAGAGTTTATAAGGAATTTTAAATTTTTTTTATTTTCCAATGGTTCAAAAAACTGTTAGGTTGCATTCATTTGAAGATTTAACTAACTTTCGGGTACAGTTTGTTTGACGGCTCATATAAAAATTGGTTCATGCTCAAAACGAAAAAAAATCAGAAGGACATAAAGCCAATGTACACAATTGACACGCTATTCATATATCCCATGAAAATTAAATCTTGATTAGACTTTATACATTGAACATTACAAAAATATTCAATATATATAATAATGTTGAGGAAACATACAATAATTCATTGTATAAGAAGCCAGTATTTAATATTCTTCACAACAAATTACCAAATACTATAATATTGTAACAAAGATAAAACTCGAAACAGTATTTATTAAAATTATTAACAAAATTCAATGAAGTTTATATAGTACTTAAAATATAAATTTACTTTTAAAATTATGCATTGAAAAGTAATTTTATTTTATTTAATAAATTTATATAAATTTCTCTTTTTTATTAATATTGAATTTAATTTTTGAACTTTTTTCATCCATTTACTCTCATTATTAATTGAGAGCTTATTGAAGTGACATGTTTTGATTAATGGGCAGTCAAAAATGTATTGAGTAGAGCTACCCAGCCTTCCACATATACGATGTTTTGAGAGGCTTTGTTGATTCTGAAGAGAAATTCCGGAAAATAACAGTGGTTTGTTAGAAACCTTGATAAATACAATAAAGAACTTGAGTAAGTTTTGTCTACTTTTTTTTAAACTTTCATGTGTTCCTTCCGTCTTTTGTATTATTTCAGTTATTATGGATATTTAAAGTTCTTTCCATGCATCTTTTTAGTATGATTTTGGTAATTCAATATTCATTGTTTATTTTGTGGTATCTATGATTGCTGCTGTGATCCAGATAAGTCCTAGTAATTTCGTTAATGGCTTGTCCAGTACTCTAATCTCGTCCGCAGTCTGACGGAGTGCGAGGCAAAGGTTTCCACACTCTCCGTTCAATTTTTTAACCATTGGGGCTCTCATGTATCGTTTTAACCTATTTGTCGTCTTGATGGGTCTCATCTATTTTAATTCGGATTTGAATGGTCTTGTCGGGACATTCTTGCTGTGTTTTGGGGCACGCCAACGTCGTGTGTTACTTCTCATTTCGGAATAACTGGACTGTTCTCTATGCTGCTTTATGATTGACTGTTTAAAGTCAGCACTTAATTCATGTCTAGGGTATATAATCATTCCTGTCTTAGACTTTAGGTTTATTGGTTCTCTTACATTGACAAAGGGCATCAAGCGTATCGTCAAAACAGCTGTATGCTGCGGTATTGTGGTAATTTTGCTTATATACCTTGATCAAGTTTTCCTTTTCCTTATAGTAGTTCCGTATAGTATGATCATGTTGCATTAAAAATAAAAAAATTCTGATTGACCAAATTTTCCTAAGGGGGTCGTATAAAAATTTCAAAAATGAAACATTTTGAAAATGAATGGGAGGACTATTTCGTTAACGTAGTCTTCTTTCCTACGTTACTTCAACATTTTTGCCATTTACGTTGCCCACTTATCTCCAACAGGTAAAGGATTGAAGCGCGTTTCAATCTTCTTGGGACACCCTCTATATACACAGTTTATCAGCTTCACAGACCTGTTAACAACAAAAATTTTTATGAATTTTTAACAAATTTTTAAATGAATAACTGGTAACCTAAAATAATAAATGTTTGAAAGCTATTCGTTTATAATTTTGATTATGAGGTAAATCAACCTACATAATTTGGAATATGTATGTATGAGAAATCTCAATGGAACTTTGCTCTCAAAATATTTTATTGTGTCCGGACAAATCTTTATTTGTTCCTGAAAATGCTTGTTATATTTTTTCTGTAAGAAATAGAGAAATGCGTTACTCTGCTCATCATCTTCAGAGAGCTGTTGGCAATTTAACATTTTATTTAATTGTTCAATAAATTTTTAAACTAAAATCTTTAAAACGAAACCTTATAAAAAGGTAAAATTATTTTGTTTTAGGGTGCTGATTATCGATAAGTGTGACCTAAGCATTTCAAAATATGAATTTAAAAATATGAAATCCCTAGGGAGATTACACTCAAGATAATTGACTATGTTTGTTTAAATCGGAATTTGTTCTCTCCCCAAAGAATTCAAGAATTGCAATCTAGATATATCTATAGATGTTCGTGGCACTTTAATTCCTTCCATTCTGGAAGCAAACTCCACACCGAAAACAAAAGACTTTTATTGAAATTTGTAAATGGAAAACACAATATATGTCAAACACTTAAATCTTCTGTTTCTGTTTCCTCAGAAACATTGACGAAAAATTTGTTGAGCGTTTCACATAACGACACTAATTTTATCCCTTTTATACATAGTACACTACAATAATACATAGTAAAATTGAATATAGTACATCTACATTAAAAGCGCTGTAATGGGGGTAAAAAATATGACTGTCGGATTTATACTGATCTACACGTTTTAAGCATCCCGAATGTGGATCAACAAATGTTATAATATGTCTATTTGATATCCAGCTAGTCTATAAGCACTAAATTTCGTGATCACAATGTAACAAATGAAATGTAAATTTGTACTATCATTTCAATCAATGAAAGTCATAAATATGGAGAATGAAAACAAGGAAAGGCTCAGGAAATCTTTCGAACAAATTTTTTAAACAAAAATCGAACACATTGGTTTTGCGGTCAGAGATCTTTAAACATATTTTTGCAAAATTCAAGGATTTCCTTCATATGGAAATGACTTAGTCTGCGTTAGAAACGAGCTTAAGTTTTGAAAAAGGTCTTTCTGTGGTTAATATTTTACACAATATATAATAGTTTTATTCTGCGTAAGGAACGAGCTTGAGTATTAAGAAACTATTTTTGTGTTAAACATTTCCATTCTATAAAAATGTGTTAATATGCGTAGGGGAACGAGCTTGAATTTAAAGAAAGCTCTTTTAGTGATAATTGTTTCCATTATATAAAAATGTGTTAATATACGTAAGAAAAGTTATGTGTATTAAATACTTGAAAAGATTATTTTCTGGAAAAAAAATGATAAATAAATATAATGAATAATACACAAATCAATAATTCAGGAATTGCGTTGAATGCACACTGACAGATGTTTCTGGCAGGTAAATGCAACCCATTTTAAGAGTGAATTCCGCAACAAAAAGAGTTTATTGGAACCCACATGAAAAAAATATTGTATGTGTAAAAAATCTTAGATTCCTTTGGTTTGTGTTCTATCACAAAATGTATCGACGCACAGATTCTGGATGTGACAATGAAGCTTAAACTAATTTTAATATACTTTCCCTGCATACATAGTATAATGGAAGCATAGGGAATATATTATAACGGGGTCAACATTCGAATTTGAGTTTTTGACGGAAAATCAGTTTTTAAACATCCCTGAACGCGAGTCGAACATTTTTGAGGTGATGTCTGTATACGTATAAGTATGTAAGTGTGTATATGTATTTTAGTGTATGTACATGTGTGTTAGCGAACGTATGTGTATGTTAGTGTATGTATATGAATGTTATTGGGTATGTATGGTAACGTGTGCGTATATTACCGTATGTATGCCAATAGGTGTGTGTATTTTAGTGTCTGTGTATGAATGTTAGTGGGTGTACCCGTGAGTCTGTGGACGCGATATTTTATGAACGAATGAAATGTTTCTGAAATGATTTCGTATGTCTGTTACTATCAGTTATTACTAAAAATATATTAAATTTTAACGCTGTCAAATGTGTGCAAGATCCCGCCGCCACTCCCCCGACCTCAAATTTTTGAATGATTTCTTTTAAAATTCTTAAAAATTCAGAGCTTTCACTAAATAATAAATAAAAACATATTTCAGACATGATTTTTTTAATCAAAACTTGAATGGCGTAAGCTTTATAACGCTGGCATGAATAGTTTTACAAATATTGCAAGTTTTATCAAAGAAAATCATTAAAGCAATGTGAGCCTTTAGTAGTACTAAATAAATAATCCTTTCAAATGTAATTTTTTATTACGCTCGCAGGGAAATGTTTCCGCGGTTTCAAATAAATTTATCAAAACATTATATAAATTTTAAAATGTAATTAATATCTTCTAATATATTTACTTTCCATATGTAATGTTATGCCACAAATGTATTAACATTTTTCTCGTAGATCTAGATCGCTCCATTCAAGAGAGGTAGAATATATAGTAATAGTTTAAGATTTTGAAGTCCAACAATTTGCCATTAGTTATATATTTCATAGGATATTAATTAAAAGCCAATTGCATTTTGATGCAGATTTTGCACGTGAGTATGATAAGTCATTCTGTGTAGACTTATAAGTTGCCAGAAGCGTCCAGTTTCAATTTATTTGATGTTAATTACGGAAAATATTTTGTTCCGAATCCGGGGTATTTACAAGAGTTTAAACAATTGAGTCTACTGGAGAAGGATACACGATTCTGTGTTTGTCGTTGCATATCGAGTCAGACGATTTTCATTGGATAGAACAGGTGGGAATCAAGGGATCCAGTTGTCAGTTCCTTCATAGGTCGTTCAATAGGATTACAATTTCCGCCTGGTGAAACCTTGTCTGTCATCCACTTGTTTGGGAACAACAGTAATACGGGCAGGAGATAAAACTGGTTTTCTGTCAGTTGTTCTGACATTTGAATTTTTGACGTCATACACCACGTGTTCTAACATCACTTCCGGTCATGCCATCTGACGTCACAAGCCACGCCCACTTGATGACGTATTTCCCCTGCGCGGTTATCTGCTATTACTACTCCTGCTAACTAACTGTTGAGATGAGTAGTTTCTTCATAGTTTTGTTCGAGAGTGTTTTGGTACGAGTTGAGTTGTTTGACGTTTAGAATTTCTTTTGGCAACAGTGTTTTTGGCGGATGACGTCATACCACATGTTTTTTCGGGGATGTTTGAAATTGGAGGGATTTTGAGTAGCGTCACGTGACAGATGACGTCATGCCACGTGTTTTGGCGTGAGGAGAGGTGAAGTGAATGTTTACCACGACCACGTGGGAATGCTTGAGATTGGAATGAAGTGAAAGTAGAAGTCAATGTTTAACGCAACCACGTGTTTTGGGAACTCTCTTTTATAATTTCTTTTTGCTAAATGGCAGCGTTGTAGATTCACGTGGCAGCATGATTTTACTGCATGTCGTTTCACGTTGTGACGTCATAACCGCTCGTTGTTGGTGATTGGACAAGTTGAGTGAACCTGTCTCAACTAGGTATTATTTGATTGGTTGCGAATGTGACATCATGAAATAGAAGAGTTGTTATTGGCTAAAAGAATGTTTGTTGGTGTAAGATGGCAACAGCTAATGCGCCACGAGAGAGCACATTTTCTTAGGTTCTATCGTCTTGTAGCGTGTGCATACATTGTTTTGCTGAACCGTTTCTTTTTTAGAAAGTCGTTAATCTAAAGGAGTTTAGTTTTAACCTAAAATATCTTTGAAAATGAAACGCTCATTTATTTTGAAGCAGCTTTAGATATTCAGACACACCCTTTGAATATTTCTTATATTGGGGTAAGTTTATATCATCTTGTTTTAATTATTGTTTATTATTTTTTGATATGTCATCTAAGTTTATTAGATTATTTATGATGTGCGACTTTTAGTGCGATATTATGACTTTTTAAGTGCGATTTCGCGGGTATATATTAAATTTTTGCGAAATGTTGTAACATACTTTTCTATCTATGTTTAGTTTCAAATTATGCGAATTAAAAAATACAAAATATTTATTTCTTTGAAGTATGTTTCATTATCAATTAATATTGTTTGTAAAATATCTGTTATTTTCTAATTGCGATTTAGCATATTTATTAAATTCCCGTATTATGTTTAAACAAGCATTTCCATCCTTTTTATTTTTGATGAAATCTCAATTTAGCTAAACAGAACTTTCACATTTTTGCTGTTTACATAGAAATGAAGGAATATTTTTGTAAACTATGATCTTTTCCCCTTATTGTCTAGTTAATAGTGCCCCAAAAGCATTTTTCCTATCCATATTCATTTAATTAACTAAATTACAACTGAATATATTTTGTTTCAGTGAGCCATACTATACAATTTCTCTGTTTGTGGCTTTCGTTTTTTATACACTATGTAAAAACATTTTTTTATGCTGTAGACACTTTCAATGTTACAGTGAGTTATCAATTTGTAAAAAAAATTCATTTTCTGTTATGTATGTGCTAAAGTTAGGGACTTTCAGTATAGCGGAATTAACTAATTTTCTCTTATTTCTTTTACAGGTCGTGAACACCAAGAAATTACTATTCGATTTTTGAACTATTCAAGTACGTAATATCTTGCTACGTGGTACATGAACTAAAAATGAATGTAAGCAAGCAAGATATCTTTAATAGCTTGATAGGAGGTTACGTAAAGGCTCCGCCCTCACTTAAAGATCAGGCTATTACGACTTTAGCCATTCAGTTAAATCAAAATATCGAACTAAAAGACATTATATATGAGTCAGATCCAATGCAATACAGATGGGAGAAGTTAATTAAAGAACGGTCGACTAACATTTGCCAGAAACTCCCACTTCCTCCTGTATTGAAGGATAAATTGATTTGTTATCTTAGAGCAATAGTTCTTCAAGCATACAATTGGAACAGGCAACAAGACAGGTTCAATCTTTCGCTGTGTTTTTTAAAGAACTGTTTGCACCCTTCCGATTGGAGAGTAGTAGAAATGAGATTGGACGAAATTAAGATTGCAAAGCGTTTAGTACAAGACGAAAGTATCCCAGTTTGCCAACGATATAAAATGTCCTGTTTCCATTGCTTAGAAGATTCCATTATCTTTTTATGGAGTAAAATTTCCCCTGAACGACGTTATAGTGATTTGTTTCTTCATCAACCATCTGCATTAGTCCAACTGTGGTATTTACATTTATCTGGGGAAATAGAAAAATTGATCGTGAGTGAAGATGACTTTTGGCGTAATTTATTGAAAGCCGGATTATTGGACGATTCAAAGTCAAGTGTACTTCAATGCTGGGATAAATTGGATATAGGTGTAAAACAGGAAGTCCTCAAAAATACTGCTATGGCAACAGTGTTACTATTTGATTCCAGATCTAGGCAGTCTGACGCCGATATTTTCTGTTTTCTTTTGACGCAGATATCTAAAGAACATAGGGTTGAATTATTCCAAGAGATCTTTCAAAACGCCGAAATTAATGTACTTGTATTATTTCTACAACGACCTTACATGGAACTTTTAATTCCAATTATTAAAGATTTGTGGAACATTTTGCCTGAAGAAAAATATGGACATCTTTTATTTACTCTCGCAAGCCATTATTGTGATGAAAATCCTTATGATGTTGGAAGAAAGGATTATCGGAATTACGAATATGGTTATTTAATAATTGAGCTATTAGATGAAACTCCGGATCATTTCAAGCGATATGTATTTGGCGCTAAATATCAGGAAGATGCAGATCTCTTTGTAGAAGTCGAAGTATTATTATATACCATACTGAATAGAGGAAACCACAAGCTTCATTATAGAGAAATCTTTCATCACATTTGGAAGCACGTTACACTTGAAGAGAAGAGATTATTCTTAAGATCGTATTATGGTGAAATATTGTGTCGCAATTTGGCCACAAAACATAATTGGGAACTATTTACCTCAATATTAAGAGAATGTGTACCTGAAGGTGAAATCCCCATGTTTAAAAAGGCAGTTTTAGATATGAACTAGGAAAATGTCTACGCGCATGATAACGAAGAGAGAATAAAGATCGAGCAATGTTTTATGTTCATTTTTCTCTCCATGAAATAATCCGGTCTTATTGTTAAGGGAATGTCTGTTCAAAGATCATATGTACCCAGGTGTCAAAAGCAAATTTTATGATCAGAAAGAGAGCTTTGACAAAGAGGTTACAAGAAATTAATAAGATGAGTGTTATCAGATGATAAGTCATTTTTAAAGATGCATGGAAAGTGTATCTTATGATATTTTCTTTCTCGACTGTTTTACCGTGGGTACAGAAATTATTTGTTAATACAAAGGTATTGGACTAAATTAATCAAAATGCCTCCTGCTGTCTCATTGGAGTGTAATCATTGAAATTTTTATGTATTCAATAAAGTAAACTTAATATTACACCCATTAATTTTTTTCATTATATATTCAATACATACTAATACCTGTAAATTCAAGGTGTCCTTCAGGGCATTTTGTTTTTGTTTTCTTGGTCCTAAAAAGTCACCTTCATAAGGTAACTCTCCTAAAAGTTCTTTGTCTAAAAACTCAAATTCCAGTTACCGACCCCGTCACAATTCTTCCCTTATACATTATACTATGTATATAAGGAAAGTAAAAATGAGTTAGTATGCGTAGGAAATGTTATGCGTTTTAATTGCCTCAAAAGTTTATTTTCTGAAAAAATAAATTAAGAATATAATGTATTATACGATCTGAATTATTCAGGATTTGCTTTGAATATATGCTGAGAGATGTTTCGGACAGCTTAACGCAGTGCATTTTCAGAGTGAACAGAAAGAGTTTATTGGAACCCATATGAGAAAAATGTTTGTGTAAAAAATCTTAGTTTGCTTATGTTTATGTTCTACCGCAAATTTTATTGACACACAGTTTTTGATTGTATCAATTATATTTAAACTAATTTTATTATACTTTTCCTGCATACATAGTGTAATATAATCATAAGGAATATATTATAACGGAGTCAGCATTCGAATTTGAGTTTTTGATGGAAAATCAGTTTTTAAATATACCTAACCGCGAGTCGAACGTTTATGAGATTGTGTCTGCAAGTGTATATGTATGTTATTATATGTATATGTGTGTTAATGTGTATGTATAATTCTGAAGCCCTTTAAATTGAAGGGTAACAAGCTATAGTTTTAATCATTTACCCCCATGATACCAGTTTTTCAAATTTTTTCTTGTAAAATTTGAAATTAAAAATAAATTTTATTATCAGAAAATCGATTTGATCAACACTACATTTACATTATAATGCTATCTATATATACGTTTTCAGTGTGTAATATATATTGTGTAAAAAACCTTAAAATATACAATATGTGGTAATTTTTTTTAATTTAGCGTCTTTCTTTGAAATTTCAGAATATTTTTCATAAAGAAAGGTAGGTTAATATAAACAGACAGATAAAAGCACAACTTAAAATTTTGTTTACATACACAGTTCCAATTCTTCAAATTAACAATAGCATTATTTCGTATTAGGGGAAAAACTATAGAGAATTTCTATTACGATCTTTGAGATTAAAACTTTCTTTTCATTTCATTATTTGTAGAGACCATAATTCTATTGATTGAGGAATAAACAAAGATTGAGAGTTTATAAGGAATTTTAAATTTTTTTTATTTTCCAATGGTTCAAAAAACTGTTAGGTTGCATTCATTTGAAGATTTAACTAACTTTCGGGTACAGTTTGTTTGACGGCTCATATAAAAATTGGTTTATGCTCAAAACGAAAAAAAATCAGAAGGACATAAAGCCAATGTACACAATTGACACGCTATTCATATATCCCATGAAAATTAAATCTTGATTAGACTTTATACATTGAACATTACAAAAATATTCAATATATATAATAATGTTGAGGAAACATACAATAATTCATTGTATAAGAAGCCAGTATTTAATATTCTTCACAACAAATTACCAAATACTATAATATTGTAACAAAGATAAAACTCGAAACAGTATTTATTAAAATTATTAACAAAATTCAATGAAGTTTATATAGTACTTAAAATATAAATTTACTTTTAAAATTATGCATTGAAAAGTAATTTTATTTTATTTAATAAATTTATATAAATTTCTCTTTTTTATTAATATTGAATTTAATTTTTGAACTTTTTTCATCCATTTACTCTCATTATTAATTGAGAGCTTATTGAAGTGACATGTTTTGATTAATGGGCAGTCAAAAATGTATTGAGTAGAGCTACCCAGCCTTCCACATATACGATGTTTTGAGAGGCTTTGTTGATTCTGAAGAGAAATTCCGGAAAATAACAGTGGTTTGTTAGAAACCTTGATAAATACAATAAAGAACTTGAGTAAGTTTTGTCTACTTTTTTTTAAACTTTCATGTGTTCCTTCCGTCTTTTGTATTATTTCAGTTATTATGGATATTTAAAGTTCTTTCCATGCATCTTTTTAGTATGATTTTGGTAATTCAATATTCATTGTTTATTTTGTGGTATCTATGATTGCTGCTGTGATCCAGATAAGTCCTAGTAATTTCGTTAATGGCTTGTCCAGTACTCTAATCTCGTCCGCAGTCTGACGGAGTGCGAGGCAAAGGTTTCCACACTCTCCGTTCAATTTTTTAACCATTGGGGCTCTCATGTATCGTTTTAACCTATTTGTCGTCTTGATGGGTCTCATCTATTTTAATTCGGATTTGAATGGTCTTGTCGGGACATTCTTGCTGTGTTTTGGGGCACGCCAACGTCGTGTGTTACTTCTCATTTCGGAATAACTGGACTGTTCTCTATGCTGCTTTATGATTGACTGTTTAAAGTCAGCACTTAATTCATGTCTAGGGTATATAATCATTCCTGTCTTAGACTTTAGGTTTATTGGTTCTCTTACATTGACAAAGGGCATCAAGCGTATCGTCAAAACAGCTGTATGCTGCGGTATTGTGGTAATTTTGCTTATATACCTTGATCAAGTTTTCCTTTTCCTTATAGTAGTTCCGTATAGTATGATCATGTTGCATTAAAAATAAAAAAATTCTGATTGACCAAATTTTCCTAAGGGGGTCGTATAAAAATTTCAAAAATGAAACATTTTGAAAATGAATGGGAGGACTATTTCGTTAACGTAGTCTTCTTTCCTACTTTACTTCAACATTTTTGCCATTTACGTTGCCCACTTATCTCCAACAGGTAAAGGATTGAAGCGCGTTTCAATCTTCTTGGGACACCCTCTATATACACAGTTTATCAGCTTCACAGACCTGTTAACAACAAAAATTTTTATGAATTTTTAACAAATTTTTAAATGAATAACTGGTAACTTAAAATAATAAATGTTTGAAAGCTATTCGTTTATAATTTTGATTATGAGGTAAATCAACCTACATAATTTGGAATATGTATGTATGAGAAATCTCAATGGAACTTTGCTCTCAAAATATTTTATTGTGTCCGGACAAATCTTAATTTGTTCCTGAAAATGCTTGTTATATTTTTTCTGTAAGAAATAGAGAAATGCGTTACTCTGCTCATCATCTTCAGAGAGCTGTTGGCAATTTAACATTTTATTTAATTGTTCAATAAATTTTTAAACTAAAATCTTTAAAACGAAACCTTATAAAAAGGTAAAATTATTTTGTTTTAGGGTGCTGATTATCGATAAGTGTGACCTAAGCATTTCAAAATATGAATTTAAAAATATGAAATCCCTAGGGAGATTACACTCAAGATAATTGACTATGTTTGTTTAAATCGGAATTTGTTCTCTCCCCAAAGAATTCAAGAATTGCAATCTAGATATATCTATAGATGTTCGTGGCACTTTAATTCCTTCCATTCTGGAAGCAAACTCCACACCGAAAACAAAAGACTTTTATTGAAATTTGTAAATGGAAAACACAATATATGTCAAACACTTAAATCTTCTGTTTCTGTTTCCTCAGAAACATTGACGAAAAATTTGTTGAGCGTTTCACATAACGACACTAATTTTATCCCTTTTATACATAGTACACTACAATAATACATAGTAAAATTGAATATAGTACATCTACATTAAAAGCGCTGTAATGGGGGTAAAAAATATGACTGTCGGATTTATACTGATCTACACGTTTTAAGCATCCCGAATGTGGATCAACAATTGTTATAATATGTCTATTTGATATCCAGCTAGTCTATAAGCACTAAATTTCGTGATCACAATGTAACAAATGAAATGTAAATTTGTACTATCATTTCAATCAATGAAAGTCATAAATATGGAGAATGAAAACAAGGAAAGGCTCAGGAAATCTTTCGAACAAATTTTTTAAACAAAAATCGAACACATTGGTTTTGCGGTCAGAGATCTTTAAACATATTTTTGCAAAATTCAAGGATTTCCTTCATATGGAAATGACTTAGTCTGCGTTAGAAACGAGCTTAAGTTTTGAAAAAGGTCTTTCTGTGGTTAATATTTTACACAATATATAATAGTTTTATTCTGCGTAAGGAACGATCTTGAGTTTTAAGAAACTATTTTTGTGTTAAACATTTCCATTCTATAAAAATGTGTTAATATGCGTAGGGGAACGAGCTTGAATTTTAAGAAAGCTCTTTTAGTGTTAATTGTTTCCATTATATAAAAATGTGTTAATATACGTAAGAAAAGTTATGCGTATTAAATACTTGAAAAGATTATTTTCTGGAAAAAAAATGATAAATAAATATAATGAATAATACACAAATCAATAATTCAGGAATTGCGTTGAATGCACACTGACAGATGTTTCTGGCAGGTAAATGCAACCCATTTTAAGAGTGAATTCCGCAACAAAAAGAGTTTATTGGAACCCACATGAAAAAAATATTGTATGTGTAAAAAATCTTAGATTCCTTTGGTTTGTGTTCTATCACAAAATGTATCGACGCACAGATTCTGGATGTGACAATGAAGCTTAAACTAATTTTAATATACTTTCCCTGCATACATAGTATAATGGAAGCATAGGGAATATATTATAACGGGGTCAACATTCGAATTTGAGTTTTTGACGGAAAATCAGTTTTTAAACATCCCTGAACGCGAGTCGAACATTTTTGAGGTGATGTCTGTATACGTATAAGTATGTAAGTGTGTATATGTATTTTAGTGTATGTACATGTGTGTTAGCGAACGTATGTGTATGTTAGTGTATGTATATGAATGTTAGTGGGTATGTATGGTAACGTGTGCGTATATTACCGTAAGTATGCCAATGGGTGTGTGTATTTTAGTGTCTGTGTATGAATGTTAGTGGGTGTACCCGTGAGTCTGTGGACGCGATATTTTATGAACGAATGAAATGTTTCTGAAATGATTTCGTATGTTTGTTACTATCAGTTATTACTAAAAATATATTAAATTTTAACGCTGTCAAATGTGTGCAAGATCCCGCCGCCACTCCCCCGACCTCAAATTTTTGAATGATTTCTTTTAAAATTCTTAAAAATTCAGAGCTTTCACTAAATAATAAATAAAAACATATTTCAGACATGATTTTTTTAATCAAAACTTGAATGGCGTAAGCTTTATAACGCTGGCATGAATAGTTTTACAAATATTGCAAGTTTTATCAAAGAAAATCATTAAAGCAATGTGAGCCTTTAGTAGTACTAAATAAATAATCCTTTCAAATGTAATTTTTTATTACGCTCGCAGGGAAATGTTTCCGCGGTTTCAAATAAATTTATCAAAACATTATATAAATTTTAAAATGTAATTAATATCTTCTAATATATTTACTCTCCATATGTAATGTTATGCCACAAATGTATTAACATTATTCTCGTAGATCTAGATCGCTCCATTCAAGAGAGGTGGAATATATAGTAATAGTTTAAGATTTTGAAGTCCAACAAATTGCCATTAGTTATATATTTCATAGGATATTAATTAAAAGCCAATTGCATTTTGATGCAGATTTTGCACGTGAGTATGATAAGTCATTCTGTGTAGACTTATAAGTTGCCAGAAGCGTCCAGTTTCAATTTATTTGATGTTAATTACGGAAAATATTTTGTTCCGAATCCGGGGTATTTACAAGAGTTTAAACAATTGAGTCTACTGGAGAAGGATACACGATTCTGTGTTTGTCGTTGCATATCGAGTCAGACGATTTTCATTGGATAGAGCAGGTGGGAATCAAGGGATCCAGTTGTCAGTTCCTTCATAGGTCGTTCAATAGGATTACAATTTCCGCCTGGTGAAACCTTGTCTGTCATCCACTTGTTTGGGAACAACAGTAATACGGGCAGGAGATAAAACTGGTTTTCTGTCAGTTGTTCTGACATTTGAATTTTTGACGTCATACACCACGTGTTCTAACATCACTTCCGGTCATGCCATCTGACGTCACAAGCCACGCCCACTTGATGACGTATTTCCCCTGCGCGGTTATCTGCTATTACTACTCCTGCTAACTAACTGTTGAGATGAGTAGTTTCTTCATAGTTTTGTTCGAGAGTGTTTTGGTACGAGTTGAGTTGTTTGACATTTAGAATTTCTTTTGGCAACAGTGTTTTTGGCGGATGACGTCATACCACATGTTTTTTCGGGGATGTTTGAAATTGGAGGGATTTTGAGTAGCGTCACGTGACAGATGACGTCATGCCACGTGTTTTGGCGTGAGGAGAGGTGAAGTGAATGTTTACCACGACCACGTGGGAATGCTTGAGATTGGAATGAAGTGAAAGTAGAAGTCAATGTTTAACGCAACCACGTGTTTTGGGAACTCTCTTTTATAATTTCTTTTTGCTAAATGGCAGCGTTGTAGATTCACGTGGCAGCATGATTTTACTGCATGTCGTTTCACGTTGTGACGTCATAACCGCTCGTTGTTGGTGATTGGACAAGTTGAGTGAACCTGTCTCAACTAGGTATTATTTGATTGGTTGCGAATGTGACATCATGAAATAGAAGAGTTGTTATTGGCTAAAAGAATGTTTGTTGGTGTAAGATGGCAACAGCTAATGCGCCACGAGAGAGCACATTTTCTTAGGTTCTATCGTCTTGTAGCGTGTGCATACATTGTTTTGCTGAACCGTTTCTTTTTTAGAAAGTCGTTAATCTAAAGGAGTTTAGTTTTAACCTAAAATATCTTTGAAAATGAAACGCTCATTTATTTTGAAGCAGCTTTAGATATTCAGACACACCCTTTGAATATTTCTTCTATTGGGGTAAGTTTATATCATCTTGTTTTAATTATTGTTTATTATTTTTTGATATGTCATCTAAGTTTATTAGATTATTTATGATGTGCGACTTTTAGTGCGATATTATGACTTTTTAAGCGCGATTTCGCGGGTATATATTAAATTTTTGCGAAATGTTGTAACATACTTTTCTATCTATGTTTAGTTTCAAATTATGCGAATTAAAAAATACAAAATATTTATTTCTTTGAAGTATGTTTCATTATCAATTAATATTGTTTGTAAAATATCTGTTATTTTCTAATTGCGATTTAGCATATTTATTAAATTCCCGTATTATGTTTAAACAAGCATTTCCATCCTTTTTATTTTTGATGAAATCTCAAATTAGCTAAACAGAACTTTCACATTTTTGCTGTTTACATAGAAATGAAGGAATATTTATGTAAACTATGATCTTTTCCCCTTATTGTCTAGGTAATAGTGCCCCAAAAGCATTTTTCCTATCCATATTCATTTAATTAACTAAATTACAACTGAATATATTTTGTTTCAGTGAGCCATACTATACAATTTCTCTGTTTGTGGCTTTCGTTTTTTATACACTATGTAAAAACATTTTTTTTATGCTGTAGACACTTTCAATGTTACAGTGAGTTATCAATTTGTAAAAAAAATTCATTTTCTGTTATGTATGTGCTAAAGTTAGGGACTTTCAGTATAGCGGAATTAACTAATTTTCTCTTATTTCTTTTACAGGTCGTGAACACCAAGAAATTACTATTCGATTTTTGAACTATTCAAGTACGTAATATTTTGCTACGTGGTACATGAACTAAAAATGAATGTAAGCAAGCAAGATATCTTTAATAGCTTGATAGGAGGTTACGTAAAGGCTCCGCCCTCACTTAAAGATCAGGCTATTACGACTTTAGCCATTCAGTTAAATCAAAATATCGAACTAAAAGACATTATATATGAGTCAGATCCAATGCAATACAGATGGGAGAAGTTAATTAAAGAACGGTCGACTAACATTTGCCAGAAACTCCCACTTCCACCTGTATTGAAGGATAAATTGATTTGTTATCTTAGAGCAATAGTTCTTCAAGCATACAATTGGAACAGGCAACAAGACAGGTTCAATCTTTCGCTGTGTTTTTTAAAGAACTGTTTGCACCCTTCCGATTGGAGAGTAGTAGAAATGAGATTGGACGAAATTAAGATTGCAAAGCGTTTAGTACAAGACGAAAGTATCCCAGTTTGCCAACGATATAAAATGTCCTGTTTCCATTGCTTAGAAGATTCCATTATCTTTTTATGGAGTAAAATTTCCCCTGAACGACGTTATAGTGATTTGTTTCTTCATCAACCATCTGCATTAGTCCAACTGTGGTATTTACATTTATCTGGGGAAATAGAAAAATTGATCGTGAGTGAAGATGACTTTTGGCGTAATTTATTGAAAGCCGGATTATTGGACGATTCAAAGTCAAGTGTACTTCAATGCTGGGATAAATTGGATATAGGTGTAAAACAGGAAGTCCTCAAAAATACTGCTATGGCAACAGTGTTACTATTTGATTCCAGATCTAGGCAGTCTGACGCCGATATTTTCTGTTTTCTTTTGACGCAGATATCTAAAGAACATAGGGTTGAATTATTCCAAGAGATCTTTCAAAACGCCGAAATTAATGTACTTGTATTATTTCTACAACGACCTTACATGGAACTTTTAATTCCAATTATTAAAGATTTGTGGAACATTTTGCCTGAAGAAAAATATGGACATCTTTTATTTACTCTCGCAAGCCATTATTGTGATGAAAATCCTTATGATGTTGGAAGAAAGGATTATCGGAATTACGAATATGGTTATTTAATAATTGAGCTATTAGATGAAACTCCGGATCATTTCAAGCGATATGTATTTGGCGCTAAATATCAGGAAGATGCAGATCTCTTTGTAGAAGTCGAAGTATTATTATATACCATACTGAATAGAGGAAACCACAAGCTTCATTATAGAGAAATCTTTCATCACATTTGGAAGCACGTTACACTTGAAGAGAAGAGATTATTCTTAAGATCGTATTATGGTGAAATATTGTGTCGCAATTTGGCCACAAAACATAATTGGGAACTATTTACCTCAATATTAAGAGAATGTGTACCTGAAGGTGAAATCCCCATGTTTAAAAAGGCAGTTTTAGATATGAACTAGGAAAATGTCTACGCGCATGATAACGAAGAGAGAATAAAGATCGAGCAATGTTTTATGTTCATTTTTCTCTCCATGAAATAATCCGGTCTTATTGTTAAGGGAATGTCTGTTCAAAGATCATATGTACCCAGGTGTCAAAAGCAAATTTTATGATCAGAAAGAGAGCTTTGACAAAGAGGTTACAAGAAATTAATAAGATGAGTGTTATCAGATGATAAGTCATTTTTAAAGATGCATGGAAAGTGTATCTTATGATATTTTCTTTCTCGACTGTTTTACCGTGGGTACAGAAATTATTTGTTAATACAAAGGTATTGGACTAAATTAATCAAAATGCCTCCTGCTGTCTCATTGGAGTGTAATCATTGAAATTTTTATGTATTCAATAAAGTAAACTTAATATTACACCCATTAATTTTTTTCATTATATATTCAATACATACTAATACCTGTAAATTCAAGGTGTCCTTCAGGGCATTTTGTTTTTGTTTTCTTGGTCCTAAAAAGTCACCTTCATAAGGTAACTCTCCTAAAAGTTCTTTGTCTAAAAACTCAAATTCCAGTTACCGACCCCGTCACAATTCTTCCCTTATACATTATACTATGTATATAAGGAAAGTAAAAATGAGTTAGTATGCGTAGGAAATGTTATGCGTTTTAATTGCCTCAAAAGTTTATTTTCTGAAAAAATAAATTAAGAATATAATGTATTATACGATCTGAATTATTCAGGATTTGCTTTGAATATATGCTGAGAGATGTTTCGGACAGCTTAACGCAGTGCATTTTCAGAGTGAACAGAAAGAGTTTATTGGAACCCATATGAGAAAAATGTTTGTGTAAAAAATCTTAGTTTGCTTATGTTTATGTTCTACCGCAAATTTTATTGACACACAGTTTTTGATTGTATCAATTATATTTAAACTAATTTTATTATACTTTTCCTGCATACATAGTGGATAATCATAAGGAATATATTATAACGGAGTCAGCATTCGAATTTGAGTTTTTGATGGAAAATCAGTTTTTAAATATACCTAACCGCGAGTCGAACGTTTATGAGATTGTGTCTGCAAGTGTATATGTATGTTATTATATGTATATGTGTGTTAATGTGTATGTATAATTCTGAAGCCCTTTAAATTGAAGGGTAACAAGCTATAGTTTTAATCATTTACCCCCATGATACCAGTTTTTCAAATTTTTTCTTGTAAAATTTGAAATTAAAAATAAATTTTATTATCAGAAAATCGATTTGATCAACACTACATTTACATTATAATGCTATCTATATATACGTTTTCAGTGTGTAATATATATTGTGTAAAAAACCTTAAAATATACAATATGTGGTAATTTTTTTTAATTTAGCGTCTTTCTTTGAAATTTCAGAATATTTTTCATAAAGAAAGGTAGGTTAATATAAACAGACAGATAAAAGCACAACTTAAAATTTTGTTTACATACACAGTTCCAATTCTTCAAATTAACAATAGCATTATTTCGTATTAGGGGAAAAACTATAGAGAATTTCTATTACGATCTTTGAGATTAAAACTTTCTTTTCATTTCATTATTTGTAGAGACCATAATTCTATTGATTGAGGAATAAACAAAGATTGAGAGTTTATAAGGAATTTTAAATTTTTTTTATTTTCCAATGGTTCAAAAAACTGTTAGGTTGCATTCATTTGAAGATTTAACTAACTTTCGGGTATAGTTTGTTTGACGGCTCATATAAAAATTGGTTCATGCTCAAAACGAAAAAAAATCAGAAGGACATAAAGCCAATGTACACAATTGACACGCTATTCATATATCCCATGAAAATTAAATCTTGATTAGACTTTATACATTGAACATTACAAAAATATTCAATATATATAATAATGTTGAGGAAACATACAATAATTCATTGTATAAGAAGCCAGTATTTAATATTCTTCACAACAAATTACCAAATACTATAATATTGTAACAAAGATAAAACTCGAAACAGTATTTATTAAAATTATTAACAAAATTCAATGAAGTTTATATAGTACTTAAAATATAAATTTACTTTTAAAATTATGCATTGAAAAGTAATTTTATTTTATTTAATAAATTTATATAAATTTCTCTTTTTTATTAATATTGAATTTAATTTTTGAACTTTTTTCATCCATTTACTCTCATTATTAATTGAGAGCTTATTGAAGTGACATGTTTTGATTAATGGGCAGTCAAAAATGTATTGAGTAGAGCTACCCAGCCTTCCACATATACGATGTTTTGAGAGGCTTTGTTGATTCTGAAGAGAAATTCCGGAAAATAACAGTGGTTTGTTAGAAACCTTGATAAATACAATAAAGAACTTGAGTAAGTTTTGTCTACTTTTTTTTAAACTTTCATGTGTTCCTTCCGTCTTTTGTATTATTTCAGTTATTATGGATATTTAAAGTTCTTTCCATGCATCTTTTTAGTATGATTTTGGTAATTCAATATTCATTGTTTATTTTGTGGTATCTATGATTGCTGCTGTGATCCAGATAAGTCCTAGTAATTTCGTTAATGGCTTGTCCAGTACTCTAATCTCGTCCGCAGTCTGACGGAGTGCGAGGCAAAGGTTTCCACACTCTCCGTTCAATTTTTTAACCATTGGGGCTCTCATGTATCGTTTTAACCTATTTGTCGTCTTGATGGGTCTCATCTATTTTAATTCGGATTTGAATGGTCTTGTCGGGACATTCTTGCTGTGTTTTGGGGCACGCCAACGTCGTGTGTTACTTCTCATTTCGGAATAACTGGACTGTTCTCTATGCTGCTTTATGATTGACTGTTTAAAGTCAGCACTTAATTCATGTCTAGGGTATATAATCATTCCTGTCTTAGACTTTAGGTTTATTGGTTCTCTTACATTGACAAAGGGCATCAAGCGTATCGTCAAAACAGCTGTATGCTGCGGTATTGTGGTAATTTTGCTTATATACCTTGATCAAGTTTTCCTTTTCCTTATAGTAGTTCCGTATAGTATGATCATGTTGCATTAAAAATAAAAAAATTCTGATTGACCAAATTTTCCTAAGGGGGTCGTATAAAAATTTCAAAAATGAAACATTTTGAAAATGAATGGGAGGACTATTTCGTTAACGTAGTCTTCTTTCCTACTTTACTTCAACATTTTTGCCATTTACGTTGCCCACTTATCTCCAACAGGTAAAGGATTGAAGCGCGTTTCAATCTTCTTGGGACACCCTCTATATACACAGTTTATCAGCTTCACAGACCTGTTAACAACAAAAATTTTTATGAATTTTTAACAAATTTTTAAATGAATAACTGGTAACCTAAAATAATAAATGTTTGAAAGCTATTCGTTTATAATTTTGATTATGAGGTAAATCAACCTACATAATTTGGAATATGTATGTATGAGAAATCTCAATGGAACTTTGCTCTCAAAATATTTTATTGTGTCCGGACAAATCTTAATTTGTTCCTGAAAATGCTTGTTATATTTTTTCTGTAAGAAATAGAGAAATGCGTTACTCTGCTCATCATCTTCAGAGAGGTGTTGGCAATTTAACATTTTATTTAATTGTTCAATAAATTTTTAAACTAAAATCTTTAAAACGAAACCTTATAAAAAGGTAAAATTATTTTGTTTTAGGGTGCTGATTATCGATAAGTGTGACCTAAGCATTTCAAAATATGAATTTAAAAATATGAAATCCCTAGGGAGATTACACTCATGATAATTGACTATGTTTGTTTAAATCGGAATTTGTTCTCTCCCCAAAGAATTCAAGAATTGCAATCTAGATATATCTATAGATGTTCGTGGCACTTTAATTCCTTCCATTCTGGAAGCAAACTCCACACCGAAAACAAAAGACTTTTATTGAAATTTGTAAATGGAAAACACAATATATGTCAAACACTTAAATCTTCTGTTTCTGTTTCCTCAGAAACATTGACGAAAAATTTGTTGAGCGTTTCACATAACGACACTAATTTTATCCCTTTTATACATAGTACACTACAATAATACATAGTAAAATTGAATATAGTACATCTACATTAAAAGCGCTGTAATGGGGGTAAAAAATATGACTGTCGGATTTATACTGATCTACACGTTTTAAGCATCCCGAATGTGGATCAACAAATGTTATAATATGTCTATTTGATATCCAGCTAGTCTATAAGCACTAAATTTCGTGATCACAATGTAACAAATGAAATGTAAATTTGTACTATCATTTCAATCAATGAAAGTCATAAATATGGAGAATGAAAACAAGGAAAGGCTCAGGAAATCTTTCGAACAAATTTTTTAAACAAAAATCGAACACATTGGTTTTGCGGTCAGAGATCTTTAAACATATTTTTGCAAAATTCAAGGATTTCCTTCATATCGAAATGACTTAGTCTGCGTTAGAAACGAGCTTAAGTTTTGAAAAAGGTCTTTCTGTGGTTAATATTTTACACAATATATAATAGTTTTATTCTGCGTAAGGAACGAGCTTGAGTTTTAAGAAACTATTTTTGTGTTAAACATTTCCATTCTATAAAAATGTGTTAATATGCGTAGGGGAACGAGCTTGAATTTTAAGAAAGCTCTTTTAGTGTTAATTGTTTCCATTATATAAAAATGTGTTAATATACGTAAGAAAAGTTATGCGTATTAAATACTTGAAAAGATTATTTTCTGGAAAAAAAATGATAAATAAATATAATGAATAATACACAAATCAATAATTCAGGAATTGCGTTGAATGCACACTGACAGATGTTTCTGGCAGGTAAATGCAACCCATTTTAAGAGTGAATTCCGCAACAAAAAGAGTTTATTGGAACCCACATGAAAAAAATATTGTATGTGTAAAAAATCTTAGATTCCTTTGGTTTGTGTTCTATCACAAAATGTATCGACGCACAGATTCTGGATGTGACAATGAAGCTTAAACTAATTTTAATATACTTTCCCTGCATACATAGTATAATGGAAGCATAGGGAATATATTATAACGGGGTCAACATTCGAATTTGAGTTTTTGACGGAAAATCAGTTTTTAAACATCCCTGAACGCGAGTCGAACATTTTTGAGGTGATGTCTGTATACGTATAAGTATGTAAGTGTGTATATGTATTTTAGTGTATGTACATGTGTGTTAGCGAACGTATGTGTATGTTAGTGTATGTATATGAATGTTAGTGGGTATGTATGGTAACGTGTGCGTATATTACCGTAAGTATGCCAATGGGTGTGTGTATTTTAGTGTCTGTGTATGAATGTTAGTGGGTGTACCCGTGAGTCTGTGGACGCGATATTTTATGAACGAATGAAATGTTTCTGAAATGATTTCGTATGTTTGTTACTATCAGTTATTACTAAAAATATATTAAATTTTAACGCTGTCAAATGTGTGCAAGATCCCGCCGCCACTCCCCCGACCTCAAATTTTTGAATGATTTCTTTTAAAATTCTTAAAAATTCAGAGCTTTCACTAAATAATAAATAAAAACATATTTCAGACATGATTTTTTTAATCAAAACTTGAATGGCGTAAGCTTTATAACGCTGGCATGAATAGTTTTACAAATATTGCAAGTTTTATCAAAGAAAATCATTAAAGCAATGTGAGCCTTTAGTAGTACTAAATAAATAATCCTTTCAAATGTAATTTTTTATTACGCTCGCAGGGAAATGTTTCCGCGGTTTCAAATAAATTTATCAAAACATTATATAAATTTTAAAATGTAATTAATATCTTCTAATATATTTACTTTCCATATGTAATGTTATGCCACAAATGTATTAACATTATTCTCGTAGATCTAGATCGCTCCATTCAAGAGAGGTGGAATATATAGTAATAGTTTAAGATTTTGAAGTCCAACAAATTGCCATTAGTTATATATTTCATAGGATATTAATTAAAAGCCAATTGCATTTTGATGCAGATTTTGCACGTGAGTATGATAAGTCATTCTGTGTAGACTTATAAGTTGCCAGAAGCGTCCAGTTTCAATTTATTTGATGTTAATTACGGAAAATATTTTGTTCCGAATCCGGGGTATTTACAAGAGTTTAAACAATTGAGTCTACTGGAGAAGGATACACGATTCTGTGTTTGTCGTTGCATATCGAGTCAGACGATTTTCATTGGATAGAGCAGGTGGGAATCAAGGGATCCAGTTGTCAGTTCCTTCATAGGTCGTTCAATAGGATTACAATTTCCGCCTGGTGAAACCTTGTCTGTCATCCACTTGTTTGGGAACAACAGTAATACGGGCAGGAGATAAAACTGGTTTTCTGTCAGTTGTTCTGACATTTGAATTTTTGACGTCATACACCACGTGTTCTAACATCACTTCCGGTCATGCCATCTGACGTCACAAGCCACGCCCACTTGATGACGTATTTCCCCTGCGCGGTTATCTGCTATTACTACTCCTGCTAACTAACTGTTGAGATGAGTAGTTTCTTCATAGTTTTGTTCGAGAGTGTTTTGGTACGAGTTGAGTTGTTTGACATTTAGAATTTCTTTTGGCAACAGTGTTTTTGGCGGATGACGTCATACCACATGTTTTTTCGGGGATGTTTGAAATTGGAGGGATTTTGAGTAGCGTCACGTGACAGATGACGTCATGCCACGTGTTTTGGCGTGAGGAGAGGTGAAGTGAATGTTTACCACGACCACGTGGGAATGCTTGAGATTGGAATGAAGTGAAAGTAGAAGTCAATGTTTAACGCAACCACGTGTTTTGGGAACTCTCTTTTATAATTTCTTTTTGCTAAATGGCAGCGTTGTAGATTCACGTGGCAGCATGATTTTACTGCATGTCGTTTCACGTTGTGACGTCATAACCGCTCGTTGTTGGTGATTGGACAAGTTGAGTGAACCTGTCTCAACTAGGTATTATTTGATTGGTTGCGAATGTGACATCATGAAATAGAAGAGTTGTTATTGGCTAAAAGAATGTTTGTTGGTGTAAGATGGCAACAGCTAATGCGCCACGAGAGAGCACATTTTCTTAGGTTCTATCGTCTTGTAGCGTGTGCATACATTGTTTTGCTGAACCGTTTCTTTTTTAGAAAGTCGTTAATCTAAAGGAGTTTAGTTTTAACCTAAAATATCTTTGAAAATGAAACGCTCATTTATTTTGAAGCAGCTTTAGATATTCAGACACACCCTTTGAATATTTCTTCTATTGGGGTAAGTTTATATCATCTTGTTTTAATTATTGTTTATTATTTTTTGATATGTCATCTAAGTTTATTAGATTATTTATGATGTGCGACTTTTAGTGCGATATTATGACTTTTTAAGCGCGATTTCGCGGGTATATATTAAATTTTTGCGAAATGTTGTAACATACTTTTCTATCTATGTTTAGTTTCAAATTATGCGAATTAAAAAATACAAAATATTTATTTCTTTGAAGTATGTTTCATTATCAATTAATATTGTTTGTAAAATATCTGTTATTTTCTAATTGCGATTTAGCATATTTATTAAATTCCCGTATTATGTTTAAACAAGCATTTCCATCCTTTTTATTTTTGATGAAATCTCAAATTAGCTAAACAGAACTTTCACATTTTTGCTGTTTACATAGAAATGAAGGAATATTTATGTAAACTATGATCTTTTCCCCTTATTGTCTAGGTAATAGTGCCCCAAAAGCATTTTTCCTATCCATATTCATTTAATTAACTAAATTACAACTGAATATATTTTGTTTCAGTGAGCCATACTATACAATTTCTCTGTTTGTGGCTTTCGTTTTTTATACACTATGTAAAAACATTTTTTTTATGCTGTAGACACTTTCAATGTTACAGTGAGTTATCAATTTGTAAAAAAAATTCATTTTCTGTTATGTATGTGCTAAAGTTAGGGACTTTCAGTATAGCGGAATTAACTAATTTTCTCTTATTTCTTTTACAGGTCGTGAACACCAAGAAATTACTATTCGATTTTTGAACTATTCAAGTACGTAATATTTTGCTACGTGGTACATGAACTAAAAATGAATGTAAGCAAGCAAGATATCTTTAATAGCTTGATAGGAGGTTACGTAAAGGCTCCGCCCTCACTTAAAGATCAGGCTATTACGACTTTAGCCATTCAGTTAAATCAAAATATCGAACTAAAAGACATTATATATGAGTCAGATCCAATGCAATACAGATGGGAGAAGTTAATTAAAGAACGGTCGACTAACATTTGCCAGAAACTCCCACTTCCTCCTGTATTGAAGGATAAATTGATTTGTTATCTTAGAGCAATAGTTCTTCAAGCATACAATTGGAACAGGCAACAAGACAGGTTCAATCTTTCGCTGTGTTTTTTAAAGAACTGTTTGCACCCTTCCGATTGGAGAGTAGTAGAAATGAGATTGGACGAAATTAAGATTGCAAAGCGTTTAGTACAAGACGAAAGTATCCCAGTTTGCCAACGATATAAAATGTCCTGTTTCCATTGCTTAGAAGATTCCATTATCTTTTTATGGAGTAAAATTTCCCCTGAACGACGTTATAGTGATTTGTTTCTTCATCAACCATCTGCATTAGTCCAACTGTGGTATTTACATTTATCTGGGGAAATAGAAAAATTGATCGTGAGTGAAGATGACTTTTGGCGTAATTTATTGAAAGCCGGATTATTGGACGATTCAAAGTCAAGTGTACTTCAATGCTGGGATAAATTGGATATAGGTGTAAAACAGGAAGTCCTCAAAAATACTGCTATGGCAACAGTGTTACTATTTGATTCCAGATCTAGGCAGTCTGACGCCGATATTTTCTGTTTTCTTTTGACGCAGATATCTAAAGAACATAGGGTTGAATTATTCCAAGAGATCTTTCAAAACGCCGAAATTAATGTACTTGTATTATTTCTACAACGACCTTACATGGAACTTTTAATTCCAATTATTAAAGATTTGTGGAACATTTTGCCTGAAGAAAAATATGGACATCTTTTATTTACTCTCGCAAGCCATTATTGTGATGAAAATCCTTATGATGTTGGAAGAAAGGATTATCGGAATTACGAATATGGTTATTTAATAATTGAGCTATTAGATGAAACTCCGGATCATTTCAAGCGATATGTATTTGGCGCTAAATATCAGGAAGATGCAGATCTCTTTGTAGAAGTCGAAGTATTATTATATACCATACTGAATAGAGGAAACCACAAGCTTCATTATAGAGAAATCTTTCATCACATTTGGAAGCACGTTACACTTGAAGAGAAGAGATTATTCTTAAGATCGTATTATGGTGAAATATTGTGTCGCAATTTGGCCACAAAACATAATTGGGAACTATTTACCTCAATATTAAGAGAATGTGTACCTGAAGGTGAAATCCCCATGTTTAAAAAGGCAGTTTTAGATATGAACTAGGAAAATGTCTACGCGCATGATAACGAAGAGAGAATAAAGATCGAGCAATGTTTTATGTTCATTTTTCTCTCCATGAAATAATCCGGTCTTATTGTTAAGGGAATGTCTGTTCAAAGATCATATGTACCCAGGTGTCAAAAGCAAATTTTATGATCAGAAAGAGAGCTTTGACAAAGAGGTTACAAGAAATTAATAAGATGAGTGTTATCAGATGATAAGTCATTTTTAAAGATGCATGGAAAGTGTATCTTATGATATTTTCTTTCTCGACTGTTTTACCGTGGGTACAGAAATTATTTGTTAATACAAAGGTATTGGACTAAATTAATCAAAATGCCTCCTGCTGTCTCATTGGAGTGTAATCATTGAAATTTTTATGTATTCAATAAAGTAAACTTAATATTACACCCATTAATTTTTTTCATTATATATTCAATACATACTAATACCTGTAAATTCAAGGTGTCCTTCAGGGCATTTTGTTTTTGTTTTCTTGGTCCTAAAAAGTCACCTTCATAAGGTAACTCTCCTAAAAGTTCTTTGTCTAAAAACTCAAATTCCAGTTACCGACCCCGTCACAATTCTTCCCTTATACATTATACTATGTATATAAGGAAAGTAAAAATGAGTTAGTATGCGTAGGAAATGTTATGCGTTTTAATTGCCTCAAAAGTTTATTTTCTGAAAAAATAAATTAAGAATATAATGTATTATACGATCTGAATTATTCAGGATTTGCTTTGAATATATGCTGAGAGATGTTTCGGACAGCTTAACGCAGTGCATTTTCAGAGTGAACAGAAAGAGTTTATTGGAACCCATATGAGAAAAATGTTTGTGTAAAAAATCTTAGTTTGCTTATGTTTATGTTCTACCGCAAATTTTATTGACACACAGTTTTTGATTGTATCAATTATATTTAAACTAATTTTATTATACTTTTCCTGCATACATAGTGTAATATAATCATAAGGAATATATTATAACGGAGTCAGCATTCGAATTTGAGTTTTTGATGGAAAATCAGTTTTTAAATATACCTAACCGCGAGTCGAACGTTTATGAGATTGTGTCTGCAAGTGTATATGTATGTTATTATATGTATATGTGTGTTAATGTGTATGTATAATTCTGAAGCCCTTTAAATTGAAGGGTAACAAGCTATAGTTTTAATCATTTACCCCCATGATACCAGTTTTTCAAATTTTTTCTTGTAAAATTTGAAATTAAAAATAAATTTTATTATCAGAAAATCGATTTGATCAACACTACATTTACATTATAATGCTATCTATATATACGTTTTCAGTGTGTAATATATATTGTGTAAAAAACCTTAAAATATACAATATGTGGTAATTTTTTTTAATTTAGCGTCTTTCTTTGAAATTTCAGAATATTTTTCATAAAGAAAGGTAGGTTAATATAAACAGACAGATAAAAGCACAACTTAAAATTTTGTTTACATACACAGTTCCAATTCTTCAAATTAACAATAGCATTATTTCGTATTAGGGGAAAAACTATAGAGAATTTCTATTACGATCTTTGAGATTAAAACTTTCTTTTCATTTCATTATTTGTAGAGACCATAATTCTATTGATTGAGGAATAAACAAAGATTGAGAGTTTATAAAGAATTTTAAATTTTTTTTATTTTCCAATGGTTCAAAAAACTGTTAGGTTGCATTCATTTGAAGATTTAACTAACTTTCGGGTACAGTTTGTTTGACGGCTCATATAAAAATTGGTTCATGCTCAAAACGAAAAAAAATCAGAAGGACATAAAGCCAATGTACACAATTGACACGCTATTCATATATCCCATGAAAATTAAATCTTGATTAGATTTTATACATTGAACATTACAAAAATATTCAATATATATAATAATGTTGAGGAAACATACAATAATTCATTGTATAAGAAGCCAGTATTTAATATTCTTCACAACAAATTACCAAATACTATAATATTGTAACAAAGATAAAACTCGAAACAGTATTTATTAAAATTATTAACAAAATTCAATGAAGTTTATATAGTACTTAAAATATAAATTTACTTTTAAAATTATGCATTGAAAAGTAATTTTATTTTATTTAATAAATTTATATAAATTTCTCTTTTTTATTAATATTGAATTTAATTTTTGAACTTTTTTCATCCATTTACTCTCATTATTAATTGAGAGCTTATTGAAGTGACATGTTTTGATTAATGGGCAGTCAAAAATGTATTGAGTAGAGCTACCCAGCCTTCCACATATACGATGTTTTGAGAGGCTTTGTTGATTCTGAAGAGAAATTCCGGAAAATAACAGTGGTTTGTTAGAAACCTTGATAAATACAATAAAGAACTTGAGTAAGTTTTGTCTACTTTTTTTTAAACTTTCATGTGTTCCTTCCGTCTTTTGTATTATTTCAGTTATTATGGATATTTAAAGTTCTTTCCATGCATCTTTTTAGTATGATTTTGGTAATTCAATATTCATTGTTTATTTTGTGGTATCTATGATTGCTGCTGTGATCCAGATAAGTCCTAGTAATTTCGTTAATGGCTTGTCCAGTACTCTAATCTCGTCCGCAGTCTGACGGAGTGCGAGGCAAAGGTTTCCACACTCTCCGTTCAATTTTTTAACCATTGGGGCTCTCATGTATCGTTTTAACCTATTTGTCGTCTTGATGGGTCTCATCTATTTTAATTCGGATTTGAATGGTCTTGTCGGGACATTCTTGCTGTGTTTTGGGGCACGCCAACGTCGTGTGTTACTTCTCATTTCGGAATAACTGGACTGTTCTCTATGCTGCTTTATGATTGACTGTTTAAAGTCAGCACTTAATTCATGTCTAGGGTATATAATCATTCCTGTCTTAGACTTTAGGTTTATTGGTTCTCTTACATTGACAAAGGGCATCAAGCGTATCGTCAAAACAGCTGTATGCTGCGGTATTGTGGTAATTTTGCTTATATACCTTGATCAAGTTTTCCTTTTCCTTATAGTAGTTCCGTATAGTATGATCATGTTGCATTAAAAATAAAAAAATTCTGATTGACCAAATTTTCCTAAGGGGGTCGTATAAAAATTTCAAAAATGAAACATTTTGAAAATGAATGGGAGGACTATTTCGTTAACGTAGTCTTCTTTCCTACTTTACTTCAACATTTTTGCCATTTACGTTGCCCACTTATCTCCAACAGGTAAAGGATTGAAGCGCGTTTCAATCTTCTTGGGACACCCTCTATATACACAGTTTATCAGCTTCACAGACCTGTTAACAACAAAAATTTTTATGAATTTTTAACAAATTTTTAAATGAATAACTGGTAACCTAAAATAATAAATGTTTGAAAGCTATTCGTTTATAATTTTGATTATGAGGTAAATCAACCTACATAATTTGGAATATGTATGTATGAGAAATCTCAATGGAACTTTGCTCTCAAAATATTTTATTGTGTCCGGACAAATCTTAATTTGTTCCTGAAAATGCTTGTTATATTTTTTCTGTAAGAAATAGAGAAATGCGTTACTCTGCTCATCATCTTCAGAGAGGTGTTGGCAATTTAACATTTTATTTAATTGTTCAATAAATTTTTAAACTAAAATCTTTAAAACGAAACCTTATAAAAAGGTAAAATTATTTTGTTTTAGGGTGCTGATTATCGATAAGTGTGACCTAAGCATTTCAAAATATGAATTTAAAAATATGAAATCCCTAGGGAGATTACACTCAAGATAATTGACTATGTTTGTTTAAATCGGAATTTGTTCTCTCCCCAAAGAATTCAAGAATTGCAATCTAGATATATCTATAGATGTTCGTGGCACTTTAATTCCTTCCATTCTGGAAGCAAACTCCACACCGAAAACAAAAGACTTTTATTGAAATTTGTAAATGGAAAACACAATATATGTCAAACACTTAAATCTTCTGTTTCTGTTTCCTCAGAAACATTGACGAAAAATTTGTTGAGCGTTTCACATAACGACACTAATTTTATCCCTTTTATACATAGTACACTACAATAATACATAGTAAAATTGAATATAGTACATCTACATTAAAAGCGCTGTAATGGGGGTAAAAAATATGACTGTCGGATTTATACTGATCTACACGTTTTAAGCATCCCGAATGTGGATCAACAAATGTTATAATATGTCTATTTGATATCCAGCTAGTCTATAAGCACTAAATTTCGTGATCACAATGTAACAAATGAAATGTAAATTTGTACTATCATTTCAATCAATGAAAGTCATAAATATGGAGAATGAAAACAAGGAAAGGCTCAGGAAATCTTTCGAACAAATTTTTTAAACAAAAATCGAACACATTGGTTTTGCGGTCAGAGATCTTTAAACATATTTTTGCAAAATTCAAGGATTTCCTTCATATCGAAATGACTTAGTCTGCGTTAGAAACGAGCTTAAGTTTTGAAAAAGGTCTTTCTGTGGTTAATATTTTACACAATATATAATAGTTTTATTCTGCGTAAGGAACGAGCTTGAGTTTTAAGAAACTATTTTTGTGTTAAACATTTCCATTCTATAAAAATGTGTTAATATGCGTAGGGGAACGAGCTTGAATTTTAAGAAAGCTCTTTTAGTGTTAATTGTTTCCATTATATAAAAATGTGTTAATATACGTAAGAAAAGTTATGCGTATTAAATACTTGAAAAGATTATTTTCTGGAAAAAAAATGATAAATAAATATAATGAATAATACACAAATCAATAATTCAGGAATTGCGTTGAATGCACACTGACAGATGTTTCTGGCAGGTAAATGCAACCCATTTTAAGAGTGAATTCCGCAACAAAAAGAGTTTATTGGAACCCACATGAAAAAAATATTGTATGTGTAAAAAATCTTAGATTCCTTTGGTTTGTGTTCTATCACAAAATGTATCGACGCACAGATTCTGGATGTGACAATGAAGCTTAAACTAATTTTAATATACTTTCCCTGCATACATAGTATAATGGAAGCATAGGGAATATATTATAACGGGGTCAACATTCGAATTTGAGTTTTTGACGGAAAATCAGTTTTTAAACATCCCTGAACGCGAGTCGAACATTTTTGAGGTGATGTCTGTATACGTATAAGTATGTAAGTGTGTATATGTATTTTAGTGTATGTACATGTGTGGTAGCGAACGTATGTGTATGTTAGTGTATGTATATGAATGTTAGTGGGTATGTATGGTAACGTGTGCGTATATTACCGTAAGTATGCCAATGGGTGTGTGTATTTTAGTGTCTGTGTATGAATGTTAGTGGGTGTACCCGTGAGTCTGTGGACGCGATATTTTATGAACGAATGAAATGTTTCTGAAATGATTTCGTATGTTTGTTACTATCAGTTATTACTAAAAATATATTAAATTTTAACGCTGTCAAATGTGTGCAAGATCCCGCCGCCACTCCCCCGACCTCAAATTTTTGAATGATTTCTTTTAAAATTCTTAAAAATTCAGAGCTTTCACTAAATAATAAATAAAAACATATTTCAGACATGATTTTTTTAATCAAAACTTGAATGGCGTAAGCTTTATAACGCTGGCATGAATAGTTTTACAAATATTGCAAGTTTTATCAAAGAAAATCATTAAAGCAATGTGAGCCTTTAGTAGTACTAAATAAATAATCCTTTCAAATGTAATTTTTTATTACGCTCGCAGGGAAATGTTTCCGCGGTTTCAAATAAATTTATCAAAACATTATATAAATTTTAAAATGTAATTAATATCTTCTAATATATTTACTTTCCATATGTAATGTTATGCCACAAATGTATTAACATTATTCTCGTAGATCTAGATCGCTCCATTCAAGAGAGGTGGAATATATAGTAATAGTTTAAGATTTTGAAGTCCAACAAATTGCCATTAGTTATATATTTCATAGGATATTAATTAAAAGCCAATTGCATTTTGATGCAGATTTTGCACGTGAGTATGATAAGTCATTCTGTGTAGACTTATAAGTTGCCAGAAGCGTCCAGTTTCAATTTATTTGATGTTAATTACGGAAAATATTTTGTTCCGAATCCGGGGTATTTACAAGAGTTTAAACAATTGAGTCTACTGGAGAAGGATACACGATTCTGTGTTTGTCGTTGCATATCGAGTCAGACGATTTTCATTGGATAGAGCAGGTGGGAATCAAGGGATCCAGTTGTCAGTTCCTTCATAGGTCGTTCAATAGGATTACAATTTCCGCCTGGTGAAACCTTGTCTGTCATCCACTTGTTTGGGAACAACAGTAATACGGGCAGGAGATAAAACTGGTTTTCTGTCAGTTGTTCTGACATTTGAATTTTTGACGTCATACACCACGTGTTCTAACATCACTTCCGGTCATGCCATCTGACGTCACAAGCCACGTCCACTTGATGACGTATTTCCCCTGCGCGGTTATCTGCTATTACTACTCCTGCTAACTAACTGTTGAGATGAGTAGTTTCTTCATAGTTTTGTTCGAGAGTGTTTTGGTACGAGTTGAGTTGTTTGACATTTAGAATTTCTTTTGGCAACAGTGTTTTTGGCGGATGACGTCATACCACATGTTTTTTCGGGGATGTTTGAAATTGGAGGGATTTTGAGTAGCGTCACGTGACAGATGACGTCATGCCACGTGTTTTGGCGTGAGGAGAGGTGAAGTGAATGTTTACCACGACCACGTGGGAATGCTTGAGATTGGAATGAAGTGAAAGTAGAAGTCAATGTTTAACGCAACCACGTGTTTTGGGAACTCTCTTTTATAATTTCTTTTTGCTAAATGGCAGCGTTGTAGATTCACGTGGCAGCATGATTTTACTGCATGTCGTTTCACGTTGTGACGTCATAACCGCTCGTTGTTGGTGATTGGACAAGTTGAGTGAACCTGTCTCAACTAGGTATTATTTGATTGGTTGCGAATGTGACATCATGAAATAGAAGAGTTGTTATTGGCTAAAAGAATGTTTGTTGGTGTAAGATGGCAACAGCTAATGCGCCACGAGAGAGCACATTTTCTTAGGTTCTATCGTCTTGTAGCGTGTGCATACATTGTTTTGCTGAACCGTTTCTTTTTTAGAAAGTCGTTAATCTAAAGGAGTTTAGTTTTAACCTAAAATATCTTTGAAAATGAAACGCTCATTTATTTTGAAGCAGCTTTAGATATTCAGACACACCCTTTGAATATTTCTTCTATTGGGGTAAGTTTATATCATCTTGTTTTAATTATTGTTTATTATTTTTTGATATGTCATCTAAGTTTATTAGATTATTTATGATGTGCGACTTTTAGTGCGATATTATGACTTTTTAAGCGCGATTTCGCGGGTATATATTAAATTTTTGCGAAATGTTGTAACATACTTTTCTATCTATGTTTAGTTTCAAATTATGCGAATTAAAAAATACAAAATATTTATTTCTTTGAAGTATGTTTCATTATCAATTAATATTGTTTGTAAAATATCTGTTATTTTCTAATTGCGATTTAGCATATTTATTAAATTCCCGTATTATGTTTAAACAAGCATTTCCATCCTTTTTATTTTTGATGAAATCTCAAATTAGCTAAACAGAACTTTCACATTTTTGCTGTTTACATAGAAATGAAGGAATATTTATGTAAACTATGATCTTTTCCCCTTATTGTCTAGGTAATAGTGCCCCAAAAGCATTTTTCCTATCCATATTCATTTAATTAACTAAATTACAACTGAATATATTTTGTTTCAGTGAGCCATACTATACAATTTCTCTGTTTGTGGCTTTCGTTTTTTATACACTATGTAAAAACATTTTTTTATGCTGTAGACACTTTCAATGTTACAGTGAGTTATCAATTTGTAAAAAAAATTCATTTTCTGTTATGTATGTGCTAAAGTTAGGGACTTTCAGTATAGCGGAATTAACTAATTTTCTCTTATTTCTTTTACAGGTCGTGAACACCAAGAAATTACTATTCGATTTTTGAACTATTCAAGTACGTAATATCTTGCTACGTGGTACATGAACTAAAAATGAATGTAAGCAAGCAAGATATCTTTAATAGCTTGATAGGAGGTTACGTAAAGGCTCCGCCCTCACTTAAAGATCAGGCTATTACGACTTTAGCCATTCAGTTAAATCAAAATATCGAACTAAAAGACATTATATATGAGTCAGATCCAATGCAATACAGATGGGAGAAGTTAATTAAAGAACGGTCGACTAACATTTGCCAGAAACTCCCACTTCCTCCTGTATTGAAGGATAAATTGATTTGTTATCTTAGAGCAATAGTTCTTCAAGCATACAATTGGAACAGGCAACAAGACAGGTTCAATCTTTCGCTGTGTTTTTTAAAGAACTGTTTGCACCCTTCCGATTGGAGAGTAGTAGAAATGAGATTGGACGAAATTAAGATTGCAAAGCGTTTAGTACAAGACGAAAGTATCCCAGTTTGCCAACGATATAAAATGTCCTGTTTCCATTGCTTAGAAGATTCCATTATCTTTTTATGGAGTAAAATTTCCCCTGAACGACGTTATAGTGATTTGTTTCTTCATCAACCATCTGCATTAGTCCAACTGTGGTATTTACATTTATCTGGGGAAATAGAAAAATTGATCGTGAGTGAAGATGACTTTTGGCGTAATTTATTGAAAGCCGGATTATTGGACGATTCAAAGTCAAGTGTACTTCAATGCTGGGATAAATTGGATATAGGTGTAAAACAGGAAGTCCTCAAAAATACTGCTATGGCAACAGTGTTACTATTTGATTCCAGATCTAGGCAGTCTGACGCCGATATTTTCTGTTTTCTTTTGACGCAGATATCTAAAGAACATAGGGTTGAATTATTCCAAGAGATCTTTCAAAACGCCGAAATTAATGTACTTGTATTATTTCTACAACGACCTTACATGGAACTTTTAATTCCAATTATTAAAGATTTGTGGAACATTTTGCCTGAAGAAAAATATGGACAACTTTTATTTACTCTCGCAAGCCATTATTGTGATGAAAATCCTTATGATGTTGGAAGAAATGATTATCGGAATTACGAATATGGTTATTTAATAATTGAGCTATTAGATGAAACTCCGGATCATTTCAAGCGATATGTATTTGGCGCTAAATATCAGGAAGATGCAGATCTCTTTGTAGAAGTCGAAGTATTATTATATACCATACTGAATAGAGGAAACCACAAGCTTCATTATAGAGAAATCTTTCATCACATTTGGAAGCACGTTACACTTGAAGAGAAGAGATTATTCTTAAGATCGTATTATGGTGAAATATTGTGTCGCAATTTGGCCACAAAACATAATTGGGAACTATTTACCTCAATATTAAGAGAATGTGTACCTGAAGGTGAAATCCCCATGTTTAAAAAGGCAGTTTTAGATATGAACTAGGAAAATGTCTACGCGCATGATAACGAAGAGAGAATAAAGATCGAGCAATGTTTTATGTTCATTTTTCTCTCCATGAAATAATCCGGTCTTATTGTTAAGGGAATGTCTGTTCAAAGATCATATGTACCCAGGTGTCAAAAGCAAGTTTTATGATCAGAAAGAGAGCTTTGACAAAGAGGTTACAAGAAATTAATAAGATGAGTGTTATCAGATGATAAGTCATTTTTAAAGATGCATGGAAAGTGTATCTTATGATATTTTCTTTCTCGACTGTTTTACCGTGGGTACAGAAATTATTTGTTAATATAAAGTTATTGGACTAAATTAATCAAAATGCCTTCTGCTGTCTCATTGGAGTGTAATCATTGAAATTTTTATGTATTCAATAAAGTAAATTTAATATTACACCCATTAATTTTTTTCATTATATATTCAATACATACTAATACCTGTAAATTCAAGGTGTCCTTCAGGGCATTTTGTTTTTGTTTTCTTGGTCCTAAAAAGTCACCTTCATAAGGTAACTCTCCTAAAAGTTCTTTGTCTAAAAACTCAAATTCCAGTTACCGACCCCGTCACAATTCTTCCCTTATACATTATACTATGTATATAAGGAAAGTAAAAATGAGTTAGTATGCGTAGGAAATGTTATGCGTTTTAATTGCCTCAAAAGTTTATTTTCTGAAAAAATAAATAAAGAATATAATGTATTATACGATCTGAATTATTCAGGATTTGCTTTGAATATATGCTGAGAGATGTTTCGGACAGCTTAACGCAGTGCATTTTAAGAGTGAACAGAAAGAGTTTATTGGAACCCATATGAGAAAAATGTTTGTGTAAAAAATCTTAGTTTGCTTATGTTTATGTTCTACCGCAAATTTTATTGACACACAGTTTTTGATTGTATCAATGATATTTAAACTAATTTTATTATACTTTTCCTGCATACATAGTGTAATATAATCATAAGGAATATATTATAACGGAGTCAGCATTCGAATTTGAGTTTTTGATGGAAAATCAGTTTTTAAATATACCTAACCGCGAGTCGAACGTTTATGAGATTGTGTCTGCAAGTGTATATGTATGTTATTATATGTATATGTGTGTTAATGTGTATGTATAATTCTGAAGCCCTTTAAATTGAAGGGTAACAAGCTATAGTTTTAATCATTTACCCCCATGATACCAGTTTTTCAAATTTTTTCTTGTAAAATTTGAAATTAAAAATAAATTTTATTATCAGAAAATCGATTTGATCAACACTACATTTACATTATAATGCTATCTATATATACGTTTTCAGTGTGTAATATATATTGTGTAAAAAACCTTAAAATATACAATATGTGGTAATTTTTTTTAATTTAGCGTCTTTCTTTGAAATTTCAGAATATTTTTCATAAAAAAAGGTAGGTTAATATAAACAGACAGATAAAAGCACAACTTAAAATTTTGTTTACATACACAGTTCCAATTCTTCAAATTAACAATAGCATTATTTCGTATTAGGGGAAAAACTATAGAGAATTTCTATTACGATCTTTGAGATTAAAACTTTCTTTTCATTTCATTATTTGTAGAGACCATAATTCTATTGATTGAGGAATAAACAAAGATTGAGAGTTTATAAGGAATTTTAAATTTTTTTTATTTTCCAATGGTTCAAAAAACTGTTAGGTTGCATTCATTTGAAGATTTAACTAACTTTCGGGTACAGTTTGTTTGACGGCTCATATAAAAATTGGTTCATGCTCAAAACGAAAAAAAATCAGAAGGACATAAAGCCAATGTACACAATTGACACGCTATTCATATATCCCATGAAAATTAAATCTTGATTAGACTTTATACATTGAACATTACAAAAATATTCAATATATATAATAATGTTGAGGAAACATACAATAATTCATTGTATAAGAAGCCAGTATTTAATATTCTTCACAACAAATTACCAAATACTATAATATTGTAACAAAGATAAAACTCGAAACAGTATTTATTAAAATTATTAACAAAATTCAATGAAGTTTATATAGTACTTAAAATATAAATTTACTTTTAAAATTATGCATTGAAAAGTTATTTTATTTTATTTAATAAATTTATATAAATTTCTCTTTTTTATTAATATTGAATTTAATTTTTGAACTTTTTTCATCCATTTACTCTCATTATTAATTGAGAGCTTATTGAAGTGACATGTTTTGATTAACGGGCAGTCAAAAATGTATTGAGTAGAGCTACCCAGCCTTCCACATATACGATGTTTTGAGAGGCTTTGTTGATTCTGAAGAGAAATTCCGGAAAATAACAGTGGTTTGTTAGAAACCTTGATAAATACAATAAAGAACTTGAGTAAGTTTTGTCTACTTTTTTTTAAACTTTCATGTGTTCCTTCCGTCTTTTGTATTATTTCAGTTATTATGGATATTTAAAGTTCTTTCCATGCATCTTTTTAGTATGATTTTGGTAATTCAATATTCATTGTTTATTTTGTGGTATCTATGATTGCTGCTGTGATCCAGATAAGTCCTAGTAATTTCGTTAATGGCTTGTCCAGTACTCTAATCTCGTCCGCAGTCTGACGGAGTGCGAGGCAAAGGTTTCCACACTCTCCGTTCAATTTTTTAACCATTGGGGCTCTCATGTATCGTTTTAACCTATTTGTCGTCTTGATGGGTCTCATCTATTTTAATTCGGATTTGAATGGTCTTGTCGGGACATTCTTGCTGTGTTTTGGGGCACGCCAACGTCGTGTGTTACTTCTCATTTCGGAATAACTGGACTGTTCTCTATGCTGCTTTATGATTGACTGTTTAAAGTCAGCACTTAATTCATGTCTAGGGTATATAATCATTCCTGTCTTAGACTTTAGGTTTATTGGTTCTCTTACATTGACAAAGGGCATCAAGCGTATCGTCAAAACAGCTGTATGCTGCGGTATTGTGGTAATTTTGCTTATATACCTTGATCAAGTTTTCCTTTTCCTTATAGTAGTTCCGTATAGTATGATCATGTTGCATTAAAAATAAAAAAATTCTGATTGACCAAATTTTCCTAAGGGGGTCGTATAAAAATTTCAAAAATGAAACATTTTGAAAATGAATGGGAGGACTATTTCGTTAACGTAGTCTTCTTTCCTACTTTACTTCAACATTTTTGCCATTTACGTTGCCCACTTATCTCCAACAGGTAAAGGATTGAAGCGCGTTTCAATCTTCTTGGGACACCCTCTATATACACAGTTTATCAGCTTCACAGACCTGTTAACAACAAAAATTTTTATGAATTTTTAACAAATTTTTAAATGAATAACTGGTAACCTAAAATAATAAATGTTTGAAAGCTATTCGTTTATAATTTTGATTATGAGGTAAATCAACCTACATAATTTGGAATATGTATGTATGAGAAATCTCAATGGAACTTTGCTCTCAAAATATTTTATTGTGTCCGGACAAATCTTAATTTGTTCCTGAAAATGCTTGTTATATTTTTTCTGTAAGAAATAGAGAAATGCGTTACTCTGCTCATCATCTTCAGAGAGGTGTTGGCAATTTAACATTTTATTTAATTGTTCAATAAATTTTTAAACTAAAATCTTTAAAACGAAACCTTATAAAAAGGTAAAATTATTTTGTTTTAGGGTGCTGATTATCGATAAGTGTGACCTAAGCATTTCAAAATATGAATTTAAAAATATGAAATCCCTAGGGAGATTACACTCAAGATAATTGACTATGTTTGTTTAAATCGGAATTTGTTCTCTCCCCAAAGAATTCAAGAATTGCAATCTAGATATATCTATAGATGTTCGTGGCACTTTAATTCCTTCCATTCTGGAAGCAAACTCCACACCGAAAACAAAAGACTTTTATTGAAATTTGTAAATGGAAAACACAATATATGTCAAACACTTAAATCTTCTGTTTCTGTTTCCTCAGAAACATTGACGAAAAATTTGT
Organism: Amaurobius ferox; assembly: GCA_951213105.1. NCBI lineage: Eukaryota > Metazoa > Arthropoda > Arachnida > Araneae > Amaurobiidae > Amaurobius > Amaurobius ferox. Next base: position 120,585,006 of record OX578151.1, read on the forward strand.
TGAGCGTTTCACATAACGACACTAATTTTATCCCTTTTATACATAGTACACTACAATAATACATAGTAAAATTGAATATAGTACATCTACATTAAAAGCGCTGTAATGGGGGTAAAAAATATGACTGTCGGATTTATACTGATCTACACGTTTTAAGCATCCCGAATGTGGATCAACAAATGTTATAATATGTCTATTTGATATCCAGCTAGTCTATAAGCACTAAATTTCGTGATCACAATGTAACAAATGAAATGTAAATTTGTACTATCATTTCAATCAATGAAAGTCATAAATATGGAGAATGAAAACAAGGAAAGGCTCAGGAAATCTTTCGAACAAATTTTTTAAACAAAAATCGAACACATTGGTTTTGCGGTCAGAGATCTTTAAACATATTTTTGCAAAATTCAAGGATTTCCTTCATATGGAAATGACTTAGTCTGCGTTAGAAACGAGCTTAAGTTTTGAAAAAGGTCTTTCTGTGGTTAATATTTTACACAATATATAATAGTTTTATTCTGCGTAAGGAACGAGCTTGAGTTTTAAGAAACTATTTTTGTGTTAAACATTTCCATTCTATAAAAATGTGTTAATATGCGTAGGGGAACGAGCTTGAATTTTAAGAAAGCTCTTTTAGTGTTAATTGTTTCCATTATATAAAAATGTGTTAATATACGTAAGAAAAGTTATGCGTATTAAATACTTGAAAAGATTATTTTCTGGAAAAAAAATGATAAATAAATATAATGAATAATACACAAATCAATAATTCAGGAATTGCGTTGAATGCACACTGACAGATGTTTCTGGCAGGTAAATGCAACCCATTTTAAGAGTGAATTCCGCAACAAAAAGAGTTTATTGGAACCCACATGAAAAAAATATTGTATGTGTAAAAAATCTTAGATTCCTTTGGTTTGTGTTCTATCACAAAATGTATCGACGCACAGATTCTGGATGTGACAATGAAGCTTAAACTAATTTTAATATACTTTCCCTGCATACATAGTATAATGGAAGCATAGGGAATATATTATAACGGGGTCAACATTCGAATTTGAGTTTTTGACGGAAAATCAGTTTTTAAACATCCCTGAACGCGAGTCGAACATTTTTGAGGTGATGTCTGTATACGTATAAGTATGTAAGTGTGTATATGTATTTTAGTGTATGTACATGTGTGTTAGCGAACGTATGTGTATGTTAGTGTATGTATATGAATGTTAGTGGGTATGTATGGTAACGTGTGCGTATATTACCGTATGTATGCCAATAGGTGTGTGTATTTTAGTGTCTGTGTATGAATGTTAGTGGGTGTACCCGTGAGTCTGTGGACGCGATATTTTATGAACGAATGAAATGTTTCTGAAATGATTTCGTATGTCTGTTACTATCAGTTATTACTAAAAATATATTAAATTTTAACGCTGTCAAATGTGTGCAAGATCCCGCCGCCACTCCCCCGACCTCAAATTTTTGAATGATTTCTTTTAAAATTCTTAAAAATTCAGAGCTTTCACTAAATAATAAATAAAAACATATTTCAGACATGATTTTTTTAATCAAAACTTGAATGGCGTAAGCTTTATAACGCTGGCATGAATAGTTTTACAAATATTGCAAGTTTTATCAAAGAAAATCATTAAAGCAATGTGAGCCTTTAGTAGTACTAAATAAATAATCCTTTCAAATGTAATTTTTTATTACGCTCGCAGGGAAATGTTTCCGCGGTTTCAAATAAATTTATCAAAACATTATATAAATTTTAAAATGTAATTAATATCTTCTAATATATTTACTTTCCATATGTAATGTTATGCCACAAATGTATTAACATTATTCTTGTAGATCTAGATCGCTCCATTCAAGAGAGGTGGAATATATAGTAATAGTTTAAGATTTTGAAGTCCAACAATTTGCCATTAGTTATATATTTCATAGGATATTAATTAAAAGCCAATTGCATTTTGATGCAGATTTTGCACGTGAGTATGATAAGTCATTCTGTGTAGACTTATAAGTTGCCAGAAGCGTCCAGTTTCAATTTATTTGATGTTAATTACGGAAAATATTTTGTTCCGAATCCGGGGTATTTACAAGAGTTTAAACAATTGAGTCTACTGGAGAAGGATACACGATTCTGTGTTTGTCGTTGCATATCGAGTCAGACGTTTTTCATTGGATAGAACAGGTGGGAATCAAGGGATCCAGTTGTCAGTTCCTTCATAGGTCGTTCAATAGGATTACAATTTCCGCCTGGTGAAACCTTGTCTGTCATCCACTTGTTTGGGAACAACAGTAATACGGGCAGGAGATAAAACTGGTTTTCTGTCAGTTGTTCTGACATTTGAATTTTTGACGTCATACACCACGTGTTCTAACATCACTTCCGGTCATGCCATCTGACGTCACAAGCCACGCCCACTTGATGACGTATTTCCCCTGCGCGGTTATCTGCTATTACTACTCCTGCTAACTAACTGTTGAGATGAGTAGTTTCTTCATAGTTTTGGTACGAGTTGAGTTGTTTGACGTTTAGAATTTCTTTTGGCAACAGTGTTTTTGGCGGATGACGTCATACCACATGTTTTTTCGGGGATGTTTGAAATTGGAGGGATTTTGAGTAGCGTCAAGTGACAGATGACGTCATGCCACGTGTTTTGGCGTGAGGAGAGGTGAAGTGAATGTTTACCACGACCACGTGGGAATGCTTGAGATTGGAATGAAGTGAAAGTAGAAGTCAATGTTTAACGCAACCACGTGTTTTGGGAACTCTCTTTTATAATTTCTTTTTGCTAAATGGCAGCGTTGTAGATTCACGTGGCAGCATGATTTTACTGCATGTCGTTTCACGTTTTGACGTCATAACCGCTCGATGTTGGTGATTGGACAAGTTGAGTGAACCTGTTTCAACTAGGTATTATTTGATTGGTTGCGAATGTGACATCATGAAATAGAAGAGTTGTTATTGGCTAAAAGAATGTTTGTTGGTGTAAAATGGCAACAGCTAATGCGCCACGAGAGAGCACATTTTCTTAGGTTCTATCGTCTTGTAGCGTGTGCATACATTGTTTTGCTGAACCGTTTCTTTTATAGAAAGTCGTTAATCTAAAGGAGTTTAGTTTTAACCTAAAATATCTTTGAAAATGAAACGCTCATTTATTTTGAAGCAGCTTTAGATATTCAGACACACCCTTTGAATATTTCTTCTATTGGGGTAAGTTTATATCATCTTGTTTCAATTATTGTTTATTATTTTTTGATATGTCATCTAAGTTTATTAGATTATTTATGATGTGCGACTTTTAGTGCGATATTATGACTTTTTAAGTGCGATTTCGCGGGTATATATTAAATTTTTGCGAAATGTTGTAACATACTTTTCTATCTATGTTTAGTTTCAAATTATGCGAATTAAAAAATACAAAATATTTATTTCTTTGAAGTATGTTTCATTATCAATTAATATTGTTTGTAAAATATCTGTTATTTTATAATTGCGATTTAGCATATTTATTAAATTCCCGTATTATGTTTAAACAAGCATTTCCATCCTTTTTATTTTTGATGAAATCTCAAATTAGCTAAACAGAACTTTCACATTTTTGCCGTTTACATAGAAATGAAGGAATATTTTTGTAAACTATGATCTTTTCCCCTTATTGTCTAGGTAATAGTGCCCCAAAAGCATTTTTCCTATCCATATTCATTTAATTAACTAAATTACAACTGAATATATTTTGTTTCAGTGAGCCATACTATACAATTTCTCTGTTTGTGGCTTTCGTTTTTTATACACTATGTAAAAACATTTTTTTTATGCTGTAGACACTTTCAATGTTACAGTGAGTTATCAATTTGTAAAAAAAATTCATTTTCTGTTATGTATGTGCTAATGTTAGGGACTTTCAGTATAGCGGAATTAACTAATTTTCTCTTATTTCTTTTACAGGTCGTGAACACCAAGAAATTACTATTCGATTTTTGAACTATTCAAGTACGTAATATCTTGCTACGTGGTACATGAACTAAAAATGAATGTAAGCAAGCAAGATATCTTTAATAGCTTGATAGGAGGTTACGTAAAGGCTCCGCCCACACTTAAAGATCAGGCTATTACGACTTTAGCCATTCAGTTAAATCAAAATATCGAACTAAAAGACATTATATATGAGTCAGATCCAATGAAATACAGATGGGAGAAGTTAATTAAAGAACGGTCGACTAACATTTGCCAGAAACTCCCACTTCCTCCTGTATTGAAGGATAAATTGATTTGTTATCTTAGAACAATAGTTCTTCAAGCATACAATTGGAACAGGCAACAAGACAGGTTCAATCTTTCGCTGTGTTTTTTAAAGAACTGTTTGCACCCTTCCGATTGGAGAGTAGTAGAAATGAGATTGGACGAAATTAAGATTGCAAAGCGTTTAGTACAAGACGAAAGTATCCCAGTTTGCCAACGATATAAAATGTCCTGTTTCCATTGCTTAGAAGATTCCATTATCTTTTTATGGAGTAAAATTTCCCCTGAACGACGTTATAGTGATTTGTTTCTTCATCAACCATCTGCATTAGTCCAACTGTGGTATTTACATTTATCTGGGGAAATAGAAAAATTGATCGTGAGTGAAGATGACTTTTGGCGTAATTTATTGAAAGCCGGATTATTGGACGATTCAAAGTCAAGTGTACTTCAATGCTGGGATAAATTGAATATAGGTGTAAAACAGGAAGTCCTCAAAAATACTGCTATGGCAACAGTGTTACTATTTGATTCCAGATCTAGGCAGTCTGACGCCGATATTTTCTGTTTTCTTTTGACGCAGATATCTAAAGAACATAGGGTTGAATTATTCCAAGAGATCTTTCAAAACGCCGAAATTAATGTACTTGTATTATTTCTACAACGACCTTACATGGAAATTTTAATTCCAATTATTAAAGATTTGTGAAACATTTTGCCTGAAGAAAAATATGGACATCTTTTATTTACTCTCGCAAGCCATTATTGTGATGAAAATCCTTATGATGTTGGAAGAAAGGATTATCGGAATTACGAATATGGTTATTTAATAATTGAGCTATTAGATGAAACTCCGGATCATTTCAAGCGATATGTATTTGGCGCTAAATATCAGGAAGATGCAGATCTCTTTGTAGAAGTCGAAGTATTATTATATACCATACTGAATAGAGGAAACCACAAGCTTCATTATAGAGAAATCTTTCATCACATTTGGAAGCACGTTACACTTGAAGAGAAGAGATTATTCTTAAGATCGTATTATGGTGAAATATTGTGTCGCAATTTGGCCACAAAACATAATTGGGAACTATTTACCTCAATATTAAGAGAATGTGTACCTGAAGGTGAAATCCCCATGTTTAAAAAGGCAGTTTTAGATATGAACTAGGAAAATGTCTACGCGCATGATAACGAAGAGAGAATAAAGATCGAGCAATGTTTTATGTTCATTTTTCTCTCCATGAAATAATCCGGTCTTATTGTTAAGGGAATGTCTGTTCAAAGATCATATGTACCCAGGTGTCAAAAGCAAATTTTATGATCAGAAAGAGAGCTTTGACAAAGAGGTTACAAGAAATTAATAAGATGAGTGTTATCATCTGATAAGTCATTTTTAAAGATGCATGGAAAGTGTATCTTATGATATTTTCTTTCTCGACTGTTTTACCGTGGGTACAGAAATTATTTGTTAATATAAAGGTATTGGACTAAATTAATCAAAATGCCTCCTGCTGTCTCATTGGAGTGTAATCATTGAAATTTTTATGTATTCAATAAAGTAAATTTAATATTACACCCATTAATGTTTTTCATTATATATTCAATACATACGAATACCTGTAAATTCAAGGTTTCCTTCAGGGCATTTTGTTTTTGTTTTCTTGGTCCTAAAAAGTCACCTTCATAAGCTAACTCTCCTAAAAGTTCTTTGTCTAAAAACTCGAATTCCAGTTAACGACCCCGTCACAATACTTCCCTTATACATTATACTATGTATATAAGGAAAGTAAAAATGAGTTAGTATGCGTAGGAAAAGTTATGCGTTTTAATTGCCTCAAAAGTTTATTTTCTGAAAAAATAAATTAAGAATATAATGTATTATACGATCTGAATTATTCAGGATTTGCTTTGAATATATGCTGAGAGATGTTTCGGACAGCTTAACGCAGTGCATTTTAAGAGTGAACAGAAAGAGTTTATTGGAACCCATATGAGAAAAATGTTTGTGTAAAAAATCTTAGTTTGCTTATGTTTATGTTCTACCGCAAATTTTATTGACACACAGTTTTTGATTGTATCAATGATATTTAAACTAATTTTATTATACTTTTCCTGCATACATAGTGTAATATAATCATAAGGAATATATTATAACGGAGTCAGCATTCGAATTTGAGTTTTTGATGGAAAAACAGTTTTTAAATATACCTAACCGCGAGTCGAACGTTTATGAGATTGTGTCTGCAAGTGTATATGTATGTTAGTATATGTATATGTATGTTAATGTGTATGTATAATTCTGAAGCCCTTTAAATTGAAGGGTAACAAGCTATAGTTTTAATCATTTACCCCCATGATACCAGTTTTTCAAATTTTTTCTTGTAAAATTTGAAATTAAAAAAAAAATTTATTATCAGAAAATCGATTTGATCAACACTACATTTACATTATAATGCTATCTATATATACGTTTTCAGTGTGTAATATATATTGTGTAAAAAACCTTAAAATATACAATATGTGGTATTTTTTTTTAATTTAGCGTCTTTCTTTGAAATTTCAGAATATTTTTCATAAAAAAAGGTAGGTTAATATAAACAGACAGATAAAAAGCACAACTTAAAATTTTGTTTACATACACAGTTCCAATTCTTCAAATTAACAATAGCATTATTTCGTATTAGGGGAAAAACTATAGAGAATTTCTATTACGATCTTTGAGATTAAAACTTTCTTTTCATTTCATTATTTGTAGAGACCATAATTCTATTGATTGAGGAATAAACAAAGATTGAGAGGTTATATGGAATTTTAAATTTTTTTTACTTTCCAATGGTTCAAAAAACTGTTAGGTTGCATTCATTTGAAGATTTAACTAACTTTCGGGTACAGTTTGTTTGACGGCTCATATAAAAATTGGTTCATGCTCAAAACGAAAAAAAATCAGAAGGACATAAAGCCAATGTACACAATTGACACGCTATTCATATATCCCATGAAAATTAAATCTTGATTAGACTTTATACATTGAACATTACAAAAATATTCAATATATATAATAATGTTGAGGAAACATACAATAATTCATTGTATAAGAAGCCAGTATTTAATATTCTTCACAACAAATTACCAAATACTATAATATTGTAACAAAGATAAAACTCGAAACAGTATTTATTAAAATTATTAACAAAATTCAATGAAGTTTATATAGTACTTAAAATATAAATTTACTTTTAAAATTATGCATTGAAAAGTAATTTTATTTTATTTAATAAATTTATATAAATTTCTCTTTTTTATTAATATTGAATTTAATTTTTGAACTTTTTTCATCCATTTACTCTCATTATTAATTGAGAGCTTATTGAAGTGACATGTTTTGATTAATGGGCAGTCAAAAATGTATTGAGTAGAGCTACCCAGCCTTCCACATATACGATGTTTTGAGAGGCTTTGTTGATTCTGAAGAGAAATTCCGGAAAATAACAGTGGTTTGTTAGAAACCTTGATAAATACAATAAAGAACTTGAGTAAGTTTTGTCTACTTTTTTTTAAACTTTCATGTGTTCCTTCCGTCTTTTGTATTATTTCAGTTATTATGGATATTTAAAGTTCTTTCCATGCATCTTTTTAGTATGATTTTGGTAATTCAATATTCATTGTTTATTTTGTGGTATCTATGATTGCTGCTGTGATCCAGATAAGTCCTAGTAATTTCGTTAATGGCTTGTCCAGTACTCTAATCTCGTCCGCAGTCTGACGGAGTGCGAGGCAAAGGTTTCCACACTCTCCGTTCAATTTTTTAACCATTGGGGCTCTCATGTATCGTTTTAACCTATTTGTCGTCTTGATGGGTCTCATCTATTTTAATTCGGATTTGAATGGTCTTGTCGGGACATTCTTGCTGTGTTTTGGGGCACGCCAACGTCGTGTGTTACTTCTCATTTCGGAATAACTGGACTGTTCTCTATGCTGCTTTATGATTGACTGTTTAAAGTCAGCACTTAATTCATGTCTAGGGTATATAATCATTCCTGTCTTAGACTTTAGGTTTATTGGTTCTCTTACATTGACAAAGGGCATCAAGCGTATCGTCAAAACAGCTGTATGCTGCGGTATTGTGGTAATTTTGCTTATATACCTTGATCAAGTTTTCCTTTTCCTTATAGTAGTTCCGTATAGTATGATCATGTTGCATTAAAAATAAAAAAATTCTGATTGATCAAATTTTCCTAAGGGGGTCGTATAAAAATTTCAAAAATGAAACATTTTGAAAATGAATGGGAGGACTATTTCGTTAACGTAGTCTTCTTTCCTACTTTACTTCAACATTTTTGCCATTTACGTTGCCCACTTATCTCCAACAGGTAAAGGATTGAAGCGCGTTTCAATCTTCTTGGGACACCCTCTATATACACAGTTTATCAGCTTCACAGACCTGTTAACAACAAAAATTTTTATGAATTTTTAACAAATTTTTAAATGAATAACTGGTAACCTAAAATAATAAATGTTTGAAAGCTATTCGTTTATAATTTTGATTATGAGGTAAATCAACCTACATAATTTGGAATATGTATGTATGAGAAATCTCAATGGAACTTTGCTCTCAAAATATTTTATTGTGTCCGGACAAATCTTAATTTGTTCCTGAAAATGCTTGTTATATTTTTTCTGTAAGAAATAGAGAAATGCGTTACTCTGCTCATCATCTTCAGAGAGCTGTTGGCAATTTAACATTTTATTTAATTGTTCAATAAATTTTTAAACTAAAATCATTAAAACGAAACCTTATAAAAAGGTAAAATTATTTTGTTTTAGGGTGCTGATTATCGATAAGTGTGACCTAAGCATTTCAAAATATGAATTTAAAAATATGAAATCCCTAGGGAGATTACACTCAAGATAATTGACTATGTTTGTTTAAATCGGAATTTGTTCTCTCCCCAAAGAATTCAAGAATTGCAATCTAGATATATCTATAGATGTTCGTGGCACTTTAATTCCTTCCATTCTGGAAGCAAACTCCACACCGAAAACAAAAGACTTTTATTGAAATTTGTAAATGGAAAACACAATATATGTCAAACACTTAAATCTTCTGTTTCTGTTTCCTCAGAAACATTGACGAAAAATTTGTTGAGCGTTTCACATAACGACACTAATTTTATCCCTTTTATACATAGTACACTACAATAATACATAGTAAAATTGAATATAGTACATCTACATTAAAAGCGCTGTAATGGGGGTAAAAAATATGACTGTCGGATTTATACTGATCTACACGTTTTAAGCATCCCGAATGTGGATCAACAAATGTTATAATATGTCTATTTGATATCCAGCTAGTCTATAAGCACTAAATTTCGTGATCACAATGTAACAAATGAAATGTAAATTTGTACTATCATTTCAATCAATGAAAGTCATAAATATGGAGAATGAAAACAAGGAAAGGCTCAGGAAATCTTTCGAACAAATTTTTTAAACAAAAATCGAACACATTGGTTTTGCGGTCAGAGATCTTTAAACATATTTTTGCAAAATTCAAGAATTTCCTTCATATGGAAATGACTTAGTCTGCGTTAGAAACGAGCTTAAGTTTTGAAAAAGGTCTTTCTGTGGTTAATATTTTACACAATATATAATAGTTTTATTCTGCGTAAGGAAAGAGCTTGAGTTTTAAGAAACTATTTTTGTGTTAAACATTTCCATTCTATAAAAATGTGTTAATATGCGTAGGGGAACGAGCTTGAATTTTAAGAAAGCTCTTTTAGTGTTAATTGTTTCCATTATATAAAAATGTGTTAATATACGTAAGAAAAGTTATGCGTATTAAATACTTGAAAAGATTATTTTCTGGAAAAAAAATGATAAATAAATATAATGAATAATACACAAATCAATAATTCAGGAATTGCGTTGAATGCACACTGACAGATGTTTCTGGCAGGTAAATGCAACCCATTTTAAGAGTGAATTCCGCAACAAAAAGAGTTTATTGGAACCCACATGAAAAAAATATTGTATGTGTAAAAAATCTTAGATTCCTTTGGTTTGTGTTCTATCACAAAATGTATCGACGCACAGATTCTGGATGTGACAATGAAGCTTAAACTAATTTTAATATACTTTCCCTGCATACATAGTATAATGGAAGCATAGGGAATATATTATAACGGGGTCAACATTCGAATTTGAGTTTTTGACGGAAAATCAGTTTTTAAACATCCCTGAACGCGAGTCGAACATTTTTGAGGTGATGTCTGTATACGTATAAGTATGTAAGTGTGTATATGTATTTTAGTGTATGTACATGTGTGTTAGCGAACGTATGTGTATGTTAGTGTATGTATATGAATGTTAGTGGGTATGTATGGTAACGTGTGCGTATATTACCGTATGTATGCCAATAGGTGTGTGTATTTTAGTGTCTGTGTATGAATGTTAGTGGGTGTACCCGTGAGTCTGTGGACGCGATATTTTATGAACGAATGAAATGTTTCTGAAATGATTTCGTATGTCTGTTACTATCAGTTATTACTAAAAATATATTAAATTTTAACGCTGTCAAATGTGTGCAAGATCCCGCCGCCACTCCCCCGACCTCAAATTTTTGAATGATTTCTTTTAAAATTCTTAAAAATTCAGAGCTTTCACTAAATAATAAATAAAAACATATTTCAGACATAATTTTTTTAATCAAAACTTGAATGGCGTAAGCTTTATAACGCTGGCATGAATAGTTTTACAAATATTGCAAGTTTTATCAAAGAAAATCATTAAAGCAATGTGAGCCTTTAGTAGTACTAAATAAATAATCCTTTCAAATGTAATTTTTTATTACGCTCGCAGGGAAATGTTTCCGCGGTTTCAAATAAATTTATCAAAACATTATATAAATTTTAAAATGTAATTAATATCTTCTAATATATTTACTTTCCATATGTAATGTTATGCCACAAATGTATTAACATTATTCTCGTAGATCTAGATCGCTCCATTCAAGAGAGGTGGAATATATAGTAATAGTTTAAGATTTTGAAGTCCAACAATTTGCCATTAGTTATATATTTCATGGGATATTAATTAAAAGCCAATTGCATTTTGATGCAGATTTTGCACGTGAGTATGATAAGTCATTCTGTGTAGACTTATAAGTTGCCAGAAGCGTCCAGTTTCATTTATTTGATGTTAATTACGGAAAATATTTTGTTCCGAATCCGGGGTATTTACAAGAGTTTAAACAATTGAGTCTACTGGAGAAGGATACACGATTCTGTGTTTGTCGTTGCATATCGAGTCAGACGATTTTCATTGGATAGAACAGGTGGGAATCAAGGGATCCAGTTGTCAGTTCCTTCATAGGTCGTTCAATAGGATTACAATTTCCGCCTGGTGAAACCTTGTCTGTCATCCACTTGTTTGGGAACAACAGTAATACGGGCAGGAGATAAAACTGGTTTTCTGTCAGTTGTTCTGACATTTGAATTTTTGAAGTCATACACCACGTGTTCTAACATCACTTCCGGTCATGCCATCTGACGTCACAAGCCACGCCCACTTGATGACGTATTTCCCCTGCGCGGTTATCTGCTATTACTACTCCTGCTAACTAACTGTTGAGATGAGTAGTTTCTTCATAGTTTTGTTCGAGAGTGTTTTGGTACGAGTTGAGTTGTTTGACGTTTAGAATTTCTTTTGGCAACAGTGTTTTTGGCGGATGACGTCATACCACATGTTTTTTCGGGGATGTTTGAAATTGGAGGGATTTTGAGTAGCGTCACGTGACAGATGACGTCATGCCACGTGTTTTGGCGTGAGGAGAGGTGAAGTGAATGTTTACCACGACCACGTGGGAATGCTTGAGATTGGAATGAAGTGAAAGTAGAAGTCAATGTTTAACGCAACCACGTGTTTTGGGAACTCTCTTTTATAATTTCTTTTTGCTAAATGGCAGCGTTGTAGATTCACGTGGCAGCATGATTTTACTGCATGTCGTTTCACGTTGTGACGTCATAACCGCTCGTTGTTGGTGATTGGACAAGTTGAGTGAACCTGTCTCAACTAGGTATTATTTGATTGGTTGCGAATGTGACATCATGAAATAGAAGAGTTGTTATTGGCTAAAAGAATGTTTGTTGGTGTAAGATGGCAACAGCTAATGCGCCACGAGAGAGCACATTTTCTTAGGTTCTATCGTCTTGTAGCGTGTGCATACATTGTTTTGCTGAACCGTTTCTTTTTTAGAAAGTCGTTAATCTAAAGGAGTTTAGTTTTAACCTAAAATATCTTTGAAAATGAAACGCTCATTTATTTTGAAGCAGCTTTAGATATTCAGACACACCCTTTGAATATTTCTTCTATTGGGATAAGTTTATATCATCTTGTTTTAATTATTGTTTATTATTTTTTGATATGTCATCTAAGTTTATTAGATTATTTATGATGTGCGACTTTTAGTGCGATATTATGACTTTTTAAGTGCGATTTCGCGGGTATATATTAAATTTTTGCGAAATGTTGTAACATACTTTTCTATCTATGTTTAGTTTCAAATTATGCGAATTAAAAAATACAAAATATTTATTTCTTTGAAGTATGTTTCATTATCAATTAATATTGTTTGTATCAATCCTCAAATTAGCTAAACAGAACTTTCACATTTTTGCTGTTTACATAGAAATGAAGGAATATTTTTGTAAACTATGATCTTTTCCCCTTATTGTCTAGGTAATAGTGCCCCAAAAGCATTTTTCCTATCCATATTCATTTAATTAACTAAATTACAACTGAATATATTTTGTTTCAGTGAGCCATACTATACAATTTCTCTGTTTGTGGCTTTCGTTTTTTATACACTATGTAAAAACATTTTTTTATGCTGTAGACACTTTCAATGTTACAGTGAGTTATCAATTTGTAAAAAAAATTCATTTTCTGTTATGTATGTGCTAAAGTTAGGGACTTTCAGTATAGCGGAATTAACTAATTTTCTCTTATTTCTTTTACAGGTCGTGAACACCAAGAAATTACTATTCGATTTTTGAACTATTCAAGTACGTAATATCTTGCTACGTGGTACATGAACTAAAAATGAATGTAAGCAAGCAAGATATCTTTAATAGCTTGATAGGAGGTTACGTAAAGGCTCCGCCCTCACTTAAAGATCAGGCTATTACGACTTTAGCCATTCAGTTAAATCAAAATATCGAACTAAAAGACATTATATATGAGTCAGATCCAATGCAATACAGATGGGAGAAGTTAATTAAAGAACGGTCGACTAACATTTGCCAGAAACTCCCACTTCCTCCTGTATTGAAGGATAAATTGATTTGTTATCTTAGAGCAATAGTTCTTCAAGCATACAATTGGAACAGGCAACAAGACAGGTTCAATCTTTCGCTGTGTTTTTTAAAGAACTGTTTGCACCCTTCCGATTGGAGAGTAGTAGAAATGAGATTGGACGAAATTAAGATTGCAAAGCGTTTAGTACATGACGAAAGTATCCCAGTTTGCCAACGATATAGAATGTCCTGTTTCCATTGCTTAGAAGATTCCATTATCTTTTTATGGAGTAAAATTTCCCCTGAACGACGTTATAGTGATTTGTTTCTTCATCAACCATCTGCATTAGTCCAACTGTGGTATTTACATTTATCTGGGGAAATAGAAAAATTGATCGTGAGTGAAGATGACTTTTGGCGTAATTTATTGAAAGCCGGATTATTGGACGATTCAAAGTCAAGTGTACTTCAATGCTGGGATAAATTGGATATAGGTGTAAAACAGGAAGTCCTCAAAAATACTGCTATGGCAACAGTGTTACTATTTGATTCCAGTTCTAGGCAGTCTGACGCCGATATTTTCTGTTTTCTTTTGACGCAGATATCTAAAGAACATAGGGTTGAATTATTCCAAGAGATCTTTCAAAACGCCGAAATTAATGTACTTGTATTATTTCTACAACGACCTTACATGGAACTTTTAATTCCAATTATTAAAGATTTGTGGAACATTTTGCCTGAAGAAAAATATGGACAACTTTTATTTACTCTCGCAAGCCATTATTGTGATGAAAATCCTTATGATGTTGGAAGAAAGGATTATCGGAATTACGAATATGGTTATTTAATAATTGAGCTATTAGATGAAACTCCGGATCATTTCAAGCGATATGTATTTGGCGCTAAATATCAGGAAGATGCAGATCTCTTTGTAGAAGTCGAAGTATTATTATATACCATACTGAATAGAGGAAACCACAAGCTTCATTATAGAGAAATCTTTCATCACATTTGGAAGCACGTTACACTTGAAGAGAAGAGATTATTCTTAAGATCGTATTATGGTGAAATATTGTGTCGCAATTTGGCCACAAAACATAATTGGGAACTATTTACCTCAATATTAAGAGAATGTGTACCTGAAGGTGAAATCCCCATGTTTAAAAAGGCAGTTTTAGATATGAACTAGGAAAATGTCTACGCGCATGATAACGAAGAGAGAATAAAGATCGAGCAATGTTTTATGTTCATTTTTCTCTCCATGAAATAATCCGGTCTTATTGTTAAGGGAATGTCTGTTCAAAGATCATATGTACCCAGGTGTCAAAAGCAAATTTTATGATCAGAAAGAGAGCTTTGACAAAGAGGTTACAAGAAATTAATAAGATGAGTGTTATCAGATGATAAGTCATTTTTAAAGATGCATGGAAAGTGTATCTTATGATATTTTCTTTCTCGACTGTTTTACCGTGGGTACAGAAATTATTTGTTAATATAAAGGTATTGGACTAAATTAATCAAAATGCCTCCTGCTGTCTCATTGGAGTGTAATCATTGAAATTTTTATGTATTCAATAAAGTAAATTTAATATTACACCCATTAATTTTTTTCATTATATATTCAATACATACTACTACCTGTAAATTCAAGGTGTCCTTCAGGGCATTTTGTTTTTGTTTTCTTGGTCCTAAAAAGTCACCTTCATAAGGTAACTCTCCTAAAAGTTCTTTGTCTAAAAACTCAAATTCCAGTTACCGACCCCGTCACAATTCTTCCCTTATACATTATACTATGTATATAAGGAAAGTAAAAATGAGTTAGTATGCGTAGGAAATGTTATGCGTTTTAATTGCCTCAAAAGTTTATTTTCTGAAAAAATAAATTAAGAATATAATGTATTATACGATCTGAATTATTCAGGATTTGCTTTGAATATATGCTGAGAGATGTTTCGGACAGCTTAACGCAGTGCATTTTAAGAGTGAACAGAAAGAGTTTATTGGAACCCATATGAGAAAAATGTTTGTGTAAAAAATCTTAGTTTGCTTATGTTTATGTTCTACCGCAAATTTTATTGACACACAGTTTTTGATTGTATCAATGATATTTAAACTAATTTTATTATACTTTTCCTGCATACATAGTGTAATATATTCATAAGGAATATATTATAACGGAGTCAGCATTCGAATTTGAGTTTTTGATGGAAAAACAGTTTTTAAATATACCTAACCGCGAGTCGAACGTTTATGAGATTGTGTCTGCAAGTGTATATGTATGTTAGTATATGTATATGTATGTTAATGTGTATGTATAATTCTGAAGCCCTTTAAATTGAAGGGTAACAAGCTATAGTTTTAATCATTTACCCCCATGATACCAGTTTTTCAAATTTTTTCTTGTAAAATTTGAAATTAAAAAAAAATTTTATTATCAGAAAATCGATTTGATCAACACTACATTGACATTATAATGCTATCTATATATACGTTTTCAGTGTGTAATATATATTGTGTAAAAAACCTTAAAATATACAATATGTGGTATTTTTTTTTAATTTAGCGTCTTTCTTTGAAATTTCAGAATATTTTTCATAAAAAAAGGTAGGTTAATATAAACAGACAGATAAAAGCACAACTTAAAATTTTGTTTACATACACAGTTCCAATTCTTCAAATTAACAATAGCATTATTTCGTATTAGGGGAAAAACTATAGAGAATTTCTATTACGATCTTTGAGATTAAAACTTTCTTTTCATTTCATTATTTGTAGAGACCATAATTCTATTGATTGAGGAATAAACAAAGATTGAGAGTTTATAAGGAATTTAAAATTTTTTTTACTTTCCAATGGTTCAAAAAACTGTTAGGTTGCATTCATTTGAAGATTTAACTAACTTTCGGGTACAGTTTGTTTGACGGCTCATATAAAAATTGGTTCATGCTCAAAACGAAAAAAAATCAGAAGGACATAAAGCCAATGTACACAATTGACACGCTATTCATATATCCCATGAAAATTAAATCTTGATTAGACTTTATACATTGAACATTACAAAAATATTCAATATATATAATAATGTTGAGGAAACATACAATAATTCATTGTATAAGAAGCCAGTATTTAATATTCTTCACAACAAATTACCAAATACTATAATATTGTAACAAAGATAAAACTCGAAACAGTATTTATTAAAATTATTAACAAAATTCAATGAAGTTTATATAGTACTTAAAATATAAATTTACTTTTAAAATTATGCATTGAAAAGTAATTTTATTTTATTTAATAAATTTATATAAATTTCTCTTTTTTATTAATATTGAATTTAATTTTTGAACTTTTTTCATCCATTTACTCTCATTATTAATTGAGAGCTTATTGAAGTGACATGTTTTGATTAACGGGCAGTCAAAAATGTATTGAGTAGAGCTACCCAGCCTTCCTCATATACGATGTTTTGAGAGGCTTTGTTGATTCTGAAGAGAAATTCCGGAAAATAACAGTGGTTTGTTAGAAACCTTGATAAATACAATAAAGAACTTGAGTAAGTTTTGTCTACTTTTTTTTAAACTTTCATGTGTTCCTTCCGTCTTTTGTATTATTTCAGTTATTATGGATATTTAAAGTTCTTTCCATGCATCTTTTTAGTATGATTTTGGTAATTCAATATTCATTGTTTATTTTGTGGTATCTATGATTGCTGCTGTGATCCAGATAAGTCCTAGTAATTTCGTTAATGGCTTGTCCAGTACTCTAATCTCGTCCGCAGTCTGACGGAGTGCGAGGCAAAGGTTTCCACACTCTCCGTTCAATTTTTTAACCATTGGGGCTCTCATGTATCGTTTTAACCTATTTGTCGTCTTGATGGGTCTCATCTATTTTAATTCGGATTTGAATGGTCTTGTCGGGACATTCTTGCTGTGTTTTGGGGCACGCCAACGTCGTGTGTTACTTCTCATTTCGGAATAACTGGACTGTTCTCTATGCTGCTTTATGATTGACTGTTTAAAGTCAGCACTTAATTCATGTCTAGGGTATATAATCATTCCTGTCTTAGACTTTAGGTTTATTGGTTCTCTTACATTGACAAAGGGCATCAAGCGTATCGTCAAAACAGCTGTATGCTGCGGTATTGTGGTAATTTTGCTTATATACCTTGATCAAGTTTTCCTTTTCCTTATAGTAGTTCCGTATAGTATGATCATGTTGCATTAAAAATAAAAAAATTCTGATTGACCAAATTTTCCTAAGGGGGTCGTATAAAAATTTCAAAAATGAAACATTTTGAAAATGAATGGGAGGACTATTTCGTTAACGTAGTCTTCTTTCCTACTTTACTTCAACATTTTTGCCATTTACGTTGCCCACTTATCTCCAACAGGTAAAGGATTGAAGCGCGTTTCAATCTTCTTGGGACACCCTCTATATACACAGTTTATCAGCTTCACAGACCTGTTAACAACAAAAATTTTTATGAATTTTTAACAAATTTTTAAATGAATAACTGGTAACCTAAAATAATAAATATTTGAAAGCTATTCGTTTATAATTTTGATTATGAGGTAAATCAACCTACATAATTTGGAATATGTATGTATGAGAAATCTCAATGGAACTTTGCTCTCAAAATATTTTATTGTGTCCGGACAAATCTTAATTTGTTCCTGAAAATGCTTGTTATATTTTTTCTGTAAGAAATAGAGAACTGCGTTACTCTGCTCATCATCTTCAGAAAGCTGTTGGCAATTTAACATTTTATTTAATTGTTCAATAAATTTTTAAACTAAAATCTTTAAAACGAAACCTTATAAAAAGGTAAAATTATTTTGTTTTAGGGTGCTGATTCGATAAGTGTGACCTAAGCATTTCAAAATATGAATTTAAAAATATGAAATCCCTAGGGAGATTACACTCAAGATAATTGACTATGTTTGTTTAAATCGGAATTTGTTCTCTCCCCAAAGAATTCAAGAATTGCAATCTAGATATATCTATAGATGTTCGTGGCACTTTAATTCCTTCCATTCTGGAAGCAAACTCCACACCGAAAACAAAAGACTTTTATTGAAATTTGTAAATGGAAAACACAATATATGTCAAACACTTAAATCTTCTGTTTCTGTTTCCTCAGAAACATTGACGAAAAATTTGTTGAGCGTTTCACATAACGACACTAATTTTATCCCTTTTATACATAGTACACTACAATAATACATAGTAAAATTGAATATAGTACATCTACATTAAAAGCGCTGTAATGGGGGTAAAAAATATGACTGTCGGATTTATACTGATCTACACGTTTTAAGCATCCCGAATGTGGATCAACAAATGTTATAATATGTCTATTTGATATCCAGCTAGTCTATAAGCACTAAATTTCGTGATCACAATGTAACAAATGAAATGTAAATTTGTACTATCATTTCAATCAATGAAAGTCATAAATATGGAGAATGAAAACAAGGAAAGGCTCAGGAAATCTTTCGAACAAATTTTTTAAACAAAAATCGAACACATTGGTTTTGCGGTCAGAGATCTTTAAACATATTTTTGCAAAATTCAAGGATTTCCTTCATATGGAAATGACTTAGTCTGCGTTAGAAACGAGCTTAAGTTTTGAAAAAGGTCTTTTTGTGGTTAATATTTTACACAATATATAATAGTTTTATTCTGCGTAAGGAACGAGCTTGAGTTTTAAGAAACTATTTTTGTGTTAAACATTTCCATTCTATAAAAATGTGTTAATATGCGTAGGGGAACGAGCTTGAATTTTAAGAAAGCTCTTTTAGTGTTAATTGTTTCCATTATATAAAAATGTGTTAATATACGTAAGAAAAGTTATGCGTATTAAATACTTGAAAAGATTATTTTCTGGAAAAAAAATGATAAATAAATATAATGAATAATACACAAATCAATAATTCAGGAATTGCGTTGAATGCACACTGACAGATGTTTCTGGCAGGTAAATGCAACCCATTTTAAGAGTGAATTCCGCAACAAAAAGAGTTTATTGGAACCCACATGAAAAAAATATTGTATGTGTAAAAAATCTTAGATTTCCTTTGGTTTGTGTTCTATCACAAAATGTATCGACGCACAGATTCTGGATGTGACAATGAAGCTTAAACTAATTTTAATATACTTTCCCTGCATACATAGTATAATGGAAGCATAGGGAATATATTATAACGGGGTCAACATTCGAATTTGAGTTTTTGACGGAAAATCAGTTTTTAAACATCCCTGAACGCGAGTCGAACATTTTTGAGGTGATGTCTGTATACGTATAAGTATGTAAGTGTGTATATGTATTTTAGTGTATGTACATGTGTGTTAGCGAACGTATGTGTATGTTAGTGTATGTATATGAATGTTAGTGGGTATGTATGGTAACGTGTGCGTATATTACCGTATGTATGCCAATAGGTGTGTGTATTTTAGTGTCTGTGTATGAATGTTAGTGGGTGTACCCGTGAGTCTGTGGACGCGATATTTTATGAACGAATGAAATGTTTCTGAAATGATTTCGTATGTCTGTTACTATCAGTTATTACTAAAAATATATTAAATTTTAACGCTGTCAAATGTGTGCAAGATCCCGCCGCCACTCCCCCGACCTCAAATTTTTGAATGATTTCTTTTAAAATTCTTAAAAATTCAGAGCTTTCACTAAATAATAAATAAAAACATATTTCAGACATGATTTTTTTAATCAAAACTTGAATGGCGTAAGCTTTATAACGCTGGCATGAATAGTTTTACAAATATTGCAAGTTTTATCAAAGAAAATCATTAAAGCAATGTGAGCCTTTAGTAGTACTAAATAAATAATCCTTTCAAATGTAATTTTTTATTACGCTCGCAGGGAAATGTTTCCGCGGTTTCAAATAAATTTATCAAAACATTATATAAATTTTAAAATGTAATTAATATCTTATAATATATTTACTTTCCATATGTAATGTTATGCCACAAATGTATTAACATTATTCTCGTAGATCTAGATCGCTCCATTCAAGAGAGGTTGAATATATAGTAATAGTTTAAGATTTTGAAGTCCAACAATTTGCCATTAGTTATATATTTCATGGGATATTAATTAAAAGCCAATTGCATTTTGATGCAGATTTTGCACGTGAGTATGATAAGTCATTCTGTGTAGACTTATAAGTTGCCAGAAGCGTCCAGTTTCAATTTATTTGATGTTAATTACGGAAAATATTTTGTTCCGAATCCGGGGTATTTACAAGAGTTTAAACAATTGAGTCTACTGGAGAAGGATACACGATTCTGTGTTTGTCGTTGCATATCGAGTCAGACGATTTTCATTGGATAGAACAGGTGGGAATCAAGGGATCCAGTTGTCAGTTCCTTCATAGGTCGTTCAATAGGATTACAATTTCCGCCTGGTGAAACCTTGTCTGTCATCCACTTGTTTGGGAACAACAGTAATACGGGCAGGAGATAAAACTGGTTTTCTGTCAGTTGTTCTGACATTTGAATTTTTGACGTCATACACCACGTGTTCTAACATCACTTCCGGTCATGCCATCTGACGTCACAAGCCACGCCCACTTGATGACGTATTTCCCCTGCGCGGTTATCTGCTATTACTACTCCTGCTAACTAACTGTTGAGATGAGTAGTTTCTTCATAGTTTTGTTCGAGAGTGTTTTGGTACGAGTTGAGTTGTTTGACGTTTAGAATTTCTTTTGGCAACAGTGTTTTTGGCGGATGACGTCATACCACATGTTTTTTCGGGGATGTTTGAAATTGGAGGGATTTTGAGTAGCGTCACGTGACAGATGACGTCATGCCACGTGTTTTGGCGTGAGGAGAGGTGAAGTGAATGTTTACCACGACCACGTGGGAATGCTTGAGATTGGAATGAAGTGAAAGTAGAAGTCAATGTTTAACGCAACCACGTGTTTTGGGAACTCTCTTTTATAATTTCTTTTTGCTAAATGGCAGCGTTGTAGATTCACGTGGCAGCATGATTTTACTGCATGTCGTTTCACGTTGTGACGTCATAACCGCTCGTTGTTGGTGATTGGACAAGTTGAGTGAACCTGTCTCAACTAGGTATTATTTGATTGGTTGCGAATGTGACATCATGAAATAGAAGAGTTGTTATTGGCTAAAAGAATGTTTGTTGGTGTAAGATGGCAACAGCTAATGCGCCACGAGAGAGCACATTTTCTTAGGTTCTATCGTCTTGTAGCGTGTGCATACATTGTTTTGCTGAACCGTTTCTTTTTTAGAAAGTCGTTAATCTAAAGGAGTTTAGTTTTAACCTAAAATATCTTTGAAAATGAAACGCTCATTTATTTTGAAGCAGCTTTAGATATTCAGACACACCCTTTGAATATTTCTTCTATTGGGGTAAGTTTATATCATCTTGTTTTAATTATTGTTTATTATTTTTTGATATGTCATCTAAGTTTATTAGATTATTTATGATGTGCGACTTTTAGTGCGATATTATGACTTTTTAAGTGCGATTTCGCGGGTATATATTAAATTTTTGCGAAATGTTGTAACATACTTTTCTATCTATGTTTAGTTTCAAATTATGCGAATTAAAAAATACAAAATATTTATTTCTTTGAAGTATGTTTCATTATCAATTAATATTGTTTGTAAAATATCTGTTATTTTCTAATTGCGATTTAGCATATTTATTAAATTCCCGTATTATGTTTAAACAAGCATTTCCATCCTTTTTATTTTTGATGAAATCTCAAATTAGCTAAACAGAACTTTCACATTTTTGCTGTTTACATAGAAATGAAGGAATATTTTTGTAAACTATGATCTTTTCCCCTTATTGTCTAGGTAATAGTGCCCCAAAAGCATTTTTCCTATCCATATTCATTTAATTAACTAAATTACAACTGAATATATTTTGTTTCAGTGAGCCATACTATACAATTTCTCTGTTTGTGGCTTTCGTTTTTTATACACTATGTAAAAACATTTTTTTTATGCTGTAGACTCTTTCAATGTTACAGTGAGTTATCAATTTGTAAAAAAAAATCATTTTCTGTTATGTATGTGCTAAAGTTAGGGACTTTCAGTATAGCGGAATTAACTAATTTTCTCTTATTTCTTTTACAGGTCGTGAACACCAAGAAATTACTATTCGATTTTTGAACTATTCAAGTACGTAATATCTTGCTACGTGGTACATGAACTAAAAATGAATGTAAGCAAGCAAGATATCTTTAATAGCTTGATAGGAGGTTACGTAAAGGCTCCGCCCTCACTTAAAGATCAGGCTATTACGACTTTAGCCATTCAGTTAAATCAAAATATCGAACTAAAAGACATTATATATGAGTCAGATCCAATGCAATACAGATGGGAGAAGTTAATTAAAGAACGGTCGACTAACATTTGCCAGAAACTCCCACTTCCTCCTGTATTGAAGGATAAATTGATTTGTTATCTTAGAGCAATAGTTCTTCAAGCATACAATTGGAACAGGCAACAAGACAGGTTCAATCTTTCGCTGTGTTTTTTAAAGAACTGTTTGCACCCTTCCGATTGGAGAGTAGTAGAAATGAGATTGGACGAAATTAAGATTGCAAAGCGTTTAGTACAAGACGAAAGTATCCCAGTTTGCCAACGATATAAAATGTCCTGTTTCCATTGCTTAGAAGATTCCATTATCTTTTTATGGAGTAAAATTTCCCCTGAACGACGTTATAGTGATTTGTTTCTTCATCAACCATCTGCATTAGTCCAACTGTGGTATTTACATTTATCTGGGGAAATAGAAAAATTGATCGTGAGTGAAGATGACTTTTGGCGTAATTTATTGAAAGCCGGATTATTGGACGATTCAAAGTCAAGTGTACTTCAATGCTGGGATAAATTGGATATAGGTGTAAAACAGGAAGTCCTCAAAAATACTGCTATGGCAACAGTGTTACTATTTGATTCCAGATCTAGGCAGTCTGACGCCGATATTTTCTATTTTCTTTTGACGCAGATATCTAATGAACATAGGGTTGAATTATTCCAAGAGATCTTTCAAAACGCCGAAATTAATGTACTTGTATTATTTCTACAACGACCTTACATGGAACTTTTAATTCCAATTATTAAAGATTTGTGGAACATTTTGCCTGAAGAAAAATATGGACAACTTTTATTTACTCTCGCAAGCCATTATTGTGATGAAAATCCTTATGATGTTGGAAGAAAGGATTATCGGAATTACGAATATGGTTATTTAATAATTGAGCTATTAGATGAAACTCCGGATCATTTCAAGCGATATGTATTTGGCGCTAAATATCAGGAAGATGCAGATCTCTTTGTAGAAGTCGAAGTATTATTATATACCATACTGAATAGAGGAAACCACAAGCTTCATTATAGAGAAATCTTTCATCACATTTGGAAGCACGTTACACTTGAAGAGAAGAGATTATTCTTAAGATCGTATTATGGTGAAATATTGTGTCGCAATTTGGCCACAAAACATAATTGGGAACTATTTACCTCAATATTAAGAGAATGTGTACCTGAAGGTGAAATCCCCATGTTTAAAAAGGCAGTTTTAGATATGAACTAGGAAAATGTCTACGCGCATGATAACGAAGAGAGAATAAAGATCGAGCAATGTTTTATGTTCATTTTTCTCTCCATGAAATAATCCGGTCTTATTGTTAAGGGAATGTCTGTTCAAAGATCATATGTACCCAGGTGTCAAAAGCAAATTTTATGATCAGAAAGAGAGCTTTGACAAAGAGGTTACAAGAAATTAATAAGATGAGTGTTATCAGATGATAAGTCATTTTTAAAGATGCATGGAAAGTGTATCTTATGATATTTTCTTTCTCGACTGTTTTACCGTGGGTACAGAAATTATTTGTTAATATAAAGGTATTGGACTAAATTAATCAAAATGCCTCCTGCTGTCTCATTGGAGTGTAATCATTGAAATTTTTATGTATTCAATAAAGTAAATTTAATATTACACCCATTAATTTTTTTCATTATATATTCAATACATACTAATACCTGTAAATTCAAGGTGTCCTTCAGGGCATTTTGTTTTTGTTTTCTTGGTCCTAAAAAGTCACCTTCATAAGGTAACTCTCCTAAAAGTTCTTTGTCTAAAAACTCAAATTCCAGTTACCGACCCCGTCACAATTCTTCCCTTATACATTATACTATGTATATAAGGAAAGTAAAAATGAGTTAGTATGCGTAGGAAATGTTATGCGTTTTAATTGCCTCAAAAGTTTATTTTCTGAAAAAATAAATTAAGAATATAATGTATTATACGATCTGAATTATTCAGGATTTGCTTTGAATATATGCTGAGAGATGTTTCGGACAGCTTAACGCAGTGCATTTTAAGAGTGAACAGAAAGAGTTTATTGGAACCCATATGAGAAAAATGTTTGTGTAAAAAATCTTAGTTTGCTTATGTTTATGTTCTACCGCAAATTTTATTGACACACAGTTTTTGATTGTATCAATGATATTTAAACTAATTTTATTATACTTTTCCTGCATACATAGTGTAATATAATCATAAGGAATATATTATAACGGAGTCAGCATTCGAATTTGAGTTTTTGATGGAAAATCAGTTTTTAAATATACCTAACCGCGAGTCGAACGTTTATGAGATTGTGTCTGCAAGTGTATATGTATGTTATTATA
The DNA here is from genome assembly GCA_951213105.1 of Amaurobius ferox. Classification (NCBI taxonomy): domain Eukaryota; kingdom Metazoa; phylum Arthropoda; class Arachnida; order Araneae; family Amaurobiidae; genus Amaurobius; species Amaurobius ferox. The sequence goes on from OX578151.1 coordinate 120,610,251, forward strand.
TGTATATGTGTGTTAATGTGTATGTATAATTCTGAAGCCCTTTAAATTGAAGGGTAACAAGCTATAGTTTTAATCATTTACCCCCATGATACCAGTTTTTCAAATTTTTTCTTGTAAAATTTGAAATTAAAAATAAATTTTATTATCAGAAAATCGATTTGATCAACACTACATTTACATTATAATGCTATCTATATATACGTTTTCAGTGTGTAATATATATTGTGTAAAAAACCTTAAAATATACAATATGTGGTAATTTTTTTTAATTTAGCGTCTTTCTTTGAAATTTCAGAATATTTTTCATAAAAAAAGGTAGGTTAATATAAACAGACAGATAAAAGCACAACTTAAAATTTTGTTTACATACACAGTTCCAATTCTTCAAATTAACAATAGCATTATTTCGTATTAGGGGAAAAACTATAGAGAATTTCTATTACGATCTTTGAGATTAAAACTTTCTTTTCATTTCATTATTTGTAGAGACCATAATTCTATTGATTGAGGAATAAACAAAGATTGAGAGTTTATAAGGAATTTTAAATTTTTTTTATTTTCCAATGGTTCAAAAAACTGTTAGGTTGCATTCATTTGAAGATTTAACTAACTTTCGGGTACAGTTTGTTTGACGGCTCATATAAAAATTGGTTCATGCTCAAAACGAAAAAAAATCAGAAGGACATAAAGCCAATGTACACAATTGACACGCTATTCATATATCCCATGAAAATTAAATCTTGATTAGACTTTATACATTGAACATTACAAAAATATTCAATATATATAATAATGTTGAGGAAACATACAATAATTCATTGTATAAGAAGCCAGTATTTAATATTCTTCACAACAAATTACCAAATACTATAATATTGTAACAAAGATAAAACTCGAAACAGTATTTATTAAAATTATTAACAAAATTCAATGAAGTTTATATAGTACTTAAAATATAAATTTACTTTTAAAATTATGCATTGAAAAGTTATTTTATTTTATTTAATAAATTTATATAAATTTCTCTTTTTTATTAATATTGAATTTAATTTTTGAACTTTTTTCATCCATTTACTCTCATTATTAATTGAGAGCTTATTGAAGTGACATGTTTTGATTAACGGGCAGTCAAAAATGTATTGAGTAGAGCTACCCAGCCTTCCACATATACGATGTTTTGAGAGGCTTTGTTGATTCTGAAGAGAAATTCCGGAAAATAACAGTGGTTTGTTAGAAACCTTGATAAATACAATAAAGAACTTGAGTAAGTTTTGTCTACTTTTTTTTAAACTTTCATGTGTTCCTTCCGTCTTTTGTATTATTTCAGTTATTATGGATATTTAAAGTTCTTTCCATGCATCTTTTTAGTATGATTTTGGTAATTCAATATTCATTGTTTATTTTGTGGTATCTATGATTGCTGCTGTGATCCAGATAAGTCCTAGTAATTTCGTTAATGGCTTGTCCAGTACTCTAATCTCGTCCGCAGTCTGACGGAGTGCGAGGCAAAGGTTTCCACACTCTCCGTTCAATTTTTTAACCATTGGGGCTCTCATGTATCGTTTTAACCTATTTGTCGTCTTGATGGGTCTCATCTATTTTAATTCGGATTTGAATGGTCTTGTCGGGACATTCTTGCTGTGTTTTGGGGCACGCCAACGTCGTGTGTTACTTCTCATTTCGGAATAACTGGACTGTTCTCTATGCTGCTTTATGATTGACTGTTTAAAGTCAGCACTTAATTCATGTCTAGGGTATATAATCATTCCTGTCTTAGACTTTAGGTTTATTGGTTCTCTTACATTGACAAAGGGCATCAAGCGTATCGTCAAAACAGCTGTATGCTGCGGTATTGTGGTAATTTTGCTTATATACCTTGATCAAGTTTTCCTTTTCCTTATAGTAGTTCCGTATAGTATGATCATGTTGCATTAAAAATAAAAAAATTCTGATTGACCAAATTTTCCTAAGGGGGTCGTATAAAAATTTCAAAAATGAAACATTTTGAAAATGAATGGGAGGACTATTTCGTTAACGTAGTCTTCTTTCCTACTTTACTTCAACATTTTTGCCATTTACGTTGCCCACTTATCTCCAACAGGTAAAGGATTGAAGCGCGTTTCAATCTTCTTGGGACACCCTCTATATACACAGTTTATCAGCTTCACAGACCTGTTAACAACAAAAATTTTTATGAATTTTTAACAAATTTTTAAATGAATAACTGGTAACCTAAAATAATAAATGTTTGAAAGCTATTCGTTTATAATTTTGATTATGAGGTAAATCAACCTACATAATTTGGAATATGTATGTATGAGAAATCTCAATGGAACTTTGCTCTCAAAATATTTTATTGTGTCCGGACAAATCTTAATTTGTTCCTGAAAATGCTTGTTATATTTTTTCTGTAAGAAATAGAGAAATGCGTTACTCTGCTCATCATCTTCAGAGAGCTGTTGGCAATTTAACATTTTATTTAATTGTTCAATAAATTTTTAAACTAAAATCTTTAAAACGAAACCTTATAAAAAGGTAAAATTATTTTGTTTTAGGGTGCTGATTATCGATAAGTGTGACCTAAGCATTTCAAAATATGAATTTAAAAATATGAAATCCCTAGGGAGATTACACTCAAGATAATTGACTATGTTTGTTTAAATCGGAATTTGTTCTCTCCCCAAAGAATTCAAGAATTGCAATCTAGATATATCTATAGATGTTCGTGGCACTTTAATTCCTTCCATTCTGGAAGCAAACTCCACACCGAAAACAAAAGACTTTTATTGAAATTTGTAAATGGAAAACACAATATATGTCAAACACTTAAATCTTCTGTTTCTGTTTCCTCAGAAACATTGACGAAAAATTTGTTGAGCGTTTCACATAACGACACTAATTTTATCCCTTTTATACATAGTACACTACAATAATACATAGTAAAATTGAATATAGTACATCTACATTAAAAGCGCTGTAATGGGGGTAAAAAATATGACTGTCGGATTTATACTGATCTACACGTTTTAAGCATCCCGAATGTGGATCAACAAATGTTATAATATGTCTATTTGATATCCAGCTAGTCTATAAGCACTAAATTTCGTGATCACAATGTAACAAATGAAATGTAAATTTGTACTATCATTTCAATCAATGAAAGTCATAAATATGGAGAATGAAAACAAGGAAAGGCTCAGGAAATCTTTCGAACAAATTTTTTAAACAAAAATCGAACACATTGGTTTTGCGGTCAGAGATCTTTAAACATATTTTTGCAAAATTCAAGGATTTCCTTCATATGGAAATGACTTAGTCTGCGTTAGAAACGAGCTTAAGTTTTGAAAAAGGTCTTTTTGTGGTTAATATTTTACACAATATATAATAGTTTTATTCTGCGTAAGGAACGAGCTTGAGTTTTAAGAAACTATTTTTGTGTTAAACATTTCCATTCTATAAAAATGTGTTAATATGCGTAGGGGAACGAGCTTGAATTTTAAGAAAGCTCTTTTAGTGTTAATTGTTTCCATTATATAAAAATGTGTTAATATACGTAAGAAAAGTTATGCGTATTAAATACTTGAAAAGATTATTTTCTGGAAAAAAAATGATAAATAAATATAATGAATAATACACAAATCAATAATTCAGGAATTGCGTTGAATGCACACTGACAGATGTTTCTGGCAGGTAAATGCAACCCATTTTAAGAGTGAATTCCGCAACAAAAAGAGTTTATTGGAACCCACATGAAAAAAATATTGTATGTGTAAAAAATCTTAGATTTCCTTTGGTTTGTGTTCTATCACAAAATGTATCGACGCACAGATTCTGGATGTGACAATGAAGCTTAAACTAATTTTAATATACTTTCCCTGCATACATAGTATAATGGAAGCATAGGGAATATATTATAACGGGGTCAACATTCGAATTTGAGTTTTTGACGGAAAATCAGTTTTTAAACATCCCTGAACGCGAGTCGAACATTTTTGAGGTGATGTCTGTATACGTATAAGTATGTAAGTGTGTATATGTATTTTAGTGTATGTACATGTGTGTTAGCGAACGTATGTGTATGTTAGTGTATGTATATGAATGTTAGTGGGTATGTATGGTAACGTGTGCGTATATTACCGTATGTATGCCAATAGGTGTGTGTATTTTAGTGTCTGTGTATGAATGTTAGTGGGTGTACCCGTGAGTCTGTGGACGCGATATTTTATGAACGAATGAAATGTTTCTGAAATGATTTCGTATGTCTGTTACTATCAGTTATTACTAAAAATATATTAAATTTTAACGCTGTCAAATGTGTGCAAGATCCCGCCGCCACTCCCCCGACCTCAAATTTTTGAATGATTTCTTTTAAAATTCTTAAAAATTCAGAGCTTTCACTAAATAATAAATAAAAACATATTTCAGACATGATTTTTTTAATCAAAACTTGAATGGCGTAAGCTTTATAACGCTGGCATGAATAGTTTTACAAATATTGCAAGTTTTATCAAAGAAAATCATTAAAGCAATGTGAGCCTTTAGTAGTACTAAATAAATAATCCTTTCAAATGTAATTTTTTATTACGCTCGCAGGGAAATGTTTCCGCGGTTTCAAATAAATTTATCAAAACATTATATAAATTTTAAAATGTAATTAATATCTTCTAATATATTTACTTTCCATATGTAATGTTATGCCACAAATGTATTAACATTATTCTCGTAGATCTAGATCGCTCCATTCAAGAGAGGTTGAATATATAGTAATAGTTTAAGATTTTGAAGTCCAACAATTTGCCATTAGTTATATATTTCATGGGATATTAATTAAAAGCCAATTGCATTTTGATGCAGATTTTGCACGTGAGTATGATAAGTCATTCTGTGTAGACTTATAAGTTGCCAGAAGCGTCCAGTTTCAATTTATTTGATGTTAATTACGGAAAATATTTTGTTCCGAATCCGGGGTATTTACAAGAGTTTAAACAATTGAGTCTACTGGAGAAGGATACACGATTCTGTGTTTGTCGTTGCATATCGAGTCAGACGATTTTCATTGGATAGAACAGGTGGGAATCAAGGGATCCAGTTGTCAGTTCCTTCATAGGTCGTTCAATAGGATTACAATTTCCGCCTGGTGAAACCTTGTCTGTCATCCACTTGTTTGGGAACAACAGTAATACGGGCAGGAGATAAAACTGGTTTTCTGTCAGTTGTTCTGACATTTGAATTTTTGACGTCATACACCACGTGTTCTAACATCACTTCCGGTCATGCCATCTGACGTCACAAGCCACGCCCACTTGATGACGTATTTCCCCTGCGCGGTTATCTGCTATTACTACTCCTGCTAACTAACTGTTGAGATGAGTAGTTTCTTCATAGTTTTGTTCGAGAGTGTTTTGGTACGAGTTGAGTTGTTTGACGTTTAGAATTTCTTTTGGCAACAGTGTTTTTGGCGGATGACGTCATACCACATGTTTTTTCGGGGATGTTTGAAATTGGAGGGATTTTGAGTAGCGTCACGTGACAGATGACGTCATGCCACGTGTTTTGGCGTGAGGAGAGGTGAAGTGAATGTTTACCACGACCACGTGGGAATGCTTGAGATTGGAATGAAGTGAAAGTAGAAGTCAATGTTTAACGCAACCACGTGTTTTGGGAACTCTCTTTTATAATTTCTTTTTGCTAAATGGCAGCGTTGTAGATTCACGTGGCAGCATGATTTTACTGCATGTCGTTTCACGTTGTGACGTCATAACCGCTCGTTGTTGGTGATTGGACAAGTTGAGTGAACCTGTCTCAACTAGGTATTATTTGATTGGTTGCGAATGTGACATCATGAAATAGAAGAGTTGTTATTGGCTAAAAGAATGTTTGTTGGTGTAAGATGGCAACAGCTAATGCGCCACGAGAGAGCACATTTTCTTAGGTTCTATCGTCTTGTAGCGTGTGCATACATTGTTTTGCTGAACCGTTTCTTTTTTAGAAAGTCGTTAATCTAAAGGAGTTTAGTTTTAACCTAAAATATCTTTGAAAATGAAACGCTCATTTATTTTGAAGCAGCTTTAGATATTCAGACACACCCTTTGAATATTTCTTCTATTGGGGTAAGTTTATATCATCTTGTTTTAATTATTGTTTATTATTTTTTGATATGTCATCTAAGTTTATTAGATTATTTATGATGTGCGACTTTTAGTGCGATATTATGACTTTTTAAGTGCGATTTCGCGGGTATATATTAAATTTTTGCGAAATGTTGTAACATACTTTTCTATCTATGTTTAGTTTCAAATTATGCGAATTAAAAAATACAAAATATTTATTTCTTTGAAGTATGTTTCATTATCAATTAATATTGTTTGTAAAATATCTGTTATTTTCTAATTGCGATTTAGCATATTTATTAAATTCCCGTATTATGTTTAAACAAGCATTTCCATCCTTTTTATTTTTGATGAAATCTCAAATTAGCTAAACAGAACTTTCACATTTTTGCTGTTTACATAGAAATGAAGGAATATTTTTGTAAACTATGATCTTTTCCCCTTATTGTCTAGGTAATAGTGCCCCAAAAGCATTTTTCCTATCCATATTCATTTAATTAACTAAATTACAACTGAATATATTTTGTTTCAGTGAGCCATACTATACAATTTCTCTGTTTGTGGCTTTCGTTTTTTATACACTATGTAAAAACATTTTTTTTATGCTGTAGACTCTTTCAATGTTACAGTGAGTTATCAATTTGTAAAAAAAAATCATTTTCTGTTATGTATGTGCTAAAGTTAGGGACTTTCAGTATAGCGGAATTAACTAATTTTCTCTTATTTCTTTTACAGGTCGTGAACACCAAGAAATTACTATTCGATTTTTGAACTATTCAAGTACGTAATATCTTGCTACGTGGTACATGAACTAAAAATGAATGTAAGCAAGCAAGATATCTTTAATAGCTTGATAGGAGGTTACGTAAAGGCTCCGCCCTCACTTAAAGATCAGGCTATTACGACTTTAGCCATTCAGTTAAATCAAAATATCGAACTAAAAGACATTATATATGAGTCAGATCCAATGCAATACAGATGGGAGAAGTTAATTAAAGAACGGTCGACTAACATTTGCCAGAAACTCCCACTTCCTCCTGTATTGAAGGATAAATTGATTTGTTATCTTAGAGCAATAGTTCTTCAAGCATACAATTGGAACAGGCAACAAGACAGGTTCAATCTTTCGCTGTGTTTTTTAAAGAACTGTTTGCACCCTTCCGATTGGAGAGTAGTAGAAATGAGATTGGACGAAATTAAGATTGCAAAGCGTTTAGTACAAGACGAAAGTATCCCAGTTTGCCAACGATATAAAATGTCCTGTTTCCATTGCTTAGAAGATTCCATTATCTTTTTATGGAGTAAAATTTCCCCTGAACGACGTTATAGTGATTTGTTTCTTCATCAACCATCTGCATTAGTCCAACTGTGGTATTTACATTTATCTGGGGAAATAGAAAAATTGATCGTGAGTGAAGATGACTTTTGGCGTAATTTATTGAAAGCCGGATTATTGGACGATTCAAAGTCAAGTGTACTTCAATGCTGGGATAAATTGGATATAGGTGTAAAACAGGAAGTCCTCAAAAATACTGCTATGGCAACAGTGTTACTATTTGATTCCAGATCTAGGCAGTCTGACGCCGATATTTTCTGTTTTCTTTTGACGCAGATATCTAAGGAACATAGGGTTGAATTATTCCAAGAGATCTTTCAAAACGCCGAAATTAATGTACTTGTATTATTTCTACAACGACCTTACATGGAACTTTTAATTCCAATTATTAAAGATTTGTGGAACATTTTGCCTGAAGAAAAATATGGACAACTTTTATTTACTCTCGCAAGCCATTATTGTGATGAAAATCCTTATGATGTTGGAAGAAAGGATTATCGGAATTACGAATATGGTTATTTAATAATTGAGCTATTAGATGAAACTCCGGATCATTTCAAGCGATATGTATTTGGCGCTAAATATCAGGAAGATGCAGATCTCTTTGTAGAAGTCGAAGTATTATTATATACCATACTGAATAGAGGAAACCACAAGCTTCATTATAGAGAAATCTTTCATCACATTTGGAAGCACGTTACACTTGAAGAGAAGAGATTATTCTTAAGATCGTATTATGGTGAAATATTGTGTCGCAATTTGGCCACAAAACATAATTGGGAACTATTTACCTCAATATTAAGAGAATGTGTACCTGAAGGTGAAATCCCCATGTTTAAAAAGGCAGTTTTAGATATGAACTAGGAAAATGTCTACGCGCATGATAACGAAGAGAGAATAAAGATCGAGCAATGTTTTATGTTCATTTTTCTCTCCATGAAATAATCCGGTCTTATTGTTAAGGGAATGTCTGTTCAAAGATCATATGTACCCAGGTGTCAAAAGCAAATTTTATGATCAGAAAGAGAGCTTTGACAAAGAGGTTACAAGAAATTAATAAGATGAGTGTTATCAGATGATAAGTCATTTTTAAAGATGCATGGAAAGTGTATCTTATGATATTTTCTTTCTCGACTGTTTTACCGTGGGTACAGAAATTATTTGTTAATATAAAGGTATTGGACTAAATTAATCAAAATGCCTTCTGCTGTCTCATTGGAGTGTAATCATTGAAATTTTTATGTATTCAATAAAGTAAATTTAATATTACACCCATTAATTTTTTTCATTATATATTCAATACATACTAATACCTGTAAATTCAAGGTGTCCTTCAGGGCATTTTGTTTTTGTTTTCTTGGTCCTAAAAAGTCACCTTCATAAGGTAACTCTCCTAAAAGTTCTTTGTCTAAAAACTCAAATTCCAGTTACCGACCCCGTCACAATTCTTCCCTTATACATTATACTATGTATATAAGGAAAGTAAAAATGAGTTAGTATGCGTAGGAAATGTTATGCGTTTTAATTGCCTCAAAAGTTTATTTTCTGAAAAAATAAATTAAGAATATAATGTATTATACGATCTGAATTATTCAGGATTTGCTTTGAATATATGCTGAGAGATGTTTCGGACAGCTTAACGCAGTGCATTTTAAGAGTGAACAGAAAGAGTTTATTGGAACCCATATGAGAAAAATGTTTGTGTAAAAAATCTTAGTTTGCTTATGTTTATGTTCTACCGCAAATTTTATTGACACACAGTTTTTGATTGTATCAATGATATTTAAACTAATTTTATTATACTTTTCCTGCATACATAGTGTAATATAATCATAAGGAATATATTATAACGGAGTCAGCATTCGAATTTGAGTTTTTGATGGAAAATCAGTTTTTAAATATACCTAACCGCGAGTCGAACGTTTATGAGATTGTGTCTGCAAGTGTATATGTATGTTATTATATGTATATGTGTGTTAATGTGTATGTATAATTCTGAAGCCCTTTAAATTGAAGGGTAACAAGCTATAGTTTTAATCATTTACCCCCATGATACCAGTTTTTCAAATTTTTTCTTGTAAAATTTGAAATTAAAAATAAATTTTATTATCAGAAAATCGATTTGATCAACACTACATTTACATTATAATGCTATCTATATATACGTTTTCAGTGTGTAATATATATTGTGTAAAAAACCTTAAAAAATACAATATGTGGTAATTTTTTTTAATTTAGCGTCTTTCTTTGAAATTTCAGAATATTTTTCATAAAAAAAGGTAGGTTAATATAAACAGACAGATAAAAGCACAACTTAAAATTTTGTTTACATACACAGTTCCAATTCTTCAAATTAACAATAGCATTATTTCGTATTAGGGGAAAAACTATAGAGAATTTCTATTACGATCTTTGAGATTAAAACTTTCTTTTCATTTCATTATTTGTAGAGACCATAATTCTATTGATTGAGGAATAAACAAAGATTGAGAGTTTATAAGGAATTTTAAATTTTTTTTATTTTCCAATGGTTCAAAAAACTGTTAGGTTGCATTCATTTGAAGATTTAACTAACTTTCGGGTACAGTTTGTTTGACGGCTCATATAAAAATTGGTTCATGCTCAAAACGAAAAAAAATCAGAAGGACATAAAGCCAATGTACACAATTGACACGCTATTCATATATCCCATGAAAATTAAATCTTGATTAGACTTTATACATTGAACATTACAAAAATATTCAATATATATAATAATGTTGAGGAAACATACAATAATTCATTGTATAAGAAGCCAGTATTTAATATTCTTCACAACAAATTACCAAATACTATAATATTGTAACAAAGATAAAACTCGAAACAGTATTTATTAAAATTATTAACAAAATTCAATGAAGTTTATATAGTACTTAAAATATAAATTTACTTTTAAAATTATGCATTGAAAAGTTATTTTATTTTATTTAATAAATTTATATAAATTTCTCTTTTTTATTAATATTGAATTTAATTTTTGAACTTTTTTCATCCATTTACTCTCATTATTAATTGAGAGCTTATTGAAGTGACATGTTTTGATTAACGGGCAGTCAAAAATGTATTGAGTAGAGCTACCCAGCCTTCCACATATACGATGTTTTGAGAGGCTTTGTTGATTCTGAAGAGAAATTCCGGAAAATAACAGTGGTTTGTTAGAAACCTTGATAAATACAATAAAGAACTTGAGTAAGTTTTGTCTACTTTTTTTTAAACTTTCATGTGTTCCTTCCGTCTTTTGTATTATTTCAGTTATTATGGATATTTAAAGTTCTTTCCATGCATCTTTTTAGTATGATTTTGGTAATTCAATATTCATTGTTTATTTTGTGGTATCTATGATTGCTGCTGTGATCCAGATAAGTCCTAGTAATTTCGTTAATGGCTTGTCCAGTACTCTAATCTCGTCCGCAGTCTGACGGAGTGCGAGGCAAAGGTTTCCACACTCTCCGTTCAATTTTTTAACCATTGGGGCTCTCATGTATCGTTTTAACCTATTTGTCGTCTTGATGGGTCTCATCTATTTTAATTCGGATTTGAATGGTCTTGTCGGGACATTCTTGCTGTGTTTTGGGGCACGCCAACGTCGTGTGTTACTTCTCATTTCGGAATAACTGGACTGTTCTCTATGCTGCTTTATGATTGACTGTTTAAAGTCAGCACTTAATTCATGTCTAGGGTATATAATCATTCCTGTCTTAGACTTTAGGTTTATTGGTTCTCTTACATTGACAAAGGGCATCAAGCGTATCGTCAAAACAGCTGTATGCTGCGGTATTGTGGTAATTTTGCTTATATACCTTGATCAAGTTTTCCTTTTCCTTATAGTAGTTCCGTATAGTATGATCATGTTGCATTAAAAATAAAAAAATTCTGATTGACCAAATTTTCCTAAGGGGGTCGTATAAAAATTTCAAAAATGAAACATTTTGAAAATGAATGGGAGGACTATTTCGTTAACGTAGTCTTCTTTCCTACTTTACTTCAACATTTTTGCCATTTACGTTGCCCACTTATCTCCAACAGGTAAAGGATTGAAGCGCGTTTCAATCTTCTTGGGACACCCTCTATATACACAGTTTATCAGCTTCACAGACCTGTTAACAACAAAAATTTTTATGAATTTTTAACAAATTTTTAAATGAATAACTGGTAACCTAAAATAATAAATGTTTGAAAGCTATTCGTTTATAATTTTGATTATGAGGTAAATCAACCTACATAATTTGGAATATGTATGTATGAGAAATCTCAATGGAACTTTGCTCTCAAAATATTTTATTGTGTCCGGACAAATCTTAATTTGTTCCTGAAAATGCTTGTTATATTTTTTCTGTAAGAAATAGAGAAATGCGTTACTCTGCTCATCATCTTCAGAGAGCTGTTGGCAATTTAACATTTCATTTAATTGTTCAATAAATTTTTAAACTAAAATCTTTAAAACGAAACCTTATAAAATGGTAAAATTATTTTGTTTTAGGGTGCTGATTATCGATAAGTGTGACCTAAGCATTTCAAAATATGAATTTAAAAATATGAAATCCCTAGGGAGATTACACTCAAGATAATTGACTATGTTTGTTTAAATCGGAATTTGTTCTCTCCCCAAAGAATTCAAGAATTGCAATCTAGATATATCTATAGATGTTCGTGGCACTTTAATTCCTTCCATTCTGGAAGCAAACTCCACACCGAAAACAAAAGACTTTTATTGAAATTTGTAAATGGAAAACACAATATATGTCAAACACTTAAATCTTCTGTTTCTGTTTCCTCAGAAACATTGACGAAAAATTTGTTGAGCGTTTCACATAACGACACTAATTTTATCCCTTTTATACATAGTACACTACAATAATACATAGTAAAATTGAATATAGTACATCTACATTAAAAGCGCTGTAATGGGGGTAAAAAATATGACTGTCGGATTTATACTGATCTACACGTTTTAAGCATCCCGAATGTGGATCAACAAATGTTATAATATGTCTATTTGATATCCAGCTAGTCTATAAGCACTAAATTTCGTGATCACAATGTAACAAATGAAATGTAAATTTGTACTATCATTTCAATCAATGAAAGTCATAAATATGGAGAATGAAAACAAGGAAAGGCTCAGGAAATCTTTCGAACAAATTTTTTAAACAAAAATCGAACACATTGGTTTTGCGGTCAGAGATCTTTAAACATATTTTTGCAAAATTCAAGGATTTCCATCATATGGAAATGACTTAGTCTGCGTTAGAAACGAGCTTAAGTTTTGAAAAAGGTCTTTCTGTGGTTAATATTTTACACAATATATAATAGTTTTATTCTGCGTAAGGAACGAGCTTGAGTTTTAAGAAACTATTTTTGTGTTAAACATTTCCATTCTATAAAAATGTGTTAATATGCGTAGGGGAACGAGCTTGAATTTTAAGAAAGCTCTTTTAGTGTTAATTGTTTCCATTATATAAAAATGTGTTAATATACGTAAGAAAAGTTATGCGTATTAAATACTTGAAAAGATTATTTTCTGGAAAAAAAATGATAAATAAATATAATGAATAATACACAAATCAATAATTCAGGAATTGCGTTGAATGCACACTGACAGATGTTTCTGGCAGGTAAATGCAACCCATTTTAAGAGTGAATTCCGCAACAAAAAGAGTTTATTGGAACCCACATGAAAAAAATATTGTATGTGTAAAAAATCTTAGATTCCTTTGGTTTGTGTTCTATCACAAAATGTATCGACGCACAGATTCTGGATGTGACAATGAAGCTTAAACTAATTTTAATATACTTTCCCTGCATACATAGTATAATGGAAGCATAGGGAATATATTATAACGGGGTCAACATTCGAATTTGAGTTTTTGACGGAAAATCAGTTTTTAAACATCCCTGAACGCGAGTCGAACATTTTTGAGGTTATGTCTGTATACGTATAAGTATGTAAGTGTGTATATGTATTTTAGTGTATGTACATGTGTGTTAGCGAACGTATGTGTATGTTAGTGTATGTATATGAATGTTAGTGGGTATGTATGGTAACGTGTGCGTATATTACCGTATGTATGCCAATAGGTGTGTGTATTTTAGTGTCTGTGTATGAATGTTAGTGGGTGTACCCGTGAGTCTGTGGACGCGATATTTTATGAACGAATGAAATGTTTCTGAAATGATTTCGTATGTCTGTTACTATCAGTTATTACTAAAAATATATTAAATTTTAACGCTGTCAAATGTGTGCAAGATCCCGCCGCCACTCCCCCGACCTCAAATTTTTGAATGATTTCTTTTAAAATTCTTAAAAATTCAGAGCTTTCACTAAATAATAAATAAAAACATATTTCAGACATGATTTTTTTAATCAAAACTTGAATGGCGTAAGCTTTATAACGCTGGCATGAATAGTTTTACAAATATTGCAAGTTTTATCAAAGAAAATCATTAAAGCAATGTGAGCCTTTAGTAGTACTAAATAAATAATCCTTTCAAATGTAATTTTTTATTACGCTCGCAGGGAAATGTTTCCGCGGTTTCAAATAAATTTATCAAAACATTATATAAATTTTAAAATGTAATTAATATCTTCTAATATATTTACTTTCCATATGTAATGTTATGCCACAAATGTATTAACATTTTTCTCGTAGATCTAGATCGCTCCATTCAAGAGAGGGGGAATATATAGTAATAGTTTAAGATTTTGGAGTCCAACAATTTGCCATTAGTTATATATTTCATAGGATATTAATTAAAAGCCAATTGCATTTTGATGCAGATTTTGCACGTGAGTATGATAAGTCATTCTGTGTAGACTTATAAGTTGCCAGAAGCGTCCAGTTTCAATTTATTTGATGTTAATTACGGAAAATATTTTGTTCCGAATCCGGGGTATTTACAAGAGTTTAAACAATTGAGTCTACTGGAGAAGGATACACGATTCTGTGTTTGTCGTTGCATATCGAGTCAGACGATTTTCATTGGATAGAACAGGTGGGAATCAAGGGATCCAGTTGTCAGTTCCTTCATAGGTCGTTCAATAGGATTACAATTTCCGCCTGGTGAAACCTTGTCTGTCATCCACTTGTTTGGGAACAACAGTAATACGGGCAGGAGATAAAACTGGTTTTCTGTCAGTTGTTCTGACATTTGAATTTTTGACGTCATACACCACGTGTTCTAACATCACTTCCGGTCATGCCATCTGACGTCACAAGCCACGCCCACTTGATGACGTATTTCCCCTGCGCGGTTATCTGCTATTACTACTCCTGCTAACTAACTGTTGAGATGAGTAGTTTCTTCATAGTTTTGTTCGAGAGTGTTTTGGTACGAGTTGAGTTGTTTGACGTTTAGAATTTCTTTTGGCAACAGTGTTTTCGGCGGATGACGTCATACCACATGTTTTTTCGGGGATGTTTGAAATTGGAGGGATTTTGAGTAGCGTCACGTGACAGATGACGTCATGCCACGTGTTTTGGCGTGAGGAGAGGTGAAGTGAATGTTTACCACGACCACGTGGGAATGCTTGAGATTGGAATGAAGTGAAAGTAGAAGTCAATGTTTAACGCAACCACGTGTTTTGGGAACTCTCTTTTATAATTTCTTTTTGCTAAATGGCAGCGTTGTAGATTCACGTGGCAGCATGATTTTACTGCATGTCGTTTCACGTTGTGACGTCATAACCGCTCGTTGTTGGTGATTGGACAAGTTGAGTGAACCTGTCTCAACTAGGTATTATTTGATTGGTTGCGAATGTGACATCATGAAATAGAAGAGTTGTTATTGGCTAAAAGAATGTTTGTTGGTGTAAGATGGCAACAGCTAATGCGCCACGAGAGAGCACATTTTCTTAGGTTCTATCGTCTTGTAGCGTGTGCATACATTGTTTTGCTGAACCGTTTCTTTTTTAGAAAGTCGTTAATCTAAAGGAGTTTAGTTTTAACCTAAAATATCTTTGAAAATGAAACGCTCATTTATTTTGAAGCAGCTTTAGATATTCAGACACACCCTTTGAATATTTCTTCTATTGGGGTAAGTTTATATCATCTTGTTTTAATTATTGTTTATTATTTTTTGATATGTCATCTAAGTTTATTAGATTATTTATGATGTGCGACTTTTAGTGCGATATTATGACTTTTTAAGTGCGATTTCGCGGGTATATATTAAATTTTTGCGAAATGTTGTAACATACTTTTCTATCTATGTTTAGTTTCAAATTATGCGAATTAAAAAATACAAAATATTTATTTCTTTGAAGTATGTTTCATTATCAATTAATATTGTTTGTAAAATATCTGTTATTTTCTAATTGCGATTTAGCATATTTATTAAATTCCCGTATTATGTTTAAACAAGCATTTCCATCCTTTTTATTTTTGATGAAATCTCAATTTAGCTAAACAGAACTTTCACATTTTTGCTGTTTACATAGAAATGAAGGAATATTTTTGTAAACTATGATCTTTTCCCCTTATTGTCTAGGTAATAGTGCCCCAAAAGCATTTTTCCTATCCATATTCATTTAATTAACTAAATTACAACTGAATATATTTTGTTTCAGTGAGCCATACTATACAATTTCTCTGTTTGTGGCTTTCGTTTTTTATACACTATGTAAAAACATTTTTTTATGCTGTAGACACTTTCAATGTTACAGTGAGTTATCAATTTGTAAAAAAAATTCATTTTCTGTTATGTATGTGCTAAAGTTAGGGACTTTCAGTATAGCGGAATTAACTAATTTTCTCTTATTTCTTTTACAGGTCGTGAACACCAAGAAATTACTATTCGATTTTTGAACTATTCAAGTACGTAATATCTTGCTACGTGGTACATGAACTAAAAATGAATGTAAGCAAGCAAGATATCTTTAATAGCTTGATAGGAGGTTACGTAAAGGCTCCGCCCTCACTTAAAGATCAGGCTATTACGACTTTAGCCATTCAGTTAAATCAAAATATCGAACTAAAAGACATTATATATGAGTCAGATCCAATGCAATACAGATGGGAGAAGTTAATTAAAGAACGGTCGACTAACATTTGCCAGAAACTCCCACTTCCTCCTGTATTGAAGGATAAATTGATTTGTTATCTTAGAGCAATAGTTCTTCAAGCATACAATTGGAACAGGCAACAAGACAGGTTCAATCTTTCGCTGTGTTTTTTAAAGAACTGTTTGCACCCTTCCGATTGGAGAGTAGTAGAAATGAGATTGGACGAAATTAAGATTGCAAAGCGTTTAGTACAAGACGAAAGTATCCCAGTTTGCCAACGATATAAAATGTCCTGTTTCCATTGCTTAGAAGATTCCATTATCTTTTTATGGAGTAAAATTTCCCCTGAACGACGTTATAGTGATTTGTTTCTTCATCAACCATCTGCATTAGTCCAACTGTGGTATTTACATTTATCTGGGGAAATAGAAAAATTGATCGTGAGTGAAGATGACTTTTGGCGTAATTTATTGAAAGCCGGATTATTGGACGATTCAAAGTCAAGTGTACTTCAATGCTGGGAAAAATTGGATATAGGTGTAAAACAGGAAGTCCTCAAAAATACTGCTATGGCAACAGTGTTACTATTTGATTCCAGTTCTAGGCAGTCTGACGCCGATATTTTCTGTTTTCTTTTGACGCAGATATCTAAAGAACATAGGGTTGAATTATTCCAAGAGATCTTTCAAAACGCCGAAATTAATGTATTTGTATTATTTCTACAACGACCTTACATGGAACTTTTAATTCCAATTATTAAAGATTTGTGGAACATTTTGCCTGAAGAAAAATATGGACAACTTTTATTTACTCTCGCAAGCCATTATTGTGATGAAAATCCTTATGATGTTGGAAGAAAGGATTATCGGAATTACGAATATGGTTATTTAATAATTGAGCTATTAGATGAAACTCCGGATCATTTCAAGCGATATGTATTTGGCGCTAAATATCAGGAAGATGCAGATCTCTTTGTAGAAGTCGAAGTATTATTATATACCATACTGAATAGAGGAAACCACAAGCTTCATTATAGAGAAATCTTTCATCACATTTGGAAGCACGTTACACTTGAAGAGAAGAGAATATTCTTAAGATCGTATTATGGTGAAATATTGTGTCGCAATTTGGCCACAAAACATAATTGGGAACTATTTACCTCAATATTAAGAGAATGTGTACCTGAAGGTGAAATCCCCATGTTTAAAAAGGCAGTTTTAGATATGAACTAGGAAAATGTCTACGCGCATGATAACGAAGAGAGAATAAAGATCGAGCAATGTTTTATGTTCATTTTTCTCTCCATGAAATAATCCGGTCTTATTGTTAAGGGAATGTCTGTTCAAAGATCATATATACCCAGGTGTCAAAAGCAAATTTTATGATCAGAAAGAGAGCTTTGACAAAGAGGTTACAAGAAATTAATAAGATGAGTGTTATCAGATGATAAGTCATTTTTAAAGATGCATGGAAAGTGTATCTTATGATATTTTCTTTCTCGACTGTTTTACCGTGGGTACAGAAATTATTTGTTAATATAAAGGTATTGGACTAAATTAATCAAAATGCCTCCTGCTGTCTCATTGGAGTGTAATCATTGAAATTTTTATGTATTCAATAAAGTAAATTTAATATTACACCCATTAATTTTTTTCATTATATATTCAATACATACTAATACCTGTAAATTCAAGGTGTCCTTCAGGGCATTTTGTTTTTGTTTTCTTGGTCCTAAAAAGTCACCTTCATAAGGTAACTCTCCTAAAAGTTCTTTGTCTAAAAACTCAAATTCCAGTTACCGACCCCGTCACAATTCTTCCCTTATACATTATACTATGTATATAAGGAAAGTAAAAATGAGTTAGTATGCGTAGGAAATGTTATGCGTTTTAATTGCCTCAAAAGTTTATTTTCTGAAAAAATAAATTAAGAATATAATGTATTATACGATCTGAATTATTCAGGATTTGCTTTGAATATATGCTGAGAGATGTTTCGGACAGCTTAACGCAGTGCATTTTAAGAGTGAACAGAAAGAGTTTATTGGAACCCATATGAGAAAAATGTTTGTGTAAAAAATCTTAGTTTGCTTATGTTTATGTTCTACCGCAAATTTTATTGACACACAGTTTTTGATTGTATCAATGATATTTAAACTAATTTTATTATACTTTTCCTGCATACATAGTGTAATATAATCATAAGGAATATATTATAACGGAGTCAGCATTCGAATTTGAGTTTTTGATGGAAAATCAGTTTTTAAATATACCTAACCGCGAGTCGAACGTTTATGAGATTGTGTCTGCAAGTGTATATGTATGTTATTATATGTATATGTGTGTTAATGTGTATGTATAATTCTGAAGCCCTTTAAATTGAAGGGTAACAAGCTATAGTTTTAATCATTTACCCCCATGATACCAGTTTTTCAAATTTTTTCTTGTAAAATTTGAAATTAAAAATAAATTTTATTATCAGAAAATCGATTTGATCAACACTACATTTACATTATAATGCTATCTATATATACGTTTTCAGTGTGTAATATATATTGTGTAAAAAACCTTAAAATATACAATATGTGGTAATTTTTTTTAATTTAGCGTCTTTCTTTGAAATTTCAGAATATTTTTCATAAAAAAAGGTAGGTTAATATAAACAGACAGATAAAAGCACAACTTAAAATTTTGTTTACATACACAGTTCCAATTCTTCAAATTAACAATAGCATTATTTCGTATTAGGGGAAAAACTATAGAGAATTTCTATTACGATCTTTGAGATTAAAACTTTCTTTTCATTTCATTATTTGTAGAGACCATAATTCTATTGATTGAGGAATAAACAAAGATTGAGAGGTTATATGGAATTTTAAATTTTTTTTACTTTCCAATGGTTCAAAAAACTGTTAGGTTGCATTCATTTGAAGATTTAACTAACTTTCGGGTACAGTTTGTTTGACGGCTCATATAAAAATTGGTTCATGCTCAAAACGAAAAAAAATCAGAAGGACATAAAGCCAATGTACACAATTGACACGCTATTCATATATCCCATGAAAATTAAATCTTGATTAGACTTTATACATTGAACATTACAAAAATATTCAATATATATAATAATGTTGAGGAAACATACAATAATTCATTGTATAAGAAGCCAGTATTTAATATTCTTCACAACAAATTACCAAATACTATAATATTGTAACAAAGATAAAACTCGAAACAGTATTTATTAAAATTATTAACAAAATTCAATGAAGTTTATATAGTACTTAAAATATAAATTTACTTTTAAAATTATGCATTGAAAAGTAATTTTATTTTATTTAATAAATTTATATAAATTTCTCTTTTTTATTAATATTGAATTTAATTTTTGAACTTTTTTCATCCATTTACTCTCATTATTAATTGAGAGCTTATTGAAGTGACATGTTTTGATTAATGGGCAGTCAAAAATGTATTGAGTAGAGCTACCCAGCCTTCCACATATACGATGTTTTGAGAGGCTTTGTTGATTCTGAAGAGAAATTCCGGAAAATAACAGTGGTTTGTTAGAAACCTTGATAAATACAATAAAGAACTTGAGTAAGTTTTGTCTACTTTTTTTTAAACTTTCATGTGTTCCTTCCGTCTTTTGTATTATTTCAGTTATTATGGATATTTAAAGTTCTTTCCATGCATCTTTTTAGTATGATTTTGGTAATTCAATATTCATTGTTTATTTTGTGGTATCTATGATTGCTGCTGTGATCCAGATAAGTCCTAGTAATTTCGTTAATGGCTTGTCCAGTACTCTAATCTCGTCCGCAGTCTGACGGAGTGCGAGGCAAAGGTTTCCACACTCTCCGTTCAATTTTTTAACCATTGGGGCTCTCATGTATCGTTTTAACCTATTTGTCGTCTTGATGGGTCTCATCTATTTTAATTCGGATTTGAATGGTCTTGTCGGGACATTCTTGCTGTGTTTTGGGGCACGCCAACGTCGTGTGTTACTTCTCATTTCGGAATAACTGGACTGTTCTCTATGCTGCTTTATGATTGACTGTTTAAAGTCAGCACTTAATTCATGTCTAGGGTATATAATCATTCCTGTCTTAGACTTTAGGTTTATTGGTTCTCTTACATTGACAAAGGGCATCAAGCGTATCGTCAAAACAGCTGTATGCTGCGGTATTGTGGTAATTTTGCTTATATACCTTGATCAAGTTTTCCTTTTCCTTATAGTAGTTCCGTATAGTATGATCATGTTGCATTAAAAATAAAAAAATTCTGATTGACCAAATTTTCCTAAGGGGGTCGTATAAAAATTTCAAAAATGAAACATTTTGAAAATGAATGGGAGGACTATTTCGTTAACGTAGTCTTCTTTCCTACTTTACTTCAACATTTTTGCCATTTACGTTGCCCACTTATCTCCAACAGGTAAAGGATTGAAGCGCGTTTCAATCTTCTTGGGACACCCTCTATATACACAGTTTATCAGCTTCACAGACCTGTTAACAACAAAAATTTTTATGAATTTTTAACAAATTTTTAAATGAATAACTGGTAACCTAAAATAATAAATGTTTGAAAGCTATTCGTTTATAATTTTGATTATGAGGTAAATCAACCTACATAATTTGGAATATGTATGTATGAGAAATCTCAATGGAACTTTGCTCTCAAAATATTTTATTGTGTCCGGACAAATCTTAATTTGTTCCTGAAAATGCTTGTTATATTTTTTCTGTAAGAAATAGAGAAATGCGTTACTCTGCTCATCATCTTCAGAGAGCTGTTGGCAATTTAACATTTTATTTAATTGTTCAATAAATTTTTAAACTAAAATCTTTAAAACGAAACCTTATAAAAAGGTAAAATTATTTTGTTTTAGGGTGCTGATTATCGATAAGTGTGACCTAAGCATTTCAAAATATGAATTTAAAAATATGAAATCCCTAGGGAGATTACACTCAAGATAATTGACTATGTTTGTTTAAATCGTAATTTGTTCTCTCCCCAAAGAATTCAAGAATTGCAATCTAGATATATCTATAGATGTTCGTGGCACTTTAATTCCTTCCATTCTGGAAGCAAACTCCACACCGAAAACAAAAGACTTTTATTGAAATTTGTAAATGGAAAACACAATATATGTCAAACACTTAAATCTTCTGTTTCTGTTTCCTCAGAAACATTGACGAAAAATTTGTTGAGCGTTTCACATAACGACACTAATTTTATCCCTTTTATACATAGTACACTACAATAATACATAGTAAAATTGAATATAGTACATCTACATTAAAAGCGCTGTAATGGGGGTAAAAAATATGACTGTCGGATTTATACTGATCTACACGTTTTAAGCATCCCGAATGTGGATCAACAAATGTTATAATATGTCTATTTGATATCCAGCTAGTCTATAAGCACTAAATTTCGTGATCACAATGTAACAAATGAAATGTAAATTTGTACTATCATTTCAATCAATGAAAGTCATAAATATGGAGAATGAAAACAAGGAAAGGCTCAGGAAATCTTTCGAACAAATTTTTTAAACAAAAATCGAACACATTGGTTTTGCGGTCAGAGATCTTTAAACATATTTTTGCAAAATTCAAGGATTTCCTTCATATGGAAATGACTTAGTCTGCGTTAGAAACGAGCTTAAGTTTTGAAAAAGGTCTTTTTGTGGTTAATATTTTACACAATATATAATAGTTTTATTCTGCGTAAGGAACGAGCTTGAGTTTTAAGAAACTATTTTTGTGTTAAACATTTCCATTCTATAAAAATGTGTTAATATGCGTAGGGGAACGAGCTTGAATTTTAAGAAAGCTCTTTTAGTGTTAATTGTTTCCATTATATAAAAATGTGTTAATATACGTAAGAAAAGTTATGCGTATTAAATACTTGAAAAGATTATTTTCTGGAAAAAAAATGATAAATAAATATAATGAATAATACACAAATCAATAATTCAGGAATTGCGTTGAATGCACACTGACAGATGTTTCTGGCAGGTAAATGCAACCCATTTTAAGAGTGAATTCCGCAACAAAAAGAGTTTATTGGAACCCACATGAAAAAAATATTGTATGTGTAAAAAATCTTAGATTTCCTTTGGTTTGTGTTCTATCACAAAATGTATCGACGCACAGATTCTGGATGTGACAATGAAGCTTAAACTAATTTTAATATACTTTCCCTGCATACATAGTATAATGGAAGCATAGGGAATATATTATAACGGGGTCAACATTCGAATTTGAGTTTTTGACGGAAAATCAGTTTTTAAACATCCCTGAACGCGAGTCGAACATTTTTGAGGTGATGTCTGTATACGTATAAGTATGTAAGTGTGTATATGTATTTTAGTGTATGTACATGTGTGTTAGCGAACGTATGTGTATGTTAGTGTATGTATATGAATGTTAGTGGGTATGTATGGTAACGTGTGCGTATATTACCGTATGTATGCCAATAGGTGTGTGTATTTTAGTGTCTGTGTATGAATGTTAGTGGGTGTACCCGTGAGTCTGTGGACGCGATATTTTATGAACGAATGAAATGTTTCTGAAATGATTTCGTATGTCTGTTACTATCAGTTATTACTAAAAATATATTAAATTTTAACGCTGTCAAATGTGTGCAAGATCCCGCCGCCACTCCCCCGACCTCAAATTTTTGAATGATTTCTTTTAAAATTCTTAAAAATTCAGAGCTTTCACTAAATAATAAATAAAAACATATTTCAGACATGATTTTTTTAATCAAAACTTGAATGGCGTAAGCTTTATAACGCTGGCATGAATAGTTTTACAAATATTGCAAGTTTTATCAAAGAAAATCATTAAAGCAATGTGAGCCTTTAGTAGTACTAAATAAATAATCCTTTCAAATGTAATTTTTTATTACGCTCGCAGGGAAATGTTTCCGCGGTTTCAAATAAATTTATCAAAACATTATATAAATTTTAAAATGTAATTAATATCTTCTAATATATTTACTTTCCATATGTAATGTTATGCCACAAATGTATTAACATTTTTCTCGTAGATCTAGATCGCTCCATTCAAGAGAGGGGGAATATATAGTAATAGTTTAAGATTTTGAAGTCCAACAATTTGCCATTAGTTATATATTTCATAGGATATTAATTAAAAGCCAATTGCATTTTGATGCAGATTTTGCACGTGAGTATGATAAGTCATTCTGTGTAGACTTATAAGTTGCCAGAAGCGTCCAGTTTCAATTTATTTGATGTTAATTACGGAAAATATTTTGTTCCGAATCCGGGGTATTTACAAGAGTTTAAACAATTGAGTCTACTGGAGAAGGATACACGATTCTGTGTTTGTCGTTGCATATCGAGTCAGACGATTTTCATTGGATAGAACAGGTGGGAATCAAGGGATCCAGTTGTCAGTTCCTTCATAGGTCGTTCAATAGGATTACAATTTCCGCCTGGTGAAACCTTGTCTGTCATCCACTTGTTTGGGAACAACAGTAATACGGGCAGGAGATAAAACTGGTTTTCTGTCAGTTGTTCTGACATTTGAATTTTTGACGTCATACACCACGTGTTCTAACATCACTTCCGGTCATGCCATCTGACGTCACAAGCCACGCCCACTTGATGACGTATTTCCCCTGCGCGGTTATCTGCTATTACTACTCCTGCTAACTAACTGTTGAGATGAGTAGTTTCTTCATAGTTTTGTTCGAGAGTGTTTTGGTACGAGTTGAGTTGTTTGACGTTTAGAATTTCTTTTGGCAACAGTGTTTTTGGCGGATGACGTCATACCACATGTTTTTTCGGGGATGTTTGAAATTGGAGGGATTTTGAGTAGCGTCACGTGACAGATGACGTCATGCCACGTGTTTTGGCGTGAGGAGAGGTGAAGTGAATGTTTACCACGACCACGTGGGAATGCTTGAGATTGGAATGAAGTGAAAGTAGAAGTCTATGTTTCACGCAACCACGTGTTTTGGGAACTCTCTTTTATAATTTCTTTTTGCTAAATGGCAGCGTTGTAGATTCACGTGGCAGCATGATTTTACTGCATGTCGTTTCACGTTGTGACGTCATAACCGCTCGTTGTTGGTGATTGGACAAGTTGAGTGAACCTGTCTCAACTAGGTATTATTTGATTGGTTGCGAATGTGACATCATGAAATAGAAGAGTTGTTATTGGCTAAAAGAATGTTTGTTGGTGTAAGATGGCAACAGCTAATGCGCCACGAGAGAGCACATTTTCTTAGGTTCTATCGTCTTGTAGCGTGTGCATACATTGTTTTGCTGAACCGTTTCTTTTTTAGAAAGTCGTTAATCTAAAGGAGTTTAGTTTTAACCTAAAATATCTTTGAAAATGAAACGCTCATTTATTTTGAAGCAGCTTTAGATATTCAGACACACCCTTTGAATATTTCTTCTATTGGGGTAAGTTTATATCATCTTGTTTTAATTATTGTTTATTATTTTTTGATATGTCATCTAAGTTTATTAGATTATTTATGATGTGCGACTTTTAGTGCGATATTATGACTTTTTAAGTGCGATTTCGCGGGTATATATTAAATTTTTGCGAAATGTTGTAACATACTTTTCTATCTATGTTTAGTTTCAAATTATGCGAATTAAAAAATACAAAATATTTATTTCTTTGAAGTATGTTTCATTATCAATTAATATTGTTTGTAAAATATCTGTTATTTTCTAATTGCGATTTAGCATATTTATTAAATTCCCGTATTATGTTTAAACAAGCATTTCCATCCTTTTTATTTTTGATGAAATCTCAATTTAGCTAAACAGAACTTTCACATTTTTGCTGTTTACATAGAAATGAAGGAATATTTTTGTAAACTATGATCTTTTCCCCTTATTGTCTAGGTAATAGTGCCCCAAAAGCATTTTTCCTATCCATATTCATTTAATTAACTAAATTACAACTGAATATATTTTGTTTCAGTGAGCCATACTATACAATTTCTCTGTTTGTGGCTTTCGTTTTTTATACACTATGTAAAAACATTTTTTTATGCTGTAGACACTTTCAATGTTACAGTGAGTTATCAATTTGTAAAAAAAATTCATTTTCTGTTATGTATGTGCTAAAGTTAGGGACTTTCAGTATAGCGGAATTAACTAATTTTCTCTTATTTCTTTTACAGGTCGTGAACACCAAGAAATTACTATTCGATTTTTGAACTATTCAAGTACGTAATATCTTGCTACGTGGTACATGAACTAAAAATGAATGTAAGCAAGCAAGATATCTTTAATAGCTTGATAGGAGGTTACGTAAAGGCTCCGCCCTCACTTAAAGATCAGGCTATTACGACTTTAGCCATTCAGTTAAATCAAAATATCGAACTAAAAGACATTATATATGAGTCAGATCCAATGCAATACAGATGGGAGAAGTTAATTAAAGAACGGTCGACTAACATTTGCCAGAAACTCCCACTTCCTCCTGTATTGAAGGATAAATTGATTTGTTATCTTAGAGCAATAGTTCTTCAAGCATACAATTGGAACAGGCAACAAGACAGGTTCAATCTCTCGCTGTGTTTTTTAAAGAACTGTTTGCACCCTTCCGATTGGAGAGTAGTAGAAATGAGATTGGACGAAATTAAGATTGCAAAGCGTTTAGTACAAGACGAAAGTATCCCAGTTTGCCAACGATATAAAATGTCCTGTTTCCATTGCTTAGAAGATTCCATTATCTTTTTATGGAGTAAAATTTCCCCTGAACGACGTTATAGTGATTTGTTTCTTCATCAACCATCTGCATTAGTCCAACTGTGGTATTTACATTTATCTGGGGAAATAGAAAAATTGATCGTGAGTGAAGATGACTTTTGGCGTAATTTATTGAAAGCCGGATTATTGGACGATTCAAAGTCAAGTGTACTTCAATGCTGGGAAAAATTGGATATAGGTGTAAAACAGGAAGTCCTCAAAAATACTGCTATGGCAACAGTGTTACTATTTGATTCCAGATCTAGGCAGTCTGACGCCGATATTTTCTGTTTTCTTTTGACGCAGATATCTAAAGAACATAGGGTTGAATTATTCCAAGAGATCTTTCAAAACGCCGAAATTAATGTACTTGTATTATTTCTACAACGACCTTACATGGAACTTTTAATTCCAATTATTAAAGATTTGTGGAACATTTTGCCTGAAGAAAAATATGGACAACTTTTATTTACTCTCGCAAGCCATTATTGTGATGAAAATCCTTATGATGTTGGAAGAAAGGATTATCGGAATTACGAATATGGTTATTTAATAATTGAGCTATTAGATGAAACTCCGGATCATTTCAAGCGATATGTATTTGGCGCTAAATATCAGGAAGATGCAGATCTCTTTCGAAGTATTATTATATACCATTAGAGAAGTCGAAGTATTATTATATACCATACTGAATAGAGGAAACCACAAGCTTCATTATAGAGAAATCTTTCATCACATTTGGAAGCACGTTACACTTGAAGAGAAGAGATTATTCTTAAGATCGTATTATGGTGAAATATTGTGTCGCAATTTGGCCACAAAACATAATTGGGAACTATTTACCTCAATATTAAGAGAATGTGTACCTGAAGGTGAAATCCCCATGTTTAAAAAGGCAGTTTTAGATATGAACTAGGAAAATGTCTACGCGCATGATAACGAAGAGAGAATAAAGATCGAGCAATGTTTTATGTTCATTTTTCTCTCCATGAAATAATCCGGTCTTATTGTTAAGGGAATGTCTGTTCAAAGATCATATGTACCCAGGTGTCAAAAGCAAATTTTATGATCAGAAAGAGAGCTTTGACAAAGAGGTTACAAGAAATTAATAAGATGAGTGTTATCAGATGATAAGTCATTTTTAAAGATGCATGGAAAGTGTATCTTATGATATTTTCTTTCTCGACTGTTTTACCGTGGGTACAGAAATTATTTGTTAATATAAAGGTATTGGACTAAATTAATCAAAATGCCTCCTGCTGTCTCATTGGAGTGTAATCATTGAAATTTTTATGTATTCAATAAAGTAAATTTAATATTACACCCATTAATTTTTTTCATTATATATTCAATACATACTAATACCTGTAAATTCAAGGTGTCCTTCAGGGCATTTTGTTTTTGTTTTCTTGGTCCTAAAAAGTCACCTTCATAAGGTAACTCTCCTAAAAGTTCTTTGTCTAAAAACTCAAATTCCAGTTACCGACCCCGTCACAATTCTTCCCTTATACATTATACTATGTATATAAGGAAAGTAAAAATGAGTTAGTATGCGTAGGAAATGTTATGCGTTTTAATTGCCTCAAAAGTTTATTTTCTGAAAAAATAAATTAAGAATATAATGTATTATACGATCTGAATTATTCAGGATTTGCTTTGAATATATGCTGAGAGATGTTTCGGACAGCTTAACGCAGTGCATTTTAAGAGTGAACAGAAAGAGTTTATTGGAACCCATATGAGAAAAATGTTTGTGTAAAAAATCTTAGTTTGCTTATGTTTATGTTCTACCGCAAATTTTATTGACACACAGTTTTTGATTGTATCAATGATATTTAAACTAATTTTATTATACTTTTCCTGCATACATAGTGTAATATAATCATAAGGAATATATTATAACGGAGTCAGCATTCGAATTTGAGTTTTTGATGGAAAATCAGTTTTTAAATATACCTAACCGCGAGTCGAACGTTTATGAGATTGTGTCTGCAAGTGTATATGTATGTTATTATATGTATATGTGTGTTAATGTGTATGTATAATTCTGAAGCCCTTTAAATTGAAGGGTAACAAGCTATAGTTTTAATCATTTACCCCCATGATACCAGTTTTTCAAATTTTTTCTTGTAAAATTTGAAATTAAAAATAAATTTTATTATCAGAAAATCGATTTGATCAACACTACATTTACATTATAATGCTATCTATATATACGTTTTCAGTGTGTAATATATATTGTGTAAAAAACCTTAAAATATACAATATGTGGTAATTTTTTTTAATTTAGCGTCTTTCTTTGAAATTTCAGAATATTTTTCATAAAAAAAGGTAGGTTAATATAAACAGACAGATAAAAGCACAACTTAAAATTTTGTTTACATACACAGTTCCAATTCTTCAAATTAACAATAGCATTATTTCGTATTAGGGGAAAAACTATAGAGAATTTCTATTACGATCTTTGAGATTAAAACTTTCTTTTCATTTCATTATTTGTAGAGACCATAATTCTATTGATTGAGGAATAAACAAAGATTGAGAGTTTATAAGGAATTTTAAATTTTTTTTATTTTCCAATGGTTCAAAAAACTGTTAGGTTGCATTCATTTGAAGATTTAACTAACTTTCGGGTACAGTTTGTTTGACGGCTCATATAAAAATTGGTTCATGCTTAAAACGAAAAAAAATCAGAAGGACATAAAGCCAATGTACACAATTGACACGCTATTCATATATCCCATGAAAATTAAATCTTGATTAGACTTTATACATTGAACATTACAAAAATATTCAATATATATAATAATGTTGAGGAAACATACAATAATTCATTGTATAAGAAGCCAGTATTTAATATTCTTCACAACAAATTACCAAATACTATAATATTGTAACAAAGATAAAACTCGAAACAGTATTTATTAAAATTATTAACAAAATTCAATGAAGTTTATATAGTACTTAAAATATAAATTTACTTTTAAAATTATGCATTGAAAAGTAATTTTATTTTATTTAATAAATTTATATAAATTTCTCTTTTTTATTAATATTGAATTTAATTTTTGAACTTTTTTCATCCATTTACTCTCATTATTAATTGAGAGCTTATTGAAGTGACATGTTTTGATTAATGGGCAGTCAAAAATGTATTGAGTAGAGCTACCCAGCCTTCCACATATACGATGTTTTGAGAGGCTTTGTTGATTCTGAAGAGAAATTCCGGAAAATAACAGTGGTTTGTTAGAAACCTTGATAAATACAATAAAGAACTTGAGTAAGTTTTGTCTACTTTTTTTTAAACTTTCATGTGTTCCTTCCGTCTTTTGTATTATTTCAGTTATTATGGATATTTAAAGTTCTTTCCATGCATCTTTTTAGTATGATTTTGGTAATTCAATATTCATTGTTTATTTTGTGGTATCTATGATTGCTGCTGTGATCCAGATAAGTCCTAGTAATTTCGTTAATGGCTTGTCCAGTACTCTAATCTCGTCCGCAGTCTGACGGAGTGCGAGGCAAAGGTTTCCACACTCTCCGTTCAATTTTTTAACCATTGGGGCTCTCATGTATCGTTTTAACCTATTTGTCGTCTTGATGGGTCTCATCTATTTTAATTCGGATTTGAATGGTCTTGTCGGGACATTCTTGCTGTGTTTTGGGGCACGCCAACGTCGTGTGTTACTTCTCATTTCGGAATAACTGGACTGTTCTCTATGCTGCTTTATGATTGACTGTTTAAAGTCAGCACTTAATTCATGTCTAGGGTATATAATCATTCCTGTCTTAGACTTTAGGTTTATTGGTTCTCTTACATTGACAAAGGGCATCAAGCGTATCGTCAAAACAGCTGTATGCTGCGGTATTGTGGTAATTTTGCTTATATACCTTGATCAAGTTTTCCTTTTCCTTATAGTAGTTCCGTATAGTATGATCATGTTGCATTAAAAATAAAAAAAATTCTGATTGACCAAATTTTCCTAAGGGGGTCGTATAAAAATTTCAAAAATGAAACATTTTGAAAATGAATGGGAGGACTATTTCGTTAACGTAGTCTTCTTTCCTACTTTACTTCAACATTTTTGCCATTTACGTTGCCCACTTATCTCCAACAGGTAAAGGATTGAAGCGCGTTTCAATCTTCTTGGGACACCCTCAATATACACAGTTTATCAGCTTCACAGACCTGTTAACAACAAAAATTTTTATGAATTTTTAACAAATTTTTAAATGAATAACTGGTAACCTAAAATAATAAATGTTTGAAAGCTATTCGTTTATAATTTTGATTATGAGGTAAATCAACCTACATAATTTGGAATATGTATGTATGAGAAATCTCAATGGAACTTTGCTCTCAAAATATTTTATTGTGTCCGGACAAATCTTAATTTGTTCCTGAAAATGCTTGTTATATTTTTTCTGTAAGAAATAGAGAAATGCGTTATTCTGCTCATCATCTTCAGAGAGCTGTTGGCAATTTAACATTTTATTTAATTGTTCAATAAATTTTTAAACTAAAATCTTTAAAACGAAACCTTATAAAAAGGTAAAATTATTTTGTTTTAGGGTGCTGATTATCGATAAGTGTGACCTAAGCATTTCAAAATATGAATTTAAAAATATGAAATCCCTAGGGAGATTACACTCAAGATAATTGACTATGTTTGTTTAAATCGGAATTTGTTCTCTCCCCAAAGAATTCAAGAATTGCAATCTAGATATATCTATAGATGTTCGTGGCACTTTAATTCCTTCCATTCTGGAAGCAAACTCCACACCGAAAACAAAAGACTTTTATTGAAATTTGTAAATGGAAAACACAATATATGTCAAACACTTAAATCTTCTGTTTCTGTTTCCTCAGAAACATTGACGAAAAATTTGTTGAGCGTTTCACATAACGACACTAATTTTATCCCTTTTATACATAGTACACTACAATAATACATAGTAAAATTGAATATAGTACATCTACATTAAAAGCGCTGTAATGGGGGTAAAAAATATGACTGTCGGATTTATACTGATCTACACGTTTTAAGCATCCCGAATGTGGATCAACAAATGTTATAATATGTCTATTTGATATCCAGCTAGTCTATAAGCACTAAATTTCGTGATCACAATGTAACAAATGAAATGTAAATTTGTACTATCATTTCAATCAATGAAAGTCATAAATATGGAGAATGAAAACAAGGAAAGGCTCAGGAAATCTTTCGAACAAATTTTTTAAACAAAAATCGAACACATTGGTTTTGCGGTCAGAGATCTTTAAACATATTTTTGCAAAATTCAAGGATTTCCTTCATATGGAAATGACTCAGTCTGCGTTAGAAACGAGCTTAAGTTTTGAAAAAGGTCTTTCTGTGGTTAATATTTTACACAATATATAATAGTTTTATTCTGCGTAAGGAACGAGCTTGAGTTTTAAGAAACTATTTTTGTGTTAAACATTTCCATTCTATAAAAATGTGTTAATATGCGTAGGGGAACGAGCTTGAATTTTAAGAAAGCTCTTTTAGTGTTAATTGTTTCCATTATATAAAAATGTGTTAATATACGTAAGAAAAATTATGCGTATTAAATACTTGAAAAGATTATTTTCTGGAAAAAAAATGATAAATAAATATAATGAATAATACACAAATCAATAATTCAGGAATTGCGTTGAATGCACACTGACAGATGTTTCTGGCAGGTAAATGCAACCCATTTTAAGAGTGAATTCCGCAACAAAAAGAGTTTATTGGAACCCACATGAAAAAAATATTGTATGTGTAAAAAATCTTAGATTCCTTTGGTTTGTGTTCTATCACAAAATGTATCGACGCACAGATTCTGGATGTGACAATGAAGCTTAAACTAATTTTAATATACTTTCCCTGCATACATAGTATAATGGAAGCATAGGGAATATATTATAACGGGGTCAACATTCGAATTTGAGTTTTTGACGGAAAATCAGTTTTTAAACATCCCTGAACGCGAGTCGAACATTTTTGAGGTGATGTCTGTATACGTATAAGTATGTAAGTGTGTATATGTATTTTAGTGTATGTACATGTGTGTTAGCGAACGTATGTGTATGTTAGTGTATGTATATGAATGTTAGTGGGTATGTATGGTAACGTGTGCGTATATTACCGTATGTATGCCAATAGGTGTGTGTATTTTAGTGTCTGTGTATGAATGTTAGTGGGTGTACCCGTGAGTCTGTGGACGCGATATTTTATGAACGAATGAAATGTTTCTGAAATGATTTCGTATGTCTGTTACTATCAGTTATTACTAAAAATATATTAAATTTTAACGCTGTCAAATGTGTGCAAGATCCCGCCGCCACTCCCCCGACCTCAAATTTTTGAATGATTTCTTTTAAAATTCTTAAAAATTCAGAGCTTTCACTAAATAATAAATAAAAACATATTTCAGACATGATTTTTTTAATCAAAACTTGAATGGCGTAAGCTTTATAACGCTGGCATGAATAGTTTTACAAATATTGCAAGTTTTATCAAAGAAAATCATTAAAGCAATGTGAGCCTTTAGTAGTACTAAATAAATAATCCTTTCAAATGTAATTTTTTATTACGCTCGCAGGGAAATGTTTCCGCGGTTTCAAATAAATTTATCAAAACATTATATAAATTTTAAAATGTAATTAATATCTTCTAATATATTTACTTTCCATATGTAATGTTATGCCACAAATGTATTAACATTTTTCTCGTAGATCTAGATCGCTCCATTCAAGAGAGGTGGAATATATAGTAATAGTTTAAGATTTTGAAGTCCAACAATTTGCCATTAGTTATATATTTCATAGGATATTAATTAAAAGCCAATTGCATTTTGATGCAGATTTTGCACGTGAGTATGATAAGTCATTCTGTGTAGACTTATAAGTTGCCAGAAGCGTCCAGTTTCAATTTATTTGATGTTAATTACGGAAAATATTTTGTTCCGAATCCGGGGTATTTACAAGAGTTTAAACAATTGAGTCTACTGGAGAAGGATACACGATTCTGTGTTTGTCGTTGCATATCGAGTCAGACGATTTTCATTGGATAGAACAGGTGGGAATCAAGGGATCCAGTTGTCAGTTCCTTCATAGGTCGTTCAATAGGATTACAATTTCCGCCTGGTGAAACCTTGTCTGTCATCCACTTGTTTGGGAACAACAGTAATACGGGCAGGAGATAAAACTGGTTTTCTGTCAGTTGTTCTGACATTTGAATTTTTGACGTCATACACCACGTGTTCTAACATCACTTCCGGTCATGCCATCTGACGTCACAAGCCACGCCCACTTGATGACGTATTTCCCCTGCGCGGTTATCTGCTATTACTACTCCTGCTAACTAACTGTTGAGATGAGTAGTTTCTTCATAGTTTTGTTCGAGAGTGTTTTGGTACGAGTTGAGTTGTTTGACGTTTAGAATTTCTTTTGGCAACAGTGTTTTTGGCGGATGACGTCATACCACATGTTTTTTCGGGGATGTTTGAAATTGGAGGGATTTTGAGTAGCGTCACGTGACAGATGACGTCATGCCACGTGTTTTGGCGTGAGGAGAGGTGAAGTGAATGTTTACCACGACCACGTGGGAATGCTTGAGATTGGAATGAAGTGAAAGTAGAAGTCAATGTTTAACGCAACCACGTGTTTTGGGAACTCTCTTTTATAATTTCTTTTTGCTAAATGGCAGCGTTGTAGATTCACGTGGCAGCATGATTTTACTGCATGTCGTTTCACGTTGTGACGTCATAACCGCTCGTTGTTGGTGATTGGACAAGTTGAGTGAACCTGTCTCAACTAGGTATTATTTGATTGGTTGCGAATGTGACATCATGAAATAGAAGAGTTGTTATTGGCTAAAAGAATGTTTGTTGGTGTAAGATGGCAACAGCTAATGCGCCACGAGAGAGCACATTTTCTTAGGTTCTATCGTCTTGTAGCGTGTGCATACATTGTTTTGCTGAACCGTTTCTTTTTTAGAAAGTCGTTAATCTAAAGGAGTTTAGTTTTAACCTAAAATATCTTTGAAAATGAAACGCTCATTTATTTTGAAGCAGCTTTAGATATTCAGACACACCCTTTGAATATTTCTTCTATTGGGGTAAGTTTATATCATCTTGTTTTAATTATTGTTTATTATTTTTTGATATGTCATCTAAGTTTATTAGATTATTTATGATGTGCGAATTTTAGTGCGATATTATGACTTTTTAAGTGCGATTTCGCGGGTATATATTAAATTTTTGCGAAATGTTGTAACATACTTTTCTATCTATGTTTAGTTTCAAATTATGCGAATTAAAAAATACAAAATATTTATTTCTTTGAAGTATGTTTCATTATCAATTAATATTGTTTGTAAAATATCTGTTATTTTCTAATTGCGATTTAGCATATTTATTAAATTCCCGTATTATGTTTAAACAAGCATTTCCATCCTTTTTATTTTTGATGAAATCTCAAATTAGCTAAACAGAACTTTCACATTTTTGCTGTTTACATAGAAATGAAGGAATATTTTTGTAAACTATGATCTTTTCCCCTTATTGTCTAGGTAATAGTGCCCCAAAAGCATTTTTCCTATCCATATTCATTTAATTAACTAAATTACAACTGAATATATTTTGCTTCAGTGAGCCATACTATACAATTTCTCTGTTTGTGGCTTTCGTTTTTTATACACTATGTAAAAACATTTTTTTTATGCTGTAGACACTTTCAATGTTACAGTGAGTTATCAATTTGTAAAAAAAATTCATTTTCTGTTATGTATGTGCTAAAGTTAGGGACTTTCAGTATAGCGGAATTAACTAATTTTCTCTTATTTCTTTTACAGGTCGTGAACACCAAGAAATTACTATTCGATTTTTGAACTATTCAAGTACGTAATATCTTGCTACGTGGTACATGAACTAAAAATGAATGTAAGCAAGCAAGATATCTTTAATAGCTTGATAGGAGGTTACGTAAAGGCTCCGCCCTCACTTAAAGATCAGGCTATTACGACTTTAGCCATTCAGTTAAATCAAAATATCGAACTAAAAGACATTATATATGAGTCAGATCCAATGCAATACAGATGGGAGAAGTTAATTAAAGAACGGTCGACTAACATTTGCCAGAAACTCCCACTTCCTCCTGTATTGAAGGATAAATTGATTTGTTATCTTAGAGCAATAGTTCTTCAAGCATACAATTGGAACGGGCAACAAGACAGGTTCAATCTTTCGCTGTGTTTTTTAAAGAACTGTTTGCACCCTTCCGATTGGAGAGTAGTAGAAATGAGATTGGACGAAATTAAGATTGCAAAGCGTTTAGTACAAGACGAAAGTATCCCAGTTTGCCAACGATATAAAATGTCCTGTTTCCATTGCTTAGAAGATTCCATTATCTTTTTATGGAGTAAAATTTCCCCTGAACGACGTTATAGTGATTTGTTTCTTCATCAACCATCTGCATTAGTCCAACTGTGGTATTTACATTTATCTGGGGAAATAGAAAAATTGATCGTGAGTGAAGATGACTTTTGGCGTAATTTATTGAAAGCCGGATTATTGGACGATTCAAAGTCAAGTGTACTTCAATGCTGGGATAAATTGGATATAGGTGTAAAACAGGAAGTCCTCAAAAATACTGCTATGGCAACAGTGTTACTATTTGATTCCAGATCTAGGCAGTCTGACGCCGATATTTTCTGTTTTCTTTTGACGCAGATATCTAAAGAACATAGGGTTGAATTATTCCAAGAGATCTTTCAAAACGCCGAAATTAATGTACTTGTATTATTTCTACAACGACCTTACATGGAACTTTTAATTCCAATTATTAAAGATTTGTGGAACATTTTGCCTGAAGAAAAATATGGACAACTTTTATTTACTCTCGCAAGCCATTATTGTGATGAAAATCCTTATGATGTTGGAAGAAAGGATTATCGGAATTACGAATATGGTTATTTAATAATTGAGCTATTAGATGAAACTCCGGATCATTTCAAGCGATATGTATTTGGCGCTAAATATCAGGAAGATGCAGATCTCTTTGTAGAAGTCGAAGTATTATTATATACCATACTGAATAGAGGAAACCACAAGCTTCATTATAGAGAAATCTTTCATCACATTTGGAAGCACGTTACACTTGAAGAGAAGAGATTATTCTTAAGATCGTATTATGGTGAAATATTGTGTCGCAATTTGGCCACAAAACATAATTGGGAACTATTTACCTCAATATTAAGAGAATGTGTACCTGAAGGTGAAATCCCCATGTTTAAAAAGGCAGTTTTAGATATGAACTAGGAAAATGTCTACGCGCATGATAACGAAGAGAGAATAAAGATCGAGCAATGTTTTATGTTCATTTTTCTCTCCATGAAATAATCCGGTCTTATTGTTAAGGGAATGTCTGTTCAAAGATCATATGTACCCAGGTGTCAAAAGCAAATTTTATGATCAGAAAGAGAGCTTTGACAAAGAGGTTACAAGAAATTAATAAGATGAGTGTTATCAGATGATAAGTCATTTTTAAAGATGCATGGAAAGTGTATCTTATGATATTTTCTTTCTCGACTGTTTTACCGTGGGTACAGAAATTATTTGTTAATATAAAGGTATTGGACTAAATTAATCAAAATGCCTCCTGCTGTCTCATTGGAGTGTAATCATTGAAATTTTTATGTATTCAATAAAGTAAATTTAATATTACACCCATTAATTTTTTTCATTATATATTCAATACATACTAATACCTGTAAATTCAAGGTGTCCTTCAGGGCATTTTGTTTTTGTTTTCTTGGTCCTAAAAAGTCACCTTCATAAGGTAACTCTCCTAAAAGTTCTTTGTCTAAAAACTCAAATTCCAGTTACCGACCCCGTCACAATTCTTCCCTTATACATTATACTATGTATATAAGGAAAGTAAAAATGAGTTAGTATGCGTAGGAAATGTTATGCGTTTTAATTGCCTCAAAAGTTTATTTTCTGAAAAAATAAATTAAGAATATAATGTATTATACGATCTGAATTATTCAGGATTTGCTTTGAATATATGCTGAGAGATGTTTCGGACAGCTTAACGCAGTGCATTTTAAGAGTGAACAGAAAGAGTTTATTGGAACCCATATGAGAAAAATGTTTGTGTAAAAAATCTTAGTTTGCTTATGTTTATGTTCTACCGCAAATTTTATTGACACACAGTTTTTGATTGTATCAATGATATTTAAACTAATTTTATTATACTTTTCCTGCATACATAGTGTAATATAATCATAAGGAATATATTATAACGGAGTCAGCATTCGAATTTGAGTTTTTGATGGAAAATCAGTTTTTAAATATACCTAACCGCGAGTCGAACGTTTATGAGATTGTGTCTGCAAGTGTATATGTATGTTATTATATGTATATGTGTGTTAATGTGTATGTATAATTCTGAAGCCCTTTAAATTGAAGGGTAACAAGCTATAGTTTTAATCATTTACCCCCATGATACCAGTTTTTCAAATTTTTTCTTGTAAAATTTGAAATTAAAAATAAATTTTATTATCAGAAAATCGATTTGATCAACACTACATTTACATTATAATGCTATCTATATATACGTTTTCAGTGTGTAATATATATTGTGTAAAAAACCTTAAAATATACAATATGTGGTAATTTTTTTTAATTTAGCGTCTTTCTTTGAAATTTCAGAATATTTTTCATAAAAAAAGGTAGGTTAATATAAACAGACAGATAAAAGCACAACTTAAAATTTTGTTTACATACACAGTTCCAATTCTTCAAATTAACAATAGCATTATTTCGTATTAGGGGAAAAACTATAGAGAATTTCTATTACGATCTTTGAGATTAAAACTTTCTTTTCATTTCATTATTTGTAGAGACCATAATTCTATTGATTGAGGAATAAACAAAGATTGAGAGTTTATAAGGAATTTTAAATTTTTTTTATTTTCCAATGGTTCAAAAAACTGTTAGGTTGCATTCATTTGAAGATTTAACTAACTTTCGGGTACAGTTTGTTTGACGGCTCATATAAAAATTGGTTCATGCTCAAAACGAAAAAAAATCAGAAGGACATAAAGCCAATGTACACAATTGACACGCTATTCATATATCCCATGAAAATTAAATCTTGATTAGACTTTATACATTGAACATTACAAAAATATTCAATATATATAATAATGTTGAGGAAACATACAATAATTCATTGTATAAGAAGCCAGTATTTAATATTCTTCACAACAAATTACCAAATACTATAATATTGTAACAAAGATAAAACTCGAAACAGTATTTATTAAAATTATTAACAAAATTCAATGAAGTTTATATAGTACTTAAAATATAAATTTACTTTTAAAATTATGCATTGAAAAGTAATTTTATTTTATTTAATAAATTTATATAAATTTCTCTTTTTTATTAATATTGAATTTAATTTTTGAACTTTTTTCATCCATTTACTCTCATTATTAATTGAGAGCTTATTGAAGTGACATGTTTTGATTAATGGGCAGTCAAAAATGTATTGAGTAGAGCTACCCAGCCTTCCACATATACGATGTTTTGAGAGGCTTTGTTGATTCTGAAGAGAAATTCCGGAAAATAACAGTGGTTTGTTAGAAACCTTGATAAA
Source organism: Amaurobius ferox (assembly GCA_951213105.1). Classification (NCBI taxonomy): domain Eukaryota; kingdom Metazoa; phylum Arthropoda; class Arachnida; order Araneae; family Amaurobiidae; genus Amaurobius; species Amaurobius ferox. The sequence continues at coordinate 120,649,157 of OX578151.1, forward strand.
TACAATAAAGAACTTGAGTAAGTTTTGTCTACTTTTTTTTAAACTTTCATGTGTTCCTTCCGTCTTTTGTATTATTTCAGTTATTATGGATATTTAAAGTTCTTTCCATGCATCTTTTTAGTATGATTTTGGTAATTCAATATTCATTGTTTATTTTGTGGTATCTATGATTGCTGCTGTGATCCAGATAAGTCCTAGTAATTTCGTTAATGGCTTGTCCAGTACTCTAATCTCGTCCGCAGTCTGACGGAGTGCGAGGCAAAGGTTTCCACACTCTCCGTTCAATTTTTTAACCATTGGGGCTCTCATGTATCGTTTTAACCTATTTGTCGTCTTGATGGGTCTCATCTATTTTAATTCGGATTTGAATGGTCTTGTCGGGACATTCTTGCTGTGTTTTGGGGCACGCCAACGTCGTGTGTTACTTCTCATTTCGGAATAACTGGACTGTTCTCTATGCTGCTTTATGATTGACTGTTTAAAGTCAGCACTTAATTCATGTCTAGGGTATATAATCATTCCTGTCTTAGACTTTAGGTTTATTGGTTCTCTTACATTGACAAAGGGCATCAAGCGTATCGTCAAAACAGCTGTATGCTGCGGTATTGTGGTAATTTTGCTTATATACCTTGATCAAGTTTTCCTTTTCCTTATAGTAGTTCCGTATAGTATGATCATGTTGCATTAAAAATAAAAAAATTCTGATTGACCAAATTTTCCTAAGGGGGTCGTATAAAAATTTCAATAATGAAACATTTTGAAAATGAATGGGAGGACTATTTCGTTAACGTAGTCTTCTTTCCTACTTTACTTCAACATTTTTGCCATTTACGTTGCCCACTTATCTCCAACAGGTAAAGGATTGAAGCGCGTTTCAATCTTCTTGGGACACCCTCTATATACACAGTTTATCAGCTTCACAGACCTGTTAACAACAAAAATTTTTATGAATTTTTAACAAATTTTTAAATGAATAACTGGTAACCTAAAATAATAAATGTTTGAAAGCTATTCGTTTATAATTTTGATTATGAGGTAAATCAACCTACATAATTTGGAATATGTATGTATGAGAAATCTCAATGGAACTTTGCTCTCAAAATATTTTATTGTGTCCGGACAAATCTTAATTTGTTCCTGAAAATGCTTGTTATATTTTTTCTGTAAGAAATAGAGAAATGCGTTACTCTGCTCATCATCTTCAGAGAGCTGTTGGCAATTTAACATTTTATTTAATTGTTCAATAAATTTTTAAACTAAAATCTTTAAAACGAAACCTTATAAAAAGGTAAAATTATTTTGTTTTAGGGTGCTGATTATCGATAAGTGTGACCTAAGCATTTCAAAATATGAATTTAAAAATATGAAATCCCTAGGGAGATTACACTCAAGATAATTGACTATGTTTGTTTAAATCGGAATTTGTTCTCTCCCCAAAGAATTCAAGAATTGCAATCTAGATATATCTATAGATGTTCGTGGCACTTTAATTCCTTCCATTCTGGAAGCAAACTCCACACCGAAAACAAAAGACTTTTATTGAAATTTGTAAATGGAAAACACAATATATGTCAAACACTTAAATCTTCTGTTTCTGTTTCCTCAGAAACATTGACGAAAAATTTGTTGAGCGTTTCACATAACGACACTAATTTTATCCCTTTTATACATAGTACACTACAATAATACATAGTAAAATTGAATATAGTACATCTACATTAAAAGCGCTGTAATGGGGGTAAAAAATATGACTGTCGGATTTATACTGATCTACATGTTTTAAGCATCCCGAATGTGGATCAACAAATGTTATAATATGTCTATTTGATATCCAGCTAGACTATAAGCACTAAATTTCGTGATCACAATGTAACAAATGAAATGTAAATTTGTACTATCATTTCAATCAATGAAAGTCATAAATATGGAGAATGAAAACAAGGAAAGGCTCAGGAAATCTTTCGAACAAATTTTTTAAACAAAAATCGAACACATTGGTTTTGCGGTCAGAGATCTTTAAACATATTTTTGCAAAATTCAAGGATTTCCTTCATATGGAAATGACTTAGTCTGCGTTAGAAACGAGCTTAAGTTTTGAAAAAGGTCTTTCTGTGGTTAATATTTTACACAATATATAATAGTTTTATTCTGCGTAAGGAACGAGCTTGAGTTTTAAGAAACTATTTTTGTGTTAAACATTTCCATTCTATAAAAATGTGTTAATATGCGTAGGGGAACGAGCTTGAATTTTAAGAAAGCTCATTTAGTGTTAATTGTTTCCATTATATAAAAATGTGTTAATATACGTAAGAAAAGTTATGCGTATTAAATACTTGAAAAGATTATTTTCTGGAAAAAAAATGATAAATAAATATAATGAATAATACACAAATCAATAATTCAGGAATTGCTTTGAATGCACACTGACAGATGTTTCTGGCAGGTAAATGCAACCCATTTTATGAGTGAATTCCGCAACAAAAAGAGTTTATTGGAACCCACATGAAAAAAATATTGTATGTGTAAAAAATCTTAGATTCCTTTGGTTTGTGTTCTATCACAAAATGTATCGACGCACAGATTCTGGATGTGACAATGAAGCTTAAACTAATTTTAATATACTTTCCCTGCATACATAGTATAATGGAAGCATAGGGAATATATTATAACGGGGTCAACATTCGAATTTGAGTTTTTGACGGAAAATCAGTTTTTAAACATCCCTGAACGCGAGTCGAACATTTTTGAGGTGATGTCTGTATACGTATAAGTATGTAAGTGTGTATATGTATTTTAGTGTATGTACATGTGTGTTAGCGAACGTATGTGTATGTTAGTGTATGTATATGAATGTTAGTGGGTATGTATGGTAACGTGTGCGTATATTACCGTATGTATGCCAATAGGTGTGTGTATTTTAGTGTCTGTGTATGAATGTTAGTGGGTGTACCCGTGAGTCTGTGGACGCGATATTTTATGAACGAATGAAATGTTCCTGAAATGATTTCGTATGTCTGTTACTATCAGTTATTACTAAAAATATATTAAATTTTAACGCTGTCAAATGTGTGCAAGATCCCGCCGCCACTCCCCCCACCTCAAATTTTTGAATGATTTCTTTTAAAATTCTTAAAAATTCAGTGCTTTCACTAAATAATAAATAAAAACATATTTCAGACATGATTTTTTTAATCAAAACTTGAATGGCGTAAGCTTTATAACGCTGGCATGAATAGTTTTACAAATATTGCAAGTTTTATCAAAGAAAATCATTAAAGAAATGTGAGCCTTTAGTAGTACTAAATAAATAATCCTTTCAAATGTAATTTTTTATTACGCTCGCAGGGAAATGTTTCCGCGGTTTCAAATAAATTTATCAAAACATTATATAAATTTTTAAATGTAATTAATATCTTCTAATATATTTACTTTCCATATGTAATGTTATGCCACAAATGTATTAACATTATTCTCGTAGATCTAGATCGATCCATTCAAGAGAGGTGGAATATATAGTAATAGTTTAAGATTTTGAAGTCCAACAATTTGCCATTAGTTATATATTTCATAGGATATTAATTAAAAGCCAATTGCATTTTGATGCAGATTTTGCACGTGAGTATGATAAGTCATTCTGTGTAGACTTATAAGTTGCCAGAAGCGTCCAGTTTCAATTTATTTGATGTTAATTACGGAAAATATTTTGTTCCGAATCCGGGGTATTTACAAGAGTTTAAACCATTGAGTCTACTGGAGAAGGATACACGATTCTGTGTTTGTCGTTGCATATCGAGTCAGACGATTTTCATTGGATAGAACAGGTGGGAATCAAGGGATCCAGTTGTCAGTTCCTTCATAGGTCGTTCAATAGGATTACAATTTCCGCCTGGTGAAACCTTGTCTGTCATCCACTTGTTTGGGAACAACAGTAATACGGGCAGGAGATAAAACTGGTTTTCTGTCAGTTGTTCTGACATTTGAATTTTTGACGTCATACACCACGTGTTCTAACATCACTTCCGGTCATGCCATCTGACGTCACAAGCCACGCCCACTTGATGACGTATTTCCCCTGCGCGGTTATCTGCTATTACTACTCCTGCTAACTAACTGTTGAGATGAGTAGTTTCTTCATAGTCTTGTTCGAGAGTGTTTTGGTACCAGTTGAGTTGTTTGACGTTTAGAATTTCTTTTGGCGTAATGGCAACAGTGTTTTTGGCGGATGACGTCATACCACATGTTTTTTCGGGGATGTTTGAAATTGGAGGGATTTTGATACCCTCAAAAGGGAGCTTAACAGACTCACGTGAAAAGTCAGGGATAAAATTGTCGCAGAAAAGCAGCAACAGTATAAAGAGTTAATTGAATCCCTTAGCTCGGAAGACGTATCGCTCTGGCAATTCGCTAAAAGACTCAGAAAACCTCAAATTAAACTCCCGCCACTAATAGATGGCGCTAATATTGCGTACTCAGACGAAGAAAAGGCAGAGGCGCTTGCTAGGCATTACGAAAAGCAATTTGAACCAAACCACGATCTAATGTGTCAGGACACCCTAAGAATGGTTAGGCAAACTCTAAACAATTTCAGGAACTCCCCGGTCACGGCTGAGATTAACCCAGCCACCCCGCAAGAAATAGTAGAGATTATCAAAAACCTTAGAAACCGTAAAAGCCCAGGGCACGACAAAATCAGGAATATCGCGGTAAAAAACCTACCCTTAAATATAATATTTTACTTGACCATCTTAATAAATAAAATACTAGAACTAAATTATTTCCCCAAAGAATGGAAGGAAGCGATAATTATAGCGATCCATAAATCTGGTGAGGATGCCTCAATTCCAGCCAACTACAGACCAATCAGTTTGTTGCCGACACTTAGTAAAATTACTGAGAAAATAATTCTTAAGAGACTGAACACGCACCTTAGTGAGAATGACATTATCATTCCGGAGCAGTTTGGATTTCGGCCAAAACACTCCACCACTCATCAATTGCTGAGAGTGGTAGAGTACATTTCTTCTGGTTTTAATAATAAGACACCCACAGCTGCGATTTTTCTTGACATCCAAAAAGCCTTTGATAAAGTGTGGCACTGTGGATTAGCTTACAAATTGATCACTCTAAAAGTCCCTGACGCACTTGTCAAACTTTTAATTTCATACCTAAATAACAGACACTTTCAAGTCAGAGTAAAAAATAACTTATCTACACCCAAGCTCATTAAAAGTAGTGTACCGCAAGGATCCATACTGGGCCCGACACTCTTTAACATATATCTAAATGACATTCCCAGGACCCCAGACACGGAGCTGGCACTCTATGCAGACGACAGCGCGATACTTGCAAAACACCCTTACGTCTCAGTAATGCACAGACAGCTACAACAACACTTAGACATACTCCAAACATGGCTGGAAAAATGGCGAATAAAATTAAATCCCAATAAATGTCATTGGATTTATTTCTCAAGAAAACGTAAACCTCCGCCTCCTCTGTACATAAACAACCATGCCCTAAAAGCGGAAAAATCTACTAAATACCTAGGTGTAACGATAGATTCCCACCTAACTTGGAAACTGCACGTAACGAACTTAATCAAAAAAGCGTATATGGCCACAGGAGCTTTATACCCAATGATAGGAAACGGAAATCTAAGTTATCAAAATAAACTCCTAATTTATAAATCGGTCATCTGCCCGGGAATGCTGTATGCAGCACCCGTATGGGGATATGCCTGTAAAACTAGCATAGACTTATTAGAGACAAGACAAAACAAAACCCTAAGGATTATAAGGAAAGCCCCTAGATACTTAAGAAACTCGGTAATTAGGAAAGACTTCAAAATAAAAACTGTTAGAGCCCAAATCAAAAAGCTAGCGCTTAAATTCTACAAAAATCTGCCATCTGTCCCAAATGAACTATTATTTAATCTGCATGACTATGATCATCGCAAGGCTAAATCTCGTAAGAGACCCCGCTCGGTACTTAACTTTGATATTCGGTACTAGGAACGTCCCACCTTAATCAGTTGATATTAACGAAAACTCGCGATCTTTGGTTTTCTACAAAATGTTTAAAATCCTAAACTGCTAAAATGCTAGGTTACCCTCAGACAGTGGCGCACCCAGAATATTCCTAAGGGGGGGCCATTGGTGCACAAAATTTTTATGAAGGAGGATGACTCCTCGATAAATTTTCCGAGAAAAAATGATCAGAGGCCATATTAATTAACAAGGCGGTTGTCTTTTTTTGTACATTTATTTTTATCAAATTACTAACAATTCTTTAGTGCAGTGCAAGAGAATTGAATGATTAGAAGAAGTAGTAGTAGATATTTATACAAAACAACACAAATTAAGAAATAGATGAAGATAAAATTATTTGTTCTGGTCTGCTTATACTGTATACTTGTTTTCAACCACTCTCTCATGATTACATATTGTTATATTATTCAATTATGATCTATACATATTCATAAAACGAAGTCCAGCCTCCTGTTTTTCTTTGTAGCCAGAGCATTAATTATCTGGTCTGGATCAATTTCCACTTCACGGTGAATGTTCATTGACGCCAGTCCATTCAGTCTGGTTTCACTCATACTGTTTCTCAAGTAAGTTTTCAACCTCTTCATTGTGGAGAATGACCTCTCAGCACTGCTTGTTGATACTGGGAGGGTGGCATACACTTTTAAAAGTTCAAACACAGTTGGAAAAGTCCTTTGGTCACAAAAGTTAAGCAGTTCGATTGGGCTTTTAGTTTTCTTGTTCAATGCAAAGACCTTCATGTACCACAGATGTAGTTCAGCTTTTAGAGTATTATCTGATCTGGGTCCTAAATCATCTGCAAATTTCCTTGATAAGGCAACAAATCTCTCGTTTTCTTCCAGTGTCGGCTGCCTTCCATTCGGAATGACAGATGCAAAACTTTGTAGAAATTCCTTATGTTTGAGAAATTTTTCATGGAGGTGAGTGATGAAATTATCAATCCATGGAATGAAAATAGAAAGTCTGTAGTATTCTTCAGGAGTCTGTACGTTGAAATTTGATCTATAAATTTGTCTGGTGGCACGGCGTGGTAGAGTAATGTTTTCTCCATGCTGTTCCAGCTTCTTAACAGCTTGTTCAAACAGATGGTGAAACTCGTTCTCTGCGTTCTCTCGAATTATAGATATAGCTTTCAAAACGTCTTCTACGTCACTCACAGCAGTTGCCAGATCAAGGTTAACTTCCTGCAGCTTTTCACTCAGACGAACACTGTAGCTGAGTAATCTGTCAGCTGAAACAAGTGCTATGACAAACTGTGATGTTAACATTGAACATAACAAGGTATGAGCCTCTGTTGATGTCTCCTTGTCATTCCAGGTAGTAATCTCCTCCAGAGCGTCGATTACTTGATCAAACAATGAAACCATAACTGTGACGGCATCATGTCTCTCCACCCAACGAGTAGGGCATAATTTCTTCAGTTTTTTGGCACTGATTTCTGTCTCTTCCTGATTAGCTGCATTAATTTTGCTGGTGAGAACAAGGTTTCGTTTTGGTGTGTTGAAAAAACTAGAGATTTTCCCTATTATTCCAAAGCTGTTTCGGATATCCGGAACTCTAGATGAATAAGTTATGGCTAAGTTCAAACAGTGTGATGCACAATGAACGTAGGGGGCTTTGGGGTGTTGCTCATATATAATTGCTTGGGCGCCATTGTACTCTCCACTCATTGCAGAAGCTCCATCGAACCCTTGTCCACGGAGGAAAGACGTATCAATGTTGCAGTCTGCAAGGCCTTTAAGAATAGCATCTGCAATTGCTCGACCTGTAGTTTCAGTCAGGGGCACAAACTTAAGGAAGTTCTCCACTATCTTAAATTCAATTTTATACTTATCATTTGTTTCAAACCGTTTCAAATAACGAACGCAAAGTGTCATTTGCTCTACCGTTGCAATATCTGTGGTTTCGTCACATAAAACCGCAAAACATTTGGCCTCATTCACCTCAGTTGCTATGTGCTTCACAATGGAATCATTGCATGCTGAAATAATCTCATTTTGTATATTCCAACTTATGTAAGTTGCATTTTTTGCACAACCTTGTAGATGAGTTTTCAGTATTTCTTCTCCTGCATCAACTCGGAGTCGCAAAAGGGCTCTAAAATTTCCTTCGCCTTGGCATGGTTCTGACAATACGTCCAAATCCCCACAGTCTCTATGCCCTCTCATGGCCAGCCCTTGCCTTCCACAAAAAATCACTGTTTTGATAATAGGTTTAAGAATAGCCCTATTCTGCAAAACTTGTTTTTGCTTTCCTCTGTCCATTACTTGATCCACAGGAACCGTTTTTCCTTCCGTGACCCTTAAGAACTCATCGGCTTTGAGAACTGAATCCTTATGATAGAAAAATTTTTCATGTTGACTGAACTTCTCCAAGGCCTTCTTCCAATTATTAAATCCTTTTGAAACAAGTTGACCTGTAGCTTGTGTGGATCTTAAACCGACTTCATGGGGTGCAAAGAGAACACAAAATTTGCAATAGGCACTGTCCTCTGCCTTTGAGTAAGCTAGCCAGTTATGCTTACTCAGCCAAGATGAGCAGAACTTCCGAGTGTGGTGAGGTTTTCCTTGACTTGATACAGCACTAGTGACAGTAGCAGGAAAACTGTAATTTGCATATGGTTCCCAAAGATTTTTTAGCGCTGTTATCCTATCTTCATCTGTGAGGTTAGATTTCTTGACATAATTAGAAATATCTGCAGCCAGAATTTCTATTTCAACTGTGTTTGGTATTATGTTTTGTCCTACCTTTACCTCCTCACAAGCGTTTGAAGACAGCCCGGGGTCACGGCTGTTGCTTGCTTCGACTGCAGCCTCATCAATGTAACAAGAGCTCAGGGAAACATCGTTGGGAACGTCACTATTTTCAATCTTACTTTTTTTTTAAAAATAATTTCCCAGTGTCTGTTGGCCTAGCCCTTTTCGTTTTTCACTCATTGTCTTTTTTTTTACCTTGCTCCTCAGTTATTCAAGAACAAAATTTGCTATATAGCCGAAATACGCACATAAACACACACACTGATCGTTAAAGATGCATTTCACTGTAAGATCAGTTGAAAGTTCAGGACCATTATTAAATTCAGCTATTCACCACGCAGGCCCTCGTTCCGAAACTACCAATTCACTGTTATCACCTTGTGTCGTAACGTCGCACTTTATTTCAACTCACAGCAACACTTAATTCGCGAAGCGTTGGCACGATCTATTTATTCACTTCCACAATTTTCTCACTGGGTAAACGAAATCCTCGAGTTTTCGAGCGAACAGCCGCTTCCCCGCCGTTCACTCTTTATATAGGGCCACGGAGGCGCCTGTGACGTCACTCTACACAGCACTGGTATAGTACGACTATAGCGAGAAGGCATTTGGGTCACGTGATTTTGGACGAGTCCATTAGTTAAATTCAATCACAGGTAGAAACGTCTTAAGAAGAACGGGTTTCCAGAATTGGCGCCTTTAGTGCGAATTAATTTATAATTTGTACAGTACGATAAAGAGCTTTATATGTATAATTACATTCAGTGTAAGTGTTGGGATATGCTGGAATTGTTTTCTTCACAATGATTAAAATTATTTATTACAATAATGGTTGTAAATGTTTTTTTTTTATACTTTCTCGAAGGCAGACCTAGTTCTCCCTTGTGCTGACAGCGCCCTTCGCGTTTTGCTTTGTCAGCCCAAGGGGGGGGCCAGGGCCCCCTCGGCCCCCCCCGTGGGTGCGCCACTGCCCTCAGATCTGCATCAACCCCCCAAACTGCTTAAACTCTTAATGTGCAACAAACTGCCACACTAGGAGCTAGGACAAATAATAAAAACAGTAAATCAAAACCTCGAACCTCCAACTATGGACCAATGAAATAATGTCACAGTATGAAGATAAGAACCACACCTAGAGATTGGAGATTAAAGGCGCTTCGCGCCTGGTGCTCTGTTCTGGACGAAACTCTATGAGAGAGGGATTTTGAGTAGCGTCACGTGACAGATGACGTCATGCCACGTGTTTTGGCGTGAGGAGAGGTGAAGTGAATTCCCACGTCGTGGGAATGCTTGAGATTGGAATGAAGTGAAAGTAGAAGTCAATGTTTAACGCAACCACGTGTTTTGGGAACTCTCTTTTATAATTTCTTTTTGCTAAATGGCAGCGTTGTAGATTCACGTGGCAGCATGATTTTACTGCATGTCGTTTCACGTTGTGACGTCATAACCGCTCGTTGTTGGTGATTGGACAAGTTGAGTGAACCTGTCTCAACTAGGTATTATTTGATTGGTTGCGAATGTGACATCATGAAATAGAAGAGTTGTTATTGGCTAAAAGAATGTTTGTTGGTGTAAGATGGCAACAGCTAATGCGCCACGAGAGAGCACATTTTCTTAGGTTCTATCGTCTTGTAGCGTGTGCATACATTGTTTTGCTGAACCGTTTCTTTTTTAGAAAGTCGTTAATCTAAAGGAGTTTAGTTTTAACCTAAAATATCTTTGAAAATGAAACGCTCATTTATTTTGAAGCAGCTTTAGATATTCAGACACACCCTTTGAATATTTCTTCTATTGGGGTAAGTTTATATCATCTTGTTTTAATTATTGTTTATTATTTTTTGATATGTCATCTAAGTTTATTAGATTATTTATGATGTGCGACTTATAGTGCGATATTATGACTTTTTAAGTGCGATTTCGCGGGTATATATTAAATTTTTGCGAAATGTTGTAACATACTTTTCTATCTATGTTTAGTTTCAAATTATGCGAATTAAAAAATGCAAAATATTTATTTCTTTGAAGTATGTTTCATTATCAATTAATATTGTTTGTAAAATATCTGTTATTTTCTAATTGCGATTTAGCATATTTATTAAATTCCCGTATTATGTTTAAACAAGCATTTCCATCCTTTTTATTTTTGATGAAATCTCAAATTAGCTAAACAGAACTTCCACATTTTTGCTGTTTACATAGAAATGAAGGAATATTTTTGTAAACTATGATCTTTTCCCCTTATTGTCTAGGTAATAGTGCCCCAAAAGCATTTTTCCTATCCATATTCATTTAATTAACTAAATTACAACTGAATATATTTTGTTTCAGTGAGCCATACTATACAATTTCTCTGTTTGTGGCTTTCGTTTTTTATACACTATGTAAAAACATTTTTTTATGCTGTAGACACTTTCAATGTTACAGTGAGTTATCAATTTGTAAAAAAAATTCATTTTCTGTTATGTATGTGCTAAAGTTAGGGACTTTCAGTATAGCGGAATTAACTAATTTTCTCTTATTTCTTTTACAGGTCGTGAACACCAAGAAATTACTATTCGATTTTTGAACTATTCAAGTACGTAATATCTTGCTACGTGGTACATGAACTAAAAATGAATGTAAGCAAGCAAGATATCTTTAATAGCTTGATAGGAGGTTACGTAAAGGCTCCGCCCTCACTTAAAGATCAGGCTATTACGACTTTAGCCATTCAGTTAAATCAAAATATCGAACTAAAAGACATTATATATGAGTCAGATCCAATGCAATACAGATGGGAGAAGTTAATTAAAGAACGGTCGACTAACATTTGCCAGAAACTCCCACTTCCTCCTGTATTGAAGGATAAATTGATTTGTTATCTTAGAGCAATAGTTCTTCAAGCATACAATTGGAACAGGCAACAAGACAGGTTCAATCTTTCGCTGTGTTTTTTAAAGAACTGTTTGCACCCTTCCGATTGGAGAGTAGTAGAAATGAGATTGGACGAAATTAAGATTGCAAAGCGTTTAGTACAAGACGAAAGTATCCCAGTTTGCCAACGATATAAAATGTCCTGTTTCCATTGCTTAGAAGATTCCATTATCTTTTTATGGAGTAAAATTTCCCCTGAACGACGTTATAGTGATTTGTTTCTTCATCAACCATCTGCATTAGTCCAACTGTGGTATTTACATTTATCTGGGGAAATAGAAAAATTGATCGTGAGTGAAGATGACTTTTGGCGTAATTTATTGAAAGCCGGATTATTGGACGATTCAAAGTCAAGTGTACTTCAATGCTGGGAAAAATTGGATATAGGTGTAAAACAGGAAGTCCTCAAAAATACTGCTATGGCAACAGTGTTACTATTTGATTCCAGTTCTAGGCAGTCTGACGCCGATATTTTCTGTTTTCTTTTGACGCAGATATCTAAAGAACATAGGGTTGAATTATTCCAAGAGATCTTTCAAAACGCCGAAATTAATGTATTTGTATTATTTCTACAACGACCTTACATGGAACTTTTAATTCCAATTATTAAAGATTTGTGGAACATTTTGCCTGAAGAAAAATATGGACAACTTTTATTTACTCTCGCAAGCCATTATTGTGATGAAAATCCTTATGATGTTGGAAGAAAGGATTATCGGAATTACGAATATGGTTATTTAATAATTGAGCTATTAGATGAAACTCCGGATCATTTCAAGCGATATGTATTTGGCGCTAAATATCAGGAAGATGCAGATCTCTTTGTAGAAGTCGAAGTATTATTATATACCATACTGAATAGAGGAAACCACAAGCTTCATTATAGAGAAATCTTTCATCACATTTGGAAGCACGTTACACTTGAAGAGAAGAGAATATTCTTAAGATCGTATTATGGTGAAATATTGTGTCGCAATTTGGCCACAAAACATAATTGGGAACTATTTACCTCAATATTAAGAGAATGTGTACCTGAAGGTGAAATCCCCATGTTTAAAAAGGCAGTTTTAGATATGAACTAGGAAAATGTCTACGCGCATGATAACGAAGAGAGAATAAAGATCGAGCAATGTTTTATGTTCATTTTTCTCTCCATGAAATAATCCGGTCTTATTGTTAAGGGAATGTCTGTTCAAAGATCATATATACCCAGGTGTCAAAAGCAAATTTTATGATCAGAAAGAGAGCTTTGACAAAGAGGTTACAAGAAATTAATAAGATGAGTGTTATCAGATGATAAGTCATTTTTAAAGATGCATGGAAAGTGTATCTTATGATATTTTCTTTCTCGACTGTTTTACCGTGGGTACAGAAATTATTTGTTAATATAAAGGTATTGGACTAAATTAATCAAAATGCCTCCTGCTGTCTCATTGGAGTGTAATCATTGAAATTTTTATGTATTCAATAAAGTAAATTTAATATTACACCCATTAATTTTTTTCATTATATATTCAATACATACTAATACCTGTAAATTCAAGGTGTCCTTCAGGGCATTTTGTTTTTGTTTTCTTGGTCCTAAAAAGTCACCTTCATAAGGTAACTCTCCTAAAAGTTCTTTGTCTAAAAACTCAAATTCCAGTTACCGACCCCGTCACAATTCTTCCCTTATACATTATACTATGTATATAAGGAAAGTAAAAATGAGTTAGTATGCGTAGGAAATGTTATGCGTTTTAATTGCCTCAAAAGTTTATTTTCTGAAAAAATAAATTAAGAATATAATGTATTATACGATCTGAATTATTCAGGATTTGCTTTGAATATATGCTGAGAGATGTTTCGGACAGCTTAACGCAGTGCATTTTAAGAGTGAACAGAAAGAGTTTATTGGAACCCATATGAGAAAAATGTTTGTGTAAAAAATCTTAGTTTGCTTATGTTTATGTTCTACCGCAAATTTTATTGACACACAGTTTTTGATTGTATCAATGATATTTAAACTAATTTTATTATACTTTTCCTGCATACATAGTGTAATATAATCATAAGGAATATATTATAACGGAGTCAGCATTCGAATTTGAGTTTTTGATGGAAAATCAGTTTTTAAATATACCTAACCGCGAGTCGAACGTTTATGAGATTGTGTCTGCAAGTGTATATGTATGTTATTATATGTATATGTGTGTTAATGTGTATGTATAATTCTGAAGCCCTTTAAATTGAAGGGTAACAAGCTATAGTTTTAATCATTTACCCCCATGATACCAGTTTTTCAAATTTTTTCTTGTAAAATTTGAAATTAAAAATAAATTTTATTATCAGAAAATCGATTTGATCAACACTACATTTACATTATAATGCTATCTATATATACGTTTTCAGTGTGTAATATATATTGTGTAAAAAACCTTAAAATATACAATATGTGGTAATTTTTTTTAATTTAGCGTCTTTCTTTGAAATTTCAGAATATTTTTCATAAAAAAAGGTAGGTTAATATAAACAGACAGATAAAAGCACAACTTAAAATTTTGTTTACATACACAGTTCCAATTCTTCAAATTAACAATAGCATTATTTCGTATTAGGGGAAAAACTATAGAGAATTTCTATTACGATCTTTGAGATTAAAACTTTCTTTTCATTTCATTATTTGTAGAGACCATAATTCTATTGATTGAGGAATAAACAAAGATTGAGAGGTTATATGGAATTTTAAATTTTTTTTACTTTCCAATGGTTCAAAAAACTGTTAGGTTGCATTCATTTGAAGATTTAACTAACTTTCGGGTACAGTTTGTTTGACGGCTCATATAAAAATTGGTTCATGCTCAAAACGAAAAAAAATCAGAAGGACATAAAGCCAATGTACACAATTGACACGCTATTCATATATCCCATGAAAATTAAATCTTGATTAGACTTTATACATTGAACATTACAAAAATATTCAATATATATAATAATGTTGAGGAAACATACAATAATTCATTGTATAAGAAGCCAGTATTTAATATTCTTCACAACAAATTACCAAATACTATAATATTGTAACAAAGATAAAACTCGAAACAGTATTTATTAAAATTATTAACAAAATTCAATGAAGTTTATATAGTACTTAAAATATAAATTTACTTTTAAAATTATGCATTGAAAAGTAATTTTATTTTATTTAATAAATTTATATAAATTTCTCTTTTTTATTAATATTGAATTTAATTTTTGAACTTTTTTCATCCATTTACTCTCATTATTAATTGAGAGCTTATTGAAGTGACATGTTTTGATTAATGGGCAGTCAAAAATGTATTGAGTAGAGCTACCCAGCCTTCCACATATACGATGTTTTGAGAGGCTTTGTTGATTCTGAAGAGAAATTCCGGAAAATAACAGTGGTTTGTTAGAAACCTTGATAAATACAATAAAGAACTTGAGTAAGTTTTGTCTACTTTTTTTTAAACTTTCATGTGTTCCTTCCGTCTTTTGTATTATTTCAGTTATTATGGATATTTAAAGTTCTTTCCATGCATCTTTTTAGTATGATTTTGGTAATTCAATATTCATTGTTTATTTTGTGGTATCTATGATTGCTGCTGTGATCCAGATAAGTCCTAGTAATTTCGTTAATGGCTTGTCCAGTACTCTAATCTCGTCCGCAGTCTGACGGAGTGCGAGGCAAAGGTTTCCACACTCTCCGTTCAATTTTTTAACCATTGGGGCTCTCATGTATCGTTTTAACCTATTTGTCGTCTTGATGGGTCTCATCTATTTTAATTCGGATTTGAATGGTCTTGTCGGGACATTCTTGCTGTGTTTTGGGGCACGCCAACGTCGTGTGTTACTTCTCATTTCGGAATAACTGGACTGTTCTCTATGCTGCTTTATGATTGACTGTTTAAAGTCAGCACTTAATTCATGTCTAGGGTATATAATCATTCCTGTCTTAGACTTTAGGTTTATTGGTTCTCTTACATTGACAAAGGGCATCAAGCGTATCGTCAAAACAGCTGTATGCTGCGGTATTGTGGTAATTTTGCTTATATACCTTGATCAAGTTTTCCTTTTCCTTATAGTAGTTCCGTATAGTATGATCATGTTGCATTAAAAATAAAAAAATTCTGATTGACCAAATTTTCCTAAGGGGGTCGTATAAAAATTTCAAAAATGAAACATTTTGAAAATGAATGGGAGGACTATTTCGTTAACGTAGTCTTCTTTCCTACTTTACTTCAACATTTTTGCCATTTACGTTGCCCACTTATCTCCAACAGGTAAAGGATTGAAGCGCGTTTCAATCTTCTTGGGACACCCTCTATATACACAGTTTATCAGCTTCACAGACCTGTTAACAACAAAAATTTTTATGAATTTTTAACAAATTTTTAAATGAATAACTGGTAACCTAAAATAATAAATGTTTGAAAGCTATTCGTTTATAATTTTGATTATGAGGTAAATCAACCTACATAATTTGGAATATGTATGTATGAGAAATCTCAATGGAACTTTGCTCTCAAAATATTTTATTGTGTCCGGACAAATCTTAATTTGTTCCTGAAAATGCTTGTTATATTTTTTCTGTAAGAAATAGAGAAATGCGTTACTCTGCTCATCATCTTCAGAGAGCTGTTGGCAATTTAACATTTTATTTAATTGTTCAATAAATTTTTAAACTAAAATCTTTAAAACGAAACCTTATAAAAAGGTAAAATTATTTTGTTTTAGGGTGCTGATTATCGATAAGTGTGACCTAAGCATTTCAAAATATGAATTTAAAAATATGAAATCCCTAGGGAGATTACACTCAAGATAATTGACTATGTTTGTTTAAATCGTAATTTGTTCTCTCCCCAAAGAATTCAAGAATTGCAATCTAGATATATCTATAGATGTTCGTGGCACTTTAATTCCTTCCATTCTGGAAGCAAACTCCACACCGAAAACAAAAGACTTTTATTGAAATTTGTAAATGGAAAACACAATATATGTCAAACACTTAAATCTTCTGTTTCTGTTTCCTCAGAAACATTGACGAAAAATTTGTTGAGCGTTTCACATAACGACACTAATTTTATCCCTTTTATACATAGTACACTACAATAATACATAGTAAAATTGAATATAGTACATCTACATTAAAAGCGCTGTAATGGGGGTAAAAAATATGACTGTCGGATTTATACTGATCTACACGTTTTAAGCATCCCGAATGTGGATCAACAAATGTTATAATATGTCTATTTGATATCCAGCTAGTCTATAAGCACTAAATTTCGTGATCACAATGTAACAAATGAAATGTAAATTTGTACTATCATTTCAATCAATGAAAGTCATAAATATGGAGAATGAAAACAAGGAAAGGCTCAGGAAATCTTTCGAACAAATTTTTTAAACAAAAATCGAACACATTGGTTTTGCGGTCAGAGATCTTTAAACATATTTTTGCAAAATTCAAGGATTTCCTTCATATGGAAATGACTTAGTCTGCGTTAGAAACGAGCTTAAGTTTTGAAAAAGGTCTTTTTGTGGTTAATATTTTACACAATATATAATAGTTTTATTCTGCGTAAGGAACGAGCTTGAGTTTTAAGAAACTATTTTTGTGTTAAACATTTCCATTCTATAAAAATGTGTTAATATGCGTAGGGGAACGAGCTTGAATTTTAAGAAAGCTCTTTTAGTGTTAATTGTTTCCATTATATAAAAATGTGTTAATATACGTAAGAAAAGTTATGCGTATTAAATACTTGAAAAGATTATTTTCTGGAAAAAAAATGATAAATAAATATAATGAATAATACACAAATCAATAATTCAGGAATTGCGTTGAATGCACACTGACAGATGTTTCTGGCAGGTAAATGCAACCCATTTTAAGAGTGAATTCCGCAACAAAAAGAGTTTATTGGAACCCACATGAAAAAAATATTGTATGTGTAAAAAATCTTAGATTTCCTTTGGTTTGTGTTCTATCACAAAATGTATCGACGCACAGATTCTGGATGTGACAATGAAGCTTAAACTAATTTTAATATACTTTCCCTGCATACATAGTATAATGGAAGCATAGGGAATATATTATAACGGGGTCAACATTCGAATTTGAGTTTTTGACGGAAAATCAGTTTTTAAACATCCCTGAACGCGAGTCGAACATTTTTGAGGTGATGTCTGTATACGTATAAGTATGTAAGTGTGTATATGTATTTTAGTGTATGTACATGTGTGTTAGCGAACGTATGTGTATGTTAGTGTATGTATATGAATGTTAGTGGGTATGTATGGTAACGTGTGCGTATATTACCGTATGTATGCCAATAGGTGTGTGTATTTTAGTGTCTGTGTATGAATGTTAGTGGGTGTACCCGTGAGTCTGTGGACGCGATATTTTATGAACGAATGAAATGTTTCTGAAATGATTTCGTATGTCTGTTACTATCAGTTATTACTAAAAATATATTAAATTTTAACGCTGTCAAATGTGTGCAAGATCCCGCCGCCACTCCCCCGACCTCAAATTTTTGAATGATTTCTTTTAAAATTCTTAAAAATTCAGAGCTTTCACTAAATAATAAATAAAAACATATTTCAGACATGATTTTTTTAATCAAAACTTGAATGGCGTAAGCTTTATAACGCTGGCATGAATAGTTTTACAAATATTGCAAGTTTTATCAAAGAAAATCATTAAAGCAATGTGAGCCTTTAGTAGTACTAAATAAATAATCCTTTCAAATGTAATTTTTTATTACGCTCGCAGGGAAATGTTTCCGCGGTTTCAAATAAATTTATCAAAACATTATATAAATTTTAAAATGTAATTAATATCTTCTAATATATTTACTTTCCATATGTAATGTTATGCCACAAATGTATTAACATTTTTCTCGTAGATCTAGATCGCTCCATTCAAGAGAGGGGGAATATATAGTAATAGTTTAAGATTTTGAAGTCCAACAATTTGCCATTAGTTATATATTTCATAGGATATTAATTAAAAGCCAATTGCATTTTGATGCAGATTTTGCACGTGAGTATGATAAGTCATTCTGTGTAGACTTATAAGTTGCCAGAAGCGTCCAGTTTCAATTTATTTGATGTTAATTACGGAAAATATTTTGTTCCGAATCCGGGGTATTTACAAGAGTTTAAACAATTGAGTCTACTGGAGAAGGATACACGATTCTGTGTTTGTCGTTGCATATCGAGTCAGACGATTTTCATTGGATAGAACAGGTGGGAATCAAGGGATCCAGTTGTCAGTTCCTTCATAGGTCGTTCAATAGGATTACAATTTCCGCCTGGTGAAACCTTGTCTGTCATCCACTTGTTTGGGAACAACAGTAATACGGGCAGGAGATAAAACTGGTTTTCTGTCAGTTGTTCTGACATTTGAATTTTTGACGTCATACACCACGTGTTCTAACATCACTTCCGGTCATGCCATCTGACGTCACAAGCCACGCCCACTTGATGACGTATTTCCCCTGCGCGGTTATCTGCTATTACTACTCCTGCTAACTAACTGTTGAGATGAGTAGTTTCTTCATAGTTTTGTTCGAGAGTGTTTTGGTACGAGTTGAGTTGTTTGACGTTTAGAATTTCTTTTGGCAACAGTGTTTTTGGCGGATGACGTCATACCACATGTTTTTTCGGGGATGTTTGAAATTGGAGGGATTTTGAGTAGCGTCACGTGACAGATGACGTCATGCCACGTGTTTTGGCGTGAGGAGAGGTGAAGTGAATGTTTACCACGACCACGTGGGAATGCTTGAGATTGGAATGAAGTGAAAGTAGAAGTCTATGTTTCACGCAACCACGTGTTTTGGGAACTCTCTTTTATAATTTCTTTTTGCTAAATGGCAGCGTTGTAGATTCACGTGGCAGCATGATTTTACTGCATGTCGTTTCACGTTGTGACGTCATAACCGCTCGTTGTTGGTGATTGGACAAGTTGAGTGAACCTGTCTCAACTAGGTATTATTTGATTGGTTGCGAATGTGACATCATGAAATAGAAGAGTTGTTATTGGCTAAAAGAATGTTTGTTGGTGTAAGATGGCAACAGCTAATGCGCCACGAGAGAGCACATTTTCTTAGGTTCTATCGTCTTGTAGCGTGTGCATACATTGTTTTGCTGAACCGTTTCTTTTTTAGAAAGTCGTTAATCTAAAGGAGTTTAGTTTTAACCTAAAATATCTTTGAAAATGAAACGCTCATTTATTTTGAAGCAGCTTTAGATATTCAGACACACCCTTTGAATATTTCTTCTATTGGGGTAAGTTTATATCATCTTGTTTTAATTATTGTTTATTATTTTTTGATATGTCATCTAAGTTTATTAGATTATTTATGATGTGCGACTTTTAGTGCGATATTATGACTTTTTAAGTGCGATTTCGCGGGTATATATTAAATTTTTGCGAAATGTTGTAACATACTTTTCTATCTATGTTTAGTTTCAAATTATGCGAATTAAAAAATACAAAATATTTATTTCTTTGAAGTATGTTTCATTATCAATTAATATTGTTTGTAAAATATCTGTTATTTTCTAATTGCGATTTAGCATATTTATTAAATTCCCGTATTATGTTTAAACAAGCATTTCCATCCTTTTTATTTTTGATGAAATCTCAATTTAGCTAAACAGAACTTTCACATTTTTGCTGTTTACATAGAAATGAAGGAATATTTTTGTAAACTATGATCTTTTCCCCTTATTGTCTAGGTAATAGTGCCCCAAAAGCATTTTTCCTATCCATATTCATTTAATTAACTAAATTACAACTGAATATATTTTGTTTCAGTGAGCCATACTATACAATTTCTCTGTTTGTGGCTTTCGTTTTTTATACACTATGTAAAAACATTTTTTTATGCTGTAGACACTTTCAATGTTACAGTGAGTTATCAATTTGTAAAAAAAATTCATTTTCTGTTATGTATGTGCTAAAGTTAGGGACTTTCAGTATAGCGGAATTAACTAATTTTCTCTTATTTCTTTTACAGGTCGTGAACACCAAGAAATTACTATTCGATTTTTGAACTATTCAAGTACGTAATATCTTGCTACGTGGTACATGAACTAAAAATGAATGTAAGCAAGCAAGATATCTTTAATAGCTTGATAGGAGGTTACGTAAAGGCTCCGCCCTCACTTAAAGATCAGGCTATTACGACTTTAGCCATTCAGTTAAATCAAAATATCGAACTAAAAGACATTATATATGAGTCAGATCCAATGCAATACAGATGGGAGAAGTTAATTAAAGAACGGTCGACTAACATTTGCCAGAAACTCCCACTTCCTCCTGTATTGAAGGATAAATTGATTTGTTATCTTAGAGCAATAGTTCTTCAAGCATACAATTGGAACAGGCAACAAGACAGGTTCAATCTCTCGCTGTGTTTTTTAAAGAACTGTTTGCACCCTTCCGATTGGAGAGTAGTAGAAATGAGATTGGACGAAATTAAGATTGCAAAGCGTTTAGTACAAGACGAAAGTATCCCAGTTTGCCAACGATATAAAATGTCCTGTTTCCATTGCTTAGAAGATTCCATTATCTTTTTATGGAGTAAAATTTCCCCTGAACGACGTTATAGTGATTTGTTTCTTCATCAACCATCTGCATTAGTCCAACTGTGGTATTTACATTTATCTGGGGAAATAGAAAAATTGATCGTGAGTGAAGATGACTTTTGGCGTAATTTATTGAAAGCCGGATTATTGGACGATTCAAAGTCAAGTGTACTTCAATGCTGGGAAAAATTGGATATAGGTGTAAAACAGGAAGTCCTCAAAAATACTGCTATGGCAACAGTGTTACTATTTGATTCCAGATCTAGGCAGTCTGACGCCGATATTTTCTGTTTTCTTTTGACGCAGATATCTAAAGAACATAGGGTTGAATTATTCCAAGAGATCTTTCAAAACGCCGAAATTAATGTACTTGTATTATTTCTACAACGACCTTACATGGAACTTTTAATTCCAATTATTAAAGATTTGTGGAACATTTTGCCTGAAGAAAAATATGGACAACTTTTATTTACTCTCGCAAGCCATTATTGTGATGAAAATCCTTATGATGTTGGAAGAAAGGATTATCGGAATTACGAATATGGTTATTTAATAATTGAGCTATTAGATGAAACTCCGGATCATTTCAAGCGATATGTATTTGGCGCTAAATATCAGGAAGATGCAGATCTCTTTCGAAGTATTATTATATACCATTAGAGAAGTCGAAGTATTATTATATACCATACTGAATAGAGGAAACCACAAGCTTCATTATAGAGAAATCTTTCATCACATTTGGAAGCACGTTACACTTGAAGAGAAGAGATTATTCTTAAGATCGTATTATGGTGAAATATTGTGTCGCAATTTGGCCACAAAACATAATTGGGAACTATTTACCTCAATATTAAGAGAATGTGTACCTGAAGGTGAAATCCCCATGTTTAAAAAGGCAGTTTTAGATATGAACTAGGAAAATGTCTACGCGCATGATAACGAAGAGAGAATAAAGATCGAGCAATGTTTTATGTTCATTTTTCTCTCCATGAAATAATCCGGTCTTATTGTTAAGGGAATGTCTGTTCAAAGATCATATGTACCCAGGTGTCAAAAGCAAATTTTATGATCAGAAAGAGAGCTTTGACAAAGAGGTTACAAGAAATTAATAAGATGAGTGTTATCAGATGATAAGTCATTTTTAAAGATGCATGGAAAGTGTATCTTATGATATTTTCTTTCTCGACTGTTTTACCGTGGGTACAGAAATTATTTGTTAATATAAAGGTATTGGACTAAATTAATCAAAATGCCTCCTGCTGTCTCATTGGAGTGTAATCATTGAAATTTTTATGTATTCAATAAAGTAAATTTAATATTACACCCATTAATTTTTTTCATTATATATTCAATACATACTAATACCTGTAAATTCAAGGTGTCCTTCAGGGCATTTTGTTTTTGTTTTCTTGGTCCTAAAAAGTCACCTTCATAAGGTAACTCTCCTAAAAGTTCTTTGTCTAAAAACTCAAATTCCAGTTACCGACCCCGTCACAATTCTTCCCTTATACATTATACTATGTATATAAGGAAAGTAAAAATGAGTTAGTATGCGTAGGAAATGTTATGCGTTTTAATTGCCTCAAAAGTTTATTTTCTGAAAAAATAAATTAAGAATATAATGTATTATACGATCTGAATTATTCAGGATTTGCTTTGAATATATGCTGAGAGATGTTTCGGACAGCTTAACGCAGTGCATTTTAAGAGTGAACAGAAAGAGTTTATTGGAACCCATATGAGAAAAATGTTTGTGTAAAAAATCTTAGTTTGCTTATGTTTATGTTCTACCGCAAATTTTATTGACACACAGTTTTTGATTGTATCAATGATATTTAAACTAATTTTATTATACTTTTCCTGCATACATAGTGTAATATAATCATAAGGAATATATTATAACGGAGTCAGCATTCGAATTTGAGTTTTTGATGGAAAATCAGTTTTTAAATATACCTAACCGCGAGTCGAACGTTTATGAGATTGTGTCTGCAAGTGTATATGTATGTTATTATATGTATATGTGTGTTAATGTGTATGTATAATTCTGAAGCCCTTTAAATTGAAGGGTAACAAGCTATAGTTTTAATCATTTACCCCCATGATACCAGTTTTTCAAATTTTTTCTTGTAAAATTTGAAATTAAAAATAAATTTTATTATCAGAAAATCGATTTGATCAACACTACATTTACATTATAATGCTATCTATATATACGTTTTCAGTGTGTAATATATATTGTGTAAAAAACCTTAAAATATACAATATGTGGTAATTTTTTTTAATTTAGCGTCTTTCTTTGAAATTTCAGAATATTTTTCATAAAAAAAGGTAGGTTAATATAAACAGACAGATAAAAGCACAACTTAAAATTTTGTTTACATACACAGTTCCAATTCTTCAAATTAACAATAGCATTATTTCGTATTAGGGGAAAAACTATAGAGAATTTCTATTACGATCTTTGAGATTAAAACTTTCTTTTCATTTCATTATTTGTAGAGACCATAATTCTATTGATTGAGGAATAAACAAAGATTGAGAGTTTATAAGGAATTTTAAATTTTTTTTATTTTCCAATGGTTCAAAAAACTGTTAGGTTGCATTCATTTGAAGATTTAACTAACTTTCGGGTACAGTTTGTTTGACGGCTCATATAAAAATTGGTTCATGCTTAAAACGAAAAAAAATCAGAAGGACATAAAGCCAATGTACACAATTGACACGCTATTCATATATCCCATGAAAATTAAATCTTGATTAGACTTTATACATTGAACATTACAAAAATATTCAATATATATAATAATGTTGAGGAAACATACAATAATTCATTGTATAAGAAGCCAGTATTTAATATTCTTCACAACAAATTACCAAATACTATAATATTGTAACAAAGATAAAACTCGAAACAGTATTTATTAAAATTATTAACAAAATTCAATGAAGTTTATATAGTACTTAAAATATAAATTTACTTTTAAAATTATGCATTGAAAAGTAATTTTATTTTATTTAATAAATTTATATAAATTTCTCTTTTTTATTAATATTGAATTTAATTTTTGAACTTTTTTCATCCATTTACTCTCATTATTAATTGAGAGCTTATTGAAGTGACATGTTTTGATTAATGGGCAGTCAAAAATGTATTGAGTAGAGCTACCCAGCCTTCCACATATACGATGTTTTGAGAGGCTTTGTTGATTCTGAAGAGAAATTCCGGAAAATAACAGTGGTTTGTTAGAAACCTTGATAAATACAATAAAGAACTTGAGTAAGTTTTGTCTACTTTTTTTTAAACTTTCATGTGTTCCTTCCGTCTTTTGTATTATTTCAGTTATTATGGATATTTAAAGTTCTTTCCATGCATCTTTTTAGTATGATTTTGGTAATTCAATATTCATTGTTTATTTTGTGGTATCTATGATTGCTGCTGTGATCCAGATAAGTCCTAGTAATTTCGTTAATGGCTTGTCCAGTACTCTAATCTCGTCCGCAGTCTGACGGAGTGCGAGGCAAAGGTTTCCACACTCTCCGTTCAATTTTTTAACCATTGGGGCTCTCATGTATCGTTTTAACCTATTTGTCGTCTTGATGGGTCTCATCTATTTTAATTCGGATTTGAATGGTCTTGTCGGGACATTCTTGCTGTGTTTTGGGGCACGCCAACGTCGTGTGTTACTTCTCATTTCGGAATAACTGGACTGTTCTCTATGCTGCTTTATGATTGACTGTTTAAAGTCAGCACTTAATTCATGTCTAGGGTATATAATCATTCCTGTCTTAGACTTTAGGTTTATTGGTTCTCTTACATTGACAAAGGGCATCAAGCGTATCGTCAAAACAGCTGTATGCTGCGGTATTGTGGTAATTTTGCTTATATACCTTGATCAAGTTTTCCTTTTCCTTATAGTAGTTCCGTATAGTATGATCATGTTGCATTAAAAATAAAAAAAATTCTGATTGACCAAATTTTCCTAAGGGGGTCGTATAAAAATTTCAAAAATGAAACATTTTGAAAATGAATGGGAGGACTATTTCGTTAACGTAGTCTTCTTTCCTACTTTACTTCAACATTTTTGCCATTTACGTTGCCCACTTATCTCCAACAGGTAAAGGATTGAAGCGCGTTTCAATCTTCTTGGGACACCCTCAATATACACAGTTTATCAGCTTCACAGACCTGTTAACAACAAAAATTTTTATGAATTTTTAACAAATTTTTAAATGAATAACTGGTAACCTAAAATAATAAATGTTTGAAAGCTATTCGTTTATAATTTTGATTATGAGGTAAATCAACCTACATAATTTGGAATATGTATGTATGAGAAATCTCAATGGAACTTTGCTCTCAAAATATTTTATTGTGTCCGGACAAATCTTAATTTGTTCCTGAAAATGCTTGTTATATTTTTTCTGTAAGAAATAGAGAAATGCGTTATTCTGCTCATCATCTTCAGAGAGCTGTTGGCAATTTAACATTTTATTTAATTGTTCAATAAATTTTTAAACTAAAATCTTTAAAACGAAACCTTATAAAAAGGTAAAATTATTTTGTTTTAGGGTGCTGATTATCGATAAGTGTGACCTAAGCATTTCAAAATATGAATTTAAAAATATGAAATCCCTAGGGAGATTACACTCAAGATAATTGACTATGTTTGTTTAAATCGGAATTTGTTCTCTCCCCAAAGAATTCAAGAATTGCAATCTAGATATATCTATAGATGTTCGTGGCACTTTAATTCCTTCCATTCTGGAAGCAAACTCCACACCGAAAACAAAAGACTTTTATTGAAATTTGTAAATGGAAAACACAATATATGTCAAACACTTAAATCTTCTGTTTCTGTTTCCTCAGAAACATTGACGAAAAATTTGTTGAGCGTTTCACATAACGACACTAATTTTATCCCTTTTATACATAGTACACTACAATAATACATAGTAAAATTGAATATAGTACATCTACATTAAAAGCGCTGTAATGGGGGTAAAAAATATGACTGTCGGATTTATACTGATCTACACGTTTTAAGCATCCCGAATGTGGATCAACAAATGTTATAATATGTCTATTTGATATCCAGCTAGTCTATAAGCACTAAATTTCGTGATCACAATGTAACAAATGAAATGTAAATTTGTACTATCATTTCAATCAATGAAAGTCATAAATATGGAGAATGAAAACAAGGAAAGGCTCAGGAAATCTTTCGAACAAATTTTTTAAACAAAAATCGAACACATTGGTTTTGCGGTCAGAGATCTTTAAACATATTTTTGCAAAATTCAAGGATTTCCTTCATATGGAAATGACTCAGTCTGCGTTAGAAACGAGCTTAAGTTTTGAAAAAGGTCTTTCTGTGGTTAATATTTTACACAATATATAATAGTTTTATTCTGCGTAAGGAACGAGCTTGAGTTTTAAGAAACTATTTTTGTGTTAAACATTTCCATTCTATAAAAATGTGTTAATATGCGTAGGGGAACGAGCTTGAATTTTAAGAAAGCTCTTTTAGTGTTAATTGTTTCCATTATATAAAAATGTGTTAATATACGTAAGAAAAATTATGCGTATTAAATACTTGAAAAGATTATTTTCTGGAAAAAAAATGATAAATAAATATAATGAATAATACACAAATCAATAATTCAGGAATTGCGTTGAATGCACACTGACAGATGTTTCTGGCAGGTAAATGCAACCCATTTTAAGAGTGAATTCCGCAACAAAAAGAGTTTATTGGAACCCACATGAAAAAAATATTGTATGTGTAAAAAATCTTAGATTCCTTTGGTTTGTGTTCTATCACAAAATGTATCGACGCACAGATTCTGGATGTGACAATGAAGCTTAAACTAATTTTAATATACTTTCCCTGCATACATAGTATAATGGAAGCATAGGGAATATATTATAACGGGGTCAACATTCGAATTTGAGTTTTTGACGGAAAATCAGTTTTTAAACATCCCTGAACGCGAGTCGAACATTTTTGAGGTGATGTCTGTATACGTATAAGTATGTAAGTGTGTATATGTATTTTAGTGTATGTACATGTGTGTTAGCGAACGTATGTGTATGTTAGTGTATGTATATGAATGTTAGTGGGTATGTATGGTAACGTGTGCGTATATTACCGTATGTATGCCAATAGGTGTGTGTATTTTAGTGTCTGTGTATGAATGTTAGTGGGTGTACCCGTGAGTCTGTGGACGCGATATTTTATGAACGAATGAAATGTTTCTGAAATGATTTCGTATGTCTGTTACTATCAGTTATTACTAAAAATATATTAAATTTTAACGCTGTCAAATGTGTGCAAGATCCCGCCGCCACTCCCCCGACCTCAAATTTTTGAATGATTTCTTTTAAAATTCTTAAAAATTCAGAGCTTTCACTAAATAATAAATAAAAACATATTTCAGACATGATTTTTTTAATCAAAACTTGAATGGCGTAAGCTTTATAACGCTGGCATGAATAGTTTTACAAATATTGCAAGTTTTATCAAAGAAAATCATTAAAGCAATGTGAGCCTTTAGTAGTACTAAATAAATAATCCTTTCAAATGTAATTTTTTATTACGCTCGCAGGGAAATGTTTCCGCGGTTTCAAATAAATTTATCAAAACATTATATAAATTTTAAAATGTAATTAATATCTTCTAATATATTTACTTTCCATATGTAATGTTATGCCACAAATGTATTAACATTTTTCTCGTAGATCTAGATCGCTCCATTCAAGAGAGGTGGAATATATAGTAATAGTTTAAGATTTTGAAGTCCAACAATTTGCCATTAGTTATATATTTCATAGGATATTAATTAAAAGCCAATTGCATTTTGATGCAGATTTTGCACGTGAGTATGATAAGTCATTCTGTGTAGACTTATAAGTTGCCAGAAGCGTCCAGTTTCAATTTATTTGATGTTAATTACGGAAAATATTTTGTTCCGAATCCGGGGTATTTACAAGAGTTTAAACAATTGAGTCTACTGGAGAAGGATACACGATTCTGTGTTTGTCGTTGCATATCGAGTCAGACGATTTTCATTGGATAGAACAGGTGGGAATCAAGGGATCCAGTTGTCAGTTCCTTCATAGGTCGTTCAATAGGATTACAATTTCCGCCTGGTGAAACCTTGTCTGTCATCCACTTGTTTGGGAACAACAGTAATACGGGCAGGAGATAAAACTGGTTTTCTGTCAGTTGTTCTGACATTTGAATTTTTGACGTCATACACCACGTGTTCTAACATCACTTCCGGTCATGCCATCTGACGTCACAAGCCACGCCCACTTGATGACGTATTTCCCCTGCGCGGTTATCTGCTATTACTACTCCTGCTAACTAACTGTTGAGATGAGTAGTTTCTTCATAGTTTTGTTCGAGAGTGTTTTGGTACGAGTTGAGTTGTTTGACGTTTAGAATTTCTTTTGGCAACAGTGTTTTTGGCGGATGACGTCATACCACATGTTTTTTCGGGGATGTTTGAAATTGGAGGGATTTTGAGTAGCGTCACGTGACAGATGACGTCATGCCACGTGTTTTGGCGTGAGGAGAGGTGAAGTGAATGTTTACCACGACCACGTGGGAATGCTTGAGATTGGAATGAAGTGAAAGTAGAAGTCAATGTTTAACGCAACCACGTGTTTTGGGAACTCTCTTTTATAATTTCTTTTTGCTAAATGGCAGCGTTGTAGATTCACGTGGCAGCATGATTTTACTGCATGTCGTTTCACGTTGTGACGTCATAACCGCTCGTTGTTGGTGATTGGACAAGTTGAGTGAACCTGTCTCAACTAGGTATTATTTGATTGGTTGCGAATGTGACATCATGAAATAGAAGAGTTGTTATTGGCTAAAAGAATGTTTGTTGGTGTAAGATGGCAACAGCTAATGCGCCACGAGAGAGCACATTTTCTTAGGTTCTATCGTCTTGTAGCGTGTGCATACATTGTTTTGCTGAACCGTTTCTTTTTTAGAAAGTCGTTAATCTAAAGGAGTTTAGTTTTAACCTAAAATATCTTTGAAAATGAAACGCTCATTTATTTTGAAGCAGCTTTAGATATTCAGACACACCCTTTGAATATTTCTTCTATTGGGGTAAGTTTATATCATCTTGTTTTAATTATTGTTTATTATTTTTTGATATGTCATCTAAGTTTATTAGATTATTTATGATGTGCGAATTTTAGTGCGATATTATGACTTTTTAAGTGCGATTTCGCGGGTATATATTAAATTTTTGCGAAATGTTGTAACATACTTTTCTATCTATGTTTAGTTTCAAATTATGCGAATTAAAAAATACAAAATATTTATTTCTTTGAAGTATGTTTCATTATCAATTAATATTGTTTGTAAAATATCTGTTATTTTCTAATTGCGATTTAGCATATTTATTAAATTCCCGTATTATGTTTAAACAAGCATTTCCATCCTTTTTATTTTTGATGAAATCTCAAATTAGCTAAACAGAACTTTCACATTTTTGCTGTTTACATAGAAATGAAGGAATATTTTTGTAAACTATGATCTTTTCCCCTTATTGTCTAGGTAATAGTGCCCCAAAAGCATTTTTCCTATCCATATTCATTTAATTAACTAAATTACAACTGAATATATTTTGCTTCAGTGAGCCATACTATACAATTTCTCTGTTTGTGGCTTTCGTTTTTTATACACTATGTAAAAACATTTTTTTTATGCTGTAGACACTTTCAATGTTACAGTGAGTTATCAATTTGTAAAAAAAATTCATTTTCTGTTATGTATGTGCTAAAGTTAGGGACTTTCAGTATAGCGGAATTAACTAATTTTCTCTTATTTCTTTTACAGGTCGTGAACACCAAGAAATTACTATTCGATTTTTGAACTATTCAAGTACGTAATATCTTGCTACGTGGTACATGAACTAAAAATGAATGTAAGCAAGCAAGATATCTTTAATAGCTTGATAGGAGGTTACGTAAAGGCTCCGCCCTCACTTAAAGATCAGGCTATTACGACTTTAGCCATTCAGTTAAATCAAAATATCGAACTAAAAGACATTATATATGAGTCAGATCCAATGCAATACAGATGGGAGAAGTTAATTAAAGAACGGTCGACTAACATTTGCCAGAAACTCCCACTTCCTCCTGTATTGAAGGATAAATTGATTTGTTATCTTAGAGCAATAGTTCTTCAAGCATACAATTGGAACGGGCAACAAGACAGGTTCAATCTTTCGCTGTGTTTTTTAAAGAACTGTTTGCACCCTTCCGATTGGAGAGTAGTAGAAATGAGATTGGACGAAATTAAGATTGCAAAGCGTTTAGTACAAGACGAAAGTATCCCAGTTTGCCAACGATATAAAATGTCCTGTTTCCATTGCTTAGAAGATTCCATTATCTTTTTATGGAGTAAAATTTCCCCTGAACGACGTTATAGTGATTTGTTTCTTCATCAACCATCTGCATTAGTCCAACTGTGGTATTTACATTTATCTGGGGAAATAGAAAAATTGATCGTGAGTGAAGATGACTTTTGGCGTAATTTATTGAAAGCCGGATTATTGGACGATTCAAAGTCAAGTGTACTTCAATGCTGGGATAAATTGGATATAGGTGTAAAACAGGAAGTCCTCAAAAATACTGCTATGGCAACAGTGTTACTATTTGATTCCAGATCTAGGCAGTCTGACGCCGATATTTTCTGTTTTCTTTTGACGCAGATATCTAAAGAACATAGGGTTGAATTATTCCAAGAGATCTTTCAAAACGCCGAAATTAATGTACTTGTATTATTTCTACAACGACCTTACATGGAACTTTTAATTCCAATTATTAAAGATTTGTGGAACATTTTGCCTGAAGAAAAATATGGACAACTTTTATTTACTCTCGCAAGCCATTATTGTGATGAAAATCCTTATGATGTTGGAAGAAAGGATTATCGGAATTACGAATATGGTTATTTAATAATTGAGCTATTAG
Source organism: Amaurobius ferox (assembly GCA_951213105.1). Lineage (NCBI taxonomy): Eukaryota > Metazoa > Arthropoda > Arachnida > Araneae > Amaurobiidae > Amaurobius > Amaurobius ferox. The sequence goes on from OX578151.1 coordinate 120,680,470, forward strand.
ATGAAACTCCGGATCATTTCAAGCGATATGTATTTGGCGCTAAATATCAGGAAGATGCAGATCTCTTTGTAGAAGTCGAAGTATTATTATATACCATACTGAATAGAGGAAACCACAAGCTTCATTATAGAGAAATCTTTCATCACATTTGGAAGCACGTTACACTTGAAGAGAAGAGATTATTCTTAAGATCGTATTATGGTGAAATATTGTGTCGCAATTTGGCCACAAAACATAATTGGGAACTATTTACCTCAATATTAAGAGAATGTGTACCTGAAGGTGAAATCCCCATGTTTAAAAAGGCAGTTTTAGATATGAACTAGGAAAATGTCTACGCGCATGATAACGAAGAGAGAATAAAGATCGAGCAATGTTTTATGTTCATTTTTCTCTCCATGAAATAATCCGGTCTTATTGTTAAGGGAATGTCTGTTCAAAGATCATATGTACCCAGGTGTCAAAAGCAAATTTTATGATCAGAAAGAGAGCTTTGACAAAGAGGTTACAAGAAATTAATAAGATGAGTGTTATCAGATGATAAGTCATTTTTAAAGATGCATGGAAAGTGTATCTTATGATATTTTCTTTCTCGACTGTTTTACCGTGGGTACAGAAATTATTTGTTAATATAAAGGTATTGGACTAAATTAATCAAAATGCCTCCTGCTGTCTCATTGGAGTGTAATCATTGAAATTTTTATGTATTCAATAAAGTAAATTTAATATTACACCCATTAATTTTTTTCATTATATATTCAATACATACTAATACCTGTAAATTCAAGGTGTCCTTCAGGGCATTTTGTTTTTGTTTTCTTGGTCCTAAAAAGTCACCTTCATAAGGTAACTCTCCTAAAAGTTCTTTGTCTAAAAACTCAAATTCCAGTTACCGACCCCGTCACAATTCTTCCCTTATACATTATACTATGTATATAAGGAAAGTAAAAATGAGTTAGTATGCGTAGGAAATGTTATGCGTTTTAATTGCCTCAAAAGTTTATTTTCTGAAAAAATAAATTAAGAATATAATGTATTATACGATCTGAATTATTCAGGATTTGCTTTGAATATATGCTGAGAGATGTTTCGGACAGCTTAACGCAGTGCATTTTAAGAGTGAACAGAAAGAGTTTATTGGAACCCATATGAGAAAAATGTTTGTGTAAAAAATCTTAGTTTGCTTATGTTTATGTTCTACCGCAAATTTTATTGACACACAGTTTTTGATTGTATCAATGATATTTAAACTAATTTTATTATACTTTTCCTGCATACATAGTGTAATATAATCATAAGGAATATATTATAACGGAGTCAGCATTCGAATTTGAGTTTTTGATGGAAAATCAGTTTTTAAATATACCTAACCGCGAGTCGAACGTTTATGAGATTGTGTCTGCAAGTGTATATGTATGTTATTATATGTATATGTGTGTTAATGTGTATGTATAATTCTGAAGCCCTTTAAATTGAAGGGTAACAAGCTATAGTTTTAATCATTTACCCCCATGATACCAGTTTTTCAAATTTTTTCTTGTAAAATTTGAAATTAAAAATAAATTTTATTATCAGAAAATCGATTTGATCAACACTACATTTACATTATAATGCTATCTATATATACGTTTTCAGTGTGTAATATATATTGTGTAAAAAACCTTAAAATATACAATATGTGGTAATTTTTTTTAATTTAGCGTCTTTCTTTGAAATTTCAGAATATTTTTCATAAAAAAAGGTAGGTTAATATAAACAGACAGATAAAAGCACAACTTAAAATTTTGTTTACATACACAGTTCCAATTCTTCAAATTAACAATAGCATTATTTCGTATTAGGGGAAAAACTATAGAGAATTTCTATTACGATCTTTGAGATTAAAACTTTCTTTTCATTTCATTATTTGTAGAGACCATAATTCTATTGATTGAGGAATAAACAAAGATTGAGAGTTTATAAGGAATTTTAAATTTTTTTTATTTTCCAATGGTTCAAAAAACTGTTAGGTTGCATTCATTTGAAGATTTAACTAACTTTCGGGTACAGTTTGTTTGACGGCTCATATAAAAATTGGTTCATGCTCAAAACGAAAAAAAATCAGAAGGACATAAAGCCAATGTACACAATTGACACGCTATTCATATATCCCATGAAAATTAAATCTTGATTAGACTTTATACATTGAACATTACAAAAATATTCAATATATATAATAATGTTGAGGAAACATACAATAATTCATTGTATAAGAAGCCAGTATTTAATATTCTTCACAACAAATTACCAAATACTATAATATTGTAACAAAGATAAAACTCGAAACAGTATTTATTAAAATTATTAACAAAATTCAATGAAGTTTATATAGTACTTAAAATATAAATTTACTTTTAAAATTATGCATTGAAAAGTAATTTTATTTTATTTAATAAATTTATATAAATTTCTCTTTTTTATTAATATTGAATTTAATTTTTGAACTTTTTTCATCCATTTACTCTCATTATTAATTGAGAGCTTATTGAAGTGACATGTTTTGATTAATGGGCAGTCAAAAATGTATTGAGTAGAGCTACCCAGCCTTCCACATATACGATGTTTTGAGAGGCTTTGTTGATTCTGAAGAGAAATTCCGGAAAATAACAGTGGTTTGTTAGAAACCTTGATAAATACAATAAAGAACTTGAGTAAGTTTTGTCTACTTTTTTTTAAACTTTCATGTGTTCCTTCCGTCTTTTGTATTATTTCAGTTATTATGGATATTTAAAGTTCTTTCCATGCATCTTTTTAGTATGATTTTGGTAATTCAATATTCATTGTTTATTTTGTGGTATCTATGATTGCTGCTGTGATCCAGATAAGTCCTAGTAATTTCGTTAATGGCTTGTCCAGTACTCTAATCTCGTCCGCAGTCTGACGGAGTGCGAGGCAAAGGTTTCCACACTCTCCGTTCAATTTTTTAACCATTGGGGCTCTCATGTATCGTTTTAACCTATTTGTCGTCTTGATGGGTCTCATCTATTTTAATTCGGATTTGAATGGTCTTGTCGGGACATTCTTGCTGTGTTTTGGGGCACGCCAACGTCGTGTGTTACTTCTCATTTCGGAATAACTGGACTGTTCTCTATGCTGCTTTATGATTGACTGTTTAAAGTCAGCACTTAATTCATGTCTAGGGTATATAATCATTCCTGTCTTAGACTTTAGGTTTATTGGTTCTCTTACATTGACAAAGGGCATCAAGCGTATCGTCAAAACAGCTGTATGCTGCGGTATTGTGGTAATTTTGCTTATATACCTTGATCAAGTTTTCCTTTTCCTTATAGTAGTTCCGTATAGTATGATCATGTTGCATTAAAAATAAAAAAATTCTGATTGACCAAATTTTCCTAAGGGGGTCGTATAAAAATTTCAATAATGAAACATTTTGAAAATGAATGGGAGGACTATTTCGTTAACGTAGTCTTCTTTCCTACTTTACTTCAACATTTTTGCCATTTACGTTGCCCACTTATCTCCAACAGGTAAAGGATTGAAGCGCGTTTCAATCTTCTTGGGACACCCTCTATATACACAGTTTATCAGCTTCACAGACCTGTTAACAACAAAAATTTTTATGAATTTTTAACAAATTTTTAAATGAATAACTGGTAACCTAAAATAATAAATGTTTGAAAGCTATTCGTTTATAATTTTGATTATGAGGTAAATCAACCTACATAATTTGGAATATGTATGTATGAGAAATCTCAATGGAACTTTGCTCTCAAAATATTTTATTGTGTCCGGACAAATCTTAATTTGTTCCTGAAAATGCTTGTTATATTTTTTCTGTAAGAAATAGAGAAATGCGTTACTCTGCTCATCATCTTCAGAGAGCTGTTGGCAATTTAACATTTTATTTAATTGTTCAATAAATTTTTAAACTAAAATCTTTAAAACGAAACCTTATAAAAAGGTAAAATTATTTTGTTTTAGGGTGCTGATTATCGATAAGTGTGACCTAAGCATTTCAAAATATGAATTTAAAAATATGAAATCCCTAGGGAGATTACACTCAAGATAATTGACTATGTTTGTTTAAATCGGAATTTGTTCTCTCCCCAAAGAATTCAAGAATTGCAATCTAGATATATCTATAGATGTTCGTGGCACTTTAATTCCTTCCATTCTGGAAGCAAACTCCACACCGAAAACAAAAGACTTTTATTGAAATTTGTAAATGGAAAACACAATATATGTCAAACACTTAAATCTTCTGTTTCTGTTTCCTCAGAAACATTGACGAAAAATTTGTTGAGCGTTTCACATAACGACACTAATTTTATCCCTTTTATACATAGTACACTACAATAATACATAGTAAAATTGAATATAGTACATCTACATTAAAAGCGCTGTAATGGGGGTAAAAAATATGACTGTCGGATTTATACTGATCTACATGTTTTAAGCATCCCGAATGTGGATCAACAAATGTTATAATATGTCTATTTGATATCCAGCTAGACTATAAGCACTAAATTTCGTGATCACAATGTAACAAATGAAATGTAAATTTGTACTATCATTTCAATCAATGAAAGTCATAAATATGGAGAATGAAAACAAGGAAAGGCTCAGGAAATCTTTCGAACAAATTTTTTAAACAAAAATCGAACACATTGGTTTTGCGGTCAGAGATCTTTAAACATATTTTTGCAAAATTCAAGGATTTCCTTCATATGGAAATGACTTAGTCTGCGTTAGAAACGAGCTTAAGTTTTGAAAAAGGTCTTTCTGTGGTTAATATTTTACACAATATATAATAGTTTTATTCTGCGTAAGGAACGAGCTTGAGTTTTAAGAAACTATTTTTGTGTTAAACATTTCCATTCTATAAAAATGTGTTAATATGCGTAGGGGAACGAGCTTGAATTTTAAGAAAGCTCATTTAGTGTTAATTGTTTCCATTATATAAAAATGTGTTAATATACGTAAGAAAAGTTATGCGTATTAAATACTTGAAAAGATTATTTTCTGGAAAAAAAATGATAAATAAATATAATGAATAATACACAAATCAATAATTCAGGAATTGCTTTGAATGCACACTGACAGATGTTTCTGGCAGGTAAATGCAACCCATTTTATGAGTGAATTCCGCAACAAAAAGAGTTTATTGGAACCCACATGAAAAAAATATTGTATGTGTAAAAAATCTTAGATTCCTTTGGTTTGTGTTCTATCACAAAATGTATCGACGCACAGATTCTGGATGTGACAATGAAGCTTAAACTAATTTTAATATACTTTCCCTGCATACATAGTATAATGGAAGCATAGGGAATATATTATAACGGGGTCAACATTCGAATTTGAGTTTTTGACGGAAAATCAGTTTTTAAACATCCCTGAACGCGAGTCGAACATTTTTGAGGTGATGTCTGTATACGTATAAGTATGTAAGTGTGTATATGTATTTTAGTGTATGTACATGTGTGTTAGCGAACGTATGTGTATGTTAGTGTATGTATATGAATGTTAGTGGGTATGTATGGTAACGTGTGCGTATATTACCGTATGTATGCCAATAGGTGTGTGTATTTTAGTGTCTGTGTATGAATGTTAGTGGGTGTACCCGTGAGTCTGTGGACGCGATATTTTATGAACGAATGAAATGTTCCTGAAATGATTTCGTATGTCTGTTACTATCAGTTATTACTAAAAATATATTAAATTTTAACGCTGTCAAATGTGTGCAAGATCCCGCCGCCACTCCCCCCACCTCAAATTTTTGAATGATTTCTTTTAAAATTCTTAAAAATTCAGTGCTTTCACTAAATAATAAATAAAAACATATTTCAGACATGATTTTTTTAATCAAAACTTGAATGGCGTAAGCTTTATAACGCTGGCATGAATAGTTTTACAAATATTGCAAGTTTTATCAAAGAAAATCATTAAAGAAATGTGAGCCTTTAGTAGTACTAAATAAATAATCCTTTCAAATGTAATTTTTTATTACGCTCGCAGGGAAATGTTTCCGCGGTTTCAAATAAATTTATCAAAACATTATATAAATTTTTAAATGTAATTAATATCTTCTAATATATTTACTTTCCATATGTAATGTTATGCCACAAATGTATTAACATTATTCTCGTAGATCTAGATCGATCCATTCAAGAGAGGTGGAATATATAGTAATAGTTTAAGATTTTGAAGTCCAACAATTTGCCATTAGTTATATATTTCATAGGATATTAATTAAAAGCCAATTGCATTTTGATGCAGATTTTGCACGTGAGTATGATAAGTCATTCTGTGTAGACTTATAAGTTGCCAGAAGCGTCCAGTTTCAATTTATTTGATGTTAATTACGGAAAATATTTTGTTCCGAATCCGGGGTATTTACAAGAGTTTAAACCATTGAGTCTACTGGAGAAGGATACACGATTCTGTGTTTGTCGTTGCATATCGAGTCAGACGATTTTCATTGGATAGAACAGGTGGGAATCAAGGGATCCAGTTGTCAGTTCCTTCATAGGTCGTTCAATAGGATTACAATTTCCGCCTGGTGAAACCTTGTCTGTCATCCACTTGTTTGGGAACAACAGTAATACGGGCAGGAGATAAAACTGGTTTTCTGTCAGTTGTTCTGACATTTGAATTTTTGACGTCATACACCACGTGTTCTAACATCACTTCCGGTCATGCCATCTGACGTCACAAGCCACGCCCACTTGATGACGTATTTCCCCTGCGCGGTTATCTGCTATTACTACTCCTGCTAACTAACTGTTGAGATGAGTAGTTTCTTCATAGTCTTGTTCGAGAGTGTTTTGGTACCAGTTGAGTTGTTTGACGTTTAGAATTTCTTTTGGCGTAATGGCAACAGTGTTTTTGGCGGATGACGTCATACCACATGTTTTTTCGGGGATGTTTGAAATTGGAGGGATTTTGATACCCTCAAAAGGGAGCTTAACAGACTCACGTGAAAAGTCAGGGATAAAATTGTCGCAGAAAAGCAGCAACAGTATAAAGAGTTAATTGAATCCCTTAGCTCGGAAGACGTATCGCTCTGGCAATTCGCTAAAAGACTCAGAAAACCTCAAATTAAACTCCCGCCACTAATAGATGGCGCTAATATTGCGTACTCAGACGAAGAAAAGGCAGAGGCGCTTGCTAGGCATTACGAAAAGCAATTTGAACCAAACCACGATCTAATGTGTCAGGACACCCTAAGAATGGTTAGGCAAACTCTAAACAATTTCAGGAACTCCCCGGTCACGGCTGAGATTAACCCAGCCACCCCGCAAGAAATAGTAGAGATTATCAAAAACCTTAGAAACCGTAAAAGCCCAGGGCACGACAAAATCAGGAATATCGCGGTAAAAAACCTACCCTTAAATATAATATTTTACTTGACCATCTTAATAAATAAAATACTAGAACTAAATTATTTCCCCAAAGAATGGAAGGAAGCGATAATTATAGCGATCCATAAATCTGGTGAGGATGCCTCAATTCCAGCCAACTACAGACCAATCAGTTTGTTGCCGACACTTAGTAAAATTACTGAGAAAATAATTCTTAAGAGACTGAACACGCACCTTAGTGAGAATGACATTATCATTCCGGAGCAGTTTGGATTTCGGCCAAAACACTCCACCACTCATCAATTGCTGAGAGTGGTAGAGTACATTTCTTCTGGTTTTAATAATAAGACACCCACAGCTGCGATTTTTCTTGACATCCAAAAAGCCTTTGATAAAGTGTGGCACTGTGGATTAGCTTACAAATTGATCACTCTAAAAGTCCCTGACGCACTTGTCAAACTTTTAATTTCATACCTAAATAACAGACACTTTCAAGTCAGAGTAAAAAATAACTTATCTACACCCAAGCTCATTAAAAGTAGTGTACCGCAAGGATCCATACTGGGCCCGACACTCTTTAACATATATCTAAATGACATTCCCAGGACCCCAGACACGGAGCTGGCACTCTATGCAGACGACAGCGCGATACTTGCAAAACACCCTTACGTCTCAGTAATGCACAGACAGCTACAACAACACTTAGACATACTCCAAACATGGCTGGAAAAATGGCGAATAAAATTAAATCCCAATAAATGTCATTGGATTTATTTCTCAAGAAAACGTAAACCTCCGCCTCCTCTGTACATAAACAACCATGCCCTAAAAGCGGAAAAATCTACTAAATACCTAGGTGTAACGATAGATTCCCACCTAACTTGGAAACTGCACGTAACGAACTTAATCAAAAAAGCGTATATGGCCACAGGAGCTTTATACCCAATGATAGGAAACGGAAATCTAAGTTATCAAAATAAACTCCTAATTTATAAATCGGTCATCTGCCCGGGAATGCTGTATGCAGCACCCGTATGGGGATATGCCTGTAAAACTAGCATAGACTTATTAGAGACAAGACAAAACAAAACCCTAAGGATTATAAGGAAAGCCCCTAGATACTTAAGAAACTCGGTAATTAGGAAAGACTTCAAAATAAAAACTGTTAGAGCCCAAATCAAAAAGCTAGCGCTTAAATTCTACAAAAATCTGCCATCTGTCCCAAATGAACTATTATTTAATCTGCATGACTATGATCATCGCAAGGCTAAATCTCGTAAGAGACCCCGCTCGGTACTTAACTTTGATATTCGGTACTAGGAACGTCCCACCTTAATCAGTTGATATTAACGAAAACTCGCGATCTTTGGTTTTCTACAAAATGTTTAAAATCCTAAACTGCTAAAATGCTAGGTTACCCTCAGACAGTGGCGCACCCAGAATATTCCTAAGGGGGGGCCATTGGTGCACAAAATTTTTATGAAGGAGGATGACTCCTCGATAAATTTTCCGAGAAAAAATGATCAGAGGCCATATTAATTAACAAGGCGGTTGTCTTTTTTTGTACATTTATTTTTATCAAATTACTAACAATTCTTTAGTGCAGTGCAAGAGAATTGAATGATTAGAAGAAGTAGTAGTAGATATTTATACAAAACAACACAAATTAAGAAATAGATGAAGATAAAATTATTTGTTCTGGTCTGCTTATACTGTATACTTGTTTTCAACCACTCTCTCATGATTACATATTGTTATATTATTCAATTATGATCTATACATATTCATAAAACGAAGTCCAGCCTCCTGTTTTTCTTTGTAGCCAGAGCATTAATTATCTGGTCTGGATCAATTTCCACTTCACGGTGAATGTTCATTGACGCCAGTCCATTCAGTCTGGTTTCACTCATACTGTTTCTCAAGTAAGTTTTCAACCTCTTCATTGTGGAGAATGACCTCTCAGCACTGCTTGTTGATACTGGGAGGGTGGCATACACTTTTAAAAGTTCAAACACAGTTGGAAAAGTCCTTTGGTCACAAAAGTTAAGCAGTTCGATTGGGCTTTTAGTTTTCTTGTTCAATGCAAAGACCTTCATGTACCACAGATGTAGTTCAGCTTTTAGAGTATTATCTGATCTGGGTCCTAAATCATCTGCAAATTTCCTTGATAAGGCAACAAATCTCTCGTTTTCTTCCAGTGTCGGCTGCCTTCCATTCGGAATGACAGATGCAAAACTTTGTAGAAATTCCTTATGTTTGAGAAATTTTTCATGGAGGTGAGTGATGAAATTATCAATCCATGGAATGAAAATAGAAAGTCTGTAGTATTCTTCAGGAGTCTGTACGTTGAAATTTGATCTATAAATTTGTCTGGTGGCACGGCGTGGTAGAGTAATGTTTTCTCCATGCTGTTCCAGCTTCTTAACAGCTTGTTCAAACAGATGGTGAAACTCGTTCTCTGCGTTCTCTCGAATTATAGATATAGCTTTCAAAACGTCTTCTACGTCACTCACAGCAGTTGCCAGATCAAGGTTAACTTCCTGCAGCTTTTCACTCAGACGAACACTGTAGCTGAGTAATCTGTCAGCTGAAACAAGTGCTATGACAAACTGTGATGTTAACATTGAACATAACAAGGTATGAGCCTCTGTTGATGTCTCCTTGTCATTCCAGGTAGTAATCTCCTCCAGAGCGTCGATTACTTGATCAAACAATGAAACCATAACTGTGACGGCATCATGTCTCTCCACCCAACGAGTAGGGCATAATTTCTTCAGTTTTTTGGCACTGATTTCTGTCTCTTCCTGATTAGCTGCATTAATTTTGCTGGTGAGAACAAGGTTTCGTTTTGGTGTGTTGAAAAAACTAGAGATTTTCCCTATTATTCCAAAGCTGTTTCGGATATCCGGAACTCTAGATGAATAAGTTATGGCTAAGTTCAAACAGTGTGATGCACAATGAACGTAGGGGGCTTTGGGGTGTTGCTCATATATAATTGCTTGGGCGCCATTGTACTCTCCACTCATTGCAGAAGCTCCATCGAACCCTTGTCCACGGAGGAAAGACGTATCAATGTTGCAGTCTGCAAGGCCTTTAAGAATAGCATCTGCAATTGCTCGACCTGTAGTTTCAGTCAGGGGCACAAACTTAAGGAAGTTCTCCACTATCTTAAATTCAATTTTATACTTATCATTTGTTTCAAACCGTTTCAAATAACGAACGCAAAGTGTCATTTGCTCTACCGTTGCAATATCTGTGGTTTCGTCACATAAAACCGCAAAACATTTGGCCTCATTCACCTCAGTTGCTATGTGCTTCACAATGGAATCATTGCATGCTGAAATAATCTCATTTTGTATATTCCAACTTATGTAAGTTGCATTTTTTGCACAACCTTGTAGATGAGTTTTCAGTATTTCTTCTCCTGCATCAACTCGGAGTCGCAAAAGGGCTCTAAAATTTCCTTCGCCTTGGCATGGTTCTGACAATACGTCCAAATCCCCACAGTCTCTATGCCCTCTCATGGCCAGCCCTTGCCTTCCACAAAAAATCACTGTTTTGATAATAGGTTTAAGAATAGCCCTATTCTGCAAAACTTGTTTTTGCTTTCCTCTGTCCATTACTTGATCCACAGGAACCGTTTTTCCTTCCGTGACCCTTAAGAACTCATCGGCTTTGAGAACTGAATCCTTATGATAGAAAAATTTTTCATGTTGACTGAACTTCTCCAAGGCCTTCTTCCAATTATTAAATCCTTTTGAAACAAGTTGACCTGTAGCTTGTGTGGATCTTAAACCGACTTCATGGGGTGCAAAGAGAACACAAAATTTGCAATAGGCACTGTCCTCTGCCTTTGAGTAAGCTAGCCAGTTATGCTTACTCAGCCAAGATGAGCAGAACTTCCGAGTGTGGTGAGGTTTTCCTTGACTTGATACAGCACTAGTGACAGTAGCAGGAAAACTGTAATTTGCATATGGTTCCCAAAGATTTTTTAGCGCTGTTATCCTATCTTCATCTGTGAGGTTAGATTTCTTGACATAATTAGAAATATCTGCAGCCAGAATTTCTATTTCAACTGTGTTTGGTATTATGTTTTGTCCTACCTTTACCTCCTCACAAGCGTTTGAAGACAGCCCGGGGTCACGGCTGTTGCTTGCTTCGACTGCAGCCTCATCAATGTAACAAGAGCTCAGGGAAACATCGTTGGGAACGTCACTATTTTCAATCTTACTTTTTTTTTAAAAATAATTTCCCAGTGTCTGTTGGCCTAGCCCTTTTCGTTTTTCACTCATTGTCTTTTTTTTTACCTTGCTCCTCAGTTATTCAAGAACAAAATTTGCTATATAGCCGAAATACGCACATAAACACACACACTGATCGTTAAAGATGCATTTCACTGTAAGATCAGTTGAAAGTTCAGGACCATTATTAAATTCAGCTATTCACCACGCAGGCCCTCGTTCCGAAACTACCAATTCACTGTTATCACCTTGTGTCGTAACGTCGCACTTTATTTCAACTCACAGCAACACTTAATTCGCGAAGCGTTGGCACGATCTATTTATTCACTTCCACAATTTTCTCACTGGGTAAACGAAATCCTCGAGTTTTCGAGCGAACAGCCGCTTCCCCGCCGTTCACTCTTTATATAGGGCCACGGAGGCGCCTGTGACGTCACTCTACACAGCACTGGTATAGTACGACTATAGCGAGAAGGCATTTGGGTCACGTGATTTTGGACGAGTCCATTAGTTAAATTCAATCACAGGTAGAAACGTCTTAAGAAGAACGGGTTTCCAGAATTGGCGCCTTTAGTGCGAATTAATTTATAATTTGTACAGTACGATAAAGAGCTTTATATGTATAATTACATTCAGTGTAAGTGTTGGGATATGCTGGAATTGTTTTCTTCACAATGATTAAAATTATTTATTACAATAATGGTTGTAAATGTTTTTTTTTTATACTTTCTCGAAGGCAGACCTAGTTCTCCCTTGTGCTGACAGCGCCCTTCGCGTTTTGCTTTGTCAGCCCAAGGGGGGGGCCAGGGCCCCCTCGGCCCCCCCCGTGGGTGCGCCACTGCCCTCAGATCTGCATCAACCCCCCAAACTGCTTAAACTCTTAATGTGCAACAAACTGCCACACTAGGAGCTAGGACAAATAATAAAAACAGTAAATCAAAACCTCGAACCTCCAACTATGGACCAATGAAATAATGTCACAGTATGAAGATAAGAACCACACCTAGAGATTGGAGATTAAAGGCGCTTCGCGCCTGGTGCTCTGTTCTGGACGAAACTCTATGAGAGAGGGATTTTGAGTAGCGTCACGTGACAGATGACGTCATGCCACGTGTTTTGGCGTGAGGAGAGGTGAAGTGAATTCCCACGTCGTGGGAATGCTTGAGATTGGAATGAAGTGAAAGTAGAAGTCAATGTTTAACGCAACCACGTGTTTTGGGAACTCTCTTTTATAATTTCTTTTTGCTAAATGGCAGCGTTGTAGATTCACGTGGCAGCATGATTTTACTGCATGTCGTTTCACGTTGTGACGTCATAACCGCTCGTTGTTGGTGATTGGACAAGTTGAGTGAACCTGTCTCAACTAGGTATTATTTGATTGGTTGCGAATGTGACATCATGAAATAGAAGAGTTGTTATTGGCTAAAAGAATGTTTGTTGGTGTAAGATGGCAACAGCTAATGCGCCACGAGAGAGCACATTTTCTTAGGTTCTATCGTCTTGTAGCGTGTGCATACATTGTTTTGCTGAACCGTTTCTTTTTTAGAAAGTCGTTAATCTAAAGGAGTTTAGTTTTAACCTAAAATATCTTTGAAAATGAAACGCTCATTTATTTTGAAGCAGCTTTAGATATTCAGACACACCCTTTGAATATTTCTTCTATTGGGGTAAGTTTATATCATCTTGTTTTAATTATTGTTTATTATTTTTTGATATGTCATCTAAGTTTATTAGATTATTTATGATGTGCGACTTATAGTGCGATATTATGACTTTTTAAGTGCGATTTCGCGGGTATATATTAAATTTTTGCGAAATGTTGTAACATACTTTTCTATCTATGTTTAGTTTCAAATTATGCGAATTAAAAAATGCAAAATATTTATTTCTTTGAAGTATGTTTCATTATCAATTAATATTGTTTGTAAAATATCTGTTATTTTCTAATTGCGATTTAGCATATTTATTAAATTCCCGTATTATGTTTAAACAAGCATTTCCATCCTTTTTATTTTTGATGAAATCTCAAATTAGCTAAACAGAACTTCCACATTTTTGCTGTTTACATAGAAATGAAGGAATATTTTTGTAAACTATGATCTTTTCCCCTTATTGTCTAGGTAATAGTGCCCCAAAAGCATTTTTCCTATCCATATTCATTTAATTAACTAAATTACAACTGAATATATTTTGTTTCAGTGAGCCATACTATACAATTTCTCTGTTTGTGGCTTTCGTTTTTTATACACTATGTAAAAACATTTTTTTTATGCTGTAGACACTTTCAATGTTACAGTGAGTTATCAATTTGTAAAAAAAATTCATTTTCTGTTATGTAAGTGCTAAAGTTAGGGACTTTCAGTATAGCGGAATTAACTAATTTTCTCGTATTTCTTTTACAGGTCGTGAACACCAAGAAATTACTATTCGATTTTTGAAATATTCAAGTACGTAATATCTTGCTACGTGGTACATGAACTAAAAATGAATGTAAGCAAGCAAGATATCTTTAATAGCTTGATAGGAGGTTACGTAAAGGCTCCGCCCTCACTTAAAGATCAGGCTATTACGACTTTAGCCATTCAGTTAAATCAAAATATCGAACTAAAAGACATTATATATGAGTCAGATCCAATGCAATACAGATGGGAGAAGTTAATTAAAGAACGGTCGACTAACATTTGCCAGAAACTCCCACTTCCTCCTGTATTGAAGGATAAATTGATTTGTTATCTTAGAGCAATAGTTCTTCAAGCATACAATTGGAACAGGCAACAAGACAGGTTCAATCTTTCGCTGTGTTTTTTAAAGAACTGTTTGCACCCTTCCGATTGGAGAGTAGTAGAAATGAGATTGGACGAAATTAAGATTGCAAAGCGTTTAGTACAAGACGAAAGTATCCCAGTTTGCCAACGATATAAAATGTCCTGTTTCCATTGCTTAGAAGATTCCATTATCTTTTTATGGAGTAAAATTTCCCCTGAACGACGTTATAGTGATTTGTTTCTTCATCAACCATCTGCATTAGTCCAACTGTGGTATTTACATTTATCTGGGGAAATAGAAAAATTGATCGTGAGTGAAGATGACTTTTGGCGTAATTTATTGAAAGCCGGATTATTGGACGATTCAAAGTCAAGTGTACTTCAATGCTGGGATAAATTGGATATAGGTGTAAAACAGGAAGTCCTCAAAAATACTGCTATGGCAACAGTGTTACTATTTGATTCCAGATCTAGGCAGTCTGACGCCGATATTTTCTGTTTTCTTTTGACGCAGATATCTAAAGAACATAGGGTTGAATTATTCCAAGAGATCTTTCAAAACGCCGAAATTAATGTACTTGTATTATTTCTACAACGACCTTACATGGAACTTTTAATTCCAATTATTAAAGATTTGTGGAACATTTTGCCTGAAGAAAAATATGGACAACTTTTATTTACTCTCGCAAGCCATTATTGTGATGAAAATCCTTATGATGTTGGAAGAAAGGATTATCGGAATTACGAATATGGTTATTTAATAATTGAGCTATTAGATGAAACTCCGGATCATTTCAAGCGATATGTATTTGGCGCTAAATATCAGGAAGATGCAGATCTCTTTGTAGAAGTCGAAGTATTATTATATACCATACTGAATAGAGGAAACCACAAGCTTCATTATAGAGAAATCTTTCATCACATTTGGAAGCACGTTACACTTGAAGAGAAGAGATTATTCTTAAGATCGTATTATGGTGAAATATTGTGTTGCAATTGGCCACAAAACATAATTGGGAACTATTTACCTCAATATTAAGAGAATGTGTACCTGAAGGTGAAATCCCCATGTTTAAAAAGGCAGTTTTAGATATGAACTAGGAAAATGTCTACGCGCATGATAACGAAGAGAGAATAAAGATCGAGCAATGTTTTATGTTCATTTTTCTCTCCATGAAATAATCCGGTCTTATTGTTAAGGGAATGTCTGTTCAAAGATCATATGTACCCAGGTGTCAAAAGCAAATTTTATGATCAGAAAGAGAGCTTTGACAAAGAGGTTACAAGAAATTAATAAGATGAGTGTTATCAGATGATAAGTCATTTTTAAAGATGCATGGAAAGTGTATCTTATGATATTTTCTTTCTCGACTGTTTTACCGTGGGTACAGAAATTATTTGTTAATATAAAGGTATTGGACTAAATTAATCAAAATGCCTCCTGCTGTCTCATTGGAGTGTAATCATTGAAATTTTTATGTATTCAATAAAGTAAATTTAATATTACACCCATTAATTTTTTTCATTATATATTCAATACATACTAATACCTGTAAATTCAAGGTGTCCTTCAGGGCATTTTGTTTTTGTTTTCTTGGTCCTAAAAAGTCACCTTCATAAGGTAACTCTCCTAAAAGTTCTTTGTCTAAAAACTCAAATTCCAGTTACCGACCCCGTCACAATTCTTCCCTTATACATTATACTATGTATATAAGGAAAGTAAAAATGAGTTAGTATGCGTAGGAAATGTTATGCGTTTTAATTGCCTCAAAAGTTTATTTTCTGAAAAAATAAATTAAGAATATAATGTATTATACGATCTGAATTATTCAGGATTTGCTTTGAATATATGCTGAGAGATGTTTCGGACAGCTTAACGCAGTGCATTTTAAGAGTGAACAGAAAGAGTTTATTGGAACCCATAGTTTATTGGAAGCC
This sequence comes from Amaurobius ferox, assembly GCA_951213105.1. Taxonomy (NCBI): domain Eukaryota; kingdom Metazoa; phylum Arthropoda; class Arachnida; order Araneae; family Amaurobiidae; genus Amaurobius; species Amaurobius ferox. The sequence continues at coordinate 120,696,778 of OX578151.1, forward strand.
CTTTAAATTGAAGGGTAACAAGCTATAGTTTTAATCATTTACCCCCATGATACCAGTTTTTCAAATTTTTTCTTGTAAAATTTGAAATTAAAAATAAATTTTTTTATCAGAAAATCGATTTGATCAACACTACATTTACATTATAATGCTATCTATATATACGTTTTAAGTGTGTAATATATATTGTGTAAAAAACTTTAAAATATACAATATGTGGTAATTTTTTTGTAATTTAGCGTCTTTCTTTGAAATTTCAGAATATTTTTCATAAAAAAAGGTAGGTTAATATAAACAGACAGATAAAATCACAACTTAAAATTTTGTTTACATACACTGTTCCAATTCTACAAATTCACAATAGCATTATTTCGTATTAGGGGAAAAACTATAGAGAATTTCTATTACGATCTTTGAGATTAAAACTTTTACTTTTCATTTCATTATTTATAGAGACCATAATTCTATTGATTGAGGAATAAACAAAGATTGAGAGGTTATATGGAATTTTAAATTTTTTTTATTTTCCAATGGTTCAAAAAACTGTTAGGTTGCATTCATTTGAAGATTTAACTAACTTTCGGGTACAGTTTGTTTGACGGCTCATATAAAAATTGGTTCATGCTCAAAACAAAAAAAAATCAGAAGGACATAAAGCCAATGTGCACAATTGACACGCTATTCATATATCCCATGAAAATTAAATCTTGATTAGACTTTATACATTGAACATTACAAAAATATTCAATATATATAATAATGTTGAGGAAACATACAATAATTCATTGTATAAAAAGCCAGTATTTAATATTCTTCACAACAAATTACCAAATACTATAAAACTCGAAAAGGTAGGAAACTGTTTCGAAAAACTCGAAACAGTATTTATTAAAATTATTAACAAAATTCAATGAAGTTTAAACTCGAAAGGAAGGTTTGGCGACATTTTCGTCAATTTAGCGATATATTAAAAAATCGCCAAATATATTGTCCGGTAGAAATCTAGAACTAATAGTCCCATTTTGCGACAAATTGACGGAACATCATCACAATACTACCCCCTAACAAAACACAATTAATTTCATTTATTAATCAATTTTATCAATTTCATGACATTTTTATGGATTTACAAATATTTTTATCAATTTGGTGATATTTTAACAATTCGCTAAATATGTTACTAAGTAGGATGGATGAACTGACCGACATATGCTACCGAAACATCCTTTCAGTACTCTCTTCTAAAAAAACAAATTTAATTTCATTGATTTGCGTCGTTTTTATCAATTTGGCGACATTTCAGTCAATTTGATAAAAACGACGCAAATAAAGACGCAAATTTAAGAAAAGTTGCCGAGTAAGCGATATTCCACCAAATTCGTAGCTCTGAATTTGCAGATCTGAAGAATAAAACATTCTGATCTCGTTTGTATATACTAAATAAAACCACTAAAATTGTATTAGATGATATACCCGTTCTACTCTTTTTCTATTTTAACAATCGGATAAATAAATTTATTGGGTAAACACAATATATGGGTTTATTTGCTAAACACAATAAGCTTAAGAACTCCAAAATAAATGAAAGTGATATACGCAGTCCTCAACTAATATAATTAAAAGAAAAATCAAATCGTTCTTTTCTAAAATATATTTTTATATCCATTTATTTATTATTCAAATCTAAAAAATTATAATTAAAATTAGCAGACAGATTTAATTTAATTGCATTTCTGAGCAACAGGATATAAGAGAGAATCTTCCTCATAAACTGCGAAATTAAATAACCATTTTGATTTCTTTATACTTTTCATTGTTGAGTAAAAGCTTGTGAAAAATAAAACATAGAGATAGATTTTCCATTTAAATTCATGTTTCAAACAGTTCATGTTTTCAGACAGTGACTAATTGGCGCAAAAAATCTGACACCAAACTCAGAAATAAAGTTTTAATTCATTTTCAAACGATTTTCAACCTTTTCAATTGGATAAACCACGGAGTTAGAAAGTAAAACTCCTATGAAAAAGTTTCGTTTTTTATTAACAACTCGACAACCCCTGGTTTTAGAAACTCGGAACTTGGACTAAATTTATGGGGTCTATTTCAAGGCTATACACAAAATTTCAATTCGATTCAGCCGTTCTCCCGTGATGATGAGACAAACAAAAGTTTTGTTTTTCACTAATATCTCGAGAACCACTAATCGTAGAGACTCCAAACATAGACTAAATTTTAAGTGGGTCTATTTCCAGACTACCCACAACATTTCATGAAATTCGGTTCAGCCGTTTTCCCGTGATGATGGGACAGACAGACAGACAGACAGATTTTCAATTTTATTTATATAGATTAGAGCAAAGAGAAGAAGTTCATCCGAAAAACCACAATTGATCATACTGAAAGACATGTTAGACGTTGATTGGGAAAGAGAAACTTGTTGCTGCAGTTCTTATGCTAATTTCCATGTGTCCTAATTTAATCGTCCCATACAGAGGATTTTTCAGTTCGATATTTTACAAAGTAGTGAAAGCAGTTGTTACAGTATGTATGAACATCAACTGTCTGATGTGTTCAGGACTACGTTTTTAGTGGCTAGGTAGGGCCGAAGAAATGGAGCAACTTTCATGTTCTAAGAAGGAAGGTCTTCAATCGTGGAATCGCAGGATTGTTTTTGATCGAAAAAAAAAGCAACTGTTGAATTCAGTTCTTCGATGAGTACAGACGGAACCTCGCCTAGTGCAAGTGATCATAACGCCATTGAAACAAGTGTGAAATTATTCTAAGGAAAATAAGTGATGCGTAAACCACTGGGGCGGACGCATAGAATCTTCTGACTAAGGTCAGGGTTTTTCTCTCAGTATCCAGTGTTTGACTTGCCAGTAAAAGTATTTAGGATATAACGACCATATGGTTTTTTACAACAATAGCCATAACAGTACAATAGAAAGCATCAGTGGCTCAGCCAGGGGGGGGGGGTCAAGGTCACAATCTCAATTGGTTTTACATTAGCTAAAAGATAAAACTGCAAGCTTTCAAATCTTTCCGCCTAACCCACTTTCTAGGGGTGGGAGAGCCAAGTGGTTAACTCTCGGAAATTGCACTTGAGCAACCCGAATTCGATTTCTAACGCTGCCCAAAATGTCCCCATGTACACACGGAGGATGGGCAAGCTACATATGTGGATCTGGAAGTTCTTCGGAGCGGTTGGTGGTAGTGGAAGGATGGTAAGATCTCTGTGGATAACACCCCTCACTGGGTTTCGATCTAAATTGGATGGCAGTGTCCCGGCAGTCCAGACAGATACTTTGCACATTCGAGTAGATCGGACGAAGAAAATATATTTTTATTAATGATTGGTTTTTATATAAAAATGTCTAAAAACGTTAGAAATAAGGCAAAAAACCGCATAGGCAAACATATTAAATGTTTTCTAAAACCAAAACTTTTTCTATACAATATGAGAAAATAACTATAGAAATTAGATTGAGCATGACTATTTATAACGTTATTTTAGCGAAATTTATTCTTTAAACTGTTTTATAACTTTCATGCTTCTGAAAAATAAAAATGATTAGATAAAATTAAACCTCCAGGTCTTCAAGGAAACTGTCATTTTAAAATTTTAATGTCGTTGAAAACAAACTTAAGATAAGATCTCATTCGGTACACTGTAAAAAACAGCACTGTTAATTTTACAGCAAAAAGTCCTGGCAATTTGGGAGCCAGGAATTTTTGCTGTAAATTTTACAGTACTACTGTAAAATTCCACTACACTTTTTGCTGTAATTTTTACAGTGTTTATTACTGTAAATTTTACAAAAAATTGCAATTTTTACAGCAGTTTTTACTATATTTTTTACAGCGCTTTAAACTGTAAATTTTACAGTACTTCTTTAAAATTCTACTGCACTTTTTGCTGTACTTTTTACAGTGTTCTGTGCTGTTAATTTTACAATAAATGGTACATTTTTACAGCGCTTTAAACTGTATTTTATACAGTACGCCAGTAAAATTCTACAGCACTTTTTATTGTATTTTTTATATTGCTTTATACTGTATATTTTACAATACTCTTCTACCCCACATTTTATTGTATTTTTATAGTGTTTTACATAATAAATTAACAGTATTTTTGTAAAATTCTACTACACATTTTGCTACATTTTATACTTTAAATGTTAAAAAAATGTCTAATTTTGACAGGATATTTTTAAATAGCTGATAGCATGTTAACCAAGTTTTTCTTTGCATTATTTTAATGGAATTTTTTACTGCAAATGTTACCAGTGCTGCAAATATTTTACAGTATTAACAACTTTTTAAATCGCGAACATTACAAAAATACTTTAGAATATGACTATTTATCACAAATTTTGCCTAATTATTTTAAACCTAATGCAAGTTTAAAATATTTTACATACGATATGTTATATTTTAATGAATTTCTTCTTTTTTTTTAATCAATATATTTCCATTCTGCATTTGTTGTCCTCTGTAAAATATATAGAGTAGATATATTAGAAAAAAATTAAATTTAATTTGTAATTTTTCACTTTAAAGAAATACACTTTCAATTGTATGCAGCGTTAATGCATTACTGATTAGACATAATTAAAATTAAATTCTAATAAAATAATTGAAAATTCAATAAGGAATTGTTAAATTTTTCTTGCTTTAAAGTTAATTCATATTTAATATTTTAGATATGTAGTTTTGACAATTCTAACTGTTTTGTCTTCAGCTACATATGTGATCTTAAAAGGAAGTTGTATACACCTTTATCGAATTTGTGTCATTATCAGAGAGAACAATAGATCTATTTTATCATGTATATGGATACCATAGAACTTTTTCCAGGGGAGGGCAAACTCCAGAATAAAATATACACCAACAAGCTTGATCCCTGTCTTTGTGACCTTTAACATCCCGGGGTTTGGGGGTGCAAGTTCCCCCTTTTGCCCTCCCCTTTGTGTATGTGTATAAATTGTGCAAGCCTAGTACCGAAAATAATACACCTGGACTGGTCAATGTTGAGAAGTGACCCATTGAAACGCATTCGACACTTTAATCCTATTTGTAAGAAATGCCATTTTTTCCCCCTCATCGAAAATATTTTTTTTTGCTTGTACATATAGGCCTAAAGTTATCGAAGCTATTTGGAATTATATATTTTGCTTAGGGAGCAAAATTTTTCAGCTTATCAAAACTCCCCGTTATAGAAGTTCCGAGTTATCATAGTCTCATACATTTTTCTGATATAATAGTTGATACACTTCACATCTGATAGATATGCTGGTGCCCTATTCGCATCTATTGAGATGTTTATAACTTAAAATTCAATAAGTTCAACTTTCAAATCCAAACAACTTTTTAAACTAATACACAATTTTGTGCAGTAGGGTGATTTTCCAATGAATTGCCTTTTTTAGCTTTGCATCATATATAACTGTGATTTAGATTATAAATAAAATTATACTCTGTTATTAATTTTTTGTAATATTTTTTTATACTAGATAAGAAGGAACAATATGGCTTCCATTAGCTTTGTTACCAACTGCAGAAATCAAAACCTATTTAAAATAATAGTAGCAACACTCCTTAGGTAACACTGATGAGATGTACAGGGGTCACATATTAAATTTAAATCTTAGAATATTAATAATTATAGTTTAAAGGAATCACTTGCAATTTTGTTAATCAAAATCTAAAACCATATTTTTTAATTCTTATACAGAAGCTAATCTAGTTTGAAAGCATAAAAATATACTTTCTTAAGTGTAGTGTTTTGAGTTGGAACATGCAAATTTATTACTTGAAAACTAAAAGGAATAGAAAATAGCTAATATTTTTAAAACATAAACACTTTAATGAGTAAATTTTATTAAATATAAACTAATGGTACCAATATATGATCTAAAAGTATAAGAGAAATAATTTTATTAGCATGAAATATGGGTTCAAAGAATGGGACATCAAACAGACGGTCATTTTGAAAATCACCCAGTAATTAATAGTGCAAAAATCTACGAATACATTTTGAAAAAAAGGAGTACATATGGAAACTGCTAAATTGTCAATTGTCTTTGTATAAACAATTCAAGCATCTGTACTCCCTTTAAACAGAAAATTAAATACAGGACAATGAAGTGTTTGACAAAATCACAGGCGAAAATATTAAATGCAAAACTTTTGATATATTTATAATAAAAATAAATTTATAAAATATCAAGGACCATAGTGAATTATCTGAAAATTTTAGGTAGGAAATTAAGAAATTTTTAAAATTTTTTCAGGATATTTAAAATAATGTTAGAAAATGAGGAAGTTTCAAACTATAAGGCAGAATGGGATCCCTACAATATGAAATGGAAATCAAAAGTTACATTGCAGATGTTTTACAAATGATTACTGAAATGCTTAAGAAATATAACAAGGCTCCCCCCCCCTCACATTTAAAAAAAATTAAATTTAGTAATATGTGCTATGTCATTAAAAAGTTATTTACGTATAGCAACATAATATTCCTCAAAAAAAGTTTATTTAAATATTAAAATACTATTGCGGAATTTGCGTTTACATAATTATGTGCCATAAAATATGTCTCAATATCAACAATTTTAAAAGCAAAATAGCAAATCAGGGTGTAAAATAACTGGTATCGCATCGCTGTTGGTGATGCAAAATCTGCTTTCTGTGATGAAATCTTAAATATTTATCGTAAAAGTGTGATACACAATTAAAAAAAAATATTGTTGGCTCCAAATATGTTTTACATGTCATTCACATATTAATACATGCAAATGCTTCATTTAACAGAGATGCATCAAAATCCACCAAAAACAATGACTAAACTCTGTAAACACAACACCAAACAGCTTTAGCGAATCCTGTTCTGTATGCATCCTGATATGCAACTTAGTAGCATTAGCCTCTCTGCTGCCAACAGCTGTAAAAATGCCAAAGAGAAAAGAACTTTACAAAATTTCCAAATATAAGCTGTGTAATAAATACTCATATGATGATGTTACTGCTAATATTAAATGCCAAAGTTGAAATTAAGAGTCTTTTTAGTTATGCAATATTCGTTTACAAGAGTTACTAAAAGGTTTAACACCAGAGTTTGTTGATAGTACAGAGTTAATCATACAAATACTAAAAAGAATCAATGTAAAAAATTGAAATAGCAAAATATTAATTTGAAACAGAATCAAACTTGTACACTGAAAGCACATAACCTCACATTGTGCTGACAAATTTGTACATCCTTTTCCCCTTCAAGATGAAATGACTGTATTAGGCACTTCAAAAGCTAGAATTCTTCATCTAGAAGTCTGGTTGAACATTTGATGTTTTAAATTTTATTTTGGAATAAATGAGAAAAAAAATATAAGAAAAAAGTGTTGGGCATCAAAAGAGTACTTTATTTTTGGAATGACACAGACATAAAAAAATTACAACAATTCAAAATTTGAAATGGAATGTACACTCGTTGCTGAAGAAGATTCTTTGACTTTTCATTTGATTTCGTTCCACAGCTAGGGTTGATGATGCACAAACATATGAAAAATAATACAAATTTATATCCATGTCATAACATCAGTAGTGACATTTAAGTATTTTTATTTTTCATCAACTTTTTGCATAAATTTTAGTAAGTTGTACCAATTGAATATTATGAATGAACTTTCTTGCATCACATCATACGTATGTGAAGTATAAGTTATACTGGCATTGTTCCTTATCTCTTTCTCGTACATTTGCCAGATAATTGCACTGTAAGAGAGCTGGTCGGCATAATTGCCAATTTATCTGTTTCACTGTAGCATGCCTAGTATTTGGATTCATAATTTAGTTTGTTATATTAAAATATTATAAAATCTTAAGTCTAAACCATTCTTGAATTTGAGTAATTTTGTTCACATTCATAGGAAGTAGGTCGGAATCTTTCTAATGAGATATCGAATAGACACAACCACACAGAGATGCACACTACCATGAAGTGAGACTATATTATTCATATACATTATTTTTGCATTTTTATTTATGTAATGCAGTTAAGCCTCTAACATATTATGAAGTATCAAATACCTAGAAGAAAAAAATCTCCCACGAGACATGAAAACAAATATCCGGTTTTTATGAAACTGAAGTTATAGTTTCAAAACAATATTATAAAATTTCTATTATTTATTTAGGCACTTAGAATGATTTAGCCGCATTAGAAACATATCAGAGCATTATTATAACTTAATATAGATTGTTATATTCATATATTAAGTTTTATGAAAAAACTTACCTTTGAATGATTTCCAATGTGGCAGACACGCATTCCGGATACTTTATATTCAATAGAAAAAATACGGCAAATAACATCAAAAATTCATCTTTAAGAACTTTTATGCCATAAGTCGTCACCACATCACATCATCAGCAAGGAGGTTAAAGTGTTCACAATTCAAGATGGTATCACCTATATACATACACTACATATAAATATACTAAGTATAAATATACAACACTAAATATAAATACAAGAAAGATCAATCATGCATAAAACATTGATTATAAAATACATTCCAACTGTAATTTTATTTAAACATCTCTAAAATATGATACATTGATACTATATTTTTTAATTATTATATATACAATAACTTATTTTACTACATTATTTTATTTAGAACTACAATAATTTATTTTGCTTGAAAAATTAAAACCATGGAGGTAGTACTTTCTAACTCCATGCTTAAAGCTTCATTCAAACTTTATTCAAATGACGTCATCAAAATATAAATAGTCTGGCTCTCCATGTAAAAAGTGAATATTTCATTCATCACTTTTATTCCAGACTTCAGAGTTAAATAATTTCACGTTAAAAAAATTCAGCAATTCTTACACAATTGATCTTACAATTACTTGTTTACATTTCTTAAATTTAGGCTTCGTTGTAGAAATAATCAAAGTTTCATCATTTAAACTGAAAAATTTTGTAATTGCATTGGCGCAGAATATAGATAAACAGGAAAAACGCAAAAATAAAGCGGTTTTAGGATGGATGTAACACTAAATCACTAAATATGAATTTAAAAGAACTTTAAAAATCACGATTTTTACTTTGGGAAAAAAAAGATGGATGCCATATTTTGTTTTGAAGTGGGTAAAGTGTTCATACAATATGGGTGTACTTGTTATTTTAAATTTTATTTAAAAAACTGCCATACATTTTCTGTTAATTTTTTTTATATATTTTATGGAATAATTTGAATATTATCTAAAGTTTTCAAAGTAATTTGTGAATTTTAACTTTGCTTAAAATGCACATTCTTTGCTGTATCCACTACAGTTGAATTTATCATGAGTCTAGAATGTTAATCTTCGGTTTGTTTAAATGATTTGTATTTATGATATTTTGGTTCTATGTGGAAGCCAGAATTGTGAGTAATATATATAAGTTGAACTGGCTCTTTACATATTGCACGTGGCATCGACTTTCTTGTGTTTCTAGTACTCCTGAATACTTTTATATTTTAGACTGATGGGGGTATTTCTTTAGTTTGGGTATTCAGCCATTTTGTATTTTTTGTAGCGTATAAAGGGATATATTATGGAGTGTTTAAAGAAATTAGTGGCTAAATAAAAGGCTTAATAAAAGAAGATTTTTATTCAAAGAAATCATTCATATTGTCAATTGGCCTTTCAGTTATTCAGATGATAGTGATAAATATTTTCTTGAAAGGATCGTAAAATGATAATTTTGTGTGAACACATTGTCTTAGCAATGCAGACTTTGCATGTATCACTGTTTCAAAAATTATCATAAAATCTAATTTAATATTGTTACATTTTATCCTAAATAGTCTTTGCTGCATATTTTTCACTAATCTTTGTTTTCATCAATTATTCAGCTGATTAAAATTCTTAATTTTTTTTTCTTAAATGTTTAAGAATCAAGATAAGTCAATTTTTTATGATGTTCATGTAATTTTTAAAAGGAAACATAACTCAAAACCTATGGTGTTTATGAACGTGATTACGTCAGTATTCAGCTAAGGTTACAAGAAAAAATTAAACACTTGAATTTGAAAGTGTTTTTTTCACAAGTTAGGCTCAGGATCATAACGAGGAGTAAATCAATCACCTAGGGTGCCATTTCACAGGAGCATCAAAATTTAAATATTTGATATAGTTTTAAACACTATAATTAAAATTCTTAAAACACAGCACTGTACTTTACTCAAAAGTTAATTATAAACGCAGGGCATCAATAGAAATACGATGCTTTAGCACTCGGCACATATACTTTTCTAATCTGCGACAATATTAGTACAGGGATATATATAAAAGAAGACAGGGGCTTTTAAAACGGGCCAGGATATTTTATTCTTCAGATCTGCCAGTGAAGATAATTTTGAGTAGTGAGATCAGATATCCTTAAACTTCTCTTTAGGAGCTATAAGTTTAATATTTTAACAGAATTTGCATATGATTGTGAATTAAAGTTTCTTTATATTACATATTCCGTACGAAAAGCGGATATGCTGCTAGTCTATATAAATAAAATTGAAAATTTGTCTGTCTCTGTATGTTTGTCTCGTCATCATGGGAGAAAGGCTGAATAAAATTTAATCTATATTATAAATAAAATTGAAAATTGGTCAGTCTGTTTGTCTCATCATCACGGGAGAGAAGCTAAACCAAATTTAATGAAATTTTGTGGGTAGCCTTGAAATAGCCCCACTTAAAATTTAGTCCATGTTTCGAGTTTCAAGACCAAGGATTGTCGAGATATTAATGAAAAACGAGATCTTTCATAGGAGTTCTCCTCTCTAACTCTCTGGTTCCTCCAAGCGAAAAAGGTTAGAAATCACTAATTTAAAACTTGAAAGTGAATTAAAACTCCATCTCTGAGTTTGGTTAGAGTTTATTGCACTTATCAGTCACGTTTAAATTTAAATGGAAATCCTTTCACTGTGGTTTGTTTTTCACAGGTTCTTACTCAACAATGAAAAGTACTAAGAAATCAAAATGGTTATTTAATTACCAGTATTTTATGAGGAAGATTCTTTATATCATGCTGCTCAGTAATGCAATTAAATCAAATGTGTTTGTTAATTTTTATTATTATTTTTTCGATTTGAATAATAAATAGATATAAAAATATATTTTATAAATGAACTGTTTGATTTTTCTTTTAATTATATTAATTATGAACTGCGTACGTAACTTTCATTTATTGAGGCAAAGAGTTTTCAAACTTATATAGTGTGTTTAGTCAATAAACTCATTTAGCCGATTGTTGAAACAAAATATGAGTAAAATGGGTATATCTTCTAATGCAATTTTAGTGTTTTCATTTAGTATATACAAACAGGATCAGGATGCTTTAATCTTTAGATCTGCAAATTCAGATCTACGAATTTGGTGGGATAATCGCTAACTTAGCAACTTTTTTTAAACATTGCCAAACTGATAAAAACAATGCTAAATCAATGAAATAAATTTTATTTTGTTAGAAGAGAGTACTGAAATTATGTTTCGGTAGTATTTATCTGTTAGTCCAACTGTCCTACCTTAGTAACACATTTTGCGAATTTTTAAAATGTCGCCAAATTGATTGAAATGTTTGTAAATCCATAAAAATATTTTGAAATTGATAAAACTACACCAAATCAACGAAGTTAATGGTGTTTTGTTAGGGGAATTTTAAGGTTTTTTTATAGTATACTAAGTATGAAGAATGGGTATGCTGCTAGTAATATAATAAAAAAAGGGTAACTCTTCAGGAAATTAGAATTTTTTTAAACACTACCTCCTTCCTGTTTCAAAACAGCGGCTAAATTGAGGCATCGCAAATTTATATCTTTAAGAAAACAGATTAACCAGATTAACTTCTAAAATACCATATCCCTTTAGATTTAAGATATCTTATCAAATAAATTAATCAAATTTGATCACAAATTATAATAGTATTTTACTAGATCAAATAGTTTATCACACAATGAAGGCTTCCCAATTTCTGTACAGAAAACTAATTCTCGCTTGTGTATGTAGAACCTATGATTTCCTTTTTTTCTACTTTTTCTATAACACAATATATGTATAGGAGTGCGAGCTAAACATCTGACTCTGAAATTTGGATGAATGTGCAACTTGAAAACATCCATTGAAATAGTCAGAAATGCGCATTACGAGCATTCCTGAATGAGAGTCAAACGTTTTCTCAATTATGTCTTCATGTAGACACGATACTTTTCGAACAAATTATACGATTCATACAAAGTATTTTCAATAAACTTAAGTAGTGATTAATAATATTTTTGGCCAATTAATTTTTGAAGTAAATAGACCACAGAGAAGTCCCTCAATTTTTTGAACATTTATTTTAAAAAATTGAACAAACATTTAAGGATATATAAAGTAATAATTTATAAAACTGTTACGAAAATAGGTATTCAATATGCAATTTTTATTTAAATGCGTATGCCATCATTTATAATATAATAACATGCACACCATTCTTGTGATCTTCATGGTCTTCATGATCTTCATCTTCATGGGAACAATTAAAATAAGCCCAGTATTATCAAATGAGTTAATGTTTACATACATACTTTTAACCAAAATGAACAGATGTTTACTATATTTTAGTTGCAACCTAGCTAAAGTACATAGCATAAAATTTTATTTGCAAATTTTGGTTCTAGTTTTCTGTCTTCCCAAATTGTTTATAACTCTTCGCCACTGAACACAAGTTTATGGTATAATATGGCACAGTTCTGATTAAGATTCTCCGAGATAAGATTTAAATGTTTTAATAAAGTACATGGATGTGATGCCTTTTAAAAAACAATGAATTCAATTATTCCATGCTTTAAATAATCTTGGGTAAAATAATCGCATAGAGATTTATAGGGACAACATACAAGTTTATTTTGTACGAGTTTATTTTGTATTCAGGTTTCATAAGCTGTATGCTGTACGGACTTCCAAGGTGAAAAGAACTAAGCTAAAGCTGTTTGTTTACATTCAGAGCACGATATTTTACTGCCTTGTACAGTTGAGCAAAGCAATATCTGTGTGCATTTAATATCTTTGAATTAGCAACTACTAGCAAGGGCGTATTTAAGGAAGAGGGGAAGTTTGAGATTGTCTCATTTCAATTCAAATTTTACAGTAGTATACGGCCAATAGCACCTAATTTGATTATATGAAAAGTATTATACTTTATGCCTATTTTAAACATAACCACATTTATATAAAACCTTATAATTCATAAAATAGCCATGTAACACATATGAAATTGAATTCAGTTAAAATTCATTTAAAAATAGGCATTAACAAACATAAAATATAATTATTATACTAAGCCTACTAATTTCTACCTGCTTTTAGAAAAGCAGTAGCGCTAAAGTACTTTAAAGTAGTTTTCAAACACTAGCTAATATATGTTTAAAGAAATTAACATTCAATATAAACAAATAAATACTTTATTAATAAATGAAAAATAAAAAAAGACCAACCTTGTTTATATATCCCACAGACTAATCCAATAGCGGTCATCCTGTGCCGATTTCGAAGATCGCTCTATTTCACCGACAGATGGCGCTAAATTTTTTACAGTAACTTTCTTGTAAAAGTTTTACAGATATATTTTCAAATAAATACAGTGATTTTTGCTGTAAAAACTCCGTTTTTTTTTTTTAAGTGTAATGTGTGAAAAAGATGAGTGTCCGTTGTGTTCTTCATTTCAAAGAAATTTAATATTATTTCATGAAAATTAGTACATTGTAACACGCCGCCTTTTCTGCAACGTAAATTTAGGGTTGCCATACGCTGAACTTCGGAGAAGGTTTGTCATGTGTAACGATTTATCTCCAATTTGGCGACTTTCGGCTACTTTTCGATTGTTTGTGAACCCTCTCGAAATAACGAATATTCTACAAGATACGAGGAACGAGTTTCCACTGAGATTATATAAAATGACATATTGCTCAGATTTTTTATTGCCCAGGCCGCCCAGCCCACCCAAAGAGTGTAAAACAGTTACAACAGACGGCCGGTAAAAACATTGAAATAGCATTAAACATAACAACACACAAAAAAACAATAAAACAATATAACACAGAAATAAAAATAAAATATAGTACCAATTACAACACAAAAAAGATAACAAATGAAACAGAAAACTAAATTGTACAAATCGTCCAGTCGAACCAGGAAAACACTCCTGGCGAATTATGCGTCCAACACTTTCGGGGATCTAGTTTATGCAAAGAGCAAAATAAATAAATAAAACAAATAATTAATAAATTTTGAAATATAAGACTTAATTGAGCCAAGTAACAATGAAACATAATAAAAAAGCAACGATATATAAATAAATATCAATAAAACAAGAAAGATCAATTATGCATAAAGCATTAATTATAAAACAATTCCCAACTGAAATACAATTCGCTGAATGTATCGCATCTCTCAAACGCAATACATTCAGCGGGGTGACATTTTTAATTATCACAGAACTATAATAATTTATTTTACTTGAAAACTTAAAATTTCATAGAAAAAATGAACTTTATTCAAATGACGTCATCGAAATATAAATCGCCTGGCTCTCTGTGTAAAAGTATTGAATATTTCATTCATACACTTTTATTCCAGACTCCAGAATTAAATGATTTTGCGTGAAAAATATTCATCAATTCTTATACAACAATCACTTGTTTGCATTCTGTATCCATTAAAATTAGGTTTCGTTGTAAAAATAATCAAAGATTGATGATCATTTAAAGTCATAATGTTGTAATTGCATTGGCACAGAATATATATGCATAGCAAATACACAAAAATAAAGCATTTTAGAAAGGATGCAACATTAAATATAAATTTAAAAGAACTATAAAAATTACGATTTTTACTCCAGGAAAAAAAATAGATTCCATATTTTATTTTGAATTGGGTCACGTGATCTCATCATATTATATGGATGTAATTATTATTTTAATTTTTTTTAAACACTACCAAACATATTTTGCATACATTTTACAAAATTAGGTTCCATAAGGTTCAATGTATTTCATTTTTTTAACCCGGGTTCAATCCAAAACTAATTGGGTGATATTATTCATTTACATTCCCGCACGGTTTGTTCCACAGACTGTCTCAAAAACACACTAAACACTCATTTTGATACAGTCATTTTTTACGGCAATTATCGTGCGAACGGACAGACAGACAGACAGATAAACAGAATGACCAAAGTCACAAACACTTTTTTACTACGTTGTAAAGTGTTAAAAAAGATTAACTAAGACTATCGTATAAAGATAGCTATACACTCCTTAATTCTTGAAATAGATTTGACATTTCCAATGACTCTAAAAAACAAAGCACCCTTATTTTCATCATTGGGCTTAGACAAATGGTAATAATTAGTATGTATACATAGAAAAACGTAGTGATCAACATTACCAACTTGAAGACAATAGAAATATGGGGAGATTTTAATGTTACGCTTATGTAAATATTTCATGAATGGACCATGATCCGTATTAAAATAAATAAGAATTTGATAAGATTATGCATTGAAAAAATTAATGAAATTGGGAAATTGATACGATAATTATAATAAATAGAAAATCTGATGTGGACAGCACATGACTTTCCTTACATAAAGCAATGAATTTACTACTTTTACAGCAAAAAAGTAGGTTATTCTTATAGTAGATACTTATATTCTTTCCAAGATATTGAATTTTCGTTAATTAACCGCCATTTTCATCAATTTAGTGTCAATTTTATCCATTTGACGAGATTTTCGTTAATTTGTCAAAATTTAAAAAAGTCGCCAAGTTGGCGACATTTCACCAAACTTGTCGCCAAAAGCTCGCCAAGCATTATGGACAGAGAAATAAGCTATTCTTATAGCAGATAAATGACTATTGGCGCTTAAATACAAATGTATTACTCACAGTATCTTTTCTTATGAATGGAACGAGCTAGATCCACGAGAATGAAGTCACCAAATTTATCGGATGATATTACATATGAAAAGTGAATATGTTTCTCATTAGGAAATATTTTTTTTATATTATGTGATTTTTTGATAAATGTATTTGAAAAATGTTCAATATCTCGAGAACGGTTCATGCGTTTTAAAGTTTATGGCAGTCGTTTTTTAAGGAAAAATATACACAAGACATTTCTATTTGCTTAACAGTATTAAAGATTTTGATATTTTGATGAGTTTTTCAAAATTTCACTCGAAAATATAGAGGGTTCTGAACATTCGATTGTGTTTAAAAACAATAGGCTTCCAGTATACACGGATTGTGAATTTTGTGCCCAATTTCATTCGAATCGCTCCATTCGTTCGTGAGATATCGTCTTCACAGACTCCCTGACACACACACACAGATACTTTCACACACAGACATCACCTCAAAAATGTTCGATTCGTGATCAGGGATGCTTGAAACGTGCTTTCCCGTCAAAAACGCGAATTAGAATTTTCGATCCCGTCACAATACTTCCCTTATACATTATGTATATGAGGAAAATAATAAGACATTTCTCAGTTGGCGTAGTTGACGTGATTCGAGCTACATTGCATTCTGAGATGAATCAATGTTTTCAGAATAATATCGTCTATTTTGTGAAATTAACTGAGCATTTTATTGCTGTTTTACTGTAACTGACAGTTGTTTATTGAGTTTAGTGATCCTGTGAGACAGTTTTCGCGGTATTTGCTGTGTGTTGTTCCTGTTTACGTTGTGCTTGTAAATAAATGCGTTAGTTATCCATAAATTTGGACGCATTCTTGTAATTTGAGAGTACATCCATGATTCCAGAGTATACGTCGTAGCAGTATTCATAATTCAATGATTTAAAATTACAAATTTTCAGGCTACGCCTTAAAATCAAACACAAAATATAAAAGAAAATGTATAGTAATATTGTTGAAGACGGAATTAGATCCATTGTTATCTATTAATTCTATGTAATTAATTATTTAATAATACCAAGATATTTATAAAGGAGCCTTCACATAGCGGCAAACAGTGTACATACATCATTTTTTACGCAGCTATAAATAATTTTTTATTCCGTTTTGCATACTTAAATCGCACACTCATACGAATTTTCAGAAAAACTGCAGTGACATCTCTTGAACCGGAAATGGAAAACCTTAGTGAAAAATCCATACACTCTCTACAATTTGATACTGAAACCGTATCAGTCATCATCTAAGCTCTATATCCAATCCCGAAAAAAACATATTTTAAGCAAACCTTTTTAAACTAGAAATGAAAGAACCATCAGTGGAAATGTTTATAAACCCTTGCCTCCTGCGGAATTTACTGTTAAATTTATATCAGTTGCGATTTACGCTTTGACTATAGTCAATCTTGAGAAATAGATTTTTAAAAACTTTCCGAACCTAAAGTGAAAATCCTTAGTGAACCACCAATTCTTCTCCGGAATTTGATACTGAATCAAATCAGTCAATATCTACATGATAAAAAACGAATGTTTTAAGGAAATTTTTTTGTTGGAACAACACTATAGCAAAATTTTTGCCACCCATAAAATAACATCGCACCATTGATCGCACCATTGATGGCACCAACTGTATATTATATGAGTGAAGTTAGGAAATTGTACACAACGAGTTTTAATGGTACGAGGTTTTAATGGCTCGTATATTTTTCTACAGATAAGCCAAATCTTAACACACATAAACTTATTAATTTTAGCACAGAGAAACCAGTTACATCTATCGGCGTCAATAAGATACTGCCAACTTAATAAAAGAATCTTTTAAAAAGTATTAAGAAACATTTAAAAAAATCAGATGTGGGCAGCACATGATTTTCCCTGCAGACTTAAATTCACATTTTCTTTATCTCTAAAAATTGATTATATTGAGTTTAATTGCATCAAATAACAATAAATTTGCATTTTTAATTCAAATTTTGGTTTTATTTGGAAATTGGACATTTTTCCGATAGCGGCGAAACAAAAATGCAAGAAATCTCAAATATCTTGAGAACGGTTAGTCCTAAAGTATAATGGAGTGTGTTATATTCTTTTCCTCGTCAAAATTTCGTATAAAATAAGAATTTGATTGATACATTTCAACATACGCAATTTTTTTTTTAATAGATTTTGGCGATTTTTGGTGGCCATTTCGTAAACATGGCAGCATATTATTTTCCGAATCGTACCAAAATCTAATCAGCACGAGAGTGTTCCACAAGTGAATTATCTACGAAATATTGTGAAATTTGGTCAATTTATATTTTAGCTAGGGTGGACACATGAATTTTTGCGGGGCATTTCGTAAAAAAAGGCGGGTTCTTCTTTTCCGAATCGTACCAAAAACTAATCAGCAGCAGCGTAACATCCAAGAGTGACTTACCTACCAAATTTAATGAAATTCGGTCCATTAGTTTTTGAGTTAGATTGGATACATACATTGCACAGACACACAGACAGCCATCAAGCTAAAATAGTTTTTTCGTATTCTAGAGGTCTCGGAACGTGTAGATCCGTCGAAAACTCAAGTTGCCATTTCCTACATGATTTCAATACTATTCCTATACATTACCATGTATTGCAGGGAAAGTAAAAAGTAACTTAAGAAACGAGAACTGATGAAGATACAGTTTTCTTGTATTCTGATACAAATTATTATAGAAATGAAATTAATCAATGCAGACTATTAATGCATGAGAAAGTCAGGTGAAGTCCATATGCATTCGCATTCCTTCTCTATTTGTATTATTTATATATCGTTCTCTACAATATATAAATTTATAAATCTGTGAAGAATGCCATGTGTTTTACCCACATGAGCGTTTTTACTTCTTTGAAATTACAAAATTATTATATCTAGAACATGATGAATTGCTAATTACAATAAGACCTATCATCATCAATCTTTTGAATAGATTAGAATCTAATAGAACACGGCATGTGGTGGGTTATGATTGATAACCTTAAATTAATATTATGCGTTCAACTAATAATATGCACAAGACTCTCACAATTATTTATCGTAACTTTAATATGAAACAATATTTCATTAACTAAAAATTAAAAGTTTAATATCAGGAATTCTTCATTGCAGTATGAAGTAATATACAATAAATTATATAATAATTATATAACATGGCGTTTATACTTACAGCCCCCCTCCCAGAAGCTCCACCAGGTGACCAAGAAGATCGATTTTTTTGCACGTTTATAGTATTGACCATGCGACAAAATCTAACGGGGCCGTATTTTCTATACCCCAGAGGATGGAGAAATGAAGGGTTTGAAATGTCTTTCCAGCCCAAATAGAAGTCCCTTGGTGACCTAAAAGGAAGAATCTTTACATACTAATAATATAGAGTCTGGGGCTGAACCCTCGTCCACGTCCAGTGAAAAGATAATGGAGAGTTCGCAAAACCTCACGGGACAGAACCTTACTGACGCAACTTTTCCAATTTATACGACTATCTTCGACGCTAAGAACCATATATCGTTATAATGATGATAATAATAATTATAATTATAATAATAATATTAATTATAATAATAAACTTTTCCCACACAATACACACAATACATACTACATACAATTTCAGCGTATAAGAAAATGTATAACAGTGGAGTAATGGATTGCGGAAAAGGCGCTTTAGATGGGCCTGACCGGTGCACAGCCCCATCTAAGGTTGTTAAACGAAATAAAACATGAAAATAATTAGTTATTACTTTTTTTTATTAAGTTTCCCTCTTTAGGGTAGGCTTAAATACTGGTAAAACTATTTAGTGCTTCTCTACAGAAAATCCAATTCCCGGTTATTGGAGACTCATTTCCAGAAGTCTAACATAGTTTTTCCGATTAATTTTACGGCAAATCGCTTTTACTTCTACAGCAGATGTTTTCAATGGGACAGAATATGCCTGGTTTGGAGTTATGTATTAACGCTATTAAATATCTTTCGACACGAAAGAAAATATTTTTGGAGAGTCAGTCTCCACTACACTTTCTTTTACATCCGAATTCTTCAGTTTAAGGCACACTTACACTAGAATCATTAGCAGAATACAAAAAAGATACAAGGATACAAAAAATTGTACTTTATGGCTTCCCATACTTTATTCTGATCAAATTCATTTTTTCTTTAAATTTCAAAATTTAAAACGTTACTTATTTGAAATAACAGAGAATTTGCATTTTCAAATAATTCAGCAAAAAGGATTTCAGAAAAATTGCAGTTTAAACTCCATTACGGATGTTAACTGTATAAAATATATATACAGTGGAGCCCGCATACAGCGAAGTCGTAAGGGAGAGGCGAAAATGTTCGTTATAATCGACATTTGCAATAACCGATAAAATGCTTTGGCATGAGATAAACAATGACAGCTTACGACAACACTGATATCTGACTCCATATTTTAAAACAAAAAAAATCATCAAGTTTGAAATGTGTTGCTCTCTTATTTACGTTGGAACACTTCTGTAACACTTTTGAACATTTGAATTTACAACACATTTGCATAGCACTTTTCATATTGCATCTAAATTGTCACTGCTGTTAACATTGTGAGCTTTGAAATAGTCACACAGATTTTGGAGGCTTTCCACAGCAATTTTTTATTTGATCCTCCCTCTTTCTTTAAAATCAATTTCGGTTTCTGCTGATTAAGATTCAGCAGACATATTATCAGCAACTGTATAACAATAACGTCATTATTAATCTCTTGTGCTTTTGCTTTAACACATTCATCGCTTTCAGTTTAATCGACAAAACTAAGACCTTCACACAAAACAGATTTTCCTCGAGACCTATTCCACATTGAACTACTTAGTATAGAAAAAGAAGAACTGTTGCATTTCTCCTAAAAATCCAGCCTGGTTACAGCTGTTTTACTCTATTTACGGATGAATATCGCCCAAAGTATCATGTAAAAGTTTACAGGCATTCATCTTGGAATTAGAGTATCTCAACATACTTAATTAAGAGTTTATGTTCAATGTATTTAGTGATGAATCATAGTTATCAAACTAATCATTGCTCCTGCGATTTTGTTTTTTCTCGAAGAAGTTTCATGAATATAATTTTTAATTTGTCTCCCTAAACGACAAACTTTGCAATATCCGATGTACAGATATCTAATTATTCAATAGGTCATTCTCGTGAGTCTTCAATTGATTTAAAAAATTGCTGATGGTTAAAAAAACATTGTAGATCACTGTATAGAGCGCGAATTTTTGGTGTAGTCAATTTGATTTTATAGAAATAGATGCCAAACTAAGATGCCTACTCTCTTATTTACGCTGGAACACTTCTGTAACACTTTTGAACATTTGAATTTACAACACATTTGCATAGCACTTTTCCCATTGCATCTAAATTGTCACTGCTGTTAACATTGTAAGCTTTGAAATAGTCACACAACTTTTGGAGGCTTTCCACAGCAATTTTTTATTTTATCCTCCCTCTTTTTTTTTAAATCAATTTCGGTTTCTGCAGATTAAGATTCAGCAACTGTATAACAATAACGGCATTGTTAATCTCTTGTGATTTTTCTTTAGCACATTCATCGCTTTCAGTTTAATCGTCAAAACTAACACCTTCATACAAAACTGCTTTTCCTTGTTACCTATTTTGCGTTGAACTATTTAGAACAGGAAAAGAAGAATTGTTACATTTCTCTTAAAAATCCAGCCTGTTTTCAGCAGTTTTACTCTATTTACGGATGAATATCGCGCAAAGTATCATGTAAAAGTTCACAGACATTGATCTTGGAATTAGAGTATCTCAACATACTTAGTTAAGAGTTTATGTTCAATGTATTTAGTGATGAATCATAGTTATCAAACTAACCATTGCTCCTGCGATTTTGCTTTTTCACGAAGAAGTTCCATGAAAATAATTTTTAATTTGTCTCCCAAACTTTGCAATATCCGATGTACAGATATCTAATTATTCAATAGGTCATTCTCGTGAGTCTTCAAATGATTAAAAAAATTGCTGAATGTTAAAAAAGCATTGTAGATCACTAGTATGGAGCGCGAAATCTTTGGTGTAGTCAATTTGATTTTATTGAAATAGATGCCAAACTGGTTATTATTACATTAAAATATACAAGCATTTTTTGAGGTAATTGAAAATTTTCCTCTAAAGCAAACACATAAAGAGTAAGATTTCGTATTTTCAAATAAATATCTTCCTTAGTTTAAAATATATATTAGACAACCTTTTCTCATGATTTACTGTAATTTTCCGATTGGAACCAGTGGCGGATTTTGGCCTCTTGTTTGGGGGGGGGGGCGATCTGTAGATCGAAATGTTCTAGGAGGTTTGTTCACTTAGGATTTTCTTATCGGCTTCCTATATACGGATATTTGACATTTTTGAAATAACTCGAACAAATTCGGAAGTTTATAGTAAGTTCTTTGCATTAACGGTTTAGCATTAACGGTTCAAAAGTTATAACCCTAAAAAATTTATCCTGCAATGTCTTCATTTTAATGGACTGCAATTACAACTGCGAGGTTTCTAATTCGAAAACATAACGCGATACATGCGCGATACATAGTAAGTTCTTTGCAGCTTATAAAATACGGCCTATCATTTTTTTAAGACCAAAGAAAAACAATGAAGATTGAAAGAAAAAAAATTACGTGACTATATAAGGAAACTACGAAGTTCAATGCTCTACAACTTTTGATGCACGGAGACCCTAATAAACCATTTGTGAGCAAAATTGAAGAAGTTAAAAAACGTAACAAAATAAAAAATGTTTGAAAATTTTTGCACTTTTCATTATTTAATAATTCACAACCAAAAAATGGGAAAATAGCTGTAGGCTGAAAGAAAAAACTCCTAAAAACTAATTTAGAATAATAAATTTGATGATATAAACATGAGGAGCTATATCTTAATGATTTGCCATGATCAAATTTATTATTCCAAATTAGTTTTAACGAGTTTTTTCTTTCAACCTCTAGCTTTTTTCCCATTTTTTGATCGTGAATTATTAAATAATGAAAAGTGCAAACTTTTTCAAATATTTTTTGTTTTGTTAAGCGTTTAAAGTTCTTCAATTTCGCTCAAAAAGGGTTTTTCAGGGGTATCTGTGCATCAAAAGTTGTAGGGTATTGAACTTCGTATCTCATTGAAATAACATGGAAGTGATTCCATAATTTTTGCCAGGGGTAGTACCTATAACACTGTTCACATGTAATTGCCAATTCAGCTTAATGTCGATCATTATCCCTAACAGCCTTACGGAGTCCACCGCAAAAACCCTGGCGCCGTTAACCTCCCAGGAAGGATCATCATTATAATATCAACTCAAGTCTTCTTGCTTTTTCTTTAGCAAATCGATCTAAAATTGTTACTGGTGAAATTGCGATATCATAATGCACATGCAACAAAGTCAATCCCACTAGCAGATCTTCTCTAATTGTGTTTCGAAGCCATGTCTTCAATCGTTTTAGTGCTCAGAAGCTATGCTCGGCGGTTGCTACAGTAATTGGTAATGTTACAAGAACTTTCAGTAACACGTAGATCACATGATACACTGCAGGATCACAGTTTTGTAGTGTTTCAAAAGCAGACTTGTGTACTCTGTCGGTATCGGTATTTTCTCGCATCCATTTGGTTCTCCAGTTAATCACCTCAACTTGAAGTGTACTGTTCATTTCTTCCACTCCCAGTTCGGCTATTCTGTAATACTTCTTGCTTAGCTCTGTCCAAGATGGAAGGAGTGACTCTTCGTCCGTGTTGATTTTCTCTAAAAGTGTCGATGGTACTAAATCTTGTAAATATAAGACATCCAAATTTTCCTGTGCGAATCGGTCTTTTAAGTCTTCTTGGACGGAGTTTAACAAAGGCAAGTAAACATTTATTCTGTAAGAATCGTCAGGAGTTATGTTAGGAGCAGTTGATCTATGAACTTGGCATCCAGCAGTACGTGGTGTTTTTATTTCAATTCCAAGATCATTACACATTCCCTCAACCTCTGCATATATTCCCGAAATCGGATTCCATATTTTTCTTAAATTCACTTATTATAGTAATTGTATCAGAGACAGCATCTCGAGCTTTCTTTTTACTTTTATTATGGGAGCGAGATTTCGTGGATAAACTAAGGGAGGGAGAGCAAGACCAAAGTATCTCCCTAATGATATATATATTTTTTTAATTTTATAATTTATTTGATAAAACGTCGACATTAGTCAGGCGTTTGGGGGGGGGGCGATCGCCCCTCCTGAAATCCGCCACTGATTGGAACCATGTGTTTTGCACAACGGTTCAAAAGTTATAAACCTAAAATTTTCTCCTGAAATGTCTTCATTTTAATGGACTGCAATTAGAACTGCGAGGTTTATAATTCAAAAACATAACGCGATACATACCATTAATCGTTGGAGAAAGTAATGCACTTAAAAAAACAACGAAATTTCGAGAAAACCGTAAAATGTTCTCTTGAATGAGGTTAATTGCAGCATTTTTTTAACCTTCAGGATAAAAATTAATTACACCCATGACGAGGAAATGTAGAATGAAAAATAAACAGAAAGAACATTCAAATAGCATGGCTGAGAAAATATGCCAAAAATATTCCTCACTTAATGCATAATTAGAAATAAAATATATCCATACTCACGGTAATCAAACAACCTGCATAAATAAATATACATTTTCTTTCTATTATGTGACTGGTTTTGGAACCAAAAATATGGGTTAACAGAGTCAAATACATTTGCATACATTACATATTTTTACGATGAAACGAATGGTAGGGTATGAGTTTCTAACGTGTAAAATCATTGGGGGGCTAAGCACGGAGAAAATCGTAAAAGAAATGTGACGGAGATTAAATGGTAGGATATAACGGGAATGACATCGTATTATTACGAATACCAAACAAGATACCATTGATACAATTTACAAGTCCGAATCGCTTGACCTTGGCAAAAAGTTTGGTGGACTTGGCGAAAAATTTTTGACCTTGACACATTTGAAAAAATATCGTCAACGTTGCGATTTTTGGTGAGTTCCTGAAAATTTTGAGTTTTGTAGAAGCGTTCTAGAGTTTTGTTTCTTCTTTAATATATTCGGTGATTAAACAAAACACTTTTTATATATATAGCGTATCCTCGTAATATAACCTCGAAACAGATTGTTTATTTATTCATGTTTAATTACCTTGATATTGCGTCCAAATACGTTATATTTTTCCTTATTTTAGCTAGCTGCACCCACTGTTTGGTGAAACGTTCTAGAGTTACCTTGCTAGAGAAGACAACTATTGGTTAAACGAAAATATTTTATATATAATATATACTAATATAATATTATCGAAATATATTAACAATCAGCATATATATTTCATTTTATATTTTTACCAATCTCACTCTCCGCTATGTGATAGAATACTGTCATCTATACACGGCTGAATTATTATCTAAATGACTGCCGTTAAAAAAATTAGCTACTAACCCTTCGACCCATAAATAAAATAAAATGAAAATTTAGACTTGTTATTGCAGAATTAGTACAAATACGATATCCAAAACGAACATATATTTCAATTTTTGGAATTTTCTCTGGTCACATTGTACTTGCTGAAATAATGACATGGAATGAAATCAACTAACTAAAAATTTACGCCCTCACTCTCAAATTTATAGAAAAAAATACGTTTTCAATACCTAACAATAACTGCAAACGACACAACATGGGCGTGGTCAAGTGAATTAATGATGCATTCTAGCTTAGCTTTTTGCAATTAAATCTTGCTGATATTTCCGAAATAAAGCTTTTTTAATGATTTTATTTAGTTGGGTTTCTCTATTTTTTCGGGTCAAATCTTTAAATCAATTTTTGACCGAATTCTACTGAGCCGATTTTCCAATATCCAGCGTCACTTCTACATATACTATATAAAGAAATTTTTTAACACGTGATACAGCTCATGGCGAGTTATGAATTGTTGTTTTTATATATGAAAACGGCTATAAATTTATAAAAAAAGGTTTGCTTTAATATCTGATGAAAAAAATGACTAAAATCAATAAAATATATAAGAAAACATTTTTAGTTATACGGTTGTAGTAAAATTCAGTAAAGAGTAAATATTAATATTGAACTGAACTAGTACAACATTCTTGATCATATGCGACTACATATGAAATTGTGGGGCTTACGCAAAAGAACAGAATTTGGACAATAATGGAACTTTATGGAACAATAGAAGTGATAACATAGAAATGAAATATAGTAAAATGACTGATTTTTTATATATTTTATACATTTAGGCTGTTGCGATTTTGCAAACAATTTTTCATCAGATATGAAATCAAACCTTTTATGATAAATTTATAGGGTTTCATTATATATAAAAAATCAATTCATAAGCAGCCAAGAGCAGTATCCCGAGTTAAAAAGTTTCTTTTATATAGTATATATATAAGTGAAGCTAAACATAGGATTATATATATATATATATATATATATATATATATATAATTATATAATATGTATATATATGTATATATTGCTGTAAGATAGTTAAAGAAATAGTCCAATATTCAGCTTTACTTTTGTATATCTATATATATATAAAGAAGAAAAGTATGTATGTATGTATGTATGTATGATCCACCATAACGGGAGAACAACTTAACCGAATTTGATGAAATTTGGTAGGTAGTCTTGAAATCGCCCCTCTTAAAACATAGGTCATGTTTCGAATTTCTACGACGAGCAGTTCTCGAGATATTAGTGAAAAACGACACTTTTTGGTTTGTCTCATCATCACGGTAACGGCTAAACCGAATTTAATGAAATTTGGTGGGTAGTTTTAAAATAGCTCTCCATAAATTTAGTCCAAATTTCGAGTCTTTAAGACCAGGGGTTGTCGAGATATTGATGGAGAACGAAACTTTTTCCTAGAAGTTCTACTCTCAAACTCCATGATTCCCATCAAAAAAGATTGGAAATAGTTGGTTTAAAACATGAAAATCAATTAAACATAGGCTATGTTTCGAATTTCTACGACCAGTGGTTCTCGAGATATTAGTGAAAAACCACACTGTTTCGTAGGAGTTCTACTCTCTAACTCCATGATTCACAACGGAAAAGGTTCGACATTGTTAGTTTAAAACGTGAAAGTCAATTAAATCTCTGAGTTTTGTGAGAGTTTATTGAACGTATTAAACACTTTTGAAAATCGCAGGTTTCAGATTTGAATTTAAATGGAAACTACCACCATGGCTTATTTCTCACAGGCTTACTCAACAACGAAAAGTATTAAGCAATCACAAGAAATATCAATCATGCATTGATTATGAAACACATTCCAACTTTAATTTTATTTAAACATCACTAAAATGCTATACTTTCAGCGGCAATATATCACACTACTGTAATAATTAATTATATATGAGAATTTAAAAACTTCTCTGAAAAAAACGAAATTGATTCAAATGACGTCATCGAAATATAAATCGCCTGGCTGGCTGTGTAAAAGCAGTAAATATTTCATTCATACATTTTTATTTCATTCATCACAGTACTACAATAGTTTATTCTACTTAAAAACTTAAAACCATGGAGGTCAAATTAATTTAACTCTACTCATAAACTTCATCGAAGAAATCTGTCATTAAACCGTCTGCATCTCTATGAAAAATCAATGAATGTTTCATTCATATCTTCTACATTGCAGACTCCTGAGCAAAATAATTTTGATTTAAAGAAATTCAGCAATTCTTATACAACTAATCTTACAGCCTAATCAGTTTACATACTCCATAAGTAAAAATTAGGTTCCATTGCAGAAATAGTCAAATTTTGATAATCATTTAAACTCAAATATGTTGTAATTGTGTTGTTTCAGAATACAGATGCACAAAAATTAAGCAAAAATAAAGCGGTTTTAGGACGGAAACGACTCTAAATATAAATTAAAAATAACTTTAAATCACAATTTTGACACAATATGGATGGTATTGATCATTTAAACCCAAATATATTGTAATTCTGCTGTTTCAGAATAAAGAAGCACAGAAATTAAGTAAAAATAAAGTGGTTTTAGGACGGATACGACAAAAAATATAAATTAAAAATAATTTTAAAAACCACGATTTCGACACAAGATGGATGCTATATTTTATTTTGAAGTGGGTCACGTGATCTCTTCAAATTAATGGTTACGTGATTTCTTCAAATAAATGGTTTAATTATTATTTTAATTGTTATTTAAAAACTGTTGAATATATTTTGCTGAAAATTTTTTAATTTATTTAATGGGATATTTGAATACTTCCTTAAACTTTCAAAGCAATTTGTGAATTTTAAATTCGCTTTAAAAAAATGTTTAAAATATTAGGTCCCATAGGGTTCAATGTATTTCATGTTTTCAACCCGGGTTCAATCCAAAACTAATTGGCTGATATCAGTTATTTGTATTCCCATAGTTCTCACAGGCCGTCTAAATAACATACTAAAATTTCATTTTGATAAAGTCATTTTTAAGGCAGTTATCGTGCTAACGGACAGACAGATAGAATAAACAATGTCATAAACACTTTTCAACTATGTTGTAAAGTGTTAAAAATGGTTATTTAATTATCAGCATTTTATGAGAAGGATTCTTTCTTATGCAGCTATGACTTATATAATGCAATGATTTTTTTCTTACATGATGCAATGAAATTACATCATTAACAGTGAAAAACAATGTATAAGATTCACGGCTCTATATGTTCTGATGTAATTTATATCACAGTTTTGCATGGTAAATTCCGAGAAACGCCGGGTAATCGCTGCTAGTACTATATAAAGGAAACTTTTTAATACGTGATACTCTTCATGGCGAGTTGTGATTTCATGCTGTTATATATAAAGGACCTCTATATATTTATCATAAAATTGTTTGATTTGATATGTGATGAAGAATGACAAAATCCCAAATGACTAAAAAGTATAAAATATAACAAGAAAGATCAATCATGCTTAAAGCATTGATAATGAAACACTTTCCAACTTTAATGCAATTTTATTTAAAAATGTCGAAAATGCAATACATTCCTCGGTAATATTTTAAAACTTATCACAATACTACATTAATTTATTATATTTGAAAACTTTAATTTTCATTGAAAAAAATGAACTTCATTCAAATGACGGCATTGAAATATAAAATGCCTGGTATAAATATCTCTAAAATGCGATACATTCCACGGTAATATTTTCAAAACTATCATAATACTACGATAATTTATTATGTTTGAAAACTTCATCGCGAAAACAACTGAAATTAATTCAAATGACGTTATAGGAAAAATAACACTCCTGGATCTCTCTATAAAAACAGGATTTCATTCATAACTTTCTCCCATTCATTTCATTCATCACAATACTATTATAATTTATTTTATTTAAAAATTAGGACCATGGAACTACAAGTAATTAAACTCTATGCTTTAAACTTCAACAAAAAAAACGTCCTTCTCTTTATAAAATCAATTAATATTTCATTCATATCAGCCATGCAGAATCCATGGACTAAATTATTTTGTGTTAAAGAAATACAGCAATTCTAATACAACTCATTCTACATATTTTGCTGTTTACATTTTACATATGTGAAAAATAGGCTTCGTTGTAGAAATAATCAAATTTGGATAATCATGTAAACTGAAATATATTGTATTTGCGTTGTTTCAGTATGTAGATGCACAGAATTTAAGCAAAAATAAAGTAGTTTTAGGACGGATACAACACTCAATATGAATTAAAAAGAACTTAAAAAATCACGATTTTGAAACAAGATGGATGCCATATATTATTTTGAAGTGGATCATGTGATCGTTTGATATCATGGTCACGTGATCGTTTCATATAAGAGGTGAAATTAATATTTTAATTTTTATTTAAAATCTACTGAATATATTTCGCTGCATTTTTTTTATATATTTTATGGAACAATTTGAATATTACATAAAATTTTCGAAGCAATTTGTGAATTTTAAATCCGCTTAAAAAATGTTTGAAAAATTAGGTCCCATAGGGCTCAATGTATTTCATTTTTTCAACCCGGGTTCAATCCAAAACTAATTGGGTGATATTATTCATTTATATTCCCATAGGTCCTACAGACCGTCTGAACAACATACTAAAATTTCATTTTGATTAAGTCATTTTTACGGCAGTTATCGTGCTAACGGACAGGCAGACAGACAGACAGAATGAACAAAGTCATAAACACTTTTCAACTTTGTTGTAAAGTGTTAAAAAAGGGTCACATTAAGAAAACATAATTTTCGTTTTATGTTTCTCAGAGTTATCGTGTCCTCTCCTTAGACGCATACAAATAAACATATATAAACATGCTGATAGGGGTGGGGAAGCACTGTGGAAAAAACACTGGAATTGCACTCGGACGACTCGAGTTCGATACCCGACTCTGTCCAAGCTGTCCCCTTGTGCAGTCGAAATACGGGTACGTTAAATATGTTATATACTTCTGAGAGTTTGGTGGCAGACGGGTACGGTCCCTATGGATGCCGCTCCCTCCGGGTTCCGGTCGGTATTCAGTGGCACTGTTCTGGTCGTCTAAACTGATAGCTTACATTTTCTGGTAGGTCGGACGTTCTGGCTCGAACGAGCAAGCAAACACACTTATCTGTATATTACTAAAAATGCTCAAAATGTGTTCAGCAGGTCTTTAAACGTGATAATTTTCAATCTATACAATAAATGCCTGATAAGGTTGTCTCGTTTCCCACCCCCAAGAATCCCCCTTGTGACCAAGAGAGCTGAATTTTTGTAAACTTCAATTATAGACTACGAGAAGAGAACCTTGCTGAGTCCATTTTTAACACTTTACAACAAAGTTGAAAAGTGTTTATGACTTTGTTCATTCTGTCTGTCTGTCTGTCTGTCTGTCTGTCTGTCTGTCTGTCTGTCCGTTAGCACGATAACTGCAGTAAAAATGACTTAATCAAAATGAAATTTTAGTATGTTGTTCAGACGGTCTGTAGGACCTATGGGAATATAAATGAATAATATCACACAATTAGCTTTGGATTGAACCCGGGTTGAAAAAATGAAATACATTGAGCCCTATGGGACCTAATTTTTCTAACATTTTTTAAGCGGATTTAAAATTCACAAATTGCTTCGAAAATTTTAGGTAATAGTCAAATTGTTCCATAAAATATATAAAAAAAAATTCAGCTAAATATATTCAGTAGTTTTTTAAATAAAAATTAAAATAATAATTACACATCTTATATGAAACGATCACGTGACCATGATATGAAACGATCACATGACCCACTTCAAAATGATATATGGCATCCATCTTGTTTCAAATTCGTGATTTTTTAAAGTTCTTTTCAATTCATATTGAGTGTTGTATCCATCCTAAAACTACTTTATTTCTGCTTAAATTCTGAGCATCTACATACTAAAACAACACAATGACAATATATTTGAGTTTAAATTCTCATTCAAATTTGATTATTTCTACAACTAAGCCTTTTTTTCACCTATGTAAAATGTAAACAGCAAAATATGTAGAATGAGTTGTATTTGAATTACTGTATTTCTTTAACACAAAATAATTCAGTCCATGGAGTCTGCATGGCTGATATGAATGAAATATTAATTGATTTTATAAACAGAAGGACGATTTTTTTCGATGAAGTTTTAAGCATAAAGTTTATGAATTGTAGCTCCATGGTGTTAATTTTTAAATAAAATAAATTATTATAGTAAAGTGATGAATGAAATGGAGAAAGTTATGAATGAAATCCTGCTGTTATAGAGAGATTCAGGCGTGTTATTTTTTCTATGACGTCATTTGAATTAATTTCAGTTGTTTTCGATGAAGTTTTCAAATATAATAAATTATCGTAGTATTATGATAGATTTAAAAATATTACCGTGGAATGTATTGCATTTTAGAGATATTTAAACCACGCAATTTATATTTCAATGCCGTCATTTGAATGAAGTTCATTTTTTTCAATGAAGGTTTAAGTTTTCAAATATAATAAATCAATGTAGTATTGTGATAAGTTTTAAAATATTACCGAGGAATGTATTGCATTTTCGACTTTTTTAAATAAAATTGCATTGAAGTTGGAAAGTGTTTCATAATCAATGCTTTAAGCATGATTGATCTTTCTTGTTTATTAGGACGATTATATCTGGCGCTAAGCGTCACACATTTTTTTAAAAAAATATTAAAATGATTTATAAATAGTTGCAATTTAATTTTTTGGGTGTTATGGCACTCTTTAAAAAGTCAAGCAAAAATGATAATGCGAAAATTATGTATCAACACTGTGTCCAGTTATATTGCAAAATGTTACCAACGTTTACAGTACAAAACATATTTTATTAAATTAATTTACATATACTGTTATTTTTATGTATTATTATTTCCGAATCTTCTGATTTGAATAATGTTATGTATCCCTTGTGCGGTATTTAAAATTTTGCCGTTGGATTAAATTATGGAAAAAACATTATGGCAAATATACTGCAGAAATTTCTTGAATCTCGCATACTTAAACTTTGTCATTTCTTAAAAACAATGATTAATGTAAAAAAAATGTCTTCTGAAATGTCGTCATTTTTAATGGACTGCAATTAGAACTGCGAGGTTTTTGATTCGAAACATAACGCGATACATGCCATTAAACTTTTAAGAAATTAATGCGCTTAAAAATAAACAACTAGAGAAACCCGTAAAATATTCTCTTGAATGAGGTTAATTGCAACATATTTTAACCTTCAAGATAAAAATTAATTACACTCATCACGAAGAAATGCAGAATGAAAGAAAAACAGAAAGAACATCTAATTAGCATGACTGAGAAAATATCCCAAATACATCCCGTATTTAATGCATAATTAGAAATAAAAAATATCCATACTCGCGGTAATCAAATACCTTGTATAAATATACATTTTCTTCCTATTATGTTACTGGTTATGGAACTAAAAAATATGAGTTAAGAGAGTTATACATCCGCATACACTACGCATTTTTACGATGAAACGAATGGTAGGGTATAAGTTTCTGATGTGAAACATCATTGCGAACTGAGTACCGAGTAAATCGTGAAAGAAATGTGACGGAGATTAAACGGTAAATTGTAACGGAAATGACATCGTATTATTACGAATACCTGACAAGATATTGTTGATATAATTTACAAATCCAAGTCTCTTGACCTTGGCGAAAAGTTTGGTGGCGAAAAATTGTTGACCTTAACAAATTTGACTAAATATCACCAACGTTGCGATTTTTGGCGAGTTCCTGTAAATGTTGAACTTGGTATAATGGAAGAAGTTTACAAAGTTCCTGCATTTTCCAGAATTTTTTCGCAAAGGGTACATTATCTTGTTATTGTTCAGTTGGATTGTAGACGTGATATGCATGTGTAATATTCAGTACAGAATCTAATATGTAATTTTTCTTCTGATTATACATACCCATTAAGTTGTATTATAAACAATTCTAATAAAACAGTCTTTAACATTTCTTCAACAACTGGCCACATTTTAGATAGCGAGAGGCTCGTGGGCCATAGATGGAAAAACGCGTATCCACATAATATATATAAATATAATAAAAAAAATAATAATAATAAAAGATCCAATGCCTCCTCGAAACAGATTGTTTATTTATTTATGTTTAATTACCCTGTTACTGAGTCCGATATTTTTTGCTTATTTTATCTTGCTACCTCTATTCTGTGCAGCGTTCTAGAGTTTTTGTTTCTTCTTATTGCGATTAGTTTATTAAACGAAAACATTTTTTATATAATATATAACAATGAAATATTATTGGAACATATTAACAATCGGCATAAATATTCCGTTTTATATTTTTACCAATCTTATTCTCAGCTATAGGATAGAATACTGTTATCTATACACGGCTGAACAAATGATTGTCTAAATGACTGCCGTTAAAAAAATTGGCCAATGACCATAAATAAAATAATATGAGCCATAAATAAAATAAAATGCCATTAAACTTTTGAAAAATTAATGCACTTAAAAAAAAACATAGGAATTTCAGGAAACTCGTAAAATGTTTCTTAAAAGAGGTTAATTGCAGCATTTATTTTACCTCCAGGAAAAAAATTAATTACACTCAAGACAAGGAAATATAGAATAAAAGAAAAACAGAGAGAACATCTAAATAGCGTAGATGAGAAAATATCCCAAAAATATTCCGCATTCAATGCACAATTAGAAATAAAAAATATCCATACTCGCGGCAATCAAACACCTTGTACAAATATATATTTTCTTTCTCTTATATTAATAGTTATGGAACTAAAAAATATGGGTTACGAGAGTCAAATACATCGGCATACATGACATACTTTTACGATGAAACGAATGACGGGGTATATGCTTCCGATGAGAAACATCTTTGGGTGGAACGTACGGAGTAAATCGTGAAAGAAATACGAACTCGGTTAAACGAAAACATGTAACGTAAGTAACATCATGTTATTACGAATATCAAACAAGAAACCGTTGATCTAATTAGCAAATCCGAGTCGCTTGACCTTGGGGAAAAATTTTGTTACCTTGGCTCAATTGGTGACCCTGTCAAATTAGAAGTAATATCGCCAACGTAATAATTTTTGGCGAGTTCCTGAAAGTTTTTAATTTTGTAGAATTGATAAGAACTTTACAAATTACGTTCATTTTCCAAAACTTTACACAGAGGGTGTATAAGCTCGTCACCTTTCAGTTTGATTGTGGAAATGAAACGTATTCGCCGAACTGAGTACAGAAAGTATTAAGTAATTTTAATTCTAATTATATATCCCCATTAAGCTGTATTGTAAACAGTTCTAATAAAATTTTGTAAAGCATTTAAACAATAGATTTGTGACATCCGTGCATAAAAATCTACGCTATACGCCAGTAAGCGCTTATCGCTTGCGCCGGCCGTACGCTTCGCCTATGTAGTACAGCAAGTAGTGACAGCAAACGTCACATCAAAACATTTCATCGTCCATAGCATCGTATCTTGTAACTCAATTCGGGGGGAAAAAACTGCATTCTATGTATCTATCGAAATTATATACTTTTTCAGAAAAAAAAGTTAATATAAAAATATCAAATAATCAAAACCTTTCTCTAGAGAAGGTACTAATGGTAATTCATAATTTTAAGAAACGGGCTGTATTTGTGAGAGGTTCGCGAGCCACATATGTGTAAAATACGTATCCTAGTAAACATAAAAAAATACAGAATCCAATGTATCTTCGAAACAGATTATTTATCTGTGTTTAATAACCTTCTTACTGAGTTCGAATATGAATATTTTTATTTCATTTTGCTGCGCCCTCTATTAGGTGTAGCAGCGTTCAGGGAAGCTTTACTGTCAACAGGCGTTTTATTCATTTAACGGAAGCATTTTTTATATAAGAAATCTCAATACAATAGTACCGGTACCTATTAATTAATATTCCCTATTACTACATACATTAAATAAGTTTATTTAATGTATGTCGTGCTTCAATACCTTTATCCGTAGTGTTGGCAAGCGTAATGAGCACCTGGATAAGTGTCTGGATACGTCTGGAACATCTAGCACCTGGATAACGCTTCACGTTACATCCACACATCTAATATATATTAATTGCCAGGTGTCAGTCTGTCTGTCCATCTGTCTGGCTGTCCGTCTGTATATCTGTCCGGCATTTTTAGGCACTTCCCAAGTAGATATAGACTTAAATTTGGTAAACGGGTTAATCGTTCGATAACCCCCCCTGGAAAAATCGAATTTTTTGAAAATGTTCTATAGAGAGGTTGCCCTACACCAAAACGTTCGAAAAGTGAAATGATACAAAAGTATACGTTGCGATGAGATATAGACTTCAAATTTGGTGTACGGGTAAATAGTTGGAAAGGAAAGCATTGTACGATTTCAGTTTTCCAACATTTTCCATTGTATGGGTGCCGCTCAATAAAATATTCGAGTTGACGAACAAATGAAAAGCGCTTCTTTTACTATGTCATAGAGGATTGAAATTTAGTATATGGGCTAATCATTTGATAAATAAACCCAAGATGAATACGGTTTTTCAAAACTATTCATTTAAGGGGGTGCTACATGGTAAAACGTTCGAAAGTTGATGTGATAGAGAACACATGATTCGTGATAGGTTAGAGACATCTAATTTGGTGTACTGGTAGATAGTTTGAAAGGAAGAAAGTACGCAATTTCAGATTTCCAACATTTACTATTTTGGGGCTGCCGCACTCCAATATGAACAATTTTCGGAATAAATGATACCCTCCTTTTAAATGTGATAGAGGCTTGATATTTTGTATATGGGTCAATCGTCTGATAAAACACCCAAGATGAACAGAGTTTTCAAAAAATGTGCATTTATGGATGTGTTCCACAGAAAAACAGTCAAAAGGGGAAATGATAAAATGGTATGCTTCTGGATGAGATAAAGACTCTAATTTGGGGTACTGGTAGAAAGTTCCAAAGTAAGCAGTGTACAATTTGAGTTTTCCAATATTTCCTTCTGTAGAGGGTTCTTCACACCAAAATATTTAATTTGCTGAATGAATGTGAAACGCGAATTATTCAAACATATGCATTATTCGGAGGTTGTTTATTGCCAGACCGTTAATTTTCAGCGGGTATTCGGCTAGTATGTACTAATAGCCAAGTGGCCGCCTGTCTGTCTGTTTGCCTGCCACGCTTTTTAGGCACTTCCCGAATAAATAGAGACTTGCAATTTGGTACACGGCTCGATCGTTCGATAAAATCCCCTGGAAAAATCGTATTTTTCGAAAACGTGCTTCGGAATGAGATAGAGATTTGAAATTTGGTGCACGGATATTTGTATGTAATACCATGTAATACGTATGTGATTTCGTATGTAATACCATGCGATAAATTGAGTGACATCATTCTCGTGGATCTAGCTCGTTCCATTCATGAAAAAAGATACTTTGAATAATACTTTTGTATTTGAACGCCAATAGTCATTTATCTGGTGCAAGAATAACTTATTTCTTAGCGCATAACACTTGGCGAGATTTTTGCGACGAATTTGGCTGAATTTCGCCAACTTGGCGACTTTTTTGAAATGTTGCCAAATGAACGAAAATCTCGCCAAATGGATAAATATGACGCTAAATCAATGAAAATGACGACTAATTGTCGAAAATTCTATATCGTGGAGAGAATATTAGTATCTACTGTAAGAAAAACCGATTTTTTACTGTAAAAGTAGTAAATTCATTACATTATATAAGGAAAGTCATGTGTTGCCCACATCAGATTTTTTTACTCTAAGCGTATGGTTGTTAACGAATGGCTGTCCTATTGAGAAGCTCTAAAATAAAAATGCCATATATCATTTTGAAGTGGGTCATGTGATCGTTTCATATCATGGTCACGTGATCGTTTCATATAAGATGTGTAATTATTATTTTAATTTTTATTTAAAAAACTACCGAATATATTTCCCTGAATTTTTTTTTATATATTTTATGGAACAATTTGACTATTACCTAAAATTTTCGAAGCAATTTGTGAATTTTAAATCCGCTTAAATAATGTTTGAAAAATTAGGTTCCATAGGGCTCAATGTATTTCATTTTTTCAACCCGGGTTCAATCCAAAACTAATTGGGTGATATTATTCATTTATATTCCCATAGGTCCTACAGACCGTCTGAACAACATACTAAAATTTCA
The DNA here is from genome assembly GCA_951213105.1 of Amaurobius ferox. NCBI lineage: Eukaryota > Metazoa > Arthropoda > Arachnida > Araneae > Amaurobiidae > Amaurobius > Amaurobius ferox. The sequence continues at coordinate 120,734,559 of OX578151.1, forward strand.
TTTTGATTAAGTCATTTTTACGGCAGTTATCGTGCTAACGGACAGACAGACAGAATGAACAAAGTCATAAACACTTTTCAACTTTGTTGTAAAGTGTTAAAAACAATAAATCAAAAACCTCGTACCTCCAACTATGGGCTAATGAATTAATGTCACAGTATGATGATAAGAACCATATCTGGAGACTGAAGATTAAAGGCGCTTCGCGTCTGGTGCTCTGTTCTGAATGACAGATCAGTACTTTGGGTTTTGTGGTTCTCTTGCACTGAGGAGATCCAGCGTATCATCAAAACAGCTGTATGCTGCTTTATTGTGGTAGTTGCACTGATATAAGTTGCTCAAATTTTCCTTTTCCTTATAGTAGTAGTTTTATTTTATAATGCATATTAGGTTAAGCATTTGTGGTACCAAGAAAAATGTTCTCATTCATCAATTTTATCTGTCTATAGCCTATGCCCTATATGCTTCACCTCATAAAACAAAAGGAAAAAAACGTTTCTTCCCGAGAAACTAGAAATCCCCAGTTGTCTGGAATTATTCTAATAAGTTTCTACCGTGTTCTTACAAATCTGAACTAGTTCTTGAAATTTCCGATTATTTTTCTTCTATAAAAAAATAGGAATACAGTAACGTTATCCAGAAAGAATTGATGAATAGTGTTCTAGGAGTGTCAACAGATGTTTCTGCCTGTTTAATGTATTCTATTTTAAGAGTGAACAAACACTACTGTGGAGAAAATTTATTGAAATTCGCAAAAGTAAAAATGAATATCTCTAAAAGGATTACATTTGTTTGCATTCGTTCTCCTTCAAAATGTATTTATAAAAGATATGATGTGTGAAGCACACGACTTTCACTACATCTTGCAATGATTTTACTCCTTTCATAAAGAAATAATGGTTTACGAACACCACAGAGCAATGGTTATGACATTGAATTAATACCACATAAATTGAAATTATATGTTTTGGGTAATATACTAGTCAAAGTGAATGACTTCTTACGTGCACAATCGTCATCAAACTTTAATTGAAATTTAATGAAAATCAAATGCTTGAACTAATTGCTTATCGACATGGTGCCTTATACTTGGGCGTCAAAATACAAAACTATTACAAAAATATCTTCTCGCGTAAATGGAATGAACTAAATTTTCGATAACGATATTGCATAATACTGCATATGGAAATGGAGCTTACTTGATTATACTTACTGCTTTTTTAACTTTTTCCAATTCTTAATGCATTTATGTGAAAAAAGTCTAGATAAGGGGTCATATTGGGTTGTAAAATTTGTGTCCATCGTTTGTAAAGATCCTTGCTGTCCCAGCCTTGAATCGATACGTGGATCTCCGAAATGCCAGCCAGATAGAACACTGTGAAAGAACTGTCTACACAGGAATTTGAAAGTTCAAAACTTTGGGTTAGTGAGTAAACTTCAGTGACTGTTGAAAAAGGCTATAAGCCGGCTTCGAAAGCTACATGAATCGTCCAAACCAGTGGTAAAATTAAGAGTCTCTAAACAAACACGAAAAATAGCTAGAATAAAAAATGAAAGAACTCATTGGTATTGGAAGCTGAAAGAGGAAAAATTGTAAAAATCCAAGAAGGGAGTAACAAAAGAGATAGGACACTATGAATGAACTGTCTACAGAGGAATGTAAACGTTTAAAACAGGATTCAAAACATTTGGATAGTGAGTAAACTTCAGTGACTGTTATAAAAACACTACAAATCGGCTTCGAAAGTTACATGAATCGTCCAAACCAGTGGTAAAATTAAGAGTCTCTAAACAAATACGAAAAATAGCTAGAATAGAAAATGAAAGAACTCATTGGTATTGGAAGCTGAAAGAGGAAAAATTGTAAAAATCCAAGAAGGTAGGAACAAAAGGGGTAGGACACTATGAATGAACTGCCTACAGAGGAATGTGAACGTTTAAAACAGGATTCAAAATATTTGGTTAGTGAGTATGCTTCAGTGACTGTTATAAAAACACTACAAATCGGCTTCGAAAGTTACATGAATCGTTCAAACCAGTGGTAAAATTAAGAGTCTCTAAAAGAAAAGAAAAATAGCTAGAATAGAAAATGAAAGAACTCATTGGTATTGGAAGCTGAAAGAAGAAAAATTGTAAAAATCCAAAAAGGGAGGAACAAAAGAGATAGGACACTATGAATGAACTGTCTACAGAGGAATGTAAACGTTTGAAACAGGATTCAAAACATTTGGTTAGTGAGTACACTTCAGTGACTGTTAAAAAAAGGCTACAAACCGGTTTCGGAAGCTACATGAATCGTCCAAACCAGTGGTAAAATTAAGAGTCTCTAAACAAACACGAAGAATAGCTAGAATAAAAAATGAAAGAACTCATTGGTATTGGAAGCTGAAAGAGGAAAAATTGTAAAAATCCAAGAAGGGAGTAACAAAAGAGATAGGACACTATGAATGAACTGTCTACAGAGGAATGTAAACGTTTAAAACCGGATTCAAAACATTTGGATAGTGAGTAAACTTCAGTGACTGTTATAAAAACACTACAAATCGGCTTCGAAAGTTACATGAATCGTCCAAACCAGTGGTAAAATTAAGAGTCTCTAAACAAATACGAAAAATAGCTAGAATAGAAAATGAAAGAACTCATTGGTATTGGAAGCTGAAATAGGAAAAATTGTAAAAATCCAAGAAGGTAGGAACAAAAGGGGTAGGACACTATGAATGAACAGCCTTCAGAGGAATGTGAACGTTTAAAACAGGATTCAAAATATTTGGTTAGTGAGTATGCTTCAGTGACTGTTATAAAAACACTACAAATCGGCTTCGAAAGTTACATGAATCGTTCATACCAGTGGTAAAATTAAGAGTCTCTAAAAGAAAAGAAAAATAGCTAGAATAGAAAATGAAAGAACTCATTGGTATTGGAAGCTGAAAGAAGAAAAATTGTAAAAATCCAAAAAGGGAGGAACAAAAGAGATAGGACACTATGAATGAACTGTCTACAGAGGAATGTGAACGTTTGAAACAGGATTCAAAACATTTGGTTAGTGAGTACACTTCAGTGACTGTTAAAAAAAGGCTACAAACCGGTTTCGGAAGCTACATGAATCGTCCAAACCAGTGGTAAAATTAAGAGTCTCTAAACAAATACGAAAAATAGCTAGATTAGAAAATGAAAGAACTCATTGGTATTGGAAGCTGAAAGAGGAAAAATTGTAAAAATCCAAGAAGGGAGGAAAAAAGAGATAGGACACTATGAATGAACTGTCTACAGGGGAATGTGAACGTTTAAAACAGGATTCAAAGCATTTGGTTAGTGAGTAAACTACAGTGACTGTTATAAAAAGGCTACAAACCGTCTTCGGAAGCTACATGAATCGTCCAAACCAGTTGAAAAATTAAGAGTCTCTAAACAAATACGAAAAATAGCTAGAATAGAAAATGAAAGAACTCATTGGTATTGGAAGCTGAAAGAGGAAAATTTGTAAAAATCCCAGAAGGGAGGAAAAAAGAGATAGGACACTATGACTGAAATGTCTACAGAGGAATGTGAACGTTTAAAACAGGATTCAAAACATTTGGTTAGTGAGTAAACTTCAGTGACTGTTATAAAAAGGCTACAAAACGGCTTCGAAAGCTACATGAATCGTCCAAACCAGTGGCAAAATTAAGAGTCTCTAAACAAATACGAAAAATAGCTAGAATAGAAAATGAAAGAACTCATTGGTATTGGAAGCTGAAAGAGGAAAATTTGTAAAAATCCAAGAAGGGAAGAAAAAAAGAGATAGGACACTATGAATGAACTGTCTACACAGGAATGTGAACGTTTAAATCAGGATTCAAAACATCTAGTTAGTGAGTAAACTTCAGTGACTGTTATAAAAAGGCTACAAATCGGCTTCGAAAGTTACCTGAATCGTCCAAACCAGTAGTAAAATTAAGAGTCTCTAAATAAATACGAAAAATAGCTAGAATAGAAAATGAAAGAACTCATTGGTATTGGAAGCTGAAAGAGTATATTCGTGCACAATTACTTCTTCGGAAAAAACAAAAATTCTGGAAACAGGAATAAAATTACCGACATGAGAAAAAGAAGGAAGCAAACGAAATAGAAATATTAAACCAGCAATTTTCAGGCAGAAGAGATAAAAGGACAATTATCCATATAAATAAAATTAAAAATCAGTCTTTGTGTCTGTGCGTTTGTTTATTTGTTTCATCATCACGGGGGAACGGCTGCACCGAATTTTATGAAATTTTGTAAGATTGGTCGATTTAAGTCTATACTTCGGGGTTATAATACCAAGGGTTATCTCGATAATAATAAAAAGTATTCGAAAAATTATTAATAAAAAGCATTAAAAAGCACTATTAATAAAAATAAAATAAGCATTAAACGCATCATTCGAACAGGCTGTAAAATAGATTTAGGTGCATGTAAGTTTTGTCCATTTCGGTATTCATGAATAGACCAGCCATACGCCAGTAGCCATATTGTGTCCATAAATCGTTTCTGTAAAATATTTATTGACTTTTTCTACTTATGATATGTATAGTGCTCAACAACTTTGAAAATGAACCCTGTATAGATTTATTCAATCCCATCATGTCACACACTTGCATATGTCAGATCCAGATTTAATTTTCTATCAACTGTGACATATCACAAAACGATTTTACTTCAATTAATGTAATTAGTAAAAGATTAGATTTGTCCATGTAAGTGTAGTGACTTTTGTTACTTCTTCTTTTCTAAATTTTTAAAGTTTCAGTACTTACAGGGTTATATGGATTATCAAGTACGCATATTTTTCTTGTTAAATTTGTAAAAGTTTTAATGTCTATTTCTAGCCATTAAATAATACTCTATAACTTTAGAAATTCTCCCTGCAAATATTAATGCAACCCCGTCATATAACGAACTTGCCATATAATGTAATGCATATTCAAGCACGACGAAGAAGGAAAGTGTTTAAAGACATAGCCTTAGGTTCAGTATTTATAGCGTATTATCAAAACATTAGGCAACTTTCGATATTTATGGGATCTTACTTCTCTAAAATATTATTTTCTGAAAACATGAGCGGTTTTACGATTTTCATTCCTCTCCGAAATTGAACCGATAAGCGAAATTGAACCTCCGGGGTTCCAAGAAAAATTTCGTTTCGAACTCACTTTTAATGCAGTTTAAAGTACATTTCAGATAAGATCTTGCTCGGTAATGTCCGGTGACGAGAAGATTATTTTTTTTTCGGTTTGTCATGGAAAAATTTAATCTTATTTACATTAGAACATATGCTGAGCGGACAATAGCGTTGTTCATTATTCATTTTCCATTCAAGTTCCAAACAGCAGTTAGGCAGTGACGATAAAAGTCTTGAGTACTTTATAAATGTAATATGATATATATATATATATATATATATATATATATATGTGTGTGTGTGTGTGTCATAAAACGAAAATATACAAGTGCAAGCATCCCCCTAGGCCTTTTATGTATTCCCAGTTGGTCCTTTTTCCTCACCTTTCTGATAATTGTCTCGTAGCTTTTGCTTAACTATATATATATATATATATATATATATATATATATATATATATATATATATATATATATATATATATATATATATATATATATATATATATATACATACATACATACATACATACATACATATATATATATATATATATATATATATATATATATATATATATATATATATATATATATATATACATATATATATATATATATAAATATATATATATGTATTATGAGTTACTACATACATTCTAACTTTGGATTTAATAATTTATATTTATATATATATATATATATATATATATATATATATATACATATAAAAATAAGTATTACGAACGGAACTCCTATTTAAGTAAAGGAGAAATCAGAAACCTTACAGAGGATGTGGCGCTTAGCAGCTCTGCATCCAGAGTGGAATATAAGGATATAAACAAGAAGAAAAAATAAGCGAGAACTGGAGTGACCATATGATTTGTATAGAATGGCAGGGGTGGATTGCGACACCCCTTTCCCGCTTAAAGCAGCTTTTACTACCCGGGCAACGCTCACGGCACCAATGTAACTCAATGGTCAATCTCCCACATGTGCAAAGACAGAAGCACCCGAACGGACAAAAGAGCAAAGATGGAACCAAGCATGGAAGAGATACACCTTACCATCCAGCATGAAAACACAACATTTTATAAGGGAAAGTCGCACATGCGCGGAAATACATCATGATGATAGGATCGCAGATATGAAAATATATATGATTAAGAATTCTCATTTAGAATCAAACAATGCACAATTTCTTTCTTTGAAAAAGGAATAGTAATAATGTTGTAAAAAATATCTAGGGTAATTTCTTTTTAATGCATCATTTATTATTTTATTACATTCATAAATGCAGTCTTTTTTAAAAGTACTGTAGTTTCTGTTTCTTCTGAAGTACCCGATAATAATATTTCTGAATATATTTTTAGTGAGATTTGAATTCCAATCAATAATATTATTAATTTTGATATTGTATGAATTTCTCTTGTCGTGTATGGTTGTATAAATTCCATACTGTTGGTGTTTTCTTATTGACAAATCCAGGAAGTCTGTCGATCCATCCTCATTGATCGGGTTTTCAATTAAGTCCAATTCCCTTGGGTAGAATGCAAAATCTATGTCAGGGGTGTTTGCATAACCCCCTAATATCACATCGTCAACATAACGGAAATAAGGTATTTCCGATAATATATGGGTTCCTCTTTCATATTTGGATAGATAAATATCCGCCAATATTGATGAGCATGCACCACCCATGGGTATGCCTTTGACCTGTTTGTAGAAATGCGTACCGTCATATAGTATGTTTTCGTTCAAAACCAACTCAATCAAATCCAAATATCTTCTGAGAGTTATATAAGGTTTTAAATTATATTCTTCATGTAATTCTTTCAAGATCATTTGTAGGTTTGTTAAATCAATGTTATTAAACAGATCCCTGAAATCGTAGCTTCTGAAGTTCAAATCTTTATGGCAAAATTTCAGTCGGTCTATCAATTCCTGTCCGTTTTTTAACATTATGCAGTTTTGCTTCTTAATATCAGTCATAACATATTGGAGTAATTTCAGAAGTTTTTTATTTGCTTGTTCCAGGTATGATCCGCATCCCACTGTTACAGTTCGGAACTTGACTGGTTTTTTGTGTAACTTGGGAATGAGGATCAAGTATGGAAATTTTACTGATTTAATATCCATACCAATTCTTTTATACAGTGCTTTTATTCTATTAGTGATGATTGATTCGTTGCTAGGAATTAAGGTATACATGGCACAATCCTTATAGCATTGTGTTAAAGTATCGACATAGAATTTTTTACACGTGAATGCAAAATTCGAAACGATTTTGTCGGTGTATGTCAATACGAATTCTTCATTAAAATGTTTGATTGAAGACGGAAATCGAGGACTTCCAGTATCCTTGTTTCTTCTGGGGTAGAATTGGCAAAAAGCACTGTAAAAGGCATATTTTCATGCGTTAAAAGTTTGTACAGGTATACTGTGTTTGACAGCCATCTTGTATATGAAGGTTTCCAGATCGTAATTAAATTCATTATAAATATCATTAAATTCTTGTATTCGGTACTTAGTACCAAGTTGTAATAAGTTTTTGAGTTTGTTATCTTTTATAAAATCTAAGTTTCCAGTAATTATATGCTTGTGGTAGGGATCACAATGTATATTTTTATGACATTGACAGGATTCAATATTTAATGAAGACACGGTTTTACATAATTTATTGTAGTTGAATAATCTTCTTCCGTTGGTTCTTACAAAGCGATAGGAAATCTTAATATTTAGATTAGGCAAAGGAAGACGTTTTTCTATATTATGTAATATTTGGTTGAATGGAATATTTTCGAACATTTTATTCTTAAATGTTGTGATAAAAAATTCTTTTGATTTGTTAATTTGATATTTTGGTTCAAGTGCTACATTATATTTTGCGGCTCTGAGTTTAATTAAATCCAGAATGATGTCTATATTAGTGTTTGTATCTTCTGTATTGCAGTTATTTTCACTTAAATTGAAATTTATAATAAAATTCCATATACGTTGTAAGTATTTGATTTTGATACTGTTGGCTATATTCTTGATCCATCCGAATTTCACCGTTATTTCTGTTTTTATGAAGTCTGTGATTTTTTCTTCTGTTTTGATATAATTAAAATGTTGCTTTTTATTTCCTCTTTTGTGTCTATAAGTTTTCTTATGTATTGAATTTTCTAAGAGAGGGTATGCTTTACTATTCCTGCATCTTTCTTTATTGCAATTTTCCTTGAATAATAAAGTATTCAGACCATATGGATATGCAGAATTATATTGCTTTATATGGGTGTTTTCCCACCACAAGCGTTCAGAAAGGTCTGGTACTATATCAATAATAGTTACCATAATATTGCTGAAGGGGTGTACTTGAAAATGTCGTACTTCTAAGTTATTATTGGTGGATAGCTGTTGGATTTTGCCCACTTGACTTCGGTGCAGATTTATACGGATATTCAGGGAATTCTGCGTCTGTCCTATATATTTCGCCTGACAGGCAAGGCATGATATGCAATATACCACATTAAAAGTCTTGCAAAAGATTTTTATATTGTCCTTTTTTGTAGAAATTTGGTGTGGATTGGCTACGGGACAAAGCTTACATCGCTTAGAATTGCATTTCTTGAACTTGAAGTTCTTCATATGGTGGTAGTGTTGATAAAAGTCGTTAAAAAAAGATGATCTGTTATAGATCGTGTCATTTAATACAAAAGAATTTACATTTTTTATGTTTGTCACAGCTTTATCAAGGACAATTGTACAAGGCTTATAAACACTGCTCATCACTTGCTTCAATATAAAGATTAGGGTAACTGTATTTCGATAACACATATACCCTGATAATGTGTCACCGGGCATATATTCAGCATGGAATAAATTTGCCAGTCGCTAAATTTATATATAGCCTTCATACATATTATATCAACAGTTTTTTAACTCATGTTGAGGAGTAAGAACTTTAGAGTAAAAACAAACGAAATGTTTTCTCAAGTGCACATACAAATACTGTAAAAGCCTCATAGAACGTTCAGGTATACTACCTTCACTCTTGCCTATTTTATGCTGTATGACAAATTTAAGCACTATTTTATACTTTTTTTGTAGTTATTTTGATTCATTCATAGAATTCGTTCTAAATTAGGTATTGAAAAATACCAGATTCAATAAAAGCGATAAAAATACTTAAAAACACATAATTAAAAAATTAAAAGACTAAAGTACAGAGATTACACAAATGCATACCACACTATAATATACCACCATACAATGTCTCACAAGGTACAAAGCTAATATCAAAAACATTCGTAAAATGACTCTTACCGTCCTGATTACACCACTCCAATATCCACCGGATGACTCCCATCCCACGACACATGGAAGACCTACACTTCGCCAGTGTGGTTCGAGAAGTGGCCTTTACGTAGAATGCTGAATAAGATGTTGTAAAATATGCACTATGTCCGCGCAATGCAGCAGGATGTAGACATATTGATAAATACATATAAAAATAAGTATTACGAACGGAACTCCTATTTAAGTAAAGGAGAAATCAGAAACCTTACAGAGGATGTGGCGCTTAGCAGCTCTGCATCCCGAGTGGAATATAAGGATATAAACAAGAAGAAAAAATAAGCGAGAACTGGAGTGACCATATGATTTGTATAGAATGGCAGGGGTGGATTGCGACACCCCTTTCCCGCTTAAAGCAGCTTTTACTACCCGGGCAACGCTCACGGCACCAATGTAACTCAATGGTCAATCTCCCACATGTGCAAAGACAGAAGCACCCGAACGGACAAAAGAGCAAAGATGGAACCAAGCATGGAAGAGATACACCTTACCATCCAGCATGAAAACACAACATTTTATAAGGGAAAGTCGCACATGCGCGGAAATACATCATGATGATAGGATCGCAGATATGAAAATATATATGATTAAGAATTCTCATTTAGAATCAAACAATGCACAATTTCTTTCTTTGAAAAAGGAATAGTAATAATGTTGTAAAAAATATCTAGGGTAATTTCTTTTTAATGCATCATTTATTATTTTATTACATTCATAAATGCAGTCTTTTTTAAAAGTACTGTAGTTTCTGTTTCTTCTGAAGTACCCGATAATAATATTTCTGAATATATTTTTAGTGAGATTTGAATTCCAATCAATAATATTATTAATTTTGATATTGTATGAATTTCTCTTGTCGTGTATGGTTGTATAAATTCCATACTGTTGGTGTTTTCTTATTGACAAATCCAGGAAGTCTGTCGATCCATCCTCATTGATCGGGTTTTCAATTAAGTCCAATTCCCTTGGGTAGAATGCAAAATCTATGTCAGGGGTGTTTGCATAACCCCCTAATATCACATCGTCAACATAACGGAAATAAGGTATTTCCGATAATATATGGGTTCCTCTTTCATATTTGGATAGATAAATATCCGCCAATATTGATGAGCATGCACCACCCATGGGTATGCCTTTGACCTGTTTGTAGAAATGCGTACCGTCATATAGTATGTTTTCGTTCAAAACCAACTCAATCAAATCCAAATATCTTCTGAGAGTTATATAAGGTTTTAAATTATATTCTTCATGTAATTCTTTCAAGATCATTTGTAGGTTTGTTAAATCAATGTTATTAAACAGATCTCTGAAATCGTAGCTTCTGAAGTTCAAATCTTTATGGCAAAATTTCAGTCGGTCTATCAATTCCTGTCCGTTTTTTAACATTATGCAGTTTTGCTTCTTAATATCAGTCATAACATATTGGAGTAATTTCAGAAGTTTTTTATTTGCTTGTTCCAGGTATGATCCGCATCCCACTGTTACAGTTCGGAACTTGACTGGTTTTTTGTGTAACTTGGGAATGAGGATCAAGTATGGAAATTTTACTGATTTAATATCCATACCAATTCTTTTATACAGTGCTTTTATTCTATTAGTGATGATTGATTCGTTGCTAGGAATTAAGGTATACATGGCACAATCCTTATAGCATTGTGTTAAAGTATCGACATAGAATTTTTTACACGTGAATGCAAAATTCGAAACGATTTTGTCGGTGTATGTCAATACGAATTCTTCATTAAAATGTTTGATTGAAGACGGAAATCGAGGACTTCCAGTATCCTTGTTTCTTCTGGGGTAGAATTGGCAAAAAGCACTGTAAAAGGCATATTTTCATGCGTTAAAAGTTTGTACAGGTATACTGTGTTTGACAGCCATCTTGTATATGAAGGTTTCCAGATCGTAATTAAATTCATTATAAATATCATTAAATTCTTGTATTCGGTACTTAGTACCAAGTTGTAATAAGTTTTTGAGTTTGTTATCTTTTATAAAATCTAAGTTTCCAGTAATTATATGCTTGTGGTAGGGATCACAATGTATATTTTTATGACATTGACAGGATTCAATATTTAATGAAGACACGGTTTTACATAATTTATTGTAGTTGAATAATCTTCTTCCGTTGGTTCTTACAAAGCGATAGGAAATCTTAATATTTAGATTAGGCAAAGGAAGACGTTTTTCTATATTATGTAATATTTGGTTGAATGGAATATTTTCGAACATTTTATTCTTAAATGTTGTGATAAAAAATTCTTTTGATTTGTTAATTTGATATTTTGGTTCAAGTGCTACATTATATTTTGCGGCTCTGAGTTTAATTAAATCCAGAATGATGTCTATATTAGTGTTTGTATCTTCTGTATTGCAGTTATTTTCACTTAAATTGAAATTTATAATAAAATTCCATATACGTTGTAAGTATTTGATTTTGATACTGTTGGCTATATTCTTGATCCATCCGAATTTCACCGTTATTTCTGTTTTTATGAAGTCTGTGATTTTTTCTTCTGTTTTGATATAATTAAAATGTTGCTTTTTATTTCCTCTTTTGTGTCTATAAGTTTTCTTATGTATTGAATTTTCTAAGAGAGGGTATGCTTTACTATTCCTGCATCTTTCTTTATTGCAATTTTCCTTGAATAATAAAGTATTCAGACCATATGGATATGCAGAATTATATTGCTTTATATGGGTGTTTTCCCACCACAAGCGTTCAGAAAGGTCTGGTACTATATCAATAATAGTTACCATAATATTGCTGAAGGGGTGTACTTGAAAATGTCGTACTTCTAAGTTATTATTGGTGGATAGCTGTTGGATTTTGCCCACTTGACTTCGGTGCAGATTTATACGGATATTCAGGGAATTCTGCGTCTGTCCTATATATTTCGCCTGACAGGCAAGGCATGATATGCAATATACCACATTAAAAGTCTTGCAAAAGATTTTTATATTGTCCTTTTTTGTAGAAATTTGGTGTGGATTGGCTACGGGACAAAGCTTACATCGCTTAGAATTGCATTTCTTGAACTTGAAGTTCTTCATATGGTGGTAGTGTTGATAAAAGTCGTTAAAAAAAGATGATCTGTTATAGATCGTGTCATTTAATACAAAAGAATTTACATTTTTTATGTTTGTCACAGCTTTATCAAGGACAATTGTACAAGGCTTATAAACACTGCTCATCACTTGCTTCAATATAAAGATTAGGGTAACTGTATTTCGATAACACATATACCCTGATAATGTGTCACCGGGCATATATTCAGCATGGAATAAATTTGCCAGTCGCTAAATTTATATATAGCCTTCATACATATTATATCAACAGTTTTTTAACTCATGTTGAGGAGTAAGAACTTTAGAGTAAAAACAAACGAAATGTTTTCTCAAGTGCACATACAAATACTGTAAAAGCCTCATAGAACGTTCAGGTATACTACCTTCACTCTTGCCTATTTTATGCTGTATGACAAATTTAAGCACTATTTTATACTTTTTTTGTAGTTATTTTGATTCATTCATAGAATTCGTTCTAAATTAGGTATTGAAAAATACCAGATTCAATAAAAGCGATAAAAATACTTAAAAACACATAATTAAAAAATTAAAAGACTAAAGTACAGAGATTACACAAATGCATACCACACTATAATATACCACCATACAATGTCTCACAAGGTACAAAGCTAATATCAAAAACATTCGTAAAATGACTCTTACCGTCCTGATTACACCACTCCAATATCCACCGGATGACTCCCATCCCACGACACATGGAAGACCTACACTTCGCCAGTGTGGTTCGAGAAGTGGCCTTTACGTAGAATGCTGAATAAGATGTTGTAAAATATGCACTATGTCCGCGCAATGCAGCAGGATGTAGACATATTGATAAATACATATAAAAATAAGTATTACGAACGGAACTCCTATTTAAGTAAAGGAGAAATCAGAAACCTTACAGAGGATGTGGCGCTTAGCAGCTCTGCATCCAGAGTGGAATATAAGGATATAAACAAGAAGAAAAAATAAGCGAGAACTGGAGTGACCATATGATTTGTATAGAATGGCAGGGGTGGATTGCGACACCCCTTTCCCGCTTAAAGCAGCTTTTACTACCCGGGCAACGCTCACGGCACCAATGTAACTCAATGGTCAATCTCCCACATGTGCAAAGACAGAAGCACCCGAACGGACAAAAGAGCAAAGATGGAACCAAGCATGGAAGAGATACACCTTACCATCCAGCATGAAAACACAACATTTTATAAGGGAAAGTCGCACATGCGCGGAAATACATCATGATGATAGGATCGCAGATATGAAAATATATATGATTAAGAATTCTCATTTAGAATCAAACAATGCACAATTTCTTTCTTTGAAAAAGGAATAGTAATAATGTTGTAAAAAATATCTAGGGTAATTTCTTTTTAATGCATCATTTATTATTTTATTACATTCATAAATGCAGTCTTTTTTAAAAGTACTGTAGTTTCTGTTTCTTCTGAAGTACCCGATAATAATATTTCTGAATATATTTTTAGTGAGATTTGAATTCCAATCAATAATATTATTAATTTTGATATTGTATGAATTTCTCTTGTCGTGTATGGTTGTATAAATTCCATACTGTTGGTGTTTTCTTATTGACAAATCCAGGAAGTCTGTCGATCCATCCTCATTGATCGGGTTTTCAATTAAGTCCAATTCCCTTGGGTAGAATGCAAAATCTATGTCAGGGGTGTTTGCATAACCCACTAATATCACATCGTCAACATAACGGAAATAAGGTATTTCCGATAATATATGGGTTCCTCTTTCATATTTGGATAGATAAATATCCGCCAATATTGATGAGCATGCACCACCCATGGGTATGCCTTTGACCTGTTTGTAGAAATGCGTACCGTCATATAGTATGTTTTCGTTCAAAACCAACTCAATCAAATCCAAATATCTTCTGAGAGTTATATAAGGTTTTAAATTATATTCTTCATGTAATTCTTTCAAGATCATTTGTAGGTTTGTTAAATCAATGTTATTAAACAGATCTCTGAAATCGTAGCTTCTGAAGTTCAAATCTTTATGGCAAAATTTCAGTCGGTCTATCAATTCCTGTCCGTTTTTTAACATTATGCAGTTTTGCTTCTTAATATCAGTCATAACATATTGGAGTAATTTCAGAAGTTTTTTATTTGCTTGTTCCAGGTATGATCCGCATCCCACTGTTACAGTTCGGAACTTGACTGGTTTTTTGTGTAACTTGGGAATGAGGATCAAGTATGGAAATTTTACTGATTTAATATCCATACCAATTCTTTTATACAGTGCTTTTATTCTATTAGTGATGATTGATTCGTTGCTAGGAATTAAGGTATACATGGCACAATCCTTATAGCATTGTGTTAAAGTATCGACATAGAATTTTTTACACGTGAATGCAAAATTCGAAACGATTTTGTCGGTGTATGTCAATACGAATTCTTCATTAAAATGTTTGATTGAAGACGGAAATCGAGGACTTCCAGTATCCTTGTTTCTTCTGGGGTAGAATTGGCAAAAAGCACTGTAAAAGGCATATTTTCATGCGTTAAAAGTTTGTACAGGTATACTGTGTTTGACAGCCATCTTGTATATGAAGGTTTCCAGATCGTAATTAAATTCATTATAAATATCATTAAATTCTTGTATTCGGTACTTAGTACCAAGTTGTAATAAGTTTTTGAGTTTGTTATCTTTTATAAAATCTAAGTTTCCAGTAATTATATGCTTGTGGTAGGGATCACAATGTATATTTTTATGACATTGACAGGATTCAATATTTAATGAAGACACGGTTTTACATAATTTATTGTAGTTGAATAATCTTCTTCCGTTGGTTCTTACAAAGCGATAGGAAATCTTAATATTTAGATTAGGCTAAGGAAGACGTTTTTCTATATTATGTAATATTTGGTTGAATGGAATATTTTCGAACATTTTATTCTTAAATGTTGTGATAAAAAATTCTTTTGATTTGTTAATTTGATATTTTGGTTCAAGTGCTACATTATATTTTGCGGCTCTGAGTTTAATTAAATCCAGAATGATGTCTATATTAGTGTTTGTATCTTCTGTATTGCAGTTATTTTCACTTAAATTGAAATTTATAATAAAATTCCATATACGTTGTAAGTATTTGATTTTGATACTGTTGGCTATATTCTTGATCCATCCGAATTTCACCGTTATTTCTGTTTTTATGAAGTCTGTGATTTTTTCTTCTGTTTTGATATAATTAAAATGTTGCTTTTTATTTCCTCTTTTGTGTCTATAAGTTTTCTTATGTATTGAATTTTCTAAGAGAGGGTATGCTTTACTATTCCTGCATCTTTCTTTATTGCAATTTTCCTTGAATAATAAAGTATTCAGACCATATGGATATGCAGAATTATATTGCTTTATATGGGTGTTTTCCCACCACAAGCGTTCAGAAAGGTCTGGTACTATATCAATAATAGTTACCATAATATTGCTGAAGGGGTGTACTTGAAAATGTCGTACTTCTAAGTTATTATTGGTGGATAGCTGTTGGATTTTGCCCACTTGACTTCGGTGCAGATTTATACGGATATTCAGGGAATTCTGCGTCTGTCCTATATATTTCGCCTGACAGGCAAGGCATGATATGCAATATACCACATTAAAAGTCTTGCAAAAGATTTTTATATTGTCCTTTTTTGTAGAAATTTGGTGTGGATTGGCTACGGGACAAAGCTTACATCGCTTAGAATTGCATTTCTTGAACTTGAAGTTCTTCATATGGTGGTAGTGTTGATAAAAGTCGTTAAAAAAAGATGATCTGTTATAGATCGTGTCATTTAATACAAAAGAATTTACATTTTTTATGTTTGTCACAGCTTTATCAAGGACAATTGTACAAGGCTTATAAACACTGCTCATCACTTGCTTCAATATAAAGATTAGGGTAACTGTATTTCGATAACACATATACCCTGATAATGTGTCACCGGGCATATATTCAGCATGGAATAAATTTGCCAGTCGCTAAATTTATATATAGCCTTCATACATATTATATCAACAGTTTTTTAACTCATGTTGAGGAGTAAGAACTTTAGAGTAAAAACAAACGAAATGTTTTCTCAAGTGCACATACAAATACTGTAAAAGCCTCATAGAACGTTCAGGTATACTACCTTCACTCTTGCCTATTTTATGCTGTATGACAAATTTAAGCACTATTTTATACTTTTTTTGTAGTTATTTTGATTCATTCATAGAATTCGTTCTAAATTAGGTATTGAAAAATACCAGATTCAATAAAAGCGATAAAAATACTTAAAAACACATAATTAAAAAATTAAAAGACTAAAGTACAGAGATTACACAAATGCATACCACACTATAATATACCACCATACAATGTCTCACAAGGTACAAAGCTAATATCAAAAACATTCGTAAAATGACTCTTACCGTCCTGATTACACCACTCCAATATCCACCGGATGACTCCCATCCCACGACACATGGAAGACCTACACTTCGCCAGTGTGGTTCGAGAAGTGGCCTTTACGTAGAATGCTGAATAAGATGTTGTAAAATATGCACTATGTCCGCGCAATGCAGCAGGATGTAGACATATTGATAAATACATATAAAATAAGTATTACGAACGGAACTCCTATTTAAGTAAAGGAGAAATCAGAAACCTTACAGAGGATGTGGCGCTTAGCAGCTCTGCATCCAGAGTGGAATATAAGGATATAAACAAGAAGAAAAAATAAGCGAGAACTGGAGTGACCATATGATTTGTATAGAATGGCAGGGGTGGATTGCGACACCCCTTTCCCGCTTAAAGCAGCTTTTACTACCCGGGCAACGCTCACGGCACCAATGTAACTCAATGGTCAATCTCCCACATGTGCAAAGACAGAAGCACCCGAACGGACAAAAGAGCAAAGATGGAACCAAGCATGGAAGAGATACACCTTACCATCCAGCATGAAAACACAACATTTTATAAGGGAAAGTCGCACATGCGCGGAAATACATCATGATGATAGGATCGCAGATATGAAAATATATATGATTAAGAATTCTCATTTAGAATCAAACAATGCACAATTTCTTTCTTTGAAAAAGGAATAGTAATAATGTTGTAAAAAATATCTAGGGTAATTTCTTTTTAATGCATCATTTATTATTTTATTACATTCATAAATGCAGTCTTTTTTAAAAGTACTGTAGTTTCTGTTTCTTCTGAAGTACCCGATAATAATATTTCTGAATATATTTTTAGTGAGATTTGAATTCCAATCAATAATATTATTAATTTTGATATTGTATGAATTTCTCTTGTCGTGTATGGTTGTATAAATTCCATACTGTTGGTGTTTTCTTATTGACAAATCCAGGAAGTCTGTCGATCCATCCTCATTGATCGGGTTTTCAATTAAGTCCAATTCCCTTGGGTAGAATGCAAAATCTATGTCAGGGGTGTTTGCATAACCCCCTAATATCACATCGTCAACATAACGGAAATAAGGTATTTCCGATAATATATGGGTTCCTCTTTCATATTTGGATAGATAAATATCCGCCAATATTGATGAGCATGCACCACCCATGGGTATGCCTTTGACCTGTTTGTAGAAATGCGTACCGTCATATAGTATGTTTTCGTTCAAAACCAACTCAATCAAATCCAAATATCTTCTGAGAGTTATATAAGGTTTTAAATTATATTCTTCATGTAATTCTTTCAAGATCATTTGTAGGTTTGTTAAATCAATGTTATTAAACAGATCTCTGAAATCGTAGCTTCTGAAGTTCAAATCTTTATGGCAAAATTTCAGTCGGTCTATCAATTCCTGTCCGTTTTTTAACATTATGCAGTTTTGCTTCTTAATATCAGTCATAACATATTGGAGTAATTTCAGAAGTTTTTTATTTGCTTGTTCCAGGTATGATCCGCATCCCACTGTTACAGTTCGGAACTTGACTGGTTTTTTGTGTAACTTGGGAATGAGGATCAAGTATGGAAATTTTACTGATTTAATATCCATACCAATTCTTTTATACAGTGCTTTTATTCTATTAGTGATGATTGATTCGTTGCTAGGAATTAAGGTATACATGGCACAATCCTTATAGCATTGTGTTAAAGTATCGACATAGAATTTTTTACACGTGAATGCAAAATTCGAAACGATTTTGTCGGTGTATGTCAATACGAATTCTTCATTAAAATGTTTGATTGAAGACGGAAATCGAGGACTTCCAGTATCCTTGTTTCTTCTGGGGTAGAATTGGCAAAAAGCACTGTAAAAGGCATATTTTCATGCGTTAAAAGTTTGTACAGGTATACTGTGTTTGACAGCCATCTTGTATATGAAGGTTTCCAGATCGTAATTAAATTCATTATAAATATCATTAAATTCTTGTATTCGGTACTTAGTACCAAGTTGTAATAAGTTTTTGAGTTTGTTATCTTTTATAAAATCTAAGTTTCCAGTAATTATATGCTTGTGGTAGGGATCACAATGTATATTTTTATGACATTGACAGGATTCAATATTTAATGAAGACACGGTTTTACATAATTTATTGTAGTTGAATAATCTTCTTCCGTTGGTTCTTACAAAGCGATAGGAAATCTTAATATTTAGATTAGGCAAAGGAAGACGTTTTTCTATATTATGTAATATTTGGTTGAATGGAATATTTTCGAACATTTTATTCTTAAATGTTGTGATAAAAAATTCTTTTGATTTGTTAATTTGATATTTTGGTTCAAGTGCTACATTATATTTTGCGGCTCTGAGTTTAATTAAATCCAGAATGATGTCTATATTAGTGCTTGTATCTTCTGTATTGCAGTTATTTTCACTTAAATTGAAATTTATAATAAAATTCCATATACGTTGTAAGTATTTGATTTTGATACTGTTGGCTATATTCTTGATCCATCCGAATTTCACCGTTATTTCTGTTTTTATGAAGTCTGTGATTTTTTCTTCTGTTTTGATATAATTAAAATGTTGCTTTTTATTTCCTCTTTTGTGTCTATAAGTTTTCTTATGTATTGAATTTTCTAAGAGAGGGTATGCTTTACTATTCCTGCATCTTTCTTTATTGCAATTTTCCTTGAATAATAAAGTATTCAGACCATATGGATATGCAGAATTATATTGCTTTATATGGGTGTTTTCCCACCACAAGCGTTCAGAAAGGTCTGGTACTATATCAATAATAGTTACCATAATATTGCTGAAGGGGTGTACTTGAAAATGTCGTACTTCTAAGTTATTATTGGTGGATAGCTGTTGGATTTTGCCCACTTGACTTCGGTGCAGATTTATACGGATATTCAGGGAATTCTGCGTCTGTCCTATATATTTCGCCTGACAGGCAAGGCATGATATGCAATATACCACATTAAAAGTCTTGCAAAAGATTTTTATATTGTCCTTTTTTGTAGAAATTTGGTGTGGATTGGCTACGGGACAAAGCTTACATCGCTTAGAATTGCATTTCTTGAACTTGAAGTTCTTCATATGGTGGTAGTGTTGATAAAAGTCGTTAAAAAAAGATGATCTGTTATAGATCGTGTCATTTAATACAAAAGAATTTACATTTTTTATGTTTGTCACAGCTTTATCAAGGACAATTGTACAAGGCTTATAAACACTGCTCATCACTTGCTTCAATATAAAGATTAGGGTAACTGTATTTCGATAACACATATACCCTGATAATGTGTCACCGGGCATATATTCAGCATGGAATAAATTTGCCAGTCGCTAAATTTATATATAGCCTTCATACATATTATATCAACAGTTTTTTAACTCATGTTGAGGAGTAAGAACTTTAGAGTAAAAACAAACGAAATGTTTTCTCAAGTGCACATACAAATACTGTAAAAGCCTCATAGAACGTTCAGGTATACTACCTTCACTCTTGCCTATTTTATGCTGTATGACAAATTTAAGCACTATTTTATACTTTTTTTGTAGTTATTTTGATTCATTCATAGAATTCGTTCTAAATTAGGTATTGAAAAATACCAGATTCAATAAAAGCGATAAAAATACTTAAAAACACATAATTAAAAAATTAAAAGACTAAAGTACAGAGATTACACAAATGCATACCACACTATAATATACCACCATACAATGTCTCACAAGGTACAAAGCTAATATCAAAAACATTCGTAAAATGACTCTTACCGTCCTGATTACACCACTCCAATATCCACCGGATGACTCCCATCCCACGACACATGGAAGACCTACACTTCGCCAGTGTGGTTCGAGAAGTGGCCTTTACGTAGAATGCTGAATAAGATGTTGTAAAATATGCACTATGTCCGCGCAATGCAGCAGGATGTAGACATATTGATAAATACATATAAAAATAAGTATTACGAACGGAACTCCTATTTAAGTAAAGGAGAAATCAGAAACCTTACAGAGGATGTGGCGCTTAGCAGCTCTGCATTCAGAGTGGAATATAAGGATATAAACAAGAAGAAAAAATAAGCGAGAACTGGAGTGACCATATGATTTGCATAGAATGGCAGGGGTGGATTGCGACACCCCTTTCCTGCTTAAAGCAGCTTTTACGACCCGGGCAACGCTCACGGCACCAATGTAACTCAATGGTCAATCTCCCACATATGCAAAGACAGAAGCACCCGAACGGACAAAAGAGCAAAGATGAAACCAGGCATGGAAGAGATACACCTTACCATCCAGCATGAAAACACAACATTTTATAAGGGAAAGTCGCACATGCGCGGAAATACATCATGATGATAGGATCGCAGATATGAAAATATATATGATTAAGAATTCTCATTTAGAATCAAACAATGCACAATTTCTTTCTTTGAAAAAGGAATAGTAATAATGTTGTAAAAAATATCTAGGGTAATTTCTTTTTAATGCATCATTTATTATTTTATTACATTCATAAATGCAGTCTTTTTTAAAAGTACTGTAGTTTCTGTTTCTTCTGAAGTACCCGATAATAATATTTCTGAATATATTTTTAGTGAGATTTGAATTCCAATCAATAATATTATTAATTTTGATATTGTATGAATTTCTCTTGTCGTGTATGGTTGTATAAATTCCATACTGTTGGTGTTTTCTTATTGACAAATCCAGGAAGTCTGTCGATCCATCCTCATTGATCGGGTTTTCAATTAAGTCCAATTCCCTTGGGTAGAATGCAAAATCTATGTCAGGGGTGTTTGCATAACCCCCTAATATCACATCGTCAACATAACGGAAATAAGGTATTTCCGATAATATATGGGTTCCTCTTTCATATTTGGATAGATAAATATCCGCCAATATTGATGAGCATGCACCACCCATGGGTATGCCTTTGACCTGTTTGTAGAAATGCGTACCGTCATATAGTATGTTTTCGTTCAAAACCAACTCAATCAAATCCAAATATCTTCTGAGAGTTATATATGGTTTTAAATTATATTCTTCATGTAATTCTTTCAAGATCATTTGTAGGTTTGTTAAATCAATGTTATTAAACAGATCCCTGAAATCGTAGCTTCTGAAGTTCAAATCTTTATGGCAAAATTTCAGTCGGTCTATCAATTCCTGTCCGTTTTTTAACATTATGGAGTTTTGCTTCTTAATATCAGTCATAACATATTGGAGTAATTTCAGAAGTTTTTTATTTGCTTGTTCCAGGTATGATCCGCATCCCACTGTTACAGTTCGGAACTTGACTGGTTTTTTGTGTAACTTGGGAATGAGGATCAAGTATGGAAATTTTACTGATTTAATATCCATACCAATTCTTTTATACAGTGCTTTTATTCTATTAGTGATGATTGATTCGTTGCTAGGAATTAAGGTATACATGGCACAATCCTTATAGCATTGTGTTAAAGTATCGACATAGAATTTTTTACACGTGAATGCAAAATTCGAAACGATTTTGTCGGTGTATGTCAATACGAATTCTTCATTAAAATGTTTGATTGAAGACGGAAATCGAGGACTTCCAGTATTCTTGTTTCTTCTGGGGTAGAATTGGCAAAAAGCACTGTAAAAGGCATATTTCCATACGTTAAAAGTTTGTACAGGTATACTGTGTTTGACAGCCATCTTGTATATGAAGGTTTCCAGATCGTAATTAAATTCATTATAAATATCATTAAATTCTTGTATTCGGTACTTAGTACCAAGTTGTAATAAGTTTTTGAGTTTGTTATCTTTTATAAAATCTAAGTTTCCAGTAATTATATGCTTGTGGTAGGGATCACAATGTATATTTTTATGACATTGACAGGATTCAATATTTAATGAAGACACGGTTTTACATAATTTATTGTAGTTGAATAATCTTCTTCCGTTGGTTCTTACAAAGCGATAGGAAATCTTAATATTTAGATTAGGCAAAGGAAGACGTTTTTCTATATTATGTAATATTTGGTTGAATGGAATATTTTCGAACATTTTATTCTTAAATGTTGTGATAAAAAATTCTTTTGATTTGTTAATTTGATATTTTGGTTCAAGTGCTACATTATATTTTGCGGCTCTGAGTTTAATTAAATCCAGAATGATGTCTATATTAGTGTTTGTATCTTCTGTATTGCAGTTATTTTCACTTAAATTGAAATTTATAATAAAATTCCATATACGTTGTAAGTATTTGATTTTGATACTGTTGGCTATATTCTTGATCCATCCGAATTTCACCGTTATTTCTGTTTTTATGAAGTCTGTGATTTTTTCTTCTGTTTTGATATAATTAAAATGTTGCTTTTTATTTCCTCTTTTGTGTCTATAAGTTTTCTTATGTATTGAATTTTCTAAGAGAGGGTATGCTTTACTATTCCTGCATCTTTCTTTATTGCAATTTTCCTTGAATAATAAAGTATTCAGACCATATGGATATGCAGAATTATATTGCTTTATATGGGTGTTTTCCCACCACAAGCGTTCAGAAAGGTCTGGTACTATATCAATAATAGTTACCATAATATTGCTGAAGGGGTGTACTTGAAAATGTCGTACTTCTAAGTTATTATTGGTGGATAGCTGTTGGATTTTGCCCACTTGACTTCGGTGCAGATTTATACGGATATTCAGGGAATTCTGCGTCTGTCCTATATATTTCGCCTGACAGGCAAGGAATGATATGCAATATACCACATTAAAAGTCTTGCAAAAGATTTTTATATTGTCCTTTTTTGTAGAAATTTGGTGTGGACTTAGAAGTACGACACTAATAACTTAGAAGTACGACATTTTCAAGTACACCCCTTCAGCAATATTATGGTAACTATTATTGATATAGTACCAGACCTTTCTGAACGCTTGTGGTGGGAAAACACCCATATAAAGCAATATAATTCTGCATATCCATATGGTCTGAATACTTTATTATTCAAGGAAAATTGCAATAAAGAAAGATGCAGGAATAGTAAAGCATACCCTCTCTTAGAAAATTCAATACATAAGAAAACTTATAGACACAAAAGAGGAAATAAAAAGCAACATTTTAATTATATCAAAACAGAAGAAAAAATCACAGACTTCATAAAAACAGAAATAACGGTGAAATTCGGATGGATCAAGAATATAGCCAACAGTATCAAAATCAAATACTTACAACGTATATGGAATTTTATTATAAATTTCAATTTAAGTGAAAATAACTGCAATACAGAAGATACAAACACTAATATAGACATCATTCTGGATTTAATTAAACTCAGAGCCGCAAAATATAATGTAGCACTTGAACCAAAATATCAAATTAACAAATCAAAAGAATTTTTTATCACAACATTTAAGAATAAAATGTTCGAAAATATTCAATTCAACCAAATATTACATAATATAGAAAAACGTCTTCCTTTGCCTAATCTAAATATTAAGATTTCCTATCGCTTTGTAAGAACCAACGGAAGAAGATTATTCAACTACAATAAATTATGTAAAACCGTGTCTTCATTAAATATTGAATCCTGTCAATGTCATAAAAATATACATTGTGATCCCTACCACAAGCATATAATTACTGGAAACTTAGATTTTATAAAAGATAACAAACTCAAAAACTTATTACAACTTGGTACTAAGTACCGAATACAAGAATTTAATGATATTTATAATGAATTTAATTACGATCTGGAAACCTTCATATACAAGATGGCTGTCAAACACAGTATACCTGTACAAACTTTTAACGCATGGAAATATGCCTTTTACAGTGCTTTTTGCCAATTCTACCCCAGAAGAAACAAGGATACTGGAAGTCCTCGATTTCCGTCTTCAATCAAACATTTTAATGAAGAATTCGTATTGACATACACCGACAAAATCGTTTCGAATTTTGCATTCACGTGTAAAAAAATTCTATGTCGATACTTTAACACAATGCTATAAGGATTGTGCCATGTATACCTTAATTCCTAGCAACGAATCAATCATCACTAATAGAATAAAAGCACTGTATAAAAGAATTGGCATGGATATTAAATCAGTAAAATTTCCATACTTGATCCTCATTCCCAAGTTACACTAAAAACCAGTCAAGTTCCGAACTGTAACAGTGGGATCATACCTGGAACAAGCAAATAAAAAACTTCTGAAATTACTCCAATATGTTATGACTGATATTAAGAAGCAAAACTCCATAATGTTAAAAAACGGACAGGAATTGATAGACCGACTGAAATTTTGCCATAAAGAATTGAACTTCAGAAGCTACGATTTCAGGGATCTGTTTAATAACATTGATTTAACAAACCTACAAATGATCTTGAAAGAATTACATGAAGAATATAATTTAAAACCATATATAACTCTCAGAAGATATTTGGATTTGATTGAGTTGGTTTTGAACGAAAACATACTATATGACGGTACGCATTTCTACAAACAGGTCAAAGGCATACCCATGGGTGGTGCATGCTCATCAATATTGGCGGATATTTATCTATCCAAATATGAAAGAGGAACCCATATATTATCGGAAATACCTTATTTCCGTTATGTTGACGATGTGATATTAGGGGGTTATGCAAAAACCCCTGACATAGATTTTGCATTCTACCCAAGGGAATTGGACTTAATTGAAAACCCGATCAATGAGGATGGATCGACAGACTTCCTGGATTTGTCAATAAGAAAACACCAACAGTATGGAATTTATACAACCATACACGACAAGAGAAATCATACAATATCAAAATTAATAATATTATTGATTGGAATTCAAATCTCACTAAAAATATATTCAGAAATATTATTATCGGGTACTTCAGAAGAAACAAAAACTACAGTACTTTTAAAAAAGACTGCATTTATGAATGTAATAAAATAATAAATGATGCATTAAAAAGAAATTACCCTAGATATTTTTTACAACATTATTACTATTCCTTTTTCAAAGAAAGAAATTGTGCATTGTTTGATTCTAAATGAGAATTCTTAATCATATATATTTTCATATCTGCGATCCTATCATCATGAAGTCTTTCCGCGCATGTGCGATTTTCCCTTATAAAATGTTGTGTTTTCATGCTGGATGGTAAGGTGTATCTCTTCCATGCTTGGTTCCATCTTTGCTCTTTTGTCCGTTCGGGTGCTTCTGTCTTTGCACATGTGGGAGATTGACCATTGAGTTACATTGGTGCCGTGAGCGTTGCCCGGGTCGTAAAAGCTGCTTTAAGCGGGAAAGGGGTGTCGCAATCCACCCCTGCCATTCTATGCAAATCATATGGTCACTCCAGTTCTCGCTTATTTTTTCTTCTTGTTTATATCCTTATATTCCACTCTGGATGCAGAGCTGCTAAGCGCCACATCCTCTGTAAGGTTTCTGATTTCTCCTTTACTTAAATAGGAGTTCCGTTCGTAATACTTATTTTTATATGTATTTATCAATATGTCTACATCCTGCTGCATTGCGCGGACATAGTGCATATTTTACAACATCTTATTCAGCATTCTACGTAAAGGCCACTTCTCGAACCACACTGGCGAAGTGTAGGTCTTCCATGTGTCGTGGGATGGGAGTCATCCGGTGGATATTGGAGTGGTGTAATCAGGACGGTAAGAGTCATTTTACGAATGTTTTTGATATTAGCTTTGTACCTTGTGAGACATTGTATGGTGGTATATTATAGTGTGGTATGCATTTGTGTAATCTCTGTACTTTAGTCTTTTAATTTTTTAATTATGTGTTTTTAAGTATTTTTATCGCTTTTATTGAATCTGGTATTTTTCAATACCTAATTTAGAACGAATTCTATGAATGAATCAAAATAACTACAAAAAAAGTATAAAATAGTGCTTAAATTTGTCATACAGCATAAAATAGGCAAGAGTGAAGGTAGTATACCTGAACGTTCTATGAGGCTTTTACAGTATTTGTATGTGCACTTGAGAAAACATTTCGTTTGTTTTTACTCTAAAGTTCTTACTCCTCAACATGAGTTAAAAAACTGTTGATATAATATGTATGAAGGCTATATATAAATTTAGCGACTGGCAAATTTATTCCATGCTGAATATATGCCCGGTGACACATTATCAGGGTATATGTGTTATCGAAATACAGTTACCCTAATCTTTATATTGAAGCAAGTGATGAGCAGTGTTTATAAGCCTTGTACAATTGTCCTTGATAAAGCTGTGACAAACATAAAAAATGTAAATTCTTTTGTATTAAATGACACGATCTATAACAGATCATCTTTTTTTAACGACTTTTATCAACACTACCACCATATGAAGAACTTCAAGTTCAAGAAATGCAATTCTAAGCGATGTAATCTTTGTCCCGTAGCCAATCCACACCAAATTTCTACAAAAAAGGACAATATAAAAATCTTTTGCAAGACTTTTAATGTGGTATATTGCATATCATGCCTTGCCTGTCAGGCGAAATATATAGGACAGACGCAGAATTCCCTGAATATCCGTATAAATCTGCACCGAAGTCAAGTGGGCAAAATCCAACAGCTATCCACCAATAATAACTTAGAAGTACGACATTTTCAAGTACACCCCTTCAGCAATATTATGGTAACTATTATTGATATAGTACCAGACCTTTCTGAACGCTTGTGGTGGGAAAACACCCATATAAAGCAATATAATTCTGCATATCCATATGGTCTGAATACTTTATTATTCAAGGAAAATTGCAATAAAGAATGATGCAGGAATAGTAAAGCATACCCTCTCTTAGAAAATTCAATACATAAGAAAACTTATAGACATAAAAGAGGAAATAAAAAGCAACATTTTAATTATATCAAAACAGAAGAAAAAATCACAGACTTCATAAAAACAGAAATAACGGTGAAATTCGGATGGATCAAGAATATAGCCAACAGTATCAAAATCAAATACTTACAACGTATATGGAATTTTATTATAAATTTCAATTTAAGTGAAAATAACTGCAATACAGAAGATACAAACACTAATATAGACATCATTCTGGATTTAATTAAACTCAGAGCCGCAAAATATAATGTAGCACTTGAACCAAAATATCAAATTAATAAATCAAAAGAATTTTTTATCACAACATTTAAGAATAAAATGTTCGAAAATATTCCATTCAACCAAATATTACATAATATAGAAAAACGTCTTCCTTTGCCTAATCTAAATATTAAGATTTCCTATCGCTTTGTAAGAACCAACGGAAGAAGATTATTCAACTACAATAAATTATGTAAAACCGTGTCTTCATTAAATATTGAATCCTGTCAATGTCATAAAAATATACATTGTGATCCCTACCACAAGCATATAATTACTGGAAACTTAGATTTTATAAAAGATAACAAACTCAAAAACTTATTACAACTTGGTACTAAGTACCGAATACAAGAATTTAATGATATTTATAATGAATTTAATTACGATCTGGAAACCTTCATATACAAGATGGCTGTCAAACACAGTATACCTGTACAAACTTTTAACGCATGGAAATATGCCTTTTACAGTGCTTTTTGCCAATTCTACCCCAGAAGAAACAAGGATACTGGAAGTCCTCGATTTCCGTCTTCAATCAAACATTTTAATGAAGAATTCGTATTGACATACACCGACAAAATCGTTTCGAATTTTGCATTCACGTGTAAAAAATTCTATGTCGATACTTTAACACAATGCTATAAGGATTGTGCCATGTATACCTTAATTCCTAGCAACGAATCAATCATCACTAATAGAATAAAAGCACTGTATAAAAGAATTGGTATGGATATTAAATCAGTAAAATTTCCATACTTGATCCTCATTCCCAAGTTACACAAAAAGCCAGTCAAGTTCCGAACTGTAACAGTGGGATGCGGATCATACCTGGAACAAGCAAATAAAAACTTCTGAAATTACTCCAATATGTTATGACTGATATTAAGAAGCAAAACTCCATAATGTTAAAAAACGGACAGGAATTGATAGACCGACTGAAATTTTGCCATAAAGATTTGAACTTCAGAAGCTACGATTTCAGGGATCTGTTTAATAACATTGATTTAACAAACCTACAAATGATCTTGAAAGAATTACATGAAGAATATAATTTAAAACCATATATAACTCTCAGAAGATATTTGGATTTAATTGAGTTGGTTTTGAACGAAAACATACTATATGACGGTACGCATTTCTACAAACAGGTCAAAGGCATACCCATGGGTGGTGCATGCTCATCAATATTGGCGGATATTTATCTATCCAAATATGAAAGAGGAACCCATATATTATCGGAAATACCTTATTTCCGTTATGTTGACGATGTGATATTAGGGGGTTATGCAAACACCCCTGACATAGATTTTGCATTCTACCCAAGGGAATTGGACTTAATTGAAAACCCGATCAATGAGGATGGATCGACAGACTTCCTGGATTTGTCAATAAGAAAACACCAACAGTATGGAATTTATACAACCATACACGACAAGAGAAATTCATACAATATCAAAATTAATAATATTATTGATTGGAATTCAAATCTCACTAAAAATATATTCAGAAATATTATTATCGGGTACTTCAGAAGAAACAGAAACTACAGTACTTTTAAAAAAGACTGCATTTATGAATGTAATAAAATAATAAATGATGCATTAAAAAGAAATTACCCTAGATATTTTTTACAACATTATTACTATTCCTTTTTCAAAGAAAGAAATTGTGCATTGTTTGATTCTAAATGAGAATTCTTAATCATATATATTTTCATATCTGCGATCCTATCATCATGAAGTCTTTCCGCGCATGTGCGACTTTCCCTTATAAAATGTTGTGTTTTCATGCTGGATGGTAAGGTGTATCTCTTCCATTCTTGGTTCCATCTTTGCTCTTTTGTCCGTTCGGGTGCTTCTGTCTTTGCACATGTGGGAGATTGACCATTGAGTTACATTGGTGCCGTGAGCGTTGCCCGGGTCGTAAAAGCTGCTTTAAGCGGGAAAGGGGTGTCGCAATCCACCCCTGCCATTCTATGCAAATCATATGGTCACTCCAGTTCTCGCTTATTTTTTCTTCTTGTTTATATCCTTATATATATATATATATATATATATATATATATATAGAGTCATTGAGAAAATAGTGTAGGGAGTATCGGCTACCGGGAGCGTTTGCCATGGCGTAAAAAAGCTTTTAACCGAAGTGTTCGGGTCGTAACTCCCCCCGGCCGTTACTTATGTCACTTATCTAGAGATTTTACGAGTACATTGCTACTTGTCCTATTTGGGAATTTATATAAGTATACACATGTAAAATTGCAGCATAGCGCTTTACAAGTTGTATTAAAAATTATTTTTTTGCTTTTAGCTTTTTAATCAATTCACTCAAAATTGTAGCATTTTTTCAAGTTTTATATTGTATATATATATATATATATATATATAGACTTGTAAACCCAATGTTAGAAAGAAGTAGTAACTCATAATAAACTATCTTAAAATTTGCCTACAAAATACAATGAAATAAAGAAATTCAACTTAAAGAGGAAATTATAATAAGTAATGCAGGTCATAAAGACAAAGACAATCAACAAATTTCAAAGGACAGGAATGAAAATAGGAAAACAAAAAAATCAAGCAAAAAAGCTTGCACGTGGAAGAGCTCTAGGCTTAAGAATTGTTCTTTTCGAAAAAATTATTTTTCAAGTCCATATATCCCTTCGAAATGAACACAAAAATGCTTGTTTCTGAAACACAAGATAGATTTTATCTATAAACTTGTGTTATATGGACGACAAGCATAAAGATTGGAAAAAAATAAAGGAAATATAAATACCTTAAAATACACCTAACAAGTACAACCATGACGAGCAATGCATGACTAGACCAATGTTACCATACGCAGAAATGAAAAGAAGTTATTTGCTGTTACCAA
This sequence comes from Amaurobius ferox, assembly GCA_951213105.1. NCBI lineage: Eukaryota > Metazoa > Arthropoda > Arachnida > Araneae > Amaurobiidae > Amaurobius > Amaurobius ferox. The sequence goes on from OX578151.1 coordinate 120,765,482, forward strand.
AGAGAGTAATAAAAACATTACTGCGCAAAGGCAATAAACTGAGATATTCTGCAGTTAAAGCTGCAAAATAAAAAGATGAAAATATATTATATTTTAAATTCAAGAGAATGTAAAAGTATGGCTAAAATAAGATACTTATTAATCAAATACCTAATCAAAACTTATTAACTATACCATTTACTAAATACGCTGCATATTCATAAAATTTAATGGTAATTTTGAGATTATTTATCTGCAAAGCATGAAACTTGTTATCTGATAATCTAAAAATTCTAAAAAGTCGATTAAGTATAACTTTTCTAAACAATTTAATAAAGTTGCAGGAATCAATTGTAATAATTTATTAATATTAAATTAAAAAAATATTTTTATCATATAAATTAGTAACTATCCCATTAGTAGTTTCTATAATTAGATTTAAATCCAAATAATTAATATTTTTACTAATAGTAGTTTCATTAGGTATTAATTCCAAATTATCCGGATAGAAATCTATATCTATGACAGTTATCAGTAAATACAAGACAAATCAGATCATCTACATATCTGTAAATTTTATAATCTGTTGAAGTAAAAAAAATTTCATATTGATATAGGTATAAATTAGCTAACATACTGCTTCTACAGCCACCTTGTGGAACCCCTGAGACTTGTAAGTATAATTTATTACCTTGAAAAATATAATTATTGAAAAGAACAAAATGGAGAAGCTTAGGAAAATTTGTAAATTTAGTAAGATGAGATTGATTAGTAATATAAGCATTATATAAAGCTAAAATAACATCATAATATATATAAATATATGTATGTATATATATATATATATATATATATATATATATATATATATATATATATTTATTTATTTATATGTGTGTGTGTGTGTGTATATATATATATATATATATATATATATATGATTTATGATTGAAAAACTGCCTCATCATCTAGGGAGTACGGCTTTACCGAAGTTCATGAAATTTTGATGGGTAACATTGGTAGGTGTCCGCATGTCTTTATGCATATCAGCCTTGACGTCTTTCTGACAGTTTCCTCACTTTGAGCGTCACTTAATCGTATCAGGAGACTATAAACTAAAAGTCTCAGTTTGAATCTCTATATTAACGTGAACTAATCATTTCTTACTTCTCTAAAAATGTGTAATTCAAAATCCGATATCTTGACATGATCATTGTGTGTGCCTCTACCTCTAAAATTATGAAGCTTTATAAACATAATAGCTAATATGTAGCACTATTGGCATAGACCTAAGTACCTGTAGCTCTTCTTATGACCAACTGTATGAACCTGCATAAGAACCATAAATGAAAATTATCGCTACTTCTGCCCCTAAAATAAGAATACGTGAAATGTAGTCTAAAATAAACTATTGTTAATTTGTAAAATTATTATTATTATCTATATACATAATATTGTCAGTTGTGCTTCTGTCACTCTGTTTATTATATCGACACAGAGTACCCACCTCTTTCCTTTTTATAATAAAATTTCATTATAATAAAATTTCAAAAAGAAAGACTTTAAATATTAAAAGTTCATCGAAAATTATGAATTCTGTGCTTCTATACATTCCGTACGAAGAACAATTACATAGCTAATGCTCTATAAGAAAAGTCATTCTATATGTCGCCAAATTCGGCATTGACTTTTACGAAGTATCGCCAACTTTTCAATCTTAGCAAGATTTTGACATATGTTGCGACGAATTAAAAAAAATATTGCGAACTTCTGGACTTTAGAAAAATGGCATTAAATTGACGAGAAAGTTTTATCTCGGAAAATCAATTTAAAATTGTTTATGAATTCCTGTCACGTGGTAGGAATTATCCATTTCATATATTTGGCTCAAAATATTGTGAGCTTCACTTTTCGTGAGATGACCATGCGTTTTGTTGAAGAGTCTAGAAAGTCGTATATTAATATAATTCCGTTAGCTGGTGGTACAATATTAAATAATATTGATCGAGAGGAGTACTTAATCCAAATCTGTCCAGGAATATTAGGAGCCACAAGCCGCTGGAATGGTAAGAAATATTTGATAGAACTTTTTGAACTCCGTTATGTGATCTGTTTACCATCTACTTAAGTGTATTTTACATCATTGATACAACATTATATGTATGAATATTAAAGGTATAGCCTAAAGTTTTGTATTTAGAATGCACGCCATAAAATAATGACAACCTTTAATGGTTATATCCATTTTTTCACTAAAATACAATCTCTCAAAAGCACGAGCGCTTTTATGATCCATTTTGAAATGGAACTGATAAGGAAAATTGAACCTGCAAGGTATCAAGAAAAATATCGTTTCGAACTTTTAATGCAGTTTGAAACATATTTAAGATGGTATCTCGTTCTGTATTGTTGGGAACGATGACATTATTTTTCTTTGCTATTATTCGGAAAGAAATTTGATATTATCTCTATTGGAATATTTGTTGAATAAAATGCTGATGAATGTAAGAAAAATTTGTAGTTTTTAGAACAGGAGGGACGATAAGGGAGATTTGATATTTAGGGAAAAGGCCTAACGGAAAACACTATCTATACAGGGGTTTTCAAAAGATGACACGACTATATCTTTTGAACGATTGGTTTTACACCCATAGTTTTAATTTAAGAGAAATTTTCAAAATACTTTAAATAAGGCAGAATATCAAAATAAGTAAATTTTGATCATGTAACACGATTAGGAAAACTACAAAATGTAAGTTTTTTTAAACGAGACCTTCAGCAAAAATAATGTTCAATGTTAATATTATTTTCCATAGCCCATTAAGTCCAAAAAAATCCCATTGTCATACAATCAAATTTACCCGAGACATCGTTATATAAGTTTTCTACGAATAATTGAGGACTGTTTAAAACTTATGTCAAAGATTATTACGAATGGAAATTTTATCTAGCAAAATTCCATTTATGTACTAGCCCTGCAATTTCGGTTTTTAACACTTTACAACAAAGTTGAAAAATGTGTATGACTTTATTCATTCTCTCTGTCTGTCCGTTAGCACGATAACTGCCGTAAAAATGACTTAATCAAAATGAAATTTTAGTATGTTATTCAGCCGGTCTGTAGGACATATGGGAATATAAATGAATAATATCATCCAATTAGTTTTGGATTGAACCCGGGTTAAAGAAATGAAATATATTGGGCCCTATGGGACCTAATTTCTCAAGCATTTTTTAAGCGGATTTAAAATTCACAAATTGCTTCGAAAATTTAAGGTAATATTCAAATTGTTCCATAAAATATATAAAAAAAAATTTAGCGAAATATATTCAGTAGTTTTTAAAATAAAAATTAAAATAATAATAACACCTCTTATATGAAGCAATCACGTGACCATGATATGAAAAAATCACGAGACCTACTTCAAAATGATATATGGCATCCATCTTGTGTCAACATCGTGATTTTTAAAGTTCTTTTTAATTCATATTGAGTGTTGTATCCGTCCTAAAACCACTTTATTTCTGCTTAAATTCTGTGCATCTACATACTGAAACAACGCAATTACAATATATTTGAGTTTAAATGCTTATCCAAATTTCCTTATTTCTACAACGAAGCCTATTTTTCACCTATGTAAAATGTAAACAGCAAAATATGTAGAATGAGTTGTATTAGAATTGCAGTATTTCTTTATCACAAAATCATTTATTCCATGGAATCTGCGTAGCTGGTATGAATGCAATATTCATTGATTTTACAAAAAGAAGGACGATTCTTTTCGATGAAGTTTTACGTATAGAGTTTAATTACTTGTAGCTCCATGGTCATGATTTTTAAATAAAATAAATTATTATAGTACTGTGATGAATGACATGAATGGGAAATTATTTATGAATGAAATGCTGCTTTCATGGAGAGAGCCAGGCGTGTTACTTTTTCTATGACGTCATTTGAATGAATTTCAGTTGTTTTCGAAGAAGTTTTTAAATATAATAAATTATTGTAGTATTATGATAATTCTAAAATTATTACCGAGGAATGTATCACCTTTTAGAGATGTTTAAACCAGGTAATTTATATTTCAATGCCGTCATTTGAATGAAGTTCATTTTTTCGATGAAGGTTTAAGTTTTCAAATATAATAAATTAATGTAGTATTGTAATAAGTTTTAAAATATTACCGAGGACTGTATTGCATTTAAGACATGTTTAAATAAAATTGCATTGAAGTTGGAAAGTGTTTCATATTCAATGTCTTAAGCATGATTGATCTTTCTTGTTTTAGTTTTCTTTGATCAAGTTAAAGTGGTTTAAGTCTTTTAGCTTGGGTAAGTTTGTCCAATTTTGCATACTACAGAACTGGACATCTATTTAAGAATATCTTTAAATGAATTAAGAACAATTTGCTAATTTGAAACTCTTTGTAGGGGAACCGTATAGACAGTTATTTATTTTTACTTTTAATTAAATGTGCCATAGGTTAATTAAACGTGCCACAGGATCAAAACTACCGTAGTCTAAAAGTTAATATTATTTGAAGCATTCCTTAAATTGGAACCATGGACCTATGATCAATCATTCAAGATATATATATAGCTGCGCAATCATTTAAACGCTCTGTATAATAATGGTCTAATGTGTTTTTGTCTTTTCAGATGCTTCAAAAACTACCGGCAAACTAAAACGCTGAATCTTCACACAGTTATAATATCAACCATGAGATAGAAACTAATAGAGTTAGATATGTGACTCACTCCAGAGTCTTAAGAAGGGGAGGGGGATTAAAACTCTTGCTAGACATTCCAGAAGCCTTTAGTTATTTCCAAATACTACAGGAGATTCGATATCTAAAACTCCCGGAGTGGGACAGCCTAGAGGTTAGCACTCGGACGACCGGAGTTTGATTTTCGGCTTTGCCCAAACTGTCCCCATGTTCACGAGAAGTACAGTCACGTTAAATATATGGTCCATTAGTCGCTTCAAGAGGTTGGTGGCAGGGGACGGGGATTACGGTCTCTGTGGATGCTTCCCCGACTAGATCCGGTCTAAATTGAGTGTTAATGGACCAGCCGTCCAGACAGGTACTTAAAATCTTCGGATAGGTCAGACGGTCTGAGTTGAAGAAGAATCCCTGACGATTGAATCTTTGCGCACCTATATTCCCGACAACAGTACAGAACTTAACAGAGTGGGATTTTCGATTTCCCACAGGGAGGCATAAAAATGGGGAAATGATGTGTCGAAAAATCTGCACATCCTCCCTAATCCCGTTCACTGACCTAGAAAGCTGAAACCTCTTACACTGATTATTTCAACCAGGTGACAAACCTAATTTAGTAAATTTTTAACTAAGATGACTATTTGCGACCCAGCATGCAATATATAGTAAAGCAAAATATAACTTATTAAAGGGAGTTGCAATTAAATTTTAAGAGTGTTAGTTTGCATGTCTTTTACAGGCTTAAATTATAAATAATATACTTGAAAAGTAAATTTGAACAAAACAATCATGTGATCTAGATCTAAAAGACAACGAATCAATAATTTTTTAGAGAGGTTTAAGTTTTTGAGATTGTGAAGAGAATTTTTGACATTTCCCTAAGTTTATATTTTAAGATAATTGAAAGCGAAATGGACATAGTATTTAAATAGCATATATTTTTACATACGCCTTCGCCATGAGACGGTGCAATTTCAGCTAGAATATAGTACCACTGCTATTGTAGTATGGTGAGGACTGTAGTTGTATATGTATGTTTCTTAACCAAAAGATTCTACCTTTCAACCGTCCTTATGACACTATTGTTCATGGGAAATTCCTCGTTAGCATCGAAAACATGAGACATTTGCCGGTGACTATCACACTTTGGTTAGTGGTTTAATTTCTAGTAAATCTGAAGTTGGTTGAATTCATTTTTGATAGGTAATGAATAAATATCCTGAAAATGTTTGAGTCTGAGGATCGACAGTTATTTCATTATATGTAACAATAAAACAGTAAATTGCGTTCACTAACCCAAGAAAAACAGCAGAACAGAAATAAAAATTAAATAATTTTAGAATATATATTGTAGAATTGTATGCATTAAATAACTGTAGAATAAGGAATATGCCATCTCAAGTTTGACCATCTGTTTGTGTCGGCCGTCTAACATACCTAAGCAATTTTGAAAATTTTACCTCTACTCGAATTCCTGGGAATTCCTTTCCCAATCTGAATTTTCATCTAAACTTATTCGACAATGATAATGTGATTCATATAGCCAGATGCTTGTGAATATATTCTCATTTCAGAAACAAAATTTTTAGTAAAACACATTTTTTAAAAGACCACATTTTAGAAACAGCTATGCCCTTTCTGTTTCAGTGAAAGAGTCAAAAGAAATGCAAATCATTTCGAGACTCTTTCATTCTGAGTGAAACTTTACAGATGCGTCAGTGAAAGTGGAACGAGGGGGAGACACGCTGCATATACTTTAACAAACTCTCTTTTGATACGTTGGAAGAAAAAGAGTTAGCTTAAAATCCTTGTAAAAGGAAATAAAAAATTAACAAATAAAATTAATATATTTTTTTATATTTAAAGTTATTTCAAAATGCCACGCTGTAAAACCAGCGTGAGTTTAATTATTTATTTTTCCAGCTCTTAATGAAATATCTTTGGGCAAAGGAGTGAAGAGGAAGGGCAGTAAAAGAGAAGCATCAAGAAACTAAGAGGAAATTGAGGTCCCAGATATCGCCAGTTCGTGAATCCATATTGCCTTCACATGATGTAACTCCAGTGCAACAAGGGGGAGCTAAACATATTGCACCTTTTAAGACATAACAACAGCGATGTCCGCAGATGGGATTTGAACTCACGACCGCGGTATTTGAGAGAGTATACGGAGAGTACACTATTGCGTTAGGCCTGTCAGCTATTGCGGCAGCACTTACCTCAAAGCCACTTTCTTTACACTTTCTTCAACTACTTTCTTCACTATTTCTTGAAGATTGCATTATTCAGTGGGAATTTTGTTTCAAAATAATTACTCTTACGTTTAAATGGGGCAAATAAAAGCGCACCAAACTCATTCTTTAGTACTCAAAAAATTGGTCTGGAATATAAGGAATATAGCAAAGTTTGTTGAACAAATAACGAAACGTTTCAATCATCCCTGAACACGAATCAGACGTTTTTGAGATGATGTGTGTGTGTGCGTGTGAAAGTATATATATATATATATTAATGCGTGTGTGTGTGCGTGTGTGCCAGAGAGTCTGTGAAAACGATAACTGACGAACGATGGATCAATTCGAATGAAATTTGGTACAAAAATTACAATCCATGAACACTGGAAGCTTATTGTTTTTATACGCAATCGAATGTTCAGAACCCACCTAAATTTTTGAAAGAAATTTTCAAAAAATTATCAAAAAATTAAAACCTTTAATAAAGTTACAGAAAAATAGTCATTTCTTATGTAATTTTTCCTTACAAAATTATTGATATAGAACGCTAGGATGAACTGTTCTTGAGATATTGCACAGTTTCAATAAATTTATCAAGAAATCCCATAAATTGAAAAAATATTAACTATTAAGAAACATGTTCACTTTTCATATATAATATCATGCGATACATTTGGTGGCATCATTTTCGTGGATCTAGCTCGTTCTATTCATGAGAAAAGATACTTAGTAATACTTTTGTATTTGAACTCTAATAGTCATTTATCTGCTATAAGAATAACTTATTTCTCCGTACCTAGCGATTGGCGAGATGTTAGCGACGAATTTGACGGAATATCGCCAAATTGCTGACTTTTAAGATGTTGCAAAATTAACGAATGAAACGACAAAATTAATAATTTAGCCAATGGGATAAAAAATGACGCTAAATCAATTGAAATGTCGACTAATTGACGAAAATTCAATATCTTGGAAGGAATATAAGTATCTGCTATAAGAATAACCTATTTCTTTTTAATGTAAAAGTTGGTAAATTCATTGCATTATATAAGGAAAGTCATGTGCTGCCCACAAGAGATTTTTTTTCTTCAAGCGAATAGACGAAGAAGGAAAGAGCCATAGATCATCTTCACTCACAGACGACATTTCTCCAACTAACACAGCTAACCGCGTCCGCGACACCAGCGTTATAGACTGGGCTGCAGCGTCTTGAACACCAGTTTGAACCCAATATAAGTTTAAAGAAAATATTCCTTAAACAGTATGAATTATCTTTTGGAAATTTGGTTACTGGATTTTATTTTAAAATACGCAAAATTGCAAAGTGAAGAAAGAAATTATTACAAATTATACAAATTAGAATTGATTTCAGATAAATATCAGTTTAAAGTTATTTTGGGGAATAAAACTCATTTTGACGTATATAGTAGATAAAAAATAAATTTCATACTCCAAGAGAAATTCATTTACTACACGCATAAGTTATTTTAGTTACATACAATTACCACCACACATAAGCGAGTATATTGAAAAAATATCCGCTTTTATGAAATATTTTTCGCCGTTGCAAAAACACTGCCCGGTTAAGCGAGTTAAACTATTCCCAAAATATTCAAGACAGCCTGCGGCTAACTATTTATAACATACATATGCACCGTATGCTTATGAAATGCTTATGTAGTAAAATGTATCCTTTAAAAGCATTAGCTCTTTTATATTTATTCATTTTACTAAAAACGCCAGTCGATAAAAGATAATTGAACCTCCAGGGCTTCGGGAAAACTGTCTTTTCGAACTTTTAATACCGTTTAAAGAATATTTAAGATAAGATCTTATTTGGTAATGTTTATGACACATGGTTTTCTTTTCTTAACTTCGTTCATAAATGAGTCTTTATGTTCTTTGAGTAGTAAATTATGTTGAAATACTTTTACATAAAGATATTACACACACTAAGAAGATATAACTTGTATTAGTACATTACATGTATAAATTGAAACACACACTAAGAAGATAGCCAACGGCAGTACCGTGCTGAAAACACCGGTTCTCCTTAGATCACCGAAGTCAAGCAGTATCGGTCGCGGTTAGTACTTGAGTGGGTGACCACCTGGGAACACCGCGTGATGTTGGCACATTTCGGGCGCGGTAGCCTGGTGGTTTGCGCGCTGTATTTGCACGCTGCCACAACTGCTGCCGTGTTCATGCGGAGTACGATCACGTTAAGCATGTGGGCCCGTAAGTCCTTTCGAGAGGTTGGTGGTAGGGGAAGGAGGGTACGGTCCCTGTGGATGCCTCCCTCACTGGGCTCCGGTCTAAATTGGGATGCACTTCCCAGCCGTCCAGACAGTTACCTAACACCTTTCTGGTAGGTCGGACGGTCTGGGTCTCAACAACAACAACACACTAAGAAGATATTCCGGCCGTCCAATTACTTGCTCAAGTCCTCAGGATAAGTCGGACGGTAAGGGTCTTCAACACTAAGTACATAATTAACTAACTAAATTTAACGAAACGCAAGAACATAATTAAGCAATTTACAAATGTTACGGAATAAAGGTTCTTTCATTAGACACAAATGCATATTCTCAAACAAAAAAGAGCAGTGCACAACCTCGTTGAAGCCGAATTATGTTTTAAAGTACCTTTATCGGTGTCGCTATAGTCGTGGAGGAAGTGTAAAATTACGAAACTAGAAATTAGTTGCTACTAGCAGCATACCTGTTCTTCGTACTGAGTATATCTTATAAAGATACTTAAAATCCCCAATCATGTGCAAATTCCTATAGTATAATAAATGACATTTTTAATCAAAATATCCTGTTAAAATATTTAATACAATGCTCTTAAAAATAAGTTTAGGAATCTCTGTTCTTGCTATACAAAATTATATTCACATGCAGATCTGAAGAATAAAACATCCTGGCTCCTTTTGTAAGCAAATTTACAAAAAAAAAAAGGAATTGAATCAGTATATGCAAAATGAAAGCATTAAAATTGTATGGGACCCGTACTACTTATATACGCGAATATTAGAAGATATAACCTGTATTAGTACATTACATGTATAAATTGAAAATGTCAATAAACCCGCAATTGACTCCAATATATGCCAAAATGAAACCACTAAAATAATATGGGAATATATATATATATATATATATATCCCCGTACTACTTATATTGTCGCAGATTAGAAAGTATGCCAGTGTGTTAGTAGAATATTACCAGTATTACAATATGAGTCTCAAAAATCTTTGCCAAAATGAAACAGATGACGTAATAAATTGAAAATATCAATCATCCCCGTAATCTTTATACCAGAAGTTCGTAATTGATTCCAATATATTACAATATATATTAATATATATACGAATATACCTATACTACTTATATTCTCGTAGATTAGAAGATATACCCGTGCATTTGTGGAAGATTACTCGTACAACGTACAATATATGAATTTAAATAATTTTTGTCATAATAAAACAATGGCATAATAACTTAAAAATATCAATAATTACTGAATCAAAAATCCCCGAAAATCTCAATAATAATAATGTTTAAACCTGAAAACAGTAACTGATATTATCCAGTCAAAAATGCAATGGCAATGGAATTCATTTTATATACTTATCTTTATTATTCAAATCGGAAAAGATTTAATAAAAATCATATGCTCCATAAACACATTGGATTTACATCTGTTGTTAAACGACATGATATTATTTGCTTCAAATAAATTGATAGAAATAATATTATCTGAATAATGTTATCTCCATGGAAGGTTTGGCGAAATTTTCGCCAATTTTGCGATATATTAAAACATTGCCAAATTTATCGCCAAGCAGAAATGTAGAACTAATAGTTCCATTTTGCGACAAATTGACGAAACATTATCACAATACTATCCCCTAACAAAATACAATTAATTTCATTTATTAAGCGCAATTTTATCAATTCCATGATATATTTATGGATTTACAAATATTTTTATCAAATTGGTGATATTAAATAAATTCGTTAAATGTGTTACTAAGGATGGATGGACTGACCAACAAATGCTACCGAAACATCATTTCAGTACTCTATTCTAAAAAAACAATCTTAATTTCATTGATTTGCGTCATTTTTATCAATTTGGAGACATTTCCGCTAATTTTATAAAGTTTAAGAAAAGTTTCCAAGTTAGCGATATTCCGCCAAATTCGTAGCTCTGAATTTGCAGATCTGATGATAAAATGATATGATGATCCCTTTTGTATATACTAAGTGAAAACACTAAACTTGTATTAAAAGATATACCCGTTCTACTTTTTTTCTATTTCAACAATCGGATAAATGAATTTATTGGGTAAACAAAATATATCGGTTTATTAGCTAAATACAATAAGCTTAAAAACTCTTTGCCAAAATAAATGAAAGTGATATACGCAGTCCTCAATTAATATAATTAAAAGAAAAATCAAACCGTTCTTTTTCTAAAAAATATTTTTATATCCATTTATTTATTATTCAGATCGAAAAAATAATAATTAACATTAACAGACAGATTTAATTCAATTGCGTTTCTGAGCAACATGATATAAGAGAGAATCTTCCTCATAAATTGCGAAATTAAATAACCTTTTTGATTTCTTTACACTTTTCATTGTTGAGTAAAAGCTTGGGAAAAATAAACCATGGAGTTAGATTTTCCATTTAAATTCATGTTTCAAACATTTCATGTTTTCAGAAAGTGACTAATTGGTGCAAAAAAATCTTTCACCAAACTCAGATATATAGTTTTAATTCAATTTCAAACGATTTTCAAACTTTTCGTTTGGATAAACCACTGAGTTAGAAAGTAGAACTCCCATAAAAAAGTTTCGTTTTTCATTAATAACTCGACAACCCTGGTTTTAGAAATTCGAAACTTGGACTAAATTTATGGGGTCTATTTCAAGGAAATCCACAAAACTTGAATAAATTCGATTCAGCCGTTCTTCCGTGATGATGAGACAAACAAAAGTCTCGTTTTTCACTAATATCTCGAGAATCACTCATCGTAGAGACTCCAAACATAGACTAAATTTTAAGTGGGGCTATTTCCAGACTACGCACAACATTTCATGAAATTCGGTTTAGCCGTTTTTCCGTGATGATGGGACAAACAGACAGACAGATGGACGGACAGACAGAGAGACAGACAGATTTTCAATTTTATTTTTCTAGATTAGAGCAAAGAGAAGAAGTTCATACGGAAAACCACAATTGATCATAATGGAAGACATGTTAGACGTTGATTGGGAAAGAGAAGCTTGTTGCTCCAGTTCTTATGCTAATTTCCATGTGTCCTATTTTAATCGTTCCATACAAAAGATTTTTCAGTTCGATATTTTTCTAAGTAGTAAAAGAAGTTGTTACAGTATCTATGAACATCAACTGTCCGATGTGTTCAGGACTACGTTTTCAGTGGCTAGGTAGGGTTGAAAAAATGGTGCAGCTTTCATGTTCTAAGAAAGAAGGTCTTCAATCGTGGAATCGCCGGATTGTATTTGATCGAAAGAAAAAAAGCAACTGCTGAATTCAGGCCTTCCATCAGTACAGACGGAAACTCGCCTAGTGCAAGTAGTCATAATGCCATTGAAACAATTGTGCAATTATTCTAAGGAAAATAACTGATGCGTAAACCACTGGGGCGGAACGCATAAAATCCGCTGACTAAGATCAGTTTTTTTCTCTGAGTATCCAGTGTTTGACTTGCCAGTGAAAGTATTTAGGATATAACGACCATATGGTTTTTTTCAACAATAGCCATAACAGTACAATAGAAAGCGTCAGTGGCGCAGCCACGGGAGGGTCAAGGTCACAATCTCAATTGATTTTACATTAGCTAAAAGATAAAACTGCAAGCTTTCAATTTTTTCCGTCTAACCCACTTTTTAAGGGTGGGAGAGCCAAGTGGTTAACTCTCGGAAATTGTACTTGAGCGACCCGAATTCGATTCCTAGCGCTGCCCAAACTGTTCCCATGTTCACAGGAAGGATAGGCAAGTTAAATATGTGAATCTGCAAGTTCTTCAGAGCGGTTGGTGGTAGTGGAAGGATGGTAAGATCTCTGTGGATAACACGCCTCACTGGGTTTTGATCTAAATTGGATGGCAGTGTCCCGGCAGTCCAGACAGATACTTTACACATTCGAGTAGATCGGACGAAGAAAATATATTTTTATTAATGATTGGTTTTTATATAAAAATGTCTAAAAACGTTAGAAATAAGGCAACAAACCGCATAGACAAACATATTAAATTTTTTCTAAAAACAAAACTTTCTCTATACAATATGAGGAAATAACTATGGAAATTAGATTGAGCATGACTATTTATAACGTTATTTCAGTGAAATTTATTCTTTAAACTGTTTTATAACTGTCGTGCTTCAGAAAAATAAAGCTGATTGGATAAAATTAAACCTCCAGGTCTTCAAGGAAACTGTCATTTTAAAATTTTAATGTCGCTGAAAACAAACTTAAGATCAGATCTCATTCGGTAATGTGTGAAAAACGATTAGTGTCCGTTGTATTCTTCATTTCAAAGAAGTTTTATCTTAAACTTATAAAAATAAACTTATTTCATGAAAATTGGTACATGGAAATTGGTACATTGTAACATGCAGCCGTTTCTACAACGTAAATTTAGGGTTGCCATATGCTGGACTTCGAAGATCGGTTGCCAGGTATAACGATTTATCTCCAATTTGGCGATTTTCGGCTACTTTTCGAATGTTTGAGAACCCTCTCGAAATAACGAATATTCTCCAAGATACAAGTAACGAGTTTCCAATGAGATTATATAAAGGGATTATATAAAAATTGCTCAAATTTTTTTATTGCCCAGGCCGTCCAGCCCACCCAAAGAGTGTAGAACAATTACAATAGACGACCGGGAAAAACATTGAAGTGACATTAAACATAACACAGAAAAAAACAATACAACAATATAACACAGAAATAAAAATAAAATATAATACCAATAACAACAAAGATAACAAATAAAACAGAAAACTAAATTGAACAAATCGTCCAGTCGAACCAGGAAAACACTCCTGGCGAATAATGCGTCCAACACGTTTGGGGATCTACTTTATGCAAAGAGCAGAATAAACTTAAATAAATAATACAAATAATTAATAAATTTTGAAATATAAGACTAATTGATCCAAGTAACAATGAAATATAATGAAAAAGCAACGATATATAAATAAATAGAACAAGAAAGATCAATAATGCATAAAGCATTAATTATAAATCATAAAACAAGAAAGATCAATTATGCATAAACATTAATTATAAATCACTTCCCAACTGAAATGCAATCCCCTGAATGTATCTCATCTCTAAAATGCAATACAGTCAGAGATGACATTTTTTAATTATCTCAGAACTACAAAAATTTATTTTAATTGAAAACATAAAATTTCATCGAAAAAAATAAACTTTATTTAAATAACATCATCGAAATATAACTTGTCCGGCTCTCTGTGTAAAAGCATTGAATATTTCATTCATACGCTTTTATTCCAGACTCCAGAATTAAAAATTTTGCGTGAAAAATATTCAGCAATTCTTATACAACAATCACTTGTTTGCATTCTGCATCCATTAAAATTAGGTTTCGTTGTAAAAATAATCAAAGATTGATGATCATTTAAAGTCATAATGTTGTAATTGCGTTGGCACAGAATATAGATGCATAGAAATTACACAAAAATAAAGCGTTTTAGAACGGATGCAATATTAAATATAAATTTAAAAGAACTATAAAAATTACGATTTTTACTCCAGGAAAAAAAATAGATGCCATATTTTATTTCGAATTGAGTCACGTGATCTCATCATATTATATGGGTGTAATTATTATTATAATTATTTTTTAAAACTACCAAACATATTTTGTTTTAATATTTTTTTAATATATTTTATGGGATGATTTAAATATTTTCTAAAATTTTTGAAGCAAGTTGTGAATTTTAACTTAAAACATGTTTGTAAAATTAGGTTCCATAGGGTTCAATGTATTTCATTTTTTTCAACCGGGTTCAATACAAAACTAATTGGGTGATATTATTCATTTACATTTTCGTATGTCCCACAGACCGTCTCAACAACATACTAAACATTCATTTTGATAAAGTTATTTTTACGCCAGTTATCGTGCGAACGGACAGATAGACAAACAGGTAAACAGAATGACCAAAGCCACAAACACTTTTCAACTACGTTGTAAAGTGATAAAAAAGATTAACTAAGACTATCATATATTCGACCAACGATAGTTATACACTCCTTAATTCTAGAAATAGAGTTGACATTTTCAATGACTCTGGAAAACAAAGTACCCTTGTTTTCATCATTAGGCTTAGACAAATGATAATAATTAGTATGTATACATTATTGAAAAACGTAGTGATTAACGTTACCAACTTGAAGACAACAGCAATATGGGGAGATTTTAATGTTACGCTTATGTAAATATTTTATGAATGGACCATGGTCCCTATTAAAATAAATAAGAAACTGATAAGATTATACATTGATAACAGTAATGAAATTAAGAAAGTGATATGATAATTAAAATAAATAGAAAATCTGATGTGGGCAGCACATGACTTTCCTTATATAAAGAAATGAATTTACTACTTTTACAGCAAAAAAGTGGGTTATTCTTATATCAGAAAATTTCATTCTCTCCAAGATATTGAATTTTCGTTAATTAGTCGTCATTTTCATCAATTTAGCGTCATTTTTATCCATTTGGCGAGATTTTCGTTAATTTGGTAACATTTAAAAAAAACGTCAAGTTGGCGACATTCCGCCAAATTTGTCGCCAAAATCTCGCCAAGCATTATGGACGGAGAAATAAGTTATTCTTATAGCAAATAAATGACTATTGGCGTTCAAATACAAATGTATTTCTCAAAGAATCGTTTCTTATGAATGAAACGAGCTAGATCCACGAGAATGATGTCACCAAATGTATCGCATGATATTACATATGAAAAGTGAACATCTTTCTCATTAGGAAATATTTTTATTAAATTATGTAATTTTTTTATAAATGTATTTGAAAAATGTTTAATATCTCGAGAACGGTTCATGCTAGCTTTCTAAAGTTTATTGTAATCGTTTTCTAAGAACAAAATACATAAGAAATGTCTATTTGCTTAACTGTATTAAAGGTTTTAATTTTTTGATGATTTTTTCAGCGATCAGACGGAAACGCGTACCCCTGACCGCTCGACCACCGGATCGACAGAATCTATACATACTAATAATATAGACTCTGGGGCTGAACTCTCATCCATGTCCAATAAAAAGATAATGGAGCGTTCGCAAAACCTCACGGGACAGAACCTAACAGACGCAATTTTTCCAATTTAGACGACTATTTTCGAAACTGAGAACCATATATCGTTATAATGATAATAATAATAATAATAATAATAATAATAAAATTCTCCTACACAATACACACAATACATACTTCATACAACTTCAGCATATAAATAAATGTATAACAGTGGGGTAAAGAACTGTAGAAGAAGACACTTTAGATGGGCCTGACGTGTCCACAGTCCCATCTAAGGTTGTTAAACAAAATAAAACATAAAAATAATTAGCTATTAATTTTTTTAATAAGTTTTCCTGTTTAGGGTAGACTTAAATACTGGTAAAACTATTTAGTGCTTCTCTACAGAAAATCCAATTCCTGGTCATTGGAGACTCATTTCCAGAAGTCAAACATAGTTTATCCGACAAATTTTACGGCAAATCGCTTTTACTTCTGCAGCAGATGTTTTCATTGGGACAGAATATGTCTGGGTTGGAGTTATGTATTAACGCTCTTAAATAGCTTTAGACGCGAAAGAAAATATTTTGGAGAGCCAGTCTCCACACTTTATTTTACATCCGAATTCCTCGGTTTAAGATACACTTACGCTAGAATCAGTAGTGGAACACAATAAAAGTTTAAAAATACAAAAAATTGTATTAATGCTTCCCATATTTTACTCTGATCAAATTCATTTTTTCTTTAAATCTCAAAATTTAAAACGTGACTTATTTGAAATAAAAGATGATTTGCATTTTTAAAATAATACAGCAAAAAGATTTCAGAAAAATGGTAGTCTGTGTGGGAAAATAGCGGTTTAAACACCATTACGGATGTTAATTGTAAAAAATGTATATACAGTGGAGCCCGCACACAGCCGAAGTCGCAAGGGACAGGGGAAAATGTTCGTTATAATTGACATTTGCAATAACCGATAAAATGCTTAGGCATGAGATAAACAATGACTGCATGCGATAACAATGATATCTGCCTGCATATTTTAAAACAAAAAAAAATCATCAAGTTTGAAATGTATTGCTGTCTTATTTACGTTGGAACATTTCTGTAACACTTTGAACATTTGAATTTACAACACATTTGTATAGCACTTTTCCTATTGCATCTAAATTGTCACTGCTGTTAACATTGTAAGCTTTGAAATAGTCACACAAATTTTGAAGGCTTTCCACACCAATTTTTTATTTTATCCTCCCTCTTTTTTTTAAATCAATTTCGGTTTCTGCGGATTAAGATTCAGCAGGCATATTATCAGCAACTGTATACCAATAACGACATTATTAATCTCCTGTGCTTTTGCTTTAACACATTCATCGTTTTCAGTTTAATCGTCAAAACTAAGACCTTCATACAAAGCAGCTTTTCCTGGCGACCTATTCCACGTTGAACTACTTAGTCTAAAAAGACGAACTGTTGCATTTTTCTTAAAAATCCAGCATGTTTACAGCAGTTATACTTTTTACGGATGAATATCGAGCAAAGTATATTGTAAAAGTTCACAGGCATTCATCTTGGAATTAGAGTATCTCAACATACTTAATTAAGAGTTTATGTTCAATGTATTTAGAGAGAGAGTGATGAATCGTAGTTATCAAACTAATCATTGCTCCTGCGATTTTGTTTTTTCTCGTAGAAGTTCCATGAAAATAATTTTTAATTTGTCTCCCAAGCTTTGCAATATCCCATGTACAGATATCTAATTATTGAATGGGTCATTCTCGTGAGTCTTCATTTGATTTAAAAAATTGCTGATGGTTAAAAAAACATTGTAGATCACTGGTATAGAGCGCGAAATCTTTGGTGTAGTCAATTTGATTTTATAGAAATGTATGCTAAAATGGCTATTATTACATTAAAGTATATAAGCATTTTTCGAGGTAATTGGAAATTTTTCTCTAAAGCAAATACATAAAGAGTAAGATTTCGTATTTTCATATAAATATCTGCCTTAGTTTAAAATATATATTAGACAACTTTTTCTCATGATTCACTGTAATTTTCCGATAGGACGCATGTGTTTAGCACTAACGGTTCAAAAGTTATAACCCTAAAAAATTTCTCCTGGAATGTCCTCATTTTAATGGACTGCAATTAGAACTGCGAGTTTTCTAATTCGAAAACATAACGCGATACATGCTATTAATCTTTTGAGAAAGTAATCGCTTAAAAAAACAACGAAATTTCGAGAAAACCGTAAAATGTTCTCTTGAATGAGGTTAATTGCAGCATTTTTTTAACCTTCCGGATAAAAACTAATTACACCCATGACGAGGAAATGTAGAATGAAAAATAAACAGAAGGAACATTCAAATAGTATGGCTGAGAAAATATGCCAAAAATATTCCTCACTTAATGCATAATTAGAAATAAAATATATCCATACTCACGGTAATCAAACAACCTGCATAAATAAATATACATTTTCTTTCTATAATGATACTGGTTTTGGAACCAAAAATATGGATTAACAGAGTCAAATACATTTGCATACATTACATATTTTTACGACGAAACGAATGGTAGGATATAAGTTTCTACCCTGTAAAATCATTGGGGGCCAGTACGGAGAAAATCGTAAAAGAAATGTGAGATTAAACTGTAGGATATAACCGGGATGACATCGTAATATTACAAATACCTAACAAGATACCATTGATATAATTTGCAAGTCCGTGTCCGCACTTATGTAAGAAAGACCTTGACGAAAAGTTTGGTAGACTTGGCGAAAAATTTTTGACCTTGGCACATTTCAAAAAATATCGCCAACGTTGCGATTTTTGGTGAGTTCCTGAAAATTTTGAATTTTATAGAATGGGAGAACTTAACAAATTTCGTACATTTTCCAGAATCTTCAGCAGTGGGTATCTAGCTATCTTATTTTATCTAGCTGCGCCCTCAATTCGGTGCAGCGTTCTAGAGTTTAGTTTCTTCTTTAATATATTCGGTGATTAAACAAAACATTTTTTATATATATCGCGTATCCTCGTAATATAACCTCGAAACAGATTGCTTATTTATTCATGTTTATTACCTTGTCATTGGGGCCGAATACGGCGTATTTTTTCTTATTTTATCTAGCTGCACACACTGTTTGGTGCAGCGTTCTAGAACTCTCGCTATCCGCTCGCCTGCTCTTGATTAAACGAAAATATTTTATATATAATATATAATAATATAATATTAGTGGAACATATTAACAATCAGCATAAATATTTCATTTTATATATTTATCAATCTCAAACTCCATTATGGGATAGAATACTTTCTTCTATACAAGGCTGAACGATTATTTAAATGACTGCCGTTAAAAACATTAACCAATTACCCTTCGACCCATAAATAAAATAAAATGAAAATTTAGACTTGTTATGGCAGAATTAGTGCAAAAACGATATCCACGCCGAACATTTATTTCAAGTTTTGGAATTTCTCTGGTCACATTTTACTTGCTGAAGTAATGACATGGAATGAAATCAACTAACTATAAATTTACACCCCCACTGACAAATTTATAGAAAAAAATAATTTTTCAATACCTAAAGAAAACTGCAAATTAAACAACATGGGCGTTGCCAAGTAAACTAATGATGCATGCTAGCTCAGCTTTTTACAATTAAATCCTGCTGATATTTTCGAAATAATGCTTTTTAATGGTTTTATTTAGGTGGGTTTCTTTATTTATTTGGGTTAAATCTTTAAATCAATTTTTGACCGAATTCTACTGAGCCGATTTTCTTGAAATTTTATACACATGCATATTTCAGATGATAATACAATATTTTATTAAATTTGAGTTTATCCTCTCTATTCTAGACCAATTATACACAAATTGGTCCTCTAAAGTCCCATTGTTGTAAGATAGTTAAAACTAGTGTGATATGGAGTTTCGCTTCTCTCTCTCTCTCTCTCTATATATATATATATGTGTGTGTGTGTGTTGGTGTGTGTATGTGTATGTGTATAATTGTGTAACATGTGTGTGTGTAACATTGATGTAATATAGTTAAAAATATTCCAATATTCAGCTTCACGTCTACATATACCGGGTGGTCAGAAATAAAACACCCCTACTCTGAGCTCTCTATACATCGAACTACTCAGTGTAAAAGCTCCAAAATTGTTGAACCTACTATTCAAGACATGGGGAAAGGGATTACGCAAAAAAAATAGTTGCAGAAACACCGATAGGTGGCGCTGTACAACAGAAAATATGCTAAAAAGACACAAAATAATCACAAAAAAACAAATACGTGTTATATGGAATTTTTCCTTTTTAATTTCTTTTGCTGATATGAAAAAAAAGAAGATAAAAAAATGAAGAAACTTAAACTGTCATTGTAACTGCAATTGTAAGCATAAAAATTTGCATAAACCCTTGGTTTGCAGCTACTATGGTCTGGGCATACAAGGGGATAAAACTGGGACATTTTCATTCTTATCAGCGATGGCTGTCACACAGCCAGAACGCGCTTTGCTTGTAAAGCTGTTTTATGAAAACAAAGGACATGCTGCAGCTGCACTTCGAGAGTTTCGTCGACTTAAGAATTTGCGCAAAGGACCATTACTTCCACAAGCTCTCAGGAGAATGATCGCTCGATTCGAGAAAACTGGACATCTTGGAGTTCAGCCGGGTCGAGGACGCAAATCGACTCGTTCAGATGTCGTTGACGATGTTGCCACCGCTATTGTTGAACAATCAATGGATATTGTTGAACAATCAATGGATATCACGTTATACGCAGCATTCCCTGCATCGATAAGGTCCTTGTGATACGACTGTTTGGTACGTTCGAATAAAATGTGTTACAAATGTGTATTTTGTGTCTTTTCAGCATATGTTCTGTTGTACAGCGCCACCTATCGGTGTTTCTGGAACTACTTTTTTTCGCTAATACCTTTCCCCATGTCTTGAATAATATGTTCAACAATTTTGGAACCTTTACACTCAGAAGTTCGATCTATAGAAAGCTCGGAGTAGGGGTGTTTTAATTCTGACCACTCGGTACTATATAAAAGAAACTTTTTAACACAAGATACAGCATATGGCGAGTTATGAATTGATGTTTTTATATATAAAAACCGCTATAAATTTATAAAAAAAAAGTTTTGCTTTAATATCTGATGAAAAATTGACTGCAAAATCTCAAATGACTAAAATCTATAAAATATATAAGAAAGCGGTTTTAGTTACACGGTTTTAGTAAAACGCACTAAAGAGTAAATATTACTATTGAACTATTACAACATTCCCGATCATAGGCCAACGGCCGTACCGTGCTGAAAACACCGGTTCTCGTTAGATCACCGAAGTGAAGCAGCATCGGGCGCGGTTAGTACTTGGTGGGTGACCACCTCGGAGCGCCGCTTGCTGTTGGCCATCTCGGGTGCGGTATCCCCGTAGTTTACGCGCTAGATTTGCACGCTGCCACAAATGCCGCCGTGTTCATGCGGAGTACGATCACGTTAAACATGTGGGTCCGTAAGTCCTTCCCAGAGGTTGGTGGTAGGGGAAGGAGGGTACGGTCCCCGTGGATGCCTCCCCCACTGGGTTCCGGTCTAAATTGGGTGGCACTTCCTGGCCGTCCATACAGTTACCTTACACCTTTCTGGTAGGTCGGACGGTCTAGGTCTCAACAACAACAACATTCCCGATCATATACAACTACACATGGAATAGTGGGGCTTTCACAAAAGAATAGAATTTGGACATTAATGGAACTTTATGGAACAATAGAAGTGATAACATAGAAATGACATATATAAGAATGACGGATTTTTTTATATATTTTATACATTTAGGCTTTTGCGATTCTGCAATCAATTTTTCATCAGATATGGAATCAAACCTTTTTATGATAAATATACAGAGGTTCTTTATATATAAAAAATCAATTCATAACCTGCCATGAGCAGTATCACGAGTTAAAAAGTTTATTTTTTATATTATATATAGAAGTGAAGCTAAACATAGGACTATATATATATATATATATATGTATATATATATATATATATATATATGTATATATATATATATATATATATGTATATATATATATATATATATATATATGTATGTATATATATATATATATATATATATATATATATATATATATATATACTATTACGATAAATTGAGACTAAAATAGGATATATCCCAAATAAGCCAGAAATTAAAAGAATGATTCACTACAAAGGAGAAGGCGCAAGTGCTGCTCAAATTCCCTAGTAGAATACAAGAATGAAAGTAGAAAAGAACGGGAGTGACCATATGAATTACATAAGAATGTTAGGGGTGGATTGCGACACCCCTTTCCCGCTTAAATCAGCTTTTACTACCCGGGTAACGCTCACGGAACCAACATAATTCCATGGTCAGCCTCCCAAATGTGCGAAAATAAAAGCACCAGAACAGACTCAGGAACAAAGAAGTTAACGAATCCATGAAGGGAAAACATCTGCTAGTCCAACCCGATGGAACGTCTCTTTATATAAGTAAAGTTGCTCATGCGCAGAGAAATATCAGGATAATAGTTTCACAGTCATGAATATTAAATCTCTATATCAACAATCAAATTACAAATTTTCTTTAAAAAACGATTTGTAATAATGTTGTACAAAATTGACTGGATAATTTCTTTTTATAGCTTCATCTGCAAATTTTTTTACATTTGCAAATGCAGTCTTTCCTAAAAGTATTATAGTTTTGGTTTCTTCTAAAATGTCCAATTATTATATTTCTGAAGACATACTTTGCAAGGTTTGAGTTCCAATCGATTATATGATTTACCTTGATCCTGTATGAATCTCTTTTGTCGTGTAACTCTGTGTATATTCCATATTTCTTGTGTTTTTTGATAGCTAAATCCAAGAATTTTACCGATCCGTCCTCACACGCTGGATTTTCAATAAGGTCCAATTCGCTTGGGTAGAATGAAAAGTCAAAACATGGGATGTTTT
This sequence comes from Amaurobius ferox, assembly GCA_951213105.1. NCBI lineage: Eukaryota > Metazoa > Arthropoda > Arachnida > Araneae > Amaurobiidae > Amaurobius > Amaurobius ferox. The sequence continues at coordinate 120,788,766 of OX578151.1, forward strand.
CAAAGCCCCCAATTATCACATCATCGACATAACGGAAGTAGGGCATTTCCGATAGGATATGAGTGCCTCTTTCGTATTAAGATAGATATATATCTGCTAGTATTGACGAGCAACTCCCTCCCATAGGTATGCCCTTGATTTGTTTGTAAAAATTGCTTCCGTCGTGTAGTATGTTTTCTTTCAATACCAATTCCACCAAGTCCATGTATCTTCTATAAGTTATAAATTGCTTTAGATCGTATTCTTCATGTAGATCTTTCAGAATCAATTGTAAATTATCCAAATCAATATTGTTAAAAAGATCTCGGAAGTCGTAACTCCTAAAGTTGATATCGTTATGACAAAACTTTAGTCGGTTTATCAGTTCCTGTCCGTTTTTTATCATAATAGAGTTATGTCTTTTGATATCATGCATAACTATTATGAGTAAATCCAAAAGTTTTTTGTTTGCTATTTCCAAATATGAACCACATCCCACCGTCACAGTTCGAAACTTGACAGGTGTTTTGTGTAATTTGGGGATCAGGACCAAATATGGATATTTTATTGTTTTAATATCAATTCCTATTCTTTTGTAAAGTGCCTCTATTCTTTTTGTCAGTATCAATACGTTACTGGGTATTAAAGCATACATTTCACTGTCCCTGTAACTTTGGTTCAGTGTATCCACGTAGAACTTTTTACAAGTGAAGGCATAATTTGATACAATTTTATCGGTATATGTTAATACAAATTCTTCTTTAATTTGCTTGAACGAGGATGGAACTTTAATTTCTCTATTGTTTTTGCAGTGCTGCGGGTAGTAGTGACAAAACTCTTTGTAAAATTTATATTTCCACTCATTAAATGCTTGTACTGGTAAACTATGTTTTACCGCCAATCTATAAATGAAGATGTCGAGATCATTATAAAATTCTTCGTATACATTTTTAAATTCTTGTATACGGTACTTTGTACCGAGTTGAAGAAGGTTTTTAAGTCTTTTGTCTTTGATAAAATCTAGATTTCCGGAGATTATATGCTTATGATGAGTGTCACTATGAATATTCTCATGACAATTACAAGAATCTACATTATTTGATGCAACATCTTGACAAATTTTGTTATAATTGAAAAATTTCCTTCCGTTGGTTTTGACGAATCTATAAGTGATCATGATTTTTATATTGGACAAAGGAAGATATACGTTAATATGATTTAAAATAGAATGGAATGGAATATTCTCATACAGTTTGTTCTTGAAAGTTGTAATAAAAAATTCTTTAGATTGTTTTATAATTTCACTTTCTGTAAGTGTTAAATTAAAAATTCTGGCTCTGAGTTTGATTAAATCCAATAGGATATCAATATTAGTACTTGCTTCTTCATTTTGGCATCGATCCAATAATGCCATGTAAAATTCGCTATTGATAGTTTTACCGTTCTCAAGATTGTGGATGAACAAAATACCATGCGCGTCCCAAAATACGGATGTCATAACCTTGCCAGCTGACTTTTGGGTTTTGGGTCGCTTTGGACGATTTTCATCGGCTGCTGTCCACTTAGCTGACGATCTTTTTGATTCAGGTGTGTAGTAATGGATCCATATTCATCCATTGTCCCATATCGTCGACGCTTTGTTGTTTTTGGTCCAGTGTGAGCAAACGCGGCACCCACTTCGAAAGCAACTGACGCATGCTCATATTTTCATGAAAAATTTTACACTACCTTCTGATATCTTTAAGGTGTCAGCTATCTCAAGCAAATTCACTTTACGGTCTTTCAAAAACTATTTTGTGAACTTCTTTTATGTTTTCCGAAACAACTGCCGATTATGGGCAACCAGAGCGTTCAGCATCATCGGTGTTTGTACGACCGCGTTTAAATTCAGCATACCAGTCAATAATAGTTGATTTCCCTGGTGCAGAGTCTCCATAACGCTTATCAAGTCACTGTTTGGCATCAACAGTATTTTTTCCCATCAAAAAAATGTTTAATCAGCATACGAAATTCTCTTTTATCCATTGTTTTGAATATTACAAAACTGGGGTCACTAAATCCACTGTAACCTATAAACTAATTGTCAGAATGTCATGAAATTTCAACACGTGTCGTTTGAAGGTTGGTATTATCCTTAGATTATATGGGTCTACCAACAGTGCTGCCATATATGTGTCAGACTGGAGACTTATTGAGTGAAGTGATATATATATATATATATATATATATATATATATACAGAGTACTCTTCTATCTATACTATTTTTCCGGTTTTATCCTATTTTTCCATCTATTGGATTTTATATTTTTTACTATTTTTACTATTTTTCCAGTTTTCCTTACGGAAAAATGAAATACTACCGAGCCGATTTTCTTCACATTTTATGCACATATGTATTTCTAATGAGAATATAATATTTCATTAAATTTGTGTTGATTCTCTCCATTCTGGACTAAACATGTCCAGAATGGTCCACAAAAATTCCATTAATGTAAGACAGTCAAAACCAGCACGATATGCAGTTTCGATCGCTTCTCTCTCTCTCTGTATATATATATATATATATATATATATATATATATATATATATATATATATATATATATATATATATATATATATATATATATATATATATATATATATATATATATATATATATATATATATATATATATATATATATATATATATATATATATATATATATATATATATATATATATATATATATATATATATATATATATATATATATATATATATATATATATATATATATATATATATATATATATATATATATATATATATATATATATATATATATATATATATATATATATATATATATATATATATATATATATATATATATATATATATATACATATATACATATATAAATATATGACTGGAAAGTTTAAAATTAAAAATTAAGTTTTACTTTAACTATTGGATATAACATTCTTATACCTGTAATGTGCTTATCGTGCACTTATAACCATGAAAGAGTTGATACCTTCAATGATAAAAAAACATTCATGCTAAGTTCCACAATTTTGCGGAACTCTGTGGAGACCACCAAATTCTGTTTTTCGATGAAACCGTCATCGAATTTCGTAAAATTCATGCTTAAGCTGTTATGGTTGTTATGGTCGAGTTCATGCTAAGAGAACCCATCTAATAAGTTCGTTCTCAAAGTTCGTATAACTTGCCATTGTTCCGTTTTAATTTCAGGTTTTATAATTGGTATAGTCAATTTTTCAAGGAAGATATCTTGTAACACAATTGCACAACTGTTTATTTACAGTTCCAATACGTACACACTTTGCTTTAAATCACAAAATTACAAAAAAAAAGCATATATGTCGTAAATAATACTTATTAATATTCTCTAAAAATTCGGAAAAGTAACTCAAAAGCCATTTTCTGTGCACATAGAAAAAAATTAACTATTGCCATTTTTTTGCAACTTTCCGAATATATCAAAAACAAAGATAATAATCAGATAGAGTATCAATCTGACATTCTCCTACCCAAGTAAACTTTTATCTTGAAATGGAACTTACAACTAATTATAGTCACCATTACAATAAAGAAATTATATAAACAGTTCACAAGTCCCACAAAATTGGATCCATTGTCACAATACATAGTGCTGCATCGTCCTCTACGGGCTTTGAACCTGCGCAAGGCCATTAAAAAGGATTGCGTAGATAAAGGAGCCACTAATTTAACGTGTACTGCCCTATAGACAGCACATGTGAATAGACAAACCCGAAATTTGTTTTTATCTCTGAGAAACAGTGGTTCCATCAGGTCAACACCACAGATCTCAAATACAGCAGCCTCTCGTATACGGTCCTCTGGAAAAGATGCAGTGAGAGCATCAAGCTTCTTTGCAGAATGTCTCTTAGATAGATCTCACTAGTCTCAAGATAGATCTCACTAGTCTCAAGATAGATCTCACTGTCTTTCTACAATTCAGAATCCAGAATCGCTCTCTTAAAATATTAAGCATCATTTGAGTCCCAGCATGAGCATTTTTAACATGATAGTGTATCACTATACCCTTTACAACTTCTTGTTTAGATGGTAAAATTGCAGGCATTTTAAAATCTTCACTATCTGGTCGATATAAAAGTTTTATTTTCAATCGGATGAAATCATTTTTATCTTTGAAGGCTCCCAAAATTTTTAACTTTACATCTTGTTCATTAACGAAGCTTTCTTTTTGTATTATTCTTATAACTCCATACGCAGCTACAGAAATTTCTTCGGAATCAAGGCTACCATATTTTCTAGTATTTCTCGGAATACGACTATTATTAATGAATCGAAATAGCCAGGCAATGATCCTTATAGTTTTGCTATAGCTCGAAATCTTATAGATGAAGGAATTGTCTATATTTTAAAGGTTCATAATAGAAGATACTATTTCCTTCTTCTTTTCTTTTAACAATTCTTCTTTATTCACGGAGAATTCAGATCTAGGCCATTCATCAGATGGGTAAAGTCAAGCAGGACCTTGCCACCACTCTGACTCCAACAATTGTCGAACGGAACAACCTCTGGAAGGTAAATCCGCCGGATTGATCAACCCAGGTACATAATACCAATTTTACGGTTTACTCACTAATCTAATTTCTCGTACTCTGTTATATACAAATGGTGTCCAGTTTTCGCTACTTTTTATCCAATACAAGGCATTACTGAAATCAGTCGAAAGGAAGGTTGGAATATTTCCTAATTTTAAATCTGCTACAACTTTTTGCAACAGTCGGGTATCAATAGTGCATGTTAACAACTCTAAACGAGGAATTTTAATATACTTCAGCGGAGCTACTTTGCACCGCGCTTGAACTAGTTGACATGAAGTTAAGTTTTTAATTTCATTTTTCAAATATATGCAGGTAGCATAGGCTATTTTGCTCGCGTCGCATAAAACGTGTAAACTTAAACTGCAGGTCTCATCAGGGCAATTTATCAAACATATAGGAATAGCAATTTCCTTAATTAGATTCGACTGTTTCCTCCACTTCTCGAATTTCTTAGAAATTGCTGGTGAAAACTCCGAATCTCAAGTTGTTTTCATTTTCCACAGTGCTTGTAACATTAGTTTCAAGTATAAGGTCAGTGGACAAGTATACCCAATAGGGTCCAAAATTTTGAGGATCTCCGACAATATTTCCCTTTAGTAACAGGTCCATTATCTTCGCAAACGTCTTTTAAATTTACAGACAGAGTATCTGAGTTTAAAAACCATTGCAGGCCTAATACCGGGACAATTTTATTTTTTATACAAGAAACCTCTTCTGTTGAGGAATGGAAACAATTGTGCTCCCACCCTCTAAGGTCAAACTTCCTTTCTGACATAATATCTGTAGCTACTTGAATGAACTCATACAATTCTGTCTCAGTTTTTACACTAATTAAGCGATTGTCCACATAAAAACTGTATTAAAATTTTTGAACTAAATCCACAGGATATTTTGAGTTCCCAAGTTATGCTTCCTCCAAAATCGTCTCTAGATGATAGTGAATCACAGAATTAAGTAAGAAAGTACTACCAGAAATTTGAAAGACAACACGACAGTGTCTAAAGTATTTCAGCTCATTGTTTTCGTTATACAGGAGTGTACCAAAGAAATCTTAAATAATCTTGGTCGTTTTCTTGTAGGCTAATTTGTAAAAATGCTTTACGGATGTCCGCAGTAACTCCAAACTTGTTCATCCAAAAACATGTTCATATAGTAGGAATTAACTCGACAAGGTTTATTCCTTTCTCCAGACAGTAATTCAAGCTTGGGGAAGCTCTCGGCTTCCCTGAAGCATCAAACACAGGTCTGATTCTGGTTGTGCTGTTTTTTTTTACGACATGTCTGTGTGGTAAGTAATGAGACGGCAATGGAATCTCATGCCTACGAACTTCTTCAATTATTCGTTCTCTTGCCCGTTCTTCAAATATTTGATTATAATCGTCTTACAAATTTTTTTCCTTTAACTTTTGTGCAGTACTATCCAGTCTCTTTAAAGCCAAGTTAAAATTATCAGGCAGTGTAGGGTGATCGTCAAACCAAGGTAGATGTACCACAAAACGATTGTCTTTGTTGAACTGAACTGTGTTAATAAAATGCTCTCTGGCGGATTCCTGAAGGTCTTCTTTAGATTTCTTCTCAGATAGATCGGTAATGCCGAGAGGGCCAAGAGTCCACTATTCAGTTATTGTTCTAGTAGTAGAAAGCATAGAATTAGCTACTGTGATTTAATTTTCTTCTGAAATCTGTGGTACACATCCCATGATGGTCCACCCTAAACGTGTTTCCATTGCTTTTTGTAACCACCGGTAATGATTTTTCCAGCTACATCGGCTTCTATTAAAATTTCAATAGGACCTTTATAATCATCGTTCATATGAATACTATAGTCAGTAAGCTCTTTTAAATGAATCGCTGGTATTGTTGGTGGAACGCTTTCACAGATAACAGGTTGACTCAATACTTTGAAATGACAGTTATAAAACTCATCGCAACTTGTCAAATGTAAGGTAAACACATCGTGCTTGCACACTCCTGTATTTTCTCCACCAAACAGAGAATGTTGAAGATATTCCCAGCTTTTCCTTTTATATTTCATCTCTTTAGCAGTATTTTTTAAAATGTAAGAGCGCTGCGAAGCAGAGCCTATGATGTCTCTTGCCTTCCGTTTTCTCCCATCACCTCTGATTAAAGCCGTTAATGTTAGTAACATAACACTAGGGCTTTTGGACATATTTGCAAGTGCGTTATCCCCCGGAACATTATCTAACTGTGTAGTGTCTTTTCCGGTAGGTGAGAATGCTTGCTGCTTTATGTTATGACAGAATAAAATATGATATATTTTTCCACAACCCAAACAAGTTACCTTTGAATAACATTTACGAACTTGATGACCTGGTTTTAAGCATAGAAAACAGCACCCTGACTTCTCTACGAGATTCTCTCTATCTTTCATCGTCATTTTTCGTACTTCAAACAGTCAGTGGAGTTATGTAAATTGTGGTAAAATATGCACTGCCCCTGTTTCTTCAAGGAGGTTAAAAGTTCAGCTGCATTAGCTATTTGACGAGTTTCCCCATTTTTGTGTTTATTATTTCCCGCCTTATTCGCCTTGAACAATTTAAATTTATGCTTGGTTTCAACTCCAAAGTTTTGTGAAGCTAAAATTATACTTTTCTCTGCCTGTACTTCATCTTGAAGAAAATCAAGAATTGAATCGATATCAGTCTTTGTAGTAATTTTAGTTGTATTTTGATCTTCCTCATCATGTGATCTAAGACTTGTAGATCTGTATCGTTTCCACACTAGAAGCGTTTCCTCAGGTAGAGCCGACTCAACAAGTTGGAAAGCATCGACACATATGTATCCCTAGTTAATCTACTCCTAATACCTCAAGCGCCCGGAGCTTTGTTTCTAATAAATCGTAAAGATTTCTCAAAGATTTTCTCGGCATATTCTGTTTTTGGAAAACTTATAATAGAAGATCTCTAACATACACCTATATAAGTAATTCTTCATAAGTCATTCATAACGTAATTTCAATTGTTCTATAGCTTTCTCATAACTCTTTCCCCAGGGTGGAAAGCTTTTAATTAATTCTTTAACAGCACTTCCCTTCTCCATACATTGGGATAGGTATGCAAACTTATCATGCGGAACTAAATTATGGTGTTTATCGACTTTCTCAAACTGCCCCAAAATCTAACCCAGTTTCTTAAATCTCCATTAAATGAGGGTAACTGTATTTTAGGGTAACGTAATAATGTATTTTGCTGAGAAACACTACAGTTCGTAAAAACGTCTTCTCTTTCTGAAAGCGAATGTTTTCAATTTGAACTGTAACAACCGCCAACGGTCTATATAACTTTCAGATTCATCGATCTCTTTCTCTATTACATCATCTTCAACGTTTTCAGAAAAAAGAAACTGCTTAACATTTTCTTCCGAATTTACCATTAGCGTAGCTTTTCCCTCAATAACTTGCAGCTTAATTATTCTATCAGGAATTTCGAAGTTTGCTTCTTCAGCATCAAACTCATTACACGCTTTACTAAACAGTCTGCTGTGTTGAGTTATATTTTTCTTTGCTGCTTCCATATCAATTCAGAAAGTTGGATAAACAAAACAAAACTCACTCAATAATCAGCAGTAGAGTCCTTTCGCGGAAGCGAACGAAATTCTTCTACGACCAGTGGTTCTCGAGATATTAGTGAAAAACGACACTGTTTCGTAGGAGTTCTACTCTCTAACTCCATGATTCACAACGGAAAAAGTTGAACATTGTTAGTTTAAAACGTGAAAGTCAATTAAATCTCTGAGTTTTGTGAGAGTTTATTGAACGTATTAAACACTTTTGAAAATCGCAGGTTTCAGATTTTAATTTAAATGGAAACTACCACCATGGTTTATTTCTCACAGGCTTACTCAACAACGAAAAGTATTACGAAATCACAAGAAAAATCAATCATGCATAAAACATTGATAATGAAACACTTTCCAACTTTAATTATATTTAAACGTGTTTAAAATGGAATACATTCAGCGGTAATATATCACAATCGGCCCTATGTTCCGGTGTAATTTTTTATCATAGTTTTGCATGGTAAATCCCGAGCAACGCCGGGCAATCGCTGCCAGTCCTTGATAAGACAAAATTTGTCGGACAAACTGTGCGCAATTTGACTGAATTTGTCCGTAATCATAGAAGTTCGCAAAATTGTTGCACATAGTAATGCTTCTTTGCTGTCGTTGTAGTTATTAGCTATTTCTCTATTTAGTGTTGAAGACCGTTACAATGTTTGAACTTGTCAACGTATCTGCTAGATATGTGCAACATCAGTTTTTTCCAAAAAATTAGTACTTCCTAGATGGCATTTGTATATATTGAAGTGAGATATATTCATTTAAACACACAAGCACAATATAATATATAAAATGGAAATTTATTTTAAATTATATCTGTTTTGTAAATAAGTTAATCGTCTATTTAGCGACTGCATGCATTTTAATAACGTAAACTTGGCAAAATTTTGATAAGCTTAAAAATCATGGAAACGATATAACCTACCTATTTGAACTTTTATTTTTACGATTTGCACCAAAATGTTATTATCACCTGAATAACGCATCACGTTACATCCACATATATTTAGGAAAAAATAATTTCAGATATGTAGTATGGCTTTGCAGTCTTTACGGGGCTTTACAGTCAGACTGTTAAACACACGAGCGGTACGCAGAAAAAAAGACATCATATTAAAAAAAATAATTATTTTTTTATGTTTCCCAGAGTTATCATGTCCTCCTCTTAGACGCATAAAGATAAACAAACATACTGATCGGAGTGTGGCAGCACAGTGGAAAAAACACTGGAATTGCACTCGGACGACTCGAGTTCGATTCCCGGCTCTGCCCAAGCTGTCCCCGTGTAAAATCAGAGTATGGGCACATTAAATGTGTTTAATACTTCCGAGAGTTGGATGGTATAGGAATGACGGTACGGTCCCTATGGATGCCGCTCCCACAGGGTTCCAGTCTACATTGAATGGCACTGTCCTGGCTGTCTAAACTGATAGCTTAAATATTCTGGAGGTCGGACGTTCTGGCTCGAACGAGCAAGAAAACGTACTTATCTGTATATTTATAAAATTAGAAATGTGTTCAGCAGGTCTTTAAACGTGATAATCTTCACTCTATTTAATAATTGCCTGATAAATTTATGTCGTTTCAGACGCCCAAGGATCCCCCTTGTGACCTAGAAAGTTGAATTTCTGCATATTTCTACTATAGACTACGAGAAGAGAACCTTATTGAGTCTATTTTTGATTAGGAAGATTATGTCTGACCCTAAACGCCACACATTATTAAAAAAATATTAAATTTATTTTTAAAAAGTTGCAATTTAATTTTTTGAGTGTTATGACACTCTTTATAAAATCAGGTAAAAATACCAGTGCGAATATTGTCTATCAAGACTTGTACTGTTATATTGCAAAATGTCACCAACTTCTACAGTACAAAACATTTTTAATTAAATAATTTTACATATACTGTTATTTTTATGTATTATTATTTCCATATCGCCTGATTTGAATAATTTTACGTATCCCTTGTGCGGTATTTAAAATTTTACCGTTGCATTAAATTATGGGAAAAACATTATGGTTCATAAACTGCAGAATTTTCTTAAAGGAATCTCTCATACATAAAACTTTGTCATTTCCAGAAAAACAGTGATAATTGTCAAAAAAAATTTTCCTGGAATGTCATCATTTTAATGGACTGCATTTAGAACTGCAAGGTTTTTGATTCGTGAAACATAACGCGATACATGCCGTTAATCTTTTGAGACAGTAATGAATGCACTTAAAAAAATCTGATGTGGGCAACACATGACTTTCCTTATATAATGTAATGAATTTACTACTTTTACAGTAAAAAAATATGTTTTTCTTATAGTAGATACTAATATTCCTTCCAAGACATAGAATTTTCGACAATTAGTCGTCATTTTTATCCATTTAGCGAGATTTTCGTAAATTTGGCAACATTTTAAAAAGTCGCCAAGTTGGCGACATTCCGCTAAATTCGTCGCCAAAATCTCGCCAAGCGTTATGCACTAATAAATAAGTTATTTTTACAGCAGATAAATGACTATTGGCGTTCAAATACAAAAGTATTACTCAGAGTATATTTTTTTCATGAATGGAACTAGCTAGATCCACGAGAATGAGGTCACCCAATTTATCGCATGGTATTACATATGAAAAGTGAACATGTTTTTCAATAGGAAATATATATTTTTTTATTTTATATGACTTTTTGATATTTTTTTTTAAAATGTACAATATCTCGAGAACAGTTCACGTTAGCATTCTAAAATTTATGTCAATCGTTTTCTAATGAAAAATTACTTAAGAAATGTCTATTTGCGTAACTTTATTAGTGGTTTTGATTTTTTGACGATTTTTTCCAAATTTCATTCGAAAATTTAGAGGGGTTCTGAACATTCGATTGCGTATAAAAACAATAGGCTTCCAGTGTTTACGGATTGTGAATTTTGTACCAAATTTGGTTCAAATCGGTCCATTCGTTCGTCAGTTATCGTCTCCACAGACCCACTGACACACACACACACACACACACACAGACATCACTTCAAAAATGTTTGATTCGTGATCAGGGATGCTTGAAACGTGCTCTCCCGTTGAAAACTCGAATTCGAATTTTCGACCCCGTCACATTACTTTCCTTATACATTATGTATATAAGGAAAGTAAAAATATATATACTCGCGGCAAACAAACACCTTGTACAAATATATATTTTCTCTCTATAATGTTACTGGTTATGAAACTAAAACATATGGGTTAAGAGAGTCAAATAGTACATCCACATGCATTACATATTTTTACGATGAAACGAACGGTAGCGCATAAATTTCTGATGTGAAACATCATTGGGAACTAAGCACGGTGTAAATCGTAAAAGAAATGTGACGGAGATTAAACGGTAGGATGAATGGAAATGGCATCGTATTATTATGAATACCTACCAAGATACAGTTGATATAATTTGCAAGTCCGAGCCATTTCACCTTGGCGGAAAGTTTGGTGGACTGGGCGAAAAATTATTGATCTTGACAAATTTGAAAAAATATCGCCAACGTTACGATTTTTGGCGAGTTCCCGAAAATGTTGAACTTTGGATAATGGAAGAACTTGCATTTCGTGCATTTTCCAGAATTTTCCGCAGAGTGTATATAAGCTCGTCATTGTTCAGTTGTAGTATGGCCGTGATATGCATGTGCCAAATTCAGTCCAGAATCTAATATGTAACATTTATTCTTATTATACATACCCATTAAGTTGTATTATAAAACAATTCTAATAAAACAATGATTTTTAACAGTTTTTCAACAACGGACCACATTTGAGATAATGAGAGGCTCGCGGGCCACAGATGGAAAAACGCGTATCCCCGCAATATATCCTCGAAACAGGTTGCTTATTTATTCATGTTTAATTAGCTTGTTACCGAGTTTACCTGGAGTCTGGGGCCTGCGAGCCTCTCGCTTTCTCAAATGTGGCCCATTGTTTTATTAGATTTGTTTTTCTTATTTTATCTAGCTGCGCCCTCCGTTCGGTGCAGCGTTCTAGAGTTTCAGTTCACTTAAAATATCTCCTGATTCAACGAAAACATTTTTTATATAATATATACCCATACAATATTATCGGAACATATTAACAATCGGCATAAATATTTAATTTTAAATTTTTACCAATATCATTCTTCGCTATGGGATAGAACACTGTTATCTATACACGGCTGAACAAATGATTGTCTTCTAAATGACTGTCGTTAAAAAATTATATAATGACCCTTCGAGCCATAAATAAAATAAAATGAAATGCATGCCATTAAACTTTTGAAAAATTAATGCACTTAAAAAAACAACAAAATTTCGAGAAACCCTTATTTTTATCTTTTTTTTAATTTTTTTGAATGATGTTAATTGCAAAATTTTTTGAACTTTAGGATAAAAATTGATTAAACCCACGACGAGGAAATATAGAAAAATAGAGAGAACATCTAAATAGCGTAGCTGAGAAAATATTCCTAAAATGTTCCCCCATTTAATGCATAACCAGAAATAAAAAATATCCATACTCGCGGCAATCAAACACTTTGTACAAATATACATTTTCTGTCTATTATGTTAATGGTTATGTAATTAAAAAATATGGGTTAAGAGAGTCAAATACATCCGCATACATTACATACTTATCCGCATACATTACATACGATGAAACGAATGGCAGGGTATATGTTTCCGATGCGAAGCATCTTTGGGTGCGAAGTGCGGAACAAATCGTGAAAGAAATGTGACGGGGTTAAACGAAAACATGTAACGTAAGTAACATCATATTATTACAAATATTTAACAAGAAACCGTTGCTATAATTAGCAAGTTCGAGTCACTTGACCTTGACTCAATTGCTGACCCTGTCAAATTAGAAGAAATATCGCCAACTTGACGATTTTTGGCGAGCACCTGAAAGTTATTCAATTTTGTAGAATTGATAAGAACTTAACAAATTACATGCATTTTCCAGAACTTTCCACAGAGTGTGTATTAGCGCGTCATCGTTCAGTTGGATTGTGGACGTGATGCGTGTGTGCCGAACTAAGTACATCTAATATGTAATTTGTATTATGATTATACATAACCATTAAGCTGCATTATTAAACAATTCTAATAAAATAATGTAAAGCATTTAAACTTTAGATTTGCGACATCCGTGCATAAAAATCTACGCTATACGCCAAAAAGCGCTAATCGTTTGCACCAGCCGTCCGCTTCGCGGGTGAAGTGACAGCAAACTTTACATCGAAACATTTCCTGGTCGATATCTACGTCTATTTTGACTCGATTCGAGCAAAATAAACTGCATTCTATTTATCTGTCGAAACTGTATACATTTTTAGAAAACAAGTTAATATAAAAATATCAAAAATATCGAAACTTTTCTCTAGGTTACCTTATACTAATGGCTATTCATTGTTTTCAGAAACGGGCTGTATTTGTGTTTGTGAGAGGTTCGCGAGCATCATATGTAAAAACGCGTATCATAGAAAACATAAAAAAAAAGAAATACAGGATCCAATGTATCCTCGAAATAGATTGTTTATTTATGCATGTTTAATAACCTTCTTACTGAGTCCGAGTATGATTCTTCTTATTATATTATCTAGCTGCGCCCTCTATTCGGTGCAGCGTTCAGGCGCTATGTGCTCTAATCTTTTGTTATTCATTTAACGAAAGAATTTTTTATAAGAAAAATCTGAATGCAATATTACCCATACATATTAATGTCCTGTAAAAGTACTTTATATAATATATGTTGTAATATCATTCTCCGTAGTGCCAGCCAGCGTAAAAAGCACCAGGATAAGTGTCTGGACAGGTCTGGACATCCAGCACCCTGGCAACGCGTCACGTTACATCCACACATATTTAGAAAAATAGTCTAAGTAACAGATAGATGGCTTTACAGTCAGACTCTCAAAAATAGAGGTGGTACGCAGGAACATGGGTCACAATAAAAAAAGCTAATTTTTGTTATTGTTTTTGACTGTAAATTAGATGTTTGTATTACTATGTGTTTGAGCAGCATATCTTTTTTCGATTTTGTGCCACGAAACCTTAATCATCTAACCAACACAGAGTTATCCTGTGCTCATTCAAGGGAAATACAATTGGACAGATGCAAACTAGTTGATCAGGGGGATGGGGTAACCTAGCATTTAGTGCGTTAAGATTTCATTCAGACAGCCCCGAGTATGATTTCCGGCTCTGTCCAAACTGTCTCCGTATTCACGCGGAGTACAGGTAATTTAAATTTGTGGGTCCGTACATCTTACGGTCGGTGGATGCTCACTGGGTTCCGGTCTGAGTTGGGTGGCACTTTAAGGCCGTCTAAACAGATACCTTACATCTGTGGGTATATTGAATGGTTTGGGTCGAAGAAAACGAAGAAACACGCTGATCGTTATATATTTCTGAAATTGTACAAAATGTGTTCAGGAGGTTTTTAAACAAGCCAACGGCTGTACCGTGCTGAAAACACCGGTTCCCGTTAGATCACCGAAGTTAAGCATCATCGGGAGCGGTTAGTACTTGGGTGGATGACCACCTGGGAACACCGCGTACTGTTGGCTCATTTCAGTCGACGTGGTGGCCGAACGGTCAAGGCGAGCGTTTCCAGCGATTGATCGGCCACAACGTTGTGGGTTCGAGTCCCACGTAAGACATGGATATTTGTGTTGTTGGGCGCAATGTGTTCTCACCCACACTGGTGCGCTGGGGCAACGTCTTTGACGGCTAAGAAGTTCACTGTTCTGGCCGATGTATAGACGAAGATGAAAGAGTCAATGCCTGGCCATTGAGGGGGGAAGGTTTTTAGACATGATATTTTCCAATTTATATAACAATTGTCTAACGTATTTGTGTCACTTCAGACCCTGAAGAATCCCCTTGTGACCAAGGCAGAATTTTTGCATACTTTTAATATCAGTCACCTAGCATTAGTATTTTAACGAGACCCTTACTGAGTCTCTTTTTGATTTGGACGAATATTTTCTGACGCTAAGCGCCATACATTATGAAACAAAATAAAATTTAGTTGGGAAAAAAGTTGCAAATTAAATTTTTAAGAGCGTTATAATACTTTCAAAATTAGGCTTAAATGCCAGTGTGAACATGAAGTGTAACATGAATACAGACTGTGTCAAGTTATATTGTAAAATTTAAAAAAAATATATTAAATAAAATTTTATTTTAAACATTTATAGTACAATACATTTTTAATTAAAATATATTACGGGCACTGCTAATTTTACGTATTATTATTTCCGTATCTCCTGATTTGAATAACTTCGTGTATCCTTTGTGTGGTATTAGGAATTTTGCTGTTGCAACAAATTACGGAAAAATTTTTTAATATACTGCAGAATTTGTTTTAAAATTACATTTTGTTTTATAATATTGTTCAAATTTGCATGGATGATCATTCTTATAATGATTGACATGGTGGTTTTATTGTTTTTAAATCAAATTCCTCTTTTGTTAGCAGCTTTTATGTTTTTGACGGTTTTAACCGGTTAAATCACGAAATAAACCAATGTCACGTCAAAAAGTTAACCCTGATATATACCGTACGAAGAACGGGTATACTGAGCCAGTTTCAATAACTAAAGGATTCAATTGGATACTGAAAAAATGAATTCTGTTACTATATAAACTATCTGGTCAATGTGCGCATAATGCATGTATAAAGAAAGCCCCATCAATTAACCGGTCATAACATCCACAATGTAAACAAGTTAGCTTTACTGCGAGTATAAACTATGAAGTCCAACTTGGTTCTATCTCATGAATTCCTATATCCAATTGCATTATAACTGGAGTCATTAGTCAAAATTGTATTTTGATGTGAATAACACCTGTGGTAGGGTTATCACTGGTGGCAATCGGAGAGTTACAAAAAATGTAAACACGTTGAGCGCTCATATATGAGAATATAAGGTAAAATAATGAAATAATTCTTATTTGTTATATCAGACATATTGTACTGTTTATGAATATACAAAAATAGTTTTAATATTTTGAACTATTTCTATTTTTCGAAAAAAATAGATAGATTTTTGTTCGTATAAGTTTTTCTTGTAATTTGAATTTCACTCAAATTATCGTCTAAACTCTAAAATATAGACATAAGCAGTAACTGACAAAAGTGTTCAGTGGGAGATTCAGTACCTAGGTTAATAATTTATTTTTTTAAATATATTATGGTTGACTAGGAATCGAATGCACAACTTAATGACAAAACACAAATCGTCTATTGTAACTATAAATGCAATTAGATCAAGAATTGTTAAGATAATACAATTAATTGACTTTTTGACAGTGAACAAATTATGTATTGTTACGACGTATCCATTGGAATCGTGGGTGAACGCTTGGGATGCAAGAATGAGTCCAAATTTATGGATAACTAACACATTTATTCACAAGCGCAACTTAAGTAGGAACAATACACAGAAAACAGCTCGCCAGCTATCTTGCAAGATCACTAAATAACAATCAGGTGCAGTAAAACAGCAATTAAATGCTCCAATCATTTCACAAAACAGCCGCTACTATTCTCAAAACACTGATACTTTCATTTCACAAAATAGCTGCTACTTTTCTCAAAACATTGATATATCTCATTTCACGAAACAGCCGCTAGTATTCTCAAAACATTGACATATCTCATTTCATATAATAGCTGTTACTAATCTCGAAACATTGACGTATTTCCCAATTCAGTGTAGCTCATATCACGTCAAATGCTCCAATTGAGCAATAACTCCTTTTATATAATCTCAATAGAAACCTCCAGAAAGGATGCGCGTAAAGTATTTGTTAGTTTGAGAAAGTACTTGAACATTCGAAATGTTTCCAAAAGTCGGCAAAGTGACAATAAATCGCAAAATCTGGCAATCCCGAACAGTCGGTCCTGAAATGGCAACCATAGATTCATGTCATAGGAATGGCTGCTGTTCGGTGTTTTTCCCTTCGGAATCTCAAATGAGCTTCAATGAAGTCATTCTTCATGTTCGTGTCAGTATACTAATACCCACGGTGCAATGTATGTAACGTTGAATTATACAATTAACACTTTTAGGGATGAGAACATGTAAAACTATTTTGAAGTACTCAATTTATTTATATTTCAACATCGTGCAATGTATAGGGAATATGCATAGTATAATGCATAGGGTAAGTATTGTGACGGGATCGAAAATTCGAATTTGAGTTTTCGATGAAAGAGCTTGTTTCAAGCATCCCTGAACTCGAATCGAACGTTTTTGAGGTGTGTGTGTGAAGACGATATCTCAAGAACGAATGGAGCATTTCGAGTGATATTTGGTGCAAAAATTACAATCGGTTCATACTGGAAGCTTAATTCAAAATGCAATCGAATGTCCTGAATACTCCTAAATTTTCGAATGAAATTTAGAAAAAAATCATTAAAAATCTAAACCTTTAATTAATGTTACGTAAATGATCATTTCTTACGTAATTTTTCATTAAAAAATATTTACATAACCTTTAAAACAGTAGCATACATAAAATTACAAAGTATTAATTATTTAAAGTATGACTATTTGAACTTTTCATAACTATTTGAACTTTCCGTATGTAATATTATGCGATGAATTTGTCAACATCATTCTCGTGTATCTAATTCGTTCCATTCATGAGAGAAGATACTTTGAGTAATCGTTTTGTATTTTGACGTCTAACATTTCGCCAGCAGTCATTTATACATAAGAAATGGCTCTTTTCTCAGGTTATCCGTAACGCTTGGCGATAAATTTTGTTACCTCTCGGCGACTAATTTAACAAAATATCGCCAAGGTGGTGATATTTCGCTCTAGATAAATGAAAATTTCGTTAAAATTACATAAAAAAAAAATTGCAAATAAAATTTTCTGATTGACTAAATTTGCCTAAGGGGATCGTATAAAAATTTAAAAAGTGTGACTTTTTGAAAATTAATGGGAAGACTATTTCATTAACATAGTCTTATTTCCTACCTTACTTTCAACATTTTTGCAATCTACATTGTCCACTTATCTCCAACAAGTAAAGAATTAAAGGGAGTTTCAATATTTTTGGAACACTCTCTATATTAATATATGGACTATAGTGCTTATTGCGGATGCTATCAATATTGGTAATTGTCAAGTTAGAGTTGAACGAAATATATTTAATCGGGTACTTCAAAATAGCTTGGCATGTTGTTATCCGGAAAGGCGTGACATTACAATTCCACATTAAAAACATTTTGCCCTGAATACTGTGCAACATTTTCACTGTGAAAGAAGTAAATTCATTGCTTTATCTAGGGAAACACAGGTGCTGCCCACAACAGACTTTTTTCAGCGTGAAAACTCACATTTCAATAAAAATGCCGAATTTGAAAATCCTCTTAAAAACAATATTTTTTCTATATAGTTACATGTAATTTATTATACGATTTATTATATGGTTATATTGAGTCAGCGTCGACTTCTTTTGTGAAATATTGTCAAAATTATTTAAGATAAAAAACATTGTCGCTTTATGAGCTTCTACGTAAGTTGTTTCTGAAAGAAATATTTTTATGTACATATTGTGTAGTACTCAATATTTTGTCGTTGCTTTAAATCCTGAAAAAGAAATTACCGGTTTAAAATTACGAGGAAGAGTATTAAAATTGTCCCTCTTATTCTCCGAAATTAATTTTTGCATTTTTTGAGAACACATTTTCACATTTCTTGAAAATACATTTTTAAGACACTTGTCAAACATTTCTTTCTTTTTCCTTCGAATGACACCCATTTAATGGTCTGTAATTAAAATTTGAAAGTTATTTTTCTGAAACATAATGCGATATTTACCCAACGAATCAAATCGTTAGAAGTTAATGCATTTGGAAAACAATAAAATCCCGGGCTAATATAATTTTTAAGTTTAATGAGGTTAGTTAAAGTTTTTAACCCTAAGGATAAAAATTTATT
The DNA here is from genome assembly GCA_951213105.1 of Amaurobius ferox. NCBI lineage: Eukaryota > Metazoa > Arthropoda > Arachnida > Araneae > Amaurobiidae > Amaurobius > Amaurobius ferox. The sequence continues at coordinate 120,807,900 of OX578151.1, forward strand.
ACATTCGAGTAAAGAAAATAAAGAGCATGTAGGAAGTTAAATAGGTGAGCTTAGAGAACATCGGAAAAAAATCGACATTTTCGGACATAATTAGAATTAAAAAATTAATAAAATAAAAGTCAAGAGGAAAAGTAAAAATCTTGATTAGCTGAATATTTATTCTAATAATTTACCATTTTCTGTCTGTTGTGTATTCATCACCACTTAAAGTATCTAGATTTTATGTTTTGTGGCCAAAAATTTTTGAAACAAAAGCAGCACGTCCATTTCTGGAATAAAAGTAAAAATGATTTTATCAAATAAATTTAAACTACCCAGACTGTCCTTCTCCCCGAAGACTTAGAATGAAAAATGAACATAATTTCATTGATAAAAATTAATTAGAGTGTGGCTCAACCCCACTTTCTCTTACCCAAATCCATTTTCAGTAGCTTTTTTGTTATTTGACAAGAAATTTTTTGAAAAATCGGTATAATGGGTCCAAATGATAACCATTTTACCCTTCTGGAAAGGACTTGAAATTTTTTTTCGAATGATACCATTAATGACAATCTAGCCCCTGGGAGGTGGTACTATGACATCACGAACAAAAAACTGTATCGCGACTATTTTTCACAACAATGATTAAAACTATTACGTCTCATGCTTATTGGACCATAAATAAACCGTTTTATGCATGATTGTGTCACATTTTTTCCTATGCTGCCATGTTAAAAATATATAATTTCGAATAAATTTAGAAATTTTTGCTCGAATTTACAAAAACTCTGTCCAGTTCTATATTTTTTTATAACAAAGCCGGATATAAAGTTTCGTGAAAATCCATTAATATATGAGGTTGCTATCGTGCCATAGATAAATAGAATTTTAACATAAAATCCAGGGCAAATACAATTAACATAAAATACAGGGTCCAGATACTATAACATACATAATAATAATGTATAAATGCGTAAGTATAAATATAACGCAAGACGAAAAACCAAAAAGAATATATGGTTATCCAGCAATGATTTAATATATGTTATTTTTTTTCATTTTTAACATAAATTTTATGTTCTTTCAAGCGGTAATGAACTTTAATATCCGTTTAGTTTGACCGATACACGACAGTCTGAATTGACAAGAACTTCGAAAAATGCCCTAATTGTTGGGCATCTGAAAGGGATCCTTAACAGACGGAAAATTTATTTTATAGATGAGGGAAAAATATTTCTGAAGTCAAACGTTTTGAGAATCTACATTTTATGATAAATTTTAGATAGAATACAGCACAAAAATAGTATTACAAAATTATTAACTGCATCCTTGTAAGGACCAAATGTCTCTTTATTCTCTTTAGGGGTCGTTCTCGAGGACGAATCTTGTATATGTCAAAAATGACTTAACTCTAACTTAAAGTACTTGATATTCAGACCTTTCAGTGTCCAAGGGCAATAACACATGATTGCACTGTTTTAAAACGAACTCAATGTATTGTGAACTTCACAGAAATGACGGCAGCCGGCTGTTGAAAGCAACGAATAATATAGACCATGCTTATTATTGAACATTCCCAGAATAAATTACAAATATACAAGGTACTACAATTCACTCGCCTGATGATAACTCTTAAATGGAGACAATTCTAGAGCTTTTATGCTTACCACTGGCATTGTTTTACCTCATTTCGTATAGCGGCCAAACCCCGGATACTAAACTGTTCCTAGTCATCGTGGTATATTAATGGATTTCATTCCACTAGTGACTAGACTGCCGTCCAAATTCTGCACTCATCCAGCTACATATCGTGCCTTCTCCGGCACTCTTACTCACCCACGCCAAAATCTGACTAGAATCATTCAACCTTCAACCTTCAATTTATCCGTCCTCTTTTTTGAATATCTCACGATCCGAAATTTATTTTACCTTAGGAACGCTGAAATGCTGATTAGCTCGGGGATTGGTCTCGGTGATTGATCAACAGAATCAGTTAGAATTGTTTGCTTAAGTAAACATAAGTTATAATGCAAACTGAGGAAAAAAATAATGGAAAGTTTATTCAGACCTCACACACCGCCCACCCAATATAAAAATTTTCCCGCAAGATCCCTCTAAACGGGATTGACCGTGCAAAATTACCTCAACTTGCCCCATTCCTCGACAGTCAAAAGCCGAATGCCTATATCTCGGATTCCTTTCTGCTTACTTCCTATGGGAGTGAGATTTGACTGTCGGACTCCAATCATCACCAGGTTCGAACTTCTAAGATGGGTATAACTTCCTCATCGTTATTCTGAGCAATCGATCCTTTCGTCGTTGCTTAAAGACTCCGTGTGATCATTTTTTTACATTTTGGAATAATCCAAGGGAAAAGAAACCTGTCACAATACAGGATGAAATGGACATTTTTGACTTAGTTTACACTGGCTCAATAATTGGACTTTAGACGCTCACTTGAAATGATCGCGAACATGAAACAACAATTTGCACATAAATCACAATTTTTCATTACAAGTAGCATCAATTGACAATTTTATTCTTTCTATTTCATCATTACGTCATCCACCGATAGAAAATAAATTTCAAATATTTTTTCATTTATATACATATTTTCTATTATAATTTATCTCACTAACCCACATTTTTCTCTACTTCGCCATCACCTACTTCAAAATCAAATTATATGCATCTATTTTTATGATTATTTCACTTTAAACAACGCAAACATTTTATCTGCCCCAATTGACTTAAATCGTAAAATCATGCATCCACCTAATCTGATTGATCCCTTTGATCAAGATATATTCTTAATGTGTAAACTAACCATTTCTAACTAGTTTTATAATTTAATACAAAAGCATAAAAATCTCTTAGATTCGCGATCAAACTCCAATGTTCCTTCACCCTCTTGATCAAGCCAACGCTTATTCGATCTAACCCAAAACTACAATCATTCTTTCTTACTTCAGATATTAACTACAATATTATACAGTTTCAAATACTTCAAAATCCTAATATCAAATCCACCAATTGCAATTTCAACTACCTTTAAACATCACATCAATTACTATATGACTTCATAAATTTCAATTTCAAATTTTAATTTCTAAATACTACTTAAAACACATGAATAAAACTGTAAGTTCTAAAACTAATTCAAAACACATTAATATCATTTTCTAATATCTAAAACTTATTCAAAACGCACCAATAGCACTTACTAATTCCTAAAACTTAAAATTAAAAATATTAAATAATTACCAGTTTTTTCTTAAACACAATAACAATTTTATGAAGAATTTGAAGAGTTATTGAATATTGAGTTCCAGAATCGACCATATCTACGATTGTCAGATTTAAGTCGATTAGAAGTAATCACTGAATAGTTCTAGTCATTTGGATTCCAGTGTCGGTTGATTTAGATAGAGTTCATTTGTATCTATTAATTTCGACTGATTCGGGTAAAGAACATTTGAGTGGCAATTGATTATATTGGAAGCAATAAGATAATTGGAGTCACTTAAATTGTAGACAACATGAGTGATTGATCGGTGGCAAAGGATTTTATCAGAAACAATTAGTCAATTGGAGTCGATGAAGTTACAGTCAACTTGAGGGATTGACCTGTGGCAATTATTTGAATGATTTTAATGAAGTTAATTGTAATCGTTTGGACTGGAAGTTGGTTAAGTAGAAATCAATTGATTTGATGTTGTCAATTTATAATCAATCGCTGTCCCTGCCTGACACGATTATGAGCAATTTCAGAAAATATTTTTGATTAACATGAATCCAGACCATCGGTAATATTTTGCACTGGAGGATAGAACCAGGGCCCTAATTCTGAATCGAATGCTTTCTGAAGTAGAGGATGGAACGACATGGCAGCTGTCGTGGTGCTATAAGGGTCCAAATAGGGAGAATAGTAACGTGGGAGAAAGGAAAGCGTCAACTCTTCAAGGCGCCACAAACACGTGTAACACATGACAATGCGCTCGTGGTTGGACACAAAAAGTAGGTCTGGAGGAATGTATTAGGGCTCCTGTGACTTAATCTTTTTTAACAATGAGCAGACTCTTATTAGATCATAATTCGCCAATACATCGACCAGACTCTTGAACCATCTATCCGTCACATAACGTTGCCCTGCCTCACAAGTAGGGGAGGAACACACTGCGTCCAACAAAACGGCATTCATGCCTTTCAGGTGGGACTCGAACACACAACCTAGAAACCGAACGAGTGCTTGCCTTGACCGCTCAACTACCGCATTAACACTTGCCCTTTTAAACCTTTATGAATGTTCTATCAGCCGCCTTACGAGACCAACCCGGTGGCAATTTCAAAAAGTTCTTAAATTGCAATAGCAGTGAGGAGTATTGTCGTATTACGAAAGAAACAGAAAAGGAATATCAGTCTGTAGGGAAATTAAGTGCTACTCCCATCAGATTTGCGATGCTTAACTATCTGTGGCGGAAAACGGGGACACAATACAATACAATTTTGACTCTTATTTCAAATCTTATTTCAAACATATCGATACAATTTAATTTCTAAACTTTTTACTTTCTAAAACATCAATACAATATTCAAAAATATCAGTAAAATTTAACTTCTAAACAATTTTCGAATGAAATCAAACCCCATTAAATGTCATTGGATTTATTTCTCTAGGAAACATAAACCTCCGCCGCCACTGTACATAAACAACCATGCCCTACGCGCGGAGAAATCTACTAAATACCTAGGTGTAACGATAGATTCCCACCTAACCTGGAAACAGCACGTAAGGAACTTAATCAAAAAAGCGTATCTAACTACACAAGCCTTATACCCAATGATAGGAAACGGAAATCTCAGTCATCAGAACAATCTGCTAATTTATAAATCGGTCATCCGCCCGGGAATGCTGTATGCAGCATCCGTATGGGGATATGTCTGTAAAACTATAATAGACCTCCTAGAGACAAACAAAACAAAATCCTACGGATTATCAGGAAAGCTCCCAGGTACTTATGAAACTCGGTAATTAGGAATGACTTCAAAATAAAAACTGTTTGAGCCCAAATTAAAAAGCTAGCGCTTAAATTTTACAAAAATTTGCCATCCATTCCAAATGAACTGTTATTCAATCTGCATGACTATGATCATCGCAAGGCCAAATCTCGTAAGAGACCCCGCGCTGTTCTAAACATCAATAAGCGAAATTAAAAAATCCCAACTCAAACATCTGATATTAAATAAAACTCTTGCCTAAAGTTTTATAAAAAATGTTCTAAACTCCAAACTGCCAAAATGCGGGGTAACCCTTAGATCTGCATCAACCACCCAATCTGATTAAACTCTAAATGTGCAACAAACTGCCACACTAGGAGCTAGGACAAATAATAAAAAGTAGTAAATAAAAACCTCGAACCTCCAATTAGGGTCACAGAATTAATGTCACAGTTTGACGATAAGAACCACATATTGAAACTGGAGATTAAAGGCGCTTCGCGCCTGGTGCTCTGTCCTGTACGACACTCTATGTCACTTTGGGTTTTACCTGACATTATGAGCACGGCGGATATTGACTCCGCCACACACACACTCACAACTGAAAACAGGAGAACTCTTGCATCTGCCACAACACATCGTGAGTCACCAAAAATGCCCACACATTCCCACCATGTCAAACAATTACTTATACAGAGAAACAGAATGCGCAAGGCATGGCAGGCTAACAGAAACCCTACCCTCAAAAGGGAGCTTAATAGACTCATGTGGAAAGTCACAGATAAAATTGTCGCAGAAAACCAGCAACAGTACAAAGAGTTAATTAAATCCCTTAGCCCGGAAGACGTATCGCTCTGGCAATTCGCTAAAAGGCTCAGGAAACCTAAAATTAAACTCCCACCGCTAATAGATGGCGCTGAAACCACGTACTCAGACGAAGAAAACGCCTAGGCACTTGCAAGGCATTACGAAAAGCAATTCGAACCAAACCACGATCTAATGTATCAGGACACCCTATGATTGGTTGGCAAACTTTAAACAATTTCAGGAACTCCTCTGTTACGGCTGAGATTAACCCAGCCACCCCGCAAGAGATAGCTGACATTATCATGAACCTTAAAAATCGTAAAAGCCCAGGGCACGACAATATCAGGAATATAGCTGTAAAAAACCTACCCTTAAACATAATATGTTACTTGATCACCTTAGCAAATAAAATACTAAAACGTAGTTATTTTCCCAATAAATGGAAGGAGGCAAAAATCATAGCGATTCAAAAGCCTGGTGAAGATTCCCCAATTCCAGCCAATTACAGACCAATTAGCTTGCTACCGACACTTAATAAAATTACTGAGAAAATAATTCTTAAGAGACTGAACACGCACCTTAGTGAGAATGACATTATCATTCCGCAACAGTTTGGATTTCGGCCAAAACACTCTACCTCTCATCAATTGCTGAGAGTGGTAGAGTACATATCTGCTGGACTTAATAGTAAAACACCAACAGCTGCGATTTTTCTTGTCATACAAAAAGCTTTTGATAAAGTGGAGCACAGTTGATTATCATACAAACTGATCACTCTAAAAGTCCCTGACGCACTTGTCAAACTTTTAATCTCATACCTAACTAACAGACACTTTCAAGTTAGAGTAAAAAAAACTTATCTACACCCAAAGTAGTATCATAAAAGTAGTGTACCGCAAGATTCTATCCTGGGCCCGACACTTTTTAACATGTACCTGAACGACAACCCCAGGACTCCTAACATAGATCTGGCACTCTATGCAGACGACAGTGCGATACTTGAAAAACACACATATCTCTCAGTAATGCACAGACAGCTACAACAACACTTAGACATACTCCAAACATAGCTGGAGAAATGGCGAATAAAATTAAACCCCAATAAATGTCATTGGATTTATTTCTCTAGGAAACATAAACCTCCACCGCTTCTGTATATAAACAACTATGCCCTACGAGCGGAAATAAACACTAAATACCTAGGTGTAACGATAGATTCCCACCTAACCTGGAAATTACACGTAACAAATATAATCAAAAAAGGGCATGCGGCCACCGGTGCCTTATACCCAATGATAGGAAACGGAAATTTGAGTTACCAAAACAAATTACTAATTTATAAATCGGGCATCCGCCCGGGAATTCTGTATGCAGCACCCGTATGGGGATATGCCTGTAAAACCACCATAGACATCTTAGAGACAAAACAAAATAATATCCTAAGGATTATCAGGAAAGCCCCCTAGATACTTAAGAAACTCGGTAGAAATGACTTTTAAATAAAAAATGTCAGAGCTCAAATTAAAAAGCTAACGCTTAAATTCTACAAAAATCTACCATTTGTTCCAAATGAACTATTGTTCAATCTGCATGTCTATGATCATCGCAAGGCCAAATGTCGTAAGAGACCCCGCGCGGTACTTAACTTTATATTCGGAACTAGGAATGTCCCACTACAAACAGCAGAAATTACATAAAATTCGCGATTCGTTCTCCTTCAAAATGTATTGATATAAAAAAAAAGATATGATGTGTGCAGTACACGACTTTCCCTACATTTTGCAATGATTTTATTCCTTTCATAATGCAATAATGGTTTACGAACACCACAGAGCAATGGTTATGGCATTGAATTAATACCACATAAATTGAAATTATATATTTTGGGTAATTTACTTGTCAAAGTGAATGACTTCTTACTTGCAAAAGAGTCATCTAACTTTAATTAAAATTTAATTAATATCAAATGCTTGAAATAAATACTTATCGACATGGTGTCTTTTACTTGGGCGTCAAAATACAAAACTATTACAAAAAGTTATGTGAAAAGGCTCTAGATAAGGGGCCATACTAGAGTTGCAAAATTTGTGTCCATCGTTTGTAAAGATCCTTGCTGTCCCAGCCGGGAGTCGATCCGTGGATCTCCGAAATGGTCAGCCGGATATGACACCGTGAACACCGTCTACAGAGGAATTTGAACGTTCAAAACATTTGGCTAGTGAGTAAACTTCAGTGACTCCTAAAAAAAGGCTACAGACAAACTTCGGGAGCTACAAGAATCTCCCAAACCAGTCGGAAATTGCAGAGTCTCCAAACAAATACGAAAAATACCTGGAATAGAAAATGAAAGAACTCTTTTGTATTGGAAGCTGAAAGAGCTAACAACGTGTACTTCGGAAAAAACAAAAATTCTGGAAACAGGAAAAAAATTACCGAAATGATAAAAAGAAGGAAGCTAAGGAAATAGAAATATTTAACCAGAGATTTTCAATCAGAAGAGATAAAAGGACAATTATCCATATAAATAGAATTGAAAATCAGTCTTAGAGTCTGTGTGCTTGTTTATTTGTTTCATCATCACGAGGGGACGGCTGCACCGAATTTCATGAAATTTTGTGGTATGGATAGCCTTGGAATAGCCCCATTTAAGTCAACATTTCGAGGTTTTAATACCAAGGGTTATCTAGATAATAATAAAAATGTATTTGAAAAATCTATATAAATAAAATTGAAAATCTGTCTGTCTGTCTGTCTGTCTGTCCCATCATCACGGGAGAACGGCTGAACCGAATTTGATGAAATTTGGTGGGTAGCCTAGAAATAGCCCCACTTAAAATTTAGTTCATGTTTGGAGTTTCTACGACCAGTGGTTCTCGAGATATTAGTAAAAAACGAAATTTTCGTTTGTCTCATCATCACAGAAAAACGGCTGAACCGAATTTAATGAAATTTTGTGGATAGCCTTGAAATAGCCCCCCATAAATTTAATACAAGTTTCGAGTTTCTAAGACCAGGGGTTGTCGAGATATTAATGAAAAACGGAACTTTTTCCTATGAGTTATACTCTCCAACTCCGTGGTTTATTCAAACGGAAAGGATCAAAATCGTTTGTTTGAAACGTCGAAAGGAAATAAAACTTTATTTCCGAGTTTGGTGCAGGATTTTTGCATTAAATAGTCACTATCGGAAAACACGAATTATTTCAAACATGAATTTAAATGGAAAAATCTACCTCCATGGTTATCTTTCACAAGCTATTATTACTCAACGATGAAAAGTATAAATAAATCAAAATCGCTATTTAATTTCGCATTTTATGAGGAAGATTCTACCTTATATCATGTTGCTCGGCAACGGAATGAAATTAAATGCGTTGTTAATATTTATTATTATTTTTTCTATTTGAATAATAAATAAATGGATGTAAAAATATATTTTTTAAATGAAAGGTTTGGTTGTTCTTTTAATTATATAAATTGCGGACTGCGTACATCACTTTCATTTATTTTAGCAAAGAGGTTTCCAGCTCATATATTGTGTTTAGCTAATAAACTCATATATTGTGTTTACCCAATAAATTCATTTAGCCGATTGTTGAAGCAGAAAAAGAGTAGAACGGCTGTATCTTATAATACAATTTTAGTGTTTTCATTTAGTATATACAAACGGGATCAGGATATTTTATTCTTCAGATCTGCAAATTCAGAGCTACGAATTTAGAGGAATATCTCTAAATAACTTGGTAACATTTCTTAAACTTTACCAAATTAGTGGAAATGTCTCCAAATTGATAAAAATGACCCAAATCAATGAAATTAAATTTGTTTTTTTAGAATAAAGTACTGAAATGATGTTTCTGTAGCATTTGTCGGTCAATCCATACATCCTACTTAGTAACACATTTAACGAATTTTTTTAATATCACCAAATTTATAAAAATATTTGTAAATCCATAAAAATATCATAAAATTGTTAAAATCGCGCTTAATAAATGAAATTAATTATGTTTTGTTAGGGGATAGTACTGCGATGATGTTTCGTCAATTTGTCGCAAAATGGGACTATCAGTTCTACAGTACGACTTGGCGATAAATTTGGCGATTTTTTAAGTTATCGCTAAATCGACGAAAATGTCGCCAAACCTTCCATGGAGATTGCATTATTCAGATGATATGATTTCCATCAATTTATTTAAAGCAAATGATATCATTTCGCTTAGCGACGGATCCAATATGTTATGCGACATACGATTTTTATTAAATCTTTTCCGATTTGAATAATAAAAATATGTATATAAAATAAATTTCATTGACATAGAATTTTTGACTGCATAATATCATTTACGGTTTTCAGATTTAAACATCATTATTATTGATATTTTCGGGGACTGTTGATTCACGGATTACTGGTATTTTCAAATTATTATGGAATTGTTTATATCATTGACGAAAATTGTTGAAACTCATATATAGTACGTTGTACGAGTAATCTTCTACAAATGCATGGGTATATCTTTTAATCTACGAGATTATAAGTAGTGCAGGTATATTGGCATATATTTTGATATATATTGGCATATATTGGAATCAATTACGTCCTTCTGGTATTAAGATTACGGGGATTTTTTATACTTTCAATTTTTTACGTCATCTCTTTTATTTTGGCAAATATTTTTGAGACTCATATTGCAATACGGGTAAGCTTCTACTAACACACTGGCATATTTTCTAATCTGCGACAATATAAGTAGTACGAGGTTGCATATATTGATTCAATTCCTTTTTTTTAAATTTGCTTACAAAAGGGGCCAGGATGTTTTATTTTTCAGATCTGCCCGTGAAGATAATTTTGCATAGTGAGAATATATATTCTTAAACTTCTCTTTATGAGCAATAAATTTAATATTTTAACAGAATTTGCACATGATTGCGAATTATAAATTTCTTTATATTATATACTCCGTACGAAGAACTGGTATGCTGCTAGTTATTAATAAAAAAGCATTAGAAGCTTTATTAATAAAAATAAGCATTAGAAACATCATTTCAGCAGGCTGTAAAATAGATTTAGGTACATGAAAGTTATGTCTATTTCCGTATTCATGAAGAGGCCAGTCATCGGCCAATAGCCTTATATTGTGTCCATAAATCTTTTCTGTAAAAATTGCTTTGTCTATTTCTACCTGTGATATGTGTAACGCTCAATAACTTTGAAAATGAACCCTGCATAGATTCATTCAATCCCATCATGTCACACACTTGCATATGTCAGATCCAGATTTAATTTTCGATCAACTGTGACATATCAGAAACGATTTTACTTCAATTAATGTAATTAGTAAAATATTGAATTTGTACTTGTAAGTGTAGTGGCTTTTGTCACTTCTTATTTTCTAAATTTTTAAAGTTTGAGTACTTACAGAGGTATATGGATTATCAAGTACGCATATTCTTCTTTTTAAATTTGTAAGAGTTTTAATGTCTATTTCTACTCATTAAATAATACTCTATAACTTTAAAAATGTTCCTTGCAAATATTAATGCACCCGTATCATATAACGGACTTGCCATATAATGTAATATATATTTCAAGAACGACGAAGATGGAAAGTGTTTAAAGACATAGCCCTAGGTTCAGTATTTATAGCGTATTATCAAAACATTAGACAACTTTCGATATTTATGGGATCTTACTTCTCTAAAATATTATTTTCTGAAAACGTGAGCGGTTTTACGATTTTCATTCCACTCCGAAATTGAACCGATAAGCGAAATTGAACCTCCGGGGTTCCAAGAAAAATTTCGTTTCGAACTCGCGTTTAATGTAGTTTAAAGCACATTTCAGATAAGATCTCGCTCGGTAATGTCCGGTGACGAGAATTTTTTTTTCTCTTTCTGTTTGTCCTGGAGAAATTTAATCTTATCTACATTAGAACATATGCTGAGCGGACAAGAGGGTTGTTCATTATTCATTTTATAAGTTCGAAGCAGCAGTTAAGCAGTGATAATAAAAGTGTTGACTACTTTGTAAATGTAATATGCATTTACGATAATTTTAACTGATTGGAAGTCACCTGTGTTGAGTCTATTGCTCGGAAACAAGAAAATTGAAAATTGTTATAAAATGTCTGTGCTGCTGATGTTTGCGTGTACCTGATAATGTTAGTACCTCGTTCATATATATATATATATATATATATATATATATGTATATATATATATATATATATATATATATACACACATATTATATATATAATTGAAAAACTGTCGCCTCATATAGGGAAAGGAACGGCTGTACAGAAGTTCATAAAATTTTGATGGGTAGCATTGGTAGGTGTCCGCATGTCCTTTTGTATATCTGCCTTTTCGTCTTTCTGACAGTTTCATCACTTTGAGCGTCACTCAATCCCTGTAGGAGATTGTAAACTGGAGGTCCCAATTTGAGTCTCTACATTAACGGTAACTAATCATTTTTTGTTTCTCTAAAAAAGTGTAATTCAAAATCCGATAACTTGACACGATCATTGAGTGTGCCTCTACCTCTAAAATTATGAAGCTTTATAAGCATAAGGGCAAATATGTAGCACTAAGGGCATAGACCAGGGGTCGGCAACCTATTGAAACGTAAGAGCCAAAAGTTACAATTTACAAAATTTCCCAGTTTTTAAAGAGCCACTAAAAATGTTCGTTTCAATATTATAGTATTTGCTTATATATATTTGATTTAAAATAAACGGCTTTAAATACGGAATAATATTTATTCATATAAAAACACAAATATAGATAGTTACATCAATGGGAGCATTGGCTTTGCATGCCTTTTGGAAGTTTGATTAAATCTGGCTTATAACTTGTTGTAAGTTTCAAGCACGACTCTAGATTTTTATTTGTTAGTTGACTTCTAATTTTACTTTTTATTATATTCATGCAAGAGAACGCTTGCTCACATGAATATGTCGACCCGAAGATCGTTAGCACTCCATATGCCAACTTCTTCACCTCACTGTAGCATTCTGGAAGACTATTCCATGCGCCGAATATGAAGGCCTCAACTCGCGGAATTTCTTTTAGAATTTATTTCCACTTGTGCTGCGCGATGTGCATGCATTTCTGGACCTCCAACTCTTCCAACTTGCTCTTGAGTTCTGTGAACTTGCCACTCCACAAGTCTTTGCTTTTCAAATCTAGCAATTGCATTTGGAGCGATCCAGAATCAATTCCAAATGGCTCAATGTTGATCTCATTTGTATTTGTGTTGAGAGGATTTACTATGAACGCGAGAGTACTTTTGTTTGTTTTGAATTGCTCGAATCTCTCAGCGAATTCATCCTGCATGTTTTTTAAAGCTATGCTGAAGTAATTCGTGTCAATAGTTGCATTGGTCTCATCGCGATATTGCTTCAGATTTTTAAAATGAAGTAATTTACCGCTCTCCATATATTCAACAAAAAGAAGTAATTTTTTTCGAAACAAACTACTTCTTCAAGCAAGGCGTAGGCTGGGATGCCCTTTCCTTGCAGTTTTAGATTTAGTTCATTTAGTTTCATTGTGGTATCTACCATGAAGTTGAATTTTTGCAGCCATTTGTCTTCTCACAATTCGGGATGGTCAATGCTTTTTTTATTGAGGAATGTTTTCATTTCACTCATGCACAAAGCAAAACGCTGCAATACGTTACCTCTGGAAAGCCATCGCACTTTATTGTGCAGAAGTAGGTCAGAAAACTGGCTATCTATTTCTTCAAGGAAATCTTTAAACTGGCGATGATAGAGTGCTTTTGCCAAGATGCTGTTAATGATCTTAATTACCAAGTTCATGACCTCAACTATTTCGGCCGGAAATGTTTGGGCACAAAGCGCTTCTTGATGAATTATGCAGTGAAACGTTAGAATTTCGTGGTTTATTTTTTTCTGAGGAATTGATGTTACCCCTCTATGTATTCCTGTCATACTTCTGGCTCCATCAGTTGCTATAGAAACGATTTTATTTATATCGATTCCATTGTCTTCCAGGCATTTTTGCACAGCATTTGCTATATCTTCTCTACGAGTTTGTCCTGAGAGCGATAGCAATCCTAACAGTTCTTCTTTTGGACCTTGGGACGATATATACCTGAAGAAATGGGTAACTTGTGCCGTGTCTTTTATGTCGCAAGACTCATCTATAGCAAGTGATAAGACAGAAACCAGTTGAATGTCTTCCACTTGCATATGTGTTGCATTTGAAGACATTTTAGCAGTTCTAACTTATTCTGTTTTAGCAGATAACGGCAAATCTTTGATTTTTTCAATGATTTCTGCTTTGTTTTTAAAATCACGAAGCAGTTCTTCAGATGCACGTATAAAACAATCTTTGACGTACTCACCATCTGTGAATGGTTTTCCTCTTTTTGCAATTTCTAATGATACTGCAAAGCTTGCCAAATTTACATTATTGGAAGATTGCGCCCAGTTACTTAGCATGGAACTTGACTGTTGTTGTTGTTTTTTTGGAGCTCTTCAACAGCTTTTTTTCGTGCGTCATCGGTTGGATATTTACCAGCAAACTGGGTATGTTTTGTAGTTGTTGTTGTTGAAACCCAGACCGTCCGACCTACCAGAAAGGTGTAAGGTAACTGTTTGGACGGTCGGGAAGTGCCACCCAATTTAGACCGGAACCCAGTGGGGGAGGCATCCACAGGGACCGTACCCTCCTTCCCCTACCACCAACCTCTCGGAAGGACTTTCGGACCCACATGTTTAACGTGATCGTACTCCGCATGAACACGGCGGCAGTTTTGGCAGTGGCTGGAATCGAACCCGGGCCTACCGAGTGCAACTCCAGCGCGCTAACCAATGGGCTACCGCGCCCCGGGTATGTTTTGTAGTGAAGTGTCTCTCCAAATTTGACTTCTTATTGTGTGCGAGTTTTTCGTGGCAAATGAGACAAGTCGGAAGGTCATCTGTGTTGCATATGAATGCAAACGACTCCGTCCAATCCTGATTGAATTCTCGGTTTTCTTCTTCAGTTCTCTTTTTTTTTATCAGATGCCATGCTGGCGGCGGAGCTGAAAAAATGATTATTTTAAATTTTACTTAGCTATCTAAAACGGCAAACAATTTATTTACCATTATTACTTCGTTAACACGATCGTCAGATATGTAATCCAATTCTGTTACTGATTTTATTATATTACCTTACCTTATATATTTTATTATATTACCTTACATGCCTTTGAGAAGATAATTCGCTTCTAAATCGTATTCTTCTTGAAACAAGAAGCGCAAAAACCGCAAGTGATTAAATTAACACACATGCAACGTAACGTCGACCGCGCTATCCGAGGATGACTGACTGGCAACACGTCTAGAGTCTAGACGGTGACTGTTTGGGTGAGGCGGAAATGGAATGCAATTGGCTGAAAGATAAACATAGTCACGGAGTCTCATCTCTAAGAACAAAACAATAGTTCAAATTTATCTGATTACGGTCATGTTAAGCGTAGCGATTTGTAATTAACGATTATGAAAATAGAATCTATTGAGAAATTAGGTACTTAAAAATATATTTTCCTATTTTTTAAGGGTTTTGATAATAAATTATTAATTTTTTCGTATGGAACTGGAGAGCCGCAACTTTACATTAAAAGAGCCGTATGCGGCTCGCGAGCCGCAGGTTGCCGACCCCTGGCATAGACCTAAGTACCCGTAGCTCTTCTTATGACCACCTGTACGAGCCTGCATAAGAGCAATAAATGAAAATTATCGCTACTTCTGACTCTAAAATAAGAATACGTGAAATGTAGTCTAAAAAACCTATTGTAATTTGTAAAATTATTATTATTATCTATATAAATAATATTGCCAGTTGTGCTTCTGTGTCTCTGTTTATTATCTCAGCACAAAAGTACCCACCTTTTTCCTTTTTCTAATAAAATTTCATTATAATAAATTTTCAAAAAGAAAGACTACAAATATTAAAAGTTCATCGAAAATTGTGAATTCTGAGTTTCTATACATTCCGTACGAAGAACAATTATGTAGCTAATGACCTATAAGAAAAGCCATTCTATATGTCGCAAAATTTTGGAAAATCAAATTAAAATTGTTTATGAATTCCTGTCATGTGGTTGGAATTATCCATTTCATAACTTTGACTCAAAATATTGTAAGCTTCACTTTTCATGAGATGAACATGCGTTTTGTTGAAGAGTCTAGAAACTCGTATATTAATATAATTCCGTTAGCGATTGGTGAAATATTAAATAATATTGATCGAGAGGAGTACTTAATCCAAATCTGTCCAGGGATAGTAGGAGCAGCAAGCCGGTGGGATGGTAGGAAATATTTAATAGAACTTTATGAACTCCGGCATGTGACCTGTTTACCATCTACTTAAGTGTATTTTAAATCGTTGATACAACATTATATGTATGAATATTAAAGGCATAGCCTGAAGTTCGGTATTTAGAATGCACCCATAAAAGAAACACAACCTTTGATGTTTATATAAATTTTTTCACTAAAATACAATCTTTCAAAAGCACGAGCGGTTTTATGATCCATTTTGAAATGGAACTGATAAGGAAAATTGAACCTGCAGGGTATCAAGAAAAATATCTTTTCGAAGTTTTAATGCAGTTTGTAGCATATTTAAGATGGTATCTCGTTCTGTATTGTTGGGAACGATGACAATTTTTTCTTTGCTTATATACTGAAAGAATTTTGAAATTCTTTTTATTGGAATATTTGTTGAATAAAATAGAGTTGGATGTAAGAAAAATTTGCAGTTTTCAGAACAGGAGGGATGATAAGGGAGGATTGATATTTAGAGAAAAGGTTTAATGGATAACACTATCTATACAGGGTTTTTCAAAACGATGATACGACTATATCTTTTGAAAGATTGGTTTTATACCCATAGTTTTAATTTAAGAAAAATTTAAGAAAAACTTTAAATAAGGTAGAAAATCATAGTAAGCAAATTTTGATCATGTGACACGATTTATAAAAAACTACAAAATGTAATTTTGCATACGAGCCCAGAGCAAAAATTATTTCCAATGGTAATATTATTTTCCATAGCCCAATGAGTACAAAAAAGTTCCATTGTCATACAATCAAATTTATCCGAGACATCGTTATATAAGTTTTCGTCAGATAATTGAGGACTGTTTAAAACTTATGTCACAGATTATTACGAATGGGAATTTTATCTAGCAAAATTCCTTTTATGTACTACTCCTGCAATTTCGGTTCTTTTAAATTCTTTCAATCAGGTCAAAGTGGTTTAAGTGTCTTTCAGCTTGGGTAAGCTTGTCCAATTTTGCATTCCACAGAACTCGACATCTGTTTAAGAATATCTTTAAATGAATAAAGAACAATTTGCTAATCTGAAACTGAGGGGACCCGTATAGACAGTTATTTATTTTTACTTTTTAATTAAACGTGTCACAGGATCAAAACTATCATAGTCTGAAAGTTTATATTATTTGAAACATTCCTTAAATTGGATAACCAATCATTCAAGATGTATATAGTTGTGCAATCATTTTAAACGCTCTGTATAATAATGGTCTAACGTGTTGTTGGTTTTTCAGACGCTTCAAAATCTACCAGCAACCTAAAACGCTTAATCTTCGCACAGTTATAGTATCAACCACGAGATAGAACCTAATGGAGTTAGATATGTGACTTATTCCAGAGTCCTCAAAAGGGGGGAGGGTGAAAACTCTTGCTAAACATTCCAGAAGCCTTCGGGGATTTCCAGATAATACAGGAGATCCGATACCCAAAACCTCCGGAGTGGGACAGCCTAGAGGTTAGCACTCGGACGAGCTGAGATTTGATTTCGAACTATGCCAAAATTATTCCCATGTTCCCGAGAAGTACGGTCGCGTTGAATTTATGGGTCCATATGTCCTTCCAAAACGTTGGTTGTAGGGGATGGGGATTACGGTCCCTGTGGATGCTTCCCGTCTAGATCCGGTCTAAATTGAGTGGTACTGGCCCAGGCGTCCAAACAGGTACCTAACACCTTCGGGTAGGTCACACGGTCTGGGTTGAAGAAGAATCCCCGACAACTGAATCTTTGCACACCTATAGTTCCGACAACAGTACAGAACTTAACAGAGTGGGATTTTCGATTTCCCAGAGGGGGGTATAAAAATAGGGAAAGGGTGTGTCGAAAAATCTGCACATCTTCCATAAGCCAGTTGCTGGTCTAGAAAGCTGAAACCTCTCACACTGATTGTTTTAACCAGGTGATAGAACCTAAATTAGCAAATTTTAACTAAGATGATTTTTTTCGACGCTGCATGCAATATATAATAAAGCAAAATAAAACTTATTACAGGGAGTTGCAATTCAATTTTAAGAATGTTAGTCTTGCACGTCTTTGACAGGCTTAAATTCTAAATAATATACTTGAAAGGTAAACTTGAACAAAACAATCATGTGATCCAGATCTAAAATACAACGAATCTATAATTTTTTAGACCGTTTTAAGTTTTTGAGATTGTGAAGAGAATTTTTGACATTTCCTTAAGTTTATATTTTAAGATAATTGAATGCGAAATGGACGTAGGATGTAAGTAGCAAATATTTTTTTTACATACGCAAATATTTTTTTTTACACACGGCGCAATTTCAGCTAGAACATAGTACCACTACTATTGAAGTATGGTGAGGACTGTAGTTGTATACATATGTTTCTTAACCGAAAGATTCTACTTTTCAAACGTCCTTATGACACTATTGTTCATGAGAAATTCCTCGTTAGCACCGAAAACATGAGACATTTGTAGTTAACAATCACACTTTGGTTAGTGGTTTAATTTCTAGTAAATCTAAGGATGGTTGGATTACTTTTTGATAGGTATTGAGTAAATATCCTGAAAATGTTTGAATCTCAGGATCGACAGTTCTTTCAACATAGCTGACAATAAAATAGTAAATTGCGTACACTAACTCAAGAAAAACAACAGAACACAGATGAAAATTAAATAATTGTGGAATATACATTGTAAAATTGTATGCATTAAATAAGTATAGGATAAGGAATATGCCATCTCAAGTTTGACCATCTGTTTGTGTCGGCCGTGTAACATACCTAAACAGTTTGAAAACTGGACCTCTACTCTAATTCCTGGGCAATCCTTTCCCAATCTGCATTTTTCGGCTCCTTCATATATTATTTTCTCATGGAAAACCGAATTACTTACTTTACATGTTCTTTTGACAGTGCCAGAAATTCCACTTCTGGCCATTCTAAACTCATTCCACAATGAAGTGAATGTGATTCATATAGCCAGATGCCTGTGAATATATTCTAATTTCAAAAACAAAAATTTAAATTGCACATATTTTTTAAAAGACCACATTTTAGAAACAGCTATGCCCTTTCTGTTTCAGTGAAAGAGTCAAAAGAATTGCAAATCATTTCGAGACTCTTTCATTCTGAATGAAACTTCACAGATGCGTCAGTGAAAGTGGGACGAATTAGAGAAAAACTGCATATAATTTAACGAACTCTCTTTTGACACGTTGGAAGAAATAGAGTTAGCTTAAAATCCTTGTAAAAATAAATGAAAATTTAATAAATAAAATTTATATATTTTTTTATTTAAAGTTATTTCAAAATGCCACGTTGTAAAACCAGCGTGAGTTTAACTATTTATTTTTCCAGCTCTTATTGAAATATAATTGGGGAAAGGAGTGAAGAGGAAGGGCAGTAAAAGAGAATCACGAAAAAACTTAGAAGAAATCGAGGTTTCAGAAGGAGACATAACATCAAGCGAAGCTTCATAGCAGCAGAACAGAGACTTAAAATATCGGAACTTTCGAACTCTCGTCAAAAACTTTCAAGAGACAGGATTTACACCATGTTTCGCATGAGACAATATTAAAAGCTAATGGATTAACTAACTATTCGTCCATATATCGCCAATTCGTGAATCCTCCATTACATCGTGAATGATGTAACTCCAGTGCAACAAGCGGGAGCTAAACATATTGTATCCTTTAAAGATATAACATCATCCATGCCCGCAAATGGGATTTGAACTCAAGACCGCGAAAGTCGAGAGAGTACACGGAAACTATTGTCTTAGGCCTCTCAGCTACTACGGCAGCACTTACCTCAAAGCCACTTTCTTTACCCTTTCTTGAAGATTGTATTATGCAGTGGGAATTCTGATTCTCAATAATTCCCCTTACGTTTAAATAGGACAAATGAAAGCGCACCGAACTCATTCTATAGTACTCAAAAAATTGGTCTGGAATATAGCAATCTTTATTGAACAAATAGCGAAGCGTTTCAAGCATCCCTGAACACGAATCAGACGTTTTTGAGATGATGTGTGTGTGCGTGTGCGTGTGTAAGTGTGTGTGTGTGTGTGTGTGTGTGTGTGTGTGTGTGTGTGTGTGTGTGCGCGCGCGCGCGTGTGTATCAGTGAGTCTGTGGAAACAATAACTGACGAACGAATGGACCAATTCGAATAGAATTTAGTACAAAAATTACAATCCATGAATACTGGAAGTCTATTGTTTTTATACGCAATCGAATGTTCAGAACTCACCTAAATTTTCGAATGAAATTTTTAAAAAATCATCAAAAGATTAAACCCATTAATAAAATTATAAAAAACAGTCATTTCTTATGTCATTTTTCCTTATAAAACTATTGACATAAACTTTAGAACGCTAGCAAGAACCGCTCTCGAGATATTTCACATTTTTAAAATAAATTTAACAAAATATCCCATAAATTGAAAAAATATTAACTGTTGAAAAAAATATGCTCACTTGTCATATATAATATCATGCGATACATTTGGTGACATCATTCTCGTGGATCTAGCTCGTTCTATTCATGAGAAAAGATACTTAGTGATACTTTTGTATTTGAACGCTAATTGTCATTTATCTGCTGTAAGAGTAACTTATTTCTCCGTACATAACGATTGACGAGATTTTGGCGACGAATTTGGCGGAATATCGCCAACTTGGCGACTTTTTAAATGTTGCCAAATTAACGAATATCTCTCCAAGTGGATAGAAATGATGCTAAATCACACATAGAAATCATGCTCCTTCACCACGGGGGAATTAGTAACGAACGAACAATATATGAGTTTAAACAATTTTTGTCATAATAACTTGAAAATATCAATAATTCCTGAATCAATAATCCCCGAAAATATCAAAAATAATAATGTTTAACCCTAAAGACTGTAATTCATATAATCTAGTCAAAAATGCAACGGCAATGAAATTTATTTTATATACATATCACTATTATTCAAATTGGAAAATCTATATAAATAAAATTGAAAATCTGTCTGTCTGTCTGTTTCTCTGTCTGTCTGTCTGTTTGTCCCATCATCACGGGAGAACGGCTGAACCGAATTTGATGAAATTTTGTGGGTAGCCTAGAAATAGCCCCACTTAAAATTTAATCTATGTTTTGAGTTTCCACATCCGGTGGTTCTCGAGATATTAGTGAAAAACGAATATTTCGTTTGTCTCATCATCACGAGAGAACGGCTAAATCGAATTTAATGAAATTTTGTGAGTAGCCTTGAAATAGCCCCCCATAAATTTTGCCCAAGTTTCGAGTTTTTAATACCAGGCGTTGTTGAGATATTAATGAAAAACGGAACTTTATCCTAGGAGTCCTACTCTCTAAATCCGTGGTTTATCCAAACGGAAAGGATGAAAATCGTTTGTTTAACACGTCAACGTGAATTTCAACTCCATTTCTGAGCTTAGAGCAGGATTTTTGCATTAATTAGTCACTATCTGAAAGCATGAAATGTTTGAAACATGAATTTAAATGGAAAATTTAACTCCATGGTTTATGCTTCACAAGCATTTACTAAACAATGAAAAGTATAAGGAAATCAAAATGGTTATTATTTTTGCATTTTATGGGGCAGAGATCAAAATGGTTATTTAATTTCGCAGTTTATGAGAAAGATTCTTTTTTATATTATGTTGCTCAGCAACGCAATTAAATTAAATGTGTTTGTTAATATTTGTTATTATTTTTTCTATTTGAATAATAAATAAATAGATGTAAAAATATATTTTGTAAATGAACGGTTTGATTTTTCTTTTAATTATATTAATTACGGACTGTGTACATCGCTTTCCTTTATTTTGACAAAGAGTTTTCAAGCTTATATATTGTGTTTGGCTAATAAACTCATATATTGTGTTCAGCCAATAAATTTATTTAGCCGATTGTTGAAACAGAAAAAGAATAGAACGGGTATATTTTCTAATGCAATTTTAGTGTTTTCATTTAGTATATACGTACGGGATCCGATGTTTTATTCTTCAGATCAGCAAATTCAGAGCTATGAATTTTGCGGAATATCGCTAAATTGGCAATTTTTCTTAAACGTTGCCAAATTGACGGAATTGTCGACAAATTGATGAAAATGACGCAAATCAATTAAATTAAATTTTTTTTAGAAGAGAGTACTGTAATGATGTTTAGGTAGCATTTGTCGGCCAGTCCATCCATCCTACTTAGTAACACATTTAGCGAATTTTTAAAATGTCAACAAATTGATAAAATGTTTGCAAATCCATAAAAATATAATAAAATTAATGAAATTGCGCTTAATAAATGCAATTAATTGTGTTTTGTTAGGGCATAGTATTGTGATGATTATTCGTCAATGTGTCAGAAAATGGGACTGTCAGTTCTACAGTTCCACTTGGTGATAAATTTGGCGATGTTTTAAATTGTCGCTAAATTGACGAAAATGTCTCCAAACCTTCAATGGAGATAGAATTATTCAAACAATAAGATTCCCATCAATTCATTTGAAGCAAATGATGTCATGTCGTTTAGCAACATATGTAAATCCGATGTATTTATGCGGCATACGATTTTTATTAAATTTTTTCCGATTTGAATAACAAAGATATGTATATAAATAAGGTTTCATTGACATTGCATTGTTGACTGGATAATATCAATTACGGTCTTCAGGTTTAAACATTATTATTATTGGTATTTTCGTGGACTGTTGATACAGGGATTATTGATATTTTCATATTAATTCTATGCCATTGTTTTATTATGACAAAAATTGTTTAAATTCACATATTTTACGTTGTGCGCGTAATCTTCTATAAATGCACGGGTATATCTTCTAATCTACGAGAATATAAGTAGTACAGGTATATTGGCATATGTTTTGATATATATTGGCATATATTGGAATCAATTACGACCTTCTGGTATAAAGAGTACGGGGATTATTGATATTTTCAATTTATTACATCATCTCTTTTATTTTGGGCAAAGATTTTTTAGACTCATATTGTAATACGGGTAATCTTCTACTAACACACTGGTATATTTTCTAATCTGCGACAATATAAGTAGTATGGGGTTGTATATATTGATTCAATTCCTTTATATTTTGTAAATTTGTTTCCAAAATGATCCAGGATGTTTTATTCTTCAGATCTGCCCCTGAAGATAATTTTGCATAGTGAGAACAGATATTCTTAAACTTCTCTTTAAGAGCAAAAAAATTAATATTTTAACAGAATTTGCACATGATTGCGAATTATAAGTTTCTTTATATTATATACTCCGTACGAAGAACGGGTATGCTGCTAGAATTTAATAAAAATCATATGCCGCATAACGCATTGGATTTACATCCGTTGCTGAACGACATGATATCATTTGCTTCAAATAAATTGATAGAAATAATATCGTCTGAATAATGCTATCTCCATGGAAGGTTTGTCGATTTTTTCGTCAATTTAGCGATAATTTAAAAAATCGCCAAATTTATCTCCAAAAAGAACTGCATAACTGATAGTCCCATTTTGCGACAAATTGACGAAACATCACAATACAATCCCCTAACAAAACACAATTAATTTCATTTATTAAGCACAATTTTATCAATTTCATGATATTTGTATGGATTTACAAACATTTCAAAAATTTGGTGATATTTTAAAAATTCGCTGAGTGTGTTACTAAGTAGGATGGATGGACTAACCGACATATGCTACCGAAACATCATTTCAATACTCTCTTCTAAAAAAACAAATTTAATTTCATTAATTTGCGTCGTTTTTATCAATTTGGCGACATTTACGTCAATTTGATAAAAACAAAGCAAATCAAGACGCAAATTTAAGAAAAAGGGCCAAGTTAGCGATATTCCGCCAAATTTGTAGCTCTGAATTTGCAGATCTGAAGAATAAAACATCCTGATTCCGTTTGTATATACTAACTGAAAACACTAAAATTGTTTTGGAAGATATATATATCCGTTCTACTATTTTCTGTTTCAATAATCGGATAAATGAATGTATTAGGTAAACACAAATATGAGTTTATCAGCTAAACACAGTAAGCTTAAAATCTCTTTGCCAAAATAAATGAAAGTGATGTACGCAGTCCGCAGTTAATATAATTAAAAGAAAAATCAAACCATTATTTTCTTAAATATATTTTTATAATATATTTTTATATAAGTGACTAATTGACGCAAGAAATCTCCCACCAAGATCAGAAATAAGGTTTTAATTCACTTTCAAATGATTTTTAACCTTTTCGTTTGGTTCAATCACGGAGTTAGAGAGTACAACTCCTAGGAAAAAGTTTCGGTTTTCATTAATATCAAGGCAGCCCCTGGTCTTAGAAACTCGAAACTTGGACTTAATTTATGGGGGCTATTTCAAGGCTATCCACAAAATTTCAATTCGATTCAGCCGTTCTCCCGCGATGATGAGACAAATAAAAGTTTTGTTTTTACTAATATCTCGAGAACCACTAATCGTAGAGACTCCAAGCATAGACTAAATATTAAGTGGGGTTATTTTTAGGCTACTCACGAAATTTCATGATATTCGGTTCAGCCTTTCTCCCATGATGATGGGACAAACATACAGACAGACAGATAGATGGACAGCCAGCCAGACAGATAGACAGACAGATTTTCAATTTTATTTATATATATTAGAGCAAAGAGAAGAAGTTCATCTGGAAAACCACAATTGATCATACTGAAAGACATGTTAGACGTTGATTGGGATAGCGAGGCTTGTTGCTACAATTATGTTAATTTCAATGTGTTCTACTTTAATCTCCCATACAGAAGATTTTTCAGTTCGATATTTTTTAAAGTAATGAAATCAGTTGTTACAGTATGTACGAACATCAACTGCCTGATGTGTTCAGGACTACGTTGTCAGTGGCTAGGTAGGGTCGAAGAAATGGAGCAGCTTTTATGTTCTAAGAAGAAAGATCTTCAATCGTGGAACCTCAGGATTGTATTTGATCGAAAGAAAAAATGCAACTGTTGAATTCGGTACTTCGATCAGTACAGACGGAACCTCGCCTAGTGCTAGTGATCATAAAGCCATTGAAACAATTGTGCATTTATTCTAAGGAAAATAAGTGATGCGTAAACCACTGGGGCGGAACGCATAGAATCTTCTGACTAAGTTCAGTTTTTTTTCTCTGAGTATCCAGTGTTTGACTTGCCGGTGAAAGTATCTAGGATATAACGACCATATGTTCCTTTTTTACAACAATAGGCATAACAGTTAAATAGAAAGCGTCAGTGGCGCAACCAGAGGGGTCAAGGGTACAATCTCAATTGATTTTACATTAGCTAAAAGATAAAACTGCAAGCTTTCGAATTTTCCCGTCTAACCCACTTTCTAGGGGTGGGAGAGCCAAGTGGTTAACTCTCGGAAATTGCACTGGAGCGATCCGAATTCGATTCCTAGCGCTGCCCAAAATGTCCCCATGTTCACACGGAGAATGGACAAGTTAAATATGTGGATCTGTAAGTTCTTCGAAGTGGTTGGTGGTAGTGGAAGGATGGTAAGATCTCTGTGGATAACACCCCTCACTAGGTTTCGATCAAAATTGGATGGCAGTGTCCCGGCAGTCCAGACAGATACTTTACACATTCGAGTAGGTCGGACGAAGAAAATATATTTTATTAATGATTGGTTTTTAGATAAAAATGTCTAAAAACGGTAGAAATAAGGTAACAAACCGCATAGACAAACATGTTAAATTATTTCTAAAAACAAAACTTTTTCTATACAATATGAGAAAATAACTATGGAAATTAGATTGAGCATAACTATTTATAAAATTACTTTAGTGAAATTTATTCTTTAAACTGTTTTATAAGTGTCATGCTTCTGAAAAATAAAGCTGATTAGATAAAATTAAACCTCCAGGTCTTCAAGGAAACTGTCATTTTATAATTTTAATGTCGCTGAAAACAAGCTTAAGATAAGATCTCATTCCTTAATGTGTGAAAAAGATGAGTGTCCGTTGTGTTCTTCATTTCAAAGAAATTTAATATTATTTTATGAAAATTGGTGCATTGTAACACGCCGCCTTTTCTGCAACATAAATTTAGGGTTGCCATATGCAGAATTTCAGAGAGGGGTTGCCATGTGTAGCGACTTATCTCCAATTTGGCGACTTTCGGCTACTTTTCGATTGTTTGTGAACCCTATCGAAATAACGAATATTCTACAAGGTACGAGGAACGAGTTTCCAATGAGATTATATAAAAGGACATGTTGCTCAGATTTTTTTATTGCCCAGGCCGTCGAGCCCACACAAAGAGTGTTAAGCAGTTACAACAGACGGCCGGAAAAAAATGAAATAACATTAAAACATAACAACACAGAAAAAAACAAGAAAACAATATAACACAGAAATAAAAATAAAATATAATACCAATTACAACACAAAGATAACAAATAAAACAGAAAACTAAATTGTACAAATCATCCAGTCGAAGCAGGAAAACACTCAAGGCGAATAATGCATCCAACACATTTGGGGATCTAGTATATGTAAAGAGCAGAATAGACTTAAATAAATAAAACAAATAATTAATACATTTTGAAATATAAGACTAATTGAGGCAATTAACAATGAAACATAATAAAAAAAGCAACGATATATAAATAAATAATAATAAAACAAGAAAGATTAATTATGCATAAAGCATTAATTTTAAAACACTTCCCAACTGAAATGCAATCGGCAGAATGTATCGCATCTCTAAAATGCAATACATTCAGCGGTGACATTTTTTAATTATCACAGAGCTGCAATAACTTATTTTACTTTAAAACTTAATCAAAAAATGAACTTTATTCAAATGGCGTCAACGAAATATAAATCGTCTGGCTCTCTGTGTAAAAGCATTGAATATTTCATTCATACACTTTTATTCCAGACTCCAGAATTAAATAATTTTGCGTGAAAAATATTCATCAATTCTTATACAACAATCACTTGTTTGCATTCTGCATCCATTAAAATTAGGTTTTGTTGTTAAAATAATCAAAGTTTGATGATCATTTAAAGTCATAATGTTGTAATTGAGTTGGCATAGAATATTGATGCATAGAAAATACACAAAAATAAAGCGTTTTATAACGGATGCAATATTAAATATAAATTTAAAAGAACTATAAAAATTACGATTTTTACTCCAGGATAAAAAATAGATGCCATATTTTATTTTGAATTGGGTCACGTGGTCTCATCATATTATATGAGTGTATTATTATTTTAATTTTTTTTAAACACTACCAAACATATTTTGCTTCATTTTTTTTTTATATTTTATGGGTATTTAACAAAAGTAGAGCTTAGTATTTAACAAAAATGCAAGGCGCTTTAGATGGGCCTGACGGGTGCACAGCCCCATCTAAGGTTGTTAAACAAAGTAAAACATGAAAATAATTAGTTATTACTTTTTTTATTAATTTTCCCTCTCTAAGGTAGGCTTAAATACTGGAAAAACTATTTAGTGCTTCTCTACAGAAAATCCAATTCCTGGTTATTGGAGACTCATTTCCAGAAGTCTAACATAGTTTATCCGATTAATTTTACGGCAAATCGCTTTTACTTCTACAGCAGATGTTTTCAATGTGACAGAATATGCCTGGTTTGGAGTTATGTATTAACGCTATTAAATATCTTTCGACACGAAAGAAAATATTTTTGGAGAGTCAGTCTCCACTACACTTTCTTTTACATCCGAATTTCTCGGTTTATGGCACACTTACACTAGAATCAGTAGTAGAACACAATAAAAGTTTAAAAATACAAAAAATTGTATTTTATGGCTTCCCATACTTTACTCTGATCAAATTCATTTTTTCTTTAAATCTCAAAATTTACAACGTTACTTATTTAAAATAACAGATAATTTGCAGTTTTAAAATAATACAGCAAAAATATTTCAGAAAAATGGTAGTCTGTGTGGGAAAATAGCGGTTTAAACTCCATTACGGATGTTAATTGTAAAAAATATATATACAGTGGCGCCCGCATACAGCGAAGTCGCAAGGGACAGGGGAAATGTTCTTTATAATCGACATTTGCAATAACCGATAAAATGCTTAGGCATGAGATAAACAATGACTGCATGCGATAACAATGATATCTGCCTGCATATTTTAAAACAAAAAAAAACATCAAGTTTGAAATTTATTGCTCTCTTATTTACGTTGGAACATTTCTGTAACACTTTGAACATTTGAATTTACAACACTTTTGCATAGCACTTTTCCTATTGCATCTAAATTGTCACTGCTGTTAACATTGTAAGCTTTGAAATAGTCACACAAATTTTGAAGGCTTTCCACAGAAATTTTTTATTTTATCCTCCCTCTTTTTCTTAAATCAATTTCGGTTTCTTCGGATTAAGATTCAGCAGACATATTATCAGCAACTGTATAACAATAACGACATTAATCCCCTGTGCTTTTTCTTTAACACATTCATCGCTTTCAGTTTAATCGTCAAAACTAAGACCTTCATACAAAACAGCTTTTCCTGGCGACCTATTCCACGTTGAACTACTTAGTATAGAAAAAGACGAACTTTTGCATTTTTCTTAAAAATCCAGCATGTTTACAGCAGTTTTTCTCTTTTTACGGATGATTATCGCGCAAAGTATATTGTAAAAGTTCACAAGCATTCATCTTGGAATTAGAGTATCTCAACATACTTAATTAAGAGTTTATGTTCAATGTATTTAGTGATGAATCGTAGTTATCAAACTAATCATTGCTCCTGCGATTTTGTTCTTGCTCGAAGAAGTTCCATGAAAATAATTTTTAATTTGCCTCCCAAACTTTGCAATATCCGATGTACAGATATCTAATTATTGAATGGGTCATTCTCGTGAGTCTTCATTTGATTTAAAAATTGCTGATGGTTAAAAAAACATTGTAGATCACTGGTACAGAGCGCGAAATCTTTGGTGTAGTCAATTTGATTTTATAGAAATATATGCTAAACTGGTTATTATTACATTAAAGTATATAAGCATTTTTCGAGGTAATTGGAGATTTTCCTCTATGGCAAATACATAAAGAGTAAGATTTCGTATTTTCATATAAATATCTGCCTTAGTTTAAAATATATATTAGACAACCTTTTCTCATGATTCACTGTAATTTTCCGATTGGACGCATGTGTTTATCATTAACGGTTCAAAAGTTATAATCCTAAAAAATTTCTCCTGCAATGTCTTCATTATAATGGACTGCAATTAGAACTGCGAGGTTTCTAATTCGAAAACATAACGCGATACATGCTATTAATCATTTGAGAAAGTAATCGCTTAAAAAAACAACGAAATTTCGAGAAAACCGTAAAATACTCTCTTGAATGAGGTTAATTGCAGCATTTTTTTAACCTTCAGGATAAAAACTAATTACACCCATGACGAGGAAATGTAGAATGAAAAATAAACAGAAAGAACATTCAAATAGCATGGCTGAGAAAATATGCCAAAAATATTCCTCACTTAATGCATAATTAGAAATAAAATATATCCATACTCACGGTAATCAAACAGCCTGCAAATATACATTTTCTTTCTATTATGTTACTGGTTTTGGAACCAAAAATATGGGTTGACAGAGTCAAATAAATTTGCATACATTACATATTTTTACGACGAAACGAATGGTAGGATATAAGTTTCTACCCTGTAAAATTATTGGGAGCCAGTACGGAGAAAATCGTAAAAGAAATGTGAGATTAAACTGTAGGATATACCGGGATGACATCGTAATATTTCAAATACCTAACAAGATACCGTTGATTTAATTTGCAAGTCCGAGTCGCTTGACCTTGGCGAAAAGTTTGGTTGACATGGCGAAAAATTTTTGACCTTGACACATTTGAAAAAATATCGCCAACGTTGCGATTTTTGGTGAGTTCTTGAAAATTTTGAATTTTGTAGAATGGGAGAACTTAACAAATTTCGTACATTTTCCAGAATTTTCCGCTGTGGGTATCTAGCTATCTTATTTTATCTAGCTGCGCCCTCAATTCGGTGCAGCGTTCTAAAGTTTAGTTTCTTCTTTAATATATTCGGTGATTAAACAAATCATTTTTTATATATATCCCGTATACTCGTAATATAGCCTCGAAACAGATTGCTTATTTATTCATGTTTATTACCTTGTCATTGGGGCCGAATACGGCGTATTTTGACTTATTTTATCTAGCTGCACACACTGTTTGGTGCAGCGTTCTAGAACTCCTTTTATTAATTAAACGCTGGATGCCCTTAATTAAACGAAAATATTTATATATAAAATATATTAATATAATATTAGCGGTATATATTAACAATCAGCATAAATATTTCATTTTATATATTTATCAATCTCAAACTCCGTTATGGGATAGAATACTTTCTTCTATACAAGACTGAAAGATTATTTAAATGACTGCCGTGAAAAACATTAATCAAATACCCTTCGACACATAAATAAAATAAAATGAAAATTTAGACTTGTTATGGCAGAATTAGTGCAAAAACGATATCCACGCCGAACATTTATTTCAAGTTTTGGAATTTCTCTGGTCACATTTTACTTGCTGAAGTAATGACATGGAATGAAATCAACTAACTATAAATTTACACCCCCACTCTCAAATTTATAGAAAAAAATAATTTTTCAGTACCTAAAGAAAACTGCAAATAAAACAACATGGGCGTGGCCAAGTAAACTAATGATGCATGCTAGCTAGCTTAGCTTTTTACAATTAAATCCTGCTGATATTTTCGAAATAATGCTTTTTTAATGGTTTTACTTAGGTAGGTTTCTTTATTTATTTGGGTTAAATCTTTAAATCAATTTTTGACCGAATTCTACTGAGCCGATTTTCTTGAAATTTTATATACATGCATATTTCAGATGATAATACAATATTTTATAAAATTTGAGTTTATCGTCTCTAATCTTGACCAATTTTACACAAATTGGTCCTCTAAAGTCCCATTGTTGTAAGATAGTTAAAACTAGTGCGATATGGAGTTTCGCTTCTCTGTCTCTCTATATATATATATATATGTATATATATATATATATATATATATATGTGTGTGTGTGTGTTTGTGTGTGTATAAGTGTGTGTGTGTAACATTGATGTAAGATAGTTAAAAATATTCCAATATTCAGCTTCACGTCTACATATACCGGGTGGTCAGAATTAAAACACCCCTACTCTGAGATCTCTATACATCGAACTACTCAGTGTAAAAGCTCCAAAATTGTTGAACCTACTATTCAAGACATGAGGAAAGGGATTACGTGAAAAAAATAGTTCCAGAAACACCGATAGGTGGCGCTGTACAACAGAAAATATGCTAAAAAGACACAAAATAATCACAAAAAAACAAACACATGCGATATGGAATTTTTCCTTTTTAACATCTTTTGCTGATATGAAAAAAAAGAAGATAAAAAAGTGAAGAAACTTAAACTGTCTTTGTAACTGCAATTGCAAGCATAAAAATTTGCATAAACCCTTGGTTTGCAGCTACTATGTTCTGGGCATACAAGGGGATAAAACTGGGACATTTTCATTCTTATCAGCGATGGCTGTCACACTGCCAGAACGCGCTTTGCTTGTAAAGCTGTTTTATGAAAACAAAGGACATGCTGCAGCTGCACTTCGAGAGTTTCGTCGACTTAAGAATTTGCGCAAAGGACCATTACTTCCACAAGCTCTCAGGAGAATGATCGCTCGATTCGAGAAAACTGGACATCTTGGAGTTCAGCCGGGTCGAGGACGCAAATCGACTCGTTCAGATGTCGTTGACGATGTTGCCACCGCTATTGTTGAACAATCAATGGATATTGTTGAACAATCAATGGATATCACGTTATACGCAGCATTCCCTGCATCGATAAGGTCCTTGTGATATGACTGTTTGGTACGTTCGAATATAATGTGTTACAAATGTGTATTTTGTGTCTTTTCAGCATATGTTCTGTTGCACAGCGCCACCTATCGGTATTTCTAGAACATTTTTTTTTCGCTAATCCCTTTCCACATGTCTTGAATAATATGTTCAACAATTTTGGAACATTTACACTCAGTAGTTCGATCTATAGAAAGCTCAGAGTAGGGGTGTTTTAATTCTGACCACTCGGTACTATATAAAAGAAACTTTTTAACACAAGATACAGCTCATGTTAAATACAGCGAGATACATGCAAGATACAGCGCATTTTTGCGATTTATTCTGATCAGCATGATCGTTCCAGACCAGGGATAATCAATTCAAATTGGATGAAATATTGTATTGTCATCTCAAATACGTATGTTTATAAAATTTAAACAAATTCGGGTCAGTAGTATCGGTTCAAAATTGATTTAAACATTTTATCCAAACAAACAGGTTTCCCGGCCGCCCATTTTTGCTGCTTTATATCTCCGGATGAGTCGGGCGGCCTGGGTTTTCGACCCAAACAAACAGAGAAACCGAACTAAATAAAATCATGTAAAAGCATTAATTAGAATATTATTAAATTGTAATTATTTGTAAAAATCAGGGCCATAATATACCATTAGTTTATTTGGCCAAGCACATTTCTTTATTTCGAGTTTTCTTTAGCTATTGAAATAGTGTTTCTTTTTTCATATACACTCTAAGACAAAAAAAATCGACGCATCAAGAAAGAATTAACCAAATGAGATAAAATTTGGTAAGTTTAATGTGGATGTACAGAAAAGAAATGAAATGAATTTCAGAACAATTGGATGATTTATTGCACTGAAAGATCTACACAAAGTGATCACGTCAATATAACGTTGGTCCACCTCTGGCCTTGATACAAGCTGTTACCCGACGTGGCATTGATGTATAAAGTTGCTGGGTGGTATTCTGAGGAATGTTGTTCCAAATGGCCTCCAATTGACGAGCTAATTCGTCTACATTCTGGGATGGTCGCAGGCGACGTCCAGCAGTACACACACACACACACACACACACACACACACACACACACACACACACATATATATATATATATATATATATATATATATATATATATATATATATATATATATATATATATATATGCTTGTTCTCCAGCATTTACCTTTCTTTTGTAGCACGTGCATAGTATGTTTGCAGCATTCTTCAAAGCTGTTAATTTATTCCCATCTATTATTAATTAAATCACATTTTACTTTAAAATTAATTTTATTTCAAATCCTCTTTTACGAGTAATATTTTACATACTTAATGTTATTGAACTAAGGTATGACATTATTCATGTTCTAAATTAGCTTTATTATATTTATATATGTATATATATATATATATATATATATATATATATATATATATATATATATATATATATATATATATATATATATATAAATGTGCAAACAAATATATAGTCTGCTTAATGCTGTCTCTATGGGAGGTTCATTTTTCATTAATATCTCAACAACCTCTGTTCCTGAATCTAGAAACTTGGACTACTTTTTAAGTGGACCTAATTCATGGCTACCCACAATATTTCATGAAATTCGGGAATTTATAAATTCATGAATTATGTTCTTCCGGGATGATTAGACAAACAATTACACCCACCTACAGATTTTCAGTTTTATTTTTATATAGGTATGAAAGAGCGTAAAAATAATTTTGAATTTTAATGGTAGGAACGTTTTAACTTTGGTTGGTTTGAACTCTAACTATCGGTTTAATACAGCACGATTTTTATTTTTAGTTGTTAATAGTATTGAGTAGATGAACTATACAGAATTCCTAGGAAAGTCTTTAAACGCCTCAATAACTGTAAGGAAAGGTCCATGAGAGCACACGTAATGTTCGTTACACACGATTATACACGATCGAATAAAAGTGTTTACCCTAACGGATAAGTTAAAAAGTTAGCGAAACGAATTCGACGATAAAGCAAGATAGAAAAAAAGATAATTGCAATTTTATAAACATTGTCTAGTAAGTAGAAATCGACACCAAAAACGACCGAAACGCTTTTGCGAGTGGTAACAGATATCTGTCAAATTATTGTGTCAACCAGGGACTGTACATCGCGGCACCGGCAGTACTTATCACAGTACCTGGA
Source organism: Amaurobius ferox (assembly GCA_951213105.1). Taxonomy (NCBI): domain Eukaryota; kingdom Metazoa; phylum Arthropoda; class Arachnida; order Araneae; family Amaurobiidae; genus Amaurobius; species Amaurobius ferox. Next base: position 120,842,119 of record OX578151.1, read on the forward strand.
AGTATGTCTTAAATTCAAATATGTATAGTTGTTGCTGGAGGTTATTTTGAACAGGCTGTGCATCAGATTCTTGTGCATGTAAGTGTTTATTTTAGCGCTTCTGACAAGGGCAGGCATTCTTCAATAACCATATTGTCGAATTAATGTCTTCCGTAACAACTTTGTAATTGATATTCTTTTACTATCTCGCTTTCTGGCTGAGTTTGAAACACTTCCTTTTTGAATTCTGCACTAGGGGAGTTGAAATCATCTTTATTCGATAGATTAAGGTTACTTTTCTGTAGATAAACTTAACGTGTACACTTATGGGGATTTTCCTTGCAAAGTTACTGGTGTGCTTTTCCCAGGAACCCTGTAAAAGTTATAAGATGTTTACAATTTAGTGTTAAGTTTGGTTTGTCGCGAGTATAAATATTTTTTATTTTTTATTGTGACAAAAATTTGGAATATTTTTCAGATGTTTTCTCAGCTGAGTTATTCTGTTGTTTATTCTGTTTTTTCTATAACCAAAAGGCTGTCCCAAACCTCGATCAATCCATTTGTATATGCTTATTTGTATGCCTCTATGGTGAGGACATGATAACTCTGGGAAACATAAAACAAGAATTAATTTTTTTTATTATGACGCCTGTTCCTGCGTATCGTCTGTATTTTGATAGTCTGATTATAAAGCCTAGATCTACTACCTAGATCTACTACTTATAAGATCTACTACCTAGCTCAAACTATTTTTCTAAATATGTATGGATGTAACATGATGCGTTATCCAACTGCTGATAAGATGTTGCTGCAAATAAAAAAGAAATAAAAGTTCAAATCGATAGATTAAATTATTTCAATTATTTTAAGTGTATTAAAACTTTCTCTAGTTGAGATTTTAAAAATACAGAAGTCGCGAAAGAGAAAATTTATTTATTTGCAAAGCATATATGATCTTAAATAAATTTTCATTTCATATATTATTTCGCGCTTGTGGGTTTATATGAATATATATCACTTTAATATATACGAATGATAATTAGGGGTACTAAATATTTTAGCAAAAAAATATATTACAGATATCATGCAGATACGTTGACTTAGTTTATGCTTTTAACTCTCTTTAGCACGGAATATGTAAGTATCCAAACACTACATTGACAGCGAGAAAACATTACTACAGGTAAAACATCAGGTAAAACATTACTACCGAAAACATTACTACAGGTAAAACATTACTACGGGTATTACTACCTGTATGTGTCAATTAGATTCACAACATTTTGGGAACTAGAATACTGACAAATTCAGTCTAAATGCATAGTCCGTCTTACAAATTCTGACTTACCAATGATATTAGTTTCTGCAATGGGGAGCTATACTAGCTTTAAGAACGCTCTTATTAAACGGCCTTATGCAGCTTAAGCTGGAATTTTACGAAATTTGATGACGGTTTCGTTAAAAAAATTAATTTGGCCGTTTCCGTATAGTTCCTAAAATTATCCAAATTAATAAGTGTGAGACAAGGAAAATGCGAGACAGTTTTAAGTTCATTATGTATGAGGTTTGTAATGTTAGGCAAATGCATCAGTCTGAAGGACGCCAGTTTTACAACAACCCTGACCAGAGAAGTCAAATAGGCCATAAATAGAGGAGGCTAAATTGAAGCCACGAGATTGGTTGAAATTGTTAACCAATATTATTGTTGTCTGGTTGCATTGCCCTGAAATCGACTAATGGTAGCCGAAGAGGCGTATCAGACCTCAAGCAAAAAGAGGAGGCAACATATATAAAGTTCAAGAGATCAATTTCAGTGAGAGACCAACTTGAGTTCCAACTAACGATGCAGTTATAATGAGGTCAGATTCAGTTATGTTCAGAGATCGACTTCAATACTTGTAGGAGTACAACACTTCGAGTCAGTACCAGTACGATATACATTGATGTAAGAGTACCAGACATAGAACTAGCATCTTGACCGGAAGGCTCGGGAGTAATAACGTCAACGTCAGATATTCAGAGAGATATGAAACAGGACCAACGTACGAGCTGTGTGTCAGTGGCCTAAGATGAAATTGGAGGAAAGTGCGTATCAATTATTGTAGTAGGTCATAGACCATTTTGATAAATAGAATTTACCTGGTCTTACATATCCAATCTCCTCCATAAATAATATGATAATTTTTGTAATCAATTTAATACTTAACAAAATGTTCCAAAAAATAATGTTATTTTTAAAGTTAAAAAATTGTGCAATTATTTGAGTAACATTGTGTTAATAAATATTCTTTTACAGGAACTCGCACTAAAGATAGTATGGTGGGTTAAATGTGGCACAACGCAATGTGTTTTATGACTAAACGATATTTCGACCGTGTTTTACGAATTATGATCAACGGCCACGTTAATTATGAATAATTTAATAAATCTAAAATCGGAATTAATGTTCATTTTTCATAATTGTGCACCACACTAAGAATGGTTGTCTATCATTGAAGGTATCAGCTATTCCATGTACTTAGGAGCGCATGATAAACATAATACAGGTATATGAGTGTTATCTACAATGAAGATGCTATACTGGCTTTGGAAACGTCCCCTGTAGTCGGATTTTGTGACCATAAAATTTTAGTTTTTGAATGTTAGCAAAATACAGACTGAGCTCGACTTTTATGAAATTTGATGATGGCTGTGTGTAACGATGAAATATTTCAATCTACAGAGAGGCTCGTAAAATATTTGACAGTAAAAATTATTTACTGGTAAAGCAGATAGCGGCTCTTCCTTGCGGAGGACATCTAAAAAGATCGAAACCAGTTTGAGAATGGTGGTATTTGCAATGAATAAGTGCTAAAGAGCTCGAAACCAGTCCAAGAACAGGGGTATTCGTAACGGAAGAGAGCTGAAGTCAAGTTCCGTCCGAGGATAGTAGTGATACGTGGTAAATCCCCCACGCCCGGTTTGGGCGTGATAAATACCTAGTATGTTCATTAAACATAAAGTTAAAGGTTGTCGTGATCGTATAGGTTAAATCTGAAAATTAAGAAATAATTAAAAGGATTGCAAATGAGGACATCGATTATATTTAAAACAACAAACTACTAGTTTATTTACACAATTAACATTTAAAAAACATGAAAAAACTTTGGCCCTAAAACATGAGCTTAAGATGTTTGCTCGTACAAATTCTCACACAAGGTGAGTTACTATTCTTAAATCCAAACAAAAATCATAATCAGAATTCTTATTTCTCTCAAGTTCTAATACACTCATAATTACAATTATTACTATTCTCGCGTTCTAATACACTCATAATTACAGTTCTCATATTCTGCTAATATCCACATACTTATAAGGTTAGCTACCCTCTAAATTTCAAAGTATTAAAGAGTATTAAAATCCCTTCTGAAAATCTTACGTTCAATAAAGCATCTGGCTTGTGCCACAAAGTAAGACAAAATTCCTCGTATGGAGTTATTTCAAAGAGCGGGAGAGAAAGAGAGAGAGCGCTGAGTTCTGTACGTATTGAAAGGCCTTACTTCTACTCTTGGGCCAAACGGTCATTCGTGCGTTACACAGTCGGGAGCCGGAGAGCATTTTTGCTCCGGCGAAATTTTTAGTACTTCACCTTCTCAAATCTCAAAGAGCACTCTCCTTTCAAAACTCAGAATTTTCTCTCTCGCAAAATCGCCAAGTCGATCTCTCCTCCCTCTCTTTTTTCATTCGCTGCAAAGTTTTATCCCCCCCCCTTAATAATATTGGAAGATATTAGGGTGCTCATTTTCTAGAGGCTAGCCCCTGACAGAGGGCTTGGTCTGTAGCCCTGAATTATTATTTGCAGATGGCTGGAGTTCCACGCTCCTGCGTGAATATCTGGGTTTAACTGCGCCCCCAGCGACCGCTTACCCCCCGTTGAGTTTTCCTCCAACTTGAACGAGACCACCCACAGGCATGAAGTCCAGAATCCACTGACCATTTCCGTTGCAGGTGGTCAAAGGGGAACTTTATAAAAATTGTATGGAAACACAGGGACCATCTTTGTAGGTATGTGAATCATTCTAATGTTACATGGCATGAGGAAAACCGATGTAACAAGTAGTACTTACAATAGAAGTGATATTAAAATTACTCCAAATCAGTTCGAAGAAGGGGATATTTGCAATTGGGGAATAATTTTAGCTTTAAGAATGTCAATTTAGGATGGTCCAGGGATAATGAAAAGAGATTTGTTCCTGAAGCATATTCGTTTGTAGATGCTAAAATTGAAATAATGTAACTCAAAAAGTCTTGGAATCAATATGTTACTTTAAAAGTCAATACAGCTATGAAAGATAAATGCTTCACAAATCTTGAGAAGTTGCAAAAACAGTGAAAGTTGCATTGAATCTAGGAAGGAAGGAAAAATCCATAAAAATTCTTCTGCTCTGAGGGAATCCATATCATGTGTTTGATACGCTATTCTATTCAAAACATAATATGAACCGGTAAATCACATGATGTAGAAGTAAATTAAAAAAAATATTTCATTATTAAATTGATATGACTAACTTTGTTTTTTTGTGCGTAGATTCAGTGATAATCTGGAATAAGATATTCTTAAGAAAAAAAAATAAGTAACTTTGTTACTCATTATGGATTGATGTGAAATACCACTCCTTTGCGTATTTAGTATGGGAAGAAGTTGATGCGTGTTGTATATGACGATGGTACAAGGCAGAGGTCTTCAACCTGTGGCCCGCGAGCTGCATGCTCTCAAACCCCTGATTTTGTGATTTTTATCCAAAGGATAAATTGACCCATAATAGAACTTAAAATTTCGCAGATAATAAGATGCCATTTTCCATTTAATAGTGATTGCATTAATTTCAAATCATGTAATTTGTTATGTGAAATACCAATTTTATCTTATGTGTTTCCTTTCCGATCATAACTTTTGTTTTCCTCTGACATTGGAAGTATTTTTCTACCATTCTCGTAGTTGTTATCGTAGTTATTAGAGGTCGAAAACTCAGACCGTCTAGCTCATCCGTGGACATAGAACAGCAGTTTGGGCGGCCGGAGTTATTAGAGGTCGTAATTATTCAGGAGTTTGTTTTCTTTACTTCATCAGCATATTGTATACGTTTTTGAAATAGCTTTCATTACTCATCACCGTCAATTTCGGACTTAGAAGATATCCTTCTGCACAGAATATCTTGCAACAATTTAAATGAGTTTTGAATATTATGGGGTCCGTACAATCCTGTTAGGAATAAAACAATTTGAAAATAATGATAATCATGTTGAATTTAAAATAAAATATATAAAAAAAATTAAGTTACGGAGTTTTAGTGAAATGCACTTAAAAGCAAAATATAATTTTTAGTTATAGCAACATTCTTTGTCGCATGCGATAGAAATATAATCATGAGGCGCATATAAAATATTGCATTTGGATATAAACATAATTTTAAGAAATAACAGAAGTGATAATATAGAAATTACAAAGTTAATTCATTCAAATGACATTCAATTCATTCAAATTTCTTTCTGGTAATTTTGATTTCAAAATTCTTCATTCTTATATAGTATGCCATTTCTAAGTTATCACTTCTATTGTTATTTAAAATTCTTTTAATGTCCAAATTCAATTCTTTTTTGGACGCCACACGATTTTATTTTTAGAAGCACATGATCAAGAATGTTGTAATAAGTTAAAATTATTTTTTACTACTTTTAAGTGCATTTATTTAAAATCGTCTAACTTAAAAAAAATTTTATATATTTTATTTCAAATTGAACATGATTATCAGGATTTTCAAACTATTTAATTTCAGGATTGTATGGGCCCTAAAATATTCGACACACATTTAAGTTGTATAATTGTCTGTTCAGAGGGATATTTGCTTAGTCCAAAAGTGAAGGTAAAGAGTAATGAAAGCTATTTCAAAAACTTATACGAAATGTTGACGAGGTAAAGAAAATGGACTCCTGAATAATTGCAAATCTTTAAATCAGTTTTTGACCCAATTCTACTGAGCCGATTTTCTTGAAATTTCATACACATACGTATTTCAGATGAGAATATAAAATGTCATTAAATTTGTGTTGATCCTCCCTATTTTGGACCAATCATGTCCAGCATGGCCCACAAAATTCCCATTAATGTAAGATAGTCAAAACCAGAATGGTATGCAGTTTCGTTTCTCTCTCTCTCTCTGTTTATATATATACATATATATATATCATATATATGATACATATATATGATGTATATATATATACATACAGAGTACACATCTATCTAAACAATTTTTCCAGTTTTCTCCTATTTTCCATCTATTGGATTCTATATTTTTCTAGATGGATCCATTTATCTTTTTGGGGTGAATATATCTATTGGTTTCTATATTTTTTTATATTTTTACTATGTTTCCATTTATTTCCAGTTTTCCTTACGAAAAAATGAAATTCCACTGAGCCGATTTTCTTGAAATTTTATACACACACGCATTTCTAATGAGAATATAATATTTCATTAAATTTCCGTTGATCCTTTCAATTCTGGATAGTCAAAACCAATACGATATGCAGTTTCGCTTCTCTCTCTCTATATATATATATATAGAGAGAGAGAGAAATTTCCAAGTAGATCAAAGAGAAATGAACAAAACGAGTACCTCAAAGTGGTCGTGGGGGGGATGTGACCCCCACTCTCCGGTTAAAGCATGCTTACAGCCGTGGCAAACACTGCCGGAGTTCCCGCGGCAAACACTACTCGTTTAGTTCATTTCTCCTTGATCTATTTGGAAATTTCTATGTCGTTTACGAGGGGTAATGGTAACAATGTGCCTTATGATTCGTTAATATTTGGTATGGTATAGGGTTTTTAAATTTTATAGCTTTATATATATATATATATATACAGAGTACTCTTCTATCTACACTATTTTTCCATCTATTGGATTTTTACTATTTTTACTGTTTTTTCAGTTTTCCTATATATATATATATATATATATATATACAGAGTACTCTCTTTTCTATACTATTTTTGTCCAGTTTTCCTTACCGATCAATAAAATTCTACCGGGCCGATTTTCTTAAAATTTTATACACATACGTATTTCTGATGAGAATATAAGATTTCATTAAATTTGCTTTGATCCTCTCCATTCTCGACCAATCATGCCCAGAATGGCCCACCGAAATCCCATTAATGTAAGATAGTCAAAACCAGTATGATATGCAATTTCGCTTCACTCTCTCTCTCGCTCTCTTGTATATATATATATATATATATATATATATATCTTGTGTATATATATATATATATATATATCGTGTATATATATATATATATATATATATATATCTTGTGTATATTCATATATATATATGTACAATGTCCACTCAATAAGTCTGGGGTCTAACTAAGAAAAACAATTTTTTTTTTGGAAATTCGACTTTATTCATCAACATACTCTCCTTCAAGAGTGATACATTCATTCCGACGCTCCTCTAACTTTGCGATGTTTTTTTGGAAGGACGATTGCTTTGCTCTCAAAATAGGCATCATTTTCGGCAATCACTTCTTAATTTGAGCCAAATTTCTTTCCCTGGAGCATCTTTTTGATGTCTGCAAAAAACCAGTAGTCGCTGGAGGCCAGATCTGGAGAGTACGGTGGATGAGGAAGCAATTCGAAGCGCAATTCATATAATTTAACCATAGTTTTCATCGACTTGTGACACGGGGCATTGTCTTGGTAGAACAGCACTTTTTTCTTTTGCATGTGAGGCCGATTTTCTTGATTTCTACACTCAATCGATCCAATAATGCCATGTAAAATTCACTATTGATAGTTTTACCGTTCTCAAGATTGTGGATGAACAAAATACCATGCGCGTCCCAAAATACGGATGTCATAACCTTGCCAGCTGACTTTTGGGTTTTTGGTCGCTTTGGACGATTTTCATCTGCTGCTGTTCACTTAGCTGACAATCTTTTTGATTCAGCACACTACCTTCTAATATCTTTAAGGTGTCAGCTATCTCAAGCAAATTCACTTTACGGTCTTTCAAAAACTATTTGGTGGACTTCTTTTATGTTTTCCGGAACAACTGCCGATTATGGGCGATCAGAGGGTTCAGCATTATCGGTGTTTGTACGACCGCGTTTAAATTCAGCATACCAGTCAATAATAGTTGATTTCCCTGGTGCAGAGTCTCCATAACGCTTATCAAGCCACTGCTTGGCGTCAACAGTAATTTTTCGCATCAAAAAAATGTTTAATCAACGTACGAAATTCTTTTTTATCCATTGTTTTGAAAATTACAAAACTGGAGTCTCTAAAACCACTGTAACCCATAAACTAATTGTCAGAATGTCAAGAAATTTTGACACGTGTCGTTTGAAGATTGGTATTATCCTGAAATAATATGGGTCTACCAACAGTGCTGCCATATATGTGTCAGACTGGAGACTTATTGAGTGAAGTGGTATATATATATATATATATATATATATATATATATATATATATATATATATATATATATATATATATATATATATATATAAAGTGAAGTACTAGTATAAGAAGAGTACTCTGTATATATATATATATATATATATATATATATAAAATCCAATAGATGGAAAAATAGGATAAAACCGGATAAATAGTATAGATAGAAGAGTACTCAGTATATATATCTATATATATATATATATATATATATATATATATACAGAGTACTCTTCTATCTATACTATTTTTCCGGTTTTATCTTATTTTTCCATCTATTGGATTTTAGATTTTTTACTATTTTTACTATTTTTCCAGTTTTCCTTACGGAAAAATGAAATTCTACCGAGCCGATTTTCTTCACATTTTAAACACATATGTATTTCTAATGAGAATATAATATTTCATTAAATTTGTGTTGATCCTCTCCATTCTGGACTAATCATGTCCAGAATGGTGCACAAAAATTCCATTAATGTAAGACAGTCAAAACCAGCACGATATGCAGTTTTGCTCGCTTCTCTCTCTCTCTGTATATATATATATATATATATATATATATATATATATATATATATATATATATATATATAAATATATGACTGGAAAGGTTAAAATTAAAAAATAAGTTTTACTTTAACTATTGGTTATAACATTCATATACCTGTAATATGCTTATCATGCACTTATAACCATGAAAGAGTTGATACCTTCAATTATAAAAAAACATTCAAGCTAAGTTCCACAATTTTGCGGAACTCTGTGGAGACCGCCAAATTCAGTTTTTCGATGAAACCTTCATCGAATTTCGTAAAATTCATGCTTAAGCTGTTATGGCTGTTATGGTCGAGTTCATGCTAAGAGAACCCATCTAATGAGTTCGTTCTCAAAGTTAGTATAACTTGCCATTGTTCCGTTTTAATTTCAGATTTTATATTTGGTATAGTCAATTTTTCAAGGAAGATATCATGTAACACAATTGCACAACTGTTTATTTACAGTTCCAATACGTACACTCTTTGCTTTAAATCACAAAATTACAATAAAAAAAGCATTTATGTCGCAAATAATACTTATTAATATTCTCTAAAAATTCGGAAAAGTAACTCAAAGGCCATTTTCTGTAAACATAGAAAAAAAATAAACTATTGCCATTTTTTTGCAACTTTCCGAAAGTATGAAAAACAAAGACAATAATCAGGAAGAGTATCAATCTAACAGTCTCCCATCCAAGTTAACTTTTATCTTAAAATTTAACTTACAACTAATTATAGTAACGATTACAATAACGAAATTATATAAACAGTTCACAAGTCCAGTTTATGAGGCATCTTAATAATACGTCCACTTCTAGTTTCTCTTGCCTCCTTAGAAGATTTAATATTGCAGTCAACTGATTGACTGACAGTTGTTTGCTCACTTAATTTTGTACTTGGCAATTCTTCTTTAACTAGAACTGACTCTGCTGATGACACGTCTAAAGGATAGAGGCGTTGTATCGGTCGAAGCAACTCACCCCATGTAGTTTTTAGTCTTATATGCCTTGTAACACCATCTTTCCCTGGGATTACTTCTATTATTTTCCCAAGTGGCCAACTGATACGTTTCGTGTTGTCGCTTCTAATCAAGACAACATCACCAACTACTACTTCGGCAGCCTTTTCACTTTCTGGTCTCTCAAGCAGAATTCCCAAGTATTCCGACCGAAATCTGCTTCTTAAGGCCTTTTGTAAACTTTGCCGATACTTAACACATCGGTTAAGACTCTGGTGATCAATTCTATCACAGTCAGGTAAACCACTCACTTTGATATCTTCCAGGAACATTGAAGGAGTCAATGGAACCAGCTCTGCGTCATTATCCGCGACATATGTCATCGGTCGTGAATTGATTATGGATTCGCAATCATATAGCACCGTCCTCATCTGTTCATAAGTTAAAGAAAATCGGTCCAATACTCTTCTGAATAACCTTTTAAGAATGTCGATCAGCCTCTCCCACCATCCACCCCACCAAGATGCAGTCTGTGGGTTATATTTCCACTTAATAGGACGAAGAGCAGTATCCCTCACAATAAGGTTCCAATATAGCGCACTCAGCAAATTTGAAGCACCCCCAAAATTGGATCCATTGTCACAATACATAGTGCTGCATCGTCCTCTACGGGCTTTGAACCTGCGCAAGGCCATTAAAAAGGATTGCGTAGATAAAGAAGCCACTAATTTAATGTGTACTGCCCTATAGACAGCACATGTGAATAGACAAACACAAAATTTTTTTTATCTCTGAGAAACAGTGGTTCAGTCAGGTCAACACCACAGATCTCAAATACAGCAGCCTCTTGTATACGGTCCTCTGGAAGAGATGAAGTGAAAGCATCAACCTTCTTTGCAGAATGTCTCTTACAGACAATACATTTGGTTAAGATAGATCTCACTGTCTTTCTACAATTCAGAATCCAGAATCGCTCTCTTAAAATGTTAAGCAGCATGTGTCCCAGCATGAGCATTTTTAACATGATAGTGTCTCTCTATACACTTTACAACTTCTTGTTTAGATGGTAAAATTGCAGGCATTTTAAAATCTTCACTATCTGGTGGATATAAAAGTTTTGTTTTCAATCGGATGATATCGTTTTTATCTTTGAAGGCTCCCAAAATTTTTAACTTTACATCTTGTTCATTAACGAAACTTTCTTTTTGTATTATTCTTATAAATCCATACGCAGCTACAGAAATTTCTTCGGAATCGAGGCTACCATATTTTCTAGTATTTCTCGGAATACGACTATTATTAATGAATCGAAATAGCCAGGCAATGATCCTTATAGTTTTGCTATAGCTCGAAAACTTATAGATGAAGGAATTGTCTATATTTTGAAGGTTCACCATAAATGATACTATTTCCTTCTTCTTTTCTTTTAACAATTCTTCTTTATTTACGGAGAATTCAGATCTGGGCCATTCATCAGATGGGTAAAGCCAAGCAGGACCTTGCCACCACTCTGACTCCAACAATTGTCGAACGGAACAACCTCTGGAAGGTAAATCCGCTGGATTGATCGACCCAGGTACATAATACCAATTTTACGGTCTACTCACTAATCTAATTTCTCGTACTCTGTTATATACAAATGGTGTCCAGTTTTCGCTACTTTTTATCCAATACAAGGCATTACTGAAATCAGTCCAAAAGAAGGTTGGAATATTTCCTAATTTTAAATCTGCTACAACTTTTTGCAAAAGTCGGGTATCAATAGTGCATGTTAACAACTCTAACCGAGGAATTTTAATATACTACAGCGGAGCTACTTTGCACCGCGCTTGAACTAGTTGACATGAAGTTAAGTTTTTAATTTTATTTTTCAAATATATGCAGGTAGCATAGGCTATTTTGCTCGCGTCACAAAAAACGTGTAAACTTAAACTGCAGGTATCATCAGGGCATTTTATTAAACATATAGGAATAACAATTTCCTTAAGTAGATTCAACTGTTTCCTCCACTTCTCGAATTTCTTAGAAATTGCTGGTGGTAACTCCGAATCTCAAGTTGATTTCATTTTCCACAGTGCTCGTAACATTAGTTTCAAGTATAAGGTCAGTGGACAAGTATACCCAATAGGGTTCAAAATTTTGAGGATCTCCGACAATATTTCCTTTTAGTAACAGGTCCATTATCTTCGCAAACTTCTTTGAAATTTACAGACAGAGTATCTGAGTTTAAAAAACATTGCAGACCTAATACCGGGACAATTTTATTTTTTTATACAAGAAACCTCTTCTGTTGAGGAATGGAAACAATTGTGCTCCCACCCTCTAAGGTCAAACTTCCCTTCTGACATAATATCCGTAGCTACTTGAATGAACTCATACAATTCTGCCTCAGTTTTTACACTAATTAAGCAATTGTCCACATAAAAACTGTTTTTAAATTTTTGAACTATATCCACAGGATATTTTGAGTTCCCAAGTTATGCTTCCTCCAAAATCGTCTCTAGATGATAGTGAATCAGAGAATTAAGTAAGAAAGGGCTTCTAGAAATTTGAAAGACAACACGACAGTGTCTAAAGTATTTCAGCTCATTGTTTTCGTTATACCAAAGAAATCTTAAATAATCTTGGTCGTTTTCTTGTAGGCTAATTTGTAAAAATGCTTTACGGATGTCCGCAGTAACTCCAAACTTGTTCATCCTAAAACGTGTTAATATAGTAGGAATTAACTCGACAAGGTTTATTCCTTTCTCCAAACAGTAATTCAAGCTTGGGGAAGCTCTCAGCTTCCCTGAAGCATCAAACACAGGTCTGATTCTGGTTGTGCTATTTTTTTCACGACATGTCTGTGTGGTAAGTAATGAGACGGCAATTGAATCTCATGCCTAGGAACTTCTTCAATTATTCGTTCTCTTGCCCATTTTTCAAATATTTGATTATAATCGTCTTACAAAGTTTCTTCTTTTAACTTTTGTGCAGTACTATCCAGTCTCTTTAAAGCCAAGTTAAAATTATCCGGCAGTGGAGGGTGATCGTCAAGCCAAGGTAGATGTACCACAAAACGATTGTCTTTGTTGAACTGAACTGTGTTAATAAAATGCTCTCTGGCGGATTCCTGAAAGTCTTCTTTAGATTTCTTCTCAGATAGATCGGTAATGCCGAGAGGGTCAAGAGTCCACTATTCTGTTATTGTTCTAGTAGTAGAAAGCATAGGATTAGCAACTGTGATTTAATTTTCCTATGAATAAATCTGTGGTACACGTCCCATAATGGTCCACCCTAAACGTGTTTCCATTGCTTTTTGTAACCACCGGTAATGATTTTTCCAGCTACATCGGCTTCTATTAAAATGTCAATAGGACCTTTATAATCATCGTTCATATGAATACTATAGTCAGTAAGCTCGTTTAAATGAATCGCTGGTATTGATGGTGGAACGCTTTCACAGATAACAGGTTGACTCAATACTTTGATATGACAGTTATAAAACTCATCGCAACTTGTCAAATGTAAGGTAAACACATCGTGCTTGCACACTCCTGTATTTTCTCCACCAAACAGAGAATGTTGAAGATATTCCCAGCTTTCCCTTTTATATTTCTTCTTTTTAGCTGTATTTTTTAAAATGTAAGAGCGCTGCGAAGCAGAGTCTATGATGTCTCTTGCCCCTTCCGTTTTCTCCCATCACCTCTGATTAAAGCCGTTAATGTTAGAAACATAACACTAGGGCTTTTGGACACATTCGCAAGTGCGTTATCCCCCGGAACATTATCTAACTCTGTAGTGTATTTCCCGGTAGGTGAGAATGCTTGCTGCTTTATATTGTGACAGAATAAAATATGATGTCTTTTTCCACAACCCAAACAAGTTACATTTGAATAACATTTACGAACTTGTTGACCTGGTTTTAAGCATAGAAAACAGCACCCTAATTTCTCTACAAGATTCTCTCTATCCTTCATCGTCATTTTTCGTACTTCAAACAGTCAGTGGAGTTATGTAAATTGTGGTAAAATATGAACTGCCTCTGTTTCTTCGAAGAGGTTAAAAGATCAGCTGCATTAGCTATTTGACGAGTGTCCGTATATTTGTGTTTATTATTTCCCGCCTTCTTCGCCTTGATCAATTTAAAATTATGCTTGGTTTCAACTCCAAAGTTTTGTGAAGCTAAAATTATACTTTTCTCTGCCTGTACTTCATCTTGAAGAAAATCAAGAATTGAATCGAGATCAGTTTTGTAGTAATTTTAGTTGTATTTTGATCTTCCTCATCATGTGATCTAAGACTTGTAGATCTATATCGTTTCCACGCTAGAAGCGTTTCCTCAGGTACAGCCGACTCAACAAGTTGGAAAGCATCGACGCATATGTATCCCTAGTTAATCTACTCCTAATATCTCAAGCGCCCGGAGCTTTGTTTCTAATAAATCGTAAAGATTTCTCAAAGATTTTCTCGGCATATTCTGTTTTTGGAAAACTTATAATAGAAGATCTCTAACATGCACCTATATAAGTAATTCTTCATAACGTCATTCATAACGTAATTTCAATTGTTCTATAGCTTTCTCATAACTCTTTCCCCCGGATGGAAAACTTTTAATTAATTCTTTAACAGCACTTCCCTTCTCCATACATTGGGATAGGTATGCAAACTTATCATGCGGAACTAAATTATGGTCTTTATCGACTTTCTCACATTGACCCCAAAGTCTAATCCAGTTTCTTAAATCCCCATTAAATGTGGGTAACTGTATTTTAGGGTACTAAACAGTCTCCTGTGTTGAGTTCTATTTTTCTTTGCTGCTTCCATATCAATTCAGAAAGTTGGATAAACAAAACAAAACTCACTCAATAATCAGCAGTAGAGTCCTTTCGCGGATGCCAGATGTTCCGTTTCAATTTCGGAATAGGAAGTATTCAGATTTTATAATTGGTATAGTCAATTGTTAAATGAAGACACCTTATAACACAATTGCATAACTGTTTATTTACAGTTCTAATATGTACACTCTTTGCTTTAAATCCCAACATAACACTAAAAAAAAGCATTTATGGCGTAAATAATACTTATTAATATTCTCTAAAAATTCGAAAAAGTAACTCAAAAGCCATTTTCTGTGTACATAAAAAAAATCTAGACTGTTGCCATTGTTTTAAACTTAACTTTCCAAATATATCAAAAACAAAGATAATATTCAGATAGAGTATTAATCTAACATGCAGAAACCATTATCTATATATATAATAGTATATATAGTGTGTATGTATGTATGTATGATCCACCATAACTGGAGAACGGCTGATCCGAATTTCATAAAATTTGTCTTGGTAGTCTTGAAATCCCCACACTTAAAACATAGGCTATGTTTCGAATTTCTACGACCAGTGGTTCTCGATATATTAGAGAAAAACGACACTGTTTCGTAGGAGTTCTACTCTCTAACTCCATGATTCACAACGGAAAAAGTTGGACATTGTTAGTTTAAAACGTGAAAGTCAATTAAATCTCTGAGTTTTGTGAGAGTTTATTGAACGTATTAAACACTTTTGAAAATCGCAGGTTTCAGATTTGAATTTAAATGGAAACTACCACCATGGTTTATTTCTCACAGGCTTACTCAACAACGAAAAGTATTAAGAAATCACAAGAAAAATCAATCATGCATAAAACATTGATTATGAGACACTTTCCAACTTTAATCATATTTAAACATTTTTAAAATGGAATACATTCAGCGGTAATATATCACAATCGGCCCTATGTTCCGGTGTAATTTTTTATCATAGTTTTGCATGGAAAATCCAGAGCAACGCCGGGCAATCGCTGCCAGTCCTTGATAAGACTAAATTTGTCGGACAAACTGTGCGCAATTTGACTGAATTTGTCCGTAATCATAGAAGTTCGCAAAATTGTTGCACATAGTAATGCTTCTTTGCTGTCGTTGTAGTTATTAGCTATTTCTCTATTTAGTGTTGAAGAGCGTTACAATGTTTGAACTTGTCAACGTATCTGCTAGATATGTGCAACATCAGTTTTTTCCAAAAAATTAGTACTTCCTAGATGGCATTTGTATATATTGAAGTGAGATATATTCATTTAAACACACAAGCACAATATAATATATAAAATGAAAATTTATTTTAAATTATATCTATTTTGTAAATAAGTTAATCGTCTATTTAGCGACTGCATGCATTTTAATAACGTAAACTTGGCAAAATTTTGATAAGCTTAAAAATCATGGAAACGATATAACCTACCTATTTGAACTTTTATTTTTACGATTTGCACCAAAATGTTATCATCACCTGAATAACGCATCACGTTACATCCACATATATTTAGGAAAAAATAATTTCAGATATGTAGTATGGCTTTGCAGTCTTTACGGGGCTTTACAGTCAGACTGTTAAACACACGAGCGGTACGCAGAAAAAAAGACATCATATTAAAAAAAATAATTATTTTTTTATGTTTCCCAGAGTTATCATGTCCTCCCCTTAGACGCATAAAGATAAACAAACATACTGATCGGAGTGTGACAGCACAGTGGAAAAAACACTGGAATTGTACTCGGACGACTCGAGTTCGATTCCCGGCTCTGCCCAAGCTGTCCCCGTGTAAAATCAGAGTATGGGCACATTAAATGTGTTTAATACTTCCGAGAGTTGGATGGTATAGGAATGACGGTACGGTCCCTATGGATGCCGCTCCCACAGGGTTCCAGTCTACATTGAATGGCACTGTCTAAACTGATAGCTTACATATTCTGGAGGTCGGACGTTCTGGCTCGAACGAGCAAGCAAACGTACTTATCTGTATATTTATAAAATTAGAAATGTGTTCAGCAGGTCTTTAAACGTGATAATCTTCACTCTATTTAATAATTGCCTGATAAATTTGTGTCGTTTCAGACGTTCAAGAATCCCCCTTGTGACCTAGAAAGTTGAATTTCTGCATATTTCTACTATAGACTACGAGAAGAGAACCTTATTGAGTCTATTTTTGATTAGGAAGATTATGTCTGACCCTAAACGCCACACATTATTAAAAAAATATTAAATTTATTTTTAAAAAGTTGCAATTTAATTTTTTGAGTGTTATGACACTCTTTATAAAATCAGGTAAAAATACCAGTGCGAATATTGTGTATCAAGACTTGTACAGTTAAATTGCAAAATGTCACCAACTTCTACAGTACAAAACATTTTTAATTAAATTATTTTACTTATACTGTTATTTTTATGTATTATTATTTCCATATCGCCTGATTTGAATAATTTTATGTATCCCTTGTGCGGTATTTAAAATTTTGCCGTTGCATTAAATTATGGGAAAAACATTATGGTTAATAAACTGCAGAATTTTCTTAAAGGAATCTCTCATACATAAAACTTTGTCATTTCCAGAAAAACAGTGATTAATGTCAAAAAATTTTTTCCTGGAATGTCATCATTTTAATGGACTGCATTTAGAACTGCAAGGTTTTTGATTCGTGAAACATAACGCGATACATGCCGTTAATCTTTTGAGACAGTAATGAATGCACTTAAAAAAATCTGATGTGGGCAACACATGACTTTCCTTATATAATGTAATGAATTTACTACTTTTACAGTAAAAAAATAGGTTTTTCTTATAGTAGATACTAATATTCTTTCCAAGACATTGAATTTTCGACAATTAGTCGTCATTTTCATTGATTTAGCGTCATTTTTATCCATTTAGCGAGATTTTCGTAAATTTGGCAACATTTCAAAAAGTCGCCAAGTTGGCGACACTCCGCCAAATTCGTCGCCAAAATCTCGCCAAGCGTTATGCACTAAGAAATAAGTTATTCTTACAGCAGATAAATGACTATTGGCGTTCAAATACAAAAGTATTACTCAGAGTATATTTTTTTCATGAATGGAACTAGCTAGATCCACGAGAATGAGGTCACCCAATTTATCGCACGGTATTACATATGAAAAGTGAACATGTTTTTCAATAGGAAATATATATTTTTTTATTTTATATGACTTTTTGATATTTTTTTAAAAAAATTTACAATATCTCGAGAACAGTTCACCTTAGCGTTCTAAAATTTATGTCAATCGTTTTCTAATGAAAAATTACATAAGAAATGTCTATTTGCGTAACTTTATTCGTGGTTTTGATTTTTTGACGATTTTTTCAAAATTTCATTCGAAAATTTAGAGGGGTTCTGAACATTCGATTGCGTATAAAAACAATAGGCTTCCAGTGTTTACGGATTGTGAATTTTGTACCAAATTTGGTTCAAATCGGTCAATTCGTTCGTCAGTTATCGTCTCCACAGACCCACTGACACACACACACACACACACACACACACACACACACACACACACACACACACACAAACACATACTTTCACACACACACACACACACAGACATCACTTCAAAAATGTTTGATTCGTTATCAGGGATGCTTGAAACGTGCTCTCCCGTCGAAAACTCGAATTCGAATTTTCGACCCCGTCACAATACTTTCCTTATACATTATGTATATAAGGAAAGTAAAAACAACGAAATTTGAAGAAACCCTTAAAATGTTCTCTTTAATGAGGTTAATTGCAACATTTTTATGACCTGCTGGAAAGAAATTAATTACACCCAAGACGAAGAAATAAATGTAGAATAAAAAAAATCTGATGTGGGCAACACATGACTTTCCTTATATAATGTAATGAATTTACTACTTTTACAGTAAAAAAATAGGTTTTTCTTATAGTAGATACTAATATTCTTTCCAAGATATTGAATTTTCGACAATTAGTTGTCATTTTCATTGATTTAGCGTCATTTTTATCCATTTGACGAGATTTACGTTAATTTCGCAACATTTCAAAAAGTCGCCAAGTTGGCGACATTTCGCCAAATTCGTCGCCAAAATCTCGCCAAGAGTTATGCACTAAGAAAAAAGTTATTCTTACAGCAGATAAATGACTATTGGCGTTCAAATACAAAAGTATTATTCAAAGTATATTTTTTCATGAATGGAACGAGCTAGATCCACGAGAATGATGTCACTCAATTTATCGCATGGTATTACATATGAAAAGTGAACATGTTTCTCAATAGGAATTTTTTTTATGTGACTTTTTCATAATTTTTTTGAAAAATGTACAATATCTCGAGAACGGTTCATGTTAGCCTTCTAAAATTTATGCCAATCGTTTTCTAATGAAAAATTACATAAGAAATGTCTATTTGCGTAACTTTATTAGCGGTTTTGATTTTTTGACGATTTTTTCAAAATTTCATTCGAAAATTTAGGGAGGTTCTGAACATTCGATTACGTATAAAAACAATAGGCTTCCAGTGTTTACGGATTGTGATTTTTGTACCAAATTTGGTTCGAATCGGTCCATTCGTTCGTCAGTTATCGTCTCCACAGTCCCACTGACACCCCCCCCCCACACACACAGACATCACTTCAAAAATGCTTGATTCGTGATCAGGGATGCTTGAAACGTGCTCTCCCGTCGAAAACTCGAATTCGAATTTTCGACCCCGTCACAATACTTTCCTTATACATTATGTATATAAGGAAAGTAAAAAAAGAGAGCGAACATCTAAATAGCTAGTTGAGAAAATATCCCAAAAATATTCCGCATTTAATGCATAATTAGAAATAAAAAATCTGATGTGGGCAACACATGACTTTCCTTATATAATGTAATGAATTTACTACTTTTACAGTAAAAAAATAGGATTTTCTTATAGTAGATACGAATATTCTTTCCAAGACATTGAATTTTCGACAATTAGTCGTCATTTTCATTGATTTAGCGTCATTTTTATCCATTTGGCGAGATTTTCGTTAATTTGGCAACATTTCAAAAAGTCGCCAAGTTGGCGACATTCCGCCAAATTCGTCGTCAAAATCTTGCCAAGCGTTATGCACTAAGAAAAAAGTTATTCTTACAGCCGATAAATGACTATTGGGGTCCAAATACAAAAGTGCTACTCAGAGTATCTTCTTTCATGAATGGAACGAGCTAGATCCACGAGAATGATGTCACCCAATTTATCGCATGGTATTACATATGAAAAATGAACATGTTTATCAATAGGAATTTTTTTTTTTATTTTATATGACTTTTTGATATTTTTTTTGAAAAATGTACAATATCTCAAAAACGGCTCGTGTTAGCGTTCTAAAATTTATGTCAATCGTTTTCTAATGAAAAATTACATAAGAAATGTCTATTTGTGTAACTTTATTAGTGGTTTTGATTTTTTGACGATTTTTTCAAAATTTCATTTGAAAATTTAGGGGGTTCTGAACATTCGATTGCGTATAAAAACAATAGGCTTCCAGTGTTTATGGATTGTGATTTTTGTAACAAATTTGGTTCAAATCGGTCCATTCGTTCGTCAGTTATCGTCTCCACAGTCCCACTGACACCCCCCCCACACACACATCACTTCAAAAATGCTTGATTCGTGATCAGGGATGCTTGAAACGTGCTCTCCCGTCGAAAACTCGAATTCGAATTTTCGACCCCGTCACAATACTTTCCTTATACATTATGTATATAAGGAAAATAAAAATATATATACTCGCGGCAAACAAACACCTTGTACAAATATATATTTTCTTTCTATAATGTTACTGGTTATGAAACTAAAACATATGGGTTAAGAGAGTCAAATAGTACATCCACATACATTACATATTTTTACGATGAAACGAACGGTAGGGTATAAATTTCTGATGTGAAACATCATTGGGAGCTAAGTACGGTGTAAATCGTAAAAGAAATGTGACGGAGATTAAACGGTAGGATGAATGGAAATGGCATCGTATTATTATGAATACCTAGCAAGATACAGTTGATATAATTTGCAAGTCCGAGCCATTTCACCTTAGCGGAAAGTTTGGTGGACTGGACGAAAAATTATTGATCTTGACAAATTTGAAAAAATATCGTCAACGTTACGATTTTTGGCGAGTTCCTGAAAATGTTGAACTTTGTAGAATGGAAGAACTTGCATTTCGTGCATTTTCCAGAATTTTCCGCAGAGGGTATATAAGCTCGTGATTGTTCAGTTGTAATATGGCCGTGATATGCATGTGCCAAATTCAGTACAGAATCTAATATGTAACTTTTATTCTTATTATACATACCCATTAAGTTGTATTATAAAACAATTCTAATAAAACAATGGTTTTTAACAGTTTTTCAACAACGGACCACATTTGAGATAATGAGAGGCTCGCGGGCCACAGATGGTAAAACGCGTATCCCCGTAATATACCCTGGAAACAGATTGCTTATTTATTCATGTTTAATTAGCTTGTTACTGAGTTTACCTTCTTGTTCTTCGAGCCAGACCGTCCGACCTACCAGAAAGGTGTAAGGTATCTGTTTGGACGGCCGGTAAGTGCCACCCAATTTAGACCGGAACCCAGTGGGGGAGGCATCCACAGGGACCGTACCCTCCTTCCCCTACCACCAACCTCTCGGAAGGACTTACGGACCCACATGTTTAACGTGATCGTACTCCGCGTGAACACGGCGGCAGTTTGGGCAGCGGCGGGAATCGAACCCGGGACTACCGAGTGCAACCTCCGCGCGCTAACCACAGGGATACCGCGCCCCTACTGAGTTTACCTGGAGTGTGGGGCCTGCGAGCCTCTCAAACGTGGCCCATTGTTTTATTAGATTTGTTTTTCTTATTTTATCTAGCTGCGCCCTCCGTTCGGTGCAGCGTTCTAGAGTCTCAGCTTCTTTTAGGAGCGACTCCTGATTAAACGAAAACATTTTTTAAATAATATATAACAATACAATATTATCGGAACATATTAACAATCAGAATAAATATTTAATTTTAAATTTTTACCAATCTCATTCTTCGCTATGGGATAGAATACTGTTATCTATACACGGCTGAACAAATGATTGTCTTCTAAATGACTGCCGTTAAAAAATTGTCCAATGACCCTTCGAGCCATAAATAAAATAAAAATAAAATTTAATACCTGCCATTAATCTTTTGAGAAAATAATGCACTTAAAAAAGCAACAAAATTTCGAGAAACCCTTATTTTTATCCTTTTTTTTTCTTTTTTTTAATGATGTTATTTGCAAAATTTTTTTGACCTTCAGGATAAAAATTAACTACACCCACGACGAGGAAATATAGAAAAATAGAGAGAACATCTAAATAGCGCAGCTGAGAAAATATTCCTAAAATATTCCCCCATTTAATGCATAACCAGAAATAAAAAATATCCATACTCGCGGCAATCAAACACTTTGTAAAAATATACAGTTTCTTTCTATTATGTTAATGGTTGTGGAATTAAAGAATATGGGTTAAGAGAGTCAAATACATCCGCATACATTACATACTTATCCGCATACTTATCCGCATACATTACATACGATGAAACGAATGGCAGGCGATATGTTTCCGATGCGAAACATCTTTGGGAGCGAAGTGCGGAGCAAATCGTGAAAGAAATGTTACGGGGTTAAACGAAAACATGTAACGTAAGTAACATCATATTATTACAAATATTTAACAAGAAACCGTTGCTATAATTAGCAAGTTCGAGTCACTTGACCTTGGCGAAAAATTCTGTAACCTTGGCTCAATTGCTGACCCTGTTAAATTAGAAGAAATATCGCCAACTTGACGATTTCTGGCGAGCACCTGAAAGTTATTCAATTTTGTAGAGTTGATAAGAACTTTACAAATTACATGCATTTTCCAGAACTTTCCACAGAGTGTGTATAAACGCGTCATCGTTCAGTTGGATTGTGGACGTGATGCGTGTGTGCCGAACTAAGTACATCTAATATGTAATTTTTCTTATGATTATACATCCCCATTAAGCTGCATTATTAAACAATTCTAATAAAATAATGTAAAGCATTTAAACTTTAGATTTGCGACATCCGTGCATAAAAATCTACGCTATACGCCAGAAAGCGCTCATCGTTTGCACCAGCCGTCCGCTTGGCGGGTGAAATGACAGCAAACATTACATCGAAACATTTCCTGGTCGATATCTACGTCTATTTTGACTCGATTCGGGCGAAATAAACTGCATTCTATTTATCTGTCGAAACTGTATACTTTTTTAGAAAATAAGCTAATATAAAAATATCAAAAACATCGAAACTTTTCTCTAGGTTACCTTATACTAATGGCTATTCATTATTTTCAGTAACGGGCTGTATTTGTGTTTGTGAGAGGTTCGCGTGCAGCATATGTAAAAACGCGTATCCTCGTAAACATAAAGTAAATACAGGATCCAATGTATCCTCGAAATAGATTGTTTATTTATGTATGTTTAATAACCTTCTTACTGAATCCGAGTATGATTCTTCTTATTATTTTACCTAGCTGCGTCCTCTATTCGGTGCAGCGTTCAGTGATCTAATCATTCAGTGATCATAATGTGATCAAATCTTTTGTTATTCATTTAACGAAAGCATTTTTTATATGAAACATCTCAATGAAATATTACCCATACATATTAATATCCCGTAAAAGTATTTTATATAATATATGTAGTAATATCATTCTCCGTAGTGCTAGCCAGCGTAAAGAGCACCAGGATAAGTGTCTGGACAGGTCTGGACATCCAGCACCCTGGCAACGCGTCACGTTACATCCACACATATTTAGAAAAATAGTCTAAGTAACAGATAGATGGCTTTACAGTCGGACTCTCAAAAATACAGGTGGTACGCAGGAACATGTGCCACAATAAAAAAAGCTAATTTTTTTTATTGTTTTTGACTGTATATTAGATGTTCGTATTACCATGTGTTTGAGCAGCATATCTTTTATCGATTTTGTGCCACGAAACCTTAATCATCTAACCAACACAGAGTTATCCTGTACTCATTCAAGAGAAATGCAAATGGACAGATACAAACTAGATGATCAGGGGAATGGGGCAACCTAGCATTTAGTGCGTTGAGATTTCACTCAGACAGCCTGAGTATGATTTCCGGCTCTGTCCAAACTGTCTCCGTATTCACGCGGTTCACAGGTAATTTAAATTTGTGGGTCCATACATCTTTCAGAGAGGTTAGTTGTAGGGAAAGGAGGGTACGGTCGGTGGATGTTCACTGGGTTCCGGTCTAAGTTGGGTGGCACTTTAAGGCCGTCTAAACAGATACCTTACATCTGTGGGTATATTGAATGGTCTGGGTCGAAGAAAACGAAGAAACACGCTAATCGTTATATATTTCTGAAATTGTACAAAATGTGTTCAGCAGGTTTTTAAACAAGCCAACGGCTGAACCGTGCTGAAAACACCGGTTCCCGTTAGATCACCGAAGTTAAGCATCATCGGGCGCGGTTAGTACTTGGGTGGATGACCACCTGGGAACACCGCGTACTGTTGGCTTCAGTCGACGTGGTGGGCGAACGGTCAAGGCGAGTGTTTGCCGCGATTGATCGGCCGCCACGTTGTGGGTTCGAGTCCCACGTAAAGAATGGATATTTGTGTTGTTGGGCGCAATGTGTTCTCACCCACACTGGTGCGCTGGGGCAACGTCTTTGACGGCTAAGAGGTTCACTCTTCTGGCCGATGTATAGACGAAGATGAAAGAGTCAATGCCTGGCCATTGAGGTGGGAAGGTTTTTAAGCATGATATTTTCCAATTTATATAACAATTGTCTAACGTATTTGTGTCACTTCTGACCCTGAAGAGTCCCCTTGTGACCAAGGCAGAATTTTTGCATACTTTTAATATCAGTCACCTAGCATCAATATTTTAACGAGACCCTTACTGAGTCTCTTTTTGATTTGGACGAATATTTTCTGACGCTAAGCGCCATACATTATGAAACAAAATAAAATTTAGTTGGGAAAAAAGTTGCAATTTAATTTTTAAGAGCGTTATTATACTTTTAAAATTAGGCTTAAATGCCAGTGTGAACATGAAGTGTAACATGAATACAGACTGTGTCAAGTTATATTGTAAAATTAAAAAAAAATATATTAAATAAAATTTTATTTTAAACATTCATAGTACAATACATTTTTAATTAAAATATATTACGGGCGCTGCTATGTTTACGTATTATTATTTCCGTATCCCCTGATTTGAATAACTTCGTGTATCCTTTGTGTGGTATTAGGAATTTTGCTGTTGCAACAAATTACGGAAAAAAATTTTAATATACTGCAGAATTTGTTTTAAAATTACATTTTTTTTATAATATTGTTCAAATTTGCATGGGTGATCAATCTTATAATGATTGACATGGTGGTTTTATTGTTTTTAAATCAAATTCCTCTTTTGTTAGCAGCTTTTAGGTTTTTGACGGTTTTAACCGGTTAAATCACGAAATATACCAATGCCACGTCAAAAACTCAACCCTGATATATACCGTACGAAGAACGGGTATACTGAGCTAGTTTCAATAATTAAAGGATTCAATTGGATACTGAAAAATGAGTTCTGTTACTATATAAACTATCTGGTCAATGTGCGCATAATGTATGTATAAAGAAAGCCCCATCAATTAACCGGTCATAACATCCACAATGTAAACAAGTTAGCTTTACTGCGAGTATAAAATATGAAGTCCAACTCGGTTCCATCTCATGAATTCCTATATCCAATTGCATTATAACTGGAGTCATTAGTCAAAATTGTATTTTGATGTGAATAACACCTGTGGTAGGGTTATCACTTGTGGCAATCGGAGAGTTACAAAAAATGTAAACACGTTGAGCGTTCATATATGAGAATATAAGGTAAAATAATGAAATAATTCTTATTTGTTATATCAGACATATTGTACTGTTTATGAATATACAAAAATAATTTTAATATTTTGAACTATTTCTATTTTTCGAAAAAAATAGATAGATTTTTGTTCGTATAAGTTTTTCTTTTAATTTGAATTTCACTCAAATTATCGTCTAAACTATAAAATATAGACATAATCAGTAACTGACAAAAGTGTTCAGTGGGAGATTCAGTACCTAGGTTAAAAATTTATTTTTTTAAATATATTATGGTTGACTAGGAATCGAATGTACAACTTAATGACAAAACACAAATCGTATATTGTAACTATAAATACAATTAGATCAAGAATTGTTAAGATAATACAATTAATTGACTTTTTCACAGTGAACAAATTATGTATTTTTACGACGTATCCATTGGAATCGTGGGTGAACGCTTGGGATGCAAGAATGAGTCCAAATTTATGGATAACTAACACATTTATTCACAAGCGCAGCTTAAGTAGGAACAATAAACAGAAAACAGCTCGCCAGCTATCTTGCAAGATCACTAAATAACTATCAGGTGCAGTAAAACAGCAATTAAATGCTCTA
Organism: Amaurobius ferox; assembly: GCA_951213105.1. Classification (NCBI taxonomy): domain Eukaryota; kingdom Metazoa; phylum Arthropoda; class Arachnida; order Araneae; family Amaurobiidae; genus Amaurobius; species Amaurobius ferox. The sequence goes on from OX578151.1 coordinate 120,868,448, forward strand.
ATCATTTCACAAAACAGCTGCTACTATTCTCAAAACACTGAAACTTTCATTTCACAAAATAGCTGCTACTTTTCTCAAAACATTAATATATCTCACTTCACGAAACAGCCGCTAGTATTCTCAAAACATTGACATATCTCATTTCATATAATAGCTGTTACTAATCTCGAAACATTGATGTATTTCCCAATTCAGTGTAGCTCATATCACGTCAAATGCTCCAATTGAGCAATAACTCCTTCTATATAATCTCAATAAAAACCTCCAGAAAGGATGCGCGTAGAGTATTTGTTAGTTTGAGAAAGTACTTGAACATTCGAAATGTTTTCAAAAGTCGGCAAAGTGGCGATAAATCGCCAAATCTGGCAATCCTGAAGAGTCGGTCCTGAAATGGCAACCATAGATTCATGTCATAGGAATGGCTGCTGTTCGGTGTTTTTCCCTTCGGAATCTCAAAAGAGCTTCAATGAAGTCATTCTTCATGTTCGTGTCAGTATGCTAATACCCACGGCGCAATGTATGTAACGTTGAATTATACAATTAACACTTTTAGGGATGAGAACAAGTAAAACTATTTTGAAGTACTCAATTTATTTATATTTCAACACCGTGCAATGTATAGGGAATATGCATAGTATAATGCATAGGGTAAGTATTGTGACGGGATCGAAAATTCGAATTTGAGTTTTTGATGAAAGAGCTTGTTTCAAGCATCCCTGAACTCGAATCGAACGTTTTTGAGGTGTGTGTGTGAAGACGATATCTCAAGAACGAATGGAGCATTTCGAGCGATATTTGGTGCAAAAATTACAATCGGTTCATACTGGAAGCTTAATTCAAAATGCAATCGAATGTCCTGAATACTCCTAAATTTTCGAATGAAATTTTGAAAAAATCATTAAAAATCTAAACCTTTAATTAATGTTACGTAAATGATCATTTCTTACGTAATTTTTCATTAAAAAATATTTACATAACCTTTAAAACAGTAGCATACATAAAATTAAAAAAGTATTAATTATTTAAAGTATGACTATTTGAACTTTTCATAACTATTTGAACTTTCCGTATGTAATATTATGCGATGAATTTGTCAACATCATTCTCGTGTATCTAATTCGTTCCATGCATGAGAGAAGATACTTTGAGTAATCGTTTTGTATTTTGACGTCTAACATTTCGCCAGCAGTCATTTATACATAAGAAATGGCTCTTTTCTTAGGTTATCCGTAACGCTTAGCGATAAATTTTGTTACCTCGGCGACTAATTTAACAAAATATCGCCAAGGTGGTGATATTTCGCTCTAGATAAATGAAAATTTCGTTAAAATTACAAAAAAAAAAACTTGCAAAAAAAATTTTCTGATTGACTAAATTTGCCTAAGGGGATCGTATAAAAATTTAAAAAGTGTGACTTTTTGAAAATTAATGGGAAGCCTATTTCATTAACATAGTCTTATTTCCTACCTTACTTTCAACATTTTTGCAATCTACATTGTCCACTTATCTCCAACAAGTAAAGAATTAAAGGGAGTTTCAATATTTTTGGAACACCCTCTATATTAATATATGGACTATAGTGCTTATTGCGGATGCTATCAATATTGGTAATTGTCAATGTAGAGTTGAACGAAATATATTTAATCGGGTATTTCAAAATAGCTTGGCATGTTGTTATCCGGAAAGGCGTGACATTTACAATTCCACATTAAAAACATTTTGCCCTGAATACTGTGCAACATTTTCACTGTGAAAGAAGTAAATTCATTGCTTTATCTAGGGAAAGACAGGTGCTGTCCACAACAGACATTTTTCAGCGTGAAAACTCACATTTCAATCAAAATGCCGAATTTGAAAATCCTCTTAAAAACAATATTTTTTCTATATAGTTATCTGTAATTTATTATACGATTTATTATATGGTTATATTGAGTCAGCGTCGACTTCTTTTGTAAAATATTGTCAAAATTATTTAAGATAAAAAACATTATCGCTTTATGAGCTTTTACGTAAGTTGTTTCTGAAAGAAATATTTTTATGTACATATTGTGTAGTACTCAATATTTTGTCGTTGCTTTAAATCCTGAAAAAGAAATTAACGGTTTAAAATTACGACGAAGCGTATTCAAAATGTCCCCCTTATTCTCCGAAATTAATTTTTGCATTTTTTGAGAACACGTTTTCACATTTCTTGAAAATGCATTTTTAAGACACTTGTCAAACATTTCTTTCTTTTTCCTTCGAATGACACCCATTTAATGGTCTGCAATTGAAATTTGAAAGTTATTTTTCTGAAACATAATGCGATATTTACCCAACGAATCAAATCGTTAGAAGTTAATGCATTTGGAAAACAATAAAATCCCGGGAAACTAATATAATTTTTAAGCTTAATGAGGTTAGTTAAAGTTTTAACCCTAAGGATAAAAATTTATTACATTCGAGTCGAGAAAATAAAGAGCATGTAGGAAGTAAAATAGGTGAGCTTAGAGGACATCGGAAAAAATCGACATTTTCGGACATAATTAGAATTAAAAAATTAATAAAATAAATGTCAAGAGGCAAAGTAAAAATCTTGATTAGCTGAATATTTATTCTAATACTTTACCATTTTCTGTCTGTTGTGTATTCATCACCACATAAGGTATCTAGATTTTATGTCTTGTGGCCAAAAATTTTTGAAACAGAAGCAGCACGTCCATTTCTGGAATAAAAGTAAAAATGATTTACTCAAATAAATTTAAACTACCCAGACTGTCCTTCTCCCCGAAGACTTAGAATAAAAATGAACATAATTTCATTGATAAAAATTAATTAGAGTGTGGCTCAACCCGACTTTCTCATACCCAAATCCATTTTCAGTAGCTTTTTTGTTATTTGACAAGAAAATTTTTGAAAAATCGGTATAATGGGTCCAAATGATAACCATTTTACCCTTCTGGAAAGGACTTGAAATTTTTTTTCGAATGATACCATTAATGACAATATAGCCCCTGGGAGGTGGTAATATGACATCACGAACAAAAAACTGTATCGCGACTATTTTTCACAACAATGATTAAAACTATTACGTCTCATGCTTATTGGACCATAAATAAACCGTTTTATGCATGATTGTGTCACATTTTTTCCTATGCTGCCATGTTAAAAATATATAATTTCGAATAAATTTAGAAATTTTGCTCGAATTTACAAAAACTCTCTCCAGTTCTATATTTTTTTATAACAAAGCCGGATATAAAGTTTCGTGAAAATCCATTAATATATGAGGCTGCTATCGTGCCATAGATAAATAGAATTTTAACATAAAATCCAGGGCAAATACAATTAACATAAAATACAGGGTCCAGATACTATAACATACATAATAATAAAGTATAAATGCGTAAGTATAAATATAACGCAAGATGAAAAACCAAAAAGAATATATGGTTATCCAGCAATGATTTAATATATGTTATTTTTTTTCATTTTTAACATAAATTTTATGTTATTTTTTTTCATTTTTAACATAAATTTTATGTTCTTTCAAGCGATAATGAACTTTAATATCCGTTTAGTTTGACCGATACACGACAGTCTGAATTGACAAGAACTTCGAAAAATGCCCTAATTGTTGGGCATCTGAAAGGGATCCTTAACAGAAGGAAAATTTATTTTATAGATGAGGGAAAAATATTTCTGAAGTCAGACGTTTTGAGAATCTACATTTTATGATAAATTTTAGATAGAATACAGCACAAAAATAGTATTACAAAATTTTTAACTGCATCCTTGTAAGGACCAAATGTCTCTTTATTCTCTTTAGGGGTCGTTCTCGAGGACGAATCTTGGATATGTCAAAAATGACTTAACTCTAACTTAAAGTACTTGATATTCAGACCTTTCAGTGTCCAAGGGCAATAACACATGATTGCACTGTTTTAAAACGAACTCAATTTATTGTGAACTTCACAGAAATGACGGCAGCCGGCTGTTGAAAGCAACGAATAATATAGACCATGCTTATTATTGAACATTCCCAGAATAAATTACAAATATACAAGGTACTACAATTCACTCGCCTGATGATAACTCTTAAATGGAGACAATTCTAGAGCTTTTATGCTTACCACTGGCATTGTTTTACCTCATTTCGTATAGCGGCCAAACCCCGGTTACTAGACTGTTCCTAGTCATCGTGGTATATTAATGGATTTCATTCCACTAGACTGCCGGCCAAATTCTGCACTCATCCAGCTATATATCGTGCCTTCTCCGGCACTCTTACTCACCCACGCCAAAATCTGACTAGAATCATTCAACCTTCAACCTTCATGTTATCCGTCCTCTTTTTTGAATATCTCACGATCCGAAACTTATTTTACCTTAGGAACGCAGAAATGCTGATTAGCTCGGGGATTGGTCTCGGTGATTGATCAACAGAATCAGTTAGAATTGTTTGCTTAAGTAAACATAAGTTATAATGCAAACTGAGGAAAAAAATAATGGAAAGTTTATTCAGACCTCACACACCGCCCAACCAATATAAAAATTTTCCCGCAAGATCCCTCTAAACGGGATTGACAGTGCAAAATTACCTCAACTTGCCCCATTCCTCGACAGTCAAAATCCGATTGCCTATATCTCGGATTCCTTTCTGCTTACTTCCTATGGGAGTGAGATTTGACTGTCGGACTCCAATCATCACCAGGTTCGAACTTCTAAGATGGGTATAACTTCCTCATCGTTATTCTGAGCAATCGATCCTTTCGTCGTTGCTTAAAGACTCCGTGTGATCATTTTTTTACATTTTCGAATAATCCAAGGGAAAAGAAACCTGTCACAATACAGGATGAAATTGAAATTTTCTACTTAGTTTACACTGGGTCAATAATTGGACTTTAGACGCTCACTTGAAATGATCGCGAACATGAAACAACAATTTGCACATAAATCACAATTTTCCATTACAAGTAGCATCAATTGACAATTTTATTCTTTTTATTTCATCATTACGTCATCCACCGATAGAAAATAAATTTCAACTATTTTTTCATTTATATACATATTTTCTATTATAATTTATCTCACTAACCCACATTTTTCTCTACTTCGCCATCACCTACTTCAAAATCAAATTATATGCATCTATTTTTATGATTATTTCACTTTAAACAACGCAAACATTTTATCTGCCCCAATTGACTTAAATCGTAAAATCATGCATCCACCTAATCTGATTGATCCCTTTGATCAAGATATATTCTTAATGTGTAAACTTACCATTCCTAACTAGTTTTATAATTTAATACAAAAGCTTAAAAATCTCTTAGATTCGCGATCAAACTCCAATGTTCCTTCACCCTCTTTATCAAGCCAACGCTTATTCGATCTAACCCATAACTACAATCATTCTTTCTTACTTCAGATATTAACTACAATATTATACAGTTTCAAATACTTCAAAATTCTAATATCAAATCAACCAATTGCAATTTCAACTACCTTTAAACATCACATCAATTACTATATGACTTCATAAATTTCAATTTCAAATTTTAATTTCTAAATACTACTTAAAACACATGAATAAAACTGTAAATTCTAAAACTAATTCAAAACACATTAATATCATTTTTTAATATCTAAAAATTATTCAAAACGCACCAATAGCACTTACTAATTTCTAAAACTTAAAATTAAAAATATTAAATAATTACCAGTTTTTTTTTTAAACACAATAACAATTTTATAAAGAATTTGAAAAGTTACTGAATATTGAGTTCCTGAATCGTGCATATCTACGATTGTCAGATTTAAGTAGATCAGAAGTAATTACTGAATAGTTCTAGTCATTTGGATTGAAGTGTCGGTTTATTTAGATAGAGTTCATTTGTATCTATTAATTTCGACTGATTCGGGTAAAGAACATTTGAGTGGCAATTGATTATATTGGAAGCAATAAGATAATTGGAGTCACTTAAATTGTAGACAACATGAGTGATTGATCGGTGGCAAAGGATTTTATCAGAAACAATTAGTCAATTGGAGTCGATGAAGTTACAGTCAACTTGAGGGATTGACCTGTGGCAATTATTTGAATGATTTTAATGAAGTTAATTGTAATCGTTTGGACTGGAAGTTGGTTAAGTAGAAATCAATTGATTTGATGTTGTCAATTTATAATCAATCGCTGTCCCTGACTGACACGATTATGAGCAATTTCAGAAAATATTTTTGATTAACATGAATCCAGACCATCGGAAATATTTTGCACTGGAGGATAGAACCAGGGCCCTAATTCTTAATCGAATGCTTTCTGAAGTAGAGGATGGAACGACATGGCAGCTGTCGTGGTGCTATAAGGGTCCAAATAGGGAGAATACTAACGTGGGAGAAAGGAAAGCGTCAACTCTTCAAGGCGCCACAAACACGTGTAACACATGACAATGCGCTCGTGGTTGGACACAGAAAGTAGGTCTGGAGGAATGTATTAGGGCTCCTGTGACTTAATCTTTTTTAACAATGAGCAGACTCTTATTAGATCATAATTCGCCAATACATCGACCAGACTCTTGAACCATCTATCCGTCACATAACGTTGCCCTGCCTCACAAGTAGGGGAGGAACACACTGCGTCCAACAAAACGGCATTCATGCCTTTCAGGTGGGACTCGACCACACAACCTAGAAACCGAACGAGTGCTTGCCTTGACCGCTCAACTACCGCATTAACACTTGTCCTTTTAAACCTTTATGAATGTTCTATCAGCCGCCTTACGAGACCAACCCGGTGGCAATTTCAAAAAGTTCTTCAATTGCAATAGCAGTGAGGAGTATTGTCGTATTACGAAAGAAACAGAAAATGAATATCAGTCTGTAGGGAAATTAAGTGCTACTCCCATCAGATTTGCGATGCTTAACTATCTGTGGCGGAAAATGGGGACACAATACAATACAATTTTGACTCTAAATCTTATTTCAAACATATCGATACAATTTAATTTCTAAACTTTTTACTTTCTAAAACATCAATACAATATTCAAAAATATCAGTACAATTTAACTTCTAAACTTATACAAGTTTCGAATGAAATCAAACCCCAATAAATGTCATTGGATTTATTTCTCTAGGAAACATAAACCTCCGCCGCCACTGTACATAAACTCCCATGCCCTACGCGCGGAGAAATCTACTAAATACCTAGGTGTAACGATAGATTCCCACCTAACCTGGAAACAGCACGTAAGGAACTTAATCAAAAAAGCGTATCTAACTACACAAGCCTTATACCCAATGATAGGAAACGGAAATCTCAGTCATCAGAACAAACTGCTAATTTATAAATCGGTCATCCGCCCGGGAATGCTGTATGCAGCATCCGTATGGGGATATGTCTGTAAAACTATAATAGACCTCCTAGAGACAAACAAAACAAAATCCTACGGATTATCAGGAAAGCTCCCAGGTACTTAAGAAACTCGGTAATTAGGAATGACTTCAAAATAAAAAACTGTTTGAGCCCAAATTAAAAAGCTAGCGCTTAAATTTTACAAAAATTTGCCATCCATTCCAAATGAACTGTTATTCAATCTGCATGACTATGATCATCGCAAGGCCAAATCTCGTAAGAGACCCCGCGCTGTTCTAAACATCGATTAGCGAATTTAAAAAATCCCACCTCAAACATCTGATATTAAATAAAACTCTTGCCTAAAGTTTTATAAAAAATGTTGTAAACTCCAAATTGCCAAATTGCTGGGTAACCCTTAGATCTGCATCAACCACCCAAACTGATTAAACTCTAAATGTGCAACAAACTGCCACACTAGGAGCTAGGACAAATAATAAAAAGTAGTAAATAAAAACCTCGAACCTCCTATTAGGGTCGCAGAATTAATGTCACAGTTTGACGATAAGAACCACATATTGAAACTGGAGATTAAAGGCGCTTCGCGCCTCGTGCTCTGTCCTGTACGACACTCTATGTCACTTTGGGTTTTACCTGACATTATGAGCACGAAGGATATTGACTCCGCCACACAAACACTCACAACTGAAAACAAGAGAATTCTTGCCTCTGCCACAACACATCGTGAGTCACCAAAAATGCCCACACATTCCCACCATGTCAAACAATTAGTTATACAGAGAAACAGAATGCGCAAGACATGGCAGGCTAACAGAAACCCTACCCTCAAAAGGGAGCTTAATAGACTCATGTGGAAAGTCACAGATAAAATTGTCGCAGAAAACCAGCAACAGTACAAAGAGTTAAATAAATCCCTTAGCCCGGAAGACGTATCGCTCTGGCAATTCTCTAAAAGGCTCAGGAAACCTAAAATTAAACTCCCACCGCTAATAGATAACCACGTACTCAAACCACGTACTCAGACGAAGAAAACGCCGAGGCACTTGCAAGGCATTACGAAAAGCAATTCGAACCAAACCACGATCTAATGTGTCAGGAAACCCTAAGATTGGTTGGCAAACTTTAAACAATTTCAGGAACTCCTCTGTTACGGCTGAGATTAACCCAGCCACCCCGCAAGAGATAGCTGACATTATCATGAACCTTAAAAATCGTAAAAGCCCAGGGCACGACAATATCAGGAATATAGCTGTAAAAAACCTACCCTTAAACATAAAATGTTACTTGATCACCTTAGCAAATAAAATACTAAAACTTAGTTATTTCCCCAATAAATGGAAGGAGGCAAAAATCATAGCGATTCAAAAGCCTGGTGAAGATTAACCAATTCCAGCCAATTACAGACAAATTAGCTTGCTACCGACACTTAATAAAATTACTGAGAAAATAATTCTTAAGAGACTCAACACGCACCTTAGTGAGAATGACATTATCATTCCGCAACAGTTTGGATTTCGGCCAAAACACTCCACCTCTCATCAATTGCTGAGAGTGGTAGAGTACATATCTGCTGGACTTAATAGTAAAACACCAACAGCTGCGATTTTTCTTGTCATACAAAAAGCTTTTGATAAAGTGGGGCACAGTTGATTATCATACAAACTGATCACTCTAAAAGTCCCTGACGCACTTGTCAAACTTTTAATCTCATACCTAACTAACAGACACTTTCAAGTTAGAGTAAAAATAACTTATCTACACCCAAAGTAGTATCATAAAAGTAGTGTACCGCAAGATTCTATCCTGGGCCCGACACTTTTTAACATGTACCTGAACGACAACCCCAGGACTCCTAACACAGATCTGGCACTCTATGCAGACGACAGTGCGATACTTGAAAAACACACATATCTCTCAGTAATGCACAGACAGCTACAACAACACTTAGACATACTCCAAACATAGCTGGAGAAATGGCGAATAAATTTAAACCCCAATAAATGTCATTGGATTTATTTCTCTAGGAAACATAAACCTCCACCGCTTCTGTATATAAACAACTATGCCCTACGAGCGGAAATAAACACTAAATACCTAGGTGTAACGATATATTCCCACCTAACCTGGAAATTACAGGTAAAAAATATAATCAAAAAAGGGCATGCGGCCACCGGTGCCTTATACCCAATGAAAGGAAACGGAAATTTGAGTTACCAAAACAAATTACTTATTTATAAATCGGTCATCCGTCCAGGAATGCTGTATGCAGCACCCGTATGGGGATATGCCTGTAAAACCACCATAGACTTCTTAGAGACAAAACAAAATAATATCCTAAGGGTTATCATTAAAGCCCTCTAGATACTTAAGAAACTCGGTAGAAATGACTTTAAAATAAAAACTGTTAGAGCTCAAATTAAAAAGCTAGCGCTTAAATTCTACAAAAATTTACCATCTGTTCCAAATGAATTATTATTCAATCTGCATGTCTATGATCATCGCAAGACCAAATGTCGTAAGAGACCCCGCGCGGTACTTAACTTTATATTCGGAACTTGGAATGTCCCACTACAAACAGCAGAAATTAAATAAAATTCGCGACCCATGTTTTTTCGACAAAAATGCCTCTAACCCTAAACAGTTAAAAATGCTAGTTAACCCTCCCATCTGCATCAACCCCCCAAACTGCTTAAACTCTAAATGTGCAACAAACTGCCACACTAGGAGCTAGGTCAAATAATAAAAACAGTAAATCAAAAACCTCGAACCTCCAACTATGGGCTAATGAATTAATGTCACAATATGATGATAAGAACCATATCTGGAGACTGAAGATTAAAGGCGCTTCGCGTCTGGTGCTCTGTTCTGAAGGACAGATGAGTACTTTGGGTTTAGTGGTTCTCTTGCACTGAGGAGATCCAGCGTATCATCAAAACAGCTGTATGCTGCGTTATTGTGGTAGCTGTACTGATATAAGTTGCTCAAATTTCCCTTTTCTTTATAGTAGTAGTTTTATTTTATAATGTATATTAGGTTAACCATTTGTGGTACCAAGAAAAATGTTCTCATTCATCAATTTTATCTGTCTATAGCCTAAATGCTTCACCTCATAAAACAAAAGGGAAAAAAAAACGTTTCTTCCCGAAAAACTAGAAATCCCCAGTCGTTAGGAATTATTCTAATAAGTTTCTACCGTGTTCTTACAAATCTGAACTAGTTCTTGTAATTTCCGATTATTTTTCTTCTATAAGAAAAATAGGAATACAGTAATGTTATCCAGAAAGAATTGATGAATAGTGTTCTAGGCGTGTCGACAGATGTTTCTGTCTGTTTAACGTATTCTATTTTAAGAGTGAACAAACACTACTGTGGAGAAAATTTATTGAAATTCGCAAAAGTTAAAATGAATATCTCTTAAAGGGTTACATTTTTTGCATTCGTTCTCCTTCAAAATGTATTGATATAAAAAAAAAGATATGATGTGTGCAGTACACGACTTTCCCTACATCTTGCAATGATTTTATTCCTTTCATAATGCAATAATGGTTTACGAACACCACAGAGCAATGGTTATGGCATTGAATTAATACCACATAAATTGAAATTATATATTTTGGGTAATTTACTTGTCAAAGTGAATGACTTCTTACTTGTAAAATCGTCATCCAACTTTAATTAAAATTTAATTAATATCAAATGCTTGAAATAAATACTTATCGACATGGTGTCTTTTACTTGGGCGTCAAAATACAAAACTATTACAAAAATTATCTTCCCGCGTAAATGAAGTAAATTTACGATAATGATATTGCATAATACTGCATACGGAAAGGGAGCTTACTTGACTATACTTACTGCTTTTTTAATTTTTTCCAATTTTTAATGCATTTATGTGAAAAGGTTCTAGATAAGGGGCCATACTAGAGTTGCAAAATTTGTGTCCATCGTTTGTAAAGATCCTTGCTGTCCCAGCCGGGAGTCGATCCGTGGATCTCCGAAATGGTCAGCCGGATATGACACCGTGAACACCGTCTACAGAGGAATTTGAACGTTCAAAACATTTGGCTAGTGAGTAAACTTCAGTGACTCCTAAAAAAAGGCTACAGACAGGCTTCGGGAGCTACAAGAATCTCCCAAACCAGTCGGAACTTGCAGAGTCTCCAAACAAATACGAAACATGCCAAGAATAGAAAATGAAAGAACTCTTTTGTATTGGAAGCTGAAAGAGCTAACAACGTGTACTTCGGAAAAAACAAAAATTCTGGAAACTGGAAAAAAATTACCGAAATGATAAAAAGAAGGAAGCTAAGGAAATAGAAATATTTAACCAGAGATTTTTAATCAGTAGAGATAAAAGTACAATTATCCATATAAATAGAATTGAAAATCAGTCTTAGAGTCTGTGTGCTTGTTTATTTGTTTCATCATCACGAGGGGACGGCTGCACCGAATTTCATGAAATTTTGTGGTATGGATAGCCTTGGAATAGCCCCATTTAAGTCAACATTTCGAGGTTTTAATACCAAGGGTTATCTAGATAATAATAAAAATGTATTTGAAAAATTATTAATAAAAAAGCATTAGAAGCGTTATTAATAAAAATAAGCATTAGAAACATCATTTCAGCAGGCTGTAAAATAGATTTAGGTACATGTAAGTTATGTCTATTTCCGTATTCATGAAGACGCCAGTCATCGGCCAATAGCCTTATATTGTGTCCATAAATCTTTTCTGTAAAAATTGCTTTGTCTATTTCTACCTGTGATATGTGTAACGCTCAATAACTTTGAAAATGAACCCTGCATAGATTCATTCAATCCCATCATGTCAGACACTTGCATATGTCAGATCCAGATTTAATTTTCGATCCACTGTGACATATCAGAAACGATTTTACTTCAATTAATATAATTAGTAAAATATTGGATTTGTACTTGTAAGTGTAGTGGCTTTTGTCACTTCTTATTTTCTAAATTTTTAAAGTTTGAGTACTTACAGGGGTATATGGATTATCAAGTACGCATATTCTTCTTTTTAAATTTGTAAAAGTTTTAATGTCTATTTCTACTCATTAAATAATACTCTATAACTTTAAAAATGTTCCTTGCAAATATTAATGCACCCGTATCATATAACGGACTTGCCATATAAAGTAATATATATTTCAAGAACGACGAAGATGGAAAGTGTTTAAAGACATAGCCCTAGGTTCAGTATTTATAGCGTATTATCAAAACATTAGACAACTTTCGATATTTATGGGATCTTACTTCTCTAAAATATTATTTTTTGAAAACGTGAGCGGTTTTACGATTTTCATTCCACTCCGAAATTGAACCGATAAGCGAAATTGAACCTCCGGGGTTCCAAGAAAAATTTCGTTTCGAACTCACGTTTAATGTAGTTTAAAGCACATTTCAGATAAGATCTCTCTCGGTAATGTCCGGTGACGAGAATTTTTTTTTTCTCTTTCTGTTTGTCCTGGAGAAATTTAATCTTATCTACATTAGAACATATGCTGAGCGGACAAGAGGGTTGTTCATTATTCATTTTATAAGTTCGAAGCAGCAGTTAAGCAGTGATAATAAAAGTGTTGAGTACTTTATAAATGTAATATGCATTTACGATAATTTTAACTGATTGGAAGTCACCTGTGTTGAGTCTATTGCTCGGAAACAAGAAAATTGAAACTTGTTATAAAATGTCTGTGCTGCTGATGTTTGCGTGTACCTGATAATGTTAGTACCTCGTTCATATATATATATATATATATATATGTATATATATATATATATATATATATATATATACACACATATTATATATATAATTGAAAAACTGTCGCCTCATATAGGGAAAGGAACGGCTGTACAGAAGTTCATAAAATTTTGATGGGTAGCATTGGTAGGCGTCCGCATGTCCTTTTGTATATCTGCCTTTTCGTCTTTCTGACAGTTTCATCACTTTGAGCGTCACTCAATCGCTGTAGGAGATTGTAAACTGGAGGTCCCAATTTGAGTCTCTACATTAACGGTAACTAATCATTTCCTAGTTTCTCTAAAAATGTGTAATTCAAAATCCGATAACTTGACACGATCATTGAGTGTGCCTCTACCTCTAAAATTATGAAGCTTTATAAGCATAAGGGCAAATATGTAGCACTAAGGGCATAGATAGACCTAAGTACCCGTAGCTCTTCTTATGACCAGCTGTACGAGCCTGCATAAGAGCAATAAATGAAAATTATCGCTACTTCTGCCCCTAAAATAAGAATACGTGAAATGTAGTCTAAAAAACCTATTGTAATTTGTAAAATTATTATTATTATCTATATAAATAATATTGCCAGTTGTGCTCCTGTGTCTCTGTTTATTATCTCAGCACAAAAGTCTCAGCACAAAAGCACTTTTTCCTTTTTCTAATAAAATTTCATTATAATAAATTTTCAAAAAGAAAGACTACAAATATTAAAAGTTCATCGAAAATTGTGAATTCTGAGTTTCTATACATTCCGTACGAAGAACAATTATGTAGCTAATGACCTATAAGAAAAGCCATTCTATATGTCGCAAAATTTTGGAAAATCAAATTAAAATTGTTTATGAATTCCTGTCATGTTGTTGGAATTATCCATTTCATAACTTTGACTCAAAATATTGTAAGCTTCACTTTTCATGAGATGAACATGCGTTTTGTTGAAGAGTCTAGAAACTCGTATATTAATATAATTCCGTTAGCGATTGGTGAAATATTAAATAATATTGATCGAGAGGAGTACTTAATCCAAATCTGTCCAGGGATATTAGGAGCAGCAAGCCGGTGGGATGGTAGGAAATATTTAATAGAACTTTATGAACTCCGGCATGTGACCTGTTTACCATCTACTTAAGTGTATTTTAAATCGTTGATTCAATATTATATGTATGAATATTAAAGGCATATCATGAAGTTCGGTATTTAGAATGCACCCCATAAAAGAAACACAACCTTTGATGTTTATATAAATTTTTTCACTAAAATACAATCTTTCAAAAGCACGAGCGGTTTTATGATCCATTTTGAAATGGAACTGATAAGGAAAATTGAACCTGCAGGGTATCAAGAAAAATATCTTTTCGAAGTTTTAATGCAGTTTGTAGCATATTTAAGATGGTATCTCGTTCTGTATTGTTGGGAACGATGACATTTTTTTCTTTGCTTATATACTGAAAGAATTTTGAAATTATCTTTATTGGAATATTTGTTGAATGAAATAGAGTTGGATGTAAGAAAAATTTGCAGTTTTCAGAACAGGAGGTATGATAAGGGAGGATTGATATTTAGAGAAAAGGTTTAATGGATAACACTATCTATACAGGGTTTTTCAAAACGATGATACGACTATATCTTTTGAAAGATTGGTTTTATACCCATAGTTTTAATTTAAGAAAAATTTAAGAAAAACTTTAAATAAGGTAGAAAATCATAGTAAGCAAATTTTGATCATGTGACACGATTTATAAAAAACTACAAAATGTAATTTTGCATACGAGCCCAGAGCAAAAATTATTTCCAATGGTAATATTATTTTCCATAGCCCAATGAGTACAAAAAAGTTCCATTGTCATACAATCAAATTTATCCGAGACATCGTTATATAAGTTTTCGTCAGATAATTGAGGACTGTTTAAAACTTATGTCACAGATTATTACGAATGGGAATTTTATCTAGCAAAATTCCTTTTATGTACTACTCCTGCAATTTCGGTTCTTTTAGTTTCTTTCAATCAGGTCAAAGTGGTCTAAGTGTCTTTCAGCTTGGGTAAGCTTGTCCAATTTTGCATACTACAGAACTCGACATCTGTTTAAGAATATATTTAAATGAATAAAGAACAATTTGTTTATCTGAAACTGAGCGAACCCGTACAGACAGTTATTTATTTTTACTTTTTAATTAAACGTGTCACAGGATAAAATCTATCATAGTCTGAAAGTTTATATTATTTGAAACATTCCTTAAATTGGATAACCAATCATTCAAGATGTATATAGTTGTGCAATCATTTTAAACGCTCTGTATAATAATGGTCTAACGTGTTGTTGGTTTTTCAGACGCTTCAAAATCTACCGGCAACCTGAAACGCTGAATCTTCTCACAGTTATAGTATCAACCACGAGATAGAACTTAATGGAGTTAGATATGTGACTTACTCCAGAGTCCTCAAAAGGGGGAGGGTGAAAACTCTTGCTAAACATTCCAGAAGCCTTCGGGGATTTCCAGATAATACAGGAGATCCGATACCCAAAACCTCCGGAGTGGGACAGCCTAGAGGTTAGCACTCGGACGAGCTGAGATTTGATTTCGAACTATGCCAAAATTATTCCCATGTTCCCGAGAAGTACGGTCGCGTTGAATTTATGGGTCCATATGTCCTTCCAAAACGTTGGTTGTAGGGGACGGGGATTACGGTCCCTGTGGATGCTTCCCGTCTAGATCCGGTCTAAATTGAGTGGTACTGGCCCAGGCGTAAAAACAGGTACCTAACACCTTCGGGTAGGTCACACGGTCTGGGTTGAAGAAGAATCCCCAACAACTGAATCTTTGCCCACCTATAGTCCCGACAACAGTACAGAACTTAACAGAGTGGGATTTTCGATTTCCCAGAGGGGGGTATAAAAATAGGAAAAGGGTGTGTCGAAAAATCTGCACATCTTCCATAAGCCCGTTGCTGGCCTAGAAAGCTGAAACCTCTTACACTGATTGTTTTAACCAGGTGACAGAACCTAAATTAGCAAATTTTAACTAAGATGATTGTTTTCGACGCTGCATGCAATATATAATAAAGCAAAATAAAACTTATTACAGGGAGTTGCAATTCAATTTTAAGAATGTTAGTCTTGCACGTCTTTGACAGGCTTAAATTCTAAATAATATACTTGAAAGGTAAACTTGAACAAAACAATCATGTGATCCAGATCTAAAATACAACGAATCTATAATTTTTTAGACCGTTTTAAGTTTTTGAGATTGTGAAGAGAATTTTTGTGAAGTTTATATTTTACGATAATTGAATGCGAAATGGACGTAGGATGTAAGTAGCAAATATTTTTTTCACAATCGCAAATATTTTTTTTACATACGGTGCAATTTCAGCTAGAACATAGTACCACTACTATTGTAGTATGGTGAGGACTGTAGTTGTATACATATGTTTCTTAACCGAAAGATTCTACTTTTCAAACGTCCTTATGACACAATTGTTCATGAGAAATTCCTCGTTAGCACCGAAAACATGAGACATTTGTAGTTAACAATCACACTTTGGTTAGTGGTTTAATTTCTAGTAAATCTAAGGATGGTTGGATTACTTTTTGATAGGTATTGAGTAAATATCCTGAAAATGTTTGAATCTCAGGATCGACAGTTCTTTCAACATAGCTGACAATAAAATAGTAAATTGCGTACACTAACTCAAGAAAAACAACAGAACACAGATGAAAATTAAATAATTGTGGAATATACATTGTAAAATTGTATGCATTAAATAAGTATAGGATAAGGAATATGCCATCTCAAGTTTGACCATCTGTTTGTGTCGGCCGTGTAACATACCTAAACAGTTTGAAAACTGGACCTCTACTCTAATTCCTGGGCAATCCTTTCCCAATCTGCATTTTTCGGCTCCTTCATATATTATTTTCTCATGGAAAACCGAATTACTTACTTTACATGTTCTTTTGACAGTGCCAGAAATTCCACTTCTGGCCATTCTAAACTCATTCCACAATGAAGTGAATGTGATTCATATAGCCAGATGCCTGTGAATATATTCTAATTTCAAAAACAAAAATTTAAATTGCACATATTTTTTAAAAGACCACATTTTAGAAACAGCTATGCCCTTTCTGTTTCAGTGAAAGAGTCAAAAGAATTGCAAATCATTTCGAGACTCTTTCATTCTGAATGAAACTTCACAGATGCGTCAGTGAAAGTGGGACGAATTAGAGAAAAACTGCATATAATTTAACGAACTCTCTTTTGACACGTTGGAAGAAATAGAGTTAGCTTAAAATCCTTGTAAAAATAAATGAAAATTTAATAAATAAAATTTATATATTTTTTTATTTAAAGTTATTTCAAAATGCCACGTTGTAAAACCAGCGTGAGTTTAACTATTTATTTTTCCAGCTCTTATTGAAATATAATTGGGGAAAGGAGTGAAGAGGAAGGGCAGTAAAAGAGAATCACGAAAAAACTTAGAAGAAATCGAGGTTTCAGAAGGAGACATAACATCAAGCGAAGCTTCATAGCAGCAGAACAGAGACTTAAAATATCGGAACTTTCGAACTCTCGTCAAAAACTTTCAAGAGACAGGATTTACACCATGTTTCGCATGAGACAATATTAAAAGCTAATGGATTAACTAACTATTCGTCCATATATCGCCAATTCGTGAATCCTCCATTACATCGTGAATGATGTAACTCCAGTGCAACAAGCGGGAGCTAAACATATTGTATCCTTTAAAGATCATCATCCATGCCCGCAAATGGGATTTGAACTCAAGACCGCGAAAGTCGAGAGAGTACACGGAAACTATTGTCTTAGGCCTCTCAGCTACTACGGCAGCACTTACCTCAAAGCCACTTTCTTTACCCTTTCTTGAAGATTGTATTATGCAGTGGGAATTCTGATTCTCAATAATTCCAATTACGTTTAAATAGGACAAATGAAAGCGCACCGAACTCATTCTATAGTACTCAAAAAATTGGTCTGGAATATAGCAATCTTTATTGAACAAATAGCGAAGCGTTTCAAGCATCCCTGAACACGAATCAGACGTTTTTGAGATGATGTGTGTGTGCGTGTGCGTGTGTAAGTGTGTGTGTGTGTGTGTGTGTGTGTGTGTGTGTGTGTGTGTGTGTGTGTGTGTGTGTGTGTGTGTGTGTGCGCGCGCGCGTGTGTATCAGTGAGTCTGTGGAAACAATAACTGACGAACGAATGGACCAATTCGAATAGAATTTAGTACAAAAATTACAATCCATGAATACTGGAAGTCTATTGTTTTTATACGCAATCGAATGTTCAGAACTCACCTAAATTTTCGAATGAAATTTTTAAAAAATCATCAAAAGATTAAAACCTTTAATAAAATTATAAAAAACAGTCATTTCTTATGTCATTTTTCCTTATAAAACTATTGACATAAACTTTAGAACGCTAGCAAGAACCGCTCTCGAGATATTTCACATTTTTAAAATAAATTTAACAAAATATCCCATAAATTGAAAATATATTAACTGTTGAAAAAAATATGCTCACTTGTCATATATAATATCATGCGATACATTTGGTGACATCATTCTCGTGGATCTAGCTCGTTCTATTCATGAGAAAAGATACTTAGTGATACTTTTGTATTTGAACGCTAATTGTCATTTATCTGCTGTAAGAGTAACTTATTTCTCCGTACATAACGATTGACGAGATTTTGGCGACGAATTTGGCGGAATATCGCCAACTTGGCGACTTTTTAAATGTTGCCAAATTAACGAATATCTGTCGAAGTGGATAGAAATGATGCTAAATCACACATAGAAATCATGCTCCTTCACCACGGGGGAATTAGTAACGAACGAACAATATATGAGTTTAAACAATTTTTGTCATAATAACTTGAAAATATCAATAATTCCTGAATTAATAATCCCCGAAAATATCAAAAATAATAATGTTTAAACCTGAAGACTGTAATTCATATAATCTAGTCAAAAATGCAACGGCAATGAAATTTATTTTATATATATATCATTATTATTCAAATCGGAAAATCTATATAAATAAAATTGAAAATCTGTCTGTCTGTCTGTTTCTCTGTCTGTCTGTCTGTTTGTCCCATCATCACGGGAGAACGGCTGAACCGAATTTGATGAAATTTTGTGGGTAGCCTAGAAATAGCCCCACTTAAAATTTAATCTATGTTTTGAGTTTCCACATCCGGTGGTTCTCGAGATATTAGTGAAAAACGAATATTTCGTTTGTCTCATCATCACGAGAGAACGGCTAAATCGAATTTAATGAAATTTTGTGAGTAGCCTTGAAATAGACCCCCATAAATTTTGCCCAAGTTTCGAGTTTTTAATACCAGGCGTTGTTGAGATATTAATGAAAAACGGAACTTTATCCTAGGAGTTCTACTCTCTAAATCCGTGGTTTATCCAAACGGAAAGGATGAAAATCGTTTGTTTAAAACGTCAACGTGAATTTCAACTCCATTTCTGAGCTTAGAGCAGGATTTTTGCATTAATTAGTCACTATCTGAAAGCATGAAATGTTTGAAACATGAATTTAAATGGAAAATTTAACTCCATGGTTTATGCTTCACAAGCATTTACTAAACAATGAAAAGTATAAGGAAATCAAAATGGTTATTATTTTTGCATTTTATGGGGCAGAGATCAAAATGGTTATTTAATTTCGCAGTTTATGAGAAAGATTTTTTTTTATATTATGTTGCTCAGCAACGCAATTAAATTAAATGTGTTTGTTAATATTTGTTATTATTTTTTCTATTTGAATAATAAATAAATAGATGTAAAAATATATTTTGTAAATGAACGGTTTGATTTTTCTTTTAATTATATTAATTACGGACTGTGTACATCGCTTTCCTTTATTTTGACAAAGAGTTTTCAAGCTTATATATTGTGTTTGGCTAATAAACTCATATATTGTGTTCAGCCAATAAATTTATTTAGCCGATTGTTGAAACAGAAAAAGAATAGAACGGGTATATTTTCTAATTCAATTTTAGTGTTTTCATTTAGTATATACGTACGGGATCCGATGTTTTATTCTTCAGATCAGCAAATTCAGAGCTATGAATTTTGCGGAATATCGCTAAATTGGCAATTTTTCTTAAACGTTGCCAAATTGACGGAAATGTCGACAAATTGATGAAAATGACGCAAATCAATTAAATTAAATTTTTCTTAGAAGAGAGTACTGTAATGATGTTTAGGTAGCATTTGTCGGCCAGTCCATCCATCCTACTTAGTAACACATTTAGCGAATTTTTAAAATGTCAACAAATTGATAAAATGTTTGCAAATCCATAAAAATATAATAAAATTAATGAAATTGCGCTTAATAAATGCAATTAATTGTGTTTTGTTAGGGCATAGTATTGTGATGATTATTCGTCAATGTGTCAGAAAATGGGACTGTCAGTTCTACAGTTCCACTTGGTGATAAATTTGGCGATGTTTTAAATTGTCGCTAAATTGACGAAAATGTCTCCAAACCTTCAATGGAGATAGAATTATTCAAACAATAAGATTCCCATCAATTCATTTGAAACAAATGATGTCATGTCGTTTAGCAACAGATGTAAATCCGATGTATTTATGCGGCATACGATTTTTATTAAATTTTTTCCGATTTGAATAACAAAGATATGTATATAAATAAGGTTTCATTGACATTGCATTGTTGACTGGATAATATCAATTACGGTCTTCAGGTTTAAACATTATTATTATTGGTATTTTCGTGGACTGTTGATACAGGGATTATTGATATATATATGATATATATATATATTGATATATATAATAGTATATATTGATATATATACTATTTTATATTATATACTCCGTACGAAGAACGGGTATGCTGCTAGAATTTAATAAAAATCATATGCCGCATAACGCATTGGATTTACATCCGTTGCTGAACGACATGATATCATTTGCGTCAAATAAATTGATAGAAATAATATCGTCTGAATAATGCTATCTCCATGGAAGGTTTGTCGATTTTTTCGTCAATTTAGCGATAATTTAAAAAATCGCCAAATTTATCTCCAAAAAGAACTGCATAACTGATAGTCCCATTTTGCGACAAATTGACGAAACATCACAATACAATCCCCTAACAAAACACAAGTAATTTCATTTATTAAGCACAATTTTATCAATTTCATGATATTTGTATGGATTTACAAACATTTCAAAAATTTGGTGATATTTTAAAAATTCGCTGAGTGTGTTACTAAGTAGGATGGATGGACTAACCGACATATGCTACCGAAACATCATTTCAATACTCTCTTCTAAAAAAACAAATTTAATTTCATTAATTTGCGTCGTTTTTATCAATTTGGCGACATTTACGTCAATTTGATAAAAACAAAGCAAATCAAGACGCAAATTTAAGACAAAGGGCCAAGTTAGCGATATTCCGCCAAATTTGTAGCTCTGAATTTGCAGATCTGAAGAATAAAACATCCTGATTCCGTTTGTATATACTAACTGAAAACACTAAAATTGTTTTGGAAGATATATATATCCGTTCTACTATTTTCTGTTTCAATAATCGGATAAATGAATGTATTAGGTAAACACAAATATGAGTTTATCAGCTAAACACAGTAAGCTTAAAATCTATTTGCCAAAATAAATGAAAGTGATGTACGCAGTCCGCAGTTAATATAATTAAAAGAAAAATCAAACCATTCTTTTCTTAAATATATTTTTATAATATATTTTTATATAAGTGACTAATTGACGCAAGAAATCTCCCACCAAGATCAGAAATAAGGTTTTAATTCACTTTCAAATGATTTTTAACCTTTTCGTTTGGTTCAATCACGGAGTTAGAGAGTACAACTCCTAGGAAAAAGTTTCGGTTTTCATTAATATCAAGGCAGCCCCTGATCTTAGAAACTCGAAACTTGGACTTAATTTATGGGGGCTATTTCAAGGCTATCCACAAAATTTCAATTCGATTCACCCGTTCTCCCGCGATGATGAGACAAATAAAAGTTTTGTTTTCACTAATATCTCGAGAACCACTAGTCGTAGAGACTCCAAGCATAGACTAAATATTAAGTGGGGTTATTTTTAGGCTACTCACGACATTTCATGAAATTCGGTTCAGCCGTTCTCCCATGATGATGGGACAAACATACAGACAGACAGATAGATGGACAGCCAGACAGACAGATAGACAGACAGATTTTCAATTTTAATTATATATATTAGAGCTAAGAGAATAAGTTCATCTGGAAAACCACAATTGATCATACTGGAAGACATGTTAGACGTTGATTGGGATAGCGATGCTTGTTGCTACAGTTATGTTAATTTCAATGTGTTCTACTTTAATCTCCCATACAGAAGATTTTTCAGTTCGATATTTTTCAAAGTAATGAAATCAGTTGTTACAGTATGTACGAACATCAACTGCCTGATGTATTCAGGACTACGTTGTCAGTGATTAGGTAGGGCCGAAGAAATGGAGCCGCTTTCATGTTCTAAGAAGAAAGATCTTCAATCGTGGAACCTCAGGATTGTATTTGATCGAAAGAAAAAATGCAACTGCTGAATTCGGTACTTCGATCAGTACAGACGGAACCTCGCCTAGTGCTAGTGATCATAAAGCCATTGAAACAATTGTGCATTTATTCTAATGAAAATAAGTGATGCGTAAACCACTGGGGCGGAACGCATAGAATCTTCTGACTAATTTCAGTTTTTTCTCTGAGTATCCAGTGTTTGACTTGCCGGTGAAAGTATCTAGGACATAACGATCATATGTTCCTTTTTTATAACAATAGGCGTAACAGTTAAATAGAAAGCGTCAGTGGCGCAACCAGAGGGGTCAAGGGCACAATCTCAATTGATTTTACATTAGCTAAAAGATAAAACTGCAAGCTTTCGAATTTTCCCGTCTAACCCACTTTCCAGGGGGTGGGAGAGCCAAGTGATTAACTCTCTTAAATTGCACTGGAGCGATCCGAATTCGATTCCTAGCGCTGCCCAAAATGTCCCCATGTTCACACGGAGAATGGACAAGTTAAATATGCGGATCTGTAAGTTCTTCGAAGTGGTTGGTGGTAGTGGAAGGATGGTATGATCTCTGAGGATAACACCCCTCACTGGGTTTTGACATAAATTGGATGGCAGTGTCCCGGCAGTCCAGATAGATACTTTACACATTCGAGTAGGTCGGACGTAGAAAATATATTTTTATTAATGATTGGTTTTTAGATAAAAATGTCTAAAAACGTTAGAAATAAGGCAACAAACCGCATAGAAAAACATATTAAATTATTTCTAAAAACAAAACTTTTTCTATACAATATGAGAAAATAACTATGGAAATTAGATTGAGCATAACTATTTATAACGTTACTTTAGTGAAATTTATTCTTTAAACTGTTTTATGAGTGTCATGCTTCTGAAAAATAAAGCTGATTAGATAAAATTAAACCTCCAGGTCTTCAAGGAAACTGTCACTTGAAAATTTTAATGTCGCTGAAAACAAGCTTAAGATAAGATCTCATTCAGTAATGTGTGAAAAAGATGAGTGTCCGTTGTGTTCTTCATTTCAAAGAAATTTAATGTTATTTAATGAAAATTGGTACATTGTAACACGCCGCCTTTTCTGCAACGTAAATTTAGGGTTGCCATATGCAGAACTTCGGAGAGGGGTTGCCATGTGTAACGACTTATCTCCAATTTGGCGACTTTCGGCTGGCTACTTTTCGATTGTTTGTGAACCCTATCGAAATAACGAATATTCTACAAGATACGAGGAACGAGTTTCCAATGAGATTATATAAAAGGACATGTTGCTCAGATTTTTTTATTGCCCAGGCCGTCCAGCTCTCACAAAGAGTGTAAAGCAGTTACAACAGACGGCCGGAAAAAATTGAAATAACATTAAAACATAACAACACAGAAAAAATGAAGAAAACAATATAACACAGAAATAAAAATAAAATATAATACCAATTACAACACAAAGATAACAAATAAAACAGAAAACTAAATTGTACAAATCATCCAGTCGAAGCAGGAAAACACTCAAGGCGAATAATGCATCCAACACATTTGGGGATCTAGTATATGCAAAGAGCAGAATAGACTTAAATATATAAAACAAATAATTAATACATTTTGAAATATAAGACTAATTGAGGCAATTAACAATGAAACATAATAAAAAAGCAACGATATATAAATAAATAATAGTAAAACAAGAAAGATTAATTATGCATAACGCATTAATTTTAAAACACTTCCCAACTGAAATGCAATCGGCAGAATGTATCGCATCTCTAAAATGCAATACATTCAGCGGTGACATTTTTTAATTATCACAGAGCTGCAATAACTTATTTTACTTGAAAACTTAATCAAAAAATGAACTTTATTCAAATGGCGTCATCGAAATATAAATCGTCTGGCTCTCTGTGTAAAAGCATTGAATATTTCATTCATACACTTTTATTCCAGACTCCAGAATTAAATAATTTTGCGTGAAAAATATTCATCATTTCTTATACAACAATCACTTGTTTGCATTCTGCATCCATTAAAATTAGGTTTTGTTGTTAAAATAATCAAGGTTTGATGATCATTTAAAGTCATAATGTTGTAATTGCGTTGGCACAGAATATAGATGCATAGAAAATACACAAAAATAAAGCGTTTTAGAACGGATGCAACATTAAATATAAATTTAAAAGAACTATAAAAATTACGATTTTTACCCCAGGAAAAAAAATAGATGCCATATTTTATTTTGAATTGGGTCACGTGATCTCATCATATTATATGGGTTGTTGTTGTTGAAACCCAGACAGTCCGACCTACCAGAAAGGTGTAAGGTAACTGTTTGGACGGTCGGGAAGTGCCACCCAATTTAGACCGGAACCCAGTGGGGGAGGCATCCACAGGGACCGTACCCTCCTTCCCCTACCACCAACCTCTCGGAAGGACTTTCGGACCCACATGTTTAACGTGATCGTACTCCGCATGAACACGGCATATTATATGGGTGTAATTATTATTTTATTTTTTTTTAAAACACTACCAAACATATTTTGCTTCATTTTTTTATATTTTATGGGTATTTAACAAAAGTAGAGATTAGTATTTAACAAAAATGCAAGAAATCTCAAATATCTTGAGAACGGTTAGTCCTAAAGTATAATGGGGTGTGTTATATTCTTTTCCTCGTCAAAAATTCCGTATAAAATAAGAATTTGATTGATGCATTTCAGCATACGCAGTCTTTTTTTTTATAGATTTTGGCGATTTTTGGAGGCCATTTCGTAAAAAAAATCAGGATATTATTTTCCGAATCGTACCCAAATCTAATCAGCACCAGAGTGTCCCACAAGTGAATTATCTACCAAATATTGTGAAATTTATTCAATTAGTATTTTAGGTAGGGTGTACACGTGAAATTTTTGGGGGCCATTTCGTAAAAAAAGGCGGGTTCATCTTTTACGAATCGTACCAAAAACTAATCAGCACCAGGGGCATATCCAAGAGTGACTTACCTATCAAATTTTATGAAATTCGGTCCATTAGTTTTTGAGTTAGATTAGATACATACATTGCACAGACACACAGACAGCCATCAAGCTAAAAATAGTTTTTTCGTATTCTAGAGGTCTTGGAAGGTGTAGATCCGTCGAAAACTCGAGTTGCCATTTTCCACATGATTTCAATACTTTTCCTATACATTACCATGCATTGCAGGGAAAATAAAAAGTAACTTAAGAATAGAGAACTGATGTAGATACATTTTTCTTGTATTCTGATACAAATTATTATGGAAATGAAATAAATCAATG
Organism: Amaurobius ferox; assembly: GCA_951213105.1. Classification (NCBI taxonomy): domain Eukaryota; kingdom Metazoa; phylum Arthropoda; class Arachnida; order Araneae; family Amaurobiidae; genus Amaurobius; species Amaurobius ferox. The sequence continues at coordinate 120,894,435 of OX578151.1, forward strand.
CAGACTATTAATGCATGAGAGAGTCAGGTGAAGTCCATATGCATTCGCATTCCTTCTCTATTTGTATTATTTATATATAGTTCTCTATATAATATAAAAATTTATAAATCTGTGAAGAATACCATGTGTTGTTGCCCACATGAGCGTTTTCACGTCTTTAAAGTTACAAAATTACTATATCTAGAACATGATGAATTGCTAATTACAATCAAGATCTAGCATCATCAATCTTTAGAATAGATTAGAATCTAATAGAACACGGCATGCGGTGGGTTATGATTGATTACCTTAAATTAATATTATGCGTTCAACTAATAATATGCACAAGACCCTCACAAATATTTATCGTAACTTTAATATGTAACAAAATTTCGTTAACTAAAAATTGAGAGTTTAATATCAGGAATTCTTCATTGCAGTATGAAGTAATATACAATAAATTATATAATAATTATATAACATGGCTTTTATACTTACAGCCCCCCCCCCTCCCAGAAGCTACCCCAGGTGACCAAGGAGATCGAATTTTTTTGCACGTTTATAATATTGACCATGCCACAAAATCTAACGGGGACGTATTTTCTATATCCCAGAGGATGGAGAAATGAAGGGTTTGAAATGTCTTTCCAGACCAAATAGAAGTCCTTTGCTGACCTAAAAAGAAGAATCTTTACATACTAATAATATAGAGTCTGGGGCTGAATCCTCGTCCACGTCCAGTGAAAAAATAATGGAGAGTTCGCAAAACCTCACGGGACAGAACCTTACTGACGCAACTTTTCCAATTTATACGACTATCTTCGATGCTAAGAACCATATATCGTTATAATGATGATAATAATAATAATAATTATAATAATTATAATAATAATAATAATAAACTTTTCCCACACCATACACACAATACATACTACATACAATTTCAGCGTATAAAAAAATGTATAACAGTGGAGTAAGGGACTGCTGAAAAGGCGCTTTAGATGGTCCTGACGGGTGCACAGCCCCATCTAAGGTTGTTAAACAAAATAAAACATGAAAATAATTAGTTATTACTTTTTTTATTAAGTTTTCCTGTCTAGGGTAGGCTTAAATACTGGTAAAACTATTTAGTGCTTCTCTACAGAAAATCCAATTCCTGGTTATTGGAGACACATTTCCAGAAGTCTAACATAGTTTATCCGATTAATTTTCGCTTTTACTTCTACAGCAGATTTTTCAATGGACAGAATATGCCTGGTTTGGAGTTGTGTATTAACGTTATTAAATATCTTTCGACACGAAAGAAAATATTTTTGGAGAGTCAGTCTCCACTACACTTTCTTTTACATCCGAATTCCTCGGTTTAAGGCACACTTACACTAGAATCAGTAGTAGAACACAATAAAAGTTTAAAAATACAAAAAATTGTATTTTATGGCTTCCCATACTTTACTCTGATCAAATTCATTTTTTCTTTAAATCTCAAAATTTAAAACGTGACTTATTTGAAATAACAGATAATTTGCAGTTTTAAAATAATACAGCAAAAGGATTTCAGAAAAATGGTAGTCTGTGTGGGAAAATAGCGGTTTAAACTCCATTACGGATGTTAATTGTAAAAAATATATATACAGTGGCGCCCGCATACAGCGAAGTCGCAAGGGACAGGGGAAAATGTTCATTATAATCGACATTTGCAATAACCGATAAAATGCTTAGGCATGAGATAAACAATGACTGCATGCGATAACAATGATATCTGCCTGCATATTTTAAAACAAAAAAAAATCATCAAGTTTGAAATGTATTGCTCTCTTATTTACGTTGGAACATTTCTGTAACACTTTGAACACACACACACACACATTTGAATTTACAACACATTTGCATAGCACTTTTCCTATTGCATCTAAATTGTCACTGCTGTTAACATTGTAAGCTTTGAAATAGTCACACACATTTTGAAGGCTTTCCACAGCAATTTTTTATTTTATCCTCCCTCTTTTTTTAAAATCAATTTCGGTTTCTGCGGATTAAGATTCAGCAGACATATTATCAGCAACTGTATAACAATAACGACATTATTAATCTCCTGTGCTTTTGCTTTAACACATTCATCGCTTTCAGTTTAATCGTCAAAACTAAGACATTCATACAAAACAGTTTTCCTGGCGACCTATTATTCCACGTTGAACTACTTAGTATAGAAAAAGACGAACTGTTGTATTTTTCTTAAAAATCCAGCATGTTTACAGCAGTTTTACTCTTTTTACGGATGAATATCGCGCAAAGTATATTGTAAAAGTTCACAGGCATTCATCTTGGAATTAGAGTATCTCAACATACTTAATTAAGAGTTTATGTTCAATGTATTTAGTGATGAATCGTAGTTATCAAACTAATCATTGCTCCTTCGATTTTGTTTTTTCTCGAAGAAGTTCCATGAAAATAATTTTTAATTTGCCTCCCAAACTTTGCAATATCCGATGTACAGATATCTAATTATTGAATGGGTCATTCTCGTGAGTCTTCATTTGATTTAAAAAATTGCTGATGGTTAAAAAAACATTGTAGATCACTGGTACAGAGCGCGAAATCTTTGGTTTAGTCAATTTGATTTTATAGAAATATATGCTAAACTGGTTATTATTACATTAAAGTATATAAGCATTTTTGAGGAAATTTGAAATTTTCCTCTAAGGCAAATACATAAAGAGTAAGATTTCGTATTTTCATATAAATATCTGCCTTAGTTTAAAATATATATTAGACAACTTTTCTCATGATTTATTGTAATTTTCCGATTGGACGCATGTGTTTAGCACTAACGGTTCAAAAGTTATAACCCTAAAAAATTTCTCCTGCAATGTCTTCGATGTGTCCTGCAATGTCCGAATACGGCGTATTTTTTCTTATTTTATCTAGCTACACACACTGTTTGGTGCAGCGTTCTAGAACTCTCGTTATCTCTTCCAATGCTCTAGATTGAACGAAAATATTTTATATATAATATATACTAATATATTATTAGCGGAACATATTAACAATCAGCATAAATATATCATTTTATATATTTATCAATCTCAAACTCCGTTATGGGATAGAATACTGTCTTCTATACAAGGCTGAACGATTATTTAAATGACTGCCTTTAAAAACATTAACCAATTACCCTTCGACACATAAATAAAATAAAATGAAAATTTAGACTTGTTATGGCAGAATTAGTTCAAAAACGATATCCACGCCGAACATTTATTTCAAGTTTTGGAATTTCTCTGGTCACATTTTACTTGCTGAAGTAATGACATGGAATGAAATCAAACTATAAATTTACACCCCCACTCTCAAATTTATAGAAAAAAATAATTTTTCAATACCTAAAGAAAACTGCAAATAAAACAACATGGGCGTGGCCAAGTAAACTAATGATGCATGCTAGTTTAGCTTTTTACAATTAAATCCTGCTGATATTTTCGAAATAAAGCTTTTTTAATGGTTTTATTTAGGTGGGTTTCTTTATTTATTTGGGTTAAATCTTTAAATCAATTTTTGACCGAATTCTACTGAGCCGATTTTCTTGAAATTTTATATACATGCATATTTCAGATAATAATACAATATTTTATTAAATTTGAGTTTATCCTCTCTATTCTAGACCAATTATACACAGATTGGTCCTCTAAAGTCCCATTATTGTAAGATAGTTAAAACTAGTGCGGTATGGAGTTTCGCTTCTCTCTCTCTATATATATATATATGTATATATATATATATATATATGTGTGTGTGTGTGTGTGTGTTGGTGTGTGTGTATGTGTATAATTGTGTAACATGTGAGTGTGTATAAGTGTGTGTGTGTAACATTGATGTAAGATAGTTAAATATATTCCAATATTCAGCTTCACGGCTACATATACCGGGTGGTCAGAATTAAAACACCCCTACTCTGAGCTCTCTATACATCGAACTACTCAGTGTAAAAGCTCCAAAATTGTTGAACCTACTATTCAAGACATGGGGAAAGAGATTACGCAAAAAAAAATAGTTCCAGAAACACCGATAGGTGGCGCTGTACAACAGAAAATATGCTAAAAAGACACAAAATAATCACAAAAAAACTAACACATGCGATATGGAATTTTTCCTTTTTAATTTCTTTTGCTGATATGAAAAAAAAGAAGATAAAAAAGTGAAGAAACTTAAACTGTCATTGTATCTGCAATTGTAAGCATAAAACTTTGCATAAACCCTTGGTTTGCAGCTACTATGTTCTGGGCATACAAGGGGATAAAACTGGGACATTTTCATTCTTATCAGCGATGGCTGTCACACTGCCAGAACGCTCTTTGCTTGTAAAGCTGTTTTATGAAAACTAAGGAAATGCTGCAGCTGCACTTCGAGAGTTTCGTCGACTTAAGAATTTGCGCAAAGGACCATTACTTCCACAAGCTCTCAGGAGAATGATCGCTCGATTCGAGAAAACTGGACATCTTGGAGTTCAGCCGGGTCGAGGACGCAAATCGACTCGTTCAGATGTCGTTGACGATGTTGCCACCGCTATTGTTGAACAATCAATGGATATTGTTGAACAATCAATGGATATCACGTTATACGCAGCATTCCCTGCATCGATAAGGTCCTTGTGATACGACTGTTTGGTACGTTCGAATAAAATGTGTTAGAAATGTGTATTTTGTGTCTTTTCAGCATATGTTCTGTTGTACAGCGCCACCTATCGTTGTTTCTGGAACTATTTTTTTTCTCTAATCCCTTTCCCCATGTCTTGAATAACATGTTCAACAATTTTGGAACCTTTACACTCAGTAGTTCGATCTATAGAAAGCTCAGAGTAGGGGTGTTTTAATTCTGACCACTCGGTACTATATAAAAGAAACTTTTTAACACAAGATACATCGCATGGCGAGTTATGAATTTATGTTTTTATATATAAAAACCGCTATAAATTTATAAAAAAAAAGTTTTGTTTAATATCTGAAGAAAAATTGACTTCAAAATCTCAAATGACAAAAATCTATAAAATATATAAGAAAACGGTTTTAGTTACACGGTTTTAGTAAAATGCACTAAAGAGTAAATATTACTATTGAACTATTACAAAATTCCCGATCATATACAACTACATATGGAATAGTGGGGCTTCCACAGAAGAATAGAATTTGGACATTAATGGAACTTTATGGAACAATAGAAGTGATAACATAGAAATGACATATATAAGAATGACGGATTTTTTTATATATTTTATACATTTTGGCTTTGCGATTCTGCAATCAATTTTTCATCAGATATGGAATCAAACCTTTTTATGATAAATATATAGAGGTTCTTTATATATAAAAAATCAATTCATAACCTGCCATGAGCAGTATCACGAGTTAAAAAGTTTATTTTTTATAGTATATACAGAAGTGAAGCTAAACATAGGACTATATATATATATATATATATATAAATATATATATATATATATATATATATGTATATATATATATATATATATATATATATATATATATATATATATATATATATATATATATATATATATATATATATATATATATACACAGAGAGAGGGTGTGTGAGAGGTGTTACTGGTGTCCTGGTTTTAACTGTCTTACAACAATGGGATTTTTGCGATTTTTTCTGATCAGCATGATCGTACCAGACCAGGGGTAATCAATTCAAATTGGATGAAATATTGTATTGTCATCTCAAATACGTATGTTTATAAAATTTAAACAAATTCGGTTCAGTAGTATCTGTTCAAAATTGATTTAAAAATTCTATCCAAACAAACAGGTTTCCCGGCCGCCCATTTTTGCTGCTCTATATCTCCGGATGAGTCGGACGGCCTGGGTTTTCGACCCAGACAAACAGAGAAACCGAACTAAATAAAATCATGTAAGAGCTTTAATTAGAATATTATTAAATTCTAATTATTTGTAAAAATCCGGGTCAAAATATAACATTAGTTTATTTGGCCAAGCACATTTCTTTATTTGGAGTTTCCTTTAGCTATTGAAATAGTGTTCCTTTTTTCATATACACTCTAAGACAAAAAAATCGACGCATCAAGAAAGAATTCACCAAATGAGATAAAATTTGGTACGTTTAATGTGGATGTACAGAAAAGAAATGAAATGAATTTTAGAACAATTGGATGATTTATTGCACTGAAAGTTCTACACAAAGTGATCACGTCAATATAACGTTGGTCCACCTCTGGCCTTGATACAAGCTGTTACCCGACGTGGCATTGATGCATAAAGTTGCTGAGTGGTATTCTGAGGAATGTTGTTCCAAATGGCCTCCAATTGACGAGCTAATTTGTCTACATTCTGGGATGGTCGCAGGCGACGTCCAGCAGTATACACACACACACACACACACATATATATATATATATATATATATATATATATATAAATGTGCAAACAAATATATAGTCTGCTTAATGCTATCTCTATGGGAGGTTCATTTTTCATTAATATTTAAACAACCTCTGTTCCTGAATCTAGAAACATGGACTTCTTTTTAAGTGGACCTAATTCACGGCTACCCGCAATATTTCATGAAATTCGGGAATTTATAAATTCATGAATTATGTTCTTCCGGGATGATTAGATAAACAATTACACCCACCTACAGATTTTCAGTTTTATTTTTATATAGAATATTTTTATATAGAAAGAGAATAAAAATAATTTTGAATTTTAATGGTAGGAACGTTTGAACTTTGGTTGGTTTGAACTCTAACCATCGGTTTAATACAGCACGATTTTTATTTTTAGTTATTAATAGTATTGAGTAGATGAACTAAACAGAATTCCTAGGAAAGTCTTTAAACGCCTCATAAACTGTAAGGAAAGGTCCATGAGAGCACACGTAATGTTCTCTACACACGATTATACACGATCGAATAAAAGTGATTACAGCGGATAAGTTAAAAAGTTAGGAAAACGAATTCGACGATAAAGCAAGATAGAAAAAAAGATAATTGCAATTTTATAAACATTGTCTAGTAAGTAGAAATCGACACCAAAAACGACCGAAACGCTTTTGCGAGTGGTAACAGATATCTGTCAAATTATTGTGTCATCAGGGACTGTGCATCGCGGCACCGGCAGTAATTATCACAGTACGTGGAAGTATGTCTTAAATTCAAATATGTATAGTTGTTGCTGGAGGTTATTTTGAACAGGCTGTGCATCAGATTCTTGTGCATGTAAGTGTTTATTTTAGCGCTTCTGACTAGGGCAGGCATTCTTCAATAACCATATTGTCGAATTAATGTCTTCCGTAACAACTTTGTAATTGATATTCTTTTACTATGTCGCTTTCTGGCTGTGTTTGAAACACTTACTTTTAAAATTCTGCACTAGGGGAGTTGAAATCATCTTTATTCGATAGATTAAGGTTACTTTTCTGTAGATAAACTTAACGTGTACAGTTATGGGGATTTTCCTTGCAAAGTTACTGGTGTGCTCTTCCCAGGAACCCTGAAAAAGTTATAAAATGCTTACAATTTAGTGTTAAGTTTGGTTTGTCGCGAGTATAAATTTTTTTTTTTAATTGTGACAAGAATTTGGAATATTTTTCAGGTGTTTTCTCAGCTGAGTTATTCTGTTGTTTATTCTGTTTTTTCTAGATTCTACATTTACTCTTCTTGGGTGTAATTTATTTTAACCGTGAAGGTTAAAAATATTGCAATTAACCTCACTCAAGAGAGCATTTTAATAGTTTCTCGAAGTGACGTTGTGTTTCAGACGCATGACTTTCTCCAAAGAGTAATGGCATGTATCGCGTTATGTTTTCGAAACAATTCTAATTCCAGTCCATTCAAATGATTACATTACAGGAGAAAGTATTTTTTGCATTAATTATTGTTTTTTAAAGAAGTGACGAAAATGTATATATAAAAGATTATTTTAGGAAAATTCTGCAGTATATTAATCATAATGGTTTTCCATAATTTATTGCAACTGCAAAATGCCATTTTTTAATTAAAAATGTATTGTCTATAAATGTTAGTAATATTTAAGTTAGTAACTATAAATGTTAGTAATATAAATGGACATATTCTTTATACATAAGTTACACTTCATGTTCGCACTGGCATTTACGCCTGATTCTCGTATGACTGTATAACACTCATAAAAACATTAAATCACAACTTTTTTTTTAAATTCAGTTTATTTTGTTTAATAATGTATGCGCTTAGCTTTATTAATAATCGTCCGAGTCAGAAATAGACTCAGTAAATTTCTTGCCTCGTAGTCGATACTAACAGTATGCAAAAATTCAGCCTTCTTGGTCACAAGCGGTATTCTTAAGGGTCTGAAACGAAACAAATACTTTAGACAATAATTATATAGATTGAAAAAATTCACGTTTATGATCTGATGAACATATTTCGAACACTTTTAGAAATATACCGATAAGTATGTTTGTTTGCTCGTTCCACCCAGACCGTCCGACTTACCAGAAGGTTTAATATATCAGTTTGGTCGGTATGGACAGTACCACCCAATTTAGACCGTAATCCAGTAGGCGTGACATCCAAAGGAACCGTACCTTTCTACTCCTACCACTAACTTCTCGAAAGGGCTTACGGTCCCACAGATTTAACGTGCTCGTACGCCGTGTGAACACATGGTTGGGCAGAACCGGGATTCGAACTTCGGTCGACCAAGTGCAATTCCCGTGCCGTAACCAACAGGCTGTCCCAACCCTCGATCAATCCATTTGTATATGCTTATTTGTATGCCTCTATGGTGAGGACATGATAACTCTGGGAAACGTAAAACAAGAATTAATTTTTTTTTATGACGCCTGTTCCTGCGTATCGTCTGTATTTTGATAGTCTGATTATAAAGCCTAGATCTACTACCTAGATCTACTACTTATAAGATCTACTACCTAGCTCAAACTATTTTTCTAAATATGTATGGATGTAACATGAAGCGTTATCCAACTGCTGATAAGATGTTGGTGCAAATAAAAAAGAAATAAAAGTTCAAATCGATAGATTAAATTATTTCAATTATTTTAAGTGTATTAAAACTTTCTCTAGTTGATATTTTAAAAATACAGAAGTCGCGAAAGAGAAAATTTATTTATTTGCAAAGCAGATATGATCTTAAATAAATTTTCATTTCATATATTATTTTGTGCGCTTGTGGGTTTATACAAATATATATCACTTCAATATATACGAATGATAATTAGGGGTACTAAATTTTTTAGCAAAAAAAGCACTTTAGCACGGAATATGTAAGTATCCAAACACTACATTGACAGCGAGAAAACATTACTACAGGTAAAACATCAGGTAAAACATTACTACCGAAAACATTACTACAGGTAAAACATTACTACAGGTATTACTACCTGTATGTGTCAACTAGATTCACAACATTTTGAGAACTAGAATACTGACAAATTCAGTCTAAATGCATAGTCCGTCTGACAAATTCTGACTTACCAATGATGTTAGTTTCTGCAATGGGGAGCTATACTAGCTTTAAGAACGCTCTTATTAAACGGCCTTATGCAGCTTAAGCTGGAATTTTACGAAATTTGATGACGGTTTCGTTAAAAAAATTAATTTGGCCGCTTCCGTATAGTTCCTAAAATTATCCAAATTAATAAGTGTGAGACCAGGAAAATACGAGACAGTTTTATGTTCATTATTTATGAGGTTTGTAATGTTAGACAAATGCATCAGTCTGAAGGACGCCAGTTTTACAACAACCCTGACCAGAGAAGTCAAATAGGCCATAAATAGAGGAGGCTAAATTGAAGCCACGAGATTGGTTAAAATTGTTAACCAATATTATTGTTGTCTGGTTGCATTGCCCTGAAATCGACTAATGGTAGCCGAAGAGGCGTATCAGACCTCAGGCAAAAAGAGGAGGCAACATATAGAAAGTTCAAGAGATCAATTTCAGAGAGAGACCAACTTGAGTTCCAACTAACGATGCAGTTATAATGAGGTCAGTTTCAGTCATGTTCAGAGATCGACTTCAATACTTGTAGGAGTACAACACTTCGAGTCAGTACCAGTACGATATACATTGATGTAAGAGTACCAGACATAGAACTAGCATCTTGACCGGAAGGCTCGGGAGTAATAACTTCAACGTCAGATATTCAGAGAGATATGAAACAGGACCAACGTACGAGCTGTGTGTCAGTGGCCAAAGATGAAATTGGAGGTATGTGCGTATCAATTATTGTAGTAGGTCATAGACCATTTTGATAAATATAATTTACCTGGTCTTACATATCTAATCTCCTCCATAAATATTATGATAATTTTTGTAATCAATTTAATACTTAACAAAATGTCCAAAAAAATAATATTATTTTTAAAGTTAAAAAATGGTGCAATTATTTGAGTAACATTGTGTTAATAAATATTCTTTTACAGGAACTCGCACTAAAGATAGTATGGTAGGTTAAAAGTGGCACAACTCAATGTGTTTTATGACTAAGCGATAATTCGACCATGTTTTACGATTTATGATCAACGGCCACGTTAATTATTAATAATTTAATAAATCTAAAATCGGAATTAATGTTCATTTTTCACAATTGTGCACCACAATGAGAATGGTTTTCTATCATTGAAGGTATCAGCTATTCCATGTACTTAGGAGCGCATGATAAACACAATACAGGTATATGAATGTTATCAACAATGAAGATGCTATACTGACTTTGGAAACGTCCCCTGTAGTCGGGTTTTGTGACCATAAAATTTTAGTTCTTAAATGTTAGCAAAATACAGACTGAGCTCGACTTTTATGAAATTTGATGATGGCTGTGTGTAACGATGAAATATTTCAATCTACAGAGAGGCTCGTAAAATATTTGACAGTAAAAATTATTTACTGGTCATGCAGATAGCGGCTCTTCCTTGCGGAGGACATCTAAAAAGATCGAAACCAGTTTGAGAATGGTAGTATTTGCAATGAATAAGTGCTAAAGAGCTCGAAACCAGTCCAAGAACAGGGGTATTCGTAACGGAAGAGAGCAGAAGTCAAGTTCCGTCCGAGGATAGTAGTACTGCGTGGTAAATGCCACACGCCCGGTTTGGGCGCGATAAATACCTTGTATGTCCATTAAACATAAAGTTAAAGGTTGTCGTGATCGTATAGGTTAAATCTGAAAATTAAGAAATAATTAAAAGGATTGCAAATGAGGACATCGATTATATTTAAAAAACAACAAACAACTAGTTTATTTACACAATAAACATTTAAAAAACATGAAAAAACTTTGGCCTTAAAACATGAGCTTAAGAAGTTTGCTCGTACAAATTCTCACACAAGGTGTGTTACTATTCTTAAATCCAAACAAAAATCATAATCAGAATTCTTATTACTCTCAAGTTCTAATACACTCATAATTACAATTATTACTATTCTCACGTTCTAATACACTCATAATTACAGTTCTCATATTCTGCTAATATCTACATACTTATAAAGTTAACTACCCTCTAAATTTCAAAGTATTAAAGAGTATAAAAATCCCTTCTGAAAATCTTACGTTCAATAAAGCATCTGGCTTGTGCCACAAAGTAAGACAAAATTCCTCGTATGGAGTTATTTCAAAGAGCGGGAGAGAAAGAGAGAGAGCGCTGAGTGCTGTACGTATTCAAAGGCCTTACCTCTACTCTTAGGCCAAACGGTCATTCGTGCGTTACACAGTCGGGGGCCGGAGGGCATTTTTGCTCCGGCGAAATTTTTAGTACTTCACCTTCTCAAATCTCAAAGAGCACTCTCCTTTCAAAACTCAGAATTTTCTCTCTCGCAAAATCACCAAGTCGATCTCTCCTCCCTCTCTTTTTTCATTCGCTGCAAAGTTTTAGCCCCCTTAATATTATTGGAAGATATTAGGGTGCTCTTTTTCCAGTGGCTAGCCCCTGACAGAGGGCTTGGTCTGTAGCCTTGAATTATTATTTGCAGATGGCTGGAGTCCCACGCTCCTGCGTGAACATCTGGGTTTAACTGCGCCCCCAACGACCGCTTACCCCCCTTTGAGTCTTCCTCCAACTTGAACGAGACCACCCACAGGCATGAAGTCCAGAATCCACTGACCCTTTCCGTTGCAGGTGGTCAAAGGGAACTTTATAAAAATTGTGTGGAAACACAGGGACCATCTTTGTAGGTATGTGAATCATTCTAATGTTACATAGCATGAGGAAAACCGATGCAACAAGTAGTACTTGCAATAGAAATGATATTAAAATAACTCCAAACCAGTTCGAAGATGGGGATATCTGCAATTGGGGAATAATTTTAGCTTTAAGAATGTTAATTTAGGATGGTCCTGGGATAATGAAAAGAGATTTGTTCCTGAGGCATATTCGTTTGTAGATGCTAAAATTGAAATAATGTAACTCAAAAAGTCTTGGAATCAATATGTTACTTTAAAAGTCAATACATCTATGAAAGATAAATGCTTCACAAATCTTGAGAAGTTGCAAAAACAGTGAAAGTTGCATTGAATCTAGGAATGAAGGAAAAATCCATAGAAATTCTTCTGCTCTGAGGGAATCCATATCATATGCTTGATACGCTATTCTATTCAAAACATAATATGAACCGGTAAATCACATGATGTAGAAGTAAATTAAAAAAAATATTTTATTATTAAATTGATATGACTAACTTTGTTTTTTTGTGCGTAGATTCAGTGATAAACTGGAATAAGATATTCTTAAGAAAAAAAAAAGTAACTTTGTTACTCATTATGGATTGATGTGAAATACCACTCCTTTGCGTATTTAGAATGGGAAAAAGTTGATGCGTGTTGTATATGACGATGGTACAAGGCAGAGGTCTTCAACCTGTGGCCCGCGAGCGGCATGCTCCCAAACCCCTGATTTTGTGATTTTTATCCAAAGGATAAATTGACCCATAAAGAACTTAAAATTTCGCAGATAATAAGATGCCATTTTCCATTTAATAGTGATTGCATTAATTTCAAATCATGTAATTTGTTATGTGAAATTCCAATTATATCTTATGTGTTTCCTTTCCGATCATAACTTTTGTTTTCCGTTTTAGTGAAATGCACTTAAAAGCAAAATATAATTTTTAGTTATAGCAACATTCTTTGTCGCATGCGATAGAAATAAAATCATGAGGCGCATATAAAATATTGCATTTGGATATAAACATAATTTTAAGAAATAACAGAAGTGATAACATAGAAATGACAAAGTTAATTCATTCAAATGACATTCAATTCACTCAAATTTCTTTCTGGTAATTTTGATTTAAAAATTCTTCATTCTTATATAGTATGCCTTTTCTAAGTTATCACTTCTATTGTTATTTAAAATTCTTTTAATGTCCGAATTCAATTCTTTTATGGACGCCACACGATTTTATTTTTAGAAGCACATGATCAAGAATGTTGTGATAAGTAAAAATTATTTTTTACTACTTTTAAGTGCATTTAACTAAAACTGTCTAACTTAAAAAAGTTTTTATATATTTTAATTCAAATTGAACATGATTATCAGGATTTTCAAACTATTTAATTTCAGGATTGTATGGGCCCTAAAATATTCGACACACATTTAAGTTGTATAATTGTCTGTTCAGAGGGATATTTGCTTAGTCCAAAAGTGAAGGTAAAGGGTAATGAAAGCTATTTCAAAAACTTATACGAAATGTTGACGGGGTAAAGAAAATGGACTCTTGAATAATTGCAAATCTTTAAATCAGTTTTTTACCCAATTCTACTGAGCCGATTTTCTTGAAATTTTATACACATACGTTATTTCAGATGAGAATATAAAATTTCATTAAATTTGTGTTGATCCTCCCTATTTTGGACCAATCATGTCCAGCATGGCCCACAAAATTCCCATTAATGTAAGATAGTCAAAACCAGAATGGTATGCAGTTTTGTTTCTCTCTCTCTATCTGTTTATATATATATACATATATATATATATCATATATACATATATATATGATACATATACATGATGTATATATGTATACATACAGAGTACACTTCTATCTAAACTATTTTTCCAGTTTCTTCCTATTTTCCATCTATTGGATTCTATATTTTTCTAGATGGATCCATTTATCTTTTTGGGGTGAATATATTTATTGGTTTCTATATTTTTTTATAATTTTACTATTTTTCTATTTATTTTTCCAGTTTTCTTTACGAAAAAATGAAATTCCACTGAGCCGATTTTCTTGAAATTTTATACACACACGTATTTCTAATGAGAATATAATATTTCATTAAATTTGCGTTGATCCTTTCAATTCTGAATAGTCAAAACCAATACGATATGCAGTTTCGCTTCTCTCTCTCTCTCTCTCGCTCTCTCTCTCTCTCTCTCTCGCTCTCTCTCTCTCTCTATATATATATATAGAAATTTCCAAATAGATCAAAGAGAAATGAACAAAACGAGTACCACAAAGTGGCCGTGTGTGGGGGGGGGGGGGGGGGTAGTGACACTCACTCCCCGGTTAAAGCATGCTTAGAGCAGCGGCAAACACTCCCGGAGTTCCCGCCGCAAACACTCCCGGAGTTCCCGCGGCAAACAGTACTCGTTTTGTTCATTTCTCTTTGATCTATTTGGAAATTTCTATGTCATTTACGAGGGGTAATGGCAGCAATGCGCCTTATGATTCGTTAACATTTGGTATAGTATTGGATTTTTAAATTTTATAGCTTTTGTGTATATATATATATATATATATATATATGTATATATAGTACTCTGTATATATATATATATATATATATATATATTGATATATATATATATATATATATATTGATATATATATATATATAAACAAAGCCCACTCAATAAATCTGGGGTCTAACTAAGAAAAACAAATTTTTTTTGGGGAAATTCGACTTTATTCATCAACATACTCTCCTTCAAGAGTGATACATTCATTCCAACGCTCCTCTAACTTTGCGATGTCTTTTTTGTAGAACGATTTGCTTTGCTCTCAAAATAGGCCTCAGTTTCGACAATCACTTCTTCATTTGAGCCAAATTTCTTTCCCTGGAGCATCTTTTTGATGTCTGCAAAAAGCCAGGAGTCGCAGGAGGCCAGATCTGGAGAGTACGGTGGATGAGGAAGCAATTCGAAGCGCAATTCATATAATTTAACCATAGTTTTCATCGACTTGTGACACGGGGCATTGTCTTGGTGGAACAGCAATTTTTTCTTTTGCATGTGAGGCCGATTTTCTTGATTTCTACACTTAATCGATCCAATAATGTCATGTAAAATTCGCTATTGATAGTTTTACCTTTCTCAAGATTGTCGATGAACAAATTACCATGCGCGTCCCAAAATACGGATGCCATAACCTTGCCCGCTGACTTTTGGGTTTTGGGTCGCTTTGGACGATTTCCATCGGCTGCTGTCCACTCAGCTGACGATCTTTTTGATTCAGGTGTGTAGTAATGGATCCATATTCATCCATTCTCACATATCGACGCAAGAAATCCTTCTTATCTCGTTTGAACAGCTCCAAACAACGCTCTGAACAGTCGACGCTTTGTTGTTTTTGGTCCAGTGTGAGCAAACGCGGCACCCACTTCGAAAGCGACTGACGCATGCTCATATTTTCGTGAAAAATTGTAAACACACTACCTTCTAATATCTTTACGGTGTCAGCTATCTCAAGCAAATTCATTTTACGGTCTTTCAAAAACTATTTTGTGGACTCCTTTTATGTTTTCCGGAACAACAACCGATTTTGGGCGACCAGAGCGTTCAGAATCATCGGTGTTTGTACGATCGCGTTTAAATTCAGCATACCAGTCAATAATAGTTGATTTCCCTGGTGCAGAGTCTCCATAACGCTTATCAAGACACTGTTTGGCGTCAACAGTATTTTTTCCCATCAAAAAAATGTTTAATCAACATACGAAATTCTTTTTTATCCATTGTTTTGAAAATTACAAAACTGGGGTCACTAAAACCACTGTAACCTATAAAGTAATTGTAAGAATGTCATGAAATTTTGACACGTGTCGTTTGAAGGTTGATATTATCCTGAAATTATGTGGGTCTGCCAACAGTGCTGCCATATATGTGTCAGACTGGAGACTTATTGAGTGAAGTGATATATATATATATATACGTATATATATACAGAGTACTCTTCTATATATATTATTTTTCCATCTATTGGATTTTATATTTCTTACTATATTTACTATTTTTCTAGTTTTCCTTACGGAAAAATGAAATTCTACTGAGTCGATTTTCTTCACATTTTATACACATGTATTTCTAATGAGAATTTAATATTTCATTAAATTTGTGTTGATCCTCTCCATTCTGGAATAATCATGTCCAAAATGGTCCACAAAAGTCTAATATAAGACAGTCAAAACCAGCACGATATGCAGTTTCGCTCGCTTCTCTCCCTCTCTGTATATATATATATATATATATATATATATATATATATATATATATATATATATATATATATATATATATATATATATATATATATATATATATATATATATATATATATATATATATAGAAAAAGTGAAAGATAAAAAGTGAAAAAAACATGGAAAAAAGGAAGGAAGGCTCGGCAAAAAGCTTACATTATGGCGGTAAGGGGTTGTGACCTTACTCCCCAGTTCAACGAGCTCGTCAGAAACGCCGCGGCCTTTCACTCCTGGTCGCCAGCTATGGCCCAAGCCAACCTCCGGAGTGACATTGAAAACATCACGAGACCTGGATAGAAATTGTGAATTTGGCAACATTTCAAAAAGTCGCCAAGTTGGTGACATTCCCCCAAATTCGTCGCCAAAATCTTGCCAAGCGTTATGCACTAAGAAATAAGTTATTCTTACAGCCGATAAATGACTATTGGCGTCCAAATACAAAAGTGTTACTCAGAGTATCTTTTTTCATGAATGGAACGAGCTAGATCCACGAGAATGATGTCACCCAATTTATCGCATGGTATTACATATGAAAAGTGAACATGTTTATCAATAGGAATTTTTTTTTTTATTTTATATGACTTTTAGATATTTTTTTTGAAAAATGTACAATATCTCAAAAACGGCTTGTGTTAGCGTTCTAAAATTTATGTCAATCGTTTTCTAATGAAAAATTACATAAGAAATGTCTATTTGTGTAACTTTATTAGTGGTTTTGATTTTTAGACGATTTTTTCAAAATTTCATTCGAAAATTTAGGGGGGTTCTGAACATTCGATGGCGTATAAAAACAATAGGCTTCCAGTGTTTATGGATTGTGATTTTTGTACCAAATTTGGTTCCAATTGGTCCATTCGTTCGTCAGTTATTGTCTCCACAGGCCCACTGACACCCACACACACACACATACTTTCACACACACACACACACACACACACATACACACACACACACACACACACATACACACACACACACACACACATCACTGCAAAAATGTTTGATTCGTGATCAGGGATGCTTGAAACGTGCTCTCCCGTCGAAAACTCGAATTCGAATTTTCGACCCCGTCACAATACTTTCCTTATACATTATGTATATAAAGAAAGTAAAAATATATATACTCGCGGCAAACAAACACCTTGTACAAATATATATTTTCTTTCTATAATGTTACTGGTTATGAAACTAAAACATATGGGTTAAGAGAGTGAAATAGTACATCCACATACATTACATATTTTTACGATGAAACGAACGGTAGGGTATAAAATTCTGATGTGAAACATCATTGGTAGCTAAGCACGGTGTAAATCGTAAAAGAAATGTGACGGAGATTAAACGGTAGGATAAATGGAAATGGCATCGTATTATTATGAATACCTAGCAAGATACAGTTGATATAATTTGCAAGTCCGAGCCATTTCACCTTGGCGGAAAGTTTGGTGGACTGAGCGAAAAATTATTGATCTTGACAAATTTGAAAAAATATCGTCAACTTTGCGATTTTTGGCGAGTTCCTGAAAATGTTGAACTTTGTAGAATGGAAGAACTTGCATTTCGTGCATTTTCCAGAATTTTCTGCAGAGGGAATATAAGCTCGTCATTGTTCAGTTGTAGTATGGCCGTGATATGCATCTGCCAAATTCAGTACAGAATCTAATATGTAACTTTTATTCTTATTATACATACCCATTAAGTTGTATTATAAAACAATTCTAATAAAACAATGGTTTTTAACAGTTTTTCAACAACAGACCACATTTGAGATAATGAGAGGCTCGCGGGCCACAGATGGTAAAACGCGTATTCCCGTAATATACCCTCGAAACAGATTGCTTATTTATTCATGTTTAATTAGCTTGTTACTGAGTTTACCTTCTTGTTCTTCGACCCAGACCGTCCGACCTACCAGAAAGGTGTAAGGTATCTGTTTGGACGGCCGGGAAGTGCCACCCAATTTAGACCGGAACCCAGTGGGGGAGGCATCCACAGGGACCGTACCCTCCTTCCCCTACCACCAACCTCTCGGAAGGACTTACGTAACCACATGTTTAACGTGATCGTACTCTGCGTGAACACGGCGGCAGTTTAGGCAGCGGCGGGAATCGAACCCGGGACTACCGAGTGCAACCTCCGCGCGCTAACCACAGGGCTACCGCGCCCCTACTGAGTTTACCTGGAGTCTGGGGCCTGCGAGTCTCTCGCTTTCTCAAATGTGGACCATTGTTTTATTAGATTTGTTTTTCTTACTTTATCTAGCTGCGCCCTCCGTTCGGTGCAGCGTTCTTGAGTCTCCATTCGTTTGTGAGGACCCTGATTAAACGAAAACATTTTTATATAATATATAACAATACAATATTATCGGAACATATTAACAATCAGAATAAATATTTAATTTTAAATTTTTACCATTCTCATTCTTCGCTATGGGATAGAATACTGTTATCTAAACACGGCTGAACAAATGATTGTCTTCTACATGACTGCCGTTAAAAAATTGTCCAATAACCTTTCGAGCCATAAATAAAATAAAATTAAATCCCTGCCATTAATCTTTTGAGAAAATAATGCACTTAAAAAAGCAACAAAATTTCGAGAAACCCTTATTTTTATCCTTTTTTTTATTTTTTTGACCTTCAGGAAAAAATTAACTACACCCACGACGAGGATATATAGAAAAATAGAGAGAACATCTAAATAGCGTAGCTGAGAAAATATTCCTAAAATATTCCCCCATTTAATGCATAAACAGAAATAAAAAATATTCATACTTGCGGGCAATCAAACACTTTGTATAAATATACATTTTCTTTCTATTATGTTAATGGTTATGGAATTAAAAAATATGGGTTAAGAGAGTCAAATACATCCTCATACATTACATACTTATCCGCATACTTATCCGCATACATTACATACGATGAAACGAATGGCAGGCTATATGTTTCCGATGCGAAACATCTTTGGTTGCGAAGTGCGGAGCAAATCGTGAAAGAAATGTGACGGGGTAAAACGAAAACATGTAACGTAAGTAACATCATATTATTACAAATATTTAACAAGAAACCGTTGCTATAATTAGCAAGTTCGAGTCACTTGACCTTAGCGAAAAATTGTGTTACCTTGGCTCAATTGCTGACCTTGTCAAATTAGAAGAAATATCGCCAACTTGACGATTTTTGGACGAGCTCCAGAAAGTTATTTAATTTTGTAGAGTTGATAAGAACTTTACAAATTACGTGCATTTTCCAGAATATTCCACGGAGGGTGTATAAGCTCGCCATCGTTGAGTTGGATTGTGAACGTGATGCGTGTGTGCCGAACTAAGTACATCTAATATGTAATTTTTCTGATGATTATATATCCCCATTAAGCTGCAGTATTAAACAATTCTAATAAAATAATGTAAAGCATTTAAACTTTAGATTTGCGACATCCGTGCATAAAAATCTACGCTATACGTCAGAAAGCGCTTATCGTTTGCGGGTGATCCCGCGTATCCAGCGGGTGAAGTGACAGCAAACTTTACATCGAAACTTCATCGATTAACAAGCTAATTAAACATGACGCGATTCGGGCGAAATAAACTGCATTCTATTTATCTGTCGAAACTGTATACTTTTTAAGAAAACAAGTTAATATAAAAATATCAAAAATATCGAAACCTTTCTCTAGGCTACCATATACTAATGGTCATTCATTGCTTTCAGAAACGGGCTGTATTTGTGTTTGTGAGAGGTTCGCGAGCAACATATGTAAAAACGCGTATCCTCGTAAACATAAAAAAAATACAGGATCCAATGTATCCTCGAAATAAATTGTTTATTTATGTACTCGTATGTTTAATAACCTTCTTACTGAATCCGAGTAGGATTCTTCATATTATTTTATCTAGCTGCGCCCTCTATTCGGTGCAGCGTTCAGTGATCTAATCATTCAGTGATCACAATGTGATCTAATCTTTTGTTATTCATTTAACGAAAGCATTTTTTATATGAAACATCTCAATGCAATATTACCCATACATATTAATATCCCGTAAAAGTATTTTATTTAATATATGTAGTAATATCATTCTCCGTAGTGCCGGCCAGCGTAAAGAGCACCAGGATAAGTGTCTGGACAGGTTTGGACATCCAGCACCCTGACAACGCGTCACGTTACATCCACACATATTTAGAAAAATAGTCTAAGTAACAGATAGATGGCTTTACAGTCAGACTCTCAAAAATACAGGTGGTATGCAGGAACATGTGCCACAATAAAAAAAGCTAATTTTTGTTATTGTTTTTGACTGTATATTAGATGTTCGTATTACCATGTGTTTGAGCAGTATATCTTTTTTCGATTTTGTGCCACGAAACCTTAATCATCTAACCAACACAGAGTTATCCTGTACTCATTCAAGAGAAATGCAAATGGACAGATACAAACTAGATGATCAGGGGAATGGGGCGACCTAGCATTTAGTGCGTTGAGATTTCACTCAGACAGCTTGAGTATGATTTCCGGCTCTGTCCAAACTGTCTCCGTATTCACGCGGAGTACATGTAATTTAAATTTGTGGGTCCGTACATCTTTCCGAGAGATTAGCTGTAGGGAAAGGAGGGTACGGTCGGTGGATGCTCACTGGGTTCCGGTCTAAGTTGGGTGGCACTTTAAGGCCGTCTAAACAGATACCTTACATCTGTGGGTATATTGAATGGTCTGGATCGAAGAAAACGAAGAAACACGCTGATCGTTATATATTTCTGAAATTGTACAAATGTGTTGAGCAGGTTTTTAAACAAGCCAACGGCTGTGCCGTGCTGAAAACACCGGTTCCCGTTAGATCACCGAAGTTAAGCATCATCGGGCGCGGTTAGTACTTGGGTGGATGACCACCTGGGAACACCGCGTACTGTTGGCTCATTTCAGTCGACGTGGTGGCCGAACGGTCAAGGTGAGCGTTTCCAGCGATTGATCGGCCGCAACGTTGTGGGTTCGAGTCCCACGTAAGACATGGATGTTTGTGTTGTTGGGCGCAATGTGTTCTCACCCCCACTGGTGCGCTAGGGCAGCGTCTTTGACGGCTAAGACGTTCACTATTCTGGACGATATATAGGCGAAGATGAGAGTCAATGCCTGGCCATTGGAGGGGGGAAAGTTTTTAAACATGATATTTTCCAATTTATATAATAATTGTCTAACGTGTTTGTGTCACTTCAGCCCCTGAAGAATCCCCTTGTGACCAAGAAGGCAGAATTTTTGCATACTTTTAATATCAGTCACCTAGCATCAATAATTTTACGAGAACCTTACTGAGTATCTTTTTGATTTGGACGATTATTTTCTGACGCTAAGCGCCATACATTATGCAACATAATAAAATTTAGTTGGAAAAAAAGTTGCACTTCAAATTTTTAAGAGCGTTATAACACTTTTAAAATTAGGATTAAATGCCAGTGTGAACATGAAGTGTAACATGAATACAGACTGTGTCAAGTTATATTGTAAGACTAAAAAAAAATATATTAAATAAAATTTTATTGTAAACATTTATAGTACAATACATTTTTAATTAAAATATATTACGTGCACCACTATTTTTACGTATTATTATTTCCGTATCCCTTGATTTGAATAACTTCGTGTATCCTTTGTATTAGGAATTTTGCTGTTGCAACAAATTATGGAAAAACATTTTAATATACTGCAGAATTTTCTTAAAATAATCTCCTATAAAATAAATTTTGTCCTTTCTTTTGTAAACTATGTTTAATGTTAAAAATATTTTCACATGGAATGTCATCGTTTAATGGACTGCAATTAAAACTGTGAGGATTTTGTTTCGAAAATATAACGCGATGCATGCCATTACGGTTTTGAAAAAGTGATAAGCCTAAAAAACAACGAAATTTCGGGAAACCCATAAAATATTCACTTGAATAAGGTTAATTGCAACATTTTTTTAACAATCAGGATTAAAATTAATTACTCCCAAGACAAGGAAATGTAAAATATAAAAACTAAAATCAGCATCTAAATCGCGTAGCTTAGAAAATATCCCAAAAATATTTTACCTTCTAAGGCATAATTGGAAATATAAAATATATATGGTCGCGCAAGTCAAACTTGACACTAAAGACGTATAATGACACTAAAGACGTATAATAACACTAAAGAGGTAAAATTATAAACTTTCTTTAACTTTTGCAGGGTAAAATCTTCACATCAAAAAAAATTCCAGTAAGTGTACACGTTAGATTTATCTACAGAAAAGTGACCATAACCGATCGAATAAAGGTGATTTCACCGCCCCCTAGCGGAGAATTAAAAAAGTTAGTGTTTCGAACTCGGCAACAAAGTGAGATAGAAAAAGAATGCTAATTACGAAGTTGCAGAAAGTTCTCTAATAAATAGGAATCAGCACAAAAATTGTTACGGAAGGCATTTATTTCATAATATGGTTATTGATGAATGGATGTCCTATTGAGAAGCGCTAAAATTAAAAAAAAATGGCACATGCACAGAGATCTAATGTACAGACTTTTAAAAGTAAGCTCTGGCAATAACCATGCACATTTGATTTAAGAATGAATAACATCAATTACTTTTGCAAGTATTGCAGGTGTCATGATGTCACAGTGATGAAACACAGGTGAAACACAGTGATGAAACAGAGGTGACGTTACAGTCCATGATGATACACAGGTCATGTTACAGTCCATGGTAATACACAAGTGATGTTACAGTCCATGATAATACACAAGTGATGTTACAGTCCATGATAATACACAGGGGATGTTACAGTCCATGATGATACAGAGAATGATGAGAGGTATTTAGTGCCATCCGTAAACGCGTTTTGGTAGTTCCTGGTATCGATTCCTTCTTATTAGTCAATGCTTTACAACTTTGAAATTAGCTTTATCTTCTCTATCTTATTTGTTGCCGAATTCGTTTTCCTAATTTTTAACTTATCCTCTACGGGCGCTGCAATCCCTTTAATTCAAGCGGGTATGGCAAACCTTACGCGTACACACTCGCTAGCATTTCCTTCCAAAGTTATTGACGCGCTTAAAGACTTTCCTGGGAATCATATATAGTCCATCGATGCAACACTATTAATAATTAAAAATAAAAAAATTGATGCATTAAAGCGATTGTTACAGTTCAAATTAATCTATTCCTATCATTAAAATTCTAAATTATTTTTACGCTCTTTCATATCTATATAAAAGTAAAACTGAAAATCTGCAGGTGGATGTAATTGTTTGTCTGTCTCATCATCACGGGTGAACTACTGCACCGAATTTCATGAAATTTTGTAGGTAACCATGAAATATGTCTACTTAAAATTTAGCTATGTTTCAAGATTCTAGGGCCAGAGGTTATCGAGATATTAATAGAATGAGAAGATATAGTATGATGCAGACGATATTTTTTCTGCAAATTCAATTGAAAATAAAAATGATATGCTACTAAGCAATGGAGTTAAATCCAAAGAGTTTATGGTGCAGACGATTTTTATTAAATATTTTCTGGTTTAAATAATTCAGAAGAGTATATAAAAATAAATTTTATGAGAATTACATTTTTGACTGGATTATAATTTTTTAAGTCATTTGTTTTTATTTTGGAAATTATTTTTCAAACTCATATATAAAGTTTAGTCAATTGATGAAACCATTTTAGCGTCTTCATTTTAACATATGTTGATTTAATTTCATAGTGCTTTCATTTTAGCACATACAGATCACATTTCATATTTTTGGTAAATTTGTTTAAAAGCAGAACCAGGATGCTTTATTCTTCAGATCTGCCTGTGAAGATAATTTTGTATAGCCAGAACAGAGATTCTCATACTTTCTTTTTAGAAAACTTAAATTGAATATCTTAATAGAATGTTTTGAATAACAATGTCATTGAGAGTACTGTAGGAATTTACACATAATTGTAAAGTTGAAGTTTCTTTATATATACCGTACGGAGAACGGATATACTGAGCTAGTTTCAATAATTAAAGGATTTAATTGGATACTGAAAATTAATTGCGCTACTATATAAAACATCTGGTCAATGTGCACATAATTTATGCATAAAGAAAGCCCCATCAACGAACGAATGGAGCGTTTCGAGCAAAATTGGGCTCCGACTCCGTTCCACTTACTTTCTATCGGAGTGAGATCTGATTGCCGGAACACAATTATCCCTATGTTCGCAGATCTAAGATGGATCTAACTTCTTCCATCGTTACTCTGAGCAATTGACCCTTTCGTCTTTGCTTAAGGACCCCATGCAATCATGTTTTTACATTTTGGAATAATCTAAAGTGAAAAAAACCTGCCTCAATACAGGTCAAAATTAACCTTTTGACTTTGTTAACACTGGATTTACACTGGGTTTCAATTGGACCTTAGACGGTCACTTGAAATGATCGCGAACATAAAACAACAATTTGCACATAAATCACATTTTTTTATTACGAATAGCATCAATTGACAATTTTATACTTTCTATTCCATCGTAACGTCATCCATCGGTAGAAAATAAATTTCACTTACCGTTTTCATTTATATACATATTTTCTATTATAAAATATCTCACTAACTTACACTTTTCATTTTTTTTCTATTTTGCCTTCACCTACTTTAAAGTCAAATTACATGCATCTATTTTTATGAACATTTCACTTTAAAAACCATAAACACTTTTCTGCCTCAATTGACTTCAATTGTGAAATCATGCGTCCATCTAATCTGATCACTTTGATCAATATATTTTCGTAATGCGTAAACTTTCCATTCCTAACTATTTTTATAATGTAATACGACAGCAAAAATATCCTAAGATTCGCGTTCTTGCCTCAATGTTCCTCCACCCTCTTGATCAAGCCAACGCTTATTCGATCTAACCCACAACAAAAATCATTCTTTCTTACTGCAAAAATTAATTACATTAGTATACAGTTTCAAATACTTTAAAATCCTGATATCAAATTAATCAATTGCAATTTCAACTACTTTAAAACACCACATCAATTACTATACTACTTCATACATTTCAATTTCAAATTTTAATTTCTAAATACTACTTAAAGTACATGAATACAACTTTAATTTCTTAAACTTATTCTAAACGCATCAATAGCACTTACTAATTCCTAAAACTTCAAATTAAAAATATTAAATAATTACCAGTTTTTTTTTAAACACAATAACAATTTTATGAAGAATTTGAAAAGTTACTGAATATTGAGTTCCTGAATCGTGCATATCTACGATTGTCAGATTTAAGTAGATCGGAAGTAATTAATGAATAGTTCTAGTCATTTGGATTCCAGTGTCGGGTGATTTAGATTGAGTTCAATTGTATCTATTAATTTCGACTGATTCGGGTAAAGAACATTTGAGTGGCAATTGATTATATTGGAAGCAATAAGATAATTGGAGTCACTTAACTTGGAGACAACTTGAGTGATTGATCGGTGGCAATGGATTTTATTGGAAGCAATTAGTCAATTGGAGTCGATGAAGTTACAGTCAACTTGGATTGACCGGTGGCAATTAGTTGAATGATTTTAATAAAGTTAATTGTAATCGTTTAGGCTGGAAGTTAGTTAAGTAGAAATCAATTGATTTGATGTTGTCAATTTGTAATCAATCGCTATCCGTGACTGAAACGATTATGAGCAATTTCAGAGAATATTTTTGATTAACATGAATCCAGGCTATCGGAAATATTTTGCGCTGGAGGAAGGAACCGGAGCCCAATACTGAATCGAATGCATTCTGACGTGGAGGATAAAACGACCTGGTAGCTGTCGTGGCGCTATAAGGTAGCCAAATAGGGAGGATAGTAATGTGGGAGAAAGGAAAGTGTCAATTCTTCATGGCGCCACAAACACGTGTAACACATGACAATTCGCTCGTGGTTATGTATTAGGACTCCTGTGACTTAATTTTTTTTAACAATGGCCAGACACTTAATACATCATAATTCGCCAATACATCGGCCAGACTCTTGAACCATCTAGCCGTCGCATAACGTTGCCCTAGCGCACAAGTAGGGGAGGAACAAACACACTGCGCCCAACAAAACGACATTCATGCCTTTCAGATGGGATTCGAACACACAACCTCGCAACCGAACGAGTGCTTGCCTTGACCGCTCAACTACCGCATTAGCACTTGTCCTTTTAAACCTTTATGAATGTTCTATCAGCCGCCATTCGAGTCCAACCCGGTGGCAATTTCAAAAAGTTATTAAATTGCAATAACAGTGAGGAGTATTGTTGTATTACGAAAGAAACAGAAAATGAATTTCAGTCTATCGAGAAAGTAAATGCTACTCCCATCAGATTTTCAATACTTGACTATATGTGGCGGAAATTGGGGACACAATACAATGAATTTTAACTCTAAAACTTATTTCAAACATATCAATAAAATTTAATTTCTAAACTTTACTTTCTAAAACATCAATACGATATTAAAAAATATCAGTACAATTTAACTTCTAAACTTATTTTATACAATTTTCAAACTTAAAATAAATTTAAAATGTACTTTTAAAACTTCTTACTTCATTAATTACTTACTTGTAACTATAGTTCCATGCCGGCCAGTCTGGGTCTCGGAATCCCTGCTTTTTGATTCTTTGTTGCTGTCTTGGTTCCTCTATCCACTCTTTTGGTCTATCTGGGGGCCTGTCCTTCCTTGGTCACCCCCATCGCTGACGTTGCCCGTATAACCTCCTTCTAAGTTCTTTTGGTCTTGGTCCTGGCTCGGCATCCTCCTTCTGTCTGTCCAATATTTTGGTTGCTGCTGATTCCATATTGTCCGTTCTTTCCATCGAACTCGGTGTGATTCACTTTACCCTGGTGGAGCGTTATTTTGATTCACTTGCCTTTTTCGAAACTTGTACTTTCCAAATATATTTTCCGATTGCCCTTGTTGGGCCTGTTCCGCATTTCTATCCAACTCGGATAGCTGATCCAACTTCTTTTCAACTGACTGTTGAACCTCTAAATCCCCCTTTAACTTTACTTTCACTTTTTCGTCCTCAACCGGCTTTTTAACATCAGTTTTAAAATTATTTCTTCTGTTTCAAATACTTGCGTCTATTCCTATAGCTCCTGCGCTTGTAGTTTTCTTTCACATTTTCCTTTCTAATTTCTTTCAATTGGCATAGTCGTCGACTGGTCCTTTCAACACCCTTTTCGTCCGAACTATCTGGTTGAGGAAACCTTAACTTCTCACCAAGTACTTTTCACTTTTTCTATTACATACAGCAGCTTAGTACCTTCCACTTTCACTGCGTGTATGAGATTAGATAGCCTTTCTTCCTTCTTGAATTGCAATTCTCTAAAATTCATTCTTCTCTTATCACCTCGTTCATCCCATACATTTCGTTGAGTGTCCTATGACCCATCATTCTTCTTTGCCTATATATGTTATTTGGACCTACTTGTGAACATTGTTGACTTCTAAATCCTTCATTAAATCTGTTTACTTCTCTCCGTTCGATCGGATGTCATGCATCGTACTTACTTGCTACTTCGTAAAACTCGTCCAAAGTTCTCGGCATTCTGCCAAAGAAAAAATCTTGGACTGGTGTTCTCAGTCTTTCATAGACTAGCTCAATTGTGCTTTGCTCACATGTTTCTAATTCTAATTTCTCTTTCAATTCAGCTTTTTTCATTAAAGATTCTTTCACGGAATCTGTCGGCTGTTGTTTTACATTATACAACCCTGTGTCCAACACAACTTGGCTCCATTTTTCTAGGAAGTTCCTTTGTATTTTTTCTTTAAATTTAGTACATGTTTTACACTTCTTTACCACTATAAAATTCCCCCACCGCTTAGCCTCGCCTTTTAATGTATTTTCTACTAGGATTAACTTATGCTCTTCAATTTTAGCTGGTTTTCGAAATAACTTTTAGAAGTTTTTAACATATGCCTTCGCTATTGCAACGGCCCTACCGTGCTGAAAACATCGGTTCTCGTTAGATCACCGAAGTCAAGCAGCATCGGGCACGGTTTCGTGCGGAGTACGATCACGTTAAACAAGTTGATCCGTAAGTCCTACCGAGAGGTTGGTGGTAGGGAAAGGAGGGTACGGTCCCTGTGGATGCCTCCCCCTCTGGGTTTCGGTCTAAATTGGGTGGCACTTTCCGGCCGTCCAAACAGTTACCTTACACCTTTCTGGTAGGTCGGACGGTCTGGGTCTCAACAACAACATATGCCTTCGCTTTTCCCTGCCGCCCAAATAGTTGCTCAAGTCATCGGACGAGTCGGATGGTCTGGGTCTTCAACATATGCCTTCGCACCGGTCGTTCAAATGGATGCTCTATGTCTTCGGATGAGTCGGACGGTCTGGGTCTTCAACATATGCCTTCGCTAGAGCGAGGTATCCGAGTGGTTAGTGGATGCGCGGGAATTGCACTCGGTAGGCCCGGGTTCGATATATATATATATATATATATATATATGTGTGTGTGTGTGTGTGTGTGTATATCTTCTTAAATAATAAAAGGCAATTTCAGTCTGTCTGTGTGTCTTATACACTATACGTTCAGCGACCGCACGTCGGAGAGCTACGAAATTGGCAATCGGAGACCGGGGGGGGGTGGGAAGGTGACACGTGAAAATCGATTTTTAAAATTTGAATTATTTTTTTAGTTATTTAATGTTTAATGCAATTTTGTGCGTTTTTTTCCCATTTTTCCCCTTTTTTCTCCACCATCCAGACATCGCAGTAAAAAACAAATCACACCACTGGAAAGAGCAGACAATTGCAAGTAAAATATATCCATTTCAAATCTCAGGGACAAATTCTAATACTTTTTAAAGATTTTAAAACAAAAGTCACTTTCTGTTCAGAAAAACGAACTTTCGTCTTTTAAATCCTCCCATCGGGAAAAGTTCCAAAAATTTTGACTAATAATTTACATTTTTAGAAAGCTCAAAGATCTGGCATTCGTACAAGTCCTATCTGGTCCAGAAATAATGAAAATTGCCCGCAGTATCAGGATTTTAAGATTTTCCGAATGTCAATTTCTCGACGTTCCACTAAAGGAGTTCTTCACCGGCGTTTTTCTCCCCGCAGAAGTTTTTTCCCATGGAGACCACGCTTTTCCATGGAGACCACGCTTCCGGGTTTAAATTAATTAAGAGCTTAGCATATGTATTTATATGATATTTTAAATGGATATTTTTATTTGTGCATATTTTAAATGGATATTTTAAATAATTTAAATGCTTGAATTATGGTGGATTAAATTGTGGTGACGTATTTGAAATTATTATATTTATATATTGGTGGAACGATACGGATTTTTTAAACGGATATTTTAATTTATGGATATTTTAAATGGATATTTTAATTTGTGGATATATTTTAACTTTATGGATATTTTAAATGATGGAACGATGGATATTTTAATATAGCTTAGCATGTGGTCATTATAAAATTTACATTAGCGCGGGGGAATTGCACTCGGACGCCCGGGTTCGATTCCCGCCACTGCCTAAACTGCCGCCGTGTTCAGGCGGAGTACGATCATGTTAAACCTGTGGGTCCGTAAGTCCTTCCCACAGGTTGGTGTTAGAGGAGGGAGGGTACCGTCCCTGTGGATGCCTCCCCCTCTGGGTTCCGGTCTAAATTGGGTGAATAAAAAGAAAGTCAGAGATTGTCGCGGAGGACGCAGTAGCCTAGTGGTTAGCGCGCGGGAATTGCACTCGGTGGGCCTAGGTTCGATTCCCGACACAGCCAAAACTACTGCCGTGTTCACGCGGAGTACGATCACGTTAAACGTGTGGGTTCGTAAGTCTTTCCGAGAGGTTGGTGGTAGGGGAAGAAGGGTACGGTCCCTGTGGATGCCTCTGCCACTAGGTTCCGGTCTAAAGGGGGTCGAAAACCCAGACCACCCGACTCGTCCGAGGACTTAGAGTAACCGTTAGAGTGGCCGGGGTCTAAAAGGGGTAAATAAAAAGAAAGTTATGGAGATTGTCGCGGAGGACGCGGTAGCCCAGTGGTTAGCGCACGGGAATTGCATTAGGTAGGCCCAGGTTCGATTCCCGCCACTGCCAAAACTGCTGCCGTGTTCACGCGGAGTACGATCACGTTAAACATGTGAACGTTAGAAAACTACGAAAAAGGCACCCATGACATCCACAAACACTTTCGTAAGCTAGATAACTAGAGCTCCTATAATACATATAGTGGAGCCTATAATACATATAGAGGTATATAGATGAGCCTTAAACTAACTAGTGATGTCACACATTGTCAAATTGCCTTTTATCAAAGGTTATTTACTGGTATTAATGGGAAAATTCGCAAGCAATGGACCATTGTCAATAATTTGATGGGCTGCGCTGATTCTGCGGCTATTCACTCGCTTACTATCGCTCAAGGCGAAATGCTATTATCAGATCCTGAAATAGCGAGGAATTTAGCATTCACGTCTCAAACCAACATCCCAATGATCTTATGGAACTGGGAATATGCATGTAAGTAACAGTCTACACAATAGTGACTCTTTTTTCATTCTACCTACTGATCCGAATGAGGTTTTGAGTATTCTTTTGAGTTTTCCACGCTCCAGCTCGTCTGGCTTCGATGGCATTACTGCTACTGATATTCATAATATTTCCCCATTCATATGTGATGTTTTCTCTCATATTATTAGTGTAAGTTTTGAAAGTGGATTATTTCCAGACCAACTTAAATTTGTTGTTATTATCCCAGTTTATAAGAACGGTGACAAAAAAAATCCCAATTAGAGACACATTTCCCTTTTATTCATTTTTGCTAAAACTATTGAAAAAATAATTAAGAGAATATTGAATTGAACACCAGAAATCCTTTCAATTCTTGCCAATTTGGGTTTCGCGAAAATAAAAATATTGAAGATGGCTTAATGAAATTTCTTGTTGAATTCAATGAGAGCTTGAATGCTAGCCATAGGGTTACTAGTGTGGTTTTAGATATCAATAAAATCTTTGATTGTGTTGATCATAATACCTTGCTGTATAAATTCTTTCTCAAGTAAGTCTTCCACCACCATATCGTAAAAATTGTCTTAAAACATATAGTTGCATCAAAATCAAGAATTCAAAACATTTCGTAAAAATAATACTTTCTCAATACTACATATGTGAAAGTAAATAATAACCCTAATACTTCTAGAGTTATTTGCCTGATCCATACATAACTTTCCTTGAAACCCTGTATATTCCGATTCGGATAGCATAAGCATGCCGTCATGTTCTACACATGCGTAGTTAGAATTACTGAAATGATTAATGTTTTCTAAAATAAAGAAAGTTTAAAGAATCGGCGCTATAAGTTTGCGACAATCAGTACGTCCCTTTGTTCTGAACAAAGGACCACTTAAACAAAGCTTCCATATTAACAGTAACCAACACAGGAAAAAATTAATTTTATACGCAACAAAGTAATTAAAAGCTATTCAAAAGCTGCAATATCTTCGCCATTGAAACATTTGTATAAAGATTCCTATATAAAAAGTAAACGTTTTCGCATATATTTGTGGATACTTTGATTAATTTTGATTGATTGAGATCTTGGGATGGATTCTAAAAGAATAAAAAGAAAAATAAGGTAATTTATTTTATTATTCTCAAAGTATTGTACAGTCCATGACTTTCATTTTAATTGTAATATACTTTTATTTTACTTGCAGATTATTCGAAATAAGTGCATAAAATATTTCGAATAATGCATAATAAAAGTGTGAGTTGTTCGGTAGCGGGTTGTTCAGATAGACACTGTCTACGGAACTTTACATTACTCTTCTTCGCTGGAAAAAAAATATTAATTCCACTGGGATTTTTGCATGCATTTTATTCTAGATAAGTTCTTTTGTATCTGTGTTAGAATGCAGAGGAATTGTATAATTTTATGAACTTTCGTTCCAAATACTTGAATTAAATATTTGTGGTAGAAGTTTTTTATTGTTTTCCACACAATTCTAGATAGGAAATATTGGTTTCTCAAAAAATTTCGAATTCGAGATGATGACTATTAATTACGCTCTGAAAACTCTAGATCCAATTTCAACCTGTTTTGTGTGTGCCAATGGTGTAGACAAGAAAATTTGCTTATATATTTTCTCACATATTTTATCAGCTGGGGCGATTTTGCATGTCACAGCCATCATTTCCATACGATATTCACAGAAATGCTTAGAGTTTTCTGTTTACACCATCTGTTTCTAAAAATATCATTTGGTACTAAATGGCAGATTCTCAACAACTTTGTAATTGACTATTTTCCGTACCTTCTATAGTTTTGAGATAGGAGCACTAACTTCCGAATTTGCCTCTTTGATATTGCACGTAGTCCCGTATAGTAGTGGTCATAGTCCAACCTATACAACTCGTTCATAACTGTAGTTATCTGAGTTCGATAGGAATGTGGGTGTATAACTACTATGCACCCAGCTTTTACAGAAATTTTTCTTTGGGGGGGGGGAATTAATTTAAATATTTCTAATGGCTTGATTTTAAAGAAAAGTTTGGTTTAAAATACTATTATAATTTGCAAATACATATTTTGATTCACGAGCAACGAAGAGAATATATGCTAGTCACTGTATATCGTATTACCTAGAATCGTAGGTGTATACGCAGAATATATGAACCCATCCAAGCTTCTGGATAACTAAAATTTATTCACAAGCGCAAAGTAAGCAGGAACAATATACAATCGATCGGTCCAATCAGCGCACCATTTGTCACACCATTTTGGATGATGCCTCAGCGAGACGGTGTAGGGATACACACTTTGAAGGTGTTAAACCAATCAATGGCTTTATTGTAATCTTAGACCAATAGGAACACACTTTGAAGGTGTTAAACCAATCAGAGGCTTTGGATTTCAAAGATCCATCCATAGCAGAACTTAAGTCACAGATGCTTCAAAGAAAATTCTTTCAAAAAACATTAATATACCAAAAACTTAGCCATCAATCAAATTAAATAATTATCATTGTATTATTTCTTGACTTAAATACTAGAAAGACCAAGAAAATATCAAGTAAAAGTGTTTATTTTTTTTTTTGTCTTTATTTGTGCATACCTTCGTTCATATAAAGTTCAATCATAAGTCTATATGCATCCCTTTAAATTTCGATAAAAGTGTTTGTTCTGGAGTTGGTAAAGCCATGTCTAATAATGGGAAATTGACTATATGCTATCAATTTGAAATGTTTGCACCACCTCTGACGGCGAATTGAAGAAGTTGGGATTCTTATCTTTGACACGAAACAAGATAATCGGAAATTCTCAATTGCAAAGTTGTAGATTGCTCTCTATTTAGAAAGGGAAAATATGTACTTCGCACATAACATGTTGACAAAAGATAAAAAATTATGTCAACATAAAGGGATTGTTACTGTACTGCATCATTTCGATACCATTTATGTGGAACAGTTAGATTTTACTGAGAAAACAATTCTAAGTGAAGTAAATTTAGCTTACTGGACAGATTATTACTTTTTTCATAGGTGTTTCTGGTCATTTTCTTCAAAAACACTTTATTATAAAAAAACAGTTGAATAATTACTGTATTTTGTTGACCCCATTTCTTATCGTCTATGTATATGTTATGTGCAAATTACACGTCTTTCCATACTAAATAGCAAACACTCTGCAACTTCAAATATTCGTCAATTATCCTTAGGTTTTGAAAAGAAATATATAGACACAAGAAAATGTAAAGGTAAAATGAATTTGAATACTTTGAAATATTCCTTGACGTTTGAAAGCAGTGTGAATAAATGCTATTTATGTCGAAACGAGCCTTTAGCCACCAAATCCATGTACGATGCAGTGGGACTTTACTTACTCCAGCGACACCTAAATTATAGACTCAAAGGATTTGGGCGTTTTCCAAACATAAAGTTTTATCTACTTTCCTTTATCTTTATATTCGCAATCATTATCTGAATAAATAAAAATTATTTAATTTTCTAGATCCGTACTCATGTTTCTACTTTAAAATATTTTGTAAAATTTAGATAATTTTATTTTTTCAAAATGGCAGTGGCTAAGTATGGCCAAGGAATATATTTGGCTTATCTGTATTAATATAGATTGTTCTACCATTAACATCCAAAGCGTAGTTCAAATTTTCAATTTCTCCCGTATACTATCTTCAATTTTCCGGCCAGTGGAAGGAGAGGAGTGGGCTTATCCCAAGCATGGCGGAATTATTTTTTTTTACTTGACCCTAAGCATTTTGTAGAAACACGAATTTTGTTTCCGGGATTTCTGAAAAAACTGAGAGTGTTTCTGGACGTCACTGAGCAAAATGTGCACATTACTCTACGCTGATTGTTTATGTCTGGATTTTGTTCCTTCAAAATTAAAAAAATAATTTTTAATAGTAATAATGGACAATTCCGGCCTATTTCTTTATTCGATTTGAAATGATAGAAAATGAACAGAAATATAAAAATCTGATGTGGGCAGCACATGACTTTCCCTGCAGACTTATATCCACGTTCTCTTTATTTTAATTACATTTATTTCACTTTTATTCAATTTTCGTTCTCATTCGGTAACCGGGCTTATTTTCAAAGGTGGCGTAGGGAAAGTACGAAAAACTAAAATATCTCGAGAACGGCTAGTCCTAGTGTAATGGGGTTGGTCTTATTCTTTTCGTCGTTAAACATTACGTATTAAACGGGCATTTTATGGATATATCTGAGTATACCTAGTTCTTTAGTTTAGATTTTGAAGATTTTTGCGGGCCGTTTTGCAAAAAAAGGCAGGTTATTTTTTTCCGAATCGTACCAAAATCTAATCAGCACCAGAGTGACCTATACATGACTTATCTACCGAATTTTGTGAAATTCGGTCCATTAGTTTTTCAGCTAGAGTGGATACAAGCTTTTGCGGGCCATTTCGCCAAAAAATGCGGGTTCTTTTATTCCGAATCGTACCCAAAACTAATCAGCACCAGCCCCGCCCACAAGTGACTTACCTACCAAATTTTGTGAAATTCGGTCCATTAGTTTTTTAGTTACAGTGGATACAAAATCTGCACAGACAGACAGACACACAGACAGACAGACAGACAGACACACAGACAGACAGACAGACAGACAGACACACAGACAGACAGACAGACACACGCACAGACGTCACGCTAAAAATGGTTTTTTCGTATTCTAGAGGTCTCGAAACGTGTAGATCCGTCGAAAACTCGAGTTGTGATTTTCGGTATGATTCCAATACTTTCCCTATACATTACCATGTATTGCAGGGAAAGTAAAAATGTATATTCTCCCAGCAGTATTTATCTATTTATTTGTAATAAGTTCACCTTTCGGAACTTTGCGGGGAACAGACTCAATTTGGAGCCTTGTGACGTCACGGGATGTGACGTCACAAGGCTCTTCCAGTCTAGTCGTTCTCATCGTCGCAAATCTCTGAGCCTGTGTTTACATTCGAAAAGTTCTGCTTATTATGTCTAATATTTATAAAAATTTCATAATTCCAATGTGCAGTTTTACTTGCTTTACATCACCAAATAAAATCTTTATATCTGTGCCTAAAAATTATGTTCTTCGTAAAAAATGTTGTTAAGTAATGAAACGAGATACTAAATAAAACCCACCACTGTCATCAAAGCAATCTCGCTTTGTATGTGAAGATCATTTTGAAATAAGTTACATTTATGTTATTTTTTATATTTGTATTTCATATTTGAAAACGAATCTGCTTTAAACGAAGATTTTAATTACATTTACGGTGTTGAATAAATGGTGGGCATCATTCCCTATATGTCACTTTACATCTTAATGTAAATCATATATCTTCTAATTATTACAGCTTAATATTCTATCATAATTTTTTGTATGACAGGATGCCATGGGGTGATGATCAATGCCAATAAGATGTTATTATTAGAAATTCAATGTCCACTTCATTCAAAATTAGGCAAATCAATTCATCTGTCACTAAGAAATATCGTATTCTGTTTTATCTACTGATATTCATATATATTTTTTGGTGCAATTGCATAGGTAATAAAATTATTTTTATAGCTTAATAGAATGTATGCAGCAGAGATTAAATATTACAGGCTTGACTACTAATTAAACATTATAATTTCTGATTTGCATTTGATGTTGATTTTTTTTAATTACAGAGTAAAGAAATAGAAAAGAAATGTTGAGGTATTTATCTTAAATAATAAAAGGCAATGTCTGTGTGTGTGTCTGTGTGTCTGTCTTATACACTATACGTTTCGCGACCGCGCGTCGGAGAGCTACGAAATTTGGCAATCGGAGACCTGGGGGGGAGGGAAGGGGACACGTGAAAACCGATTTTCAAAATTCTAATTATTTTTTTATTTATTTAATGTTTTATGCGATTTCGACCGTTTTTTGCCCTTTTTGCCCTTTTTTCTCCACGATCCAGACGTCGTAGAAAAAAACAAATCACACCATCGGAAAGAGCAGACA
This sequence comes from Amaurobius ferox, assembly GCA_951213105.1. Lineage (NCBI taxonomy): Eukaryota > Metazoa > Arthropoda > Arachnida > Araneae > Amaurobiidae > Amaurobius > Amaurobius ferox. The sequence continues at coordinate 120,931,409 of OX578151.1, forward strand.
ATTGCAAGTAAAAATATATCAATTTAAAATCTGAATTTCGATTTCTAATATTTTTTAAAGATTTTAAAACAAAAGTCACTTTTTGCTCAAGAAAACGATTTTTGGTTTTTAAATTCTCGCATAGTAAAAAGTACTCATAATTTCGACTAATAATTTACATTTTTAGAAAGGTCAAACATCTGGCATTCTTACAAGTCCAATCTGGTCAAGAAATAATTATAAATATTCACAGGATCGCGATTTTAATGACCTAAAGATTTTCAATTTCTCGGCCAACCGCGTTTTCACCCGTTGAATTATTTCCCCGTTTCCATGGAGACCGACCGCCCTTCCGGTTTTAAATGAATGAAGATATGTGTTGTATACAGCGGGTGAAATGATTATATTTATATGATATTTTAATTTATGGATATTTTAAATAATTTAAATGATTGAATTATGGTGGATTGAATTGTGGTGATGTATTTCAAATTATTATATTTATGTATTTGTAAAACAATATGGATGATTGATGGAACGTTTTAATTTATGAATATTTTAAATGATGGAACGATGGATATTTTAAATTAATGGATAAATAATAATTATAAATAATAATGATAAATAATAATAATATGGATAAATAATAATAATAATAATATGTATAAATAATAATTTTAAATGATAGTACGCTGGAATGAGGATGATGAAATTAAGAGCTAAGCATATGGTCATTATAAAATTTAAATTAGCGCACGGGAATTGCACTCGGTAGGCACGGGTTCGATTCCCGCCACTGCCTAAACTGCCTCAGTGTTCAGGAGGAGTACGATCACATTAAACATGTAGGTCCGTAAGTCCTTCCGAGAGGTTGTTGGTAGGGGAAGGAGGGTACGGTCCCTGTGGATGCCTCCCCCACTGGGTCCCAGTCTAAATTGGGTGAATAAAAAGAAAGTTATGAAGATTGTCGCGAAGCCGCAGTAGCCCAGTGGTTAGAGCGCGGGAATTGCACTCGGTAGGTCCGGGTTCGATTCTCGCCACTGCCAAAACTGCTGCCGTGTTCACGGGGAGTACGATCACGTTAAACATGTGGGTCCGTAAGTCCTTCCGAGAGTTTTGTGGGTGGGGAAGGAGGGTACGGTCCCTGTGGATGCCTCCCCCACTGGCTTCCGGTCTAAACTGGGTGAATAAAAAGAAAGTTATGGAGAATGTCGCGGAGGGCGAAGAACCCCTGTGGTTAGCGCGCGGGATTTGCACTTGGTAGGCCCGGGTTCGATTCCCAAAATTGCCGCCATGTTCACGTCCGTATGTCCTTCCGATGACTTACGGACCAAAACAAATTTACATTGGAAAATAAGAAAGTTAAGGAGATTGTCGCGGAGGGCGCTGTAGCCCAGTGGTTAGCGGTTCCCGCCACTGCCTAAACTGCCGCCGTGTTCAGGCGGAGTAAGATCACGGTAAACATGTGGGTCCGTAAGTCCTTCCGAGAGGTTGGTGGTAGGGAAGGAGGGTACGGTCCCTATGGATTCCTTCCCCACTGGGTTCCGGTCTAAATTGGGTAAATAAAAAGATAGTTATGGAGTTTGTTGCGGAGGGCATTGTAGCCAAGTGGTTACGCGCATGAATTGCACTCGGTAGGCCCGGGTTCGACTCTCGCCACTGCCGAAACTGCCGCCGTGTTCACGCGGAGTACGATCACGTTAAACATGTGGGACCGTAAGTAATTCCAAGAGGTTGGTGGTAGAGGAAGGAGGGTACGGTTCCTGTGGATGCCTCCCCCAATGAGTTCCGGTCTAAATTGGATGGAACTTCCTGGCCGTCCAAACAGTTACCTTACACCTTTCTGGTAGTTCGCGCCAGCGAGTTTGCAACGGTCAGAATTTGCCACGGTCAGAATTTTCAGGGGTGGCGAACAGGCTGGTCGCCAAAGGCGGCTAGTAGATAATAAATCAGTATCTGCATAATCAAATTTTCAAAGCTTTTATATGAGAAGTTTTCCCTATAATTTATTTCCTTTGATTTAATATTAAACTTAAAAAATTCTGAAGAGTGTCCACTACTGGTTCGATACTCAATGTTTTGTTTTGATATTACGAATAAACCCAGATTCAAAGTGGATTTTTTACAGCATCCCATGTTTAATTTGTGATGCTCACACTGAATATTTGGATTTTCTGAAGTTTAAGTAAATACAAAATGATGGATATAAAATTAAATAGTTAAAACCTCATATTAAGAAAATTCCAATATCGCGTGTGTCAACAATTCTGGTGGCGCTTGGGTAAGTTAAGTAGTCCTGCATCGTATGCAATTCAATGGCGTAAGGTCTGAAATATTTATTTAAACTGTTAATTTTTTTAAATTAAATTATTTCCGCAATACAAAGTAAAACTGAAATAATAAAGAATATTCATACGCGTTCAAAATTATTTAATCTTTCAATTTACTTTTATGTCCAATTAATCTGTACTATATCCCACAACTATGAAAAATACTAGTTAATTATGCTCATAATTAGAGAAACCTTAATTTAAAAATAATCAGAAATAAATATGTTAAATACTGGGGCTTTCTTTTGTGACGTATAACAATAGAGGCTACTTTCTTAACACTAGTGACACACCTAGATATAATTCTCAAAGCATTGTGGCATTTTCGAGCATTTTATCCGTTGGAGCTCTATCTCCTACTTTTAAACTCCAAGCACAAAAGATTTTGTTCTGAAAAGATGCTTCATGCTTTGGAACAACTTGTTTATGAACCCATTTAAATTAGGGTATTAATTTTCTTTAACTGTTAATTTAAGAAATATCGACTATATTTCTTAACGGAAACAACATTTTTACTTGATATAAATATGTATTTTGAGCATGTAAAATTTTCATATAATAATAGAGATTCCATGTGAGCACCTATTATAATGAACAATTTTTGTACTATACTAGTTAAAAGTGTAGAAAATGCATTAAAAATGCAGAGCCATCATGATGGAATCAATCTTGGGAAAATTATCTGATTGACCTTTAACAAAACCAGAATCCGTGTTTTGCAATAAAATAAAATATGGAACAAATAATTTAAACTCAAGCAGACCAAGAACAAATGGGTAAAATAATTATAAACAAATTGTAAACAAAATTAAACGTCAACTACATGCAAATATTTCAGTTGAAATAGCACATGATAGAATACAACGTCACAGGTCTACCAGGTCATGTAACGTTACAGCCAATCACTGGCCGTTTTGGGTTTGAGTAGATTTGGGGCTTCTTCGTTTCTTGATATTTAAATAAATAAATATTTTAAGAGATTTACGCTTGGATATTTGAAATCAGGAAAAAATTCTCTATAAATATCTATTGGTTTTAAGAACTTTAAAAAAAATCGGAATTGTCTATTGGAAAACTTGCTGCGTTCTGGCGGCAACTCTCCTGGTCCGTGACGTCACGAGTGACGAAATGGTAAGCTTGTCGACGTCAAGCTGGCAACATGTTTTATTAAATGCCGGAATCATCGCTTAAACTTATATTAAAGAACCTTGTTTCCCGCGGTCGTTATTGATATTTCTAGAAAATAATATTATGAAAATATAAAAATTAAAATAATTCTGTTAATATTCATGGGAATCATTATTCTATATATATAATTGTCCAACATAACTATCCTGTTTTTGTCTTTCCTGACCTTCCAGGTGCACACCGGTTACCTAAAATGCTTAATATTTGCACAGTTATATTATCAATATTTATAGAATTTGCACATTGCATTTATAGTATTTACAGTATTTGCACATTTATAGTATTAAGCGCTACACCGAGCCTATATAGGTCGGATTAGAAATTCGAATATTTAATAAAATCGAATAGGATTTTCTGGATGTTCACGACCTGTAAATGAAATAATAAGGGAAGATTAGTTATGTCGCTATACTTTAAACCTTTACATTAGCATAGAATCAAAACAGATGTACCAGTTTTTCACATGACAAGAGGAAGAATACACACCAAACAAAGCCATTATTTTGAAATTCGGGAGTACTTTATTAATTTTATAATTTTTTTAACTTTACTTACTTTATTCACTTAATTTTATTCATTTTATTATTTTATTAACTTTACTTTGTGGAGTACTTTATTTATTTCAATTTCAGAGAATTACTTTAACGCAGTTTTATTTTCAGCAAGAACGCAAACAAACAGGCCAAGGATTCTACCAAACAGAATATGTGAAGAATCAACATGCATAATAATTGTCAAATGCAGCCATAATCACCTTTTCCCTATCTGTAGTCATGATAAAGGTCAAAATAAGTGAACATTACTGTAGCAAATACCTTAATTTTTGTATTTCGCATATTTTCTTTATTGGCAACACCATTTGCAACAATGACATTTAACGATTTGAAGATAAATAGTGGAAAATATAAAATGCCGACTTCAAAATTCTTTGGATATTCTAGATGGGTATCTATTTAGCTCTTTTAAAGACATATCTTCGTCGATTCGGTATTAAAAACTACAACAAAGAAAGTATAGATTTTTTTTAATTTTCAACAATTGATCCACGAACCTCGAAAATTTAGCTTCAGTTTTAAGTTTGCTAAATAAAGTGAGTTAGATTTTTAGCATGCGTGCCCCTGTTCTAAACTTGCTTTTAAATGTCTGCGGAAAAAATCTATGACCTCCCTTTAAAACGCCTTAATTTCAAAATTTTTGTAGGATGGAGTAGATTTGATGGAGATTCTTTTTTATGGTTTTTTCGAACATGTTTAGAAAGGTGCTGAATTTTTCGAATTTTGGAAAGATTCCTACAACTCCTCGGATATAATGCAACACTTTAGTCAAAAATCATGAGGGAATAGGCTGTATAATGGTTTTGGGAATGAGTTGGACATACATATATATATAAATACGATGATTAAAGGAAGGATATGTCTATATTAAAATTTATGACGTGGTTTTATTCAATAAATTTCAATTTTATATGGATTTATTATCTGCTAATACTACAAGTACTACATAATATTTTAATTAATATTTCCAGTAATGAAATATAATTAAGAAACTATTTCCCATAATTATACAGTAAGACCTCGTTTACAAGTATTTTTTTTATTTATAGTGCATGATCGATAGGCATCTAAATATTTCAATATACATTAATACTGAAATATTTCATACAAATAAAAAAACTGAATTCACAGTTTCTTTAGTACGGCTTTTCCTTTCTGATTCCAAGTTCCGCTATATCTGTCCATGATCATTGGTGTTCCAGGTCTGACCTTAACATATATTTACCCCGTCTATAAAACTTTAAAAATGTCTAAAGTTTTTTTTCTAATTCTTTCTATTTTTTAATTCTTAATATGTATTTTTATCTTATTGAATAATTAACGATTTAATAAACTTAATTACTTTGTTTTCATAATAACCTAAGATTAATCTGTTGATTTTTTCCTCCATTGTAAAATATCATTTATATTTTTATTATTGAGGATCACTCAACTAATGGCATAATATAATTCAAAATTTTACAGTTTGTGGATTCATACTCAGGAATAAAGCTTTCGCCGTGATTCCTCGTACTATCCCCTTATGATATCCCCTACTCAGTGTATGATATTGATACCAAGTCATGGGGAAACATGATAAAATGGCCAATTCAACCCTCTATTTTATAATATTTATTCGATAGGAAATGTTTCAAAACGGGCAAAAGTATCAGAAATTTATTCTCCGAGCTGCATTTCCTGTTTTCTTAACAGTCAAAGTTCGCCTTTCTGACTGTCGCGGAAATACGACCCATTTTGGCCCCAATGTGACGTCAAAAGGCTCGTCGGCGACTCGAATCTTCGAGAATTGCTGAATAAGTTTGATTACATTCGGAAATTTCTGATAATTATAATAATTTCTTCCGTCCTAAACTGTTGAATAGTTATAAGTATTGTATCGCTCCAAAGCGCCCGACTACTAGTTTTACATTATCAGAAAAAATATTTATTCCTGTGCCAAAATATTATGTATTTTTTAAAATGTTATATGAATCGCAGGAAGCCAGATTGTAAACAAAATTCACGACTGTCATTAAAGTGTGTCTGTTACATATGTTATGATAATAAATCAGTGACTGTATAATCTAATCTCTCAAAGCCTTTTATGAGAAGTTATTTCTCTAGGATTTAATAAGCTTTGAAAACCCTTAAGGGTTTGCACTACTGGTTAAGCACTCTCTTTTTAGTTTTGCTATTATGGATGAATTTAAAGTCAGATTCAAAGTGGATTATTTTCTTTATATACGGTTCAGTGTGTGGTGTTGGCCGTTAATTTAGAGAATATAAAGAATTCAGTGCATAAAATTTTTATACCAGAAGACTGCAGTGAGTAGATGCTATTTAGTATTTTCATTAAGTACATGTGCGTTTGAAAAGTTATAAAATAGATTTTATTTAAAAATAAATCACAAATTTGAATTATTGCACCAAAGGAATAGAAATGAAATGGAAAATAATTTAAAATTGCATCACATATTCAGAATCATAAATGATTTACAGGTTATTATAGGTTTTAAAATATAATATTATAAGAAAGTATTTAAATTTGCTTTTAATTTAAAAATAAATTATTACATATTATATTTAGAATCCTCACAATTCATACAAATATAATAAAGAATATTTGCATAAAAATATATGTACATATAAACATAAATACATGAATATTATTTTTAATTCCCAGAAAAAATACACCTGTCAGTCTAAATTTTCGGTTTAAATTAACTTTATAACAAACATATTTACTGTATAACAAGCAGGCTACTTTCACTCAAAAAATTACGGAGCACATTACAAGAAAGAAATATATATATCAGCGGTGGGTCGGCTAGTCTGATGGAGCCCAAATGGTTTGGGGTAAATAATAATTTCCAAAATAAAACTTCAGTGTGATTAAATTTGTTCGGTTTTTTTAGACTCATTTGTTTCTTTTTACAGGCTTCCAAAGTGCTACAAATTACTTGCTAACTGTTTATAGCTAGCTATAACTTTTAGTTTTCATCCAGATTTTATATGTATACTCCGACAATAGATATGCAATTTTCTCAAAATATAAGTTTTTTTATTTGCATTTTGCTTAAGGATGGAACAGCGTCAATCCCAATCCAAGAATCTCTGAAAATTACAGCTATTTGACATACCCTATTCCAAACAGTTCGAACTCCTTTTGCAGGCATTGGCGTCCATAGACGAATGATTATTTACGCATGAAATATTTAAGAAATGATTATTCACTCAATATTGCATTTAAAATCAATAGTTTTCAGTATTCAGCGATTGTAATTTTTGTACCAAATTTGTTTCGAAACGCTCCAAGCGTGAGATATTCTCTCCACATTCTCACACATCGCCAAAAATTTTATCGATACGAGTTCAGGGGTGCTTGAAACGCACTTTTAGATCGAAAACGCGAATTTGAATCTTTGACCCCGTTCCAATAATTTCCCTATGCGTTATATTGTTATGTCTATAAAGAAATTAATAAATATACTTCAAAAATCGAGAGCATTATTATTGAATCATGTCTGTCTGGAAATTAAGGAATGTATTTATACCAAAAGCAATAACATATGTGTAGAAGACCTTTGCGTACATGACAAAATAAGAAAAAAATAAAAATCCAATAGATTGCTAGGTGAGTATTTTTTACGGCGCTCTGCAGGTCAGCGTGTAAGCTGTTCAAGTCCACTTAGGGAAAATTAAGGATGTTTTCAACATTACACAAAAAATGGAAACTCAATATATGACATTGAATATACCAACTGCATAAGAAAAATGTTTCAATATAGCCAGTGTATAAAAACACATATCAGTGGCATAATTTGAGAGAATATTTTGAGGGGGGGTCATCGATCCAAAGGAGGTGCAATTCAGTTAATTAGATGAATATGGATAAAAAAATGCTGTTGGGACTCTGTTGTCTAGAAAATAAGGGGTAAACATCCATTGTGCATTCACTCATTTGGAGCACATTTCAAAGAAAATAAACTTTCATTTTTATGTAAACAGCAAAGTTGTAAAGCATTGTTTAACTAATTTGAAATATTATAAAAAAAGTACAATTGGTGGAAAAGGATGTTTCAACATTTCACGGGAATTTAATCTATACACGCGAAATCACAATCAAAAAGTAATATTTTACAAATGTATTTAATAATGAAACATACTGCTAAGAAATGTATGTTGTGCAATAATTTGAAACTACTAAACATGGATGGGAAAAGATGTATCAAATTTGCAAGCGAATGTAATCTATACAAGCAAAATCGCACATAAAAAATAATCAATATTTTATGAAAATATGAATTAATGATGAAAATTACTATAAAGAAATGAATATTGAGTACTTTTCTTTTTACATAATTTAAAATTAAGCGCTGGATGCAAAAGGATGTTTCAACACTACACGTCGATCTATAAAATCGAAATAGCAAATTTTTGAAAGGGTATTCGTCATTAAAGTGTAAATGGTGTAACTTTGTACTGGTCTAGGTTCATGCACGAAAAAAACAAAATGGAGACCGCAAGTCCGATCGAAATTCTCTTTGACACAAAATGTTTGTCAAAAAATCCTTAACTTTAGGGAATTCTAAAACAAAATTGACAAAAGCCAGAAGATTGTCTCTAAATATCGGGAAACCGGGAGAAATAGTCAAAAACCTGAAGTCTCCCGAATTTCCAGTAGAGTTATCACCTATTCCTTTGCATATTCACATTTTATTTGAGACCTGAGGAAGAGGAAATTTTCAATAAACGTCACGTTTCGTCCGTATCGTCGTACGGTCTCAAAACAGAAAGTTTGCAAAAGTAATAAACTTTCAAATGCAGCTGTTACTTTAAGTAAAATATATATGAATCAGAGTTTTATGTGGTCATGAAGATAATTTATGTTTTTCGTAAAATTAAATAATGCACGTAATAACACATTTAGAACAAACATTTTAAACACAATTTAAACTCAGAAACAACATTATCTCCTATAATCCAGTTGGTGTTCTTTTGAAATTCTATATATCTTTTCTATATATCACGTCTATATATCTTTAAATATGATGATAGCAAACTTAAGAGAATGCAGAATATCTCGTGTATACACCATACAAATTTGAAATGATGCAGTATTACTACGCAAACTGATTTCATGAAATATAAATCTCAGAAGAAATGGCAAAAACCTGTTTTTTCACCTACCCCATAATTTTTAATCTCAAACAAGTTATTGACAGTCAACCAGATGTCCAAACAATGTTCCAGAAGGTGGAAATAAAGCTTCTGTTTCAAGTTCTGTGTTTAACACCAAATCCTGTGAGGACAGACCTGTTCCCCTTTCCTTCCGACCAATTTCCTCTTGAGGTGATCCAATCCTGTTCTAGACAATGAAAATAGCCTGATGTAATATTTAAACTCAAAGTACAAAATCAGGTACCACGTATTTTACTTTCCGTGCAATATATGCTAATGTATCGTGAAAGTATTCTAATCATGTAGAAAATCGCAAGTCGTGTATTTGACGGATCTACAGGCTTTGAGATCTCTGGAAAACGAAAAATCAATTTTTAGCTTGACGTCTGTGTATGCAGATTCTGCATCGACACTAACTCAGAAACTAATTGACCAAATTTTTTAAATTTTTATATTAATTCATTTGTGCGGTACCATGGTGCTGATTATATTTTGGAACAATTCGGGATAAAAGAGACTGCTTTTTTCTGCGAAATGGCCAGCAAAAATAGTCAAAATCAAAAATTACGTGCGCTCAAATATATCAATTAAATGTTAATCGTGTTTTATAAGTAATTTTTAACGATGAAAAGAATAAGACCCATACCATTATTCCAGGATTAGCCGTTTTCGATATATTTTAGTTTCTTGTATTTTCGCTACGCCACTTTAAAAAAGATTCCAGTTACCAAATAAAAGCGAAAATTGAATAAAACGTGCAAATTCTGTGTAATTTAAAATAATTATGAGTGTTATTTTACGCAATTAAACTCAATCTAATGAATTATTGAAGAAATAAAGAAAGAGAACGTGAGACTTAGTCTCCAGGGTAAGTCATGTACCGCCATCAGATTCTAATTTCCCCTTCAATACATGGTAATGTATAGGGAAAATATTGGAATCCTGCTGAAAACTGCAACTTGCATTTTCGAAGGATTTACAAGTTTTGGGACATCTAGAACACGAAAAATATTTTTTAAGTGTGGCGTCAGTGTCTGTCTGTGCAATGTATGTATCCACTCTAACACAAAAACTAATGGACAAATTTCATAAAATTTTATTCCCAAGCCACTTGGGTGTGACCATGGTGCTGATTAGATTTGGGTACTGTTTGGGATGAAAAAACCGCCTCTTTTTTGCGAAAAGGCCCTCAAAAATCGCATATATCCACTCCAGCTAAAAAACTAATTTTTCAACCTTCACAAAATTTGGTAGATAAGTCACTTGTAATATACTCTAGTGCTGATTATATTTTGGAAAGATTTGGGAAATAAAATACATCGTACACTCAAATGTATCCATGAAATTATTGTTTTATACGTAATTTTTGAAGATGAAAAGAATAAGACCAACCACATTACTTTGGGGCTAGTCGTTCTCGAGATATTTTAGTTGGTCGCAATTTCGCAACTCCACCATTGAAAATAAGACCAGTTGACAAGTAAAATCAAAAATTGAATTTAAAGTGCAAACTCAGTGTCATTTAAAATAGTTATGTATGCCATTTTGTACAATTAATCTCAATTTAATGAATTACTGAAGAAAAAAAGAGAACGTGAATAATAAGTCTGTAGAGAAAGTCATGTGCTGCCCATAACAAATTTTAATCTCTGCAGAACGTACAAAAAATTATTTATTTAAGCCCCTCTTATGTTCTGCAGTCAAGGTATTTTATGGGAAGGAAAAACTTAAACATTAAAAAATTTTAATGTGTGAATCTCCACTTTACTTTATCCTCTCATATAATTTAGCTCCCCTTGTGTATCAGCCATTATCAGAATGAAAAGTATAATATGCATATTTTTCAGATTTTTTATACAATTATTACTTTTAAAATATTTAGTAAAAGTCTTATTTTTTTAGATGTTAACTGCTTTAGATGGTTTTTTGCTTTAGATGGTAACAGCTTAGTGACGTCAATAAATTGTATGCATTTACCTCATCTATATTAATATAAATTATTTTGATGTCAATTATAAACGTAACTCGGTTAGAACGATGATTTTCCTCAGTATGCTACCTACTATAATCCTTCTGTCTGAAATTATCATTGTTTTCCATTGGAAGTAATGCTACACATGTGTTAAAATTCGAATTATTCGAGTAGTAGTCATGAGATTAGCAGAAAATACTACCTATTTCCAGTTTATCACACGTGTGCAGTAAACGTATCATGTACAGCCGCGTAAAAACAAAACGCCCCACCCTCTGTTAATCGAGCATCGTTCATCGTAGAGAAAATTGAATGATACCATTCGATTAGGAATAACATCCTCTACAAATTAATGTGCGTAAAATTTGCATAAAGGGCCGTCTTCATATCTAATCGCGTACAAGTTTTGAAATTTTAAATGGCAATACCCAAGTTTGACAACAGAGTTCGAAACTAGAGCAAAATTCAACCTGTGATACCAAGTTTCATGTCATTGGGTTGAAGCATTTTTGAGTTGTGAGTATGTAAAATTTTGAGCTCCTAATGTTGAATTAGTTTCCAAGACTTCCATTCATATCTTCTGTAATAATTATCTGCTCACGCTAAATATTTGTGTGACGTTACTACTAAACAACCCAAACACATTTACGTGATTTTTATATTTGTAGAATAAATTGTTTGTATGAAATATTAATTATGAAATCAATAATAGAAAATTTATGAATATAAACCTGGACACGTTTTGATAAAAATCGATTCACAAATAGCTTTTATATGTTTATATAAAATTCCAGGTGTTTCCTCCCTCTGGTTCTTTCGAAAAGTTTAAATATTCAGCATCACGATGACTTTAGGGGTCGTATATTAGTTTAAAAATGACTAATTTGAAAAAGTTATATTAATTGTAAGTTAATCTTTATTTAAGAATACAGGCACTTATTTTTACCCAGTTTTAATAAAAACTTTGTATAAACAGTGTTGTATAGATGCAACCTAATCAACGTAATTCTGCTACTATATTGAAGGGTGCAAACTGGTATTGTTATAAATGGGATCTAGTTATGTTACTGCCGATTAATAGTTCCCGAGCTACTGCGAGTTAAATCGCCATCTAAATGTAATAATTCATAATAAAAAATATTTATATAAAACAATAACAAATTATAAAATTATGTAATACTAAACACAAGACTTCAAACGGTGATTGATAATGACGGATTGATACTTTTAAGTTCGTCAACAAGTTCCAACGGAGTTGTTTTGTCGCGTCATCTGCAGATATCTGTTAGTCTCAAAAATTGATTTTGAAACAGCATTATAAAATGACATTTGAAAATAAACATTCCATTCTTCTTTATTTCTTCTTCCTCTTATTGACCCAGACACAAATGCCCCATTAGTTTTTAGCAACGTACCCAGTACGACTTTTACCCCTAATAATCGTGCCCTATCTGAGGCTCACATAATCTTCCCATTACAGGCCGACTGCCTTAGTAACACACACACACACACACACACACACACACACACACACACATACACACACACACACACACACACACACACACACACACATGACGACACCAGACAGCCATGAAAATGCTCACCCTTTCATGCAGGATTCAAACCTGCGACCCTTTGGCTGTGAGGTAAGTCATAATGCTGAATGTCAAGAGGATAGTTCAATAATTTACAAGAGTGCTGTGGTCAATCAACGAAACATCGCACTTCAAATTGTTTTTTTCAATGTGGAGCTGATCCCCGAAAATTGCACATTCCGGAATATTGAATATCTTCGGATATAAAGACAGAAACGTCGTGAAAATTTGAATTTGGACTAATTTGGGTGTCTAGAACTTCTGGGTGACGTCAAAATTGGATGTTGCCATTGAAAATTTCAAAGTTTGTGCGCGTTTATGTATGAAGACGGCCCCTTATGCAAATTTTACGCACATTAATTTGTAGATTCCTAATCGAATGGTATCATTCAATTTTCTCTACGATGAACAATGCTCGATTAACTGAGAGTGGGGCGTTTTTTTTTTCCCGCGACTGTACATATCTTGGGCAAAAATCAAAATTGAACAATTTTAAAGCTATTCATCAATACACTGCATATAAATATAAAGCAAATGGGGGACAGAAGATAGTCATTGCACAAAGTAGTAGGATAGTCACGGGGTAGTCATAGCTATAGTCATTGCACAAAGTGATGTTCAATCACAAAGTAATGTTCCAATATATAGTATAGAAGAAGTATTATTACCACGAACATTTTCGATTCCTATATTTCGATGCTAATATATATTTTAGAACCTGTTGAACACTTACTTATTGATTATTTTGCAGTGAAGTATTTAGTATAGAGTAACTTTTGAACTTTTCGCATTTAGTATAGAGTCATACGAATATTAGAAAAATCTGAAGTGGCATACCCAGAATTAGAAGAGGCAAGCCTTCGAGAACTAAACCCCTCCCTACTTCCTCCGGAATTCAAATTAGTCATCATCTAATACATTTCTAAATTCAATCCTAAGAAATAACTGTTGCAAAAAAAAATTAAAAACATTTATTTGAAAGTGACATCTCCTGAACCGAAAATGGAAATATTTAATGCAACCCCCTGCTTTTCTTAGCAGAATTTGATGCTGAATCCATATCAGTCATCATCTTAACTCTCTCCATAGCTGATGAGAAATAGTAGATAGTTCAAGAAAATTGAAAATTTTAGAAAGAAATATGGAAAATGTTCCGCAAATGGAAATCCTTAATAGACTCCAGTACTCAATCTAAAATTTGATGCTAAATCCATATCAGCTATATCTAAGCTCTATCTATAAACAATCCTGAGAAATCGATGTTTCAAGGAATTTTTTTTAATCGGAAGTTGAATAAAAACGGGAATTGAAAATTCTCAATGAATCACTCTAACTCTTCAAGAATTTAGTTCTCTATTAAGTTATTTTTTTTTACTATTAGTTATCAACTAAGCTCTATATACAGCCAATTTTGAGAAATGGATGTTTCAAGTAAATGGGAATTATTAAACCGAAAATGGAAAAAATACCGGAAGCGGAAATAATTAGTGACCCCTCAAGTTCCTCTAAAATGTAATGTTGAATTTCATATCCATCATCATCTGATCTCTAGCTATAACAGATAATTAGAAATAGATGCTTAAAAAACATTTCAGTAAAAATAATAGTATGGCAAAATTTTAGCCACTAATAACAATAAAAAGAATTTTGCGATAAAGACTTTTATATACTTGCAGCACACATTTCATATTGTGACTGTGGGTGGCACCTTCAGACAAAAGTCAAACGTCTTTCCATAAAAACTTATTTCACGGTTAGATTATTTTTGTAGTTATACGCCAGCTGTTATGATCAGCAAGGTTTCTGTTCGAGAAAGGATAATTTATTGCATTACTTTCGAAAGACAATATTTTTTTATGATTTTTACTTTTCTTACATGTATAGTTTAATGCATAAGGAAAGTATTGTGATAGGGTCGAAAATTAGACTTCCGAGTTTTCAATGGTAGAACACGTTCATAGCATCCCCGGACAAGAATAGAACGATTTGGTAGTGGTATTTGTGTGTATATGTACTGTGAATACGATATTTCGCGAACGAATAGAGCTTTCCGAACGAAATTTCGTCAATCATTACAATCGGTGAATACTGGAATCCTATCGATTTCAAAAGCATTCAAATGTTTGAAAAACTCTCTAATTTTTGAATGGAATTTTGAAAAGATCAAAAAGTTATAACCTTTCATAATGCTACATAAAAAATCATTTCTTATACAATTTTTTATTAAAAAACGAATGACATCAACTTTAGAAAGCTAGCGAGATCCATTCTTGAGATATTGCACGTTTTTTAAAATAAATTTATATAAAAATTACATAAAATTAAAAAGGCGTTAACTAATAATTGAAGTACAGTTTAACGCTAAAAACATTATGCCGTGGAACTCATACATCCTAATTAAGCTGTGATAGAAGCAAAGTTCCTTGCATTATTTAGAGAGAGTCATGGGCTACACACATAAAAAAAATCAATTTCATAATATGAAAAATTGTTTTGAAGAGTAAATTTTGATCGTTTAATACATTTTTGTTGCATTTCATTCTATTGCTAGTACAGTGAACCCTCCTATACTGTCACTTATTCGTTATATGGAAACTGCGTTATAAGAAACTCAGATTAGTGCAAATCAGATTAATTCGTCCCGTGTTATATACATATGGAAACCGCATACCGTGTTGTATGAAAACTGCGTTATAAAAAACTCAGAATTAGGACAAAACAGAACAATTTGTACCTGTTTATAGGGAAACCGCATTAAGTGAAACTCAGAACATGTAAATCAGGTTGATTCGTTCTACGTTATATAAAACTGCATTTTTGGAGCACTATGTTATGATGAATACTGTTATGAAATATATTTTTATAGATACAAAAGGCAATATATATATATATATATGTTTACATATTTCAAATTATTTTATTAAGACATATAAGAAAATTAAAAAAACAAAGTGAAATATAAACTTAATAACTTTTTCTAAAAAAATATAATAACTTTTTTCTAAAAGTAATTTTTATATTATCACAGTCCTACAGTAATTTATTATACTTGAAAACTTAAAACTTCATCGTAAAATACGATGCTATTTATACAAAATGAGCGTTATTAAAATAACATCATGGAAATATAAATAGTCTCCTTCTCTATGTAAAATCAATGAATATTTCATTCATATCACTCATATTTCAGACTCCAGAGCTAAATAACTTTGTGTGAGAAAGATTCAGCAATTTTTATACACCTCATCTTACAATCTCTTGAATTATTTACATACTACATGCTATAGGAATTGGGCTTCGATTCAGAAATAATCATAGTGATCATTTAAAATCAAAAATATTGTAATTGCGTTTGTACGGAATATAGATACACGTATAATACGCAAAAATTAAGCGGTCTTACGACAAATGCAACACTAAATATAAATGTAAACTATCTTTAAACATCACGATCTTTGCACCTCGGAAAAAAAAGTTAATGCCATATTTTATTTCGAAATTAATCACGTGATCTCTTCATATAATATGGGTGTCATTATTATTTCAATTTTATATAATAAACTACCCAACATATTTTGCTGAACTTTTTTTACACATTTTATGTAATAATTTTTCGAAAATTAATAAATATGAAAATTAATGAAAATTAATAATTTTAATAAAATTTTCGAAGGAATATGTGAATTTTACCTCCGCATAAAGAATGTTTGAAAAATTAGGTCCCATAGGGTTCAATGTAATTCATATTTTTAACCCGGGTAAAATCCAAGACTAATTGAGTGATATTATTTATTTTTAGTCGCGTATGTCCTACGGACCATCTCAACAACATACTAAAATTTCATTTTGATAAAGACATTTTTACGGTAGTTATCGTACAAACGGACAGACAGAGAGATAGAATGGCCAAAGTCATAAACACTTTTCAACTATATTGGAAAATGTTAAAAATTGACCCCGTCCGATTCTATCCGTAGTCAATAGTATGAATGTGATCACCGAGGAGTTTTTTAGATTTTTCTGGGAAGACATTTCAGTCCCTCTACCTTCGCCACAGTCGGAGAAATTTAAAATCCTATTTCACTAGATGCTGTCTTGCGGTTGATACTACAAGTATGCAAAAATTCAGCTTGCTATGTGATTTGGATGGCTTCTGGAGGGTCTTCTAAATAACTTTCTAAATTCTAAGCTTTTCTCAGCTCCCGAGAGGGACGGGAAGTCGAAATTTCGGTTCCTTTAAGGTCTGTCACGTGGTTAATACTGTGAGTATGCAAAAAGTCCGCCTTCTAGGTAACCGAGGGTTCTTCTGGAAAGTCTAAAAGGACATATTTAAATGCTCCTCCATATTTAAATGCTCTTCGCCCTCAGAGCGATTGAATATCCAGTTTTGTTAGCTTCTGTTCCATGGTCCGTACTATTATGCAAAGATTCACATTTTTAAGTCACCGCGGTATTTCTGGAGGGTCAAGGAGAACATAAATAAACACGTTATACATTTATTAGATAGATCGTGTTTTCTCGATTATACTTCTCTCTACCATTGTTGGGAAAGTAGCGGAGTTTAACAATTGATTCCAGCAATCAGGGCATCCCTGAACACTAGCAATGATTTTTTTTGTTTGTATGTATGTCTGTGAAATATTTTCTTGTATATATATTCCCGCACACGATAAATGTTACCCTCACAAGTCGTTTTTCCGTAAGATTGTCACTTCCCAATGAAACAGCTGTAGAGAACGCTCGTAAGGCAGTATTAATTGCCTTCAGCTATTGCCTACCAAGCTTTGTTCCCGGGATAAAACCCCATCACTGCCAAGTTGGTGATTAAGCATTTTCGTTATATTGGTGTCCTTGGACACGAGAACATAGCATCTGAGGCACGACAGCCCATTGGTTAGAGAACGGGAATTGCACTCGGACGTCCCGAATTCGATTTCCGCCATTGCCAAAATTACCGCCGTGTTCACGCGGAGTACGATCACGTCAAACATGTGGATCCGTAATTCCTTCCGAAACGTCGGTGGTAGGTGAAGGAGGGTACGGTCCCTGTGGATGCCTTCCCCACTGGATTCCGGTCTAAATTGTGTGGCACTTCCAGGTCGTCCAAACAGATACCTTATACCTTTCTGGTAGGTTGGACGGTCTGGGTCGAAGAAGAAGAAGAAGAAGAAATGCACATAGCATCCTGCGCTCAATTATTCCCCGTTATTCGGCTGAGTGTTATATATGCATTGTATAAATGTTCTTTCTGTACTCCCCATGAGATGGCGCTACCACACTTTCTCAAACTTCCGAGATTCTCTGATGTCGACTCACCGTACGTCATCGGGCCGTGCGACTCATTACGAGGCCGCTTGTTACAACTCATTCACTTCAACTTATAAGCTCGCCGCTTCATCTGCAATCCAGTGACAATTTCGTTCGGTTTCGACGAAACTCACTTGGAGGTGAGTACTGTAGCGAACAATCGTAAAGCAGTATTAATTGCTTTGGGCTGGAGATGTTTTTAGCTCAACGTTATGATATTGGCCTACCACGTATTGACTCCGGGGTTGGTGATTACGCATTTTCATTACACAGCTCTTACAAGCAAAGGGACAAGTAAGGGTATGCATGCATGTGACTTTGGTTACAGAAACCTGTGACACATAAATAAAACCATCTGTTGGGTCCGAAGAGGTCAGTTCAATCGGCCATTCTCGACAAAGAATCACCCTTCCAGAAGATCGACCTTCATCGGTCGACCCAGGTTTTGCGCTTCTGTCATCTCGACCCTGTAGATAATGGCTATACTGGCAGAAAGAAAATTTGCTATGTGCCTCAATTCTCAGAGTGCCTTAATTTTCGTTTTCAAATTCCTAGAAGATTGGACTAACTTTAAAAAACCTCTGCAATCAAATATTTAAAGCCAGCCATGCGGTATAATTGACTTCAACAGTGATGGCAGAAATTCATATAATTCGAACACACATGTATACACACGCTGCACATACATATACATACACGAGCATCTTTATTCAAGTACTCAAAGTCAGATCTTGAAATATAGGTCTTACAATGTGGTTTTCGGCCAAAATAGTGAAATCAAAAACTTTCTGAGAGGCAATAATATCTTTATACAATAGTCAATGGTATTAGAAAGTGAATATTCAATAATACTTATTTTATTTTCATACTAAACGAAACAGGCAGGCCGTCCAGTTTCTCGAAAACATTTTATAACAATCGTAATTGTTGAATTATTGAGATATTTAAAGCATAGGTATTTCTTCTGAAACAGAATGATACTCTCATAAATATAGGTCGAAAAATTTTCCTTTAGTACAAAATAATTACTGTACCATAGTACAAATTTTGTACCATAGTACAAAAATAATTTCACTCTATGAAAATGCCATGTTCTTCGATTAATAAACTGTCATAATCGCTTTACGTATTAAAAACAGCAGACGATATTTTTGATATATTTTCGAGGGTATATCAGTGAAACCTAACTAAGTAATAATTCTATTGTTCAAATTTCAGGATACATTATATCATTTTTAAATTTTATGTTCACGACTTTCACCATTTACACTCTTCTGCAAAAAAAAAACGAAGCAACCCTAAAAAATAATCTGATCATCTCGAAATTTCGCAAGCAAATTCCTTTATACCGAACATGCAAATGATTAAATTTGCAAGGACAATGAGTGTTGTTTAGGTCATAGCGCGCGTTTTCACTGAGTAACTACCATCCTATAAAACAGGTTAAAATTTGGACGGTTTATCTTTGCTCGCTGTTGGTGTTGCAGTTCCATGGAGACACAACCAATAATGCCGTTCAGACAATGCCGAAGACCTTATAAGCAATTAGATGAGTTCTAACGTGGTCGTATAGTCGGGATGTGTGAAGCTGACTGATCATACCAAGCAATAGGCCGCCACCTGCGTAGAACGGACACTGCTGTGAAACGGTGCTGGCAGCGCAGCAATGGTTGCTGTAAGGAACTCATCGACGGAATGAAGGCTCCAGAAGGCCAAGGTGCATGAATGCGAGGCAAGATCGGATGATTGTGTGACAGGCCCGAACTGGCTCAACGGCATCATTGTCCGCCATCCAACGTATTATAGCCTCTTCCATACTATCCGTGGTACCTTCCAACATCTCACGACGATTGGCTGAGGTGGGGTTACGCTCACTGTGGTCTTTAAGACATCTGCCCATAACCCCACAACATCGACAGAGTCGTTTGGCGTGGTGTCGTAGCCGAGAATCATGGCTTCCAGCAGACTGGCATCACATAGCGTTCAGCAACGAATCACGCTTCAGTCTTTCAGCAGATGACCATCGGATACGTGTGTGGAGGAGCCAGGGCCAGCAATCCCAATCAGTCTTTGTTTTACATAGGCACGCAGCCATTACCCCTGGTGAGATGGTGTGGGGTGCTATCTCTTACAACAGCAGATCGCCCCTAGTCATCCTGCTTACAACTTTAACAGCTCAACGATATGTTGATGAAATCCTGCAGCCGTTTGTGTTACCCTTCATGGCATGCCTTTCTAAGGCTATTTTCCAACAAGATAATGCCACGCCACATACGGCTCGCATATTTATGGACTGCCTCCGTGCTGTTGATATTGATCCTTGGCCAACACGGTCATCAGATCCTTCGCCAATAGCACATGTATGAGACATGCTAGGGCGCCAGATTCAAGCACCCCGAAATGCAGCAGATCTGGAGCAACAATTGAGGAATGCCTGGCAGAATGTATCGCAGGATGACATTAGAAAACTTTAGCACTCCTTACCTAGACGTATACAAGCATGCATTGCCACCAAGGGGTTTCAGCAATTACTGATTTGAAAATTCAATGTGCAATTGCTAACTTTGATGGGTCCTGCGGCTTTGATTTTATAATCATTTCATTACCTGTGTATGAGCTGTACGCATATTTAATTTCAATAAAAACAGTCACTTTTTTCATAGTGCTTCGTGTTTTTTGCAAAAAGTGTATATGCACTGAGTCAACTAAAGAAAAATAAAATGAATGAAAAATATCAAATGCATAATAAATAAGTATTTAATTAAAATAAATACGATTTGTTCCATTTTTTTATTTCTGTGTATATTTTATTGATTAATAAAATATTCTAAAATAAACAAAAATATTTTAAATTTGTTTTTATCGTAAGTATTTACTTTGCAAGATAAAATGGACTTAGAACATTTCAAAGAAATAAATTTAAGCCTGTAGTAACATTGAAAAGTTAAATTCTCGAAAAAATTTTAATTCGATATTTTAACACGTTTTATGATCTTCAGAACACTTTCATAAACATTTCCGCCTCTTTATGTCCATGAAGTGTGCACTGCATAATTAAGGGGTAAAAACACTCATACGGCTGCAAATATTTATGCATACATTATGCATCGAAGTATACATATAATTTATTTTGTAACTTGGATAATAAAACAAATTATTCGAAATTTAATTTTTTCATAGATATGCAATGTTCCCTTCGAAATAATATCGAGGCTGCACTAACTGCACAATACCTGATTTTGGGTGCCAACTATAGAATATTATACTTCATTTAAGAGCTGTCAGGAGTCTTAAAGTGCCATAAACACAGTCAATATTATCTTTGTTTCACATTTTGTTTCGTGCCTTTTCTCCTATGAATCAATAATACCTAAACATTTTATGGCTAATAAGTGAATATGTATGGCATATGATATTTTTTTCAATGAGGTGAATCTGATAATAATATTTTCTAAAAATTGAATAATTTTCATAAATTTGTAAAATTTTATTTTGATATGCTATTCGCACGCACGATTGTAATAAAACTATAGCTTCCAGAAGCAAAAATATTACTGATTATGATGTCAAAGTGTTCATTCAAGAAGTTGTACCTCGAAATAAAAACAATTGCATAATAAAAAAGTTTTCAAAAATTAAATTTAAAATGTAATTCAATTTTAAATTTTATTTTTTTAAAATGTAATTTATGCAAATGTTTTGATTTTGAGGTACTCTTTGAATGGATACTTTTGCATCATGATCAGCAATACCTCAGGAGGCAATTGCTTTGCTTCTGGAAGCAATAGTTTTGTTTCTGGAGGCGATTGTTTTATTTATAGAAGCAATAATTGTGTTTATAGAAGCAGCAGTTTTGTTTATGGAAGCAATAGTTCTGCTGCAATTATACTCATAAGCAACAAATAAAAAAAAATCTTAATACATTCATGAAAATTATACAATTTTCAAAAATATATTTTTAGATTCGTTTTATTGGAAAAATTATCATATATGCTACGGATATTCACTTATAAGCCATAAAATATTTAGGTATTATTGATGTACTGGAGAAAAGGTTCAAAATAGAATTTGGAGCATAGGAATTGCACGATTTAAGCCACTCCAAGGCTCCTTACCCCCCCATTTAAAAAAAAAAAATTATAAAATAAGTGATCACCTTTGGGCCATTGAGTTGTGCCCAAATATTACCAATTACATCACTTTATCCATGTACGTTATTTCTTCAAAATATATTGCATAACTAATTTATATTTTATATAATTAAAAAGAAGCTATTTAGAGCAGTAGTATGAGTCATGCATTAGACTTATCAGACATGTTTACAAATACAAATAATAAATTATCTGCTGCATTATCTATCACTTATGCCATCCATTACAATATATATATCTCACGGAGATAGATTATATGTATTTCTTGCCCGCGAATTTTCCTCTTGTTAAATGTGGAAGTTCTTCCTCAAACATTATTGCAATTGTTTATTTTCTATGTTGATAACTAGTGAGTCAGTCCATAGAACATCATTTGAAAGGCGAAAAAAATTTAACATGCAATGGAATTCATATTTCATGTAGATTTGTGAATCATGAGTACAATGGAGTGGGATGAAGGGTAATTCATGCAGAGGTAGAAAACTGATTTGTTTACTAATGTATAAGAGGTATCAGTTACTTGTATCTTGTAATTTTTATTTTAAATTTATTTTTGTTAGGTGATTGTTGTTTACAGTTATAAAATATGTTTCTCCTATATATTAATAAAAGTGAGTAGTAATAATTACATTTATTTTTTCAGGCTACTGTATGCAGAAAATAATATTTTTCAAAAACAAATCGAATTTTAGATTTTAACGGAAAAGTACTTTCTCCAGACTGTAAACCCTCCAGAACATTTGAACATTTTTTTTTAAATATGCATATGCTTAATTGCAAGTATCAATAATGCATACAGTATCGGATATTATTAACGGATTTGACTGCAGTACTGCATTCCATCATTTTCTCCGTCAAAATTGTTACGGAAGGATAATTGCATACTGGTGGATAAGATAAAAGTGGAGAATTTTCTTCAGCAACAGTTAATTCAGGCAGTATAATACAGACCCTTGAACATAATTGGAGTAGTAAGCCATCGTTTTTATTGTTGTTGTTGTTGTTGCGACCCAGACCGTCCGACGTACTAGAAAGATGTAAGGTAATTTGCAAACCATTGTAGAATAGTTTTAAAGACGTACAAACCAAACTCGTGAGTTTATAAATGATCATCAATTTAATGCATAGTTGTTTACAATACAAAAATACAGATTCGTGTTGCCGCTCTAATCACATAATACCTATTTCAGTCGTAAACTACAAAGTAATATACTTTATTTAAGCTAAAAAAAATAATCGAATGGAAACGGGGAATGTACTCAGACTTCTTAGATTGCGATCAAGCATTACCAACTACACCACTCCAGCTATACAATTAATTCGCTAAGATATCCTTACATGCCTCATTCAATTGTTGATGAATGACTAAGATGTTTGTCTGCAAAGCGAGTCATCAGATACTTTGTCTTAAAATACATGTAATAAATTATATGTTACATTATTTATTAGTTGCATCATTCATTACAATATGTCTGAAGGAGATAAATTGTTCTACTTCTTGTCTAAGATTTTTGCGCCAGATGTATGTGAAAGTTCTTCCTCAAACATTATTACAATGGTTTATGTTTGGAGGCCATTAACTGGTGAATGAATAGAAAACATCATTAGATTGACGGAAAAATGTTAAAATGCAATGGAATTTATTTTTCTTGTTGGTTTGTGAGTCATGAATATAATGGATGGGGATGAAAAGTAATGGATGAGAGGATGGAATGAAGAGAAAAAATTATGTTTCTTTAGAAGTAAAATGTGGAATTGTTTTAAACTTATAATCTTTTTATTTATTCATTTTCTATATAAATGTCATAATTTTTATATTAGTTATATAAGAAAATACAACAAAAGTGAATAGTCATAATTATACTTACTTTTTCATGCTACTGTATTATGAAAATATAGAGAAGAAAAACACATTTTTTACCATGTAATTTTATTTTACATTTATTTGTAGAAGGTGACTGATATATTTAAAGTCAATATATAGTAATTACCATATTTGCTCTTTCAAACCTGTGTAAAATATAATTTTTAATTTTTTTTCTGATTTTGGAGTTTGAGGGAAAAGAATGTTTTAAGACCACAAACACTTTTTCTAAATGTATTTGTATGCATATATATGTGTAATTGTAAGTATAGGTAATATATTATGTTAAAACAACACTAAAGAGAAAATTTTGTATAACTCATGATAAGAACACTTTTTGAATTTTGAGATATTTGTAACATTATTTCTTCTACATAAAAATAATAATTTTTTGCAAAATAGTGATAGTATATGTAATGCAAGTAAGTAAATAGATTTTAAATTTTTATACGTGTACACGATGTTTAAATAAGCGTAACACAAATTTGCGTAAATTAGCACAAATTAACACAAATTAGTTCAATATCTGTTTTCAAGTTATATATACTTCTAAATACACGAAAAGAAATTAATAAAAATGCTTGCTATAACTTTAAATAAAGACTTTTAAAAAATTGTATATTTTTCTGGTTCTTTTCTGACTGTGATAGAAATATATTATATAATATTGATTATAAATGTATGAAAAAATCGGGATTCAGATATTTTTTCAATTAATCTGGTAACAAATTGGGGAAATAAAACATTTTATTGTTATGGCAGAATATATTAATTTTTATAGCATTTCCTTACCCTGTATAAGCATTAATTAAAGAAGTTTCACTTCAAAGTCCATTCCTTTAAGTACACTATTTGTTCGTAATATGTCACGTGATATCCACTGTTAGTTTTATAATTAATTAGAAGAACCGTAGAAATAGCTCTGACTGGAATTCTCGCAAATGATGTTAAATGATCAGAGTTTCTTTTAAAACGTAAACTATTAGAACAAAGTTCTATACATTAAGGTTAAAACAAAAGGAATATAACAAATAAATAAGGACTTAGAATTAATTAATGTTAGTTTTAAAGGATTTTGGGTAACTTTCCTTTACTCTAACACATAATGGGGGTTATTATGGAGATTATTTACAAGGTCATATAATTTTATAAAGGAAGGTTTATGAGATTACACGTTAGATCAATCTATATAAATAAAATTGAAAATGTCTGTGGATATGTATATGTGTTTGTTTGTTTGTCTCATCACTGGAGAACGACTGCACCAAATTTCGTGAAACTTTGGGGGTAGTCTGGGATGAGATCCACTTAAAATTTGGTCCTTGTTTCACAGATTCTGAGACTAGAGTTCGTCTAGATATTAATAAAAATGATGCAATTAAACTTTCCATAGAAATAGCATTATATAGACGATAATTTTTCCTAAAATTTATTTTAAGAAATTTATATGTTGCTTAGCAACACTAAATACGATGTTTTTATCTTCTAAACCGGATGATCCTTAAAATGTTATGTATTTTGACAAAAATTATATTAATGGTCTTTAACCCGTACCCCAGGGTTTGCAACATTGCTCGGGCACGCATATAAATAAGGGCCCAAAGAAAAACTAGAACCCCGAAGTTGAATCTGTCGATCAACGGTCCAATGACGAGTAGGTTGATAAAACTTCAGAAATGCATAGCAAATCCATATAATAATAAGTAAAAACAATTTGTGAAATGATAAGGGAAAATTCGAGCAATGTAATTCAGCATAAATAATAAAATAAAGCAGCATACATTTGTTTTGAGGATACGTTGAATATCCTTCTATATTGCAAGATAGACAAACAAACCCAAAGTTAAAAAGACGAAATGAACACAAACGAAGAAAGAGAAATATATATAACCAAGTCATGGATAAACAGTCCACCTGAGAGAGCCAATCAGAAATCAGAACGAAAAAACACCCATCCAGTTTGAAACAGAGATTGAACACACAAAATTAGACTTCCCGAATCACAACAGAAATATGCCAGCAAAACGAAAGAAAACAAAATGTACTAACAAGAGGAAATAAGAAATTAATTACAATACACTTTGTCATATTGTGGAAGAAATGAAATACTGGATATCAATTAACCAAATTACTAGATTTTTTTAATATTGTTACGACGTATCCTCTAAATCAAGAATGTATACTCAGGATACAAGAATGGGTCCAAATTTCTGGTTAACAACTGTGTTTATTTACAAGCACAGCGTAAACAAGAACAAACAATACACAGCAAATAGCTCGGTGACTATCTCACCAGATGACTACACAGCTGTAAGGTACAGTAAAACAGCAACTAAATGCTAAACTAATTATTCTCAAAACATTGATATATCTCATTTCATAAACCAGCAGTTACTAATCTCAATACATTAAAGTATGCCACAGTCCAATGTAGCTCACATTACGTCAACTCCTGGATCCAACTCCTGGATCCAACTCCTTTAAAAATCTTGAATAATTTTTTCTCCTTTTAAAAGTTATATCCAGTAGCAAAGTCTATGAATCTCTCGTATCTTGAAGAATATTCGTTATTTCGAGGTGGTTCTCGAACATTCAAAAAGTCGCCAAATGTTGCCAAGTGGCGATAAATCGCAAATCTGGCAAACCCTCCGAACTTTAGCATATAGCAATTCAAGATTTACCTCATAGGAAAGGTTAGCTAGACGGATGTTTTCTCTGTCTTATATTCAAAGGAGACTCCAGTGGGCATTTTACACGTTCGTAACAATACGAAAGGCTTCAAAAACAACAAGATCATTTTCCCTTAAATCAATATAATATCCACTGAACTGACTGACTGACTAATTGACATGGGCGCCCATAGGAAAAGACAAGAGGGAGTGTTTGCCCTCACCTGTACTTCAAGGTCACAGAGGTAGGCATTAAGCTAGTCAATGTTGTACGTCTTATCCTTGAGTTTGCCTCCACCTCCCGGGAAAAAATTCTATCGGCGCCCATGCTAACTGGTGGCATATTAATATTATCGACCAATATCACTCGAGCCAGAATCTTGGATCCAGTCTCCTTTAAACCCTCTCAGCTACCAGATCAACGGAAAAATAGAAAATTTTCAAATTTCAAATTAGGAGTACAAAAGAATTTTCAAAAAACTGACACCACTTTGTCTTTTGGAAATCACAAAACCGTAATTTGATATCATTTCGCCGCCAATTGGAAAATTTAACTAATTCTTTCTTCGACCCAGACCGTCCGACCTACCAGAAAGGTGTAAGGTATCTATTTGGACGGCCGGGAAGTGCCACCCAATTTAGACGAAACCCAGTGGGGGAGGCATCCACAGGGACCGTACCCTCCTTCCCCTACCACCAACCTCTCGGAAAGACTTACGGACCCACATGTTTAACGTGATCGTACTCCGCGTGAACACGGAGGCAGTTTTGGCAGTGGCTGGAATCGAAGCCGTGCCTACTGAGTGCAACTCCAGCGCGCTAACCACAGGGCTACCGCGCCCCAATTTAACTAATTAAACAAATAAAGCATTTTGTCGCACGCGGAAAAATATTCCATGTATATTTTCCCATTTAATATGTTAACAGAATTATAAAATGGGCACACTATTTTTGCTTCATTCGGAAAGGGTTTTTGATATTCAGACAGACTGTCACCGACAGCAGCTGCGACTTTTCTCCAAAAACTACGCAGTGCCACATAGCTCTGATTATAGACGGCGTGAACATTGGTATACCACTGAAACCCTGCGTACCACAGCTAGGCCGTAACAACTGTTGTGGACAACACTATTTGAAGAAATCTGTTGACCTCTCAGTTTCTATGACGCAGTGTTAAGATAGCTCTGCACTGGCGACGTATTTGCAAGATCCCAAACCTTAGACCTCTAAGCAGCACATAATACGCAACACCTGCTAGTACGAAACCGTCATAGATTATTTAAGATATAGTGTCATCTTAAAAACCGATAACCATCCCCTGACCAGTCGGACCTCCCTTAACCGTCATAGCAGTATGACCGATTCACCAGCTCCAACAGACTTCGATTCACCACGAGCCCTAACCTTTGTGGACTGCCATTTCAGTATAGCCAATTCATCTGCTTCGACGAATCTCGATCCCCATCAGCCTTGACCTCTTCGAATCACCATGGTAGTATGACCTATTTACACCTCCAGTAAACTGCGACTCTAAGTCAGTGCTATGCCAGTATGCTGTCAAGCTTGATTCTATTTGAAACCCTGCGTACCACAGCTAGGTCATAACAACTGTTGTGGATAACACTATTTGAAGAAATCTGTTGACCTCTCAGTTTCTATGACGCAGTGTTAAGATAGCTCTGCACTGGCGACGTATTTGCAAGATCCCAAACCTTAGACCTCTAAGCAGCACATAATACGCAACACCTGCTAGTATGAAACCGTCATAGATTATTTAAGATATAGTGTCATCTTAAAAACCGATAACCATCCCCTGACCAGTCGGACCTCCCTTAACCGTCATAGAAGTATGACCGATTCACCAGCTCCAACAGACTTCGATTCAGCACGAGCCCTAACCTTTGTGGACTGCCATTTCAGTATAGCCAATTCATCTGCTTCGACGAATCTCGATCCCCATCAGCCTTGACCTCTTCGAATCACCATGGTAGTATGACCTATTTACACCTCCAGTAAACTGCGACTCTAAGTCAGTGCTATGCCAGTATGCTGTCAAGCTTGATTCTATTTGAAACCCTGCGTACCACAGCTAGGTCATAACAACTGTTGTGGACAACACTATTTGAAGAAATCTGTTGACCTCTCAGTTTCTATGACGCAATGTTAAGATAGTTCTGCACTGGCGACGTATTTGCAAGATCCCAAACCTTAGACCTCTAAGCAGCACATAATACGCAACACCTGCTAGTATGAAACCGTCATAGATTATTTAAGATATAGTGTCATCTTAAAAACCGATAACCATCCCCTGACCAGTCGGACCTCC
Organism: Amaurobius ferox; assembly: GCA_951213105.1. Classification (NCBI taxonomy): domain Eukaryota; kingdom Metazoa; phylum Arthropoda; class Arachnida; order Araneae; family Amaurobiidae; genus Amaurobius; species Amaurobius ferox. Next base: position 120,960,507 of record OX578151.1, read on the forward strand.
CTTAACCGTCATAGCAGTATGACCGATTCACCAGCTCCAACAGACTTCGATTCAGCACGAGCCCTAACCTTTGTGGACTGCCATTTCAGTATAGCCAATTCATCTGCTTCGACGGATCTCGATCCCCACGAGCCTTGACCTCTTCGAATCACCATGGTAGTATGACCTATTTACACCTCCAGTAAACTGCGACTCTAAGTCAGTGCTATGCCAGTATGCTGTCAAGCTTGATTCTATTTGAAACCCTGCGTACCACAGCTAGGTCATAACAACTGTTGTGGACAACACTATTTGAAGAAATCTGTTGACCTCTCAGTTTCTATGACGCAGTGTTAAGATAGCTCTGCACTGGCGACGTATTTGCAAGATCCCAAACCTTAGACCTCTAAGCAGCACATAATACGCAACACCTGCTAGTATGAAACCGTCATAGATTATTTAAGATATAGTGTCATCTTAAAAACCGATAACCATCCCCTGACCAGTCGGACCTCCCTTAACCGTCATAGCAGTATGACCGATTCACCAGCTCCAACAGACTTCGATTCAGCACGAGCCCTAACCTTTGTGGACTGCCATTTCAGTATAGCCAATTCATCTGCTTCGACGAATCTCGATCCCCACGAGCCTTGACCTCTTCGAATCACCATGGTAGTATGACCTATTTACACCTTCAGTAAACTGCGACTCTAAGTCAGTGCTATGCCAGTATGCTGTCAAGCTTGATTCTATTTGAAACCCTGCGTACCACAGCTAGGTCATAACAACTGTTGTGGACAACACTATTTGAAGAAATCTGTTGACCTCTCAGTTTCTATGACGCAGTGTTAAGATAGCTCTGCACTGGCGACGTATTTGCAAGATCCCAAACCTTAGACCTCTAAGCAGCATATAATACGCAACACCTGCTAGTATGAAACCGTCATAGATTATTTAAGATATAGTGTCATCTTAAAAACCGATAACCATCCCCTGACCAGTCGGACCTCCCTTAACCGTCATAGCAGTATGACCGATTCACCAGCTCCAACAGACTTCGATTCACCACGAGCCCTAACCTTTGTGGACTGCCATTTCAGTATAGCCAATTCATCTGCTTCGACGGATCTCGATCCCCACGAGCCTTGACCTCTTCGAATCACCATGGTAGTATGACCTATTTACACCTCCAGTAAACTGCGACTCTAAGTCAGTGCTATTTCAGTATGCTGTCAAGCTTGATTCTATTTGAAACCCTGCGTACCACAGCTAGGTCATAACAACTGTTGTGGACAACACTATTTGAAGAAATCTGTTGACCTCTCAGTTTCTATGACGCAGTGTTAAGATAGCTCTGCACTGGCAACGTATTTGCAAGATCCCAAACCTTAGACCTCTAAGCAGCACATAATACGCAACACCTGCTAGTATGAAACCGTCATAGATTATTTAAGATATAGTGTCATCTTAAAAACCTATAACCATCCCCTGACCAGTCGGACCTCCCTTAACCGTCATAGCAGTATGACCGATTCACCAGCTCCAACAGACTTCGATTCACCACGAGCCCTAACCTTTGTGGACTGCCATTTCAGTATAGCCAATTCATCTGCTTCGACGAATCTCGATCCCCACGAGCCTTGACCTCTTCGAATCACCATGGTAGTATGACCTATTTACACCTCCAGTAAACTGCGACTCTAAGTCAGTGCTATGCCAGTATGCTGTCAAGCTTGATTCTAAATTGAAACCCTGCGTACCACAGCTAGGTCATAACAACTGTTGTGGACAACACTATTTGAAGAAATCTGTTGACCTCTCAGTTTCTATGACGCAGTGTTAAGATAGCTCTGCACTGGCGACGTATTTGCAAGATCCCAAACCTTAGACCTCTAAGCAGCACATAATACGCAACACCTGCTAGTATGAAACCGTCATAGATTATTTAAGATATAGAGTCATCTTAAAAACCGATAACCATCCCCTGACCAGTCGGACCTCCCTTAACCGTCATAGCAGTATGACCGATTCACCAGCTCCAACAGACTTCGATTCAGCACGAGCCCTAACCTTTGTGGACTGCCATTTCAGTATAGCCAATTCATCTGCTTCGACGAATCTCGATCCCCACGAGCCTTGACCTCTTCGAATCACCATGGTAGTATGACCTATTTACACCTCCAGTAAACTGCGACTCTAAGTCAGTGCTATGCCAGTATGCTGTCAAGCTTGATTCTATTTGAAACCCTGCGTACCACAGCTAGGTCATAACAACTGTTGTGGACAACACTATTTGAAGAAATCTGTTGACCTCTCAGTTTCTATGACGCAGTGTTAAGATAGCTCTGCACTGGCGACGTATTTGCAAGATCCCAAACCTTAGACCTCTAAGCAGCACATAATACGCAACACCTGCTAGTATGAAACCGTCATAGATTATTAAAGATATAGTGTCATCTTAAAAACCGAAAACCATCCCCTGACCAGTCGGACCTCCCTTAACCGTCATAGCAGTATGACCGATTCACCAGCTCCAACAGACTTCGATTCAGTACGAGCCCTAACCTTTGTGGACTGCCATTTCAGTATAGCCAATTCATCTGCTTCGACGAATCTCGATCCCCACGAGCCTTGACCTCTTCGAATCACCATGGTAGTATGACCTATTTACACCTCCAGTAAACTGCGACTCTAAGTCAGTGCTATGCCAGTATGCTGTCAAGCTTGATTCTATTTGAAACCCTGCGTACCACAGCTAGGTCATAACAACTGTTGTGGACAACACTATTTGAAGAAATCTGTTGACCTCTCAGTTTCTATGACGCAGTGTTAAGATAGCTCTGCACTGGCGACGTATTTGCAAGATCCCATACCTTAGACCTCTAAGCAGCACATAATACGCAACACCTGCTAGTATGAAACCGTCATAGATTATTTAAGATATAGTGTCATCTTAAAAACCGATAACCATCCCCTGACCAGTCGGACCTCCCTTAACCGTCATAGCAGTATGACCGATTCACCAGCTCCAACAGACTTCGATTCACCACGAGCCCTAACATTTGTGGACTGCCATTTCAGTATAGCCAATTCATCTGCTTCGACGGATCTCGATCCCCACGAGCCTTGACCTCTTCGAATCACCATGGTAGTATGACCTATTTACACCTCCAGTAAACTGCGACTCTAAGTCAGTGCTATGCCAGTATGCTGTCAAGTTTGATTCTATTTGAAACCCTGTGTACCACAGCTAGGTCATAACAACTGTTGTGGACAACACTATTTGAAGAAATCTGTTGACCTCTCAGTTTCTATGACGCAGTGTTAAGATAGCTCTGCACTGGCGACGTATTTGCAAGATCCCGAACCTTAGACCTCTAAGCAGCACATAATACGCAACACCTGCTAGTATGAAACCGTCATAGATTATTTAAGATATAGTGTCATCTTAAAAACCGATAACCATCCCCTGACCAGTCGGACCTCCCTTAACCGTCATAGCAGTATGACCGATTCACCAGCTCCAACAGACTTCGATTCAGCACGAGCCCTAACCTTTGTGGACTGCCATTTCAGTATAGCCAATTCATCTGCTTCGACGAATCTCGATCCCCACGAGCCTTGACCTCTTCGAATCACCATGGTAGTATGACCTATTTACACCTCCAGTAAACTGCGACTCTAAGTCAGTGCTATGCCAGTATGCTGTCAAGCTTGATTCTATTTGAAACCCTGCGTACCACAGCTAGGTCATAACAACTGTTGTGGACAACACTATTTGAATAAATCTGTTGACCTCTCAGTTTCTATGACGCAGTGTTAAGATAGCTCTGCACTGGCGACGTATTTGCAAGATCCCAAACCTTAGACCTCTAAGCAGCACATAATACGCAACACCTGCTAGTATGAAACCGTCATAGATTATTTAAGATATAGTGTCATCTTAAAAACCGATAACCATCCCCTGACCAGTCGGACCTCCCTTAACCGTCATAGCAGTATGACCGATTCACCAGCTCCAACAGACTTCGATTCACCACGAGCCCTAACCTTTGTGGACTGCCATTTCAGTATAGCAGTATAGCCAATTCATCTGCTTCGACGGATCTCGATCCCCACGAGCCTTGACCTCTTCGAATCACCATGGTAGTATGACCTATTTACACCTCCAGTAAACTGCGACTCTAAGTCAGTGCTATGCCAGTATGCTGTCAAGCTTGATTCTATTTGAAACCCTGCGTACCACAGCTAGGTCATAACAACTGTTGTGGACAACACTATTTGAAGAAATCTGTTGACCTCTCAGTTTCTATGACGCAGTGTTAAGATAGCTCTGCACTGGCGACGTATTTGCAAGATCCCAAACCTTAGACCTCTAAGCAGCACATAATACGCAACACCTGCTAGTATGAAACCGTCATAGATTATTTAAGATATAGTGTCATCTTAAAAACCGATAACCATCCCCTGACCAGTCGGACCTCCCTTAACCGTCATAGCAGTATGACCGATTCACCAGCTCCAACAGACTTCGATTCACCACGAGCCCTAACCTTTGTGGACTGCCATTTCAGTATAGCAGTATAGCCAATTCATCTGCTTCGACGGATCTCGATCCCCACGAGCCTTGACCTCTTCGAATCACCATGGTAGTATGACCTATTTACACCTCCAGTAAACTGCGACTCTAAGTCAGTGCTATGCCAGTATGCTGTCAAGCTTGATTCTATTTGAAACCCTGCGTACCACAGCTAGGTCATAACAACTGTTGTGGACAACACTATTTGAAGAAATCTGTTGACCTCTCAGTTTCTATGACGCAGTGTTAAGATAGCTCTGCACTGGCGACGTATTTGCAAGATCCCAAACCTTAGACCTCTAAGCAGCACATAATACGCAACACCTGCTAGTATGAAACCGTCATAGATTATTTAAGATATAGTGTCATCTTAAAAACCGATAACCATCCCCTGACCAGTCGGACCTCCCTTAACCGTCATAGCAGTATGACCGATTCACCAGCTCCAACAGACTTCGATTCACCACGAGCCCTAACCTTTGTGGACTGCCATTTCAGTATAGCCAATTCATCTGCTTCGACGGATCTCGATCCCCACGAGCCTTGACCTCTTCGAATCACCATGGTAGTATGACCTATTTACACCTCCAGTAAACTGCGACTCTAAGTCATTGCTATGCCAGTATGCTGTCAAGCTGGATTCTATTTGTTCATCTTGATGCAGGCGTCCCTACACCAATCCAAGCCCTCTGGGAACTCTTAGGATAGCTCCGCTAAAAACAATGCACTTATCCTCTGGTGATAGAGTGATGACGGTATTGTGATTTAAATTGTTTATTTCATGTTATTTGTGATTTAAAGGTCCACTTAAATATATTTGTGAAAGTCAAATTTAAGTACAGTTAAATATTTAAATTTTTGGATATAAAACAAATTAAGATAAAAAAAAATATCAGTATAACCGCACGGTCTTTTAAATCAAAATAGGTGTCCAATTATTTTCGTATTGTTTTAATATGACTGACATCCTTAATATATATGTGTTAATAAAATAGTGGCCAGTAATAATCTTGTTATTCCTAAACATAATTCGATGTCATCGGCTGAATTAATTAGCACCACTATCCTTCTCTGAGCTAAGCTGACGAGTGTACTATGGGTAAGTAATTGTATATTATATATATATATATATATATATATGTAAAATAATACCTTGCCACATTATCAACAACTTTTATTAAGTGTGTAGGTGTCACATTTAATGAACACCAGCCATTTCTCTCGAGTGAAGCGTGAGTTAAAACTGCTAGAAAATAATAGCTATTTATCGAATCACACAAGCAGAGCTAGTAATAAATATTATTCAACATGGAAAAATATTAGCTTCAGCGAAACTTTAAACTTGCACGTATTTGAAAGTCACGTCACTATCAAACACCAAAGGAAATTGACTGCAGTTCCGAAGAACATCCGTTTGAAGTTTCCTCAAACTATTCATAGCTGTCAAACTTTGGAAGCAAAGTTTGCAACTCAGAATTTTAACTTTTTGCTCCAATCTATTTACTGTAAACATGACAAAGAAGATAAAAAAAAATGTTTTATAATTTTACGAAGAGATAAATAATATTTCAAGAACCACACTGCATAAAAACTGAAGTTTGTTGGTTGGTTTTCCTATGTTGATTGCTGAGGAAAATTTAAGAAATGATTGTCTGGGGTAAAAGCCGTATAAGGGCTGATATGTTTATCTCTTGACAATGAAAGAGTATGATGTGGATAGGACAAGACTTTCCCTACGACTTTTTCCTTCAGACATTTACTTACCAGGATCTGTTATAGATAGAACTCTGATGACTTATTTGGATTCAGCATCAAATTTAGGAAAAGGGGTTTCAATAAGGATTTGCACAACCAGTTCTTTTCCCTTCCGGTTTAAACATTTTAATTTAATTTGACACATCTACTTGGTTATAGATAGAGCTAAGATGATAATAGATATGTATTCAACATCAAATTTTGTGGGACTGGTTATAGATAGGTATTAAATAATGACTGATATGTATTCAACATCAAATATCGGAGTAGGTCAAGAGACCCACTTCCGGTTATTGAGCAGTCAGTTCCAATTTAAACCTTCCATTTTGCTCGAAGCATCTATTTCTCGAGATCTGCTATAGATATAGCTTAAATGATGACTGATACGGATTCAGCATCAGATTCTGGGGGATTCACTAAGGATTTTCCATTTCTCGTTTATTTGTTCTTAAAACCATATTTTGTTTCTCAAATATTTTTTTTTAAATATATATTTCTCAAGATTGGCTACAGATAAAGCTCATATGATAACTGATATAAATTAAGCATTAAATTCTGGAGGAGAGACTTTTTACTTCCGGGTTCTTTTACCTTCTGTTCACTTCCTTCCAAATAGGGAGAATAAGAGCTATGGGATTCACTAAAGTTTTACACTTCCCATTCATTTTCCATTTTCAATTCAAAAATTTCTATAAATATATATTTTTTAAGATTGGCTACAGATAGAGCTCATATGATGACTGATATAAATTAAGTATTTAATGCTGGAGGAGGGGGTTTTTACTTCCGGTTTTTTTACTTCCTGTTCACTTCCTTCCGAAGATTTCTACTTTCGGTTTTCAGCTCAGTAAATTTTCTTGAAATACTATTGCTCTGGTTTGAGTACGGATAGGATTTATATGAAGACTGATATGGATTCAGCATTGAAGTTCAGAAAGACTTTGGGGGATCATTAAGGATTTCTGTTTCTGGAGATGTCACTTCCAATTTTTCCGGAAATTCGTATGATTTTGCGAAAGTTTGCTTACATGTAAGTTTGTTTGTTAGTATGTAATAGAGAAGAAAGATGATTAAAAGTTCCGTCAAAAAAGGAACCAAATTTCTTTATATGCAGGGTCCTTCATATATTTCTTGTTATTTTTTGTCATATTCTTTTTCTATATACATTCATTTTAGTTTTGTCACACAAAATAACACAAAATGAATACTTATTTTAATTACATCGAATTTACAGTTTTTGACGCATTTCTTATTCATTTGGTGATTTAGCACTACTTGACAACGTAGAGGAAAAATATAGAAATGGAATCAAAAATTTGATTTTTTTTTCTACTAATACGTTTTATGCAGTCTACAACACGAAGTGTGTGTTGTGTGTGCGTCTGTGTGAGTGTGTGCAATACATGTAACCATTGTAGTTTAAAAAATATTCAACGACATATCTTAAAATTTTGTAGTTGAGTCATTTGTGGGTTATTCTGTTGTTGACTTGCTTTTGGTATGAGTCGGAATATAAGAACCAGCCTATTTTTAAAATAGTCCGAAAATATCAAAATATAAAATAAAGGATGTCATATCAGTAAAGGTATTGATTAAATGTCTGTTTTATACGTAAAACGAATATAACCAACATCATTTATCTACAATGGATTATGACTAAAATGTTTTTTGGGCCAGTGTGTGTGGGGGGGGGGGGCTTTTGCCACCCTAACATTTCAAATACACCTAAGTCACCAAATCAAAACGAAAATTTACTTAAAATCCAAATTCGTTGTCATTTCAAATAAGTATCCGTGTTATTTGCATTTAAACATAGGTAGATATTATGCACTAAATTTGTTAACATCATTCTCGTTGATCTAGGTCATTCCATCCGCCAGGAAATATACTTTGTGTAATAGTTTTGGATTTTGACGCCTAATAATTCGCCAAATATATAACAAATAATATTCTCTCCGTTTGTCTGTAACGCTTGGCAATACATTTGGCGAAGTTAGTGACTCATTTGACGAAATGTCGCCAACTTAGCGATATATCCCCTCGAATTGACTGACATTTCGTTAAAATTTAAAACATGACGCTATGTTAACGAAAATGAAGCTGAATTGATGATGTAATTATTAAAATAATTTAATATATTGACTATATTGCTTATTGCGGATACTGTAAATATCGATCCTTGCCAGAGTTGCATGTAATCTAAATTAATTGGGTACTTCGAAAGAGTCTTAGGTGTTGCCATCCGGAAAAACGCTAAATTTCAATTCAACATTAAAAACATAATGCCGGTTTTTTTTTGTTTTTTTTTTGAGCAATTTTCTTACTAGAAAGAACGAAATTCATTGCATTATATAGGGAAAGTATTGTGCTGTCCGCATCAGATTTTTTTATAAATGTTCGCAATATTGGCAGGTAAACGGTTAACAAAAATTTGAAAAGTGATATTTTTAAGAGTTAGTTTCCCTATCTTTGACAGACTTACATACTAGTTAAATGAATAAAAATCTAAATATAAATTTAAAATAATCCCTTCGAGGTGCATTGGTTGCAAACCCGAGAATATCCATACATAATATTTTGTAGTTGTACTTTGCTTGGAATTTTCATAACAGCGCGCACAGAAATCAAAGACGAAGAAAATATTAACTACTTATAGTAGTTGAGATGCCAAGGGTCACGATTAAAGACCTAATTCAGTTTTGAACATTGAACAAACTATGTTTTAAAGACCATTAAATCGGAACATTATCTATAGAACTACTAGTGGAAAATTTAATGACACTATTAAGTAAAACGATGACCAAGCAACAGCTGTTAACGAACTACTGCTGCTAATTGAACATTCTTGTTACAGGGTTTCGTCCAGAAAAGAGCACCAGGCGCGAAGCGCCTTTAATCTCCAATCTCTAGGTGTGGTTCTTATCTTCATAGTGTGACATTATTTCATTTGCCCATAGTTGGAGGATCGAGGTTTTTGATTTACTGTTTTTATTATTTAACCTAGCTCCTAGTGTGGCAGTTTGTTGCACATTTAGAGTTTGGATAATTTTGGGGAGTTGATGCAGATCGAAGGATTTCCTAACAATTTGGCAGTTTAAGGTTTAAGATTTTTTTTTTTTTTTTTTAGAAAACATTGATCGCGGTTTTTATTTAATTTCAACTATTTGAGATGGGATTTACCTAATTCCGGTTTGCAATATTAAGTACCGCGCAGGGTCTCTTACGTGATTTGGCTTTGCGATGATCATAGTCATGCAGATTGAATAGTAGTTCATTTGGAACAGATGGCAGATTTTTGTAGAATTTAATCGCTAGCTTTTTAATTTGGGTTCTAACAGTTTTTATTTTGAAGTCTTTCCTAATTACCGAGTTTTTTAAGTATCTAGGGGCGTTCCTTACAGTCCTTAGGGTTTTGTTTTGTTTTGTCTCCAGTAAGTCTATAGTAGTTTACAGGCATATCCCCATACACGCTGCAATCGGTCAACCGCATTCCCGGGCGGATGATCGATAAAATTAAGAGTTTATTTTGATAACTTAGATTTCCGTTTCCTATCATTGGGTATAAGGCTCCTGTGGCTATATACGCTTTTTTGATTAAGTTCGTTACGTGCTGTTTCCAGGTTAGGTGGGAATCTATCGTTACACCTAGGTATTTAGTAGATTTTTCCGCTTTTAGGGCATGGTTGTTTATGTACAGAGGCGGCGGAGGTTTACGTTTTCTAGAGAAATAAATCCAATGACATTTATTGGGATTTAATTTTATTCGCCATTTTTTCAGCCATGTTTGGAGTATGTCTAAGTGTTCTTGCAGCTGTCTGTGCATTACTGACACGTAAGGGTGTTTTGCAAGTATCGCACTGTCGTCTGCATAGAGTGCCAGCTCCGTGTCTGGGGTCCTGGGGATGTCATTTAGATATATGTTAAAGAGTTTCTGGCCCAGGATGTATCCTTGCGGTACACTACTTTTAGTGAGCTTGGGTATAGACAAGTTATCTTTGACTCTAACTTGGAAGTGTCTGTTATTTAGGTATGAGATTAAAAGTTTGACAAGTGCGTCAGGGACTTTTAGAGTGATCAATTTGCATGCTAATCGACTTTGCCACACTTTATCAAATGCTTTTTGTATGTCAAGAAAAATCGCAGCTGTGGGTGTCTAACTATTAAGTCCAGAAGATATGTACTCTACCACTCTCAGCAATTGATCAGTGGTGGAGTGTTTTGGCCGAAATTCAAACTGCTCCGGAAGGATAATATCATTCTCACTAAGGTTCGTGTTCAGTCTTTTAAGTATTATTTTCTCAGTAATTTTACTAAGTGTCGGTAGTAAGCTGATTGGTCTATAGTTGGCTGGAATTGTGGCATCCTCACCAGGCTTATGGATCGCTGTAATTATCGCTTCCTTCCATTCTTTGGGGAAATAATTTAGTTTTAGTATTTTGTTTATTAGGGTGGTCAAGTAAAATATTACATTTAGGGGTAGGTTTTTCACCGCGATATTCCTGATTTTGTCGTGCCCTGGGCTTTTACGGTTTTTAAGGTTTTTGATGATACCAATTATCTCTTGCGGGGTGGCTGGGTTAATCTCAGCTGTGACCGGGGAGTTCCTGAAATTGTTTAGAGTTTGCCGAACCATTCTTAGGGTGTCCTGACACATTAGATCGTGGTTTGGTTCAAATTGCTTTTCGTAATGCCTAGCAAGCGCCTCTGCTTTTTCTTTCTTTGAGTACGCGATTTTAACGCAATCTATTAGTGGCGGGAGTTTAATTTGAGGTTTTCTGAGTCTTTTAGCGAATTGCCAGAGCGATACGTCTTCCGGACTAAAAGATTCAATTAACTTTTTGTACTGTTGCTGCTTTTCTGCGACAATTTTATCCCTGACTTTCCACGTGAGTCTGTTAAGCTCCCTTTTGAGGGTAGGGTCTCTATTAGTTTGCCATGTCTTACGCATTCTGTTCCTTTGCCTAATTAATTGTTTGACATGGTGGGAAAGTGTGGGCATTTTTGGTGACTCACGATGTGTTGTGGCAGAGGCAATAGCTCTCCTGATTTCTGTTGTGAGTGTGTGTGTGGCAGACTCAATATCCGCCGTGCTCATAATGTTAGGTATTGCCAAGTGCGACTCAAAAAGTGCTCTTTTGAAAACGTTCCAGTTCACCCTCTCTTGTTCCAGAGAGGCTGGAAGGGGAGTGTCCGGATCGAATGTCACCAATACCGGTAGATGATCCGAGTCGAATTCATCCAGGGTATAGATAGTGTGAGCGTATTCTATGTTTCTCGTTAGGACAAAATCTATAAATGAGCCGTTGGCACCTGAGAAGCAGGTTGGTCTCCACGGTGCAATGATGTTGGTGTTTGTTGTGTTCAGTAATCTGTGTATCTGTGTACCGCGACTGTTGGCTCTCCTGCTGAAACACGCTCGGTGGTGTGCATGAAGTCGCCGCGAGTATTGTGTTTGGATATCGCGAGAAAAACAGTTCCAGCTGCGCAGCTTCATTTATACCACTCATGTTTTTGACATATATTGAAGTTAGGATAAATGGGTTTACATTATTTATTTTAATTTTTATGCTAGTTGTTTCTATACCTTGAAGATTTATGTTGTTTACTTCCTCGTGGGGAATATTTCTTTTAATATATATTGCTGTTCCTCCATGGGGGTTTCTAACAGTTGTATTTGAGCTAAGGTTGTGATAGCCAATATAGTTTGCAATATTTAGTTTTTTATTTTCTCTAACTTTAGTTTCCTGAATTAGCAGGGCATCTACATCATTTTCATTTACGTAGCTCTTACGTTCATTTATTCTTGGTGATATGCCGTTCGCATTCCAAATTATTATTTTAAAGCTTTCTTTTTGGGACTTAGCCATGGCGGGTTTGATTCTCACTGTTATTTTCAAACTCCGCGATTAATTTAAAAGCCTCAAAGACCATTTGTATTGGATCGCTCTTTTTTTGTATTAGCTCCTTTTTTGTATTAGCTCCTTTTTTGTCTTAGTTTTGCATCTCTTGCCTCTTTGGCGGCGTTATAAATTGCTAACCTCTGCTTTATGTCAGCGGTAGCTATTTTTACTTCCTCCACAGTCATTTCTCTGGAGGTCGATGGTTTAGGGGCCTGCTCTTGCACCGATCTGGTAGGTGCCGAAGTTTGAGTTCTTTTTACTTGTGGCACAGAGTGCGAGGAGCCCTGACGAGGTACCTGGGAGTTTTGACCGAGGACCTTTTGCCTCCAAGAGGGTATCTGGTTTTGGGGGGAGGGGGAATACCCCGGTGCCTTTCCTCTATTCCAGGGGTTCTTCGGGCATTGCCTGAAGTTCGCCGGGTAGTCTCCATTGCAGTTTACACACGTCGCCTTCTCTGTCCTAGGTCTTTGGCAGTCACGTGTGAAATGTCCTTCTGCACACTTAAGGCACTTTGGTGGCATATTGCAGTTCTCAGAGGAGTGATTGAACTGTTGGGACCGGTAGCAGATTTTAAAACCCCGTGCTCTGAAGGCCTCTACCTTCACAGCCAAGTATTCTAACCTTGTGAGTCTGTAGACCCTCTGCCAGTCTTCTGTAGGCCTAAGGCTGACAAAGAAGATCGGCAGGGGCAATCTCGTTTTTGTGTTTCTCAGTTGAGAAAACCAGACTACATCTAATCCTTCGGATGCTAGAGTTATTTTTATTTCCTCCATGTTGTAGTTTGATGTTAGCCCCTTCGTAACTACCTTTTTGGGCCTTTCCGTTTTTAAATTTAAACTGTGAAAGGGGATTTTCTCGCTAGTCAAATGGCGCTGTAGAACCCTGTAGGCGTCAGCGTCATTGGGAATCAGTTTTAGCATGTCTCCGTGAGCTTGCCAGATACTTTGGATCCTGTGATCTCATTTAATTTTTTAAGGAGAGCCCTGTAATTGTCACTAAACTTGATGAAAAAACATTCTGCTTTTGGGTCTCTTTTCTCAACCTCAATACTTTTTTGCCTGTCACTATTTTCAACCGTTTTAGGTTTAGGTGCACTTTTAAACACAACAGATTGCGCGGCAATTTCAGCATAAGTCCTAGTTTTAACATTATAATTTACAATTTCATTTGCATCATTATCAATTACATTTAAATCGTTATCAATTACATCAATTTCAATTACTTCATTACAATCCATGTTTACATGGTCATTAGATTTTAAGTTTTCTTCTACAGCCTGGTTTTTAGTAGTAGCATCCATAGTGGATTGCCCCTCTATCTTCCTCTTTTTATTTGGATTTTCAATCGTTTTAAGTGTATCTTCATCTTTAATTGCCTTAATTAAGCCTAGCTCTATCATTTTACATTTCATTTGATCACTAGAGTTACATCAGTCACATTTAGAAATTTCATAAATATCGCATTCAAAAAACCTATCCAAGTTATGGGCAAATAAAAAAGTGTTTACAAAAAGTAACGAACCTTGAATCCTGGAGACTTGGTCCTCTTCCTGTCCGAGTAGTCCGTTCATCATCAGCTCCCTAAGGTGAAGAGTCAGCGTGTATACTGCCAGTGTGCAGAAGTTCACAGCATTCTTCACTTCTTCCTTGAATCCAGCCATCAATCCAGCTGTCGGCAGAGTCGCACAGTAATTCATCATGGCACTCTTGAGAGGCCCGAATTCTTTCTCATCCAGCTCACTAGCAAGTTCGCGAGTAGCTTCCGTGTCGTTTCGCTCCAAATCCATTGTCGTCAGAGTAGAAAAGATCCAAAAAACAGCACTACCACTTGGTACTCCGGTGTTGAAAAGCACAAATCCAAAATGGCGAGTCCGCCGTACACAATAAGCAGAAAAATTGCTTAGCCCGACGTGTACTATCGTAACTGATATAACACGCCTAAACAAAATCAAGAGAAATCACCACAGTGTAGCAGCAGCTTCACAAAACTCGTCCTGCAAGCACAGAGTCTGAGCTCCGAATCGAGAACATTCATCCAAAAAAACAATAGAACATAATTTGCTTATCTGTAATATATTTTTGGTAGATAAAAAAACCTTAATTTTTAAATAAATTTGCAGAAGATTGGAGAATAATTAAATTTTTACTCTCGTGTTAAGCTATTAGGTGTATTACATAGTTATTATTATTAGTTAAAAGTTAAATCAAATTTACTCAGTGAATAAATTATGTATTGGATTATCTTAATGTATAAGGTTTGTAATAGAAATCAGACACATTATAGCCTTTCTCATCAAATGTATGGAGTTTATAAAGTTTTTCCAAAAAAAAATTTCATGTGGCCTGAAATCTGATTAAACCTGAAAAACACCCAATCCAAAATATCCAAAGGAGGTACGCACTTCTGCGACTTTTTCAAAAGGCAATTTGTTCTTGAAAATAAAATCCACCGACTGAAAGAGAAAAAAGAAAAATTACAATTTCTTTAAATACCTCTTTATTAACTGTCATATAAACAAGCATTTAAACATCAAGATTTAATCATCAAGATCATAATCAAACATTTAAACTTCAAGGTTTAAACTTCAAGATCATAAACAAACATTTAAACATCAAGATTTAAACATCAAGATCATAAACAAACATTTAAACATCAAGGTTTAAACATCAAGATCATAATCAAATATTTAAACATCAAGATCATAAACAAACATTTAAACATCAATATCATGAAAAAACATTTAAATCTCTCTATATTAAAAAGATTTAGCTGTCGCCGGCTCAATTTCTTAAATTTCACGTTCCTCGTGTTTCTCTGTCACGTAGAACAAAACCTAACATACAGAAATATGAAATTTGGTTTATTTATAGAGAAATGTTAGAGGAATACACTGATATAAACCGTTTTTCGTTTTAAAAGTTAGTTTAAGGAATATTTAATGTCAAATTCAAAGGAACAGTATTTGCGCGGCGAGTTCGCGTCCTGGATAGACTAATAATAGTAAGACCTCGAATTTTTGGTGATATGCACCTACATAGTTTAATTTGTGCAGGGCGGAGCCCTTTTATAAATTTCGATTTAGTTAATGAGATATTCAATTTTTTATGCACTTCTGTAGTGAAATTCTGAACATTTTGCAACTATTGTTGTCACAAGCATTACGATTTAATTGTTATACTACACAAAGATATTTTATTGCTGTACATTTTTCTATATTGAAAACGTAACACGGTATTTTGCTACATATTCAGGACCCGACTTAGTCTAACTGAGACCCAATGCAGACAATCCTCCTGGATCCGCTTCATCTCCTTTTATATATGAAATGAACAAAATTACTTTTCAAAAAAACATAATTGAATTCCAGAAAAATATATACAACTTGTGGTTCTTATATATTTAAATGGAATTTAAATTATTGGCAACTTCTTTATCATAACCAAGATGAGAGCATGCCAAATTAGTTCACTCAATCCCTATATTTCCCCAATGTGAATATTTTCGCTGGGAAAACCTATTTCGATAGCATACATATTTTTTGAGGAAACAGACTTTAAATTTTTGATGTCGCAGTTGTTTAATTTGTGATCCCTCTGATGCGGGATCCAGGGCTGATGCTCCGCATGCTTATCAGTCAGACCCTCTCTGACTGCATTACGGAAAAACGGCAAAATGTACATTTATGAAATTTTTCCCGTTTGTTCGTAATACAATAAGAAATTGTTCTTATTGGCAGGCGACACGACAAAGGTGGCGATGCAGGCTCCGCGAGCACCAGGACGTAGGAGACGAAGCCTCGCAACTCACTAAGCAAGTTTTGGGATTGGCGAGCGTAGCATACTGGAGGCTTAGCTTGGTGAAATTGTTCACGAAGCGAGTTAGAGAGTTAGTGATCGTCAACTATTGAGGGGGGGGGGAGGCTAACGGATGCATCATGGCTGCGGCGAGCTCCGATTAATGAGCGGTAGGGAATGGAGGGTGGAACCTCGGGTTTTGAGAGTATATGATACATAGGCGGTCGTGTGTGCAGGCCAAATTGAAAGAGCTCGCTCTCCAGAGCAGATGAACGCTAGATAACATAGTTGGGTCCCCAACGGGCGTATTACGCCTGCTTAAGAAAGTGCTCGTGAAGGGAATTGCGATAGTTGGAGAGCAAGGGGCAGAGTCGCCCCCTAGTTAAAGAAAAAACATAATGCTTACTTCCTTTTACCTCGATATGTGGCTGAACGCAACACGCGATGTTAGAGTTCTTTTTGAAAATCATGAAAATCCTTGAACCGGAGACAGATTGAAATATGTTGCGACGATTGTTGAAGAAGGGTTCAACTTAAATGATGGTTCTATTTACAAAAACAAAATTCAATTCATTATCGCAAAAGAGTAGAAAAATACTTCCAAAGTTTTGTTCCTGGAAGGCATAGAAAGTTTCAATGAAGGATTCATGATTATTGCTGGTTTTTTGCAAAATGAAAAATAAAAGGTTAGAAAAAGTCGGAAAGACTGTTAAAATCAATTCTATATATTACCAAAATAATGTTCTAACTCCTATATTTAAGTAAGAAATACCCTCATTTAATTCAAAAAGCCATCAACTGGTAGAGATCCATAAGGACAATGCTACAAGTTCAAATCTACCACTAAATCTTGCACAATAATTGTTTATCGTGACTTTTTTTAAAGACCTTTCAAAAGACCCCTGTAGGAGGGCTCATCCCTGGGCATATCTAACTTCATTATTTTTACCTCGCTCTAAGCATATGACGACATAGAAATAAAAAACGTTCGCATTTTGTTCTCGGGCTCTCAAGAGGAACCGAATTTGTTAACTGCGACTGCCATCTTACTCGCCACCATGTGCTCCACCGACGTCGCTAAATTTCCTTGAACATCACCTGTATTCTGTGTGACCAGCGCAATTTAAAAAAATCTGATGTGGGCAACACATAACTTTCCTTATATAATGCAATGAATTTACTACTTTTACAGTTAAAAAAATGGTATTCTTATAGTAGATACTTATATTCTTTCCAAAATATTGAATTTTCTTCAATTAGTCGTCATTTTCATTGATTTAGCGTCATTTTTATCCATTTGGCGAGATTTTCGTTAATTAGGCAACATTTCAAAACGTCGCCAAGTTGGCGACATTCCGCCAAATTCGTCGCCAAAATCTCGCCAAGCGTTATGGACGAAGAAATAAGTTATTCTTACAGCAGCTAAATGACTATTGGCGTTCAAATACAAAAGTATTACTTAAAGTATCTTCTTTCATGAATGGAACGAGCTAGATCCATGAGAATGATGTCACCCAATTTATCGTATGGTATTACACATGAAAAGTTTTTTTTATTTTATATGACTTTTTGATAATTTTTATGAAAAATGTACAATATCTCAAGAACGGTTCATGCTAGCGTTCTAAAATTTATGTCATTTTTTTTTAATGAAAAATGACATAAGAAATGTCTATTTGCGTAACTTTATTAGCGGTTTTGATTTTTTGACGATTTCTTCAAAATTTCATTCGAAAATTTAGGGGGTTCTGAACATTCGATTGAGTTTAAAAACAATAGGCGTCCAGTGTTTACGGATTGTGATTTTTGTACCAAATTTTGTTCGAATCGGTCCATTCGTTCGTCAGTTATCGTCTCCACAGACTCACTGACACACACACACACACAGGCATTACCTAAAAAATGTTCGATTCGTGATCAGGGATGCTTGAAACGTGTTCTCCCGTCGAAAACTAGAATTCGAATTTTCGACTCCGTCACAATACTTTCCTTATACATTATGTATATAAGGAAAGTAATATTTGCACAAGTTGTTTACGCCTGGACATTGCCACTTCAAAATTAACAAACTATTTTTAACTGTAATAATACTTGCGGTTTGGCAACTTCTCTCAAAATTTACTCTGTACGTGACGTCACGAATGACGAATATTAATTCTTATTTCATGACGCTGACAACTTTTTCATTGGTTACCGGGCTAAGTGCTCAATCTTGTATTGAAAAACCTTGCCCCCCCCCCCATCCCCTTTGATCTTAATAAGCCTGAAACCAGTCCATGGATATTAGTATCTGCATTTGGAATGTCTTCAAAATTAGGAGACCGCCTCTTATAGGCGAGTTTTGTGTATATGCAATTATAACTCATCATAAGCCGTTGATGAGGAGCGTATAACTCTCTCTCTCTCTCTCTCTCTCTCTCTCTCTCTCTCTCGAAAGTGCTCAAGCTCATTTAATGTAACTTATGTCTTTTAAGTTGGAATAAACTTTTAACTTTTAAAAGTCTGTTTATTGCCTCTTTTTTTTCTTTCAAAAAACGTTTTCTAAATAAAAAACTACTTGCCCGGCGCAATCCAATTCAAAAATTTTATTCGCAATAATTCCAACACATACATATAGAAACATTAACTGCTTTCTCTTCAAATATTTGCATAATGAAGTAGTTAAACATCCAAAGATCGCGATTAAAGACACAACATTAGTTTTGGTGCATTGAACAAACATTGATTCAAGGAACATTAAATCAGGCCATTACCTACAGATGGGCCAGGGGGAAATTTAATGACGTTATTAAGCACAACGACGGCTCATCTATATAGTCGTTAACAAACGACTCCGGCTAATTGAATGTTCTCCTGGAAAAACGATTGAAGATAATTTACTTATCTGTAATATCTTCTCCTGGGATTGGAAACATTAATTTACGAATTACGTCAGAGTGGATGGTAGAAATTATGAATTTTTACTTTCTAATGCTATTACGAAAGGAATATATTGTTTTCCCGAAAATTATCGAATTCGAGATTTTGACATATAAGCACGTTTGAAAACCTACTCAACTCAGTTTTGGAAAAATGTCCGGCTCTTTGTGTGTGTATGAGGTGTAATATATAAACTCAAAAACGACTGCACTCTACCGCTATCAAAATTTATGTGCAGATGTGAAAAACTAGAATCAAGTATAATTTTTGATAATTCTCATAATTAAAACTCGAATTAGATGGATTTTAAGATTTTAAAGGCATTATGTATGTATAGCACTTCTTGCGGTGGGCAGTGATAATTTCCGAAAATATGGTGGTAATTTATAGGTAAATGTACTTAGTGTAAAGGATTAGGACCAGTAAAGCAACATAAACAAAGACAAATGATGCAATAATGCAGCATACTGCTATTTCGAGGACACGCTGGATCTCGTTCGTCAGAACCAACATACCCGAAGTCGAAGAGAGGAATGAGTGTAAAAGAAGGTAGCAAGGGGGAAGCATGGACTCAAGACCATGATTAAGAGAGGGTCAGTCAGAAAGCAGCATGGAGTTAAATGGGGACAGAACAGTTAAACCGTGTCGGAACAGTTATCGGGTTATTCCTATTGTGTATTGCCGCACGCCAATCTCGTGTGTTACTTCTCGTTTAGGATTGGCTTAACTGTTCTTCATGCTGCTTTCTGATTGGCTCTCCCTTAATCCAAGTTTTTTGTATGGGATGCGACAGCCCGGTGGTTAGCGCGCGGGAATTGCACTCGGACGGCCCGGGTTTGGTTCTTGCCATTGCCAAAACTGCCGCAGTGTTCACGCGGAGTACGATCACGTTCAATAAGTTGACCCGTAAGTCCTTCCGTGACGTTGGTGGTAGGGGAAGGAGAGTACGATCCCTGTGGATGCCTCCCCCACTGGGTTCCGATCTAAATTGAGCGGCACTTCCTGGCCGTCCAAATAGTTACATTACAATTTTTTGGAAGGTCGCGGCAGCGAGTTTTCCATGGTCAGAATTTTTGTCCAAACAGATACTCTATACCTTTCTGGAAGGTCGGACGGTCTGGGTCGAAGAAGAAGAAGAAGTCTTTGGTATGTAATCTCCCTGCTTCTTCCTTTCGCGTCCATTCCTTTTTTGGACTTCGAGTTTGTCTATTGCTCTGGTGAAGGGGATCCATGACATCCATGAAACAGTTGCATGCTGCATTATTGTGTTATTTGTGCTTATTTATTTTGCTACTACATATTGTATATACTTTACCATTATGTTTCTATACAGTGTATCGAGGAAATTGATCATTTGAACTACGCTATGCATATTGAAGGAGATTAAAATAGTTTATATGAACACAGATAAGTTACATTCATCCATTTCATCGACGTCGCTATGCTGTTATCAACACGGGGTAGCTTTTATAGAATTATTACGATGTGAAATCAGTAACTTAAGCTCAAAATATGAAAAAGATACATCTTTAAGGATAGTGATTAAAATTGAACGAAAAACTATAAAATATGAATGTATGAGAAAGCTGAGTGGTGATTCGCACTTCTGATATTTTATGCTTATATTTTAGCCTCACCGCAGCTAATAAAATTCATCTGAAAATAAACCAAAACAAAAGTAAATAATACATAGCTTTTACCATGGTAAAAGCACGTATGCAGACCTGAGTCAACCCTCCCTTACATCAGGCTAGTTCGTACAAATTTGAATCTATCGAGTGCTTTAACACTAAACGTACCATGATCAGTTGTAAACTTTTGATTTGAAAATTCCCATATGATGTTATCGCTTTTCTCACTTGACTTCATGACTTCTTTCTATTAAATGTATACAATCAGAGAGTTTGTCAATATTTTTTTCAGCCTGTGTTTAAATGATAAAGATACGTACTAGTCTACAGTTATCTACGCCGACCAGTCGTTTGAGCGAGCGAAAAATGTATTGCCTTATAAGGTTATCGGGTGAGAAAATGTGATGTGCGTTTCACATGTTTTCATCAGTTTCCTGCACATTTCGGCAAGGACTGTTGCTGAGTAAGTTCAATTTAAAATAATTGTGTATTAAAATTTCAATAAAGTGCTTAAAATTACAAGTTTCAGTAAAAGGTGACAAAAACTGAAAAGTGATAATAGTTAATTTATATTTTGTTTTTACTGTGTTGCTCCATTTCTAATCATCACCCTGAAAAAAGGTCGAAACATTCAAGACACACCAAGTTCTTAGAAGAAATAACTAGCATAAGCAGTTTTCGGAAAAATGATGAAGGTCAATTTTCTGAAAGGGAAGATATATTATTTGAAATTAATAATGATCTATTAGACACTGAGTGTGAGCCTACAGATGCCGACGATGATGAGGAGAATATTGTGAATGTTATACGTAGAGGACGAAAAAGAATGAGATTGTTCTCAAGTTCTGAAGATGAAAGTGAAAATATGAGCAGCATATTTTAATTGATGGCACTGTTTGGGAAGAAATGCAAATAGGTGCTACATCTGGGAGAGCAGCACTTCATAACATTTTCAGGGAAGCATCAGTTCCAACAGATTATGCAAAACATAATATTATAAAGGGTGAAGTGAAGACTGCATTTTCGTTCATATTATGAAACATATAAGAACATGCACAATAGCAGAAACAAATCGAGTTTTAGGAACCGAATGGTCTATTACCTTAAAGTCACTTTGTTTAATATTTCCTTACTATAATCAATATTACCTGCATACAAATAGTAGAAAAAATAAAGTTTTTATCTTAAATCCAGTCATTTGACAGATTACAGGAATAATAGATATCTATTGAGTGTCGGTACGTTTAATATTAACTACCTGGGATCTCAAATAAGCTGTAAATATAATACTTATTTGTAAATTCAAAATCAAAAACAAATTACAGCTGCAAATGCTGGGTTCATGAATTAAATATTTTTTTAAGATCACGTTTCATTGGTAAAACAAAATTGCAACTACTTAAAGTATTTATAAGGTCTATACAGTAATTTATGCTTTAGAAACTTTAATTCACACAGGTCGAGTGGAAATTTTTGCGAATTATCTTTGGAATTCAAGAAAATGGTATTTTGCAACAGAAACACAATTTCGAACTATCTCATTTTCCAAATATCATTTACATTATCTCTATATAGAGACAATATAAATATTCTGATATAATAAAATACGTCAAAATTAACAGAATAACATGGGCATAATATTTTTTACGCATGGGTAACAACAGAATCACAAATAAAATATTTATGTCAACACCGATCGGTAAAAAACTTAAGATCGTAGTTGAGATAAACTAACTGTGCGGAAAAGGACATATAGGTGTTGAATATAAAAAAAATGGAGAAGTATTACTCCAAAAGGCTCCAATTTGCTCCAAAGGGAGACAGACCATTTCAAAAGAACTTCTGAGAAAGGCCAAGGATCACAATGAGATGTCAAACCATTGATGTTTGCTTTAGCTATAGAGTACAAGTTAACTAAGCATGTCATTGAATGAGTTATAGATGTGTTTATCAAAATATGAGTTCTTAACTCAAGACATAATTCAACGTACTAAATATCGTGTAATCTTTATTTTCTTATATTGTATAGAACGTATTATTTTCTTACAGATTTTTATTATTCGAGATCTTAACAAAAATTCTTTAAGACCTCATGAATGCATTTAGAACACTTTATGGAAAATATTCGTCTGCATGTATGTCTGCAAAGAGTAAACACAGTTGATTAAAGAGAAATATATAAACTATTACGAATTTTTAAGTGTAGAAACATAATGTAAAAAAAGAAGGAACTGGATAGAAATTTTCTAATTTAACATGGTTAAAATTGATATTATTTAAAAATTAGGGTGTCCATAGTATTATTTCTTTAAAGAAACAAGTTAATTTTCGAAACAATTATGCTAGTATAGCCAAAGCATGAAAATGATATATCGAACTATGCTATCAATCCAATAGTATGGGTATGGCATAAATGGTATTAAAACAATATAAATTCACATTAATTAAATGCATTTAATTCATTGGCTTCACTAAGCTATTTTCAACTTAAACATTCGAATAAATTTCAATAAATTTAGTAGAATAGTGTCAGACCAGAAATAGATATCACGCCAATTTATTGTAAGACAGCTTTATATATGTGCGCTATTTATTGTGTCTGAAACGTCAGACAATACCTTCAGTCTCAATGACGCCAAAGTTTCACACTGATCCAAAAGTCAGCTAAAACCATAAATTTAGGGGAGTCAAGACAGAGGGATCGAAGGACTCTAAGGATAAGGTGAAGCAACGACATTGGGTAAAAAGATTGACCAATTGAGAAGATTCTCGTGGCTTCGCTGTGAAGGCTGCTAATAAGAGCAAAAGAGGTGTTGAAACCAAGACCGTCCGACCTACCAGAAAAGTATAAGGTAACTATTTGGACGGCCGGAGCAAAATAGGTATTGAAAACCCAGGCCGTCCGAGTCGTCCGAGGACTTGAGCAGCTATTTGGGCGGCCGGGTAGAGCAAAAGAGGTGTTGTTGTTGCGACCCAGACCGTCCGACCAACCAGAAAGGTATAAGGTAACTGTTTGGTGTCAGATCTCAGGCAAAAGAGCCACAACCAAAGGAGTAAAACAGACATACAGAACGACTATAGAGAACGACTTCGACAGAGAGATTGCAGCATGACATCTACATGAGAGGTGATATCGAAATTCACGATGACTTCTGTACGACAATTGCAGAATGTAAACGACAAAGTCCTGAGTACAGTTAGTCTAGAAGTGTTCGATATTAACACCTAGATAGAAGTACAATATAATCGGCGAATTACAAGTGGGCGAATTATACTTCGAGTTAATTCCAGTAAAATGAGTACGTGCTGGTGACAAAGTCCAAGACAGACTTGAAGGTATGTGTTTCTCAAATAATATTGAAGGTCTTAAACACATTTTAGGTATTTTTAACTAATGGTCTCACACTGTCTCTCTCCGTCGCATTAATATGAATAATGGCGTAATGAACTCAATAAGTATTTTATGTTGTTAATAAATGATTTATTGTTAAAGTTAAAATGGTGCAATCAATTTAGTACTATGTTAATTACTATTCTTTTACAGAACTCGCACTGAAGAAAATAATGGTGGGTTTAATAGCGGCAAACAACGTAATGTTTAATTTAACAATGTTCCACGAATACGATAGTTTACGGCCATGTTTAGATAATTCAATTTAATATGTTTGTGCATAATTCTTGTATGATGCTTAAAGCGGTATTTTTAAATAATCAACGCAACTAATAATAAATAATGTTTAATGCTTTAGTCTCAAGGTGCGGTATTAATGGTAATCAACGCATTAACAATAAATCTTACTAAATTATAATTCTAAAAAGTCAGCTTTAAGTTCCTTTTTGTTTTTTACTGCGCCACAAATAGCTTGTGAATAAAAGCTTGAAACAAACAAGCAAATACAAACTTTAGGATCCAAACTATTATTTTAAAATGCACTAAAATGAAAAAAAAATAATGTTTCTCATATTTTTAACACATACAAAAAAAGGGGGTGACTAGAGAAATTTGAAAAAACTAATATTTCTTTATAAATAGATATAATTATACATATCACAATTAGATGTATGAAATTAGTGATTAAATGCATGCAATAATTGCCACCATTAAAATCATGGAAGTTCTTAAACGCTCTTCGCCTTGAGAAAGTGAAAATTGGATTTATTTTAACAATGTAATTTCGTGCCAGAGTTGCATAATTTATCCCGGAACTAGCTTTTTAGCGCAATTACGCCAGTTCCCGAATTTGTTTACTGAAAATTGTTATGGAAATGTGCGGTTCAAGGCACCATAAATACATTTTGACAACTGTTAAATGATTCTAAAATTCATCGTATCAACTTCTCAAATGTTGAATCTAAATGTTAGTCGTTGATATTCATTAAAAATATCTTAAAACTTCATGGAAAAATTAGTTATAATTGCAAAATTATTTCTTTAAAATAAAAAATATTCAATTTTAAAGGAAATAAAAGATTATGAAAACGATCTAAAATTAAATAAAATTTTAATTCTTAGCTTTAAAATTCTTTATGTTTTCATACACAAAAAATCCTTTAATCTTTAGAATCAACAAAAATCCCCCCTTATATCTTTTTTCTCAGTTATTACCACATTACATTCTTCTACGAAAAATCTCCCTTTTATATATTTTTTCTCGGTTAATATCAAATAGCATTCGTGTACAGTTTTAAAACACAGAAAAATGGCAATTCTAATCAATCTTCACTTTTGTTCTTTAGAATTTTCCGTTTTAATGGAGTAAAACCTTTAGAGGCCGAAGTATTTTAGATCAATCTCTTACGCCTTCACGCGCTAATGCAGGCATAAATCTGAACTTTCAGACTATAACATCTTATCAGCCACCCTTTTACGCATTTCTTGTTTATTTTGTTTGTAGCGTGTTAAGATAAATATGACTTAGAAGATTAAAAATACCTTATTTCTTGCTCATATACAACGCTGAATGAAATTCTGTCATTCCTGCTGAATAAAATTCTATACTGAATGAAATTCTATCATTCCTGCTGAATAAAATTCTATGCTGAATGAAATTCTATCATTGAAGTGGAAGTTCATATTTTTAATATACAACTAAATGGCAACACCAATAACTTTTTTCAACTTTGTTCTTCCATTCTGTTCCATTTCGCTGACCTCAAAAACTAAGCCTTCCATAGAGCGTAGTATTTCAGATAAATCTCTTTCGCCCTGGAGGACTAATGGGGAATATAAATCTGAACGTCTTGGCTGTAACATCTTATCAGCTTCTTCCGTATTTGGTTCGCTTCTTTTTCCTGTCTTTAGTTTTGAAGACCCCGGGGATATTGTATTTATTTTGCTTATAAAGTGTAAAGACAAAATATATCTCAAGAGAGTGCAGTTATCTCGCCACTATTTTATATACTATCATACAGTATATTACTTAAACAAGAAATATTTTTATGTAAAAGTCTGAAATGCAGTTTTCCATTTGACTTTCTTATATATTGATATTCCATAACATTTAAGATCTGTGAAATATTCAAGTATCAAAGTGAAAATAAAATCTTATTAGCTGTCGTTTGTAAATTGGGTTTTTTAGATTTTTCTTTAAAATAGTTTACACTAACGTATTCAACAGTTCAATCATGCCAATGGCTGAGTAAGACTGAAATTGAAACTATGAAAAATTACGGTCTAAACTTCCGAAAGTAGAAACTTGAAATTTTGAGACACGTGGTACTTGTCCTGTAAGTAGTCTACCATCTTGGTAATTTATAAACTTTGAATTTATTTGTTCCAACATAACGTTCTTCAGTTATAACTCAAGAACAGCTAGTTACACAAAATTCGTTTTTATACCATTATGAACAGAAAATAATATTATGAATGTTCATCATTAACTCTTTTAATCAACCGCTCTTGAACTACATTAATTTATAGCAGACGATTTTATATTACATTTTATATTTCAATTTTTATACAGGATTTGATTCCATAAACTGACCAAAGTTAAGTTTTAAGTAATGAAATTGTCTGCTTTCTATTCTTCTGATCAAACTATTAAAAATCTAGTAATACAAGTAGTGAGAGAAATCTACCATCTTAGAAATTTATAAATTTTGAATTTATTTGTTCCAGCATAACTTTCTTCAGTCATAACTCAAGAACAGCTAGACACACAAAATTCGTTTCCATACCATTATGCTTAGAAATTAATATTCTGAATTTCCATAATTAACACTTTCTAGGAACTTTTTTTGAACTAATTTAATTAATAGAAGACTATTTTATATTATATTTTATATTTCAATTTTTATACAGCTTTTGATATCAAAAACCGAAATAATCAAAGTTACGTTGTATATACTGAAATTGTGTACTGTCCATTCTTCTGATCAAACTATAAAAAATCTGATGTGGTCAGTACATGACTTTCACTGCAGATTCAAGATCATTTTTTCTTTTATTCTTTCGTAATTCTTTAAATTGTGCTTAATTGCACAAAAGAACACGTATAGTTATTATTTGAAATTACACTGAATTTGATATTTTAATTCAATTTTCTTTTTCAATTGATGACCGGTAGTATATTCAAAGCTGGTGTAGGAAAAATGTGAAAAATTAAAATATCTCGTGAACGGAAAAGTGCGAGAGTAAAGGATTGGTCTTATTCTTTACGTTGTAAAAAGATTACATATAATACAAGCATTTAATTGATACATTTGAGCATACGAATTCTTTTATTTTAGAATATGACAATTTTTGCGGGTCATTTAGGAAAAACAAAAAAAAATTAAAAAACGCAGGTTCCTTTTTTCGAACCATATCAAAATCTAATCAACACCCAGTTAAACCACAAGTGACTTATCCACCAAAACTTGTGAAATAAAAGGAATATTATGCGTTCGCAACAGTACGATTATGTAATCTCGCAACTCAAATCGATAAATCTGTACAATAGAGTTCTTACCAAGGTTCATTAAGTTACAATGCAATTAAGATATCTTCAAAAATTAAAAGGGAATGCGCAAGGACTTAAGAGAGAACTCTGTACACTCTTTTGCTCAAAAACGAATGAAAATATTTGTAGACGTTAACATGCGTCGTTATTAATATATTGCGTCCGGTTAAAAGGTTGGTACTCTCTTCTATGCTCATAGGCATATTTAGAAAGAGGGAGAGGGGAAGGGATTAGTAGGATGCCAAAGCACCACCCTGGAAAATTGTTAATTTAATTAAAAGCCAACATGACAGAAAAAAATAGGAAAAGTGGTTTTTGGAATTAGGATATTCAACTACAACTGTGTGTTTTCTTCCACGTGTATACGCGCATAATAATAAAAACAATTTAAACTTATACCTATATGGAAAATTCAGGAATATTGCATTTAGTATGTTTATGAATGTCCAATATGTTAGTTTATTTGCTCTATCTCCAGGAAGAGTAGAATTATGTTATGAAAGGGGGAATATTTTTTAAAGGTGGTACACACTAATTTTAAAAGTGGGTGCATAATTTTTAAAAGTGCTATACACACTAATTTTTTAAATGTGATCCTCATACCATCTTTTCAAATTTAGTTTGTAACAATACATATTTCAAGGTTTATCGTAATCTCTAAACTTTGAATGCAATCAATTTTAGCACCCACTGGAAAAAAATTCTGCATACGCCCATGTCTATGCTGTGTATTAACGAATGTGTTACTCTTTAAATAATATGATTATTTATTTTGAACGAAATCTAATACGGAATCTCTGTTTTGTGTAATTGTTTCTTCCCGAAATCTAAACGTTCGAATTTGTAGAGAAGGTTGTATGTTGGACAAATTAGCTTTCTAAGTATGGGATAATATTCTGTCAAACTATTTTTATTTTTGCATATTTGGTGATTTCATTATAAATAAAAATTGTGATTTTGTGTTGATTTCGTCTATAACAATAAAAATATGTTTGTGTGCCATGTCGTCCGTAGTGGGAAATATGAGTGACGTACGGCCATGAAATTTGGTACAAGGTTATCTTGGCTCCCTAGAGCAAGCACCTCGTCGAGATTTTTTTAAATTTCAAATTAGTTATAGTTATTAAATGAAGCGTCATTTTGAGCGATTTTCACACAAATATGTCAAAATATTATCGTAGCTATCAAACATACCTTCACAAAGATTTTATGTTAACACCATCGGAAAGTTAAAAAAATAGCTTTCAAAAAAACTGTGAACGGAATTTGTGCTATCAATAAAAAATCTATAGAGAACGCACTTCGTTCACGTAGCGGGCGACTGTGCCTCTTTGAAAAATTTAATGTATATACTGCAATTAATCCTTGCATTAAATCCTGCGCAACTCTGGGTACACTTTCTAATTGGCTATAAAAATAAATTTGAAAATCCGTTTGTCTGTTTGTCTCTCCATCATGGGAGAATGGCAGTACCGAATTTTATGAACATTTTATGGGTAGTCTTGGTGGGGTCTCACTTGAAATTTGGACTTCCAGTCTGTCTCTATGGCTTCTGTCATTCTGACTATTTCCTAACTTTGAGCGTGATTGTTACAAAATCATACAAACTAACGTTTTCTTACGGTTTTTGAGTCTCTCTATAATAAATGCAATTCAAAATCCAATAACATTCCCAAGGTTGGGACAGCCTAGAGTAGGGATTGCACTTGGATAACTCCATTTCGATTCCCGACTCTTCCTAAACTGTCCCCGTATTCACGCGCAACACGAAAACTTTAATATGTGGGTTCGTAAATCGTGTTGGTGTTAGGGGAAGGAGAGTGCGATTCCTGTGAATATCACCCCCCCACACACACACACACTCACACACACACACTGGGTTCCGGTCTAAATTGGATGGCACTGTCCCAGCCGTCCAACAGATAGTTTACATTTTCTGGAAGGTTTGATGGTCTGCGTCAAACGAAAGAATAATAATGTGCGCAAGCTGGAAGCCACAGATAATAACAATGAAAAAATATGACCCTATCGTTGCGTACATCTCTCCCTAAAATTATGGAAGCTTAAAAAATGAACGAAATAAAAAATAAACATTTTGATATCAAGGGCTATAAATGAAAGATATCCCTTTATGTCTGCCTCTACTAAGAAGACCAGAAACATTGTCTGTAAAGAAATTATTGTTTACTTGTAAAATTGTTATTATTTATATAAATGAACTTGCAAGTCATGTTTCTGTCTGTATTTTACTTGTCTCAGCACGGCTGAATCCACTTCACTTCATTTAGTAAGAATTATTGTTCAATTTCATAAAGAAATACTCCAAATATGTAAAGTTCACCGCAAATTATGAATTATGTTTCTTTACATTGTATAATCCATACGAAAAACATAATTGCAACTACTTACTTTTAAGAAGTAAAGACTAAATGAATCTAATGACAATTTTCTCGCTTGGAAGGCAAAAAGAAAACATGTTTAGATGGGAAAGGGATTAATTGCGACACAGATTCAAATTAGAGTTTACTAAATACATCTAATGACAATTTTCTGGCTTAGAAAGCAAAAAGAAAACATGTCTAGATAGGAAAGGGATTAATTGCGACACAGATTCAATTTAGAGTTTACTAAATGAATCTAATGACAATTTTTTCTGGCTTGGAAAACAAACAGAAAACATGTCTAGATAGGAAAGGGATTAATTGGGACACAGATTCAATTTAGAGTTTACTAAATGAATCTAATGACAATTTTTTTCTGGCTTGGAAAACAAAAAGAAGACATGTCTACATAGAAAATCGATTAATTGCGACACAGATTCAATTTAGAATTTGTCCTGCGTCTAACGATAGAGAGGTCGCATAAAAGTGTGGAAATTTATAGGCAATTTATCAGAAATGAATTCGGTATTATTGCATAAATTTTAATATTCAAGACATAGAGGAGAATTTAATTATCTTTCTATTTGTTGGAAAAATATAGAAATAATTATATGGAGTGTGGCTCAACTCCACTTTCTAAGATTTCATTTTAATCAGCTTGTGGTTTTATTTATCTATATTTTTGCACATTTTAAAAGGCACATTAAAAAAAATTGTATCGTTATTCTAAATAATCACAATTATAGTATGTTACAATTCATTTTAAAGAGCTTGAAAAATTCTTTAGATTGATACTTAGTTTGAAAATGTACCCCTCCTGTGAGGGTAACTTGTCCCCCACGAGGGGGGCTAATAACGTCTTGAACAAAAAAATTGTATCGCGGCTATTTTTCATTAGAATGACATGCTTCGTGATCATTGTACCATAAATAACCTGTATTGTGCATAATTATGCCAAATTTTATCGTTGCAATGTTAAGAAAATTTAAAATTTAAAATAAATTTCGAAGTTTTGATTGGAATTTAAAATAATTCTATATAGTTTTAAATTTTTGATAGCAAAATTTTTGTTAGCAAAGTTTCGTGAAAATACATTCATATTTGTGGCAGGTATTAAGTATACACAAGAAATCGTTCCCAGACTAGATCAACAAACAGACGGACATCACTCCAAAAATAGTCAAAACTTGTTCAGGAGGTCGTAAAACATATATTAGCATCAAAATCTCGAAATCGAAGATTTTCGGGAAAACAATACTTTCTCAATACTACGTATAACAATACTTTCTCAATACTACGTACAACAATACTTTTTCCTCAATACTACGTACAACAATACTTTCTCAATACTACGTACAACTATACTTTCTCAATACTACGTACAACAATACTTTCTCCTCAATACTACGTACAACAATACTTTCTCCTCAATACTACGTACAACAATACTTTCTCAATACTACGTACAACAATACCTTCTCCTCAATACTGCGTACAACAATACTTTCTCCTCAATACTACGTACAACAATAATTTCTCAATACTGCGTACAACAATACTTTCTCCTCAATACTACGTACAACAATAATTTCTCAATACCTAGTACAACAATACTTTCTCCTCAATGCTACGTAGAACAATACTTTCTCAATGCTGCTCAATACTACCAATATTCGTAACATAAATAATCGTAGAACCAGCATATATGTAAGAATAAACTACTGCCACCGGTCCTTAGGCTACTGAGACGATAAACTTTCATTTTTTGGTTAAAACAGACCCTTCAATACATCGTAATGAAATCGTATTAGTAGTTACACTATCTAAAAGTAGAAATTTGTAAAGTTTACATAAATAGGAAGCACATTAATCGTACTGCAATACTTTTC
The DNA here is from genome assembly GCA_951213105.1 of Amaurobius ferox. Lineage (NCBI taxonomy): Eukaryota > Metazoa > Arthropoda > Arachnida > Araneae > Amaurobiidae > Amaurobius > Amaurobius ferox. The sequence continues at coordinate 120,992,275 of OX578151.1, forward strand.
TAGTTATCGAGGGGGTAATACTTTTTAGCTATCTTTATGGGGAAACAATTTTATACCCAGAATATTTGGAGGACATTATGAATGTAGCAGCTATTTTCATACACGCTTTGTTCTGAATGTTAAAAACTGTTTCAGATTTAGTCGTTAAAATGACATACATTCTATAGTTCTGTTCACATGGAAATTGCGCTACGTTAAACAATATTTCACTTCCGATCGCTGCACGTTGTCTTATTATAAAATGTTTTAACCCTTTTAAAAACTAAATTATTAATAAAATGTATTTTTTAGTTTCCAAGCTTTCCATATTGGAATTATGACGACAATCGAGTTTTGACGGATCTATACGTTTCGAACACTTTATATCACGACAAGACAATTTTTGGAATGGCGTCTGTGTGTCTGTAGAATGTATGTATCCACTCTAGCCCAAAAGCTAATTGGCAAAATATCACAAAATTTGGTTGATGAGTCATTGTGGGCCCTGGTATTGATTAGATTTTCGTACCATTCGGAAAAAAACCCTGCTATTTTTTGCTACATTACCTGCCAAACGTATTCATGTCTAAAAAAACCCAGGATCGCAGAATGTTAATTGCCTCGGTGATTGGTCTACCTAACCAAACAAATCAGAAGCTATTAATTTAAAGTAAGCATAAATTATAATGAAAACTTGGGGAAAATAATAGCGAAAGGTTACTTAGACCTTATACTTTCAATTGAAGTGTTCTATGGCTTCAGAAGCATGGTCAATTTAAGTTCACAGAACTATTATTAGAAAACAGAGTTTGTGCTATCGATTAAGAAAATTTGCAGCACCATCTAGCGTCGAATTAAAGAAGTTAAAATTTCTATCTTGAAAACTAATTAGACAAAAATTTTCAAAAACAAAGCTGTACAAAGTTTTCTACAACTTTAGTACAGACAGGACGGTGTGCTGTTCAATCATACATGTGCACAGATGATTAAAAATAAGGTCAATGAAAAGCGATAATTATGCAAATACTTCGTTTATACTGAAGTACTTCTTAATGAAATGACGAGAAATAAGCATGAAAAATAATAAAAAATCCATGTAACAAGCTAATTTAAATTTATTTTGAATTGCCATTTTTGCAGTAAACAATGAATCTATATAAATAAAATTGAAAATCTGTCTGTCTGTCTGTCTGTTTGTCCCATCATCACGGAAAAACGGCTGAACCGAATTTGATAAAATTTTGTGGATAGCCTAGAAATAGCCCCACTTAAAATTTAGTTCATGTTAGGAGTTTCTACGATCAGTGGTTCTCGAGATAAAGGTAAAAAACGAAACTTTCATTTGTCTCATCATCACGAGAGAACGGTTAAACCAAATTTAATGAAATTTTGTGGGTAGCCTTGAAATGGAACCCCATAAATTTTGTCCAAGTTTCGAGTTTCTAAAACTAGGGGTTATCGAGATATTAATGAAAAACGAAACTTTTTCCTCAGAGTTCTACTCTCCAACTCCGTGGTTTATCCAAACGGAAAAGATGAAAATCGTTTGTTTAAAACGTCAAAGTAAATTAAAACTGTATTTCTGAGTTCAGTGAAGGACTTTTGCATTAATTAGTCACTATCTGAAAGCATGAATTGTTGGAAACATGAATTTAAATGAAAAAATCTACCTCCATAGTTTATCTTTCACAAGCTTTTACTCAACGATGAACAGTATAAAGAAATTAAAATGGTTATTTTATTTCGCATTTTATGAGGAAGATTCTATCTTATATTGCTCGGCAACGGAATGAAATGAAATGTGTTTGTTAATGATTATTATTATTTTTTCGATTTGAGTTATAAATAAATGGATATTAAAATATATCTTATAATATCTTATAAATGAACGGTTTGATTTTTCTTTTAATTATATTAATTGCGAACTGCGTACATCACTTTCATTTATTTTGGCAAAGAGGTTTCCAGTTTATATATTGTGTTTAGATAATAAACTCATATATTCTCTTTACCCGATGAATTCATTTATCCAATTGTTGAAACAGAGAAAAAGTAGAACGGGTATATCTTCTAATAACATTTTAGTGTTTCCATTTAGTATATACAAACAGGATCACGATATTTTATTCAGATCTGCAAATTCAGAGCTACGAATTTGGCTAGATATCTCTAACTTGGCAAATTTCTTAAAAGTTGCCAAATTGATTGAAATGTCCCCAAATTGATAAAAATAACGTAAATCAAGGAAATTTATTTTATTTTGTTAGAAGAAAGTACTGAAATGGTGTTTCGTTAGCATTTGTCTGTCAGTCCAACCGTCCTACTTAGTATCACATTTAGTGAATTTTTAAAATGCCACCAAATTGATAAAAATGTTTATAGATTCATAAAAATATATTGAAATTGATAAAATTGCCCTAAATATATGAAATTGTGAAATTGCCATCGTATTTTTGACTGGATATTATGAATTACGATCTTCAGGTTTAAACATTATTATTATTGATGTTTTCAGGAATTATTGATTCAGAGATTATTGATATTTTCAATTTCTTATGCCATTATTGCGGCAAAAATTGTTGAACCTCATATATTGTACGCTGTACGAGTAATCTTCTACAAATGCACGGGTATATCTTCTAATCTAAGAGAATAAAAGTAGTACAGGTATATTGGCATATATTTTGACATATATTGGCTTATATTGGAATCAAGCCTTCCGGTATGATGATTACGGGGAATATTGATATTTTTAATTTATTAAATAATCTGTTATATATTGGAAAAAATTTTTGGCACTAAATATTATAATACGGGTAATATTTTTCTAACACTAGGACATATCTTCTAATCAACGATATTATAAGTAATACGGGTTTATCTTCCCACATAATTTTAGCACTTTCATTTCGGCACATATTGGAATTAATTACTGCCTTCTGGTTTAAAGATTAGGGATTTATTGATATTTTCAATTTATACATGTAATCTACTAATACAGGTTATATCTTATAATATTCGCGTATATAAGTAGTACGGGTCCCATACTATACGCTTTTATTTTGCATATATTGATTCAATTCCATATTTTTTGTAAATTTACTTACAAAAAAGGCCAGGATATTTTATTCTTCAGATCTACCCGTGAAGATAATTTTGAATAGCGAGAGCAGCATTCTTAACTTCTTTTAAGGAGCATTGTGTTAAATATTTTAGCAGAATATTTTGATTAAAAATGCCATTTACTATACTATAGGAATTTGCACATGATTGTGAATCTTAAGTTTATTTATATTATATACTCCGTACGAAGAACGGGTATGCTGCTAGTGCTGTATAAGAATGGCAGGCAAATAATGCAGTACAATAATTATCCTTTATCGCAGACCTAATTTTTAATCGTCTTTGTAGTATATGTTATGTGCAAACAGCACGTCTGTCCATACTATACTCTTCTCAAGTAAATATAGAATACTCTACAGTTTTATCAATTAAAATTGAGTCTATTTTGCTTCGCTTTCGAGATGGAAATTCTAACTTATTCAATTCCTCCTCTAGAGACGCTGGAACATTTCTTGCTCTAAAGCGCATATTCGTTTTTCTATCAGTAAATCCTGCTTTTGAATCTCTAGAATACTTTAATCTAAAGTTAAAGTTATGCATAAGACCATATAAAGGAACACTGTATACAAAATGCCTAGTTCCTATAAACGCAGTAATTTTTACAATGCTTATTCAATATTTAATATTAACTGGAGCGTGACTCCACTCGACTTTCTCATACCAGAATCCATTTTTAGGTAGCTTGCTAATTTATTTATTTTATTCTCAGATGGGGGAAGAGCAGAAAAATTGAAAAATTTGTGTCGTTAGTTCAAATGGTCACATTTATAGCACGTTACACTTCATTTTAAAAAGGTTGGGAAAAAAATCATTCAATTGATTCCAATTTTGACATTGTACCGCCTAGGGGGAGGGGAGCTAATGACATCCCAAACGCAAAAATTATGTCCCCGCTATTTTTCATTACAGTAATTGAAACTGTTAAGTTTCGTGGTTATTGAGGCATAAATAACACCTTTTAAGTATAATTATGTCAAATTTGTCGCACGATGCCATGTTAAGGAAATATAAAATTTCGAATAAATTTCAAAGTTTTCTCTCTAATTTAAAAATATTTCTACATAGTTCTACATTTTTTATAACAAAGCCGGATATAAAGTTTCTTGAAATTTCATTAATATTTGTGGCAGCTATCATATACAGAAGAAATTGTCCACAGACAGACAGCACAGAGGGATATCACTCTTTAAAGAGTCAAAACGTGTTTAGGAGTTCCTAAAACATATATTGGCATCAATTTGGAAATCGAAAATTTTCGTGAAAACAATTCTTTCTGTATACTATACTCCATAATATGAAAAAGTTAAAAATATTTAAAAGACTTGTGATCTTTCTTAGGTTAGGCCTAAAACTCCGCCAGTCATCTTATAATTATCTATTGAAATAAGAGTACCAAATTTTATTTGAATTTGTCAATGTTTTCTAGGTTTATTATATCCGACAGATTAACACGCGGAAAAAATTACAAAACTGGTTGATTTGTATTTAGCGACTAACAATGTGTAATACTATCAAAAGCTTTGACTCCATCCCAATTGTTTCTCTTAAAGTATTACACGCATAGCAGGAACCGGCCATCCAAATGGCTTCTCTTAGTCTTCGGACGAGACGGATGGTCTGGGTTTTCGACGCATAGTAGGAAGTAAGTAAAAAGTAACTTTTCCAAACTCATTCGAGCTCAAAGAAAATCCCCATTCATAAAAGTTAAGACTATCAGTTTAATCTTTATTCTGAACATCGAATGTTACTTTTAATGCCCCTAAAGGTATTAACTTAAATCCGACTACTTTAGCAATCTTTAGTTTCTACGCAAAAGGAACGGATCTTGATTCCCAATTCATTCCTTTGAACCCATTTCTCGAGACACTCATTTATTTGAATTATTTTTGTCACCAGTCTCGAAAGGAAGTCACCAAGCGTAATGCAGTTTCGTAACTAAAAGGTTAGAGACAATATAATTATTTAGCAAATCGACTTAATACATTATAAGGCAACATAAAAATCAATGTCACACCCTTAGTAAATAAGATTTGTTAATTTTCTTACAATCAGTGAAATGCTTTAGGAAATTATTCTGGTGAGAGGTCGAAACTCCTACGGTTGGTTTCCAACATATCTGAAACCGATTCGAAGATTTTTAGGGTGATGTCTGTGTGTGTCACGATGTCTGACAAATAATATTTTTGTTTTTACTGGTGTGAATGCTCCTTGTTTTTGTGAGACCAGAAACAGATCTCACACTAGTTATTGTGAGATAACTTTATGCCAGTAATTTGTTGTGTCTGAAACGCCAGATAATACCCTCAGTCTCAATGACGCCAGTGTTTAAGACACGCTGACCCAACGGTCAACCAAAATCATAAATTTAGGGATGTCTAGACAGAAGGGTCGAACAAATCTAAGAATAAGGTGAAGCAACGACATTGGGTAAAAGGTTGACAAATTAAGAATATGCTTGTAGCGTCAGCCTGAAGGCGACCAATAGGAGCAAAAGAGGAGTGTTACTCCTGAGACAAAAGAACCACAACCTAAGAGAGAACGGAAAGATAAGAACGAAGACGCTTGGAGAAACATACTTACAGCACTACAGTAAACAGCACGACACTTAAGAAAGAACGACTAGATATGTAGACTACGAGAAAGTACGATACATATAGATTATAGAGAACGATTTCGACAGACAGAGTGCAGCATGATTTCAACCAGAAATGATATCGAAATTCACGATGACTTCTGCACGACAATTGCAGAATGTGAACGACAACGTCCTGAATACAGTTAGTCCAGAAGTGTTCGATATTGAGTCCAAGACAGACTTGAAGGTATGTGTTCCTCAAATAATACCAGATCATACATTTTGTTACGCACATTTATTTCATACATTTTACATACATTTTAGGTATTTTTAATAATGGTCTCACATTGTCTCTCTCCGCCGAAATAATATGAATAATTGTGTAATGAATTTAATAAGTATGTTATGTTGTTAATAAATGTTTTATTGTTAAAGTTAAAATGGTGCAATGAATTTAGTATTATATTAATTAATATTCTTTTACAGAACTCGCGCGAAAGATAAATAATTGGAGGGTTATCAGCAGCAAACAACGCAACCTTTTATCTCTATGCCTCCTCATACTCATTTTAATCATCCTCTTCAGGAAAATTCTTCAGTTTTAGTTTTTTAAATCTGTAGTTTTCTCTTCAGTTTTTAAGCTATAGTGGATGCATGCATTGCGCGCGCGCGCACACATACACGCACACAAACATATATATATATATATTATATACATATATATATATATATATATATGTATATGTATATATATACGTATTCGTAGAGACAGCACTCTAAAAATGGTAGATTCGAGCTATAGATTTTCTGAAAAGCGTAGATGTGACGAAAACTAGTGTTCCAATTTTCATTACGACATTACCATGTATTGTAAGAAAAGTGAAAATATGTAGCTTAGTTATCTCCTTTTCCCATTTCTTTTTTATATAAGCCCTTCACGCTTTCAGAGTCTCTGCCTATATTTCTCTGTCACCTTCATGACAGGCGACAGTCCACTGGGAGCAATAGCTCTTATCAAGTTACTTACTAAGATATAAATATCCATCTCATTACCCTCTACCGATGAAGGAAAAATAATGCCTGAAATGTGTACAAAGTTATAGAATAAATGTTGGTTTCGGAAATTTTAAATATTCGGTCGTAGGAGAAATGCCCTATATATCTAATGAAAATTATTAACATTTGTGTTTATAATTTTATGATATTTAAGACTGTCAAAAACAGGGAAATTTATACACATAAAATTTAAGTTGCCATATTTTTCTAATAATTTTTATTTTAATAAATAAAAATTAGCTAGCGATTTAAAAACTTGAAACTTTTCACGCTTATAGTACAGTCTGCGAGACATATCCTAGCTGGGTTAATTTTCGATAAGTCCACTGTTTTCGAATTGGCTTTCTAAGAGGAAAGCTAGGAACTCAAGTTGTTGTTGTTGTTCGCCTGTCCTAAGTAAGGAAAAAATTTGCGCTGCTTCTGTTTGGTCTAAGACTCGAGGCACCCTTATGGTAGAAGTCCGACTGCTGCCCCCCAATAAGACATCACAACATCCATGCCCGCAGGCGGGACTCGAACCCGCAATCTGGCAGCCGAGCCATCACGAGGAAACGCCTGCGTCTTTGACCGCTCGGCCACCACATCGGCAGGAACTCAAGTCAAATCATCAAATTAAATGGAAAGTGGCTGAACTCGACTTTCAATCCAGAATCCATTTTAGTATCCTGTTTAATTTTCAAATTTTATAAGAAAAATTTTAAAAACTCAATACCTTGGGTCCAAATAATTACAATTATAGCGTGTTATCCTTTACTTTAATGGGCTTAACAAACTCTTTCGATTGATACAATTGATACCATACTTGACAATGCACACCCCTCCCCCCACCGCGGGCGAAAACTTTCTCCCTAGGGGTCTAATGACGTTACGAACGAAAAAAAATATATCGCGGCTACTTTTCACAACAGTAAGTGAAACTATAAAGTCTCGTGATCATTAAGCCATAAATAAACCCTTTTATTCATAATTATGTCAAATTTTCCAATGCTGCCATGTTAAAAAAATTGGAAATTTCGAATACATATAGAAAGTTTTCGTTCAAATATAGAAATATTCAATCTTGTTCTAGATTTTTTTATTACAAAGCTGGATATAAAGTTTGGTGAAGACATCACTCCAAAAATAGTCAAAATATTTTCAAGGAGTTTTAAAACATATATTGGCATCAAAATCTCGAATTCGAAAGTTATCGTGAAACAATACTCTATACCATATTACATACTATGAGAAAGTAAATATAGTCATCTTAATAAAAAATATAATCCACTTAGAATGTGTCTGGTAATAGGTACTATAAGTGTGAAGTTCCAGGCTTCCAAATCTCCAGGAGTTCTTATACGTACTGGGAAGACTTTTCAACCTCTGATAGTGGATGTAACAATAAGTTTACAAAGATTCAACCTTCTCACTTACCGGAGTTTCTGAATGGTCTGGAAAGACTTTTTAAGAAATCTTCATTATTTTCACTCCCCGAGATTCTGCCCCACGAACGATTCTATAAGTGTAGAAAGGTTTTCAGTGAAGAAAGGTTTCCAGATTAGGCAATTTATCGCCAATTTGGTGGCATTTGGCATCTTCCCGAATCTTCGAGAAACTCCACGAAATAAAGATTAGTCTGGGATGTATGGAGAATTCTAAAAGTTTCTGTGGAGAGTCTATATAAAGAATCATTACCCCTTTGGAGTTCAGTTGACACGATACGAGCTAAAGTGAACTGTGACTTTTGTCAATGATTTGAGTATAAATAGTAGCTGCTGTTTTCTGAAATTATTTTCGTCAGTATTTTGATAATAATATCGCTTATTTTGTGAAATTAGTGGAGTATTTAAGCGCTGTTTAGTTGCAGATTGTTCCTGCTTACTTTGTACTTGTGAATAAACGTGTTTAGCTAGATATCTAGCAATTCGGACTCATTTTTGCAACCGGAATGCGCACCCACGATTCCAGAGTATACATCGCAACAATACACAAACACATATATACGTTTAAACAGACATATGCACTTACATACATACATACACAAATATGACAAATATGACATCTTTTCGAAACTTGATTTTAAATGTTTTTTGGTCCGCCCTAAAACGTCCTTCAACAAAATCTCATGCACACACATACACTCGCACACACACATATACACACATACACTTGCACACACACGTATACACACATACACTCGCTCATACACATACACTCCCACATACACATACACTCGCACACGCAAATAAACATGCATATGCAGAGACATACATGCACTAATATACATACACAAACATGAAAAACGTATATCTTTTCGGAAATGTTTTAAATGTGTTCCGTATCCTAAAACGTGGTTATCCACCAAAATCTCGAATTTCAAAATTTTCTGGGAACAGTTCTCTATACAGTAATGCAATAAAGTGAAAATTATGCATTCAATTATAATCCGTTACATATCATAGAAAAATAAGCTTATTTGTTTCTTCCTTCCTATCCAAATTTATTTAATTAGATTACTTCGTGCTTTTCATCATCATACATGTGGCTTTTTTACCGCATCCACGCCGGCCCAGAAGGAATACTGACTGGTGTCCTGTCAACCACAAACATGTTGCGAAAAGTGTGTTATTTATTTATTTTTACAATGATAGGACGAAAATATAGTTTCTAGGAGAGAGACATAGTACATATATCTCTTTCGAAGAATAATTCCTGCCATTGATAGTATTTATCTGATATATTAATGAAATATGCCCATTTTGACCCTTAAAAATGTAAAAAAATTCATTCTTGCAGCTAGTATTTTCTCATACAACGGTCAAAAAATCATTGTTTCACAGAAAATTTTCAACTTTGACATTTTGATAGAAAAGCACGTTTTAAGATTACACGTTTTCGTAAAGATGTCTGTCTGTCTCTGTGGTCTCAAGAACGAATGCAAATATGGCTAAGAAGTTTTGTGTGCAGATTGGATTATTTGTGAATCTTGAGCAGGAGTTTGCAACCTTTCACCATCCGCAGGAACTCAAACTTCAAAATTTCCTGACGAGCGCTGGATAAAGAATATACTGTATATATACATACAGGCATACATATAAATACAGATACATTCATACATATACATGCTCGTATGCATAAATACAAATATGTATATTTAGATTCGGCATCATTTAAATTTGCCTCTAAACAATTGTGGATCGAAAACAAACTATATATAACCATTAACGAAATCAAATTAAATATATAATATTATTGTGAACGTGCAAAATGTCCTTACTGGAGTCTTTATTGAAAACCAGATGGGGAAAACACCTGTTCAGGCATCCTTTCCCATGCCTTGAATCTTGTGTTGACATATGCCAAAGTTCTAAGAGGGGTTGTCAGATTTGTCGATTTATAGCCAATTTGGTGACTTTCCGAAGGTTCGAGAAGAACCTCGAAATAATGATATTCAACGAGATATGCGATATTTCTAGACGTTTCTACAGAGAGATCCCATGAAAGGAGGAATTACTCAGTAGGAAAGGTGCTGCCATGATACCTGCTACACTGAACTGTGATATTCGTTAATGTTTTGGGAATAGAATCGGTTGTTTCGTGAAATCAATGGAGCATAAGCGAGGTTTTACTGTATATTGTTCCTGTTTACGCTGTGCTGGTGAATAAAAGTATTAGCTATCCAAAATTGTGGACTCATTCTGGCATCCTCAGCGCACTCCTATGATTTCACAGGATAGTTTGTAACAATATAAACTTCACCATCTAAACTGAAATATATTTTTAGATTCCTACTCATAGTGAAGTAGCACCTGTATATATCTACTAATAAATATTAAGGGGACCCTCTACTTTACTTTTGCATGCGAGCCAATGTAAGGGTTATACCGACCCTGACTCCTGTAGGAAATTAAATTCCTAGCAATTATGTTCAATTACAAAAAATTACCATTATTCAGAAAATATCTGTGTACTTACAATTGAATCTTGAAGCTTTTTTGAAGAAACCTGGGCATTTATCATTTGTGTATATGACAATGCCCACATTTGTCCACTCCCCTTTCTTTCATTCTGAGTTTTCTTGGGATATTGAAACATAATTTATTTCCAATAACTATGAAAGAGGAAGGAAACTTTCTGTCGACAGATGGTTTAGACAACAGATGGTTTCATTCCGAATCGTTGTTTCCGCAGGGGTTTGAAATCACCGAGAAAAATTACAGAAATGAAAATTAACTTTCCAGTTTGGATTTCATATTGACACTAATTCTGCCATTTCAAGTACAGGCAAAGCTTAAGAACTTCCGCCATTTGGGCATCCTTTAGTTGAGTTACTTAACATTATTTTATTTCCCCAAAGAGTATTAGATTATAAAACATCATAAATGAAATATATGTTGCTAACATACCATATGTATCAACAATATTTTAAAAGTATACCTTATATAAAATATGATTCCTCTAACAACGTATGTTAATAACCAAAGCATATTCCATCAAGAAACCTGTGCCAAATAAAACCAGGACTAATTGAATTAAATAAAACCGATGACTTTCCTCACCAGAACACATTGGCTAGCTATGAGAAAATGTGCTGCATGAAATAAAAATCCACTGAGTTGCCTAAGATTTTACCAATGTCAGTTTAGTGAAATCGACTGCTACTTCCCTATTTTGCAAAATACCTTTATGTAATAAATATACTGCATATATTATAAGTATGTACTTCTGCAGTGCTGCTCCCTATCCGCAGAGCACAACCAGACCGTGAAATAATTTTGTAATCTGTGACCTCAACACACTTTTAAACAAAGCATTTAAAACAAATTTAATCACTCGAATTTTCAACAAATTCTGAATTGAGTTCTAACATAAATGATGTACAGAAATGAATATTTAAAAGCGACTTATAGCAGAGGTAGATAGAGGATTTTAATTACAAATCATATTTAGAAAGTATTCGTCAGATGTATTCAAACTTTATCTTTTTATATAATTTTCCTTTCAATCTATATTTAAAACCTTTTTACTTTCCTTATATACGGGCGCGGTAGCCCATCGGTTAGCGCGCTGGAGTTGCACTCGGTAGGCCCGGGTTCGATTCCAGCCGCTGCCAAAACTGCCGCCGTGTTCATGCGGAATACGATCACGTTAAACATGTGGGTCCGAAAGTCCTTCCGAGAGGTTGGTGGTAGGGGAAGGAAGGTACGGTCCCTGTGGTTGCCTCCCCCACTGGGTTCCGGTCTAAATTGGGTGGCACTTCCCGACCGTCCAAACAGTTACCTTACACCTTTCTGGTGGGTCGGACGGTCTGGGTTTCAACAATCAACAACAACTTTCCTTATATACATAACGTATAACGAAAGTATTGTGACGGGGTCGAAAATTCGAATTCGAGTTTTCGACGGTAGAGCACGTTTCAAGCATCCCTGATCACGAATCAAACATTTTTGAAGTGATGTCTGTGTGTGTGTGAAAGTGTGTCTGTGTGTGTGTGTGTGTGTGTGTCAGTGAGTCTGTGGAGTCGATAACTGACGAACGAATGGACCGATTCGAACCAAATTTGGCACAAAAATCACCATCCGTAAACACTGGAAGCCTATTGTTTTTATACGCAATCGAATGTTCAGAACGCCCCTACATTTTCGAATGAAATTTTGAAAAAATCGTCAAAAAATCGTCAAATCGTCAAGCTTGATATTTGGTATATGGGCGAATCATGTGATAGACATCACAAAAAGAATAGAGTTTTTCAAAAATGTATATTTAAGGGGGTAGGTACTCCACACAAAAGAATTCGAAAAGTGAAATACTGGAAAAGCATGATGCTTCACGATAAGATAGAGACTTCAAATTTGGTGTACGGATAAAAAGTTGGAAAGGAAGAAAGTGTGCAATTTCAGTTTTCAATATTTGCTATTGTAGGGGGTGCCGCTCACAAAAATGTTCGATTTGAGGAACAAAAAAAAACTCCTCCTTTACAATGTAATAAAAGCTTGAAATTTAGTATATGGGCTAACCATTTGACAAAAAATTCAAAGAGGAATAAGGTTTTACAAAAATGTGCATTAACTGGGTGCTACACAGAAAAACGTTCGAAAGGTGAAGTGATAGAAAAAACAAGCTTCTCGATAGGATAGAGACTTCAAATTTGGTGTACGGGTAGATAATTTCAAAGGAAGAAATTTCAGATTTCCCATATTTGCTGCTTTAAGGGGTGCCGCACACTAATATGTTCGATTTTCCGAATAAACGAGGTAAGCTTCCTTTAAAATGTGATAGAGGCTTGATATTTGGCATATGGGCAAGTCATCTGATAAAAAATCCAAGATAAACAGAGTTTTTCACAAATGTTCATCTATGGTGTGCTTCACAGAAAAAAGTTCGAAAGGAGAAGTAATGAAATAGGGGTGCCTCGGAATGATATAGACTGTAATGTGGCCTACGGGTAGATAACTCGAAAGGAAGTCAAGCAGCATCGGGTGCGGTTAGTACTTGGATGGGTGACCACCTGGGAACACCGCGTGCTGTTGGCATATTTCGGGCGCGGCAGCTCGGTGGTTTTCGCGCTGGTTCTGCACGCTGCCACAACTGCCGCCTTGTTCTTGCGGAGTACGATCACGTTAAACATGTGGGTCCTTCCGAGAGGTTGGTGGTAGGGGAAGGAGGGTACGGTCTTTGTGGATGCCTCCCCCTCTGGGTTCCGGTCAAAATTGGGTGGCACTTCCCGGCCGTCCAAACAGTTACCTTACACCTTTCTGGTAGGTCGGACGGTCTGGGTCTCAACAACAACAACAACAACAACAAATTAAGTTGCTCAATATTTTCTTCTTTAGGGGGTTCTGTCCTCCAAAATACTCGATTTGTCGAATAAATGTGAAACGCGAATTATTAAAATATTTGCATTATTCAGGGGTTGTTTATTGCGAGACAGATGATTTTCAACGGGTATTCGGCTAGTTATATATATATGCCATATATAACTAATAAAATAAGTAAAAAACATGAGAAATTACCATGTAAAAATTAAATAATTAAAACCTGAATAATTGATCCTCTTAGGTAAACCTCCATTTTACATTAAAAAAGAAGTATAAACTAATTCAATGAATATAAATAGCAAAAGAGAAAGAGACACAAATTAATAAATATTGAAATTCATGTGCGGATCACATAATTTAGATATTATCTACTTATTAGATTAATTATTTAAAAAGAAAAAATTACACAACTTCAAAATAAGCACAGTCCTGCGTTTTGAAAGTTACAGTATTTTTGCAGACCAGAATAAGACATATTAAATAAGTGTTTATTGGACAGATTTGATTATCGTTATGTGGATATATTCCTTTATAAAACCATGGTGATTCTTCAGTATTATATTTAAACTAACTGTAATAACCAAGCCAAAATTTCGTTGGAATGGCTTAATTTGTTTCAGACATAATATTGTTCACACACTCGCCTACGTTAATACATCGCTTGAACACAAAACGAACATTCGCTTTGTGTTCAAGCGTGCCCAAAACAAGTTTAATTTTCGATCTTAAATTATAACGTCTGATGGTGCTATAACACACTTTCTACACATATATTATATATATATATGGAAAAAGTTTAAATAATTTATATTTCACTGAAAACTATTTTTGTCCTGTGTTGCTTCTAATAATACCTTCTTTATAAACCAGTGGCAATTCTCAACATCTTTTATATGACAATTGTAATGACTATAATAATACAATTGTCAGTGCTTAGGCATGAATACCAAAATTGGGCAATTGTATTTTCGATACAAAATAGTACATAGATATTAGGACATAAAATAATAAATACTTTTCAAATTAAAAAAATTCCAAATACAAAATGCATGTATTTTCAAAATACATTCAAAATACAAAATGCATTTTAAAAATTAAACAATGCTGTGCATTGGACTGGATTGAATTTTCCAAAGAAGCATTTGCTTATCTATGTTATTGGAAATAAACAAATCCTATATTTATTAAATATTAAAATTGTCATTTTAAAAGGATTAGCATGTATTGAAAAAGGATGGCTTAAAAAGACTAAACTCTTTGAAATTTTGAATCTCCAAGGTAATAAAACAAATAAAACAAAGAAAATAAATAAATCGATGAATCGACACATTTTACATAACAGGCAAGGATATAATAAACAAGAAAGATCAATCATGCATAAAGCATTGATTATGAAACACTTTTCAACTTCAATGCAATTTCATTTAAACATCTCTAAAATGAGATACATTTCTTGGTAATATTTTTAAAATTATCACAATACTACATTAATTTATTATGTTTGAGAACTTAAAATTTGCTTGGAAAAAAATGAACTTCATTCAAATAATGGTATTGAAATATAAATTTCCTGGTTTAAACATCTCTAAAATGCGATACATTCCTCGGTAATATTTTTTAAAATTTTCACAATACTAAATTAACTTATTATATTTGAAAACTTAAAACTTCATGGAAAAAAATGAACTTTATTCAAATGACGTCATCGAAATATAACATGTATGGCTCTCTTTATAAAAGCAGCATTTCATTCATTAACAGTTTTCCATTCATTTCATTCATCACAACAATATAATAATTTATTTTATTTAAATACTTAAGACCATGGAGTTACAAGTAATTAAAATCTATGCTTAAAACTTCAACGACAAAGTCGTCTACTTCTCTGTGTAAAATCAATGAATATTTCATTCATATCAGCTATATTACAAACTCCATGAGCTAAATAATTTTACGTTCAAGAAATGCAGCAATTCTTATACAACTTATTCACATCATTTGGCATTTACATTCTCCATAAATGAAAATTTGGCTTCGCTGTAAAAATCAAATTTGGATGATAATTTCAATTCAAATATATTGTAATCGCGTTTTTTCAGTATGTATATGCACAAAATTTAAGCAAAAGTAAAACGGTTTTAGGACAGATACAACACAAAGTATGAATTAAAAATAACTTTAAAAATCAGGATTTTGACACAAGATGGAAGCCATATTTTATTTTGAAGTGGGTCACGTGATCTCTTTATATAAGGGTCACGTGATAGGTTCATATAAAAGGTGTAATTAATATTTTAATTTTTATTTAAAAAAATTACTGAATATATTTTGATGAAATTTTTTTATATATTTTATGGGATAATTTGAATATTTCATAAAACTTTCGAAGCAATTTATGAATTTTAAATCCGCTTAAAATATGTTTGAAAAATTAGGTCCCATAGGGTTCAATGTATTTCATTTTTCAACCCGGGTTCAATCCAAAACTAATTGGGTGATATTATTCATATATATCCCCATAGGTCCCACAGACCGTCTGAACAACGTACTAAAATTTCATTTTGATAAAGTAATTTCTACGGCAGTTATCGTGCTAACAGACAGACAGACAGAGTGAACAACGTTATAAAAACTTAAACAAAAAATTTATGGAGAAACTTCTATATGTTTGCAAGTAGTGGGTATACTTCATTTTAATGAAATTATAAATAATTTTAATTCTTTTTGCATACATATATCGTGCAGCGATATGAATTTAAAAAAAAAATTTGGAAATGATAAAACCGAAAATGGAAAGCCTTAGTGAACCCCCAGCACTCGAATTCTACGTTGAATCCATATCAGCCGTAGTTTAAGCCATATCTACAGCCAATTCTTAAAAATCGATGTTCCAAGGAAATTTTTTAAACCTGAAGAGAAAAACCAAACAGAAGTGGAAATCTGTGTACCCTAGCTTCACCCTTCTTTGTTGAGATTGAAAGCATATGAGTCACCATCTCAGCTCTATCTATAGCAAATTTTGAGAAATAGAGTCTCCAGAAAATCTTAGGAACCAGAAGTGGAAATCCGCCTTGTAACTCGTACCCCCTCCATAATTTAATGTTCAGAAATTGATGCCCCCATCAGTCATCATATAAGATATTTATAAAGTAAAATGGAAAACCTCGATGAGACTCTTAACCCTTCTCACAATTTAAATGTTAAATCCATATCAGCCATTATCTCTATCTCAAACTGATTCATTGAAATATATGTTTTTAGATAAATTTGAACCAAAAAGGAAAAAGAAACCGGAAGGGAAACATTTTAGTGATCCATTCTATCCCCTTCAGAATTTGATGCAAAATCCACACCAGTTATCTTCTAAGCTCTATCTATAGAAAATTTTGTGTTTTAGACGTTTTTAGTAAAACTTTATTTTTGAACAGAAAATGAAAAAAGAACCGGATATTGCAGAATTCGCTTCCACGATAAGAGCTTGTAATTCCGTCCCAGTAGCTCAAGGGTAGAACGTCGACAGGCCAAAACAATGATCCATGGACCGCTTCCCGATTGGGGTACCGCTTCCCGATTGGTCGGTTAGCCAGCGCAAAGATCTGTGGTTCGATTCCCGGTTGAGGAAGCAAGATTCTTTACAAAATATAAATTCTTAGTGAACCCTTACCTCCTGCGGAATATAATGATAACTCCAAATCAATTATCATATAAGTTCTATTCATATCAGATCCCGAGAAATACATGTTTTAAGAAAACATTTTCCAGAAAACAATAACATGGCAAAATTTTTGTCACCAATAAAACTTATTGCATATATTGCATATATTGTATATATTGTACTTATTGCATATAATATACCACAACTTTAATTGAACGAATGCCAAGGGACTAGCCCAAAATACTCGTTAAATGGAGGTAGTAGGGGAGATTGGGTAATGCCGATCACCTAAGGAAATTTTTACCGTAAAAGTATAATTTTAAAGCTATTTTATTCAAACCTCGTGAAAGTCAATAAGAATTTTATACTCTTTTTAGTAATATCGTTAAAACATTTTTAACTTTTTTTTATTATTAAAATATTTTTTAACAAAATTGTACCTTTGTCCAGCATTACCCCCAGCTTGGGGTAATGATAGTCAGTATTGAAATCCATTGAAACTCATAGCAAAATAAATTATTAAGAGTAAAATTACTAAAAACATTTTTACTCATTTCGTTGCATTTATTTTACAATACCCTAACATGAGGGTTACTACATTAGAACAAATCAGACTAAATATATATATATATACATATGCCTAATAAAAATACATTGTCTTTATTCATTGCATAAGTCACATTTGTAACCCTCAGCACGATCTCATCCTAAACATGCTTTATGAGCCCATTTTCCACAAACTGTACATCGAAACCAAAGTTTTCGATCTATACCAAATTCTGCACAATAAAAACAAACTTCTTCAATGTTATCAAATTCTTTCTTTTCATCATTGGAATCATCAGAGTCAGAGTCGAAAAGTTCTGTGCATGGTCTTTTCTTAGTATTCCATTTCGGTTTAGTTTTCGAGTTGGGGTCAACATTTTTAGGATTATTTGGTTCCTTCATCTTAGCGAAAACATCGAGCGAAAACTTCGAAATTTTATATTTTTTAACATGACAGCATAGTACAAAATTTGACATAATCATGCATAAAAGGATGTATTTATGGTTTAATGATTAAGAAACTTAAAACTTCCAATCATTTTTGTTAAAAATAGCAACGATATAATTTTTTTGTTCGTGACATCATTAGCCACTCTAAGGAAGGAGGGGGGCAAGTAACCCCTCCCCCAAAAGAGTACATTGTCAATTATGGTATCAATCGAAAGATTTTTTCAAATCCTTTAAAGTGAAGAGTAACACGATATGGTTGTAATCATTTTTCTATTTTGATACCAATTTTTCAAATTTTTTCTTGCAAAATTTGAAGAACAAAAATGAATTCGAGAAATTCGAGTTCAACCACACTTCCCTTAACTTTCAACTGCAATCATTTTGAACTTTTCCTGAAATTTAATTGGACATTCTAAAAATTTCTGATCGCCTACTTAAATAATGTTCTTAATTAATAACTAATTTATGTTTCATTGAGTTGTAAATAACTACGTTACTTCCATTGCCAGATCCAATGTATTCTGATATCGAATAAAAAATGCTCTTGCGTCATCTAGACTTTCTGCTCCATAAAACCTTGTCCCCCCGGGATCCATTTAAGATGATTTCATGCATGGTGACGTTAGCGTCAAACCCATCATTTTTATGTCGTATTTAACCCGTTCTTTTCCTCTTTATTTTTTTCTTTGTTTCTTCTCACCCTGACTTTTTACTTTCACCACAAAACCCAGCAGAGTAAAACTTCTAAAAAGCTACCACTTCCATGCAATGGATAAAGTGAATGGTTTTTCCAGTATTGTTACAAATTCAATCGAAGCATTTTCTTAAACGAAAAACGATATAACGAAACGTATGATGTTATTTGGTTAATCTGCATATTAAAAATATATAAATTTTGAAACGTTGGTATTTTTGAAACGTTGGACTTCTCACCCTGACTTTTTACTTTCACCGCAAAACCCAGCAGAGTAAAACTTCTAAAAAGCTACCACTTCCATGCAATGGATAAAGTGAATGGTTTTGTCAGTATTGTTACAAATTCAATAGAAGCATTTTTTTAAACGAAAAACGATATAACGAAACGTATGATGTTATTTGGTTAATCTGCATATTAAAAAAATATAAATTTTGAAACGTTGGGGTATTATGGTGTTAAAGTTATATTTTTACAAACTTTTATTTCTCTTCATCTGACTTTTGTAAGTGTGATCCAATTGAGACCCAAACTAAACAGGTTCCATTAATCATAGTAACATTAAAATTTGTATGTCCTAGTTTTTTGTGGCACGTTTTAGTTCCTTTTGTTTTGAACCTCGTTGATCTAGCCCGTACTGGGCCCGTCATGTCATAGGACGATATTCGGTTTGGGAGAAAAACTTTAGAACCTGAGCAGTTAGAAAGTCCATGTTTGGTATGTCGTTATCTTTATAAAAAACCTTTCTGCCTGCCCCAACCTGTAATCGAACTCTGGATCTTCGAACAGGCCAGCCGACGCTCCACCGTTGAGCTGATGGCACGAAATTGCAAGCGCTTATTGTCGAAGTGGACACTTCATTCTCCACTCTCTAATGAAAGATTGGCGTCCAACTGACAATCTGACTGACTACCTCTTGCTAATTTTACCCCAGGTTTGTCTCCTGATGCTATTTGTATCCTCCCGGTTAGCTTCCTGAGTGGTCATTATCCTCTCGATTTGAAATAGGCGAGCTGAGTACCCCAAAATCCACTGAAACCGTACTATTCGTACTAGGGTCATTTTCAGACCTTCGACATCTTTGCACTATTCTATAGGGTTAATTTGTTCGGGCGACATTGTAAAGAATCTTGTTGTCCCAACCGGGAATTGAATCCTGAATCTTCGAACTAGCCAATGGACGGTCTACCGTTGAGCTACTGGGATGAAATTACAAGTTCTTATTGTCGAAGTGGACACTGCATCGTTTGTTGTATATTTTAATATATTTAAATTCAATGCATACCAGCCCAGTCCGTCCTGCGATCGCCCTATCTATGTCCTCATTTTGTTGGGAGTAACTCGAAAACCGTGGCAGCTAGAAAGTTCAACATTGGCATGTGGTTGACTTTCATATATTTAGGTTACCCTCATTTTAACAACTTCATTTCTCATATATTGAAGTTACATACAAATACTAAAACATGGTAATTTAACAACTACGTTTTTAGCTTTTATTTGTTTTAATTCAATACTTCAATAATAAATGATTACTTTATAACATTACGTCTATGAGGGTATGGCTGCACGCCCTCCAATTTCTCTACAATGATCTCTTCACCTGACCTTGCTAAAAGGAAAATAATTATTAGTTATAACTAGTGGTTCAATAACTACACAAGTTAACAATTTCATTATATTTATAACAATCTATAACATGTTTCAGTTCTCGTTATTCCAAGCTTCACTGAAGAATGATGAAACATACATCTGAATAATGGCTAACCTCAGCTTCGTTGGCTGAAACAAATTCACCAAAATCCATCCGGTGGTTCAGAATATATGTAACTTCGAAGCTTGTATTGAATGTTTTTATCTTTTCTATGTTATTTATTTAATCTGCGCTTATTATATCTCAATTAATTTTATTTTTTGTCTACCTGACTTTTAACGTTATATACGTATTCCATAATATTATACGTCGTATAATTTAGATTGACTAGTGATATTCTGGGATATAAGAACGAATTCGAAGATCTGGATAACTTCAAAATTTTTCAAAGAAGTAATAAGCGGTAACAGAAGCAAGATACAATATTATCTTTCAAACTGTAAAGTCTTAAACCGTCAATACAATGACACAGAAATGTACAAATCAAACAATTCACAGATAAAAAAAATCTGATGTAGACAGAATATGATTTTTGAAACAGACTTAAAATTATTTCATCTTAATCCATTAAACAGAATTGCCATTAAACTGAGTAAGCCATTAAACTGAATTTCATTGCCTAAAGTTATACGGTTATTTATTTGATGTTATATCCAATTTTGCAAAATTTCTTCTTTTTCAATTGGCAATTAAATGCATTTTTAAACGTCGCCAGTTTTTCAAAATTCCAAAACACATTCACCTATCGCGGAAGATTCATCTTAGAGTAATGAAGATTAGTCTTATTCATTTCGTCTTCAAAGTTTACGCATAAAATGAGCATTTATCTAATATATGTCAGCATTATTTAGTCTTCCTTTTTTTTAAGATCTTGAACATTTTTTTGGGCCAATGCGAAAGTCAAGGCTGGTTCTGTTCTTTCAAATCGGACCAAATCTAATCAGCACCCAGTGGGGGTACCCACAAATGACTTACCAAATTTTAAGAAATGTCATCCAGTCGGTTTTTAACTACAGTGACAAACATCGTCAGCTCATCAAAATTACTAAAAGCCTAAATATCTCGAGAATGATTGATCCTTCAGTAAGAGTTGGTCGTATTATTTTCGTCGTCAAAAATTACATTTATGAAATATGCATTTAATTGATGCATTTGAGAATATGTAGTCCTTTATTTTAGATTTTGACAATTTTTGAGAGCGATTTCGTAAAATAAGGCAAGTTCTGCTTTTCAGAATCGTATCAAAATCAGCACAAGTGTAACCTCCCACAACTTACTTATCTTCCACATTTTGTGAAATTTGGTCAATTACGCTTTGCATTAGAGTGGATATAAACATTGTACAAACACACAGACAGCCATACAGACTGCCACTCAGACTTAGACACACACAGCCATCATGTTAAAAGTAAGAAGGGAGTTGGAGGAGGATTCTAGAGTGCTCTAAACGTTTTGATCCGTCTGAAACTAAAGTTGCTATTTTTGACAAATGATACATTCCAACACTTTCCCTATACATTAGCATTTCTGGTAGGGAAAGTAAAAATACTGTTATAAACATACTGATATATTCTCAATACATTGTGTTCTCACAAGACAAAACTGATTAACAAATCAAACACTCTGCGGCTGATCTAAAATAGATTCCATGGGAAAATTCCAAAAACTTTCAAAAACGTCTCTTCTAAATGCATCAATGAAAAAAAATAAAGTTGCGAAAGGTGCACGGTGATAAAACATGTCTACTGTACATTTGTGCAATGAATTACAAAATTTTCTATAAAAGATGAAATTAGAAAAAAAGACCACTGAGAATGAACTTTGTTCTCAATAGCTACTGTGAAGAGTCTTGTTCTTCAATTAACACTAGAACGAAGGAAGTGGCCATTTTGACATTATAACTGTTTTGAGAAACTATTCCTCCAAACCGGCTAATTCCAGTCCATTGAAATTTTATGACTTTCCTTATTTTCTTAAAGTTATTGGAAACACAGAAGAAAATTATTCTAGGTTTTATAATAAGAGAACAAATCAACGATCTTCCTAGAACGAAGGCAGCGGTCAAAGCAGTTATGCGGCCAAAATGACCGCTTTCGGTTTTCTAGTGTTAAAGGAACTTAAAAGTTATTTTCGGGAAACTCTCTATATCGATACATATAAACCGATGCCAAAGTTTCCAAAAAGTAGTATCATCAGACAACTGGAACAGCGATGGTAGCCTGAATCTTCAAATTGAAGATCACATTGAAGTTGTCTGCTCTCTAACTTTCTGAATAATATCAAAAACCAGCAGCATTTCCTTAAAATAATCTTTTGTATTTCACATGATTAACGCCTAAAATTAATTAAAATAATATTTCCCTTAATTTACGTCTAAGACCAATTCTATACGGACACTGAAAATGCGGCAGTTTTGACGCTGCGTCGTCAAAACAGGGTCAGTTAATGCCTGTCGAATAAGTAAATTTTCATACATAGTTCAATCTATACGAGTCCTTTGACGCCAGAGACTTGGCTTTGTCTGGGCGTTTGGCACTTTCATCACACACATGGTGACGTTAGCATGGCTAACGTTAGAAGCACTGATTATCAAACTGGAGCTCCTAAATATAGGTCAATCTATTGCCCCGATATATAGAAGCTCCTAAATATAGGTATATATAGAAGATTTAGTTCAAACTATACAGAGCGTATACCTGACAGTTTCAACGAAGACCTTACTCAGGACACTGAGCAAGCAGGTTTGCCCTAAAATTCTCGTGTATATCTTGTTTAGCGTTTTCACGTCGTTTTAAACGTCTAGTGCAGATGATTAAATTAACGGTCAAAAGTACAGACCCGGCGTTTTCAGCAAGCGTTCATATAAAATAGCTCGAACAATCATACAAACAGTAATTCATTTAATTCTGTCTAAAAATCCAAAAAAATTTCAAGTGGCTTGAAATCTGATTAAACCTGAAAAACACCTAATCCAAAATATCGAAAGGAGGTACGCACTTCTGCGACTTTTTTAAAAGGCAATTTGTTCTTGAAAATAAAATCCACCGACTGAAAGAGAAAAAAGAAAAATTACAATTACTTTAAATACCTCTTTATCAACTGTCATATAAACAAGCGTTTAAATATCATGATTTAAACATCAAGATCATAATCAAACATTTAAACTTCAAGGGTTAAATATAAAAATCATAAACAAACATTTAAAAATCAAGATCATAAACAAACATTTAAACATCAAGATCATAAACAAACATTTAAACATAAAGGTTTACACATTAAGAACATAATTAAATATTTAAACATCAAGATCATAAACAAACATTTAAACATCAAGATCATGAAAAAACATTTAAATCTCTCTATATTAAAAAAATGTAGCTGACGCCACCTCAGTTTTTCAAATTTCGCGTTCCTCGTGTTTCTCTGTCACGTAGAACAAAACCTAACATACAGAAATATGAAATTTGGTTTATTTGTAGAGAAATGTTAGAGGAATACACTGATATAAACCGTTTTTCGTTTTAAAAGTTAGTTTAAGGAATATTTAATGTCAAATTCAAAGGAACAGTATTTGAGCGGCGAGTTCTCGTCCTGGATAGACTAACAATAGTAAGACCTCGAATTTTTGGTGGTATGTACCTACATAGTTTAATTTGTGCAGGACGGAGCCCTTTTATAAATTTCGATTTATTTAATGAGATATTCAATTTTTTATGCACTTTTGAAGTGAAAATCTGAACATTTTGCAACTATTGTTGTCACAAGCATTACGATTTCTTATCATAACCAAGATAACAGCATGCCAAATTAGTTCACTTAATCCCTATATATACCCAAAGTGAATCTTTTCGCTGGAAAACCTATTTCGATAGCATACATATTTTTGGAGGAAACAGACGCTAATTTTTTTTTTTTTTATGAAACCCGGAAACAGAATTAAATGCCAAATTAGTTCACTTAATCCCTATATCCCGGTCGTCCACTTTGTTACTCAAGTCCTCTGGACGAGTCGGACGGTCTGGGGTTTCCACACTTAATCCCTATATATCCCCAAAGTGAATCTTTTCGCTGGAAAACCTATTTCGATAGCATACATATTTTTGGAGGAAGCAGACGCTAATTTTTTTATGTAACCCGGAAACAGAGTTAAATGCCAAATTAGTTCACTTAATCCCTATATATCCCCGAAGTGAATCTTTTCGCTGGAAGACCTATTTCGATAGCATACATATTTTTTTGAGGAAACAGACGTTGATTTTTTGATGTAGCAGTTGTTTCATTTGTAATCTCTCAGATGCGGGTCTCAGGACTGATGCTCCGCATGCAGTGTCAGTCAGGCCCTGACTGCTTTAAGGAAAACGGCATATTTATGAAATTTTGCCGTTTGTTCGTAATACAATAAGGAATTGTTCTTATTGGCACGCGACACGAAAAAGGTCGCGATGCAGGTTCGGTGAGCACCAGGAAATAGGAGACGAAGTCTCGCAACTCACTAAGCGAGTTTCGGGATTGGCTAGCGTAGCATGCTGGAGGCTTAGCTTGATGAAATTGTTCACGAAGCGAGTTAGAGAGTTGGTGATCGTCAACTAATAAGGAGGGAAGCCCTAACGGATGCATCATGGCTGCGGCGAACTCCGATTAATGAGCGGTAGGGAATTGAGGGTGGAGCCCCGGGTTTTGCGAGCATATGATACATAGGCGGTCATGTGTGCAGGCCAAATTGAAAGAGCTCGCTCTCCAGAGCTGATGAACGTTAGATAACATAGGAGTGTCCCCAATTGGCGTGTTACGCCTGCTTAAAAAATTGCTCGCTAAGGGAATTACGATAGTTGGAGAGCAAGGGGCAGAGCCGCCCCCTAGTTAAGGAAAAAACATAAAAATAATACAGCCATACATAAAAATAATATATAAATAATATATAATACATAAAAATAATATATAAATAATACATAATAAATATATATAATAAAGGAATAAACTTCCTTTTACCTAGATATGTGGCTGAACGCAGCACGCGATGTAGAGTGCTTTTTGAAAATCATAAAAATCCTTGAACCGGAGACAGATTTAAATATGTTACGACGATTGTTGAATCAACTTAAAGGTTCAACAACTCAGGGTTCAACTTAAATGATGGTTCTACTTACAAAAAAAGTTCAATTTATTATCAAAAAAGAGTAGAAAATTACTTCTAAAGTTGGTTCCTAGAAGGCAAAGAAAGTTTCAATGAGAGATTCATCATTATTGCTGGTTTTTTGCAAAACGAAAAATTAAAGTTTAGAAAAAGTCGGAAAGACTGTTAAACTCAATTCTATATATTACCAAAATAATGTTCTAACTCCTATATTTAATTAAGAAATACCCTCATTTTATCCACAAAGCTATCATCTAGTAGAGATCCATCAGGATAATGCTACAAGTCTAAATCTACCACTAAATCTGCACAATAATTGTGTGACCAGCACAATTTAAAATCTTTGCGCAAGTTGTTTACGCCTGGGCATTGCCACTTTAAAATTAACAAACTATTTTTAACTGTAATATAGCTTATGGTTTGGCAACTGCTCTCAAAGTTTACTCTGGACGTGACGTCACGAATGACGGATCTTAATTTTTATTTCATCACACTGATAACTTTTTCATTGGTTGTCCGGCTGAGTGTCCAACTTTGTATTGAAAATCATTGCCCCCCCCCCCCCCCATCACCATTGATCTAAAGGACTGAATCTTTACCTACTTATAATACCGCGGAACAGAAACTGACGTAGCTGTATTTTTTATTCCCTTAACCGAGGAGGCTAAAAAATAGTTCTCGAAAACCATTCCTGCCCCCACCCCTACCCCTCCCCAGAAGCCATTAACCCGGATGACTGAATATTTGCACACTTATCAACAGAACCTAACAAAGTCAGATTTTTTAATTTTTCCCCGGGAACAGGCAAAATGAAGGATCTAAAAGTCTTACCAGACTACCAGAATCCCCCCGTTGAACAAGAAGGTTGAAACTCTTCATATTATAGTATTAATCACGAAACAGAGCCTCACAATACCAATTTTTAATTAAAAAGACTATTTTTGACCTGCATAGCTAAACAAATGGAAACGTATTAAAAGGATTACAATTAATTTCTTTAAAAGTGTTAGTTTCCCTGCCATTGACATGCTTCAAAATTAGTTTTCTAAAAAAATAATAAAAGAGACAGATATCAAGTATATAAATTTTACTCATATTCTTTCCCCTGATGTGAAGTCCCTTGGTGTTGTTGTTGTTGAGACCCAGACCGTCCGTCCTACCAGAAAGGTGTAAGGAAATTGTTTGGAGAGCCGGGAAGTGCCACCCAATTTTGACAGGAACCCAGTGGGGGAGGCATCCACAGGGACCGTACCCTCCTTCCCCTACCACCAACCTCTCGGAAGGACTTACGGACCCACATGTTTAACGTGATCGTACTCCGCGTGAACACGGCTGCAGTTTTGGCAGTGGCTGGAATCGAACCCGGGCCTACCGAGTGCAACTCCAGCGCGCTAACCAATGGGCTACCGCGCCCGAAGTCCCTTGGTGTGTCACTAATGAACTATTCTGTTATTGGACTGTTGAAAGTGCTAGTTTTGAACGCAGACATTAAACAATGGATGAACTATAAAAACAGTGAACAAGAGGTAGAATAAAATTGCAATTTTTAAACGCAGACCTTAAACAATGGATGAACTATAAAAATCAGTGAGCAAGAGGTAGTGTAAAACACCACTATTAACTTTAAGAAAAACATTTATATCTTGGAATTCTAAGAGTAGGTTTGTTAATCCAAAGAAAGGGAAATCGGAAAGAATATTTCGGCAATAAATATTTTTATTTAAGGGGAAATTGGATACTGAAATCCAGCTTTCAAACTCTTCATTAAATCGGCATATTTTTTGTAAATGTATTAAATGAATCATACATTTATAAAATATTATAAAAATTCGATGTAATTCAATATTCTATCCATGGACCAGTTGAAGATACCAGTATGCATGAACCAGTTGAGCACCCCAATATCTATGGACCGGTATTGCCTTCGCAGCTTCGTGTGGCCTGAGCTAAAGTGTAAAGTAATTTTATTCCGACTACGTGCAAGAAGTGAAATTCTCAGTTCCCAGAGAAATTCACAAACGTTGTGGCTTACAGCAAGTTTCTTGCTGTTCTTGCATTATTATATGCTGTTGAGACATAATAAGCCTGAAACGGGTCCATGGATATTAGTAGCTGCATTTGGAATGCCTTCAAAATTAGGAGAACGCCATTTATAGGCGAGTTTTGTGTTTATGTAATTACACCTCGGCGTAAGCCGTTGATGAGGAGCGTATAACGCTTAAAAGTGTTCAAGCTGATTTAATGTAACTTATGTCTTTTAAGTTGAAATAAAATTTTAACTTTTTGAAAGTCTGTTTATTGCCTCTTTTTAAAAAAAACGGTTTCTAATTAAAAAACAACTTTCCCGGCGCGATCCAATTCAACAATTTTATTCGCAATAATTCCAACACATTCATAGAGAAACATTAACTACTTCATCTTCAAATATTTGCATAATGAAGTAGTCAAACATCAAAGATCGCGATTAAAGACACAATATTTGTTTTGGTGCATTGAGCAAACATTGATTCCAGGAACATTAAACCCGGTCATTACTTACAGATGGGCCAGGGCGAAATTTAATGGCGTTATTAAGCGCAACGAAGGCTCAGCTATATAGTCGTTAACAAACGACTCCGGCTAATTGGATGTTCGCCCGGAAAAACGATTGAAGATAATTTACTTATCTGTAATATCTTCTCCTGGGATTGGAAACATTAATTTGCGAATTACGTCAGAGTGGATGGTAGAAATTATGAATTTTTACTTCCTTACACTATTGCGAAAGGAATATATTGTTTTCTCGAAAATTATCGAATTCGAGATTTTGACACATAAGCACGTTTGAAAACCTACTCAACTCAGTTTTGGAAAAATGTCCGACTGTGTGTGTATGTATTAGGTGTAATATATAAACTCAAAAACGACTACACTCTACCGCTATCAGAGTTTATGTGCAGATGGGCAAACCTAGAATCAAGCATAATTTTTTATAATTCTCATAATTAAAACTCGAATTAGATGGATTTTAAGATTTTAATGGCATTATGTATTTATAGCACTTTCTGTGGTAGGCAGTGGTCATTTCCGAAAACATGGTGGTAATTTATAGGTAAAATGTACTTAGTGCAATGGACAAGGACAAGTAAAGCAACGTAAATAAGCACAAATAACACAATAAGAAGGAAGCAGAGGGAATTATATACTTAACACCTTGATTAAGAGAAGGTCAGACAAAAAGCAGCATGAAGTTTAATGGGGATAGAACAGTTAAACCGGGACGGAACAGTTTTCGGGTTATTCCTATTGTGTATTGGCGCAAGCCAATCTCGTGTGTTACTTCTCGTTTAGGATTGGCTGAACTGTTCTTCATGTTGCTTTCTGATTGGCTCTCTCTTAGTCCAAGTCTTTGGTATGGAGTGCGACAGACCAGTGGTTAGCGCACGGGAATTGCACTCGGACGGCCCGGGTTCGATTCTCGCCAATGCCAAAACTGCCGCCGTGTTCATGCGGAGTACGATCACGTTAAACAAGTGGACGCGTAAGTCCTTCCTTGAGGTTGGTGGTAGTGAAAGGAGAGTACTGTCCCTGTGGATGCCTCCCCCACTGGGTTCCGATCTAAATTAGGTGGCACTTCTCGGCCGTCCAAACAGATACCTTATACCTTTCTGGAAGACCGGGCGGTCTGGGTCGAAGAAGAAGAAGAAGTCTTTGGTATGTAATCTCCCTGCTTCTTCCTTTCATTCCATTCCTTTTTTGGACTTCGAGTTTGTCTATTGCTCTGACGAAGGTGATCCATCCCATCCCTGAAACAGTTGTATGCTGCATTATTGTGTTATTTGCGCTTATTTATTTTGCTGCTACATATTGTATCTACTTTTCCATTATGCTGCTATACAGTGTATCGAGGAAATTGATCATTTAAACTACGCTACGGATATTGATGGAATTAAAATAGTTTATATGAACACAGATAACTGACATTCATCCAATTCATCGACGTCGCTATGCTGTTGTCAACATAGGGCAGCTCTTATAGAATTATTACGATATAAAATAAAAAACGTAAGCTCAAAATATGAAAACGATACCTCTTTAAGGATAGTGATTCAAATTGAAATAAAAACTGTAGAATATGAATGTATGAGAAAGCTGAGCGCACTTCAGATATTTTATGCTTATATTTGAGCCTCACCGCAGCTAATAAAATTCATCTAAAAATTAACCAAAACAAAACTAAATAATACATAGCTTTTATTATGGTAAAAGCACGTACGCAGACCTGAGTCAACCCTCCCTTACATCAGGCTAGTTCGTACAAATTTGAATCTATCGAGTTCTTTAACACTAAACGTACCATGAGCTGTAGTAAACTTTTGATTTGAAAATTCGCATATAATTTCATCGCTTTTTCTCACTGGACTTCATGACTTCTTTCTATTGAATGTATACAATCAGAGTTTGTCAATATTTATTTCTTTTCACCTTGTGTTTAAATGATAAAAATACGTTTTAGTCAACCGTTATCTACGATGACCACTCGTTTGACCGCGCGAAAAAGTTATCGCCTTATAAGGTTATCGGGTGAGAAAATGTGATGTGCGTGCACATTTCACATATTTTCATCAATTGCCTGCACATTTCTGCAAGGACTTTTGTTTAGAAAGTTCAATTTAAAATAATTATGTATTAAAATTTCAATAAAGTGTTTAAAATTATAAGTTGCAAAAAAAGGTGACAAAAGCTGAAAAGTGATAATAGTTAATTTATATTTTGTTTTTTCTGTGTTGCTCCATTTCTAATCTTCATCCTGAAAAAATGTCGAAACATTGTGGACACACCAAGACCTTCCAGGCCAACGGCCGTATCGTGCTGAAAACACCGGTTCTCGTTAGATCACCGAAGTGAAGCAGCATCGGGCGCGGTTAGTACCTGGTGGGTGACCACCTCGGAACGCCGCGTGCTGTTGGCCATCTCGGGTGCGGTATCCCCGTGGTTTGCGCGCTAGATTTGCACGCTGCCACAAATGCCGCCGTGTTCATGCGGAGTACGATCAAGTTAAACATGTGGGTCCGTAAGTCCTTCCGAGAGGTTGGTGGTAGGGGAAGGAGGGTACGGTCCCTGTGGATGCCTCCCCCACTGGGTTCCGGTCTAAATTTTGTGGCACTTCTCGGCCGTCCATTCAGTTACCTTACACCTTTCTGGTAGGTCGGACGGTCTGGGTCTCAACACCAAGACCTTCCGAGAGGTTGGTGGTAGGGGAAGGAGGGTACGGTTCCTGTGGATGCCTCCCCCACTGGGTTCCGGTCTAAATTGGGTGGCACTTCCCGGCCGTCCAAGCGGTTACTTTACACCTTTCTGGTAGGTCGGACGGTCTGGGTCTCAACAACAACAACAACACCAAGTTCTTTGAAGTAATTAACATAGGCGAAGAGTTTTCGGAAATTGATAAAAGTCAACTTTCTGAAAGTGGAGATATATTATTTGAAAATGATAGTGATCTATTAGACACTTAGTGTGAGCCAACAGATACCGACTATGATGAGGAGAATATTGTGAATGTAATACGTAGAGGACGAAAAAGAATGAAATTACTCTCAAGTGCTGAAGATGAAAATGAAAATATGAGCAGTATATTTTGATTGATGGCACAGTTTGGGAAGAAATGCAAATAGGTGCTACATCTGGGAGAGCAGCACTTCATAATATTTTCAGGGAATAATCAGGTCCAACGGGTTATGCAAAACGTAATATTATAAAGGGTGAAATGAAGACTGCATTTTCCTTCATAATTGATCACCGTATTATGAAACATATAAAAACATGCACAGTAGAAGAAGCAAATTGAGTTTTAGGAACCGAATGGTCTATTAACTTAAAGTCACTTTGTTTAATATTTCCTTACTATAATCAATATTACCTAAATACAATTTGAAAAAATAAAGTTTTTATCTAAAAACCAGTCATTTGACAGATTACGGTACTAATAGATATCTATTGAGTGTCGGTACGTTTAATGTTAACTACCTGGGATCTCAAATAAAGTGTAAAAATAATACTTATTTGTAAATTCAAAATCAAAAACAAATTATAGCTGCAAAAGCTGTGTTCATGAATTATTTTTTTTTAACATCACGTTTCATTGGTAAAACAAAATTGCAACTATTTAAAGTATTTATAAGGTCTATACAGTAATTTATGCTTTAGAAACTTTGACTCACATAGGGCGAGAGGAAATTTTAGCGCAGTATGTTTGGTAGAATTCAACAAAATGATATTTAGCAAAAGAGACACAATTTCGAACTATCTCATTTTCCAAATAAAATTTACATTATGTCTATATAGAGACAATATAATTATTCTGATATAATAAAATACGTTAAAATTTGCAGAATACCATGGGCATGACATTTTTTACGCATGGGTAACAACAGAATCACAAATAAAATATTTATGTCAACACCGATTAGTAAAAGACTTAAGAAGATCGTAGTTGAGATGAACTGACTATGCGGATAAAACATTTAGGTGTTGAATATAAAAAAAATTAGAGAAGCATGACTCCAAAAGGCTCCAAATTGCTCCAATGGGAGACTACTTCGAAGGGACTTCTCAGAAAGGCCGAGGCCCACACTGAGATGTCAAACCATTGATGTTTGCTTTAGCTATAACTAAACATGTCACTGAATGAGTTATAGATGTGTTTATTAAATATAAGTTCTTAACTTAAGGCATAATTTAGCTTACTAAATATCGTGCAATCTTTATTTTCTCATACTAATGTATAGAACGTATTATTTCCTTACAAATTTTTATTATTCGAGATCTTAACAAAAACTCTTTAAGACCTTATGAATGTATTTAGAACACTTTATAGGAAATATTCGTCTGTATGTATGTCTGTAAAGAGTAAACACAATTGATTAAAGAGAAATATATAAGCTATTACGAATTTTTAAGTGTAGAAACATAATGTAAAAAAAGAGGAACTGGATAGAAATTTTCTAATTTAACATGGTTATAATTGATATCATTCAAAAATTAGCGTTTCCATTGTATTATTTCTTTGAAGAAACATGGTAATATCCGGAACAATTATGCTAGTATAGTCAAAGCATGAAAATGATATGTCGAACTAAGCTATCAATCCAAGGGTATGGGTATGGCATAAATGGTATTAAAACAATATAAATTAACATAAATTAAGCGCATTTAATTCATTGGAGTCACGAGGCTGTTTTCAAATTAACATTTAAATAAATTTCAATATTTTTAGTAGGATAGCTTGTGAATAAAAGCTTGTAACAAACAAGTAAAAACAAAATTTAGGTTCCAAACTATTGTTTTAAAATGCACTAAAATGAAAAAAAAAATTTCTCATATTTTTAACACATACAAAAAAATCTGATGTGGGCAACACATGACTTTCCATATATAATGTAATGAATTTATTACTTTTGCAGTAAAAAAAATAGGTTTTTCTTATAGTAGATACTAATATTCTTTCCAAGATATTGAATTTTTGACAATTAGTCGTCATTTTCATTGATTTAGAGTCATTTTTATCCATTTGGCGAGATTTTCGTTAATTTGGCAGCATTTCAAAAAGTCTCCAAGTTGGCGACATTCCGCCAAATTCGTCGCCAAAATCTCGCCAAGCGTTATGAACAAAGAAATAAGTTGTTCTTACAGCAGATAAATGACTATTGGCGTTCAAATACAAAAGTACTACTCAAAATATCTTTTTTCATGAATGGAACGAGCTAGATCCACGAGAATGATGTCACCCAATTTAACGCATGGTATTACATATGAAAAGTGAACATGTTTCTCAATAGGAAATTTTTTTTTCATTTTATATGACTTTTTAATAATTTTTTTGAAAAATGTGCAATATCTCGAGAACGGTTCATGTTAGCGTTCTAAAATTTATGTCAATCGTTGTCTAATGAAAAATTACATAAGAAATGTCTATTTGCGTAACTTTATTAGTGGTTTTGATTTTTTGACGATTTTTTCAAAATTTTATTCGAAAATTTATAGGGGTTCTGAACATTCGATTACGTATAAAAACAATAGACTTCCAGTGTTTGCAAATTGTGATTTTTGTACCAAATTTGGTTCGCATCGGTCCATTCGTTCGTCAGTTATCGTCTCCACAGTCTAACTGACACACACACACACACACAGACATCACTTCAAAAATGTTTGATTCGTGATCAGGGATGCTTGAAACGTGCTCTCCCGTCAAAAACTCGATTTCGAATTTTCGACCCCGTCACAGTACTTTCCTTATACATTATGTATATAGGGAAAGTAAAAAGGGGGTGGCTACAGAAATTTAAAAAAACGAATATTTCATTATAAATCGATATAATTATACATATCACAATTAGATGTATGACATTAGTGATTAAATGTATGAAATAATTGTCGCCATTAAAATCATGGAAGTTCTTAAGCTCTTTGCCTTGAGAAAGTAAAAATTGGATTTATTTTAACAATGTAATTTCGTGCCAGAAAGTTACATAATCCGGAACTAGCCTTTTATCCCGAAACTAGCCTTTTAGCGCAATTACTCCAGTTCCCGAATTTGTTTACGGAAAATTGTTATGGAAATGTGCGGTTCAAGGCATCATAAATACGTTTTGATAACTGTTAAATGATTCTAAAATTCCTCATATCAGCTTCTCAAATATTGAATCTAAATGTTGGTCGTTAATATTCATTAAAAATTTAAAACTTCATGAGAAAATTAGTTATAATTGCAAAATTATTTCTTTACAATAAAAAATATTCAAATTTAAAGGAAATAAAAGATCACGAAAACGATCTAAAATTAAATAAAATATTAATTCTTAGCATTAAAATGTTTTATATTTTCGTAAACAAAATAATCCTTTTATCTCTAGAATCAACAAAAATCCCCCTTTATATATTTTTTCTCAGTTATTATCACATTACATTCTTCTATCAAAAAACTCCCTTTTATATATTTTTCTCAGTTAATATCAAATAGCATTTTTCGTGTACAGTTTTAAAACACAGAAAAATGACAATTCTAATAAATCTTTACTTTTGTTCTTTGAAACTTTTCCGTTCTGATGGAGTAAAACCTTTAGAGGCCGAAGTATTTTGATGACCTCTTACACCTTCACGGGCTAATGCAGGCATAAATCTGAATTTTCAGACTATAGCATCTTATCAGCCAGCATTTTACGCATTCCTTGTTTGTTTTCTTTGTAGCGTGTAAAGATAAATATGACTTAGAAGAATAAAAATACCTTACTACTTGTTTATATACAATGTTGAACGGGCTAATGCAGGCATAAATCTGAATTTTCAGACTATAGCATCTTATCAGCCAGCATTTTACGCATTCCTTGTTTGTTTTCTTTGTAGCGTGTAAAGATAAATATGACTTAGAAGAATAAAAATACCTTACTACTTGTTTATATACAATGTTGAATGAAATTCTATCATTCCTGCTGAATAAAATTTTACTAATGAAATTCTATCATTGAAGTAGAAGTTCATATTTTTAATATACAACCAAATGGCAACACCAATAACTCTTTTCAACTTTATTCTTCCATACTGTTCCATTTCGCTGACCTCAAAAACTAAGGCTTCCATAGAGCGTAGTATTTCAGAAGAATCTCTTTCTCCCTGCCGGACTAATGGGGGAAATAAATCTGAACGTCTTGGCTGTAACATCTTATCAGCCTCTTTCGTATTTGATTATCTTCTTTTTCCTGCCTTTAGCTTAGAAGACCCCGGGGATATTGTATTATTTTGCTTAAAAAGTGTAAAGACAAAATATGTCTCACGAGAATGCAGTTATCTCGCTACTATTTGATATACTATCATACAGTATATTACTTAAACAAGAAATATTTTTATGTAAATGCCTGAAATACAGATCTCCATTCGACTTTCTTAAACAGGGTGATTATAATTAAAGTTGCAATTTTAAAATGCTGTAAAGTAAGAACCACTGGTCAGAATGACTTGATATTTGACGTGAGTATACGTGAAGCAATGGAATTTTGTTTGGTGAAAAATCAATTACTTGAAAAATGTACCAATAGATGGCGATGTACGAATCCAACATGGAATTTGCTTGACAAAAAATGAAAAAATTAGCCACTAGGTCACACACGGAAGCACACCTCTATTCTGGAGGTATGCTAATTAAGAGTGTGCATGGGCACCGCACATTACAGTTGTGATAAAAGCGTGGAGCACATGCAGTTCTCATTGAGTGCCTTGTCATGACTCTGTCATTGAAGGATCCTGCTTTGCTCGCAAAGTTTTACTACCAGAACGGTGACTGTGAGTTAACTGCTTTCAGGAGGTTCCGGACATTAAATGGCTTAAAATCTGGCCCAATGTCTGCATTTGGCCTACGGAAGATGGTTCTTAAATTGAAGATATTGCTTTATTGGGCGTGAAGCGTGACAAAGGAAGGAAAGCAATTGTTGAGACATCAGTGGAATGCGTGGATACAATGTTATAGGAAGAGACGACCAGTGGTGTGGGAAGCTGCAGTGCACGGGAAATTACCTGGTCGTTAGACATGCCTGTCAATACCGTCCGTAAAATTTTATGAAACATCCTACAATATTATCCGTACAAAATTACGCATATTCAGGAGTTGCTTCTTGATAACCTGCAACAACGAGACGTTTTCGCGCTACAATTTCTTGCTCGGATGGAAGTGGACAATGGATGGCCAATGGAATATTTTGTGGGCAGGCGAAGCCCATTTCCATCTGCAAGGTGTTGCCAATACGCAAAATTGCAGAATATGGGCGAACGAGGATCCATTTTCACTGCAACCATTGCCTCTTCATTCTGCAAAGATCACTGCGTGGTGAGGGTTTTCTGCAACGTTTATCGTTGGCCAATTCTTTTTCGAGGAGATAGGTCCTGCGGGCCTCATTACTTGTACCGTCACTGGTCAGCGGTATGAAGATCTTTTGCGGAACCACATCATTTCCGCACTTCAATAGCGTCAAAGTGTGAATAGCACAACTTTTATGCAAGGTGGCACTCCTCCGTACATTGCAGCACCAGTGAAGCAGCTACTGAATATCCATTTCGGAAATGACAGGATTAACAGCAATTATTTTCCAACAGTCTGTCCGCCATGTGCACCTGACCTTAATCGCTGCAACTTCTGGCTTTAGGGGCACCCCAAGAATGTTGTGTACAGTGTTCGGATTGCGAATTTGACTGACTTGAAAGCGCGCATTACACACCACATGCCACATCACCTCTGATGCACTCCGATCTGTTGTGGAACATGATGTTTTGCGTTTCCAAGTCGTGGCTGAGACCGGTGGACAGCATATTGAACATTTCTTGCGTATATCGCAAGTATTTGTTTCATGTTTTCGTGATGTCTCAATCAATTTTTAAATTAAGTGATGTTGATTAAATTGTCGTTTTCTTTATTTGACTATTGGTTTCTTTCGGTTAACAACATCCCGTGTTTGGCAAACACAGCGCCATCTATCAGTACATTTTTGAAATATTTATTTTCCTTCGCCAAACAAAATTCCATTGCTTCACGTATACTCATGTCAAATATCAGGACATTCTGGTCAGTGGTTCTTACTGTACAGCGTTTTACAATCGCAAGTTTAATTATAATCATTCTGTATATTGATATTCCATAACATTTAAGATCTGTGAAATATTCAGTATCAAAGTGAAAATAAAATCTTATTAGCTGTCGTTTGTAAATTGGGTTTTTTAGAACTTTCTTTAAAATATTTTAAACAAACGTTTTCAACAGTTCAATCATGCCAGTGGCTGAGTAAGACTGATAGTAAAACTAACTGTGAAAATTTGCGGTGCAAACTTCCAAAAGTAGAAACTTGAAACTTTGCAGACTCGTGGTACTTGTCCTATAGTAGTCTACCATCTTGGTAATTTATAAATCTTGAATTTATTTGTTCCAACATGACGTTCTTCAGTTATAACTCAGGATCCAGCTAGATACACAAAATTCGTTTTCGTACCATTATGCACAGAAAATAATATTATGAATGTTCATCATTAACTCTTTTAATCAATCGTTCTTGAACTACTTTAATTTATAGCAGACGATTTTATATTATATTTTATATTTCAATTTTCATACAGTTTTTGATTCCACAAACCAACTAAAGTTTCGTTTTAAATACTGAAATTTTCAGCTTTCTATTCTTCTGATCAAACTTTTTAAAATCTGGTAATATAAGTAGTGGGAAAAATCTATCATCATAGAAATTTACAGATTTTGAATTTATTTGTTCCAGCATACCGTTCTTCAGTCATAACTCAAGAATAGCTAGACACACAAAATTTGTTTTTATACCATTATGCCCAGAAAATAATAATAACTTTTTTGAACTAATTTAATTAATAGCAGACTATTTTTTATTATATTTTATATTTCAATTTTTATAAAGCTTTTGATTTCATAAACCATAATAATCAAAGTTACGTTCTATAAACTGAAATTGTATGTTGGCTATTTTTCTGATCAAACTATAAAAAATCTAATGTGAACTGTATATGACTTTCTCTGCAGTTTCAAGCTCATTATCACTTTCATTCTTTCGTAATTCTTTAAATTGAGTCCAATTGCACAAAATAACAGGAATAATTATTATTTAAAATTACACCGAATTTGATATTTTAATTCAATTTTCGCTTTCAATTGGTTACTGAGCGTATATTCAAAAGTGGTGTAGCGAAAATGTGAAAAATTAAAATATCTAAATATCTCGAGAACGGGAAAGTGCTAGAGTTATGGACTGGTCTTATTCTTGTAAAAAACTACATATATTACAAGTATTTAATTGATACATTTGAGCATACGAATTCTTTTATTTTAGAATATGACAATTTTTGCGGGTCATTTAGGAAAAACAAAAAAATTTTTTAAAAAGCAGGTTCCTTTTTTCGAACCATATCAAAATCTAATTAACACCCAGTTAAACCACAAGTGACTTATCTACCAAAACTTGCGAAATAAAAGGAATATTACGCGTTCGCAACAGTACGATTATGTAATCTCGCAACTCAAATCGATAAATCTGTACAATAAAGTTCTTACAAAGGTTCATTAAGTTACAATGCAATTAAGAACTCCTCAAAAGTTGTAAAGGAATACGCAAGGACTTAAGACAGAACTCTGTATACTCTTTAGCTCAAAAGAGAATGAAAATATTTGTCGACGTTAACATGCGCCGTTATCAAAATATTGCGTCCGGTTAAAAGGTTGCTACTCTCTTCTATGCTCATGGGCGTATTTAGGGAGAGGGAGAGGGAAAGGGATTAGTAGAGTGCCAAAGCACCACCCTGGAAAATTGTTAATTTAATTAAAAGCCAATATGACAGAAAAAAAGTAGAAAAAATGGTTTAATTGGAATTAGAATATTCAACTACAACTGTGTGTTTTCTTCCACGTGTATACTCGTGTAATAATAAAACAATTTAAACTTATACCAAAATGGAAAATTCAGGAATATCGCATTTAGTATGTTTATGAATGTCCAATATGTTAGTTTATTTGCTCTGTCTCCAGGAAGATTAGAATTATGTTATGAAAGGGAGAATATTTTTCAAACGTGGTACACACTAATTTTAAAAGTGGGTGCATAATAATTATTAAAAGTGTTATACACACTAATTTTTAAAATGAGTTCCTCATACCATCTATTCAAATTTAGTTTGTAACAATACATATTTCAAGGCTGATAGTAATCTCCAAAATTTGAATGCAATCCATTTTAGCACCCATTGGAAAAAATCCTGCATACGCCCATGTCTATGCTGTGTATTAACGAATATGTTACTTTTTAAATAATATGATTATTTATTTTGAACGAAATCTGATAAGGAATCTCTAATTTGTGTAATTATTTCCTACCGAAATCTAAACTTTCGAACTTGTAGAGAAGGTTATATGTTGGACAAATATTATCCCATACTTTCTAAGTATGGGATAATATTGTGTCAAACTATTTTTATTTATGTAAATTTGGTGATTTCATTATAAATAAAAATTTTGATTTTATGGTGATTTCGTCTATAATAATAAAAAGCTGTTTCTGCGGCATGCCGTCTGTAGCGGGAAATATGAGTGACGTACAGTCATGAAATTTGGTACGGGTTACTTTGGCTCCCTAGAGCAAGAACCTCTTTGAGAGTTTTTTAAATTTCAAATTAGTTATATAGTTATTCAATTAAACGTCATTTTGAGCGATTTTCGCACAAATCGGTCAAAATATTATCGTAGCTATCAAAAATACTTTCACAAAGATTTTATGTTAACACCATCGGAAAGTTAAAAAAAAAATAGCTTTCAAAAAAACTGTGAACGGAATTTGTGCTATCGATAAAGAATCTCTAGAAAACGCACTTCGTTCAAGTAGCGGGCGACTGCTCCTCTTTGAAACACTTAATGTATATAATGCAATTAATCGTTGCATTAAATCCTGGGAAACATTTTCTAATTGGTAATAAAAGTAAATTTGAAAATCCATTTGTCTCTTTGTCTCTCCATCACGGGAGAATGGCAGTACCTAATTTTATGAACTTTTAATGGGTAGCCTTGGTAGGGTCTCACTTGAAATTTGTACGTCCAGTCTGTCCTGTCTCTCTGTCTTCTGTCATTCTGACTATTTCATAACTCTGAACGTGACTTTAATGTTACATAATCATACAAACTAACGTTATCTTACGGTTTTTGAACCTCTCTACAATAAATGCAATTCAAAATCCAATAACATTCCCAAATTTCGGACAGCCCAGTGTAGAGATTGCACTTGGATAACTACAGTTCGATTCCCGACTCTTCCTAAACTGTCCCCGTATTCACGCGGAGCACGAATACCTTAATATGTGGGTTCGTAAATCCTTCCGAGAAGTTGGTGGTAGGGGAAGGAGGGTGCGATTCCTGTGGATATCACCCCCCCCACACACACACACACACACACACACACACTCACACACGCTGGGTTCCGGTCCAAATTGGATGGCACTGTCCCCGCCGTACAAACATATAGTTTACATTTCTGGAAGGTTTGATGGTCTGCGTCGAACGAAATAATAATAACGTGCGCAAGCTGGAAGCCACGGATAATAACAATGAAAAAATATGACCCTATCTCTAAAATTATGGAAGCTTAAAAATGAAAGAAATAAAAAATAAAAATTTTAATATCAAGGGCTATAAATGAAAGATATCCCTTTATTTCTGCCCCTACTAAGAAGACCAGAAACATTGTCTATAAAGAAATTATTGTTTAATTGTAACATTGTTATTATTTATATAAATGAACTTGTAAGTTATGTTTCTGTCTGTATTTTACTTGTCTCAGCACGGCTGAATCCACTTCACTTCATTTTATGTGAATTATTGTACAATTTCATAAAGAAATACTCCAAATATGTAAAGTTCACAGCAAATTATGAATTATGTTTCTTTACATTGTATATACCATACGAAAAAAATAATTGCAACTAGTTACTTCTAAGAAGTAAAGAGTTTACTAAATGATTCTAATGACAATTTTCTCGCTTGGAATGCAAAAAGAAAACATGTTTGAAAGGGATTAATTGCGACACTGATTCAAATTAAAGTTTACTAAATAAAATTAATGACAATTTTCTGGCTTGGAAGGCAAAAAGAAAACATGTCTAGATAGAAAAGGGATTAATTGCGACACAGATTCAATTTAGAGTTTACTAAATGAATCTAATGACAATTTTTTTCTGGCTTGGAAAGCAAACAGAAAACATGTCTAGATAGGAAAGGGATTAATTGCGACACAGATACAATTTAAAGTTTATTAAATGAATCTAATGACAATTTTTCTGGCTTAGAAAGCAAAAAGAAGACATGTCTACATAGAAAAGGGATTAATTGCGACACAGATTCAATTTAGAATTTGTCCTGCGTCTAACGATAGAGAGGTCACATTGAAGTGTGGGAATTTCTAGGCAATTTATCGGAAATAAATTCGGTATTATTGCATAAATTTGAATATTTAAGAAATAGAAGAGAATTTAATTAACTTTCTATTTGTTAGAAAAATATAGAAATAATTATCTGAAGTGCGGCTCAACTCCACTTTCTGAGATTCCATTTTAATTAGCTTGTGATTTTATTTATCTATACTTTTGCACATTTTAAAAAGGCAAATCAAAAAAAAAAAAAAATTGTGCGTTGTTCCAAATGATCACAATATATAGTATGGTATGTTACATGGTATGATCACAATATATAGTTGGTTAGTTATGGTATGTTATATAGTATGTTACAATTCATTTTAAAGAGCTTGAAAAATTCTTTAGGTTGATACCTAGTTTGACAACGTGCCCCTCTGTGAGGGTAACTTGTCCCCCTCGAGGGGGGCTAATAACGTCTTGAACAAAAAAATTGTATCGCGGCTATTTTTCATTACAATGCCATGGTTCATGATCATTGAACCATAAATTACCTGTATTATGCATAATTATGCCAAATTTTATCGTTGCCATGTTAAGAAAATATAAAATGTCAAATACATTTCAAAGTTTTGACTGGTATTTAAAATAATTCTATATAGTTTTAAATTTTTGATGGCAAACCCGGATAAAAATTTCGTGAAAATCCATTCATATTTGTGGCAGCTATTAAGAACACAAGAAATCGATCCCCGACTAGATCGACAAACAGACGGACATCACTCCAAAAATAGTCAAAACGTGTTCGGGAGGTCCTAAAGCATATATTAGCATCAAAATTTCGAAATCAAGAATTTTGGAGATAACAATACTTTCTCAATACTAAGTACAGCAATACTTTCTCAATACTACGTACAACAATACTTTCTCAATACTACGTACAACAATACTTTCTCAATACTACTCAATACAACCAATATTCGTAACATAAATAATCGTAGAACCAGCATATATGTAAGAATAAACTACTGCCACCAGTCTTTAGACTACTGAGACGATAAACTTTCGTTTTTTGGTTA
The DNA here is from genome assembly GCA_951213105.1 of Amaurobius ferox. Taxonomy (NCBI): domain Eukaryota; kingdom Metazoa; phylum Arthropoda; class Arachnida; order Araneae; family Amaurobiidae; genus Amaurobius; species Amaurobius ferox. Next base: position 121,034,941 of record OX578151.1, read on the forward strand.
AAATGAACCTTCAATACATCGCCATGAAATCGTATTAGTAATTATACTATCTAAAAGTAGAAATTTGTAATGTTTACATAAATAACAAACAAATTTATCGTACTGTAATATTTTTTTAGTTATCGAGGGGGTAATATTTTTTAGCTATCTTTATGGGGAAACAGTTTTTATTCTTATAATATTTGGAGGACATTATGAATGTAGCAACTATTTTCATACACGCTTTGTTCTGAATGTTGAAAACTGTTTCAAATTTAGTCGTTAAAAGGACATACCTGTTAACGTGGAAATTGCGGTATGTTAAACAGTATTTCACTTCCGATCGTTGCATGTTGTCTAATAATAAAATTTTTTAACCATTTTAATTTAAAAATAAATTATAAATACGATATATTTTCTGGTTTCTAAGCTTTCCATATTGGAATTATGACGAAAATCGAATTTTTGCCAGATCTATTCGTTTCGAGCACTTTATATCACGACAAGAAATATTTTCGGAATGACGTCTGTGTGTCTGTGCCATATGTATGTAACCACTCTAGCCCAAAAACTAATTGACAAAATTTCACAAAATTTGGTAGATGAGTCATTGTGGGCCCTGATGTTGATTAGATTTTGGTACCTTTCGGGAAAAAAAAACTCTGCTATTTTATGCTAAATTATCTGCAAAATGTATCCTTTTTGCCAAATCCAGAATTGCAGAATGTTACTTGGCTCGGTGATTGGTTTATTTAACCATACCAATCAGAGGTTTTTAATTTAAAGTAAACTTAATTTATAATGAAATGTGGGGGAAAATAATAACGAAAGGTTATTTCGACCTCACACTTTCTATTGATGTGTTGTTCTAGGGCTTCAGAAGCATGTTCAATTAAGTTCATAGAATTATTATTAGAAAACAGAGCTTGTGGTATCGATTGAGAAAGTTTGCAGCGCCATCTAGCGTCGAATTAAAGAAGTTAAAATTTCTATCTTGAAAACTAATTAGGCGAAAATTTTCAAATACAAAGTTGTAGAAAGTTCTTTACAATTTTAGTAAAAAAAGGAAGGCGTGCTGTTCAAGCATACATATGCACAGACTATTAAAAATGAGGTCATTGAAAGGCAATAATTATGCAAATATTTCGTTTACTACTGAAATACTTCTTAATGAAATGGCGAGAAATACGCAGGAAAAATAATAAAAAAATCCGTGCAACAAACTAATTTAAATTTATTTTGAGTTACCATTTGTGCAGTAACCAATAAAAGCTGTATAAGAATGGCAGAAAAAAATGCAGTGCAATAATTATCCGTTACAGTAGACCTAATTTTTAATCGTCTTTGCAGTATATGTTATGTGCAAGCAGAACGTCTGTCCATACTAGACCCATCCCGAGTAAATATAGAATACTCTACAGATTTGTAAATTAAAATTGAGCCTATTTTGCTTCGCTTTCGAGATGGAAATTCTAAGTTATCCAATTCCCCCGCTACGCTAGAGGCGCATGAGCATTACTCGATCTAAAGCGCATATTCATTTTTCTATCAGTAAATCCTGTTTTTGAATCTCTAGAATACTTTAATCTAAAGTTAAAGTTATGCATAAGACCATATAAAGGAACACTGTATACAAAATGCCTAGTTCCCATAAACGAAGTAATTTTTACAATGCTTATTCAATATTTAATATTAACTGGAGCGTGGCTCCACTCGACTTTCTCATACCAGAATCCATTTCTTTGTAGCTTGCTAATTTATTTATTTTATTCTCGAAGGGGGGAGGAGCATAAAAATTGAAAAAATTGTGTCGTTAGTTCAAATGGTCACATTTATCGTATGTTACACTTCATTTTAAAAGGCTTGAAAAAAATCATTCAATTGATACCAATTTTGACATAGTATCGCCTAGGGGGGGGGGGCTAATGACATCCCAAACACAAAAATTATGTCCCGGCCATTTTTCATTACAATAATAGAAACTGTTAAGTTTCGTGATTATTGAGGCATAAATAACTCCTTTTAACTGTAATTATATCAAATTTTTCCTTCGATGTCATGTTAAGGAAATATGAAATTTCGAATAAATTTCAAAGATTTCTCCCAGTTTTAAAAATAATTCTACCTAGTTCCATATTTTTTATAACAAAGCTGAATATAAAGTTTCGTGAAATTTCATTAATATTTGTGGCAGCTAACGTATACAAAAGAAATTGCCCACAGACAGACAGGCACTCTTTAAATAGTCAAAACGTGTTTAGGAGGTCCTAAAACATATATTGGCATCAAAATGGAAATCGAAAGTTTTCGCGAAAACAATCATTTCTATACACTATACTCCATACTATGAAAAAGTTAAAAATATTTGAAGGGATGAGATCTTTCCTAAGTTAGGCCTAAAATTTCACCAGAAATCTGTTGAAATAAGAGTACCAAATTTTATTTGAATCTAGCAATGTTTTCTAGAGTTATTATATTCGACGGATTAATACACGGAAAACTTTATAAAACTGGTTGATTTGTATTTAGCGAGAAACAATGTGTAATACTATCACAATCTTTTACTCCATCACAATTATTTCTCTTAAGGTATTACACGCATTATAGGAAGTAAGTAAAAAGTAACTTTTCCAAACTCTTTCGAATTCAAAGAAAATCCCCGTTCATAGAAGTTACAATCGGTTCAATCTTTATTCTGAACATCGAAAGTTACTTTTAATGCCCTAAAGGTATTAACTTAAATCCGATTACTTTAACAATCTTTAGTTTATACGTAAAAGGAACGGATCTTGATTCCCAATTCATTCCCTTGAAACCCATTTCTCGAGACACTCATTTATTTGAGTTATTTTTGTCACCAATCTCGGAAGGAATTCACCAAGCGTAATATAGTCTCGTAACTAAACGGTGTGAAGCAATATAATTAATTTGCAAATCGACTTAATACATTATCAGGCAACACAAAAATCAATGTCACACCCTTAGTAAATAAGATTTGTTACTTTTCCTACAATCAGTAAAATGTATTGAGAAATTATTCTGGTGAAGTCGAAACTTTGAACTCGTGTTTCATACGGATGGTTTCCAACATATCTGAAATCGATTCGAAGATTTTTAGGGTGATGTCGGTGTGTATCACGATGGCTGACAAATAATATTTTTGCTTTTTCTGATGTGAATGCTCCTTGTTTTTGTGAGACCAGAAATAGATCTCACAAAATCATCTTATTGTGAGATAGCTTCATGCCAGCAATTTATTGTATCTGAAACGTCAAACAATACCCTCAGTCTCAATGACGCCAGTGTTTACGACACGCTGACACAAAAGTCAACCAAAATCATAAATTTAGGGGCGTCGAGAAAGAGTCGAACGAATCTAAGAATAAGGTGAAGCAACAACATTGGGTAAAAGATTGACAAATTGAGAATATGCTTGTAGCGTCAGCCTCAAGTCGGCCAATAGGAGCAATAGAGGAATGTCAGTCCTGAGGCAAAAGAACCACAACCTAAGACAGAACGAAAAGATAAGAACGAGTAAGCTTGGAGAAACAGATTTACAGCACGACATTCAGCAGCATGACACTTAAGAAAGAACGACTAGATGTGTAGACTAAGAGAATGATATAAGTACGATGCATATAGAGAACGATTTCAACAGAGAGAGTGCAGCATGATTTCTACCAGACATGATATCGAAATTCACGATGGCATCTACACGACAATTGCAGAATGTAAACGACAAAGTCCTGAATACAGTTAGTCCAGAAGTGTTCGATATTAAGTCCAAGACAGCCTTGAAGCTAGTGTTCCTCAAATAATACCAGATCATACATTTTTGCGCACATTTATTTCATACATTTTACATACAATTTAAGTATTTTCAATAATGGTCTTCCATTGTCTCTCTCCGCCGAAATACTATGAATAATTGTGTAATGAATTTAATAAGTAAGTTATGTTGTTAATAAATGTTTTATTGTTAAAGTTAAAAAATGGTGCAATAAATTTAGTATTATATTAATTAATATTCTTTTACAGAACTCGCGCGAAAGATAAATAATTGGAGGGTTATCAGCGGAAAACAACATAGTATATATATATATATATATATATATATATATATATATATATATATATATATATATATATATATATATTATATATATATATATATGTGTATATATATACGTATTCGTAAAGACAGCACTCGAAAAATGGTAGATTCGAGCTATAGATTTTCTGAAAAGCGTAGATGTGACAAAAACTAGTGTTCCAATTGTCATTACGACATTACCATGTATTGTAAGAAAAGCGAAAATATGTAGCTTATTTATCTCCTTTTCCCATTTATTTTTTATATAAGCCCTTCACGTTTTCAGAGTCTCTGCCTATTTTTCTCTGTCACCTTCATGACAGGCGACAGTCCACTGGGAGCAATAGCTCTTATCAAGTTACTTACTAAGATATAAATATCCATCTCATTAACCTATACCGATGAAGGAAAAATAATGCCCGAAATATGTACAAAGTTATAGAATAAATGTTGCTTTCGGAAATTTCAATTATTCGGTCGTATGAGAAATGCCCTACATATTTAATGAAATTATTAACATTTGTGTTTATAATTTTATAATATTTAAGACTGTCACAAACAGGGAAATTCATACACTTAAAAAATTAAGTTGCCATATTTTTCTAATAATTTTTTTTTGTTAAATAACGTGCTGCTAGCGATTTGGAACACCGCGTGCTGTTGACACATTTCGGGCGCGGTAACCCGGTGGTTTGCGCGTTGGATTTGCACGCTGCCACAACTGCCGCCGTGTTCATGCGGAGTACGATCACGTTAAACATGTGGGTCCGTAAGTCCTTCCGAGAGGCTGGTGGTAGGGGAAGGAGGGTACGATCCCTGTGGATGCCTCCCCCACTGGGTTCCGGTCTAAATTGGGTGGCACTTCCCGGCCGTCCAAACTGTTACCTTACACCTTTCTAGTAGGTCGGACGGTCTTGGTCTCAACAACAACACTTATAATACAGTCTGCGAGACATATCCTAGCTAGGTTAATTTTTGATAAGTCCACTGTTTTCGAATTGGCTTTCGGAGAGGAAAGCTAGGAATGTCAAATTAAATCACCTAAGTCAAATCACCAAATTAAATTGAGAGTGGCTCAACTCGACTTTCAAACCAGAATCCCTTTTTAGTACCCTGTTTTATTTTTTCAAATTTTATAAGAAAAATTTTAAAAACTCAATACTTTGGGTCCAAATAATTTCAATTATAGCGTGTTACCCTTTACTTTAATAGGCTTAACAAACTCTTTCGATTGATACCATGGATACCATACTTGACAATGTACACTCCTCCCTCCTTCCCCCGCCGGCGGAAACTTTCTCCCTAGGGATCTAATGACGTCACCAACGAAAAAAAAATGTTTCGCGACTATTTTTCACAACAGTAAGTGAAACTATAAAGTTTCGTGATCATTAAGCCATAAATAAACCCTTTTATTCATAATTATGTCAAATTTTCCTATGCTGCCATGTTAAAAATATGTAAAATTTCGAATACATTTAGAAACTTTTCGTTCAAATACAGAAATATTCTATCTTGTTCTAGATTTTTTTATTACAAGGCCGGATATAAAGTTTGGTGAAAATTCATTAATATTTATGGCCGCTATCGTCTATACAAGAAATCGACCACAGGCAGACAGATAGACAGACGAAAATCACTCCAAAAATAGTCAAAATGTTTTCAAGAAGTTTTAAAACATGTATTGGCATCAAAATCTCGAATTCGAAAATTATCGTGAGACAATACTTTATACTATATTACATAATAATGAAAAGTAAAAATAGTCGTCTTAATAAAATTAATTCACTCAGAATGTTTCTGGTAATCGGTACTATAAGTGTGAAGTTCCAGGCTTCCAAATCACCAGGAATTCCTATACGTACTGGAAAGACTCTTCGACCCCTGATAGTGGATGTCACTGTAAGTATTAAGTATGCAAAGATTCAGCCTTCTCACTTACCGGGTTTTTTGAATGATCTGGAAAGACTTTTTAAGAAATCTCCATTATTTTCACTCCCCGAGATTCTGCCCCACGAACGATACTATAAGTGTAGAAAGGTTTTCAATGAAGAAAAGTTTCCAGATTTGGCGATATATCGCCCATTTGGCGTTATTTGGCATCTTCCCGAATCTGCGAGAAACTCCACGAAATAAAGATCAGTCTGGTAGATATGGAGAATTCTAAAAGTGTCTATGGAGAGTCTATATAAAGAATCATCATTCCTTTGAAGTTCAGTTGACACGATACGAGCTAAAGTGAACTGTGACTTTTGTCAATGATTTGAGAATAAATAGTAGTCGCTGTTTTGTGAAATTATTTTCATCATTATTTTGAGAATAATATCGCTTATTTTGTGAAATTAGTGGAGCATTTAAGCGCTGTTTGATTGTATATTGTTCCTGCTTACTTTGTGCTTGTGAATAAACGTGTTTAGCTGGATATCTACCAATTCGGACTCATTTTTGCAACCGGAGAGCGCACCCACGATTCCAGAGTATACATCGTAACAATACACAAACACATATATACGTTTAAACAGACATATGCACTTACATACATACATACACAAATATGACAAATCAGACATCTTTTCGAAACTTGGTTTTAAATATTTTTGGTCTGTCCTAAAACGCGCTTCAACAAAATCACATGCACACGCACACACACATATACACACATACACTCGCACACACACATATACACGCATACACTCGCACAAGCACATACACACTCATATGCAGACGCATACATGCACTTATATACATAAACAAATATGAAAAACATATGTCTTTTCGAGAATGTTTTAAATGTGTTCCATATCCTAAAACGTGGTTATCAACAAAATCTCGAATTTTAAAATTTTCTGGGAACAGTTAGTTCTCTATACAGTAATGCAATAAAGTAAAAATTATGCATTCAGTTATAATCCGTTACATATCATAGAAAAATAAGCTTATTTGTTTCTTCCTTTCTATCCAAATTTATTTAATTAGATTTCTTGGTGCTTTTTATCATCGTACATGTGACGTTTTTTACCGCATCCACGCCGGCCCAGAGGGAATACTGACTGGGTTCATTTCAACCACTAACATGTTGCGAAAAGTGTGTTACTCATTTATTTATGAAATGATAAGACGAAAATATAGTTCCTAGGAGAGAGACATAGTGCATATACCTCTTTTGAAAAATAATTTCTGCCATTGATAGTATGTATCTGATGTATTACTGAAATATACTCAGATTGTCCATTAAAAAATGCAAAAAAGTGAATTCTTGCAATCAGTATTTTCTCATACTACGGTCAAAAAACATTGTTTCACAGAAAATTTTCACCTTTGACATGTTGATAGAAAAACACGTTTTAAGATTGCACGTTTTCGTAAAGATGTCTGTCTGTCTGTCTCTGAGGTCTCAAGAACGAGTACAAATATGGCTAAGAAGTTTTGTGAGCAGATTGGATTATTTGTGAATCTAGAGCAGGGGTTCGCAACCTTTCCCCATCCGCAAGAACTGAAACTTTAAAATTTCTTGACGAGCGTTGGATGAGGAATATATTACACATGGTGATTCAAAAGTTAGGAGCAAAAGTAAAATGCGATAAAAAAAAATATCTATAGGGCGGAGAGACATGCGGCTTGCAGGTTAATATTCACCGTGGTGGGGGATTTTGTAGAGTATGGAAAAAATAGTTCAAAATCTCGACACTAGGTGGCGCTGCTACAGATAAAGCCATGGAGGTGACGTATTCATCTCGCTCACCCAACGCAAAATTAGGATCAGACAAAAACATTATTGAATAGCACCCCACACGACACATCAAATGATGGAGTTGCTACGGCATAGCACACATGAATGGCCTACAGGATACCCATATCTCATACCTTGGGATTTCAGGTTGTGGGGTTACCTAAAATCATGTGTCTATAGAGGAAATCCCCAGTCCTTATCAACACTGAAAGACGCCTTACGACAGGAGGTAGCAACCATTCCCGTTGATATGCTGTATCAGCCGTACTGCACTCAGTACTCGAATGTGGTGGTGGACACATTGAGCTGTAAATCATGCTGAAATAAAATATCTCATTTCACAATTATTACAACGCATTGTTTTCTTTGTAGCAGCGCCCTCTAGTGTCGAGATTTTGAACTATTTTTTCATGCCATGTAAAATCCCCCACCACGGTCAATATTAATCTGCAAACCGCATGTTTCTTCGACCCATAAATATATTTTTATAGCGTTTTACTTTTGCTCCGAACTTTTGAATTACCCTTTATATACATACATAAATATGAATACAGACACATACATACATATGCATGCTTGTATGCATAAATACAACTATGTATATTTAGATTCGGGATCATTTGAATTTGCCTATAAAAAAATGTTACTCGGAAACAAACTGTATATAACCATTAACTAAATCAAATTAAATATATAATATTGTTGCGAACGTGCAAAATGTCCTCACTGGAGTCTCTATTGAAAACCAGATGGAGAAAACACCTGTTCAGGCATCCTTTCCCATGTCTTGAATTTTGTGTTGACATATGCCAAAGTTCTAAGAGGGGTTGCCAGATTTGTCGATTTATAGCCAATTTGGTGACTTTCCGAGGTTCGAAAAGAATCTCTAAATAAAGATATTCAACGAGATTTGCGATATTTCTAGACGTTTCTACAGAGAGAGTTCATGAAAGGAGGCATTACTCAGTTGGAAAGAAGTTGCCATGATACGTGCTACACTGAACTGTGATATTCCTCAACTTTTTAAGAATAGTAGCTGCTGTTTCGTGAATTGATATTTGTCAATATTTTGGGAATAGTATCGACTGTTTCGTGAAATTAATGGAGCATAAGTGCTGTTTTACTGTGTATTGCTCCTGTTTACGCTGTGCTTGTGAATAAAAGTATTAGCTATCCAAAAAATTTTACTCATTCTTGCATCCTCAGAACACTCCTATAATTTCAGAGGAAGGATAATTTGTAACAATATAAACTTAACCATCTAAACTGAAATATATTTTTAGATTCCTACTTATAGTGAAGTAGCACCTGTATATATCTACTAATACAGTGGCTCTCAACCTTTTGTAGGTGACGACCCCCATCGCCGTAAAATAGCTTCACTCCCCCCCCCCCGCACATTGTACTCTTTATTAACTGAACTGTATTTAGTTTTAATATTTGAAGGCATTACTTCCCCCCAATAAATTAACATTAATATAATTTGCAATAACATTATCAATTTATGTGAATGTTTCACAATAGATGGCACCACTAAATTGCATTTGAAGTCCTTATAAACCGCTGGACGCCCACCTCACTGGTATAAAGGCCATTACATCACTCAGTTTCTGAGTGCTGAAGACGACGCTATCGGGACGTGGTTTATTACTACCTTAGTTGACGTCGTTCTTAGTAAATTGCAACAGTTATGGATAGGTATTTAAAAAGAAATCAACCCTCATGTTCACGCGAAGCCAGTGAGAAAACTAAAAAAGTTAGAAAGTACGATGATTCGTACTTAAATTTCGGATTTACAGTACTCGGAAATCGCCCACAGTGTGTATTATGCTTAGATGTTTAGTCTGCAGAAAGCTTGAAGCCTTCAAAATTGATTCACCATCTTGAAACTAAACATTCATCAGTGAAAGGTAAGCCGATTGAATTTTTTCGCTGAAAACTTTCTGTTTTACAAAATCAACAGATGAACATTACAAAAATAGGTAATGTAAGTGAAATGGCACTTCATGCAAATTATCTAGTGGCCTTAAGAATTGCGAAAAAAGGGAAGCCTCATACCAATGTTGAAGATCTTATTCTTCCATGTGCAACAGATAAGGTGTCGTGTATGATCAATTCGGGGGATGCTGAGAAATTTACTGCAATACCATTATCGAATGATACTGTGGCAAGACGTATTTCTGAAATGACTGAAATTGTACGTGAACAACTTACTGAAAAAATAAAACGAAGCGAATATTTTTCCATTCAAATCGATGAGTCTACAGACGTGTCAAATTGTGCACAATTTTTATGTTTTATACGGTTTGAGGCAGATGGATATATACAAGAAGAAATTTTGTTTTGCAAATCTCTGTCTGACCACACAACGGGAGGAATGTTTATTTGAGTCATTTATGGAAGCTGCGAAAAAATTTAAAATAGATTGGGGAAAATGCATAGCAATATGCAGTGATGGTGCTAAATCATTAACAGGTTTTAAAGGTGGCTTAGTCCAAAGGTTAAGAGCTATTATGCCTAATGCCGAGTGGGTGCACTGTTTTTTGCATCGACAAGCCCTTGCCAGCAAGAAAATCCCTGCTGAACTTCAACAAGTCCTAACGGAATCTGTGAAGATAGTGAATTTTATTAAAAGCAGAACTTTACAGTATCGACTGTTTGAAAAACGTTGCAATGAAATGGGTGCAATACATAAAGCGCTGCTGTTACATTCGGAGGTACGATGGCTGTCCCGTGGGAAAGTTTTGAACAGGTTATTTGAGCTGCGATCGGAACTGCTGCTATTTTTACAAGATGCTAACCCACAACTAGCTTTTTAACTCCCTAACTTTTTAACTCCCCAACTTGGTTATTTCAACTCGCATACTTAGCAGACATATTTATGCACCTAAATGAGCTAAATTCAGAGCTACAGGGTCGAAATATAACTATACTCAAAGCACAAGACAACATCAATGGATTTTTAAAGAAACTGAATGTTTATGCTGCTAGAGTCAAGAATTCTAATTTTGAAAACATCCCTTTATGTTATGAATTTAAAAGTTCCGTAATAGATACAGAAGAAGACATTGACTACGATTCCCCGTCTGATTTGATATCAGCGCATATAACTGAACTTAGATACCAAATCATAAGCTACATTCCACTTGACGAAAATGTGGGTTGTCAGTGGATACTTAATCCTTTTAATGAAAGAGCAGTTGAAAAAACAGAAATTCCATCGCAACTTCATGATAAGTTGGTGTAACTGTCATCAGATAGCATTTTAAAACTGGAGTTTGCAGGTGAAGAAACTGATAAATTTTGGTTAACGAGAAGGCGTGAATACCCTGGTTTGGTATCTGAAGTTTTAAGAAGTATCACATCCTTTGCACGTCCTATCTTTGCGAACTTGGCTTCTCGACCATGTTAAACTTAAAAACTAAACCAAGAAATCGTTTAGACCTGGAAGATTACTTGATTATGTGTGTGACAGGAATAGTACCAGACATTAAAAATCTGATGGGGCCAGCACATGACTTTCCCTGCAGACTTATATCCACGTTCTCTTTATTTAAATTAAATGCATTTCACTTTTAATTCAATTTTCGTTCTCAGTCGGTAACCGGACTTATTTTCAAAGGTGGCGTAGAGAAAATCCGAAAAACTAAAATATCTCGAGAACGGCTAGTCTTAGTATAAATGGTTTATATTGGTCTTATTCTTTTCGTCGTTAAAAATTACGTATTAAACGAGCATTTAATGGATATATTTGAGTATACCTAGTTCTTTAGTTTAGATTTTGACGATTTTTGCGGGCTATTTTGAAAAAAAAGGCAGGTTATTTTTTTCCAAATCGTATCAAAATCTAATCAGCACCAGGGTAAACCACAAAGGGCTCATCTACCGAATTTTGTGAAAATCGGTCTATTAGTTTTTCAGTTAGAGTGGATACAAGCTTTTGCGGGCCATTTCGCAAAAAAAGGCGGGTTTTTTATCCCAAATCGTACCCAAAACTAATCAGCACCAGACTCGCTCACACGTGACTTACCTACCAAATTTTGTGAAATTCGGTCCATTAGTTTTTTAGTTAGAGTGGATACAAAACTGCGCAGACAGACAGACACACACACAGCCGTCACGCTAAAAATAGTTTTTTCGTATTCTAGAGGTCTCGAAACGTGTAGATCCGTCGAAAACTCGAGTTGCGATTTTCGACATGATTCCAATACTTTCCCTATACATTACCATGTATTGCAGGGAAAGTAAAAAAATTGTTAAATCAAAACAAGTACAAGTTTCTCATTAGCTTGTTGCAACGAAAACGTGCTAGTATTGAAATTATGTATCAACATTAAAAATCTGATGTGGGCAGCACATGACTTTCCCCGCAGACTTATATTAACGTTCTCTTTATTTTAATTACATTTATTTCACTTTTAATTCAATTTTTGTTCTCATTCGGTAACCGGACATATTTTCAAAGGTGGCGTAGAGAAAATACGGAAAACTAAAATATCTCGAGAACGGCTAGTCCTAGTGTAATGGGGTTGGTCTTATTACTTTCGGCGTTAAAAATTACGTATTAAACGAGCATTTAATGGATATATTTGAGTATACCTAATTCTTTAGTTTAGATTTTGACGATTTTTGCGGACCATTTTGCAAAAAAAGGTAAGTTATTTTTTTCCGAATCGTACCAAAATCTAATCAGCACCAGGGTAATCCACAAGTGACTTATCTACCGAATTTTGTGAAATTCTGTCCAGTAGTTTTTTAGTTAGAGTGGATACAAGCTTTTGAGGGCTATTTCGCAAAAAAAGGCGGGTTCTTCTATTCCAAATTGTACCCAAAACTAATCAGCACTAGACTCGCTCACAAGTGACCTACCAAATTTTGTGAAATTCGGTCCATTAGTTTTTTAGTTAGAGTGGATACAACATCTGCACAGACAGACAGACACACACACAGACGTCACGCTAAAAATGGTTTTTTCGTATTCTAGAGGTCTCGAAACGCGTAGATCCGTCGAAAACTCGAGTTGCGATTTTCGACATGATTCCAATACTTTCCCTGCAATACGTGGTAATGTATAGGGGTTATTATGTAAAATAACATATACTGATTTTTTTTTTCAATTCTAGTTGTAAAATTATTGTATAATACATTATTTATAAAAAAAATGTTTGTATTTTTTTAAACTTCTTGCGACCTCCCTAGAATCTATTCGCGACCCCCTGGGGGGTCGCGACCCACCGGTTGAGAACCACTGTACTAATAAATATTGAGGGGACCCTCTACTTTACGTTTGCATGCAAGCCGAGGTAAGGTTTATACCGACCCTGATTTCTATAGGAAATTAAATTCCTAGCAATTATGTTCAATTACAGAAAATTACCATTATTCAGAAAATATCTGTGTACTCACAATTGAATCTTGCAGCTTTTTTCAAGAAAGCTGGGCATTTATTATTTGTGTATATGACCACGCCCACATTTGTCCACTCCCCTTTCTTTCATTCTGAGATTTCTTAGGATATTGAAACAGTTTATTTCCAATAACTATGAAGGAGGACGGAAACTTTCAGTCAACAGATGGTTTAAAAAACAGATGGTTTCATTCCGAATCGTTGTTTCCGCAGGGGGGGGGGGGGGTTAAATGACCAAGAAAAATTACGGAAATTAAAATTAACTTTCCAGCTTGGATTTCATATTGGCACTAATTCTGTCATTTCAAGTACAGGCAAAGTTTAAGAACTGCCGCCATTTGGACATCCTTTAGTTGAGTTAGTTAGTTAACATTATTTTATTTCCCCAAAGAGTAATAGATTACAAAACATCAAAAATGAAATATATGTTGCTAACATACCATATGTATCGACAATATTTTAAAAGTATACCTTATATAAAATATGATCCCGCTAACAACGTGTGTTAGTAGCCAAAGCATATTGCTTCAAGAAACGTGTGTCGAATAAAACCAGCACCATCCTCACCAGAACACATTGGCTAGCTATGAGAAAATGTGCTGCATGAAATGAAAATCCACTGGGTAGAGTTGCCTAAGATTTTACCAACGTCGGTTTAGTGAAATTGACTGCTACTTCACTATTTTGCAAAAGACCTTTATGTAATAAATATACTGCATATATTATAAGTATGTACTTCTGCAAGGCTTCTCCCTATCCGCAGAGCACAACCAGACCGTGAAATAATTTTGTAATCTGTGACCTCAGCACACTTTTAAACAAAGCATTTGAAACAAATGTAATCATTCGAATTTTCAACAAATTCTGAATTGAGTTCTAGTATAAATAAAGTACAGAAATGAACATTTAAAAGCGACTTATAGCAGAGATAGATAGAGGATTTTAATTACAAATCATATTTATAAAGTATTCGTCAGATTTATTCAAACTTTAACTTTTTATATAATTTTCCTTTCAATCTATATTTAAAACCTTTTTTACTATTTACCAGCAGCGGTTATTTTTTTAACTATCACTATTTGAGGGTTTTTTAAATGCTACAGTTATACGCCCGCTGTGCGAGCGCAAGAGATCCGGGAAGGTTAAATACTGAACTAATTCACAAAAAATACGATTGTGTTCTCTATAGGACCGTTCTTTCCTACAGACCAAATTGTTAACATGTAGGGGGGGAGGGAGAGCTTTTCTGTCTGGTTCTTGTGATTTTGAACTTGGCCTTTGCACCTTCCGGTAGCCTGATCGAAATTGTATGCGAATTTTATACCGGCTAAGTAGAAGGACTGAACTTGCCAGTTCCAATAGAAATTTTCAAAATTGCGGTAAATAGTAAGTTTTCTTGCTGCCATTGAAATTAGCGGATATTTCATGCTAATGAGGGCATAATAAGAGCGAAGCTAGTTCATAGATACTGTTATTTGCAATGGGAGTGTATTCCTAGTTAAACTTTAGGGGGTAGAGACAAATTTTCTATTTGCACTATATAAATATATAATTATATATATATATATATATATATATATATATATATATATATATATATATATATATATATATATATATATATATATATATATATATATAATATATTTATATAATAAAATAAGTAAGAAAAAATGAGAAATTTCCATGTAAAAATTAAATAATTAAAATCTGAAAAATTGATACATTTAAGTAAACCTCCATTTTACATGAAAAAAGAAGTATAAACTAATTCAATGAATATAAATAGCAAAAGAGAAAGAGACACAAATTAATAAATATTAAAATTCATGTGCGGATCACATAATTTAGATATTATCTATTTATTAGATTAATTATTTAAAAAAAAAATTACACAACTTCAAAATAAGCACAGTTCTGCGTTTCGAAAGTTACAATATTTTTGCAGACCAGAATAAGACATATTAAATAAGTGTTTATTGGACGTATTTGATTATCGTCATTTGGATATATTACTTTATAAAACCATGGTGATTCTTCATTATTATATTTAAACTAACTGTAATAACCAAGCCAAAATTTCGTTGGAATGGCTTAATTTGTTTGACATAATATTGTTCACACACTCGCCTACGTTAATACATCGTCTGAACACAAAACGAACATTCGCTTTGTGTTCAAGCGTGCCCAAAACAAGTTTAATTTTCGATCTTAAATTATAACGTCTGATGGTGCTATAACATACTTTCTACACATATATTATATATATATGGAAAAAGTTTAAATAATTTATATTTCATTGAAAACTATTTTTGTCCTGTGTTGCTTCTAATAATACTTTCTTTATAAACCAGTGGCAATTCTCAACATCTTTTATATGACAATTGTAATGACTATAATATTACAATTGTCAGTGCTTAGGCATGAATACCAAAGTTGGGCAATTGTATTTTCGATACAAAATAGTACATAGATTTTAGGACATAAAATAATAAATACTTCTCAAATTAAAAAAAATTCCAAATACAAAATACATGTATTTTCAAAATACATTCAAAATACAAAATGCATTTTAAAAAATTAAACATTGCTGTGTATTGGATTGGATTGAATTTTCCAAAGAAGCATTTGTTTATCTATGTTCTTGGAAATAAACAAATCCTATATTTATTGAATATTAAAATTGGCATTTTAAAAGGATTAGCATGTATTGAAAAAGGATGGCTTAAAAGACTAAACTCTTTGAAATTTTGAATCTCCAAGGTAATAAAGTAAATAAAACAAGGAAAATAATTGAATCGACACATTTTACATAACAGGCAAGGATATAATAAACAAGAAAGATCAATCATGCATAAAGCATTGATTATGAAACACTTTTCAACTTCAATGCAATTTTATTTAAACATCTCTAAAATGAGATACATTCCTTGGTAATATTTTTTAAATTATCACAATACTACATTAATTTATTATGTTTGAAAACTTAAAATTTCCTCGGAAAAAAAGGAACTTCATTCAAATGATGGTATTGAAATATAAATTGCCTGGTTTAAACATCTCTAAAATGCGATACATTCCTCGGAAATATTTTTTAAAATTTTCACAATACTAAATTAATTTATTATATTTGAAAACTTAAAACTTCATCGAAAAAAATGAACTTTATTCAAATGACGTCATCGAAATATAACATGTATGGCTCTCTTTATAAAAGCAGCATTTCATTCATTGACATTTTTCCATTCATTTCATTCATCACAACAATATAATAATTATTTTTATTTAAATACTTAAGACCATGGAGGTACAAGTAATTAAACTCTATGCTTAAAACTTCATCGATAAATACGTCTACTTCTCTGTAGAAAACCCAGACCACACGACCAACCCATAGGCTAATGGTAGCTTTCTGTGTGGCCGGGTCTACTTCTCTGTTAAAGACCCAGACCGTCCGACTCGTCCAGAGGACTTAGAGTAACTAGTTGGACGGCCGGGAAGGAGGGTCTACTTCTCTGTGTAAAATCAATGAATATTTCATTCATATCAGCTATATTACAAACTCCATGAGCTAAATAATGTTACGTTCAAGAAATGCAGCAATTCTTAAACAACTCATTCTATATCATTTGGTATTTACATTCTCCATAAGTGAAAATTTGACTTCGATGTAGAAATAATCAAAGTTGGATGATCAATTCAATTCAAATATATTGGAATCGCGTTGTTTCAGTATGTAGATGCACAGAATTTAAGCAAAAATAAAACGGTATTAGGACAGATACAACACTAAGTATGAATTAAAAAGAACTTTAAAAATCACGATTTTGACACAAGATGGAAGCCATATTTTATTTTGAAGTGGGTCACCTGATCTATTCATATAAGGGTCACGTGATAGGTTCATATAAAAGATGTAATTATTATTTTAATTTTTATTTAAAAAACTACTGAATATATTTTGATGAAATTTTTTTTATGTATTTTATGGGATAATTTGAATATTTCATAAAACTGTCGAAGCAATTTGTGAATTTTAAATCCGCGTAAAAAATGTGTGAAAAATTAGGTCCCAATATTTTTTTATTTTATATAATTTTTTTTATAAATGTATTTGAAGAAGTTGCAGAATCTCGAGAACGGTTCATCATAGTGTTCTAAAAATTGTGCCAAATCGTTTTCTAATAAAAAAAATTACATAAGAAATGAGTATTTCAGTAATATTATTGAAAGTTTTGATTTTTTGATGAATGTTTCAAAATTTCGTTCTAAAACTTGGGGGGTGTTCGAAACGTTCGACTGCGTTTAAAATCAATAGACTTCCAGTATTCACTGATAGTAATTTGTGCACCCAATTACATTCGAAACGCTCCATTCGTTCGTGAAATATCGTCTCGAAAGACTCACTGGGGTGGGGCACACACACATACACATAATCTCAAAAACGTTCGATTTAAGTTCAGG
Source organism: Amaurobius ferox (assembly GCA_951213105.1). Lineage (NCBI taxonomy): Eukaryota > Metazoa > Arthropoda > Arachnida > Araneae > Amaurobiidae > Amaurobius > Amaurobius ferox. The sequence continues at coordinate 121,052,614 of OX578151.1, forward strand.
GATGTTTGAAACGTGCTCTTCCGTCAAAAACTCCATATCGAATTTTCGATCCCATCACAAAATAAATTTCCCTCTATCCTATATATATATATGGAAATTAATTGTTTTTAGGGATTTTTACGAAATGTTTTAAAAGAATACAACGAACGAAAACTGATAAGAAAAAAAAAATAAAATTCTTATTGTATTCTAGTACTGTATATGACACAACTAGATCTAAACAATATGAAACATGAATCCACAAAAAGTCCACTGCGAACTCACACCTCTGGCATTTGTTACAGTGTTGCCATAAAACAGAAATTCGTTAATTTGTAGCGAAAAGTAATGCATCGGGCATTTTCAGACCTTTTAGATTCATGAATCTGAACTTGAGTTAAACTTTTCCAACCTTATAACACGCTCCAATGAATATGTGAGAAGACTGAACGGGAAGGAAGGAATGAACGTACATGAGATGGTAAAGGAAGCCAGACGGATAAAGAAAATCAGGCGGGAATAAACAGATTGCAATATGTGTGATGTCTTATTTTTTCCCGCCTGGCTGTAAATATTCTTCAGTTGTTTTATAAAGTTATAAACTTTGTAAGTTAAAATAGGATTTCGAACACGCAAAGTAGAAACTATAATATTATTTATTTATTTTACCTGGAAATTTACAGATGTAGAACAGTGGCGTATTTTGAAATTCAATTATAATGGGGGGGGGGGGTTCAGTTTTGTATCTCTCAATCTCAAGGGGTTTAAATTAGATATCTACCTTTCTTTCGATCAAGACCGTCTGACCTACCAAAGATATAAGGTATATGTTTGGACGGCTGGAACAGTGCCGCCCAATTTAGACCGGAACTCAGTGGGGGTATCATTCACAGAGGTACCCTACCACCAATCTCTCGGATGGATTTTCGGACCCACAGATTTAACGTCCCCGTACACAGAGTAAACACTGGGATAGTCTGGGTAGAGTCGGAAATCGAACGCGGGTCCTCCATGTGCCTTAAGGGTAAGCGTCAGTAAATCTTCTGCCCTATCTGCGCTTTGTAAACTTTCGCAGATCACGTTTTTAGACTAAATTCTGCTCAAACAGTTGCGAAATATTTTCTGAAAAATGAAATGCAATGGGTAGATTATATTAATACTAAATTTAATACTGAATAAAATATAGAATATATTTTTTATTGTAATCCAAAAAATGTTTGGTGCTGCCATCTGGTGTCGTAATTTAATTCATACCGAATATTTTTATTTTTTAATGAACATTTTTACATGTCTATTCCTTCTAATACGCCATTAAATACAACAACAGATCATGCATAATAACGCCACAATCAAGGAAAGGTAATTGAACCTGAGGACAAAGGAACTTGAAGACAAAGCTGCAGTTCTCAGTCATGTACATTTAGATCCCCTTATCAAATTTATAGAATGGAATATTACCTTTCCGTGATTGTGGCATTATTATATATGATCTGTTGTTGTACTTAATACCGTAAAAAATATAAATTTCGAAGTTTTAGTTCGAATTAAAAATGTTTTATCTAGTTCTAGGTTTTTTGATACCATAGTCGGATATAAAGTTTCGTGAAAATCCATTCATATTTGTGGCTGCTATCGTGTACGCAAGAAATCGACCAAAGACAGTCAGACGGACATCACTCCAAAAATACTAAAAACGTGTTCAGGAGGTCTTAAAACATTATATTGACATCATATCTGGAAATCGAAAATTTTCGTGAAAACAATACTTTCTCAATGTTAGATATGAGAATGTACAAATGGCTTTTTCCAGCGTATTCCACACTTACTTAAGTAAGAAATAAATTGCTAGAGTATTATTCACATTTTGAATTGAAAGGAGTCGTTTAAAAATACCCTTTTTACAATAACAAGAAATTTCGATTGAATTCTTGAAAGATGGGAATAAATGTGTTCGAATTGATGATAAGTTACGGCATTAAATTATCATTAAAATCTTATTAATGGTCAGTAGAATGCCAATTTATAAAAAGAATATATATAACTAGATATTCGTGACAACTTCTCTAGGTCGAGTCCCGAAACTTCAGCTTCATTTAACTAAATACACATCTGACACTCAGGTGAACAATAATTTTTTGGTTCAAATAGGATACATTTGCAAAACTCATTTTATTACTTTCCTTATATGCAATAATGTATAAGGAAAGTATTGTGACGGGGTCGAAAATTCGAATTCGAACGGGAGAGCACGTTTCAAGCTTCCCTGATCATGAATCGAACATTTTTGAGGTGATGTGGGTGTATGTGTCAGTGAGACAGTGGAGACGATAACTGACGAACGAATGGACCGATTCGAACCAAATTTGGTACAAAAATTACAATCCGTGAATACCGGAAGCTTATTGTTTTCATACGCAATCGAATGCTCAGAACCTCCTTAAATTTTCGAATGAAATTTAGAAAAAATCATCAAAAATTCAAAACCTCTACTAAAGTTACGCAAATAGACATTTCTTATGTAATTTTTCATTAGAAAACGATTAACATAAATTTTAGAACGCCAGCATGAACCGTTCTTGAGATATTGCACATTTAAAAAAATATCAAAAAATTATATAAAATAAAAAAAAATATTTCTTATTGAGAAACATGTTCACTTTTCATATGTAATATCATCTGATAAATTTGGTGGCATTATTCTCGTAGATCTAGCTCGTTTCATTCATGAAAAAAGATACTTTGAGTAATACTTTTGCATTTGAACGCCAATAGTCATTTATCTGCTATAAGAATAACTTATTTCTCCTTTCATAACGCTTGGCGAGATTTTGGCGATGCATTTGGCTGAATGTCGCTAACTTGGCGACTTTTTTAATGTTGTCAAATTAACGAAAATTTCTCCAAATGGATAAAAATGACGCTAAATCAATTAAAATAACGACTAATGGATGAAAATGTAATATCTTGGAAAAATATAAGTATCTGCTATAAGAATAACCTATTTTGTTTTTACTGTAAAAGTAGTAAATGCATTGCATTATATAAGGAAAGTCATGTGCTGCCCACATCAGATTTTTTTTAAAATGCTTTGTAGACAACAACCCCAAGAAATCAGACCAGTTAGACCTCGAGAACCAACAGTTTTGTTATTAGTTAGACCATCTAAAAGTGTAGACGTGTTAACGGAGTTGAATAAATAGAAATATTTAACTATAAATGTTTTCATTTTTTTTTCGAAATGATAGGCAAGCTATGGGAAGCCACCGCTTACGTAGTAATGCTGCTCCGGGGCTCAGCAGCCTATGCTTCCGCTTTCAGTTCTATTACTCCTATTACAGAAAACTTGGTATGTAACTTTAACCGAGACCAACCCGCGTAGCTGTCGGATTTTTGTCGACATCTCATAGATTTTCAAAAGGCGCAGTGTTCAGTCGTTTACTGTTATTTTCCACTAGAGTAAAATATTTCTTTACAATTATATATCAATATCTTTATAATTAAATCGAAATACAGTTGAATACATTTACTTGTTTAAAATACTTATGGTAAATCTCTTGTAGTCTACCAGTAGGGTAGACGCAGGCAACATTTGATTAAAAATCATAGGAGTTATGTCTAAAATTAAAAAGATATTTTATCTATCACGAATATTCTTATAAAGTGTCTAATAAAAACAAATCTCATTTAATGCATCATTTGTAATTTATTAAAGGTAAGCATTCTTTAAAACGCTGCTCCGATTATTGGCGCAACAAATTAAAATGAATAGAACCGGGATCAATCGCCACCCGAATTCACGCGTGTGTTTTTCCCGACAAAGGATTATTGCTTGAACGCCGGTTAATATATATCAACTCAGATTTAAATTCTATACATTTTACGAAATACCTCTTCCTTATTCTTTATCTCTTCGCTAGAAGTTTAACGGGAGGATAATATCCTCTCCTGGGCACTTCTTTGACCCTTGCCTTGAGGTCTTGAGGTTGATATCGACAGTGACAAAATACACTCATCATTTCAAAAATGTATATTTACTGTTAATCTTCTCTGCAGTGGTATCGTTAAGATTTTAACAAAATGAGCATTAGAAAGGACATTTCTGTTTTAAATTTCCTACTATAACTGCAAATTTTTATATAAAAAAATTAGCTCATCTAGAAGTGTGTACAAGGGCAATAAATCTCCCAGACTCGCTCCCAGATCTCCCAGTATCGCTCCCAGACTTTGTATTCTAGACCACTCCTAAACCTTGTACCACGATTGTAAAAACGTATTCAATTGTTTTCAGCGCTTTCTTTCTAAGAAAATAAGGCGGGTACACAAGAATTTTGGTTAAACTCCACTGCGATGAGGGTGTGGCTTAAGGGAGCAACTTTGATTTAAGGTTTAGGTTTTTCATGTGGTTTTAGACTTAGTATCAATATAAAAAAAAAAGTTTTTACTTTAATTTGAGTCTTTAAAATTTAATTACATTTTATTTATTTATTTATTAATTTATTCATATTATGTGTAGCATTTTTTCTTCATGCAACAAGTAAATTCAAAACACGAATTAAGACTGACAATGTGCAGTAAAGAAGATATGGCAATATATACTTTGAAGTTCACATTTTCTTCAGTGAGCAATGTTCTGAAGATTTAAAATCTTTCTGCAGGGGTATTTTTCAACGTGTATTAGAGTACACTTTGTTTCGTAAGAAAATAATTTGTGTAGTTCGAAATTGAAATTGTGCAGTATGAAACTGGGATTTGTGTAATTCGAAACGAATATGTGTAGTACGAAATTGGAATGTGTGCAGCACGAAACGAATTTGTGTAGTATGAACCTGAAATTTGTGCAGTACGAAACGAATTTGTGGAGTACAAAACTGGAATTTGTGCAGAACGAAATTGGAATTTGTGTAGTAAGAAACGAATTTGTGCTGCACGAAACTAGAATTTGTGCAGTACGAAACGAATGTGAGTAGTATGAAACTGGAATTTGTGCCGTGCAAAAAAATATATATATATTCTAAAAGGCAATGGAAAAATGTAGAATCAATTGTGAAAAGAATCTTTTAAAAAGTTAAACTAAAAAAACGCACATAAATGAGTTACACATATAGAAACACACATAAAAACCAAAAATATTCAATTGCACTCATTTTTTTTTATGTGAATAACATTTATGGTTGGAGTATCTTTAGCTGAATTAGGACAGCACGAAAAATGTAAACAATTGTAAACAAACGAAAAATGTAAACAACAAAATATCTCCAAATTCAATGGATAAAAATAAAAGCAATTTTTACTTGTTTTGTCGCAAATATGGTAATATTTATTTTATTTATTTATTTATAAAAATGAATTTTATGAATATGTATATCATAAAATAAATTCGATATTTAATTATTTTGAACCTGTTTTTTGAAAAAATTAAAATGATTTTGTTCGGGTGAGTTTTTGCTTCACTTTTCTAGCTTTCATTCGAAATACCTTCTTAAATTGTAAAAGATAGCTATAAACAATAAGCAGCAAAGTGTTCAGTAGGAAGTCCAGTTTCAAGGTTAATAATTTTTTCTTTTACAAAATTGCTGTATTTTTGCGAGAAATCATCTTGTACAGTTAAAAATTATTGAAAATTTTCCGTTTTCAAAGTTTGAAAGCCCTACATCTCAGAAATTAAAAATGTTAACTATAAACGGTAAATAGCAACTTGAGCCCTCTAACAGCCTGGCATGTATATATATATATATATATATATATATATATATATATATATATATATATATATATATAACTGGATCCGATCGAGTTGTTAGTTTTTAAACTATAGTGGATATAATTTCAATATTTAAAACATTTGATTTGTTTGTTTTCCAATGTGAGGGAAATGTGTAATATTTAAAAGTCACGATTGTTATCGCGAGCGGCGAAATATAGTAGTTATAATTTCGATATTTTAATATTTTGGAATGTTGATTTTAATTTCGATATTTTAATATTTTGGAATGTTGATTTTAATTTCGATATTTTAATCTTTTGAACTGTTTTGAAAATATCTAAAAATCACATACCACCCACTAAGAAATATGTTATTCACCCAAAACCATTTCGTCTCCATCGAACACTGCCAATATTTTCTAATGATATGCCTCTTTCTAATGTTTCTTTAATTCGCTTAGAAAATAAACGTTTATTACGTCACTTTGAAACAAAATTCTCTGTTCCAAACGGGAAATAATATCTTTTGTTCATTAACATTATGTTGGGGGGTTTGAGGTAGAGGTCTGGCAATTGAGTAAAAAAATATGTCAAACTGGGAAACCAAGAAGAGACCCGTAATCAGGTTTCAACAGATGCCCACAAAAGTCCGATTATTCAAAACTTAATTTGTAACGGGCGGTACCCGCAATTTACAGCAAGGATTCATTTATACAATATCAGTCTTGCCGTATTTTGAAAAATTCATTGAATCTTTCTTTCACATTCTTTCACGGGTTCCTTTTCCAGTATTCATTTTTATGCATCCCTTTTAACTTCTGATCGAAATGTTCTAGAACTGCAAATTGAAAGTCTTATAATAAGAAAACGCCCAAGCGCTATCGATTCAGAAGGTTTACAGCGCCTCTAGCGACGAGTTGAAGAAATTGAAATTCCTATCTCGAAAGCGAAGCAAGATAGTCGAAAATTTTCAATTATAAAATTGTAGAGAGTTTCCTATTTAGTATGGAAAGATGTGCTGTTTGCACATTACATGTACGCATATTATAAAAATTGATTTCAACAAAAAGGAATAATTATTGTAGGTCAATTTCACTGTAACTGACGCAACAATCAATACAAGATTTATGGCTTCTTTATGCTAGGAAACATTTACTAAAAATGATAAAGTAAAATTTTATGCTTTGAATTATTTATTACCCATGGCTATCATATAGCACCTTTCAAAAAATTGTCTTTGCTATGAATATACCTCTATAATTTCATTTTAAAATTGTGTAACTGATGTAACGCAATTGGACAAGATGTAATTGCGGATTCATTAAAAAGTTAAATAATATCAAAGTCTTAAAGATAGAATGGTGGTTTTTGTTTATAAACAATACCAAATAACTAATGCACTAAATTCATACTATTTGTATTTTATTTATCAACCATAATTTAAAAAATTACAATATCGTTTGTAACTAACTTAAAATGCTTCTGTAACTGGTGTAACAGTATCAATTTCTTACGATATCAGTTTATATGTAGTGCATTTTTATTCCTCGATATTGTTATATGAAATCTAAAATTAATTTTGTAATACACATGGACAATCTAAAGATTTAAAATCCTCTGAAATAGACCATAATCTGATTATTTATTTTGGGACAAACTGAGTCTTCTATGTGGAATTGACCTGTACATACCATTTGTCTGCTATTTTTATACATTTATTTTTTTACCATAAAAGGATCATTCTGAATAAATTAAAATTAGTTTATTACACGGATTATTATTTTGCCACGCGTATTTCTTGCCATTTCCTTCAAAAATACTGCAGTATAACGATATATTTGCATAATTATCGCTTTTCGTCACTAAATACAGAATGATCGCTTTTCGCTGCTTGTCATAGACAACGTTCTAACACCTTGTCAAAGAAAAATTTCGCCCATCTTGCTCCGTTTTCGAGATAGGAATTCTAACTTCTTCACTTCGCCTCAAGAGACGTAGTAAACTTTCTCAAAATCAAACGCCCATAGTCGCTTTCCTGTTAGTAAACCCTGCTTTTTCTGTTCTAGAAACTTCAATCGAAGGTTAAAGGATGCATAATGGAACTATCCGTATACTACCTTCATTGTTCTGGACATTATCATTGTTTTCCATATTAAATATTCTTATGAAAATCTTAAAATTTGAATTATTTGAGTTCTAATCATGAGAATTATTAAAAATTTTATTTGCTTTCAGATTATTTTAAAAACGTATCCGCATATAAAATTTGAGAGCCGCAAATGCACATGTTTTCCAATACTCACATGGTATAAGGACACGATGAATTTGTATGTCCAAAAGTACATCCAAAAGGTAGTGGGTGAGTAAAGGAATTGAAAAGTCCCTTTGGTTGCCATCCTGTATTGGTTCCGGTCTGACTTGGGTTCCGGTCTGAATTGAGTGGCACTCTCCCGGGCGTCCAAACAGATATCTTACACTTTCGGGTTGCTCGAGCGGTCTGGGTAGAAAACAAGATTAAGAGCCTTCCGAATTGCAGTCAACCAGCTACAGAACTCCGGCCATATAACTAATTCTCTTAACTGTACATCCACCCTGAAAACTAAAGTGTGTGTGGGGGGGGAGGTGAGGGGGGTGACAACTTTTCCAATCGCTATGACACTATAGTTTTGATTAAGTGTCAAACATAGAGCATTGTAGTTAATTTAAGCTCAGGACAAAAATTTCGTCGAAATCGGGCTACTTGGATTGGGCGACCAAGCGTTCTACTAGTTCCACATCTCGTTTCACATATAAAAAGATTATTTTGTACAGCAGTCAAAAGAAAATGTCACATTTTTGACCTCCATTATAATTCTTTCTTTCTCCTTGCCTATATGCTATGTCTTGTAGCGAAGGGATAAATAAAGTTAAAGAGAAAAGAATAAGGACAAGTTAAATAACGCTATAAAATAAATGGGTGTGACTATACAGCGCACCCATGCGAGAAAACACCAACAACGGCGATGGTCCTGAAGGGAACGGGGTTTATGGGGTGGAATGAGCAGGCTGATTTTTAATCTGGTGTCGGGGCACATTATAGGAACCGAGAAGATGGAGATTGTATTTTTGGTGAGGTTAAGGAATACCCTCAAGATGGAAGTGGTTATCTGTTTTTAAATAAAACGTCTTATGTTTATTTTATTTGCGTGATTTTTAGACGTAAATTAAGTTAGATGTTGTTTGTATGTCTTTTAGGCGTAAATTGAGTGAAATAACTTTTGCGGGATTTTTAAACGAGAATTAAGTGAAATACTGTTTGCATGACTTTTAGGCGCAAATTAAATATAATTTTTTTTTGCATGATTAAACGTGAATTAAATGAAATACTGTTTGTATGACTTTTAAACTCATATTAAGTGTAATGCTGTTAGTGGGATTTTTAGATGGAATTCAGTGAACTACTGTTTGTATGACTGTTAGAGCTATTTCACACGAACGCTAAAAATATTTTTTTTATCAAATGGCCAGGCACTTGATTTCCATCATTCGCCTATATATCGGCCAGGAACGTGAACCATTTAGCCGTCCTAAGACGTTGCCCCAGGCGCACCAGAGGGGGGCGGAACACACTGCGTCCAACAACACAACATCCATACCTTACGTGGGACTCGAACCCACAACGCGGCGGTCGAAAGATCCCTTGGAAACGTTGCCTTGACCGCTCGATCACCACGTCGGCACACTGAAAACGTCGCGTCTGTGGTGGTGACTGTTAATTTAATCATCTACACTAGTTGTTTAAAACGCTGTGAAAACGCTAATCAAGATATGCACGAGTATTTTAGGGTAGACCTGCTTGCTCAGTGTCCTGAGTAAGAACTTCGTTGGAACTGTCACGAAATTTCTCTGTATAGTCTGACCTAAAGCTTCTATATATACCTATATTTAGGAGCCTCTATATAGAGGGGCTCTAGTTTGACTTATAATTAGGCGCCTTTATAAGGAAAAAGAAAGCGCCAAATGCCCAGTCAACGCTGATTCTCTGGCGTTAAAGCGATAGTATATAGATTAAACCATGCACACACATTGACTTATTCGTCTGACGTTAACACAGCGTCAAACAGTCGCATTTTCAGCGTCCGTATAGAATAGACCTTGGACGTAAGTTAAGTGAAATATTGCTTTTATGAATTTTAGATGCTTATTAAGTGAAATACAAAAGATTATTTTTTGGGAAATGGTGGCTTTTAACATTTTTCAGAAAGTTAGAGAGCAGACAACTTCAATTTGACCTTCAATTTGAAGATTCAGACTAACTACCATAGCCTTTCCAGTTGTCTGATGACACTACTTTTTCGAAATATTGCCGTCGTTTTGCATGTATCGGTACACAGAGTTTTTCGAAAATAACCTTTAAGTTCCTTTAATTGAAGAACAAGTTTTTTCACTTTAGCTATTGAAAACAAAGTTCATTCTCATTAATGGTTTATTTTAATTTAACTTTTTGTAGAAAATGTTGAAAGTTATTGCACAAAGGAAAAGCAGACATGTTTCATCACCTTGTGCTCTTCTTAACTTTATTGTTCTTCATTGCTGCATTTAGAATTGACGTTTTTTTTTCTTTCTTTCTTTCTTTCTCTTCCAGAGTCTTTTTTTTTTTTTTTTTTAGAAGCTATTTAAGATCAGCCGTGACAGTGTTATTTTAGTTTTGTTAGTCAGTTTTGTCTCACAAGCTCAGTCTATTAAGAACTCAATCTATTGCGAATATATCAGTGTTTTAAGGTATGTTTACTTCCCTACAATATATAGGAATGTATAAGGAAAGTATTGGAATTACGTCAAAAATAGCAACTTCAGTTGTAGACGGGTCTATACGTTTAGAATACTCCAGAAACACACCTAAATATATATATATATATATATATATATATATAAAACCCTACTTTTAACGTGACATCTGTGTGTCTGAGTGTCTGTCTGTGTGTCTGTGCAATGCATGTATCCACCCCAATGCAAAACGTAATTGACCAAATTTCACAAAATGTGGAAGATAAGTAAGTCACTTGTGGGTTGCACTTGTGCTGATTTGGTATGATTCAGAAAAACAGAACATGTCTTATTTACAAAATCGCACGCGAAAATCGTCAAGATCTAAAATACAAAGACTACATGTTCTCAAATGCATTAATTTAATGTTTGTTTTATACGTAATTTTTGACGACGGAAAGAACAAGACCAACACTATTACTCAAGGATGAATCATTCTCGATATATTTATGTTTTTAGTACTTTTGATGAGCTGCCGATGTTTTTCTCTGTTATTCAGACACAATTTGATAATTTTTTTTATAATTTGGTTGGTTACATTTGTGTGTTACTGCACTGGTGTTAATTAGATTTTGGTACGGTTCGGAAGAACAGAACCAGACTTGTCTTAGAAATTGACCTGCAAAAATGATCAATATCTGAAATAAAAAGAAAATAATGCTTATCGTAGTTAAATGCTCGTTTTTTGCTTAAATTTTGACAACGAAATTAATAAGACTAATCTATATTACTTAGATGAACCTTTCTCGAGACATTAAGGTGCTTTGATATTTCAAAAGGCTGGTTGGTTGGTTGGTTGTTGTCGTGTCCATGTGAAGTCAAATAGAACCATGTGCAGATATTACTGCCTTGGCGAGATCCACAATCTTCTCATTCTAGAGTTCTCCTTGGAAAGGGAATTCTCCAATGCTTTGCAAAGCCGCAAGTATCGCTGGACAGTCAAATATGTGTTCCAGTTGTTGTTGTTGAGACCCAGACCGTCCGACCTACCAGAAAGGTGTAAGGTAACCGTTTGGACGGCCGGGAAGTACCACCCAATATAGATCGGAACCCAGTGGGGAAAGCATCCACAGGGGCCATACCCTCCTTCCCCTACCACCAACCTCTCGGAAGGACTTACGGACCCACATGTTTAACGTGATCGTACTCCGCATGAACACGGCGGCAGTTGTGGTAGCGTGCAAATCCAGCGCGCAAACTACCGGGCTACCACGTCGAAATGTGCCAACAGCACGCGGTGTTCCCAGGTGGTCACCCACCCAAGTACTAACCGCGCCCGATGCTGCTTGACTTCGGTGATCTAACGAGAACCGGTGTTTTCAGCACGATAGGGCCGTTGGCATAAATATGTGTTCCAGTGTAAGTTCTTCATCTGGGCAGTTACTGCAGTATTTGTAGGTTCTGGTACCATCTGCATTAATTTTTATACCACCTAGTTGTCCAGTTCTTATTGGTGATCTCAATTATTCGCATTTATTACACAGACCTGGTGGTCCAATCCTATAGGTTTCACTCTAAGTCTGTATCTAGCGATAGCATTGGCATCGTCAAGAGTGATAATACTTGAGGTGTCTGTATTTAAGTTCCTTGCCTCCTTGGCCAATTCATCGGCTGCTTCATTGCCGTCTATTCCCACATGTGCAAGCATCCACTGTAGAATGCAACGCTTTTCCTATTTATCAATTGTATCCATGTGTTTGTGGCGTTTTAAATTGCATTAAGTTATCAAAAAGAATTGTATTGTTTTTACAAATTGGTTTACGTAATATCAAATAAGTACACGTATCATTTTAGGCAATTACATTCAGTTTATTAGAATATGGAAGACCAAATAAATTTAATTCTGTTGAAAAAATCATGTACTGCCTACATTAGATATATTTGTATCAATGAATAGTTTAACTAGTACATTTCTATGTCATTGTATTGACGGTTGGTTAAGACTTTACAGTTAGAAAGTCAATATTTGTATATTGTTTTGTTAAAGCTTATTACTGATTTGAAAAAAAACTAAAGTTATTTCGGTCTTCGAATTTGTCCTTATATCCTGAAACTACAATAGCCAATCTAAAGTATATAATGTATAATATTATATTTAAAGATGCAGACAAAAAGAAAATAAATTTAGATAGATAAAGCTCAGGTTAAATATAAAATAGAAAAGAGAAAAATTCAATACAAGCTTCTAATTTGAAAATCTTCTGAGCAACAAGATGGATTTTGATAAATTTTTTCAGACACTAAGGCTGAGATTAGGCAATAGGATGTACGTTTTATCACTCTGCAACGAACCGTGAGGTAACGAAATTTAAAAACCTGTTATAAATTGTCATAAATATAATTAAATTGTGTAGTTATTGAACCAATAGATATAACGTACAATTATTTATCTCTCATCAAAGTGGGGTGAGTATCTCATTGCCGAGAAATTGGAGGGCGTACTGGCACATTCTTAGAAACGTGATGTTATAAACTTATTATTATTTTCCTTATATACATAATGTATAAGGAAAGTATTGTGACGGGGTCGAAATTTCGAATTCGAGTTTTCGACGGGAGAGCACGTTTCAAGCATCCCTGATCACGAATGAAACATTTTTGAAGTGATGCCTGTATGTGTGTGTGTGTGTGTGTGTGTGTGTGTGTGTGTGTGTGTGTGTGTGTGAAAGTATGTGTGTGTGTCAGTGAGTCTGTGGAGACGATAACTGACGAACGAATGGACCGATTTGAACCAAATTTGGTACAAAAATCTCAATCCGTAAACACTGGAAGCCTATTGTTTTTATACGTAATCGAATGTTCAGAACCCCCCTAAATTTTCGAATAAAATTTTGAAAAAATCGTCAAAAAATCGAAACCACTAATAAAGTTACGCAAATAGACATTTCTTATGTAATTTTTCATTAGAAAACGATTGACATAAATTTTAGAACGCTAACATGAACCGTTCTCGAGATATTGCACATTTTTCAAAAAAATTATTAAAAAGTCATATAAAATGAAAAAAAAAATATTTCCTATTGAGAAACATGTTCACTTTTCATATGTAATACCATGCGATAAATTGGATGACATTACTCTCGTGGATCTAGCTCGTTCCATTCATGAAAAAAAAATACTTTGAGTAATACTTTTGTATTTGAACGCCAATAGTCATTTATCTGCTGTAAGAACAACTTATTTCTTCGTCCATAACGCTTGGCGAAATTTTGGCGACGAATTTGGCGGAATGAATTTTTGAAATGTTGGCAAATTAACGAAAATCTCGCCAAATGGATAAAATTGACGCTAAATCAATGAAAATGTCGACTAATTGTCGAAAATTCAATATCTTGGACAGAATATTAGTATCTACTATAAGAAAAAACCTATTTTTTTTACTGAAAAGTAGTAAATTCATTACATTATATAAGGAAAGTCATGTGTTGCCCACATCAGATTTTTTTTCTACGCAATCGAATGTTCAGAACCCCCCCCCCCTAAATTTTCGAATGAAATTTTGAAAAAATCGTCAGAGAATCAAAACCACTAATAAAGTTACGCAAATAGACATTTCCTATGTAATTTATCATTAGAAAACGATTGACATAAATTTTAGAACGCTAACATGAACCGTACTCGAGATATTGTACATTTTTCAAAAACATTATCAAAAATCATATAAAATAAAAAAAAATATTTCCTATTGAGAAACATGTTCACTTTTCATATGTAATACCATGCGATAAATTGGGGGACACATTCTCGTGGATCTAGCTCGTTCCATTCATTAATAAAGATACTTTGAGTATTTGAACATTTGTATTTGAGCATTTGTATTTGAACGCCAATAGTCATTTATGTACTGTAAGAATAACTTATTTCTTAGTGCATAACGTTTGGCGAGATTTTGGCGACAACTTTGGCGGAATGTCGCCAACTTGGCGACTTCTTGAAATGTTGCCAAATTAACGAAAATCTCGCCAAATGGATAAAAATGACGCTAAATCAATGAAAATGACGACTAATTGTCGAAAATTCAATATCTTGGAAAGAATATTTGTATTTACTATAAGAAAAACCTATTATTTTACTGTAAAAGTAGTAAATTCATTAAATTATATAAGGAAAGTCATGTGTTGCCCACATCAGATTTTTTTTGTTACTTTTGAATCATGATTTTGCATATTTTCGTATTTTTAAGAAAAAGGGTATGCTGGAATGATTTTCACTGAAGGAACAGAATCTGCTGTATTTCTTGCTACTTTCCTTATATACATAATGTATAAGAAAAGTATTGTGACGGGGTCGAAAATTCGAATTCGAGTTTTCGACGGGAGAGCACGTTTCAAGCATCCCTGATCACGAATCAAACAATTTTGAAGTGATGTCTATGTGTGTGTGTGCGTGTGTGTGTGTGTCAGTGAGTCTGTGGAGACGATAACTGACGAACAAATGGACCGATTCGAACCAAATTTGGTACAAAAATCACAATCCGTAAACACTGGAGGTCTATTGTTTTTATACGTAATCGAGTGTTCAGAACCCCCCCCCCCTAAATTTTCGAATAAAATTTTGAAAAAATCGTCAAAAAATCAAAACCACTAATAAAGTTACGCAAATAGATATTTCTTATGTAAAATTTCATTAGACAACGATTGACATAAATTTTAGAACGCTAACACGAACCATTCTCGAGATATTGCACATTTTTTATAAAAATTTTCAAAAAGTCATATAAAATGAAAAAAAAATATATTTCCTATTGAGAAACATGTTCACTTTTCATATGTAATACCATGCGATAAATTTGGTGAGATCATTCTCGTGGATCTAGCTCGTTCCATTCATGAAAAAAGATACTTTGAGTAATACAGTGACCGCCGGTTATAAGATTCAGTGGTTATAAGAAACAGCCGTTTATAAGACCCAAAACGACAGAAACAAATACAAACTTCGTTTTAACATTAAAATTGTGTCGCTTATAAGAAACACGATTCCGCTTATAAGAAACAGTTTTCTACAGAAAATTTGTTGATTTCCTTGCGACGCGGGCGTAAAAAAAATCGATTTGTTTAAGGTTAACTGAAGGACGAGTTGTTATCTCTTGTCTCTGGGCGTACGGGAAGGGGGTGGGAGTTTGCTATGTAACAAAGGATGACAGAGAATTTCTCCGTAGAAATGCTTGGGGGGAACAACCCCAAACCAGTAAGAAACGAATTTTAATCTTTTGGCAGTTAAGGAAACGTACTGATAAGGAAAGGCATCTTTGCTTATGCACTCAAATAAGATTCGTACAGCTTTAGTTAGTCATTTTATGTTTTGCTAGTGGAAACATGTCGCAAAAGAGAAAACCCCCTTACTTTGCTTGAAAAGCAAAGTTTACTTAAAAAGTATGATTCTCTACCTCCGTGTAGTCAGTAAGCAAGAAAATAACCCTGCTTGATACTCTATCCATATGATCGCAGGCGCATGAAAAAAGGTTTCTGACATATACATTTTTAATTGCTTCCATAAAGCAGGATTTTTGAAAAATAATGTCGACATACTAGCAGAAGATGAAGAAAAATTAGAAGCACCTTTCGAAGAATGGATTCACAACGACGAAAATTTACAAACATCTAAAGAAAACAGTGATGATGACATAGTGCGGAAATTCAGAATGTTTGCAATGAAGAAGAAAATGAAGACGAAGTTCCACAAGAAGAAAATTTTCCTACAGCCAAACAGTCGCGAGAAGCCCTAACTATAATTAGAAAAACTTTTGAACACAGAGGGGCATCAGAAAAAGTTTATGGACTATTTTATGATTTAGAAATGGATGTACGTAAACTAATCACAGACTCATTAACACAAACAACACTGCATAAGTTTTTTGCTATTCCTCAGTAATAGATTACGATATGTATGAAAATGTACTTTGCTCTTATACATAAATGAACAACCTATGAGTTTTACTTTTTATTCTTATTTAACTGCATACTATATGCATATAGATAATATTTTAAGTTGTAAGGCTTAATTTGTAAAATAAGAAATATTTTTGAATGCAAAACTTAATTTACAAATGTATTATGTACGCACTAATATTTTGCTTATATACATTTATCTTTTAAATTCTGTAAAACTGTGTTCAATAGTTAGTATTTACAATGGAAGAACGATATTTAAAAAATTTCCGGATTTAAGAAACAACTGCTTATAAGAAACAAAACGAGCGAAACGAACGTGTTTCTTATAAGCGGCGGTCACTGTACTTTTGTATTTGAATGCCAATAGTCATTTATCTGCTGTAAGAACAACTTATTTCTTCGTCCATAACGCTTGGCAAGATTTTGGCGACGAATTTGGCGGAATGTCGTCAACTTGGCGACTTTTTGAAATGTTGCAAAATTAACGAAAATCTCGCCAAATGGATAAAAGTGACGCTAAATCAATGAAAATGACTACTAATTGTCGAAAATTCAATATCTTGGAAAGAATATTAGTATCTACTTTAAGAAAAGCCAATTTTTGTACTGTAAAAGTAGTAAATTCATTACATTATATAAGGAAAGTCATGTGTTGCCCACATCAGATTTTTTATTATTGAAGTATTGAATTTAAAGAAGCAAAAGCTAAATGCGTTGTTTTTAAAGTACCCTATTACTTTCCTTATATATACATAATGTATAAGGAAAGTATTGTGACGGGGTCGAAAATTCGAATTCGAGTTTTCGATTGGAGAGCACGTTTCAAGCATTCCTGATGACGAATCAAACATTTCTGAGGTGATATCTGTGTGTATTTGTGTGCGTATGTGTGTGCGTATGTGTGTGTGTGTGTGTCAGTGAGTCTGTGGAGATGATATCTCTCGAACGAATGGAGCGATTCCAATAAAATTTGGTACAAAAATCACAATCCGTGAATAATGGAAGTCTATTGTTTTTAAACGCAATCGAATGTTCAGAACCCCTTAAATTTTAGAGTGAAGTATTGAAAAAATCATCAAAAAATCAAAATCTTTAATAAAGTTACGCAAATAAATATTTCTTATGTAATTTTTCCTTAGAAAGCGATTGACATAAACTTTAGAATGCTAGCATGAACCATTCTCGAGATAATGCACATTTTTCAAATAAATTTATAAAAAAATCCCATAAATTAAAAAAAATATATTAACTGTTGAGAAACATGTTTACTTTCCATATGTAATATCATACGATAAATTGAGTGACATCATTCTCGTGGATCTAGTTCGTGCCATTCATAAGAAAAGATACTTTGAGTAATACATTCGTATATGAACGCCAATAGTTATTTATCTGCTATAAGAATAACTTATTTCTCCGTCCATAACTCTTGGCGAGATTTTGGCAACAAATTTGGCGAAATGTCGCCAACTTGGCGACTTTTTTAAATTTTGCCAAATTAACAAAAAACTTGCCAAATGGATAAAAGTGACGCTAAATCGATGAAAATGATGACTAATTAACGAAAATTCAATATCTTAGAAGGAACGTAATTATCTACTATAAGAATAGCCTATTTTTTTTTGCTGTAAAAGTAGTAAATTCATTGCATTATATAAGGAAAGTCTTGTGCTGCCCACATCAGATTTTACTATTATTTGTATGTAACTTAAATATATGAGAAATAAAAAAATTGTTAAAATTCATGTAACCTAAATGAATGAAAGACGGCGACATAACAAATTTGAACTTTCTATCTGCTCCAGTTTTCGAGTTATTCCCAACAGTAGAAGGATATCCATATGGAGCGCGGGCCCAGGACTAACAGGACCGGTATGATTTGAAATCCAAGACATTGAAATATACAACAAAAGACAAATACCTACTAAATTTGGACATTCTAACTGCTCAGATTATAGAGTTATTCTCATGAAAAGAGTACATTTTAATGACGGGCAAATCTAATAAATTTCAGAACTAAAAGAACTCAAATGTATCACAAAAAACTACGACATACCAAATTTGATGTTACTATGATTAATAGAACCTGTTTAGTTAAGAACTCAAATTGAATCACAAAGTCAAACGAAAGTCAAGACAAAAAAAAGTTTGTTAAAAATAATTTTAACACCACAATGTCAACGTTTCAAAATTTGTATTTTTTTAACATGCAGAGAGAGGGAGATTAACTGAATGACATCATATGTTTGGTTACATCGTTTTTCGTTAAAAAAAATGCTTCGATTGAAATTGCAACAATACTGGCAGAACCATTAATTTTATCCATTGCATGGAAGTGGTAGCTTTTTAGAAGTTTTACTCTGCTGGGTTTTGTGGTGAAAGTAAAAAGTCAGGGTGAGAAGAAACAAAGAAAAAAAATAAAGAGGAAAAGAACGAGTTAAATACGACATAAAAGTAATGGGTTTGACGCTAGCGTCTCCATGCATGAAATCACCTTAAATGGTAATGGAGCTGCGGGGATTGGGCTTTATGGAGTAGAAAGATTGAATGACGCAAGAGTGTGCACTTTTCTTAATCCGACATCAAAATATATATGAGCTGGCAATAGAAGTAATTTAGTTATTTATAACTCAAGGGAACAGGAATTAGTTGATAACAAAAACATTATATAATTTGGCGATTAGAGAATTTTAGTGGTCAATCAAATTTCGAGAAAAGTTTAATAATTATTAAGTACAATAATTATTTGTATGTAACAATAATTACTATATAATTGTTGTTGATTACAATCACAATTTATATTGTTGAAGAAATATCCGTATAATTATTTTTAAATTTCATAGCTAATTATTCTTTTAAGCTATTTTGTGAAAATAGTTTGAAAATTTCCTTTTTCAAGGTGGCAACAGCTTAATGACGCCAATATATTGGATGCGTTTTAACAAAACTTAACTGTATTCAGCAAACACGGGATACAGTTAAGCCTTGGTTTTGCTTATATGTGACAGTACAAATTATTGTGATACAATTAACATCAGTAACATAGTTGAATTCGGATACTTATGCTATAGACTGTAATCATTGTTTATAACAGATTGTCTATAGGAATTATCATTGTTTTCCATAGGAAATAATGCTATGAAGATCTTAAATTCGAAATTGAATAATTAGATTTCTAATCACGATAATTACTAAACACTGTATGTACGTTTCGTTTTCCATTGAATACATTTACATAGTTTGAAATTGGTATGTCCATTTAATTTTGAGTTATATCGTGTAGGAGCATCATAGAAACGAACATTTACATACATGTACACACACACACAGTCTTTAAAAACATTTTTTCAAAGATGTTTATACCAGCAATGTCTTTCTAAATCTCTTTCCAAATCAACTTTCCAAAAGTGTTCATGATGTGTTAAGGAGGTCTTTGCCGTATTCAGGGGAGTTAAATGTATTAAGGAGAAAAATGTTCTGCCGTCAAAATTCTGATTTCGAAAATTTACGAATACTTTTCGCATAAAATAGCATGAGAAAATAAAAATAAGATATGTAAATTAATTTATTTATAATTATTTGTTTTAAACATGCATTTGTTATTTCAGATACTAAAAATACTCTCAAATGCTGCTATTGTCGAAGCTGTGGACCAAAGCAAAGCGCCATGACAACACAAATTAATTTATACTTAGTTATTTATTTATTTATTTTGAGAATTTCAAGCACTTGTACCTTTCTCACGAATTCAATTGGGCATCCGAAACTTTTCTAATACACGAATTAATTAATTCTCTTTCGGTTGGACTAATTTTTATTTCCCCGCATTGGCAATTAGTTGGTTGCTGAAATAGAAAGAAATTTAAACCCTCCCCTCTCCCTTTTACCTTTTCTTTTCACAATTTTTGTATTCTCATCTGAAGATGGTATAAGTTGCCTTTTCAATCATTTTTATTCGCGGAACACTTTTCAAATTAAATTTGTTGGCGGAACCCTAAACTGAATAAAAAAAAGTCCATTGTGGACCAATTCATGCATTCAAACTTTACGCGTTTTTTCAATTTTGAAGAAAATGGGAACGAAACTACTATTACGTTGCGGAACGTCTGGAATACTGTCATGGAACACCGAGGATTCAGCGGATCATGCATTGAAAAGTGCTGTCATAGTTGGCTCCTAGGAAAGTCCTTATGTACCCCAATAACTTTGTAAAGAAAGGTTTGAGAGTGTACCCGTTACGTCTATCTAGGGGTCGCGTCGCAGATTGTCAATATCGCATTTTGCGAAAGAAAATTCAATTTGGCAACTTAAAAAAAGATTTGGCTAAAATTTCGGCGATTATGAATTTTGTCAATGTCAAAATCAAGAATCGTTGTGTACTACTCGTAATGTACACTACTATACTATTTGTTTTTTCTAAAACATTGATATTTGGAATTTGAGAATTTATATTAAATTTTCCAAATAGAAAATGAAAATAAAATTTGGCGAATAAAAATTACACTTTGCGAAAGAAAATTTCATATGGCGAAATGTTTGCGAATATCTAAAATCCCAAGCAACCCCTGGGCCTATAGTAAGGTGACCACTCCCGATCAAATAAAAATGATTGCAGCACCTCCATGCGGGTAATTTTAAAACTTTGGATAAAGAAATCAGCAACAAAGCGAGATAGACGAAAGCAGCCAATTACAAAGTTATAGAGAACTGACTAATGAGTTGGAATCTACCCTAAAACTTTTACAAAATGCATTTATTTTACATTAAATTAACTAATTAATGTCAAATTTGAGAATGATACAATATAAAACTATTTACATACACAGGAATTTAGCATAAAACCTGTTTTTTTTTCACTACGTCATCTTCATTTGCTCGTCTTCAATCGTTCGACAAAGTTTAAGCGTTGGCGTGGTGCGCATTTAGCAACCAATGAAGTACGACTGGTATTTGTTGTTTTTGTATAGGCGTTTGGCTCATTCCTGGTGTCGATTCCTCCTAATCAGATAATGCTCTACAATTTTGGCTTTTTTTTGTGTATATTGCTCTGTTTCCGAGTACATTACAACTCAACTATTTCAATTATCCACTAAGGAGCGCTCCAATCACTTTTATTCGATCAGTATTGCCATTGTAACATAGATAGACATAACGTGCACACTCGTGGACCTTTCTTTTGTGGAAAATGCGTATTCGATTCTTGGCAGTCTGCCAAGCGTGACGTCTAGCGCGTCACTTGCGCATTCTTGTTTCTTGAACGGAAAAAAAAAACAGTTCTTCGCTGACGCTTGCCCATGTACATCGAAAAGCAAATGTATTTGAAATAAATGAGTTCAATAAGGGTTACGCTATGATTTAGATCGATATTTACATAAATCAATTTCATAGTGACCTTGAATATTATCAGAGATTCCATCCTGACAGCATCAAAAAATAGAAAAATTCTCTTTCAAACAAACATTAAACAGAATTCATATGATAACTAGACAAATTTTAATGAATTTTTAAAAAAATATATAATTTTTATGTGTTTCAAATCTCTCCGAATTTTATATTACGAAATACAATATTTGATATGTCATCCAACGTTCATATTTTTAAAACATCTCCTAAATATATCACAGTCTACTCCAGAAATAAATAATTTCATAAACCCAACCGTTCATTAATTATAAAATTTTTAACACATCCATATCCTAAAATTTTTGAATAAATTGAACGCATCGCAGTCCGTATTACCGAAGCTGTTCTATCATTTAAAGTTATTCCCCTACTCGCCGGGGAATCGTGCTTCCTTTTTCCGGTTGTGCTACCACTGAAGCCACTCCCCATGGAGCTGTGCCCAGCATAAGTGGGGTGGTTAGAACCATTTACTTCCTTTCGCGTTTTCATGAGCGGTGTGTTGAATATACGATCAATGATGATTCTCATATTTTTTTTATTTTACGGAGAGTGCGTGCAATTTGAAGGATGCAATTTTCGGTACGAAGCTATTTTACATTGTGTTGTAGTTGTTGGGTTATACTTTTGGATATTTAATAATTTTAGGAGTTTTGTTTTTAGTTTAAATGTGTTCAGGGGTCTTATTTACATAGTCACTCTCCATTTTCCAATTGTTTAGGTTTTGATATTCTTCTGTTCCAAATAGGTTCTTTTCAATAGATTTTGTGTTAAAAACGGCGAAAGTTCGTTCTTTTTAAATTTTAGCAATTTAAATTTATTTAAATTGGCTAATTTGCAATTTCATTTATTGCCCCTTTTATTCCCTTTAATTTGATTCCAAATTTATTGCTGTCGGTTAAAAATTCGTTAAGTCATTGCAATTTTTCAGTTTTATTCTATTTTCAGCTTTTTAAATATCTCAAAATCGTTCATATTTAAATTATTGCCGAATTCGTATATTTCCAAATCGTTTCACTTCATTTCCTTTTAATTTTCGTCTGCTTTGAAATTCCATTTCTCTTCTTTAAAATTTCGGGTTTTTAATTGGTTGACCGTAATATTAAAATCGTCTGTCATTAATTATTTTATCGTTCATCGATAATTTTGTTTACTATCTGTAGCAGCGATGTTTCGCAGTATATAAGTAAAATCGCGCGTTTTTTCGCTCTCTTCCTTCTGAATTAGAACCCAAGATGTGATCCATTAAGCTGTTGTTTTTAGCGCTTCGGCGAGAGCCGAACCGGAGTTCGATTTCGAAATGAAACGTTCTTTTATTCTCATCTAAGCCTGCGTTGAGTTTTCTCTGAGATGAATTCTGAGTTTACTGTTTAACCAACATTCTTTAGCTGTTCTTTTGTTTAATTGATTCCTCCTTCCGCGCTCTCTGAAAATGTTTCGTCTGGATGATGTGGGAGCCGGACGTTTGTTGCGTCTAAACAGGCAGAATGAAGCGTTGTTACTAATTAGGTTCCTGTCATATAAATTTTGATCCAAGAAAATCCGAGCTGTTTACGATTTCGGCCGAGGAATCTTTACCGGCCAATTAAGAATTTGTTTATCTTATCAAGCAATGTAGCTCTATTTATGATGGATGGAATGCACATTTCCAAAATAAATTAAGACGGACATATGGTCTGTATTCTGTTCTGATGCCAAAAGTCAGCTACAACTGTTTGGAAGAAATTGCTTAATTCCATCGTTACTAAACATCCTGTTTGGGAATACTCCCTTGGAAAAGGGATCCGGTTAAAGATTTTCCTCACTCCTGATGGACATAATCCTCCTTTACCGTGTTCTGCGTTTCAAGAGGTGTTTGTTCTTTGGGATCTTTGGTGATTCTTCTGGTGATTCTTCCTCCCGCTGAACTTTGCAGCTTATCTTGGAGCCTTGGTGATATTAATCTTTTTCCTCCAAATTCTAATTATATTTCTCAATAGTTAAAATATGTTTTTATTCTAATTGTTTTCAGTTTTAATGAATAAGACCCCTTTACCTATATATTTTAGGTCACCTGAACCTGTGGTTATTTTTTAAATTTTGTTGAAATTCCCTATTGGCTAACTTATGTTCTTTTTATTCCAAATTTTAGTTTTGACAAATAATTGAATAATTTTAACATTGTTAATTTTAAAATTTAATATTCTAACGTTTGTACTAACTACTTACGACCGGCCATTCCTTTTATTTATTTATTTAAGTTGTTTATTTGATTTGTTTAGTTAATGAGATGTTTAAAAGTTGTAAAATGTTTTGGAAATTCTATAAAAATGAAGTTTAAATTTTAATAAACGTTAGATTTTTGAAAATCTAAAATATGTGTTCTCTCTTTTACTTTAATAAATATTTTTAATTTTAGGAAAGTGCCATTTTTAATATTTTACAGGATTGGTACATATTTGTACACTTAGGGAAACTGGTCAATAGGTCCACTTTCAGTTTATTTAAGAATTTAGATTTATTTTAGATGAACTTTACAAGTTCAGGAATTTAGAATATTTTGAATAATTTAGAATATGTTTTTTTATATATCATAAATATATCTATTTCCCCCCCCCCGACATATTATTTAAACAGGGAATACTTATTTAATTATTTATATGTAGTGGACGCTTATCTCGAACCTGGACAATGACAGGTAATTAGTTCTAGTGTAAACATATAATCCAATCGCATTCAATGTATTGAGGCTACTAAACAGTTGTCAATGTGAAGAATATAAACTATAAACTATTTTTTATTAACTAATTAAAGAAAGAACTTGAAACGAAATCTGAAAAAAGAAAAACAACATATATATATATATTTCATTCTGATAATTATTGTGATATAAATGGAACTAAACATTACGGAATATGAATGTATAATAAAGTTAATTAGAGAACCAAACTTCAAAAGTATTAGGTGAAAGATTACATTTTGGTTGTGTTTTTCCACAAAAACTTAGTAACGCAAAGATCACAGGTTGGTATTTCCTTCTATGATTGATGTGGTTTCGCATTTCCGCATCCATTATCGGCAACATTTGCTTTTGTGTGTCTCCATCAAGAAAGATGTGATGGGATGAAGTGAAACAAAATGGAGAAGAAATTTACGGAATGTGAAAGCATCGTTAAGGATGGAAAGATCGTAGGAGAGATGGGAAATCGATAAAAGAATATCTGTAATACGTCTTTCTAAAATCTTTTGGTGTTTTATTTTTATTTATTTACTAGCTGTATAGTATACACGATTTTCGTACGGAGTATATCAAGTGTTTCACAAAGTTGATTTTTTATGTTCTCTTCAGACACGCTTTGTCGAAAGTCGGCTGGCCTGGGCTTTCGACAAAGCGTGTCTGAAGAGAACATAAAAAATCAACGATTGCTTGAAGAAATAGAGTGAAATATAATATGAAAAATAATTAACAGAGGAGAATGTAGCTGTGATAGTCGCACCTCCCTCCAGAACTGATAACTTTTTTATAAAGTTTCAAATGTTAAATTCTATATGGCCGCCCGAACCAAAAAATTTTAATTAGTAAGATTTAGGGTAACCTTAGTTAGGGCGAAAGAACTATAATCTGAACTTTTAGATGAAAAATTCTCTGAAATGTTCATTCTGAAATATTTATTTAAATTGAACGTGTTTCTATATAATTTTATATAAAAGTAATTTTAATATTTTCATATTCTGATCTATTTTTTTCGAAAAGACTTTTTTGTCTGAGGGAGACTTCGTTTCATTTTGCTTACTTTTTCTCGAAATATTCTCTACACTATGAAATATATATATATATATATATATAACATAAGAGAAGAAAGAAAGAACGACAATGTATCAAAATTTCACCAGGGGGGGGGGATTCTGATTATTTTTAAAAAAGTATATTTTAAAATAAAAATTAAAAAATTAGTATATAATTTTTCTACACTGTCGTGTCGATGATATATGGCATCTTAATGTTAATATGTTAAGAGTCTGATAATAAGGAGGTATTTCTGTTGTTATAAAAAATGTGGGTGAAAAGTTTCTTATTTCATGTTTATTATATGTCTATTCCATGGTCATTGGATTGCAATACATGTATTTTGGGGGGGGGGGGTTTGTACAGTAAAAAACACTCTTTTATAAAACATGGTATGAAAAATAACAATGATTTAGCGACTGGCAATTTCGGTGTTACAACCACGAATGCTCGGTTGGCTGGTAATAGGGGTACTTGTTAATCGTTAAACAGTTACCCTAGGCAGAATACTCTAGACCAGAGGTTCCCAACCTTTTCTGGACCACCGCCCACTTTACAAGAAAAACAAATTTCAACGCCCCCTCTCCCATAATAGTTATACCAAATATTAAAATATTGTTGCACATTATCTATCTATTAAGAATCACAAAGTAGAAATTAAAAAGACCATCAAAAGTAGGAAATTGTTTAATTAAAATTTAAAAATTACCACGAAAATATTAATAAAAAAATTAATGAGATGGTTGAGGCTGGTGGAGTTTTATTAATTTGTTAATGTCGGGTTCCAATTTTGTCAACATCAGTCGCAAATCGCCAAGCTCAGTGATCTGCAGCCTGTTCCTTTTCTTAGAAAGTAATTTTGCTACTGCACTGAACACACGCTCAACCAAATACGATGAAGGAAATGCAATGAAAATTTTCTCTACTATTTCCCACAATCCAGGATAAAGTGCTGGTATTGATATTTGAAGCCAGAACTCTTGGTATCCATTTCTGAATTTTACTTTTAATTCTTCGTTAGTTGTGAGTTCTACGAGTTCCTCTTCTAAATTTGATGATTCTGCTGTATCTGCATATGCGAAAAGATCTAAAACCCAGCTCGGTGTATTTATGCTAAAAATATCCTGGAATCGCTCCTTAAAATCAGCATGAAGAACGACCCAGTGTTGGTAGTAAGTAAGCAAATCTTCCTGTTTTGCCTAAAATTTGAATGATTAAATTTGTTTCAAATGCTTTGTTTAAAAGTGTGCTGAGGTCGCAGATTACAAAATTATTTCACGGTCTGGTTGTGTTCTGCGGATAGGGAGCAGCCCTGCAAAAGTACATACTTATAGTATATGTAGTATATTTATTACATAAAGGTATTTTGCAAAATTGTGAAGTAGCAGTCAATTTCACTAAACTGATATTGGTAAAATCTTATGCAACTTTACCCAGTGTATTTAATGCAACACATTTTTTCACATCTAGCCAATGTGTTCTGGGAGAGGAAAGTCCTCGGTTTTATTTTATTCAATTAGTCCTGGCCTTATTGGATACAGTTTTCTTGATGTAGAATTTTATGTGTTTCAGCGTATGTTATTAACGGAATCATATTTTATATAAGATATACTTTTAAAATATTATCGATACGTATGGCATGTTAGCAACATATATTTCATTTATGATATTTTGTAATCTAATAATTGGGGAAATAAAATAATGTTAACTAACTCAACTAAAGGATGTCCAAATGGCGGTAGTCCTTAAACTTTGCCTGTTCTTGAAATGACAGAATTAGTGTCAATATGAAATCCAAACTGGAAAGTTAATAATAATTTCCGTAATTTTTCTTGGTCATTTCAACGCCCCTGCGGAAACACCGATTCGGAATGAAACCATGTGTTTTCTAAACCATCTGTTCACTGAAAGTTTCCGTCGTCTTTCATAGTTATTGGAAATAAATTCTGTTTCAATATCCCAAGAAAACTCAGAATGAAAGAAAGAGTGGACAAATGTGGGCGTGGTCATATACACAAATGATAAATGCCCCGGCTTTTTCAAAATATCTTCAAGATTCAATTGTGAGTACACAGATATTTTCTGAGTAATGGCAATTTTCTATAATTGAACATAATTGCTAGGAATTTAATTTCCTATGGGAGTCAGGGTCGGTATAACCCTTACATTGCCTCCCATGCAAAAGTAAAGTAGAGGTTCCCCTTAATATTTATTAGAAGACATATACAGGTGCTACTTCACTATGAGTAGGAATCTAAAAATATATTTCAGTTCAAATGGTAAAGTTTATATTGTTACAAATTATCCTCTGAAATCAAAGGAGTGCGCTGAGGAAGCAAGAATGAGTCCAAATTTTTGGATAGCTAATACTTTTATTCACAAGCACAGCGTAAACAGAAACAATACACAGTAAAACAGCACTTATGCTCCATTAATTTCACGAAACAACCGATACTATTCCCAAAACATTGACGAATATGAACATATTCACAAAACAGCTGCTACCATTCTTGAAACATTGACGAATATCACAGTTCAGTGCAGCACGTATCATGGCAACTCTTTTCCAACTGAGTAATGCCTCCTTTTATGGACTCTCTCTGTAGAAACGTCTAGAAATATCGCATATCTCGCAGAATATCGTTATTTCGAGGTTCTTCTCGAACCTTCGGAAAGTCACCAAATTGGCTATGATTCGACAATTCTGGCACCCCCTCTTAGAACTTTAGCATATGGCAACAAAAGATTCAAGACATGGGAAAGAATGCCTGAACAGGTGATTTCTAAATCTGGTTTTCAATAGAGACTCCAGTGAGGACATTTTGCACGTACACAACAATATTATGTATTTAATTTAATTTAGTTAATGGTTATATATAGTTTTTTTTCGATCCACATTTGTTTAGAAGCAAATTTAAATCATCCCGAATCTAAATATATATATATTTGTATTTATGCTTACGAGCATGTATACGTATGTATGTATCTGTATTCATATGTATGTATGTATATATAATATATTCCTTATACAGCGCTCGTCAGGAAATTTTAAAGTTTGAGTTCTTGCGAATGGTGAAAGGTTGCGAACCTCTGCTCTAGATTCACAAATAATCCAATCTGCACACAA
Source organism: Amaurobius ferox (assembly GCA_951213105.1). Taxonomy (NCBI): domain Eukaryota; kingdom Metazoa; phylum Arthropoda; class Arachnida; order Araneae; family Amaurobiidae; genus Amaurobius; species Amaurobius ferox. Next base: position 121,081,286 of record OX578151.1, read on the forward strand.
AACTTCTTAGCCGTATTTGCATTCGTTCTTGAGACCTCAAAGACAGACAGACAGACATCTTTACGAAAATGTGTAATCTTAAAACGTGCTTTTCTATCAAAATGTCAAAACTGAAAATTTTCTGCAAAACAACAATTTTTTGACAATAGTATGAGAAAATACTAACTGCAAGAATGAACTTTTTTACATTTTTTAAGGGTCAATCTGAGCATATTTCAGTAATATATCAGATAAATACTATCAATAGCTGCAATTGTTCTTCAAAAGAGGTATGCTATGTCTCGCTCCTAGTAACTATATTTTCGTCTTATCATTATATAAATAAATGAATAACACATTTTTCGCAACATGTTTGTGGTTGACAGGACACCAGCCAGTATTCCCACTGGGCCGGCGTAGATGCGGTAAAGAAAGCCACATGTATGATGATGTAAAGCACGAAGTAATCTAATTAAATAAATTTGGATAGGAAAGAAGAAACAAATAATCTTATTTTAATATGATATGCAACGGATTATAATTGAATGCATAATTTTTACTTTATTGCATTACTGTATAGAGTACTGTTCCCAGAAAATTTTAAAATTCGAGATTTTGGTGGATAACCTCGTTTTAGGATACGGAACACATTTAAAACCGTTTCGAAAAGATATATGTTTTTCATATTTGTGTATGCATATAAGTGCATGTATGTGTCTGCATATGCGAGTGTATGTGTGTGTGCGAGTGTATATGTGTGTGCGAGTGTATGTGATTTTGTTGAAGCGCGTTTTAGGACGGATCAAAAAACATTTAAAACGAAGTTTTGAAGAGATGGCTGCTTTGTCATATTTGCGTATGTATTTATGTAAGCGCGTGTATGTGTTTGTGTTGTTACGACGTATATTCTGGAATCGTAGATTGCCACTCCGGTTACAAGAATGAGTCCGAATTACTGGATAACTGAATACGTTTATTCACAAGCACAAAGTAAGCAGGAAGAATATACCATCAAACTGCACTTAAACGCTCCACTAATTTCACAAAATAAGACGGTATTTTTCTCAAAATACTGACGAAAATATTTTCACAAAACAGTTGCTATTATTCTCAAATCATTGACAAAAGTCACAGTTCACTGTAGCTCGTATCGTGTCAACTGAACTCCAACGGAGTGATGATTCCTTATATAGACTCACCATATAAACTTTTAGAATTCTCCATATCTCCTAGACTAATCATTATTTCGTGGAGTTTCTCGAAGATTTAGAAATTCACTAAATGTCGCCAAATTTGCGATAAATCGCCAAGTCTGGAAACATTTCTTCGCTGAAAACCCTTCTACACTTATAATATCGTCCGTAGGGCAGAATCTCGGGGATTGAAAATAATGGAGATTTCTTAAAAAGTCTTTCCAGACCATTCAGAAACGATTCCTAAGTGGGAAGGCTGAATCTTTGCATACTTATAGTGACATCCACTATCAGTGGTCGAAGAGTCTTCCCAAAACGTATAGGGACTCCTGGTGATTTGGCAGTCTGGAACTTCACACTTATAGTACCGATTTCCAAACACGTTCTAAGTGGGTTAATTTTTTTATTAGAAGACGACTATTTTCATTTTCTCACATTATGTAATATAGTATAAAGTATTGTTTCACAAAAATTTTTGAATTCGAGATTTTGATGCTAATATATGATTTAAAACCTCTTGAAAACATTTTGACTATTTTTGGAGTGATGCCCGTCTGTCTGTATGCCTGTCTGTGGTCGATGTCTTGTGTAGACGATAGCGGCCATAAATATTAATGGATTTTCACGAAACTTTATATCCGGCTTTGTTATCACAAAATTTTGAACAAGACAGAATATTTCTATGGAGAGAAAACTTTCTAAATTTATTCGAAATTTTACATTTTTTTAACATGACAGCATGGGAAAATTTGACATAATTATGAATAAAAGGGTTTATTTATGGCTTAATGATCACGAGACTTTATAGTTTCAGTTATTGTTGTGAAAAATAGCCGCGATCCAATTTTTTTTTGTTCCTGATGTTATTAGACTCCTCGGGAGAAAGTTTCCGCTTGCCAGTGGGGGGGGGGGGGGGGGGTTACGTTGTCAAGTATGGTATAAATCGAAAGAGTTTGTCAAGCCTTTTAAAGTAAAGGGTAACACGCTATAATTGTAATTATTTAGACCCAAAGGATTGATTTTCAAAATTTTTCTTATAAAATTGGAAAATAAAAAAGGGTACTAAAATGGATTCTGGTTTGAAAGTCGAGTTGAGCCACACTCCATTTGATTTATTTTAGTGATTTGACGTCTGTGCCTAGTTTTACTCTCAGAAATCCAAATCGGAACCAGTCGACTTATCGAAAATTAAACCACCTATGACATGTCTCGCAGACTGTGCTATAAGTGTGAGAAGTTTCAACTTTTAAACCGCTAACAGCACGTTATTTAACAAAATAAAAATTATTTGAAAAATATTGCAATGTTATTTCCCAAGCGTATTAAATTCTCTGTTTTCGACAGCCTTAAATATTATGAAATAATAAACACAAATGATAGTAATTTTCATTAGATATGAATGACATTTCTCATACGACCGAATATTTAAAATTTCCGAAAGCAACATTTATTCTATAGCTTTGTACATATTTCGGGCATTATTTTTCCTTCATCGTATATGGTAATGAGATGGATATATATATCTTAGCACGTAATTTGATAAGAGCTATTGCTCCCAGTGGGCTGTCATGAAGGTAACAGGGAAAAATAGGCAGAGACTCGGAAAGCTTGAAGGGCTTATATAAAATAAGACATGGGAAAAGGAGATAAATAAATTGCATATTTTCACTTTTTTTACAATACATGGTAATGTCGTGTTGAAAACCGAAACAGGAGTTTTTGACACATCTACACATTTCAGGAAGTCTATAACTCTAATCTACCATTTTTAGCGTCCTGTATATGCGAGTGTGTGTGTGCAATATATGTATCCAATCTAGCTTAAAACTACTAAGGATTTTTGAATATTTCCAGACACTTACTTGTGATATTGACAATCTCAAACAGGAAATGTCGTGATGAAACTTGGAAAACGAGTTTTTGACACATCTACGTTTTCCAGAAAGTTTTTAGCTCGAATCTGCTGCTATATATATATATATATATATATATATATATATGTATATATGTGTGTGTGTGTGTGTGTGTGTGTGTGTGTGTGTATCCACTCTAGCTCAAAATCTGAAGAAAAACTACAGATTTTAAAAACTAAAACTAAAGATTTTTTTGCTGAAGAGGATGATTAAAATGAGCATGAAGAGGCATAGAAATAGAAAGGTTTACTGAATGATTGTTCTATTGTCCAGTTCAGAAATATCATCTGCTTTTTACATTAAAGTTTACCGTGCCTTAAATTTTCCAGGGGGTTATATCGAACGACCGAGCCGTGCACCAAATTGCAAGTATCTATCTATTCGGGAAGTGCCTGAAAAAAGCGTGACAGACAGACGGACAGACAGACAGACGGACAGACGGATACTTGGCAATTAGTATATATAATAGATAGTTATAGATGCGTTCTTATGGGAAGCAGCCCATACCTAAAATATTTAAGACATTTAACGTATCGCTACCTTAAGTTCTTTTCTTTGCAAATTTAAATAATATTTACAACCGAACGATTTCCATTTTGCAAAACATTATTTTCCTTCCTTTCCGATTGAATAATGCGTTAACTAATATATTTGAAGTTTATCTTCTTTCCCGTTGCACGTGACGTCAATAAATCGTTAGAAAATTTATTACGAAAGTCGGATTTTCAAAACGTGTCCATCATGCACTTTGCAGGAAAAAGTGACTTAAGAATGTTGTAGGTTGTCAATTGTTCTCTTAAACACCCACATGACAGGAATTTTGGTAGATTATTTATGTATCTTACAATACATGGTAATGTATATAGAAAATATTACTATGTGGTGGTCGAAATAAATGTTCGAATAATATGGGCGAAATACGAAAATTTGAAGGATTTTCGCGTTTTGGGAGTCTAGAAAGAGTACATGTGAAACTGAAATAGGCTGGGATGAATTCCCGTCCACCCTCCCATCTACTCCTAATATCCATAGTCACATGCGAGCCATACAAACCACCCATTGAAAACTACTATTTTTATACGATTCCTTATCAAAACATACATACTATAAAAAACCCTAACATAACTTTATTAACTTACGCTGCCCTAGACCCTATAACAAATGAATTTATCGCGTTTAATACCTCAAACTTTTTATCTCACGTTTACAATTTCTGTTAATACTATGGAAGAAAAGGGACTAACTCTCTCTAACTTTATGAGTCATAAAATTGAGCTCCAACCAATCTATTTATAAACAAAGTTTGCATTAATCGCATTGCTTAAAACGTGAATTTGAAGATAATGCAGGAATCAATTATCTGTAATTCGATGGCTTAAATATTCGTATTCTGAATTTTTAAATCGGGATAACGTCTGAATATTAACTTTCTCCTCAGTTGAATCATGTGAGTTGTCTCATATCTAACTCCATGAGATGAATCAATTTTCTTTTTATTTCTGTAGGATTTAAAATCTCATAGCCATGCAATTGCATTATGTTGTGGCAAATCCTTTGAGATTATAAACATAAAAATAGCAAAACAGGCCAAACTTTAAGAAGTAATTTCTCCAGATTCAAGAGTTAATTTAAGAACGGATTTCATATTTGGATTCAGAACGGTCGAATTAGCGTACATAAGTTTTATCAGCCCTCAGGATGGCAGTTTGTGCTCTGATATACTGACACTGCGCTTTTAGAATCCACCGTTGAAAATCAACGGTCTCGCATTAAACAACCCCTAAACAATGTAAATTTTTGATTAATTCGCGTTACACATTTATATTGCAAATCGAATATTTTGGTGTGCAAAACCCCCTAAAGACGAATATATTGGAAAACTTCAATTGATCGCGTCTTCTTTTCGAACTATCTACCTGTACGCCAAATTGAAGTCTCCATCTCATCCTGAAGCATGCTATTTTATCATTTCCCCTTTTGAACGTTTTTCTGTGTAGCACACCCATAAATGGGCTATTTAAAAAACTCTGTTCGTTTTCAATTTTTTATCAGAGGATTGGCCCATATACCAAATATCGAGCTTCTATCTCATGTAAAAGGAAGCGTGTCTCATTTATTCAAAAAATCGAACATATTGGTGTACGGCACCCTTTAAAGTAGTAAATATTGGAAATCTGAAATTGCACACTTTCTTCCTTTCAAAATATCTATCTACCCGTACACTAAATTCGAAGTTTCTATCCCATCGCGAAGCATGTTTTTCTATCACTTCACCTTTCGGACGTTTTTCTGTATAACACCCCCCCTAAATGAACATTTTTGATAAACCTTATTCATCTTGGGTTTTTACGAAGTGATGAGCTCATGCACTATATTTCAAGCCTCTATCACATTGTAAAGGAGGCGTTTTTCATTTGTTCGGCAAATCGAATAATTTAGTGAGCGGCACTCCCTACAATAGCAAATGTGGTAAAACTGAAATTGCACACTTTCTACCTTTTCAACTATTTACCGTACACCAAATTTTAAGACTCTATCTCATCGCGAAGCATGCTTCAAACTTTCGAATGTTTGAGTGTGGAGTACACATCTCCTTAAATATACATTTTTGAAAAACTCCATTCTTCTTAGGTTTTCTATCAGATGATTCGACTATATACTAAATATATACCAAATATACCACCTCTATCACGTTTGAAAATGGGAGTTTCTCCTTTATCCTGAAAATCGAACATTTGGGTTTGCGGCACTCCCGAAAGTAGAAATTATCAGAGAACCGAAATTGCACATGTTCTTTCTTTCGAACTATCTAAACGTACACCAAATTAGAAGTCTCTATCTCATTTCGAAGCATGGTTTTTCATCATTTCACCTTTCGAAAGTTTTTCTCTGAAGCACCCCTTTAAACAAACATTTTTGAAAAACTTTTTGCCTTGGACGCTTTTATCAAATGATCGGCCCATACACCAAATTTCAAGCCTCTATCAAAATTTAAAGAAGGCGTTTCTCATTCATTCAACAAATCGAACATTTTGGTATGCGGCACCTCCAAGAATAGCAATTAATGAAAATCTGTATTGAAAATCTGAATTGTAGATTTTCTTCCTTTCGAACGATTTACCCGTACTCCAAATTTAAAAATTGTATCTCACGGCAAAGCAGGCTTTTCTATCATTTCACTTTTCGAGTGTTTTGGTGTGGGGCAACCGCTTTATAGAATATTTTCGAAAAATTTGATTTTTCCAGTGGGTTTTTTCGAACGATCGACCAATGTACTAAATTGGAAGTCTCTATCTACTCGAGAAAAGATCTTAAAGCGTAAATATAAATCGTCGTACTCCCCCTGGCACTACCTATAATATAAAGTTCAAAAAAGTATCGAAATAAATCTTTTAGGGGTCGTGATGAAAGTGATCTTCAGGAATTTCATATACTACGAAAAGTGGTCAAGGATGGAATCAGAAATGATTTCACTAATTATGTTACTATCATGGAACTGGAACTCAACAAGAACCCTGGGGCTTTCTGGAATTTTTGTAAAGGCGAGTCACCTGGTAGTTGCGGGATTTCATCTATGAGTTATAATAATACTGATTACACTACTGATAATGGTATTGCTAACTGCTTCGCTGATTTCTTTGAATCTGTTTATATGCAGATTAGCCAACCTATTTATTTTGAACTGCTGACCAAGTATTTTGAACGCAATAACACTGACTTAATTAGTGTTAAATATATGTCTGAAAATAATGTTGCCAAATCCCTAAGGAAATTTAAATCCATTCAGTCTATAAGTTGTGATCATGTTCCCTCTTTCATTTTTAAGGGTTGTGCTGATTCCCTAACTAACCCCTTGCTCATCTTGTTTAATCTTTAGATTAAAACTATGACTTTCCCTAATGTCTGGAAATATGGTCAAGTTATTCCGGTACATAAAAAGAGCAATAAGCATGATATTTCCAACTATAGACTTATTACTATTCTGTCTTCTTTTTCCAAGATTTTTGAATGTATTATGCAGGAAATGATCGTTTCTCAAATTAAGCAATGGATATCTCCGTACCAGCATGGCTTTATGCCAATGCGTTCAACACTAAATTTAACTTGTTTTACCAGTGATATTATTGATGCTATTAAAACCAAGAACCCACTGGATGGTATTCATACTGATATTAGTAAGGCTTTCGATCACATCGATCTGGGGTCATTAACCCTTAAACTGATTACTATTGGATTTAGTGTTGATTTGTTGTCTTGGCTGTACTCTTATATTACAGATGTCTTATGTTTGCAGATGACTTGAAACTTTATTTGAAAATCAACTCATTAACTGATTGTGAATTGATGCAGAGAGATCTAGATGTACTGTATAACTGGTCTGTTTTAAATAAACTTCATTAAAATGTTTCAAAAAGCTATGTTATGGGCATAGCTAGGATCCGTAATATTCACAATTACAATTACATTTTAAATAATTTACCTCTATCTCGATGTAATCATATTATTGATTTGTGTGTCACTTTCGATGATACTTTTAACTTTCAGAGACATATCTTAATACCATTAAAAGAGCCTACCAAAGACTTGGTTTCACCTTAAGACGATCTCGTGTTTTTACTAGGTCTGATACTATTATTTGCATTTATAATACCCTTGTTATCCAATTTTGAAATATTGTGCAGTGATCTGTGAACTTGTTTACAGTCTGCATTCTCATCGAATAGAATTCGTACAAAATAAACTTTTACGCACTATGGATTACAGATTGACCTTATGATATACCTTATGATATACTTTATGATTGACCTTACGATTGACCTTATGATATTATCCTTATGATATGCACACGTGTGATCTCAGACAAAAATATAATTTAATGTCTCTTGAAAAAAGAAGAAAATGGCCCTGCCTCTTGTTTTATCATAAAGTCTTAAATAACACTATTGATTGCCCCACTCTACTTTCTTCCCTGGAATTTCATATACCTGTAAATAATACTAGAATACAAACTTTGTTTCACAAAGCAACTGTTAAACACAATTGCATGAAATGCTATTCTATCTATAAATTTGTTGATCCATATAATACCTATTGTACTGAAATTGATATATGTAATTTGACTCTTGTCTGTTTTAAAAAAGCCTGTTTGGATGCGCTTGACATGTATACGACTTAGTATTGTTGTATTTTTTGTTCTGTTCTTTATATTTGTGTGGATACTGTAACTGGATTTCATCTGTGGTGACACGTAAATTGAATACAATAAAAATAAAATAAATTAAATAAAAAACGTGACAGGCAGAGACACGGACAGTTAGACGGACACTTGGCAATTAGTATATATACCAAATTTCAGGCCTCTATCAAATTTTAAAGCAGACGTTTCTCATTTGTTCGACAAATTGAACATTTCGATGAGCTGCATCCCCTAGTGTAGCAAGTGTTGAATATCTGAAATTGCACACTTTCTTCCTATCGAACGGTTTATCCATGCACTAAACTTTAAGTATCTAACTCATCGCAAAGTATTCTTTACTAACATTTCACTTTTCGAACACGTTTTGATGTGGAGTACCCCCTCTACAGAACACTTTTTAAAAATTTGATTTTTCTGGGAGTTTTATTAAACAGTCGACCCGTATACCAAATTGCAAGCCTCTATCTATCCGGGAAACGCCAAAAAAAAGCGAGACAGACAGACGGACATTTGACATTTAGTATATACTAGCCGAATACCCGTTGAAAATCAACGGTGTTGAAATAAGCAACCCCCGAATAATGCAAATTTTTGATTAATTCGCGGTTCACATTTATTCGGCAAATCGAATATTTTGGTGTGCAGAACCCCGCAAAGAAGAAAATATTGGAAAACTTAACTTGCACACTTCTTCCTTTCAAACTATCTAATCGTACACTAAATTAAAGTCTCAATCTCATCCGAAGCATGCTATTTCATCATTTCACTTTTCGAACGTTTTTCTGAGAGCACACCCATAAATGAACATTTTTGGAAAACTCTATTTTTCTTAGTTTTTTTATCAGATGATTGGCCCATATAGCAAATATCAAGCCTCTATCACATTTAAGTGAAAGCGTGTCAGATTTATTTGGAAAATTGAACATTTTGGTGTGCGCACACCCTAAAATAACAAATATTGAAAACCACGTTTTCTTATTGCACACTTTCTTTTTTTCAAACTATCTATCCGTAAACCAAATTTGAAATCTATCCTATCATGCAGCATGCTTTTCTTTCATTTCACCGTTCATAATATTTCTGTGTAACACTCCCCCCCCCCTAAATGTGCACTGTTGAAAAACTGTATTCATTTTGTTCTTTTTTATCAAATGAGTAGCCAATATACGAAATTTCAAGCCTCTAACATGCTGGAAAAGTGGCATTTTTCATTTGTTTGTAAAATAGAATGATTTAGAGTACGGCACACCCCTACAATAGTAAATGTTGAAAAACTGAAATTGCACACTTTCATCCTTCTCAACCATCTTCCTGCACACTACATTTGAAGTCTCTATATCATCGCGAAGCATACTTTTTCTATCATTTTACCTTTCGAGTGTGTTTTAGTGGAGTTCTCATCCCCTAATATGAACATTTATGAAAAACTCCGTTTTTCTTGGGTTTTCTATCAACTGATTGGCCCACATATCAAATATCAAGTCTCTAGCACATTTTAAACGGGGCGTTTCTCTTTCATTCTGAAAAATCGAACATTTTGATGTGCGGCACCCCCTAATGTAGAAAATATTGGAAAACTGAAATTGTACACGGTCTTCCTTCCAAACTATCTACCCATACAACACATTTGAAATCTCTATGAGAATTTGAAATCTCCTAAAGCATGTTTTTTTTATAAATTCACCTTTCGAAAGTGTTTCGCTGGAGCACCACTTAAACGAACATTTTTGGAAAACAATATTCGTCTTGAGTGTTTTTATCAAATGATTATACCATGTGTCATATGTCAAGAATCTATCAAATTTCGAAGGAGCCGTTTCTCATTTATTCGACAAGTCGAATATTTTGGTGTGCGGCACTCCCTTAAGTAAAAAATATTGTAAATCTGAAATTGCACAATTTCTTCCTTTCGAACTCATTACCCAAAAACCATATTTGAATTCTCTATCTCATCGCAAAGCATATTTTTCTAGCATTTCACCTTTCGAACCTTTGCAGTGGCGATCCCCCCAAAGTTACAAATATTGGAAATTTTCTATTGCACGCTTTCTTTCTTCTGAATTATCTACCTATACACCAAATTTGAAGTTTCTATTCCATGGTGTAGCATATTTTTTTCTAATATTTCATTTTTCCAACGTTTTCGTGTGGCGTATTCAGCCCTTAAATGAACATTTTTGAAAAACTCTATTTTTTTATCAGATGATTGCCCTATATACCAAATTTCTAGCCTCTATTATATTTTTAAAGGAGGCGTTTCTCATTTATTCGGAAAATGAAACATCTGGGTTAGCGGCACTCCCTAAAGTAGAAAATATCAGAAAACTGAAATTGCACATGTTCTTCCTTTCGAACTATCTACCCGTACACCAAACTGGAAGTCTTTATTTCATTTGGAAGCATGGTTTTTCATCATCTGATGAGTCGAGTTTCGCATTGCAGTCGGACGATCGACGCAGATTATTGTGTTGAAGACCCAGACCACACGACCGACCCTAAGGTTAACGGTAGCAGTATGTGTGGCCGGACAGATTATTGTGTGGAAATATAATTATTTGTAAGAAACTAGTAGGATAGAATTTGGAAAAAAATCACATCGAATTATTTATAGCTAGCCGTCTTTGGCGACCAGCCTGTTCGCTAACCTTGAAAATCTGATCGTGGCAAACTCGCTGGCGCAAACTAGCAGCAAGGTGTAAGGTAATTATTTGGACGGCCAAGAAGTGCCACCTAATTTAGACCAGCATCCACTAGGGGAGGCATCCACAGGGACCGTACCCTCCTTCCCCTACCACCAACCTCTCGGAAGTACTTACGGACCCACATATTTAACGTATTCGTACTTCGCGTGAACATGGCGGCAGTTTTGCTGTGGAAGGGAATCGAACCCGGGCCTACCGAGTGCAACTCCCGCGCTCTAACCACTGGGCTACTTCTCCCTCCGCGACAATCTCCATAACTTTCTTTTTATTCACACAATTTAGACCAGAACCCAGTGGGGGAGGCATCCACAGAAACCATACCTCCTTTCCGTACCACCAACCTGTCGGAAGGACTTTTGGACCCACATGTTTAACGTGGTCGTACTGCGCGTGAACACGGGGACAGTTTTGCAGTGGCGGAAATCGAAATATGGACTACCGAGTGCAATTCCCGCGAGCTAACTTCCCGCGAGCTAATTTAAATTTTATAGTGACCATATGCTAAACTCTTAATTCCATCCTCATTCCATCGTTCCATCGTCCCATCATTTAAAATATCCGTAAATTAAAATATCCATTTAAAAAATCCATCAATCCACCATAATTCAATCATTTAAATTTTATAATGACCATATGCTAAGCTCTTAATTCCATCATTTAAAATATCACTTAATTTTATAACCCGATGCATGATCGTTAGCAAAAATTTTCAAACATAAATATAAACGCCTTTTCAGTCTGATCCAAAATCTTCGCTTGGGGTAACTAACTTTAACACCGTTGGCATGGAAACGCCGCTCGCAGTGCATCTGTATGGGAAAGGGAGGAAAATTATTTTGCCAGTTGAAGCCGAAAAATTGAAATTGGGAAATTTTTAAAATCCCGATCCTGCGGCAATTTTTATTATTTCTTGACCAGATTGGGCTCGTAAGAAAGCTATATATTTGAAATTTCTAAAAATGTAAATTATTAGTCGAGATTATAAGTACTTTTTCCGATACGAGAATTTAAAACCAAAGTTCATTTTTTGAGCTGAAAGTGGCTTTTGTTTTAAAATCTTTAAAAAATATTAGAAATTGAAATTGAGATTTGAAATTCATATATTTTTACTCGCAATTCTCTACTCTTTCCGGTGGTGTGATTTGTTTTTTTCTACGACTTCTAGATGGTGGAAAAAAAAGGGGGGGAATGGGGAAAACGGTCGAAATTGCATAAAACATTAAATAACCAAAAAAATAACTCAAATTTTAAAAATCGGTTTAGATGTGTCCCTTTTCCACCCCGCTGGATCTCCGATTGCCAAATTTCGTAAGTGTCCGACGCACGATAGCTGAACGTATAGTGTATAAGACAAACATTGCATTTTATTATATAGAAACCACGTGAGCGTGAGAAAAAAATGTTTTTTTTATCTACCATAACTATTTTAAAGGAAAATTAGTCATAAAATGGGATTTCGTTTAATCCATAGCATTATAATAACTGAATGTCAAAAAATCACCCGGCCTTGATAATATCAGTAACCGCATCATTAAGAATTTACCGGACCTTTACCTTTGTTGGATTACCATGCTGTGCAATCATATGTTGGACCATCGCTTTTTTCCCCAAAGCTGGAAAACTGCCGTTGTTTGCCTTATTCCAAAAACTACTCAAAATCTCTCAACTCCTGAGAACTACAGACCAATAAGCCTGCTTTCTAGTTTTTCCAAAATTTATGAATTAGTGTTGCTTAGACGTTTGAATAGTTTCTGCCAGACGAATAACGTAATTTCAGCCAATCAGCATGGTTTTCGTTCTGAGCATTCTACGCATTCCCAGCTTATGCGGGTTGTAGAAACTATTCACAAAAACTCTACCAACAGGCAGTATACTTCAATTGTTTTTCTGGACGTGGCGAAAGCCTTTGATAAAACGTACTTGCCCGGGCTTATTACCAAGTTGGTGCGACTTGGCATTTCGACTCAACTTTTGGCTATCATCAACTCGTATCTCACTAATAGATTTTTCCGCGTACGAGTTGATAAATCTCTCTCTACTATCAGACCAATCAAGGCCGGCGTTCCCCAAGGAGGAAACCTCAGTCCACTGCTCTTCAACATCTTCATCAACGATATACCGAGCATACCACAAATCAAGCTGGCCATCTTTGCTGATGACACAGCGCTTATCGCACGGAGCTGCTCTCCACACAACTCCATTAACACACTTCAAAGTTACATCAATCATAGCTTTGAGCACTGGCTCGTTACCTGGAGAATCCAAATTAATGCTACCAAGAGTGCAGTAGTTATTTTTAAGCCTAACTACCGAGAATTAAACCATAACTTTGTTTTAAAGATCTTCAATCAGCCTATCCCCTTCTGCCACTCCGCTAAGTATTTGGGCGTCACTTTGGACGCCCATATGACTTACGGAGATCATATCGACAATAAAGTAGCCTCTGCAAATAAAACTTTTCGTGCCCTCCTGCCCATTCTCGGTAGTAAATCCCACCTTTCCCTTAATAATAAGCTAATTATTTATAAACAGATCATCGCACCTGGATTTTTGTACGCCAGCCCAGTTTGGGGGTCGGCGGCAAACGTCCACATCAAGAAACTGCAGGTTTTTCAAAATAAAGTTTTACGTTGCATCGTTAAGGCTCCTATGTATGTCCAAGACGAAGTAATCCATCACGACCTCAAAGTCTCGGGAATAATCGAGCAAATCTCGGCACACTCACTCAAATTTAACAAAGTTAATTCTAGTAGACCCTGTTTGCGAGATGTAGATCAGACGTACAATCCTATCGCGCCTTCCTATTGCAGGAAGCGCAGGCCTAGGCATCTTCTGTTTAGCACCGACGGTACTAAATGGAAGAAACGTCGATTTGTCATCCCACAACCAGGAGTCTCGTAAACCTGAACGTCGGCAGATGGCGGCACTTGCTGTCACTCTGCCCGTTCACTTTACTGGCCAACCACTGGCCAACCCATCTGCTTGCTTTTGCCCGCGTTTCTCCTGCTAGACCAGTACTCAAATCCACGTTTCCATAACCTTAATCTGTTGCAAACTGTGATTTGTTAATTATAAAATTTTTAATGTGTGTGTCACTGAAAAGTGCCTTCTTTTTTCTCACAAGAACTATGGTGCCCTGACTGCAGTGCAGTCTTCTTACTCCAGCCTCAGCTCTAAACTTAAACATAAAACTCATTTATACATTTTATTTGCAATCTTACTTTTTAAATGTTAACTACATCAGTTTAATCTTAAAATAACTTGTTTATTTAATTGTTACTTAAAGCTTTTCAATAGTTTAACTAAAAATGTAATTCTTGCTTCCTCTGAGCTTGCTCATTTTCTATTTGCTGCCCTTAAGGCACTGGCCCCGCCCCTTCCTCCTTTGTACCGACTTGCAGGTCGAAGCCGTCCAAGACAATTTTCTACCTCATCTCAAGCAACTTGCAGCAACTGAACCCTCAGCGTCCTCATTGGAGGGGAACGCCAAAGCATATTGCTATACATGCTAGATTCAACACCAGTCAACATATTGCTATTTGAGATGTGGGGATAAGTGCTCCAGCACAGGCTCCCCGAAACGATTCGTCTTGGCTTGGCATTATAATAACTGCACAAATTCAACTTCCGGAACGCTGCTTCGCATGCAGCAGCAGCAGCAAATTAAAATAAATAGAACGCATATTTCAATCACAAACCATATTACTGCTATAATCTTCGTTTCTGAGAAAGAGTTATATTCTGAACCCTGGCCAATTTAAATGTGCCACTTGTTTCCATTTACCCATTTTAGGGTTAGATCTAGCTATTTATTAACATTTAGGTATGTATAGTCTTGTCTAGCCAATATATCTATAAATTTCGCCATTAACAGTTGCATATTAGCCATTAGGTTGAATTGCGAAAATGTGGTTATTTTGATTTTCAAGACAAAATCGGTGAATACATCAAATGACATGTTAACATATGCATTAATACTGTATTACTTTTACTTTCCTTATATACATAATGTATAAAGAAAGTATTGTGACGGGGTCAAAAATTCGAATGAGTTTTCGACGGGATAGCACGTTTCAAACATCCCTGATCACGAATCAAACATTTTTGAAGTGATGTCTGTATGAGTGTGTGAAAGTATGTGTGTGTGTCAGTGAGTCTGTGGAGACCATAACTGACGAGCGAATGGACCGATTCGAACCAAATTTGGTACAAAAATCGCAATCCGTAAACACTGGAAGCCTTTTGTTTTTATATGCAATCGAATGTCCAGAACCCCCTAAATTTTCGAGTGAAATTTTGAAAAAATCGTCCAAAAATCAAAACCACTAGTAAAGTTACGCATATATACATTGCTGATGTAATTTTTCATTAGACAACGATTGACATAAATTTTAGAACGCTAACATGAACCGTTCTCGAGATATTGCACATTTTTTTAAAAAAATTATCAAAAATTTATATAAATAAAAAAAAAATTCCTATTGAAAAACATGTTCACTTTTCATATGTAATAGCATGCGATAAATTTGGTGACATCATTCTCGTGGATCTAGCTCGTTCCATTCATGAAAAAATATACTTTGAGTAATACTTTTGTATTTGAACGCCAATAGTCATTTATCTGATGTAAGAATAACTTATTTCTCCGTCCATAACGCTTGGCTAGATTTTGGCTACGAATTTGGTGGAATGTCGCCAAGTTGGCGACATTTTTAATTGTTGCCAAATTAACAAAAATCTCGCCAAATTGATAAAAATGACTCTAAATCAATGAAAATGACGATTAATTGAAGAAAATTCAATATCTTGGAAAGAATATAACTATCTACTATAAGAATAACATTTTTTTAACTGTAAAAGTAGTAAATTCATTGCATTATATTAGGAAAGTCATGTGTTGGCCACATCAGATTTTTTTTACTTATATCGAAACATTCTGAAATTTATTAATTTATGAAATTTGTCCATAGTTACATGCGAGCCATTCAAAATAAATTACTATCCCATTCAAAATTGCAATTTATTATGCGACTCCTTATCAAAATATGCATACTATACCAACCCCTCACATAACTCAATTTAATCAAGGTCCCCTAGACCATTTAACAAATTAATTTATCAAGTTTAATACCTCAAACATTTTATCTCAAGTTTTCAATGTCTGGTCATACCATGGAAGAAAAGGGGATAACTGTATGAGTCAATTTTATAAGTCCAACTTTATGAGTCAACTTCAAGAGTCTAACTTTATGAGTCTAACTGAGCTCCAAACAATCCATTTATAAACAAAGTTTGCATTAAATGCGAAATTTATTTTGCATTAAATGCATTGAATGCATTAAATGCATTGCTTAAAATGCGAATTTGAAGTGAAGCATAAAGCATGTCTTTCTAACTCGATGGCTTAAATATTCGTATTCTGAATTTTTAAATCGGGATAACGTCTCAATATTAACTTCTTCTCCTCAGTTGAATCATGGAATTATCTCTAACTCCATGAGCTGAATCAGTTTTCTTTTTATTTCTATAGGAATTAAAGTCTCATGGCCACGCAATTGTTTTAAGTTCTGGAAAATACTTTGAGATTATGAACACAAAAATAGCAAAACAGAACAAGTTATTTCTTCAGATTCAAGAGTTAATTTAAGAACGGATTTTATATTTGGATTCAGCACGGTTGAATTAGTGTACATAATTTTTTTCAGCCCTCGAGGGTGTATTTGGCGCTCTGACATTCTGATACTTCGCTTTTAGAGATATGATTCTTTAAATATTACCACTTTTGAGATGGTGACAACATTTTCAACAATGAAATTTTAGATATTGTATATAAAATAAAAAAATAAAGTCCGCTGCTAACCTTGACTGAAAATATCTCTATTTTAAAAGAATTTATTAATCGGCTCCACCTAGTTTTTAATATAGAGATAAACATTTCGTTTGAAGAGTTTTTCCCCTCAGAATCTGTTATAGAGCTTTGATGTTGACTAACATGGGTTCATTATCAAGTTTTGGATAAGAAAGGGGGATAACGAATAATTTCAACTTCTAATAATTTTTCCATCTTGGTTTCAAAATTTTCATTTCCTTTGAAACATATATTTCAAGAGTGGCTATAAATAGAGCTTAGATGATAACATATGGATTCAGAATCACATTTTGGAAGAAATAGGGTGTTTCTCAAAGAAATGTCACACATTTCACATCGTTTTCCGAGCCGTCCAAATTGCTGCTCAAATCTCAGGACAAGTCGAACGGTCTGGGCTTTCGACACATTCCACATCGGGGCGCGGTTGACCAGTGGTTAGCGCGCGGGAATTGCACTCGGTAGGCCCGGGTTCGATTCCCTCCGC
This sequence comes from Amaurobius ferox, assembly GCA_951213105.1. Lineage (NCBI taxonomy): Eukaryota > Metazoa > Arthropoda > Arachnida > Araneae > Amaurobiidae > Amaurobius > Amaurobius ferox. The sequence goes on from OX578151.1 coordinate 121,098,623, forward strand.
TGCCAAAACTGTCGTCGTGTTCACGCGGAGTATGATCACGTTAAACATGTGGTCCGTAAGGCCTTCTCAGAGGTTTGTAGTAGGGGATGGAGGGTACGGTCTCCGTGGATGCCTTCCCACTGGGTTCCGGTCTAAATTGTGTGGCTCTTCCCGCCCGTCCAAACATATACCTTACACCTGTCTGTGGTCTAGGTCTTCCAGGTCTAGTTTCTCTACCACTTCCAATTTGAAAATTTTCATTGAAACATCTATTTCGCAGGATTGGGCAGTTCGTCGGTGGACTTGGTCGAGGAAGGACGTGTTCGCACTGATCTCCTCACCACGTTTTCTTGCAATGTCTCAGCCACAACGTGTACCAAAGCTTCAGGAGTTCTAGAAGATGTTTGGGCATAACAAAATCGTTTGTGATTACAATAAGTATAAAGATCAGTTCTGCCACGTTGTGGAAATACAGAGGGGACCCGTTATGGATTACTCCTGGGTTTTCGAAATGACTTATGATGAGCTTCTCGACTTAACGGAGGATCCTCCAAGTGAGATCTCATCTGAGGAAAGACACAAGATCCGTGCTAAATTGCCGCGCTTGGATTTGAATAGGAAATGTGCCATGGATACCTCAACTGTTCCTGATGATGGTGAGGCCTCGTGAGTTCTTCTCAAGGGAATATTGCTTTTTCTGTATCTTCAACTCAGATTCCTGTCATCTAGCTCAGTTCGAATTTTGCCGTTCCAGTGGCGCCATCTACTTATTTTGAAAGCAACTACAACCCTGCTCCCTTTGCTTTTACTGCAAACTCAAATGTAAATTCTAAGCCTAACCTTAATTCGAACTCTAATCTTAATTCCAACTCTAATTTTAATCTTAATACTAAAAAGCGTCCCCTCATCGACAAAGACGGCTTCCAAAACGTGCAAAAAATGCACACAGCCTGCTATAAGCAAATAGAATCCCCTCTCTATTAGTACAGTCAAGCAAGTGCTTGAATCTGTGGAACCGGCACCTGATGAGCGGATAACGGACACTGTCCCTAAAATAGAAAAACCGCCACCCCCACTTTTTTATTGTCCCAGCTACGAAATAGCACGATTACTTAGCTGATTTTAAAAGTGTAGCTCCCTCCCTAAAGGACAACATGAGAGACACCCTAGTTAAAATTCAAATCAACACGAGAGATTAATACATTGCAATCCAACGTAAATTAACTGATGACAAAATCCATTTTCGAACATTCCTGTTAAATGAAAAGAAACCCCTAAAAGAGGTAATCAGAGGTATCCCTGTCCCAACGGACACTGATCTAATAAAAACGAACTATTAAATTCTAAAATTAAATTTAATTGTATAACCCAACTTTAAGAAGGTCCCCGTACCAATAAAATTTTAATGCCCCTCTTTTACATCTAATGCCCTAAATACAATGATGATGTTGCCATGTATCAAATCATAGAAATTCTAGGAATACAAGTAAAAATTGAGAGATACTATGGAAGGAACCAAACGGACCAATGTTTTCCTATCAAACATTTCGTCATAGTGCCGATCCTGTTATCGTCCCCCTAAATGCGTCAATTGCGATAGCCCACACAAAACTATCGAATGCTTAAAAGTAAAAAGAACCCCATAAACCTGCGCTAACTGTGGTGGCGCTCATCCCGCCAGTTATGAAGTTGCTCTAATTTTCCTAAATAAAATCCATACCTCCTTCAGATTTTAATATAAATAGTAATAAATGTAATTCAAAATATGTAAGTAAAAACAGTCCTATGCAAATTTTCCCAAAACAATCCTGAAGATTTCTCTGAGCTCCCTAAGAAGACCTCAAACCCTAAATCGGAAGACAGAAAAAAGAAGGATTTCAACTAACAATTCATAGATAGGTATTCTCCCAGCATTCGAAGCCAATTACCACCCCAAATAAATTTTAGAATGCTTTACAGGAGTCTTAACCCAAATTAAAGATGCCTCCACCGATATAGACAAAATTCATGTTCTGTATGCAAGTCTCAGTGAACTTGCAGTGCAGAAATGAATTCATGTTTCCTGGTTGGCCGAACTCTTGGTTGGCCGACGTGGTTGGCCGACCACAGAAATTCTAGGAATACAAGTAAAAATTGAGAGATGCCATGGAAGGGACCTAACGGCACAATGTTTTTCCTGCCAAACATCCCATCATAAGGCCCGATCCTACTACCTTCCCCCTAAATGCGCCAAATACGATAGCCCACAAACTATCGAATGCTTAAAAGTAAAAAGTACTCCATGCACCTGAACTAACTGCGGATGCGCTCATTCGCCAATTATAAAGCTGCCCTAATTCGGTAGGGCGTATTTTCATAAAAATAGGGAGTGTAAATTTTTATAGGGTCCCTGGAGTAAAACTGTTCAATTAAAAAATTGCACTATACAGTAACTAATCTAAAGAAATTAACCCGGTACATTTATCTTCAACATTAACCTATTTATTGCTTATTAAACAAATCGGAATTCTTTCCTTACAAATACAAAAACAGCTACAAATGACATTGCACCGATATGTTTTCTGAGAAAGTTGATTTCAATTTGGAGTTAGCCTTTGCAGCACGATTCAACAATCGATAAAGCAGCATTGAAATAATAGAAAATTGTCGAATTGAGGAAAAATCTGATTTCAATTTTCCCTATTTTGGTAGTTTATGTTTTTTTCATTATAAATATGTTCATGAATATTGGAGATAAATGCATAGGTTTTATTTCTTCAGACTAGTTTCTGTATAGCACAACTTTATCTAATTGACATTTTTTTCTTAGGGGACAGCATAAAAAGTTAGACCCCCCCATATGTTTTTCTTAATGTACCACCCGCTTGTAAAATTATATAAAATATTGTGACATTTAATTTAAACCAACTTTCAAACGTGCTAAAAAGTGTTCTTGAAGAAATTGTAGCCTGTTCTAAAGCACCAGAAAATTTATCTAAGACAGTAATCGCATCATAATTAATACGTTCAATATAGCTCGATAAAATACAGATATATTTCATTCAAATTTAATTTAATGATTTGATTGTTTTATGTGAATAAGAAACATGTATTAATACTAATTATACAATTTATAAACTATTACATGTTTTATTTAAAGTATTTTAATTCAGATCATGCCCATTGCCAGTTTGGAAGCAACAGACATTATAAATCTCAGTTGCTTCCATGCTTCCAAACAGTTTTACATATTCCATCTTTAAAATTGTAAACGCAAGATTTATAAATCGTATTATTGCCAAATAAGAAATTCTTATGGCCGAAAGCTAATACGCTATCTATGTCACAAAACCTATTAAATTTTATATCAATAACATAAATACCGTACATCGCATGTAATGCAATTGATCGTTGTATAGCAATGGTCCAAAAGTAAATACATTAGTCTTTAAATAAGCAATTTTAACTTTAAAATTAATATTTATACTCCCATCCGAAAAATAAGTAAAAAATACTAATTCTCAGACCACGAACGAACGAATCAATTTTATTGGACAAAACTTTCTCTATACTTCGAGTATCATATGAAAATATAGAAACACGTGCATATAAGCAATTGGCTCCGTGCAAAATACGTTAATCAGCGTCTTGGTAAAAGCTGGTGTTTTTCTCTGTACATCCTTACTTCTACTACTGACGTTAAGGGTGAATAACTGAAATAGCCATTTTATTCTATATGTCGCATAAAGACGTTTAGATGATGATCAGCGATGGCGAGCCGTGGACAGATTGGAGTCCGTCTAATCTATTGGGGAAGTTGCTGCGTCCGCCCTTTATGATTTCACGCTTACGTGCGGATTTCTATAACAGAGACGCAATAAGCACAGGGCCAGGTTCGGGTTGTCCTCGAGTTACAACATCTACCGATGACCACAACTTCGCGTTATTTGTCTGACGCAACAGGCAAGAAACATCACCTGCTCTACGTTCTATCCTTGCTGCAGCTACAGGTAGGACTGTCTCAGTTACAACTGTGAGAAGGAGATTCATGCACATGGCTTTTATGCGCGGAGGCAAAACATGTGCTGCTCCATTGTCTGCGAGGCACAGTGCAGCCCGTCTCTAATGGTGTTAGGAACACGCCAGTTGAACTATAGACGATTGTAGCAATGCCCTATTCATCAATGAGTCCAGATTCGCTTTGCAGTCGGACGATCGACAGATTTTTGTGTGGAAATATAATTCTTTGTATTAAAATAGTAGGGTAGAATTTGGAAAAAAATCACATCGAATTATTTATAATACCATGTGAATTTGGGAAAATCAAGCTACTTTATATACCATAACTATTTTAAAGGAAAATTAGTCAAAAAATGAGATTTCGTTTGATCACGATGTGGGCAACACTGACTCCCAAATTCGAGAGCGCTGTTTCGCATACAGAAGCAGCAAGTTGAAATAAATAGAACATAGAATTCTATCACAAACGGTATTTCTGCTAGAATCTTCGTTTCCTGTAGAAGAATTATAGTGTGAATGCTGACCAATTTCACTGTGTCACTTGTTTTCTATTTAGCACTGTTGGGCTAGATCTAGCCATTTATTTACAATTAGCTAAGTATACTCTGGTTAACTAATACAGTTATAAATTTCGCTATAGACAGTTGCATATTAGCCATTAGGTTGAATTGCGAAACTATGGTTATTTTGATTTTAAATCCAAAATCGGTGAATACATCAAATAACGTGTTTACGTATTCATTAACACTGTATTATTTTTCTAACTTATATAGATAAATTATGAAATTTTCCGAAAGTGTTAAAAATGTATTGACACTGTGTGATAATGATATTTAAAATTTTGCGTTGAAACACATTGTTATTATATTTTGTATTTCTATTGTTGTTTTATAAGAATATCAGTGTCAATATATATATGGGGGTCAAAAATTCGAATTTGAGTTTACGACTGAAGATCACGTTTCAAGAATCCTAGAATTCGACTAAGATGTTTTGAGGTGATGTATGTGTTTTTCTTGTTGAGATCCAGACCGCCCGACCTACCAGAAAGGTGTAAGGTAATTGTTTGGACGGCCGGGAAGTGCCACCCAATTTAGACGCATCCACAGGGACCGTACCCTCCTTTCCCTACCTTCAACCTCTCGGAAGGAATTTCGGACCCACATGTTTAACGTGATCGTACTCCGCATGAACACGGCGGCAGTTGTGGCAGCGTGCAAACCACCGGGCTACCGCGCCCGAAATGTGCCAACAGCACGCGGTGTTCCCAGGTGGTCACGCACCCAAGTACTAACCGCGCCCGATGCTGCTTGACTTCGGTGATTTAACGAGAACCGAGGGGATGTCTGTGTGTATACGTAGATGTGTGTGTGTGTGTGTTCGCGAGTTTATGGAAGCGATCTCTCATGAGAATTGAGCGTTTCAAACACATAATTTAGTGCGATTAGTGTCATCGGTAAATACTGAAACCTAATTAATGTTAAACACCATCGTACGTATGGAAACCTCCTCCCAATTTTTGAATGAATTATTGAAAAAATTATAAAAGCAATCAATACATTAAATGATGTTAAATAAATATTCATATGGGTAATATTTTATTATTGAATGACACAAACTTTAGAATGTTAGCTTGAACCGTTCTCGAGATATTGAACATTTTTCAAATAACTTTTAGTAAAAAATAATGTAATGAACAGTAATAAAAATCGTGCGAACACTTGGTGGCTTGACGACCTTGGTATTAAATTTGAAGAAGCATCGTGAACTTGGAAACTTTTTAAAAATGGAGCGAGTATTTCAAAAATGACTCCAAAGTTACGACAATCTTGCCAAATGAAAATAATTATTTCGCGGAATATCCGTTAAATGGCTACAACGGCTACTTCAAAATATTTTTACATGTTGTGATTCTGAAAAGCTCCAAATGTTAAAGTACGTTTCAACATTAAACACACTGTGCAATGTTTCTAGTGAATCATTATTTCGATGAGAAAGAAATAAAGTCATTGAAATATATAGTGAAAGTCATCTGCTGCTCACATCAATTTTTCTTCATGTGGCACACATGAAGTGTAATAATTGATTGCATTTGCTTGATTTAATATATAATTGTACTAGATATGTATTAATGAAATGATTATACTAAAAATAATTGTGCTAGAATGAATTTTTGAGTAATATTTAAAATAAGCTCATTTTGATATATTCGACATTTTAAATATTTCGATAGATTTGAAGATTTTAGTCTTTTGAATTTTAGAGTATATAAAGAGTATTACTATAATACTATGAATTATTTTTTCTGTTATGACTTGAATGTTTTTCTTTATTACAATCTTACATTCCTTTCTAAAGAAAGAGAAAAATCAATTTAAATGAAAAGGTAGTAATGGTTGAAAGTCAGAACCTCTTGACTAGGACCACGTTCATGTCTGGGTCACGCTCATACACTCCCATATAACTGACCCACGTTCATAACTTGGCCATACTTATTATTTTAAATTGGATATTTGACATTTTTAACACTTTACAACATAGTTGAAAAGTGTTTATGACTTTGTTCATTCATTCTGTCTGTCCGTTAGCACGATAACTGCCGTAAAAATGACTTTATCAAAATGAAATTTTAGTATGTTGTTCAGACGGTCTGTGGGACCTATGGGAATATAAATAAATAATATCATCCAATTAGTGTTTTATTGATCCCGGTTGAAAAAATGAAATACATTGAACCCTATGGGACCTAATTTTTCAAACATTTTTTAAGCAAATTTAAAATTCACAAATTGCTTCGAAATTTTTAGGAAATAATCACATTATCCCATCAAATATATAAAAAAATTTCAGTAAAATATGTTAAGTAGTTTTTTAATTGAAATTATTTAATATAGGGAAAAAACAAATTCAATTATATTCTGATTTTTGGGATATCCTCCAGAAAGAAACAAGAAGGATCAATCATGCTTAAAGCATTGATTATGAAACACTTTCCAACTTCAATGCAATTTTATTTAAAAAAGTCGAAAATGCAATACATTCCTCGGTAATATTTTAAAACTTATCACAGTACTACATTAATTTATTATATTTGAAAACTTAAACCTTTATTGAAAAAAATGAACTTCATTCAAATGACGGCATTGAAATATAAATTGCCTGGTTTAAATATCTCTAAAATGCGATACATTCCACGGTAATATTTTTAAAACTATCATTATACTACGATAATTTATTATATTTATAATCTTAATTTATTATATTTAAAAACTGAAATTAATTCAAATGGCGTCATAGAAAACATAACACGCCTGGATCTCTCTATAAAAACAGGATTTCATTCATAACTTTCTCCCATTCATTTCATTCATCACAATACTATAATAATTTATTTTATTTAAAAATTAAGACCATGGAGCTACAAGTAATGCTTAAAACTTCATCGAAAAAAATCGTCCTTCTCTTTATAAAATCAATTAATATTTCATTCATATCAGCCATGCAGACTCCATGGCCTAAATTATTTTGTGTTAAAGAAATACAGCAATTCTAATACAACTCATTCTATATATTTTGCTGTTTGCATTTTACATAGGTGAAAAATAGGCTTCGTTGTAGAAATAATCAAATTTGGATAATCATTTAAACTCAAATATATTGTATTTGCGTTGTTTCAGTATGTAGATGCACGGAATTTAGGCAAAAATAAAGTAGTTTTAGGACGGTTACAACACTCAATATAAATTAAAAAGAACTTAAAAAATCACGATTTTGAAACAAGATGGATGCCATATATCATTTTGAAGTGGGTCATGTGATCGTTTCATGTCATGGTCACGTGATCGTTTCATATAAGAGGTGCAATTATTATTTTAATTTTTATTTAAAAAACTACTGAATATATTTTGCTGAATTTTTTTTTATATATTTTATGGAACAATTTGAATATTACTTAAAATTTTCGAAGCAATTTGTGAATTTTAAATCCGCTTAAAAAATGTTTGAAAAATTAGGTCCCATAGGGCTCAATGTATTTCATTTTTTTAACCCGGGTTCAATCCAAAACTAATTGAGTGATATTATTCATGTATAATCCCATAGGTTCTACAGACCGTCTGAACAACATACTAAAATTTCATTTTGATTAAGTCATTTTTACGGCAGTTATCGTGCTAACGGACAGACAGACAGACTGAATGAACAAACTCATAAACACTTTTCAACTTTTTTGTAAGGTGTTAAAAAGAGATATATTGTATAATAATTATCTTTCCAAGAGTTTAATCATTGTGTATATGAGTGAGGCCTCACATTTTAAAATAAATTTGGTAGATAACAATTTTTCAAATTTTTTTTAAATTTTATTTAACTCTTCATGATATACTTATTTGATGACATTTTTAATGCACTTTCCTAGAGAGTTTCCTAGAGAGTTAAAATTTGGTACACAGATTAAATTTGTTGAACATTTTATTCTACAAAAATTTGGTGGATCTTTAAATATAGATCATACATTTTTTTTGAAATGGCCTGCAAATAATCCCCGTTCACTTCTATAAATCAATGTTCTAATATTGTTAAAAATTCTGATGTGGGCAGCACATGTCTTTCATGCAGACTCATATTCACATTCTCTTTATTTCTTCAATAATAATTTGAGTTTATCTGCACAAAATAACGGCCATAAGTATTTTAAATGGCATTGAATTTGCACGCTAAACTTAAATTTGGTTCTCATTTGATAGATGGACTTATTGTCAAAGGTGGCGTGGCGAAAACGCGAAAAAAACTAGAATATCTCAAGAACGGCTCGTCCTAGAGTAATGGGGTAAGTCTTATTCTTTTGGTTGTCAAAAATCATATATAAAATAGAAATTTAATTGATATAATTGAACACACGTAGTCTTTTATTTTTGTCTTTTATTCACGATTTTTGCGGGCCATTTCGCAAAAATAGCCCGTTCCTTTTTCCCGAATCGTACAAGAATAACCTACAAATGATTTACATACCAAATTTTGTTAAATTTTGCATATAAATCACTTGTAGGTTATTGAAATATTATACACCAAATTTTGTTAAATTTGTTCCATTAGTTTTTAGCTAGAGTGGATAAAGGCAATTTCTGCCGGCCATTTCGCAAAGAAGGCAAATCATTTTATTTCGAATCGTACTATAATCTAATGAACATCAGGATTTCCCACAAAAAACATATCTACCAAATTTGATGAAATTCGGTCCATTAGTTTTTCAATTAGAGTGGATGTAATATCCTCACAGACACACAGAAACATACACAGATACACCCTTACACACACAGACGTCTTCCTAAAAATAGTTTTTTCGTGTTCTAGAAGTCCCAAAACGTGTAGATCCTTCGAAAATTCGAGTTCCGATCTTCGTCACGATTCCTATACTTTGAATACATACACACATATCTGTGTATCAAAATTCCGTGCCTACGCAATTACAATAGTTATGATTTTAAATGATCCCTAAACTTTTATTATTTCTTCAACGAAGCCTAATATTAACTTATGCAGAATGCAAATATCTCAAGCGATTGTAAGATGAGTTACATAAGAATTGCTGAATTTTTTTCACACAAAATTATTTAACTCTGGAGTCTGGAATACAAGTTATATGAATGAAATATTCATTGATTTTGCATGGAGAATCTGGTGATTTATATTTCGATACAGTTTTAAATATTTAAGTATAGTAAATTACTGTAGTACTGTGATAATGTAAAAAATATCACCACTGAATGTATCACATTTTAGAAATTTTAAATAAAATTGCATTTCAGTTGGAAAGTGTTTCATAATCAATGCTTATGCATGATTGATCTTTCTTGTTTAAATACTAAGCTCACTAAGAAAATACTGAAAAACTGTTTTTAAAATGTAATTTCGATGCTCGCTTCTTCCGAAATCCTGCTTAGTTCGTCTGTTGGCGAAGTTTGGAATACTGTCAAATTAAATTTAAAAATGGGAAATTAATAGAATATTTTGACTCTGGTTGAGGTGACAGATATTGAATGGACGAACTTCAGGGGGTGGAAGTTTTTTATTTACCCTATATAAATATATCTAAATGCTGTCATGCTGTCATATAAATATAAAATCAGTTAATATAAAATGTATCTGGGAAGGGGGGCGAATAATCTTCTCACAGGGGGGGGACTTGGCTCTCTTGGATGCATGCTAGAAAGAAACACTTAGCCTACAATATGAATGTATTAGATTTTAGCAAAAAACTCTAGAACTGGATCAGCTAGAATATCTAAATTTGGCATGTGTTGGTCTTTTTTACATAAGTTGCCTACATTTTAATAAACACATTTTCCTACATTTAATTTACATACATATAATAAAAGGTTTTGTTTAACGTATGCTTTTTTTGTGACCTTGTTAAAATATACAGCATGAAACTATTTTATATGCTGATTTTGGTGACAGGTTTTAGGTCTCCTTAAATTATTTTATCACAATTCGTTACTGCTCTACTGATTAATAAATTCCAATATTGTCGAAAACTACCAATACGAATTGGTGCTTTCATATATCTAAACCTCGCTGAAAATCAATAGAGATTTTTTTGTTACCTATAAAATTAAGCATAATTCTACTTAGTTTAAATTCTCCTTGATTATTTAGATAGGTATAGATACATGTTTAAAAGGGAAATTTCTTTAATTAATATCTGGTGATAGAAACTAAACAGTAAAGTCCAATTTTTATTTCTTGTTAAAAATGCTTGAAAATATTTCACTAATTTGGTAATCCTGAGTATAAATACAATTCTTAAAGATTGTTCCCCAAAACATGTTCAATAGCTTGAAAATAGCAGATTTTATTATTCCTTAAATGGTGTCATTTGGTTCAAAATAAGAACATGATTTCTTTTTAATCTGGATCAAAAATAGTGGCACCTGCTTTAAGAGTTTCATGGATGCTGAAAACATACAAATCAGTAGCACGCTTTAATTTGCATTTTTGACTCCATGATATGACTTTATTTGTACTGTATACTGTGTGTGTAGAAAGAAAAACGGAAAATATTAAAACTCAATACGGTATTTGTCCATTGCACTTATTTTCAAATTTAAATAACATTTGTAAAGACACTTTTGATTTCCGTCGGGAAATGTTTTTACTTTTCATTTACATATTGCCTTTGCATTAATATTCACATAATATTGACTTAGAAATCCTTACACGTTAGACGTAAACCCATTCAATTGTTCAAATTATTTTACTAAACAGGTTTCAAAATGTGTATATATCATTCATAATACTGTAAAAATTCTTTACGTTTCATGTAATTTAACATTTTTCAGAATTCTTTACATTTTATGTCAGTTATCATTGTTCAGACTTCTGTACATTTCATGTGTAAAAGTTATTGCACGAAACGTAAAGAATTCTAATAAACAGTACAATTATTTGCATTTCATGTAATGTATCATTTTTCTGAATTCTTTACCTTTCCTGTCAATAGTTTCATGTAGTATCCATTTTACCGCTTTCCAACATAGATAAGAAGAGTATACAAGCAATTATAAGAAGAGTCGTATAAGAATTGCTGAATTTTTTTCACGCAATATTATTTAGATCCGGAGTCTGGAATATAAATGATATGAATGAAATACTCATTGATTTTACATAGAGAAACAAGCGATATATAGCATTGATTTTTTGATGAAATTTTGACTTTCCAAGTATAATGAATTATTGTAGTACTGTTATAATTTAAAAAATATCAGTGCTGAATGTTTTGCATTTTAGAGCTGTATAAATAATATTGCATCTCAGTTGGAAAATGTTTCATACTCAATGCATTATGCATAGCTCATATTTCTTGTTTATTGTTCTGTATGTTTCATACAAATTATAGTTTTTCAGAAATTTTTGCGTTTCATGCAAATTATAAATATTTAGAATTCTTCACTTTTCATGCAAAATATCGTTTTTTCAGAATTCTTTACATTTCATATAAATTATTATTTTTCAAAATTCTTCATATGTAGTTCTACAAAAACTGTGAATTCCAATGTATTTAACAAAGAAATATTCTGAATTGAGGGATTATTATTTTTTTTTTCTTTGCAAAGTTGAAATCTCCATCAATTCAGAATTATACAATAACGCAGTTTTGAGGTATCATAGGAAACGTAAACGCTAATAGAACATTTAATGATATATTTATTTTAAATGGTGTATTATTTTTTGTTTTGCCTTCATTCGTTATCCTTCAATATAATTTTTTTTAACTGAACTGTTAAAATATGTATACAAATTTAAATTTCGTTCCTATGTGAATTACTGTTTTCCCAATAAATCAGCTGTAAAAGTTATTTACATATACAAATGGGAATAAATATTCCAAATCATCATTATGTCGTCCATACATTATATCCCATATACCTACGCAGATATATTTCCAATCAGCATTTTGCATAAGTACTTTCTTAAAGAACTCTTGATGATCAAGAGCGAAAATTGTCCATAAGTATTAATAACATCTTATCACGATCTCTTTACATCAAATATTTTCAATTTCTCTACAGCCATTTTGCGGAAATTATTTAGGCGTAAACTGCGTCTGCTAAACTGTTTACTTCCATTTTCGCCGAAACGGAGTTAATGGTTCGGAAAAGCAAAGAAACATTGCATCGATGATGGCTGATTACCTGAATTGAAAAGTTGGAGAATGCCTCTCATGCTTCAAATATTACAGTTTGAGAATTAAAAATAGCGTGTGGTTCTTAGGACTATAAATATCACACATGACTTGTTTTCATTGCAGTATATGTATAGAGAAGTATCCGGATAGTGTCGGAAATTCTAATTCAAATTTTCGACGCATTTACAAGTTTAGAATTCTATAAAATACAAATAAACCATTTTCAATGTGACGGCTGACTATTTCTATAATAGGGATTTTGATCAAAGCAAATCACTAAAGTAAAATCACGCAAGCAATCACTAAAGTACAGTAACCACTAAATAGTAATCACGAAATGTATCTACACATCTAAATAAAGTATTTTAAGTGATTATGTCTAAGTCTAAATTATGTTTTTGGATAAATTGTATTTTTGGAACCGACTTGTTTTAAGATATCATTTTAAGGGAAATTGAAGAATCGAAACTTAAATCATTTTGTGTACAACTAACCGATATACCCGACTTTGCTCACGATTTGAAGTACGCGCAAATATCTGTTGTATTCAAAATATTATTGTCCTCTAAAGCATTATATAAAAATATTTAATTTAATTACTCTAAAATAAAGAGTAAATATCTCTGTTCTCGCTAAATAAAATTATCTTCATATGCAGATCTGAAGAATAAAGCATACTGGTTAAGTTTGTAAGCAGATTCAGAAAAAAAAAGAAATCTTATCAGTATATCCCAAAATGAAAATTCTGAAACGGTATTAGAAAATATAACCGTACTATTACTTTCCCTGCAATACATGGTAATGTATAGGGAAAGTATTGGAATCATACCGAAAATCACAACTCGAGTTTTCGACGGATCTACACGTTTCGAGACCTCTAGAACACGAAAAAACCATTTTTAGCGTGACGTCTGTCTGTGTGTCTGTGTGTCTGTGTGTCTGTCTGCGTGTCTGCGTGTCTGTCTGTCTGTCTGTGCAGATTTTGTATCCACTGTAACTAAAAAACTAATGGACCGAATTTCACAAAATTTGGTAGGTAAGTCACTTGCGGGCGAGTCTAGTGCTGATTAGTTTTGGGTAAGATTCGGGATAAAAGAACCCGCCTATTTTTGCGAAATGGCCCGCAAAAGCTTGTATCCACTCTAACTGAAAAACTAATGGACCGAATTTCACAAAATTCGGTAGATGAGTCACTTCTGGGTTACTCTGGTGCTGATTAGATTTTGGCATGATTCGGAAAAAAATAACCTGCCTTTTTTTGCAAAATGGCCCGCAAAAATCGTCAAAATCTAAATTAAAGAACTAGGTATACTCAAATATATCCAATGAATGCCTGTTTAATACGTATTTTTTAACAACGAAAAGAATAAGACCAACCCCATTACACAAGGACTAGCCGTTCTCGAGATATTTTAGTTTTTCATAATTTCTCTACGCCACCTTTTTAAATAAGTCCGGTAACCGAATGAGAACGAAAATTGAATTAAAAGTGAAATAAATTTAATTAAAATAAAGAGAACGTGAATATAAGTCTGCAGGGAAAGTCATGTGCTGCCCACATCAGATTTTTTTTTATACTGTTTGAACAATCGGTTAAACACAATGTATTATCAATAAGTAAAATGTATGTGCAAAGGATTTATTTGTGCAAAGGATAATGTACTTGAGCAACGGATATAAGCAGATATAACGCAGCAAAAATAACCCAAACCATTCATCTTTCGGACTTCGGATTTGTTGGCTCTGTTGCAACTGACGAAGGGGATCTAGCGTAATATCGAAACAGCTGCCTGCTGCATTATTGCGTTATTTGTGATTATATACGTTGCTAAAGTTCCTGATCACAATGAGTTAGTTTGAAAACGCTTTGCCAAAATAAAACAGATCATAAGAAATTGAAAGTATTAATTAATTTATTTCAGTAATCTTATATTCCTTGGCCGTATTCCAGCCCAAAATGCATTGTCATTCATTTATATTTTTTAACACTTTTCAACGTATTTGAAAAGTATTTATGACTTTGGTCATTCTGTCTGTCTGTCTGTCTGTCCGTTTTCACGATAACTGTTGTAAAAATGACTTTATCGAAATGGTGGCATTTTAGTAGGTTGAGACGGTCTGGGTATGTTTGGGTATGAAAATTAATAATGTCATCCAATTATTTTTGGATTTAGCACGACTTGAAAATAGGAAATAATTTGAACTCTATGAGACTTTATTTTTCAAACACGTTTTAAGCAAAGTTGAAATTCGAAAATTCCTTCGAAAATTTTAGAAAATATTCAAATTATCACATAAAATATTTTAAAATATTTCTGCATAATATGTTGGGCAGTTTTTTAAACTAAAATTGATTTAATAATTACACCTATGATATAAGAAGATCATATGGCTCATTGCAAAATAAAATATGGACTTCATACCACTGTGACCGTAGATGTTTAAAGATAATTTAAATTTATATTAAGTGTTGCATTCGTTATAAAACCGCTTTATTATTGCATATTATTTGTATATCTAATTTCTGCACGAACGCAGTTAGAATACCTTTTATTTTAAATGATCGCTAAACTTTGATTATTTCTATAACAAAGTAAATAATGCAGAACTGAAAAGTGTAAATAAATCAAGCGATTATAAAGTGAGTTGTATAAGAATTGCTGAATTTTTTAATGCAAAATTATTTAACTCTGGAGTCTGGAGTATGAGTGATATGAATGATATATTCATTGAATGTGCATAAAGAGGCAGATGATTTATATTTCGATGAAGACATTTAAATAAAGTTCATTTTGTGCAACTAGCATTAAATTTTTCGATGAAGTTTTAAATTACTGTATTTCTGTGATAATTTAAAAATACCATCGTTGGATGTATCGTAATTCAGAGATGTTTAATAAAAATTGCATTTCAGTTGGAAAGTGCTTCATAATCAATGCATTATGCATGATTGATCTTTCTTGTTTGAACATCTCGACAAACCCTAGTTTATAGAAACTCGAAACATGCACAAGGTTACCCGTGAGAGAATGGCCATAGACTGTAGAGAATGACAATAACAGAATGGTCATAACGATAGTAGAGAATGACCATTACAAATTCGAAATATATCCGTCCAAAACTCTAGATTTGTATGTGGAATAAATAAAGTATCAAACAAACAAACATACTTTTAATTTTATATTTATAGATCCACCCTTATGGGAAACAACCCATATGTAAAATATTTAAGACATTTAACGCATCTCTACTGTAAGTTCGTTTTTTGCAAATTTAAATAAAATTTTCAACCGAACGCTGCAATTTCCTTCCCTTCTTTCAAATCAAATATGCGTTCACAAACATATTTGAAGTTTATCTTCTTTTCAGTCACATGTGACGTCAATAAATCGTTACAAATTTTATTACGAAATTCGGATTTTCAAAACGTGTCCATCATGCATTTTGAAGCGAAAGGTGACTTAAGATGAATGTTGTAGGTTTTCAAGTTTTCTATTAAACATCCACTGGAAGTTTGCCAGATTATTTATGTTTCTTACAATGCATGATAATGTATATAGAAAGTATTATGTGGTTGTCGAAATAAATATCGAATAATATGGTCGAAAATCGAAACTCGAGATTTTGAAGGATTTTCGAGTTATTTGACGTCTAGAATGAAAACATGGGAAACAGGAACCGGCGAGAATCAATTCCCGCCGATCTTCTCATATTTTCCTAATATCCATAGTCACATGCGAGTCATGCACTCCTCCTATGCAAAATTGCTATTTCTTATACGACTCCTTATCAAAACATACATACTATTCTAAACCCTGATATAACGCAATTAAGTTACGCCCCACTCCCTAGATCCTTTAAAAAATTAATTTTATTTAACTCACAACTTGAAATACGCGTAAATTTCTATCGTATTCAAAATGACTTTGTCCTGTAAACCATTATATCCAAATATTTAATTAAATTACTCTGAAATAAAGAGAAAAAAGCTCTGTTATCACTAAACAAAATTATCCTTATATACAGATCTGAAGAATAAAGCATCCTCGTTCTGTTAAGCAGATTCACAAAAAAAAAAGATAAGAAATTTGATCAGTATATGCCAAAATGAAAATGCTGAAATGGTATCAGAAATATACCCATGCTATTTTTACACTGTTTCAACTGCCGCCGTGTTCACGCGGAGTACGATCACGTTAAACATGTGGGTCCGTAAGTCTTTCCGAGAGGTTGGTGGTAGGGTACGGTCCCTGTGGATGCCTCCCCCACTGGGTTCCGGTCTAAATTGGGTGGCACTTCCCGACCGTCCAAACAGTTACCTTACACCTTTCTGGTAGGTCGGACGGTCTGGGTTTCGACAACAACAACAACGCTGTTTCAGCAATCGACTAAACACAAAAACACAATACATGATCAATAAGTAACTACTTTATGCGAAGGATAATATTCTTAAGCAAAAATAACAAAACGAATTCAGCTTTCAGACTTCGGATTTGTTCGCTCTGATGCAACTGACGAAGGGGATCCATCGTATTCTCGAAACAGTTTCGTGCTGCATTACTGTCATATTTGTGATTATATGCGTTGCTAAAGTTCCTTATCACAGTGAGTCTGAAAACACTTTGCCAAAATAAAACAGATCACAAGAAATTGAAAATATTAATTAATTTATTTCCTTAATATCATATTCCATGGCCGTAATGTAGCCCAAAATGCAATATCTTTCATTTATAATTTTTTAATATTTTACAACATAGTTGAAAAGTATTTATATCTTTGGTCATTCTGTCTGTACGTTCGAACAACTGCTGTAAAAATGACTTTATCGAAATGGCGGCATTTTAGAAGGTTGAAACCGTCTCCCGGACGTTTGGGAATGAAAATTAATAATATCATTCAATTAGTTTCGGATTTAACCCGGATTAAAAAAATGAAATAATTTGAAATATATGGGACTTAATTTTCCAAACATGTTTTAAGCAAAGATAAATTTGCAAATCGCTTGGAAAATTTTAGGAAATATTCAAATTATCACATAAAAATGTTTAAAAATATTTCTGTATAATTTGTCGGGTAGTATCTATATAAATAAAATTGAAAATCTGTCTGTCTGTCTGTCTGTTTGTCCCGTCATCACGGGAGAACGGCTGAACCGAATTGAATGAAATTTTGTGGGTAGCCTGGAAATAGTCCCACTTTAAAATTTAGTCCATGTTTGGAGTTTCTACGATCAGTGGTTCTCGAGATATTACTAAAAAACGAAATTTTCGTTTGTCTCATCATCATGGGAGAACGGCTTAACATAATTTGATGAAATTTTGTGGATAACTTTGAAATAGCCCCCCCCCCCCCCCCCATAAATTTAGCCCAAGTTTCAAGTATCTAAGACTAGGGGTTGTCGAGATATTAATGAAAATCGAAACTGTTTCCTAGGAGTTCTACTCTCTAACTCCGTGGTTTATCCAAACGAGAAGCTTGAATATCGTTTGAAAGTGAATTAAAACCTTATCTCTAAGTTTGATGGGAGATTTTTTGCGCTAATTAGTCACTGTCTGAAAACATGAATTGTTTGAAATAAGATTTAAATGGGAAATTTATCTCCATGGTTTTATTGCACAAGCTTTTACTGAACAATGAAAAGTATAAAATCAAAATGGTTATTTAATTTCGCAGTTTATGAAGAAGATTCTATCTTATATCATGTTGCTCAGAAACACAATTAAATTAAATTTAACTGTTAATTTTAATTATTATTTTTTCGATTTGAATAATAAATAAATGGATATAAAAATATATTTTAGAAAAGAACGATTTGATTTGTCTTATAGCATTTTTGACTGGATAATATCAATTACGGTCTTCAGGTTTAAAAGTTATTACTATTGATATTTTCGGGGATTATTGACTCAGGGATTATTAATATTTTCAATTTATTATGCCATTGTTTTATTATGATAAAAATTATTTAAATTCATATATTGTACGTTGTACGAGTAATCTTCTACAAATGCACGGGTATATCTTCTAATCTAAGAGAATATAAGTAGTACAGGTATATTCGCATATGTTTTGATATATATTGGCATATATTGGAATCAATTACGACCTTCTGGTATAAAGAGTACCGGGATTATTGATATTTTCTATGTATTACGTCATCTCTTTTATTTTGGCAGAGATTTTTGAAACTCATATTGTAATACGGGTAATCTACTACTAACCCACTGGCATATTTTCTATTCTGTGACAATATAAGTAGTACGGGATTGCATATATTGATTCAATTTTTTTTTGTTGTAAATTTTGTAATGCTTACAAACGGTGCCAGTTTTATTCTTCAGATCTGCCCGTGAAGATAATTTTGCTTAGTGAGAACAGATATTCTTAAACTTCTCTTTAGGAGCAATAAATTTAATATTTTAACAGAATTTGCACATGATTGCGAATTAGTTTCTTTATATTATATACTCCGTACGAAGAACGGGTGTGCTGCTAGTCTATATAAATAAAATTGAAAATCTGTCTGTCTGTCTGTCTGTTTGTCCCATCATCACGGGAGAACGGCTGAACCGAATTTGATGAAATTTTGTGGGTAGCCTAGAAATAACCCCACTTAAAATTTAGTCCATGTTTGGAGTTTCCATAACCAGTGGTTCTCGAGATATTAGTGAAAAACGAATATTTCGTTTGTCTCATCATCACGAGAGAACGGCTGAATCGAATTTAATGAAATTTTGTGACTATCCTTAAAATAGCCCCCCATAAATTTTCCCCAAGTTTCGAGTTTCTAATACCAGGGGTTGTCGAGATATTAATGAAATACGGAACTTTATCCTAGGAGATCTACTCTCTAACTCCATGGTTTATCCAAACGGAAAGGATGAAAATCGTTTGTTTAAAACGTCAACGTGAATTAAAACTTCATTTCTGAGCTTAGTGCAGGATTTTTGCATTAATTAGTCACTATATGAAAGCATGAATTGTTTGAAACATGATTTTTAATGGAAAATCTAAGTCCATGGTCAAGCATTTACTAAACAATGGAAAGTATAAAGAAATCAAAATGGTTATTATTTTTGCATTTTATGGGGAAGAGATCAAAATGGTTATTTATTTCGCAGTTTATGAGGAAGATTCTTTATTATATTATGTTGCTCAGCAACGCAATTAAATTAAATGTGTTTCTTAATATTTGCTATTATTTTTTCTATTTGAATAATAAATAAATAGATGTATAAATATATTTTGTAAATGAACGGTTTGATTTTTCTTTTAATTATATTAATTACGGACTGCGTACATCACTTTCATTTGACAAAGAGTTTTTAAGCTTTTATATTGTGTTTAGCTAATAAACTCATATTGTGTTTACCAATAAACTCATTTATCCGATTGTTGAAACAGAAAAAGAGTAGAAAGGGTATATCTTCTAATACAATTTTAGTGTTTGCATTTAGTATATACAAAAGGGATCAGGATGTTTTATTCTTCAGATCTGCAATTTCAGAGCTACGAATTTGGCGGAATATCGCTAACTTGGCAACTTTTCTTAAACTTTGCCAAATTGACGGAAATATCGCCAAATTGCTAAAAACGACGCAAATCAATGAAATTAAATTCGTTTTTTTAGAAGACAGTACTGAAATGATGTTTCGGTAGCATTTGTGGGTCAGTCTATCCATCCTACTTAGTAACACATTTATCGAATTTTTAAAATATCACCAAGTTGATAAAAATGTTTGTGAATCTATAAAAATGTCATGAAATTGATAAAATTGCGCTTAATAAATAAAATTAATTGTGTTTTGTTAGGGGATAATATTATGATGTTTCGTCAATTTGTCGCAAAATGGGACTATCAGTTTTACAGTCTCAATTGGCTAAATTTGGCGATTTTTTAATTTATCGCTAAATTGAAGAAAATATCGCCAAACCTTTCATGGAGATAGCATTATTCAGACGATATGATTTCCATCAATTTATTTGAAGCAACTGATATCATGTCGTTTAGCAATGGATGTAAATCAATGTGTTATGTGGCATACGATTTTAATTAAATCTTTTCCGATTTGAATAATAAAGATATGTATATAAAATAAATTTCATTGGCATTGCATTTTTGACTGGAAAATATCGATTACGGTCTTCAGGTTACACATTATTATTATTGATATTTTCGGGGATTATTGATTCAGGGATTATTGATATTTTCAAATTATTATACCATTGTTTTATTATGACAGAAATTGTTGAAACTTACATATTGTACGTTGTGCGAGTAATCTTCTATAAATGCACGTGTTATCTTCTAATCTACGAGAATATAAGTAGTACAGGTATATAGGCATATATTTTGATATATATTGGCATATATTGGAATCAATTACGACCTTCTAGTATAAAGATTACGGGGATAATTGAAATTTTCAATTTATAATGTCATCTGTTTTATTTCGGCAAAAAATTTTTAGACTCATATTGTAATAAGGGTAATCTTCTACTAACATACCGACATATTTTCTAATCTGCGACAATATAAGTAGTATGGGTATATATATATATATATATATATATATATATATATATATATATATATATTCCCATATAATTTTAGTGCTTTCATTCCGGCATATATTGGAATCAATTACGGGTTTATTGATATTTTCAATTTATATATGTAATCTACTAATACAGGTTATATCTTCTAATATTCGCGTATATAAGTAGTACGGGTCCTATACAATTTTAATGCTTTCATTTTGCATATATTGATTCAATTCCTTTTTTTTGTAAATTTGCTTTCGAAAGGGGCCAGGATGTTTTATTCTGCAGATCTGCCCGTGACGATAATTTTGCATGATGAGAACAGATATTCATAAACTTCTCTTTAGGAGCAATAAATTTAATATTTTAACATAATTTGCATATGAATCTGAATTATAAGTTTCCTTTATTTTATACTCCGTACGAAGAACGGGTATGCTGCTAGTCTATATATATAAAATTGAAAATCTGTCTGTCTGTTTGTCCCATCATCATGGGAGAACGGCTGAACCGAATTTGATGAAATTTCGTGGGTAGCCTAGAAATAGCCCCACTTAAAATTTAGTCCGTGTTTTGAGTTTCTACGACCAGTGGTTCTCGAGATATTGGTGAAAAACGAAATTTTCGTTTGTCTCATCATCACGGGAAAACGGCTAAACCGAATTTAATGAAATTATGTGGATAGCCTTGAAATGGCCTCCCATAAATTTAGTCCAAGTTTCGAGTTTCTAAGACCAGGGGTTGTCGAGATATTAATGAAAAACGGAACTTTTTCCTAGGAGTTCTACTCTCTAACTCCGTGGTTTATCCAAACGAAAAGCTTGAAAATCGTTTGAAAGTGAATTAAAACTGTATCTCTAAGTTTGATGGGAGATTTTTTGCGCAAATTAGTCACTTTCTGTAAACATAAATTGTTTGAAACTTGATTTAAAGGGAAAATCTATCTCCATGGTATATTTTGCACAAGCGTTTACTGAACAATGAAAAGTATAAAGAAATCAAAATGGTTATTTAATTTCACAGTTTATGAGGAGGATTCTATCTTATATCATGTTGCTCAGAAACGCAATTAAATTAAATCTGTCTGTTAATTTTAATTATTATTATCTCGATTTGAATAATAGGATATAAAAATATATTTTAGGAAAGAACGATATGATTTTTCTTATAGCATTTTTGATTGGATAATATCAATTGCGGTCTTCAGGTCTGTCCCTACAAAAGTAAAACCGTCGAACCTCTGTCTTTTATCCAAGTTGCCAAATGGCACAATTACTTAACTGATCTTAAAAGTGTAGCTCCTTCCTTCCAGGGCAACCTGAGAGGCACCCTAGTAAAAATTCAAGTTAACACTAGAGATGGATACATTGCAATACAACTTAAATTAACTGAAGACAAAGTCCATTTTCGAACATTCCTGTTAAACGAAGAGAAATCCCTAAAAGTGGTAATCAGAGTCCTCCCTGTCCCATCAGACACTGATCTACTAAAAAATGAACTGTTAAATTATAAAATTAAGTAAAATTAAGATTAATAGTATAACCCGACTTTATAAAGATCCCCGTACCAATAAAATTTTAATGCCCCTCTTCTACATCCAATGCCCTAAAACCCCTGATAATGTTGCCATATCTAAAATCAAAGAAATTCTAGGAATACAAATTCTAGGAAGTAAAAATTCAGAGATACCGTGGAAGGAAACCCAACGTTTTTTTTTTGTGGCAAACATTTCATCATTGTGCCCGAACCTGATACCTCCACTCTAAATGCGTCAAAAGCGATGGCGCACAGAAAACTATCGAATTCTTAAAAGTGAAATGTACCCCATGCACATGCGCTAATTGCGGTGGCGCTCATCCAGCCAGTTATAGAGGCTGCCCTAAGTTTCTCAAACCCAGACCCCCTACAAATTTTAATACATATAGTAATAAATTTAGTTCTAAATATGTAAATAAAAAACATTCCTATGCAAACTTTCTCCGAAATAACTAGGTATTTCCAATAATCGGTTCGGCCGAATCCGTAAAAACCAGGTGACTAGCTCCACCGCCTTTAACTTATTGCTGTCACCTAGTACGCATGTGCTGTAATAACATAGCTGCCGCAAGTGGAAAATGAACAATAGTGCTCTCATCTTAGACTCTGTCAGGATTGTAAATTTAATGCTTTATTAATTTCACTTCATGACTTGTTTGTCGGAGGTCGTGCGTATTAGAATTATGTATCACAGAAATTAAAAGTGCTATATTCTAAACAAAAAATGTTTTTAAATTTGTTTATTTAATATATTTTTTTTTTGCATGTTACACGAAAAACTTCTAAAACTATTACATATTTACAAAGATTCATATTTTTCAAATAATAGTAATAATCACTGAAATCGAATGTAGTCGACATTTCCGAAAACTTGTAACGTCCTTTCCTTGTAAAAAAAATCTATGGACTGTTTTTGTGCTTTTGACGCTTTTCCCATCTGCAATTATTGTTCAACAGCGTTCATAATTTTATATTTTATTCTATAAAACAGTAATTATTGAATCAGAATTTAATAATAAGCTTCTGCAAATACAAATTAATTGCTAAGAAAGTATATCAAAGATAGTATTTTTTAAAATATTTAACTAATTTGTTTTGAAAGGCATCTAACGAATTAATTACGTCATCCTCATTCAACGACCCATCTATGGTGAATTAGGAGTTCGATTAATTTGTAGAATAGTTAATTTTTATTTAGGACTTGGTGTATTCGAAACTAAACAACACACGCAGCCATAAATATCACAAAAAGATAGAAAATATCCCCCCCAACTCAGTATCATAATATCGTAATATTACTGTTAAATTAATTTTATTACATGACCTGTAGATCAAGCATATCTAAAAATAATTTAAGACTCATAGGAGGATAACAATAGGATAAGAAGGAGGATAAGAAGAAGTGAAGTAACATTCAACTCTATTAAATTTTGTTGCCTGAATGCTACACGAAAAGATAGAAAATAAATGTATTGTTATTTATAGTTTTTTGAATAATTAAATAATTAAAAAATGACTAATACAGAAATTGTTTGTAAGAGTGTAGGGGCATTCCCAAAATATTGAAATACCAATTCCATTATGGATACCACTATCTATAAATTTTCGTTCTTATAGCTTTTGCACTTATGGCTCAAATCCTTAAGAAAATTCTGCCAAGATTTCTTGCTGCTGTTGCAGCTCTCGGCGACTCTATAATGTTGAGCATATGACTAGTACAAAATCTGTGCGTAGTTGCTGTGATCTGTAACAGGAACGCAATCTTAGATGGAAGATAATTTATACAAATCAAAAATTCTGTTTTGAAACTTGAGTTTCACTTTAGTTTTTCTATTTCATTCGGACTTGAGTGAGCCATAACTGGTTTGTCTTGGTCCTTATGGGGTGCTGCTGCGGAACTTTTTTTGGGATTTCGAGCAAAAAAGAATATGTTACTTTTATATTTTCGTGAGCTGTAAATTTGCGTCATAAAGGCATTTGTTTACTAAATGCTCGATAATTATATTAAAAGCATTAAAGTTTTTGAGTTATAAGTTCTAGATACTCAATAATTAACAAAATGGCAATAAAAGAAAATTATAAACGGAGAAAGACAGGGTTCGGGAATGATATATCGCGTGTTACAGCATAGTTGATTTCGATCTTTCTGCATCAGCAATTGGTTTTAAAGACTACCTCTAATTTGAAAGTTTGTTTAAATTAAATGTGAAATTCTTTCATATATATTTTTCGGTATGGGCGTATTTTTATAAAAGCAGGGAGTGTACGTTTCTATAGGGTGCCTTGAGTAAAACTGTTCAATAAAAAGAACTGCATTATACAGCAACTAATCTAAAGAAATTAACCCGGTATAATTATGTTCAACATTTAACTAATTATTTCTTATTAAACAAATTGGCAATTTTTTCCTTACAAATACAAGGTCAACTACAAATAACTTTGCACCGATATGTTTTAAGAGAAGCCTGGTTTCAATTTGGAGTTCGACCTTGCAGCGCGATTCAACAATCGAGGAAGCATCATCGAAATAATGGAAAAACGTCGAATTGAGGGAAAATCTGATTTCAATTTACTCTATTTTTGTAGTTTATGTTTTTTCTATCATGAATATGTTCATGAATATTGGAGATAATTGCATAGGTTTTCTTCCTTCAGACTAGTTTCTGTATAGCACAACTTTGTCTAATTGAATTTTCTTTCTTAATATAAATTTTCACAGTATAAAAAGTTAGACACCCTCCCCCTATGTTTTTTCTTAAAATACCACCCACTTGTAAAATTATATAAAAGATTTTGACATTTAATTTAAACCCACGTTCAAATTGGAAGTACGTAACTAAAACCAATGGCTGGAAGCTGGAGGCTGGAGAGTAAAATACAAGATTGACTATTCTGGAGCACCTTGTATAATACTGAATTATTGATACTCTTGTCGATATCGATACCCAATTTTATGATTCATCAATATTTACTATCAATGCACACATATACGTTACTTATAAAGGTATAGATACGAAATCGATACAATAGCTTTTTATATTTATCGTATAACAACTTTTTCCTTAATTTGCAATCATATACTCATTTTAAGTGATTTTACAAAAATTGCAAATGATTGTTTTGTCATAATGATGAAAGTAATTCCCTAAATTACACTTTTGCTAAAAAGTGTTCTTGAAATTGTAGCCTGTTCTAAAGCACCATAAAATATATCGAAGAAAGTAAGCGCATTTTAATTCAGTTAATAGGTTCAATATAGCTCGATAAAATACAGATCTATTTTATTCAACATTAATTTACTGGTTTTAATGTCTTAAACGAATACAAATTATGTATTAATACCAATCATACAATTTATAAACTATTACATGTTTTATTTAAAGTATTTTTTTTTAATTCAGGTCATGCCCATTGCCAGTTTGGAAGCAACAGACATTATAAATTTCAGTTGCTTCCAAACAGTTTTGCATATTCCATCTTTGAAACTGTAAACTCAAGATTTATAAATTGTATTACTGCCACATAAGAAATTCTTATGGCCGAAAGTTAGTATGCTCTGTCTCTGTCACAAAACCTATTAAATTTGGTATAAATAATATAAGTACAGTACATTGCATGTAATGCAATCGATCATTGTGTAGCAATAATTCACCTATCTTAAACCAAGTGCAAACGCAATTTCCTTATCTTAAAGTAAATGCATTAATCATTAAATAAGCAATTTTAACATTAAAATTGATATTTATACTGACCTCCAAAAAATAAGCAAGGAATGCAAATTCTCAGATCACGAATGAACGAATTAATTTTATTGGACAAAACTTTCTGTATACTTCGATTACAATATGCAAATATAGAAACACTTGCATATAAGCAATTGGCTCTGTGAAAAATACTCGTCTGCAAAATCAGCGTCTTGGCAAAAGCAGATGTCTATTTCTGTACGTCCTTATTTTTACTACGGACGTTAACGGTAAATATCTGAAATAACCATTTCATTCTATATGTCGGAATAAAGACGTTTAGATGATGATCAGCGATGGCGAGCCGTGGGCAGGTTAAAATCCATCCAATTTATTGGAGAAGTTGCTGTGTACACCCTTCTATGATTTCACGCTTATGGACTCATTTCTAAAACAGCGGAGGCCAATCTCGGGTCGCCTTCGAGTTACAACATTTTCCGAAGACCCCCTAATTTGCGTTATTAGTCTGGTACAACAGACAATAAACAGCACCTGCTTTACGTTCTATCCTCGCTGCAGCTACAGGTAGGCCTGTGTCCGTTACAACCGTAAGAAGGAGATTGCACGCACATGGCTTTTATGCGCGGAGGCAAACCATCTCCTGTTCCATTGTCTGGGAGGAACAGAGCTTCCCGTCTATAATGGGCAATTCCGGCCTATTTTTTATTCTTTTATTCGATTTAAAATGTTTCAAAATGAACAAAATCATAAAACTTTCTATTCTCCGAACCGTATTAATCTTTTTTATTCGCAATCAAAGTTTTCCTTTCTGACTTTAGTTGGAAAACGATCCAAGTTGGCCGACAACCCCGATAGTAGAAGCCGAAGTACTGATCCCCCCTCCGCACTTCTATGCGTAAGTAGTTGTAAGCCCATATTATTAGCTCGAGCCTTCGAAACGTTTCGAACTCCAACCGAAAAATTCTCCCACACCATACACGTCTTGTTCCCTCGTAGTGTTGTCTTGTACACGTCTTGTCTTGTACACGTCTTGTTCGTGTGTCTTTGCATTATTCTTATTTATTTGTTTTTGACAATGGTGTACAAATTCTGTGTCAATAATTGTACATCTAATTACAGAAATGGACCCAAAAGAAGCATATTCAGGTTTCCTCGAGAAAAGGAGTTAAAATGAAATGGATTAATAAGATAAAGCGAAAGGACTTTAAGCCTAACCAAAACTCTAGAGTAAGTAACCAAATATTTCGTTTTACGTTTTATTAATTTTGAGACGACTTTTGTCTAGATTTCAAGTTTTATTTGACAGATCTGTGTTGCATGATGAGGAATAAACAAGCATATGATGAGGAATAAACTAACATTTTCATAATAAACAAGCCGAATACCCGTTGAAAATCAACGGTCTCGCAATAAGCAATCCCTGAATAATGCAATTTTTATAATAATTCGCGTTTCACATTTATTCGACAAATCGAATAATTTGGTGCGCAGAACCCCCTAAAGAAGAAAATATTGGGAAACTAAATTTGCGCATTTCTTCCTCTGTTTGTCTAGTGTTTTTTACCAAATGATTGGTCCATATACCAAATATCAAGCCTCTATCACATTTAAAAGGTAGCGTGCCTCATTTATTCGGAAAATCGAACATATTAGTGTGCGCACCCCTTAAAGTAACAAATATTGGAAATCTGAAATTTTACACTTTCTTCCTTTCAAACTATCTACCCTTACACCAAACTTGATATCTCTATCTCATTCCGAAGCATGGTTTTTTATCAATTCACTTTTCGAACGTATCACTCTGAAGCACCCCCTTAAACGAACATTTTTGAAAAACTATATTCTTCTTGCGTGTTTCCGTCAAATGATTAGACCATATACCAAATTTCAAGCCTCTATTAAATTTTAAAGGAGCGTTTTCTCATTTATTCTGTAAATCGAACATTTTGGTGTGCGGCACCCCCTTTAGTGCAAAATATTGGAAATCTGAAATTACACACTTTCTTCCTTTTGAACGATTTACCTATACGCCAAATTTGAAGTCTCTACCTCATCGCAAAGCATGATTTCCTATCATTTCACTTTTCGAACGTTTTAGTGTGCAGCACCCCTTTAAGTAGAAAATATTGGAAATCTGAAATTGCACACTTTCGTCTTTTCGAATGATTTACCCATACACCAAATTTGAAGTCTCTATCTCATCGCAAAGCATGTTTTCCCTTCATTTCACTTTTCGAACGTTTTGGTGTGGGTCACCCCCTCTATAGAACGTTTTCTGAAAATTCGATTTTTCCAGGGGGTTTTATCGAACGACTGAGCCGTGTATCAAATTGCAAGTCTCTATCTATTAGGGAAGTGCCTGAAAAACGCGTGACAGACAGACAGACAGACAGACGGACGGACAGACGGACACACAGCACATTCATAAATGAACATTTCTGAAAAACTCCTTTTGTCTTGTGTGTTTTATCAGATGATTGGCCCATATACCAAATGTCAAGCCTCTATCACATTTAACAGGAAGTGTGCCTCATTTATTCGGAAATTCGAACATATTGCGCACCCCTTAAAGTAGCAAATATTGGAAATCTGAAATTTCACACTTTCTTCCTTTCGAATGATTTACCCATACACCAAATTTGAAGTCTCTATCTCATCGCAAAGTATGCTTTCCCATCATTTCGCTTTTCGAACGTTTTGGTGTGGGGCACCCCACTCTATAGAACGTTTTCGAAAAATTCGATTTTTCCAGGGGTTTTTCTCGAACGGCTGAACCGTGTACCAAATTGCAAGTCTCTATCTATTCGGGAAGTGTCTAAAAAAAGCGTGACAGACAGACAGACAGACAGACGGACAGACAGACAGAAAGACAGACAGACGGACACTTGGCAATTAGTATATATAGATAGTTGCTTAGTAACGCAATTAAATCAAATGTGTTTATTCGGTAGACGATTATCAAATTTTTTTCGATTTAAATGATAAAGAAATTGATATAGAAGAAATTTAATAACCATTTTTATACCATTTTAGCGCTTTCATGTTAGTATACTAGCCGAATACCCGTTGAAAATCAACGGTCCCACATTAAGCAACCACCGAATAAGGCAAATTTTTAAATAATTCGTGTTCCTTATTTATTCGAAAAATCGAACATATTAGTGTGCGCCTTAAAGTAGCCCCCTTAAAGTAGCAAATATTGGAAATCTGAAATTTCACACTTTCTTTCTTTCAAACTATCTACCCTTACACCAAGTTTGATATGTCTATCTCATTCCGAAGCATGGTTTTTTATCAATTCACTTTTCGACGAACATTTTCGAAAAACTATATTCATCTTGCTTGTTTCCGTCAAATGATTAGCCCATAAATTAAATTTCAAGCCTCTATTAAATTTTAAAGGAGTGTTTTTTCATATATTCTGTAAATCGAACATTTTGGTGTGCGGCACCCCCTTAAGTAAAAAATATTGGAAATCTGAAAGTTCACACTTTCTTCCTTTCGAACGATTCACCCATACACCAAATGTGAAGTCTTTACGTCATTGCAAAACATACTTTCCTATCGTTTCACTTTTCGAACGTTTAGTATGCGGCACCACCTTAAGTAGAAAATATTGGAAATCTAAACCTGCACACTTTCTCCTTTTCAAACGATTTACCCATACACCAAATTTGAAGTCTCTATCTCATCGCAAAGAATGCTTTCTTATCATTTCACTTTTCTAAAGTTTTGGTGTGCGGCACCCCCGTAAGTAGAAAATATTGGAAATCTGAAATTGCACACTTTCTTCCTTTTGAGTGGTTTACCCACATACCAAATTTGAAGTCTGTATCTCATCGCAAAGCATGCTTTCCCATCATTTCACTTTTCAAACGTTTAGGTGTGCCCCCCCCCCCCCCTCTATAGAACGTTTTCGAAAAATTCTATTTTTCGAATTTTTTGAAAGTTTCTATCTATTCGGGAAGTGCCTGGAAAAAGCGTGACAGACAGACAGACGGACACTTTCCAATTAGTATATACTAGCCGAATACCCGTTGAAAATCAACGGTCTCGCAATAAGCAACCCCTGAATAATGTAAATTTCATAATAATTCGCGTTTCACATTTATTCGACAAATCGAATATTTTGGTGTGCAGAACCCCCTAAAGAAGAAAATATTGGAAAACTAAATTTGAGCATTTCTTCCTCTGTTTATCTTGTGTTTTTTATCAGATGATTGGCCCATTTACCAAATATCAAGACTCTATCATATTTAAAAGGAAGCGTGCTCATTTATTCGGAAAATCGAACATATTAGTGTGCGCACCCCTTAAAGTAGCAAATATGGGAAATCTGAAATTTTACACTTTTTCCTTTCAAACTATCTACCCTTACACCAAATTTGATATCTCTATCTCATTTCGAAGCATGGTTTTCTAAAATTCATTTTTCGAATGCTTCGCTTAGGAGCACCCCCTTAAACGAACATTTTAAAAAAACTATATTCGTTTTGCGTGTTTCCGTCAAATGATTAGCCCATATACCAAGTTTCAAGCCTCTATCAAATTTTAAAGGAGCGTTTTCTGATTTATTCTGTAAATCGAACATTTTGGTGTGCGGCATCCCCTTTAGTACAAACTATTGGAAATCTGAAATTACACACTTTCTTCCTTTTGAACGATTTACCCATACGCCAAATTTGAAGTCTCTGCCTCATCGCAAAGCATGATTTCCTATCATTTCACTTTTCGAACGTTTTGGTGTGGGTCACCCCCTCTATAGAACGTTTTCTAAAAATTCGATTTTTCCAGGGGTTTTTATCGAACGACTTATCAAATTGCAAGTCTCTATCTATTCGGGAAGTACCTGAAAAACGCGTGACAGACAGACAGACGGACGGACGGACAGACGGACACTTGACAATTAGTATATACTAGCCGAATACCCGTTGAAAATCAACGGTCTCGCAATAAGCAACCACTGAATAATGTTAATTTTATAATAATACGCGTTTCACATATATTCGACAGATGGAATATTTTGGTGTGCAGAACCCCCTAAAGAAGCAAATATTGGGAAACTAAATTTGCGGATTTCTTCCTCTGTTTGTCTTGTGTTTTTTATCAGATTATTGGTCCATATACCAAATATCAAGCCTCTATCACATTTAAAAGGAAGAGCACCAAATTTGAAGTCTCTCTCTTATAGCGAAGCATGCTTTTCTAGCATTTCACCTTTCGAATACTTTTGTGCGGAGTGTCTACCCCCTTAAATACACATTATTGAAAAACTTTACTCTTTTGGTGATTTCTATCACATGATTCGCCCATATACCAAATATCAAGCCTCTATCACGTTTTAAAAGGAGCATTTCTCCTTTATTCGGAAAATCGAACATATTAGTGTGCGCACCCCTGAAAGTAACAAATATTGGAAATCTGAAATTTCACACTTTCTTCCTTTCAAACTATCTATCCTTACACCAAATTTGATATATCTGTCTCATTTCGAAACATGGTTTTTTAGCAATTCACTTTTCGAACGTTTCACTCTTTAGCACCCCCTTAAACGAACATTGTTGAAAAACTATATTCGTCTTGCGTGTTTCCGTCAAATGATTAGCTCATATACTAAATTTCAAGCCTCTATCAAATTTTAAAGGAGCGTTTTCTCATTTTTTCTGTAAATCGAAAATTTTGGTGTGCGGCATCCCCTTTAGTACAAACTATTGGAAATCTGAAATTACACACTTTCTTCCTTTTGAACGATTTACCCATACGCCAAATTTGAAGTCTCTGCCTCATCGCAAAGCATGATTTCCTATCATTTCACTTTTCGAACGTTTTGGTGTGGGTCACCCCCTCTATAGAACGTTTTCTAAAAATTCGATTTTTCCAGGGGTTTTTATCGAACGACTTATCAAATTGCAAGTCTCTATCTATTCGGGAAGTGCCTGAAAAACGCGTGACAGACAGACAGACGGACGGACGGACAGACGGACACTTGACAATTAGTATATACTAGCCGAATACCCGTTGAAAATCAACGGTCTCGCAATAAGCAACCACTGAATAATGTTAATTTTATAATAATACGCGTTTCACATATATTCGACAGATGGAATATTTTGGTGTGCAGAACCCCCTAAAGAAGCAAATATTGGGAAACTAAATTTGCGGATTTCTTCCTCTGTTTGTCTTGTGTTTTTTATCAGATTATTGGTCCATATACCAAATATCAAGCCTCTATCACATTTAAAAGGAAGAGCACCAAATTTGAAGTCTCTCTCTTATAGCGAAGCATGCTTTTCTAGCATTTCACCTTTCGAATACTTTTGTGCGGAGTGTCTACCCCCTTAAATACACATTATTGAAAAACTTTACTCTTTTTGTGATTTCTATCAAATGATTCGCCCATATACCAAATATCAAGCCTCTATCACGTTTTAAAAGGAGCATTTCTCCTTTATTCGGAAAATCGAACATATTAGTGTGCGCACCCCTGAAAGTAACAAATATTGGAAATCTGAAATTTCACACTTTCTTCCTTTCAAACTATCTATCCTTACACCAAATTTGATATATCTGTCTCATTTCGAAACATGGTTTTTTAGCAATTCACTTTTCGAACGTTTCACTCTTTAGCACCCCCTTAAACGAACATTGTTGAAAAACTATATTCGTCTTGCGTGTTTCCGTCAAATGATTAGCTCATATACTAAATTTCAAGCCTCTATCAAATTTTAAAGGAGCGTTTTCTCATTTTTTCTGTAAATCGAAAATTTTGGTATGCGGCACCCCCTTAAGTAGAAAATATTGGAAATCTGAAATGGCACGCTTTCTTCCTTTTTAACGATTTACCCATACACCAAATTTGAAGTCTCTACCTCATCGCAAAGCATTCTTTCCTATCATTTCACTTTTCGAAAGTTTTAGTGTGCGGCACCCCCTTAAGTAGAAAATATTGGAAATCTGAAATCCCACACTTTTTTGTTTCAAACGATTTACCCATACTCCAAACTTGAAGTCTCTATCTCATCGCAAAGCATGATCTCCTATCATATCACTTTTCGAACGTTTTGGTGTGCTGCACCCCCCCTTAAGGAGAAAATATTGGAAATCTGAAATTGCACACTTTCTTCCTTTCGAGTGATTTACCCATATACCAAATTTGAAGTCTCTATCTCATCGCAAAGTATGCTTTCCCGTCATTTCACTTTTCGAACGTTTTGGTGTGGGGCACCCCCTCTATAGAATGTTTTCGAAAAATTCGATTTTTCCAGGTGGTTTTATCGAACGACCGAGCCGTGTATCAAATTGCAAGTCTCTATCTATTCGGGTAGTGCCTAAAAAAAGCGTGACAGACAGACAGACAGACGGACACTTGGCAATTAGTATATACTAGCCGAATACCCGTTGAAAATCAACGGTCTCGCAATAAGTAACCCCCGAATAATGTAAAATTTATAATAATTCGCGTTTCACATTTATTCGACAAATCGAATATTTTGGTGTGCAGAACCCCCTAAAGGAGAAAATATTGGAAAACTAAATTTTCGCACTTCTTCCTCTGTTTGTAATGTGTTTTTTATCAGACGATTGGCCCATATACCAAATATCAAGCCTCTATCACATTTAAAAGGAAGCGTGCCTCATTTATTCAGAAAATCGAACATATTAGTGTGCGCACCCCTTAAAGTAGCAAATATTGGAAATCTGAAATTTCACACTTTCTTCCTTTCAAACTATCTACCCTTACACCAAATTTGATATCTCTATCTCATTTCGAAGCATGGTTTTTTATCAATTCTCTTTTCGATCGTTTCGAACGAATAGATAGAGAGACATCGGCACCCCCTACTATAGCAAATGTTGGAAGACTGAAATTGCACACTTTCTTCCTTTCAAACTATCTACCTTTACACCAAATTTGATATCTCTATCTCATTTCGAAGGATTGTTGTTTTAACAATTCTCTTTTCGAACGTTTCGAACGTATAGATAGACAGACATCGACACCCCCTACAATAGCAAATGTTAGAAGACTGAAAGTGCACACTTTATTCCTTTCCAACTTTTTACCCGTACACCAAATTTGAAGTCTCTATCTCATCGTGAAGCATGCTTTTCTAGCATTCCATCTTTCGAATGCTTTTGTGTGGAGTACCCAACCCCTTATCTATACATTTTTTAAAAACTCTATGCTTTTTGTGATTTCTATGAGATGTTTCGCCCATATACCAAATATCAAGCCCCTATCACATTTAAAAGGAAGCGTGCCTCATTTATTAGGAAAATCGAACATATTAGTATGCGCACCCCTTAAAGTAGCTGATATTGGAAATCTGAAATTTCAAACGTTCTTCCTTTCAAACTATCTATCCTTACACCAAATTTGATATCTCTATCACATTCCGAAGCATAGTTTTTTATCAATTCACTTTTCGAACGTTTTACTCTGGAGCACACCATAAACGAACATTTTTGAAAAACTGTATTCGTCTTGCGTGTATCCGTCAAATGATTGGCCCGTCTACTAAATTTCAAGCCTCTATTGAATTTTTAAGGAGCGTTTTCTCATTCATTCTGTAAATCGAACGTTTTGGTGTACGGCACCCCCTTAAGTAGAAAATATTCGAAATCTGAAATTGCACACTTTCTCCTTTTCAAACGATTTACCCATACACCAAATTTGAAGTCTCTATCTCATCGCAAAGCATGCTTTCCTATCATTTCACTTTTCTAAAGTTTTGGTGTGCGGCACCCCCTTAAGTAGAAAATATTGGAAATCTGAAATTGCACACTTTCTCTTTTTCAAACGGTTTACTCATACACCAAATTTGAAGTCTCTATCTCATCGCAAAGCATACTTTCCTATCATTTCACTTTTCGAACGTTTTGGTGTGCGGCACCCCCCTTAAGTAGAAAATATTGGAAATCTGAAATTGCACACTTTCTCCATTTTAAATGATTTACTCATACACCAAATTTGAAGTCTCTATCTCACCGCAAAGCATGCTTTCCCATCATTTCACTTTTCGAACGTTTTGGTGTGGGGCACCTCCTCTGTAGAACGTTTTCGAAAAATTCGATTTTTCCAGGGGGTTTTGACGAACGACCGAGCCGTGTACCAAATTGCAAGTCTCTATCTATTCGGGAAGTGCCTGAAAAGAGCGTGACAGACAGACAGACAGACGGACACTTGGCAATTAGTATATATAATATTAATTGCACACTTTCTTCCTTTCGAGTGATTTACCCATATACCAAATTTGAAGTCTCTATCTCATCGCAAAGCATGCTTTCCCGTCATTTAACTTTTCGAACGTTTTGGTGTGGGGCACCCCCTCTATAGAACGTTTTCGAAAAATTCGATTTTTCCAGGGGGGTTTATCGAACGACCGAGCCGTGTACCAAATTGCAAGTCTCTATCTATTCGGGAAGTGCCTAAAAAAAGCGTGACAGACAGACAGACAGACAGACGGACAGACAGACGGACACTTGGCAATTAGTATATATAATAATAATAATAGATAAATAGATAGCTGTAATGTATATAAATCTATGAGATAAATAGTAATGATAAAGGCTAAACTGTAAAAAACATTTGAGGTAGTAAATTCTAGAATTAATTTTTCTAGTTCTGTGAGGTATAAGAACTTCGGAAGTTTATGACAGTGTGAAAGGTAAGCTTCTTTCAGCACGATTGAGTTGTCCAAGACTCAAAACGAATGCTGTGCTTTCTATATTTTTTGGATCCCCTGATTATTTATATGTGCAGAAGAATTTGCGAGAAGTTCCTGGAGAAAAAGAGTTAAGACGAGAATCTTGAACATGCTCTTGCAGAAAGTCTCGAAACTGCTAAAGAATATGAAATGGAGATAAGTTTTTCAAATTTTATTGAGCTTCTAAAATATCTTGTAGAAAGTAAGTCAAAGATTTCATGAGGTAATATTTTTAAGCAAAAATATGTTTTAATTTTAAATTATCTGCCCCTCCATCACCTACAATTATTAGTTCGTTATTTAAGCGTAGAAACTCAGAAGCATCAGTTGAGTTAAACGGGATATCATTAAGTAAAGTTGGAACTTTCACTTTTCCATGTAAAATGAAAAATATTAATGAAATTTTATTTATTATTGAAACATTTGTCAACATGGAATCTAATCTCACTACATCTGATAGTATATCTTTCATAAATGATGAAGTAGCAATTCTAAAATATCTTATCCTGATAATATTACTTTGTATGGATTTATTTAATAACAGTTAACAAATAGCATTTTATGCAATAACAAAAGGCATTATTGAATCAATATTTTAATTTTTCATCTCTATTATTTTCCATCTCTCTCCATTCTTATCAATTTATTCGCAGTTCTCAGAATATAATTCTTCCTCACCCATCTACTATAAAGAGGTTATGCTCTAAATGCAACATAAAAGCAGAAAGTGAAGTAAGTGATAATTTTTTTTTATCTTATATGAAGCTCGAGTTTGTCTGAAGAAGATCACATAATAACATTAGTGATAGAAGAGATTTACATTAAACCTTATTTTGACTTCAAAGGCGGTAATATTGTTGGCATTACCTATAATAAAGATGCCGCAGCCAGTACTGCACAAGTTTTCATGGTCAGTAGCCTATTTTCTACTTATAAAGATGTGTTGAATACCCAGACCGTCCGACTCGTCCAGAGACATGAGCAGCTGTTTGGACGGCCGGGATTATAAAGATGTGTGTCATATTTTACCAGTTAAAAATATATGTGTTGATGAATTATTTATATTTTTGAAAATATTAATTCTAAGTTAAGAAGATATTAGTTTTAACGTTATTTGCATAATTTGTGATAATAATTCTATAAATAAAAAAAGTGTTTCTTATTTTGCTAATCCTCCAAAGTTTTCTATTTGTTATGAGCACCCTTGTGATGCATCTCATGTACTTTTTTATTGTATTGATTCTGTTCATATTTTGAAATGTATTAGAAATAATTGGATCAATCAGAAATATGTAGTTCCAACCATGTGTTTTCCAGGATTTGATGATATAAGTAATAGAATTAAAGCAAGTTTTTCAACTTTAAAGACATTGCATAAAGACATTGCAACATAAAGACATTGCAGAAAGTGAGTATTTGTTAAATTTCGTCATAGTCTTAATTTAAAGACATTATATTCTACTGGTATAGAAAGACAGAATGTTGAACTTGCTCTTAAAATTTTTAATGACCATATCATTACTGGACTGGAAGAAGTTGCAGAAAAGGAGAATTTAAGAGAGTATTCTGATTGTCCTGCTTACTTAAATTTTATATTGAAATGGTGAAAAATAATAAATATCAAAACTTGTTTTAAAGGCATTAGTAAGAGGGATGGCTAACAAGAACCTTTATTTACTTCTGATACGAATGAAAGGTATGCGTATTTACAAAAATGTTTGGTATGGTTAGATGCTTGGTCTGGTCCCGAATTTCAGCAAGGAAAACTGAGTCGAGAAATATTTTCTGCAGTGTATCACACCACTTATGATATGGTAGAATTAAGTAGGTTTTGCAGAAATGAGTTAAAGGAGGATTATACTTCCACGCAAAGTCCAGACTGATAAATTGGAACATAAGTTTGATCAGTATCGCCAATTGGCTGGTTCTCAGTATTCTATTTCTCTTCGACAGGTGTATGAGACTGAAAATAGGTTAAGAATTTCCTCTACAATGGCGTTATCTTTAAAGTCGTTGCATTTAGGATCTTGTTCAATTGAACCCTTTTGAAGATTCTCATGATGATGATTATATTGAAGATCCTTATACCCAAGTAAGCAATATTAGTTTTTTCTCTAACGATATTGAGAATGTTAATTGCAGGTTGCCTAATCTGACATACATTGCTGGATATTGTGCTCTTTCTGTTACGAAAACGGTAAGTTGCTTTTCTTGTTAAAACGTGATTGTTTAAAATAAGGATTTGGATATATCTACGCTATCGGACAGTTTGATCACAAGACTTGACATAGGAAGTTTAAGCTATCCCCGACCAGAGGTACTAAATGATGTGTTATATAATTATGTTGTTATTAATAAATTAATTTCAGAAGAATATGAAAAATAATTTTTACAATTAACAAGTCAGAGGAAAGTTGCAATATTTTCTACTTATGAGATATTGGAAGATCAAGACAATGATTTGGATTTTGATAAGTGCTCCGAGGGTCATTCTTCACGTGAAATAATGAAGCAGTTTTTAAAGCATCTACGAATACATTTCTGAATAACTATTGCAAAAACAAATGATGTTCTATCTACCAGTCAAAATAAGAGAAAATTAAAAACATTATGTAAGTAGCACAATTTGCATATAACTGATG
Organism: Amaurobius ferox; assembly: GCA_951213105.1. Taxonomy (NCBI): domain Eukaryota; kingdom Metazoa; phylum Arthropoda; class Arachnida; order Araneae; family Amaurobiidae; genus Amaurobius; species Amaurobius ferox. The sequence goes on from OX578151.1 coordinate 121,137,420, forward strand.
GCATGGAATAGCTCAAACTTTTATATATTTGTAAAGGATTGCACGAAATTAACAATTTTGCATGTTTTAACAGAGTACATGAATTCTAACAATACTGCATCTAGTTAACACAGTGCAGGAAATAATTAATAGAGCTAAATGTTTTTAACAGAATGCATGAAATTTAACAATATTGAAAGTTGTTAGCGGAGTGTAGGAAATCTAAATATTTTGCATTTTTTTAATAGAATGCATGAAATCAAATAATTTTCAGTGTTTTTAACAGAGTGTATGAAACTTAACAATTTTGCTTATTTTTAACAGATTGCATGTAATACAAGTTTTATATGTTTTTGACAGAGCTCATGAAATGTAAGTTTTCTGTGTTTTTACACGATATTTGTAATCTAACAAATTTGCATTTTTTTAAACAGAGTGTATGGAATCAAACAAAGCACTTTCTGGTGCATAAAAATAAAAGGATTTCTAAAATTTCAGCAAACTTTCTAGTTTTTTTGCAGAAAACATTCAAAGATATAGTTATCCACACAGCATACGAACAAGGTGTTTTTTATGTACAGTGTAAAATGTAAGTATGAAGTTGTATGTAATAAGTTTAGCATCTTGATATTTTGCATGTGCATAATTTAGATTAAGGTGGAGCTTGTTTTTAATAGATTGCATGATTTCTAACAATTTTGCATGTTTCGGGGAAATAATTTACAGAACTGCATGTTTTCTAACAAGAGTGTATATTGGGTCTTTCAAAAGTCCGTATAAATTTTAAAAATTCATTAAAAATCGAAAAATCATCGCATTTAGATACGATTTATAACATAATTATTGTCAGAATAGGTTTTTTTTCTACTTGAAAAAATTTTGTAGTTTAAAAAATTACCTATAGGTGGCGCTTACCCGAATATATCTTCCAGAATTATGTAAATGAGGCTGTTATAAAAGAGCTGTAGTGCTCTGTAGATTCTTCATTTGATTTATTAGTAAATGGTGCAAAGAGGGAGGTTTTGCGAGAATGTTCACTTTGATCAAAAAAGTCTTGTTAGTGAAGCTGTATTACGTGAGCAGAGAATCAGCATCATATGCTTTGCGAAAATTCCAATTTAGGAAAAATCGAAAGAAAGGAAATGTCCTACATCGCCTGTTCTGGGTTACTGAAGCTTGTCACACGATTTGAAGAAACTGGTTGTTTGGAGGATCGTCCACGAAATGGAAGACCATCGTTAACGGACTCCCGTGCCAGTGCTGTTTCATCTGAAATTGAAAACCTAGCAACTGATATAGCGGCTTGGACTAGCAGCGCTTCTGAAGCTGCAAAGCGAATGGATATTCCTGTATCCTCGGTATGGCGTATCCTTCACGGCATCTTAAATCTGTATTCTTACAAATTATAATCACGGCATCAGCTTTTACCGGTAGATACCGCACAGCGAGAAACATTTGCCAAATGTGCTATGTTAAAAATCGCACAGGAACCACAATGGTTGTGGACAGACGAAGCCCACTTTTCACTGTGAACACACAATGTGAGCACACACTGTGAACACACACAACAATCGTATATGGGCGACTTCTAATCCACGTAAATACATAGAGTATCCACTTCATTCACCACGAGTGACAGTTTGGTGTGGCTTCACTGATTCTTACATTCAGGAATCCTTTTTTTTTTCGAGGAGTTTAGCTCAAGTACTGGTTAGAAAACTTGCACACTAAACGCACAGCTTTATTTGACTCTTCTGCATGAGCAAGTCGTACCGTCTTTGTGAAAACGGAAATGTGATATCTACTGTAACATTTATGCAAGATGGAGCACCATCTCACATCGTAACTCCAGTAAAGAAATTTCTAATTGACACCTTCGGAGAAGACAGACTTATCAGTAGGCATTGCAAGATCCCATGGACTCCTTGGTCTCCAGATTTGATACCCGTTGATTTTTGGTTGTGGGGATATTTAAAGTCACGAGTTTATCAATCAGGCACTTCAACATTGTCGGAAATAAAAGATTCCATTCGTCGTGAAGTGAGTTTCATCCATCCAGACAAGTTGCATTCTGCAGTCACGGGTGTTTTCACTCGCCTGAATCATGCCATACCTTGTGGAGAAGGACATGTCGAACACATGATGCTAATAACACATGATACTAACACATAATAAAGGTACTGAACGTACAGTAAGTTATTTTCTTTGTCTTTCCAATGCGTTCAGCGCCACCTATAGAGGATTTTTTAAACTACAAAATATTTTCACGTTAAAAAAAATCCTCCGTCCTGACAATACTTATGGTACAAATCGTATCTCAATACAATGATTTTTCGATTTTTAATGAATTTTTAAAATTTATACGGACTTTTGAAAGACCCTGTATTGTTTGTTAATTTCAATGTGTAACCCTGCATTTATTTCATGAATTGAGTGTTATTCTATGTACACTTCTGTGTATCTTTTAATTTCAGTTTATGGGTGAGCGTCACTATATCTTCTGCCCTATCCGCACTTTGTTAATTTTCGCAGAACACGTTTTTCGTTTTATGGGCGAACATTCCCACTGCAACCATTGCCTCTTTCTTCATCAAAGATCACTGTGTGGTGCGGGTTTACGGCAACTTTTATTTTTTGGCCCATTCTTTTTCGAGGAGATAGGTCCTGCGGGCCCCGTTACTTGTACCGTCACTGGTCAGCGGTATGAAGCCCTTTTGCGGAACCACATCATTCCCGCACTTCAACAGCGTCAGTGTCTGGATAGCACAACTTTTATGCAAAATGGCGCTCCTCCGTACATTGCAACAACTGTGAAGCAGCTTCTGAATATCCATTTCGGAAATGACAGGATTATCAGCCATCATTTTCCAACAGTCTGGCTGCCAAGTTTACCTAACCTTAATCCTTGGGACTTCTGGCTTAGGGGACACCTCAAGAATGTTGTGTACAGTAGACGGATTGCGAACTTGGCTGATTTAAAAGCACGCATTTTCACCACATCCACAGCATCACCTCTAATACACTTCGATCTATTGTGGAACATGCTGTTTCTCGCTTCCAACTAGTAGCCGAGCACGGTGGACAGCATATTGAACATTTCTTGCGTATATCGTAGGTGTTTGTTTCATGTTTTCGTGATGTTTCAATCAATTGTTAAATTAAGTGATGTTGATTAAATTGTCATTTTCTTTAGTTGACTATTGGTTTCTTTCGGCTAAAAACACCCCATGTTTAGCAAAGCCACTGCGGGATATATGGAAATGAGCGGGCAGATTTATTGGCTAAGAATGGATCGCAAATGGTGCAACCGGATCTTCCCTTGCCTGTGCGGCATATAAAGCGATATATATCCCACTCTATTAAAACAAACCTTTTCAGTGTGTACGGGGAGAGAGTTTCCGGAAAAAAGTTGAACTCCCTGTTAAATAAGTAGGCAAGAATACCCAGTTCCTTGCATAGAGCAGTTGGCGTGACTTGCTTTAGACCTGCCACAGGCTATGATTACTTGCAGAGTCACCTGTATCGAATGGGACTGACAGATACAGATGTCTGCCCTCTTTGCGACCATGGCGTTTCCATGACTGGAGAGCACTTCAACATTTGCCCTGTTGTTCTTGACTGTTTTCTTTTATGTGTTACTGACAAGGCTTTTAGTGACTATTTTTATTGTTCTGGTTTGTATTGGACTGCTCGTCGACTTATGACCGAGAGGTCGGAGACGGGCATAGGATAAAAAAAATGTTGGGCAAATACAGCGCCATCTATCGGTACAGTTTTGAAATATTTATATTCCTTTGCCAAACAAAATTCCATTGCTTCACGTATACTCGTGTTGTTGTTGTTGAGACCCAGACCGTCTGACCTACCAGAAAGGTGTAAGGTAACTGTATGGACGGCCGGGAAGTGCCACCCAATTTAGACCGGAACCCAGTGGGGGAGGCATCCACAGGGACCGTACCCTCCTTCCCCTACCACCAACCTCTCGGAAGGACTTACGGACCCACATGTTTAACGTGATCGTACTCCGCATGAACACGGCGGCATTTGTGGTAGCGTGCAAATCTAGCGCGCAAACCACGGGGATACCGCACCCGAGATGGCCAACAGCACGCGGTGTTCCGAGGTGGTCACCCACCAAGTACTAACCGCGCCCGATGCTGCTTGACTTCGGTGATCTAACGAGAACCGGTATTTTCAGCACGGTACGGCCGTTGGCCCACGTATACTCGTGTCAAATATCAGGTCATTCTGACCAGTGGTTCTAACTTTACAGTGTTTTAAAATTGCAACTTTAATTATAATCACTCTGTATATTGCTTTTACAATACAGAGCTATCATGATGGAATCAATCATGGGCAAATTGGCTTATTGCCTTTTAACAACATCAGAATCCATGTTTACAATAAAATAAAATAAGGAACAAATAATTTAAACTTAAGCAGAACAAGAACGATTGGGTAAAATAATTATAAACAAATTGTAAACAAAATTAAATGCCAACTACTTGCAAATATCTCAATAGAACATGGCTTTTATACGCGGAGGCATACCATCAGTTCCATTGTCTGCGTAGCACAGAGCAGTCCGTCTCTAATGTTGTCAAGAACACGATAGTTGGACCATAAACGATTGGAGCAAAGCCTTATTCACCGATGAGTCCATATTCGCTTTGCAGTCGGACGATCCACATATTTTTGTGTGGAAATATAATTCTTTGTAATAAACTAGTAGTGTAGAGTTTGGAAATAAATCACATGGAATTGTTCATAATACCATGTCAGTTTGAGAAAATCAAGTTTCTTTATCTACCATAACTATTTTAAAGGAAAATTAGTGAAAAAATCAGATTTCGTTTAATCAAGGGTTAGCCTGAAGACATTTCAAATTTGAGAACGCTGCTTCGCATACAGAAGCAGCAAGTTAAAATAAATAGAACGCAGAATTCAATCACATACTATATTTCTGCTAGAATCTTCGTTTTCTGAGAAGTAATTATAGTGTCAATGCTAATCAATTTTACTGTGTCACTTGTTTCCTATTTAGAACTTTTAGGCTAGATCTATCCATTTATTTACATTTAGCTATGTATATTCTTGTCTAGCTAATACAACTATAAATTTCGCCACAGACAGTTGCATATTAGCTATTAGGTTGAGTTGCGAAACTTTGGTTATTTTGATTTTCAATCCAAAATCGGTGAATACACCAAATAGCATGTTTATGTATTCATTAACACCATAGTATTTTTCTTAATATAAATAAATTATGAAATTGTCCGAAAGTGTTAAAAATGCATTAACACTATGTGATAATGGTATTTAATATTTTGCTTTGAAACACATTGTTATAATCTTTCGAAATTCTGTTGTTATTTTAAAGGAATATTTCTGTCAATATACATGGGTGTCAAAAATTCGAATTTGAGCTTTCGAAGGAAAATCAAGTTTCAAGAATCCTTGAATTCGCCTAGGATGTTTTAAGGTGATGTCTGTGTGTATATGTAGATGTGTGTGTGTGTGTGTGTTTACGAGTCTGTGGAAGCGAAATCTTATGACAATGGAGCTTTTTGAACACATAATTTTTTGCGATTAATGCCATCAGTAAATACTAAAACCGAATTCATGTTAAACACCATTGAATATATGAAGATTCCTCCCAATTTTTGTATGAATTATTGAAAAAATTATGAAAACTATAAGGACATTCCCTTTCATGGGCTTTGGGAAGATTACTTCCCACCAACATGATGTTACAAAATTGACCAATGGGAAGCGCAAAACCCACTGTATTATATTGGTCATGGTATTATAACGTTAGGAATAGTAATTCCCACTTCAGATTTGTGTTGCCATCTATATTTGATTGATTGAAACACATTTGGCGAGTATCATTTGAAAGTTCGAAAGCTCTCTGTGAGATCTGTTCTTCTCAGACGCACGTTTTGATGTGATATTTGTACTGCCCAACGATTCTACTGAAAATGTAAGTCAAATACTGTTTTTATTCTAATAAAATGTTATTATTTAGTATATTTCTGCATATTTTGCGTTAGCATCTACCTAATATTGAAAAATTAATAATGTATGAGAAGGGACACTGCTGTTTTATCATATATAAAAACCACGTGCAATTTGCATATTTGAAAAATAATAATAGTTCAGATATATTATATTTATAAGTATAATAGATAATGAAATTGTTGTTTTTACAGTAATTATATTTACTTATTTCTTACATTTTTGCACATTTTGTGCCAGTATCTCATTTGAATAATCTAATTTGAATAATAAATAATAGGCCTAACAGTGAAATATGCAAATGTTATTACGTCATATATAAAAGTAAAATGTAAAATTTGTACATATATAGAAAATTAGATTATTTATTTTTGAAAATAATATATTTTTATAATAAAGAAAAGATTGTATTTATTGTTATTATATTTATTTCATACATTTTTGCATATTTTGTGCCAATAATTGTCTAATAAGTAATACGACAAGCTGCAGGTTCTGATTTATGCATAGGCAAAATAACCTGTTGCTACTGCAGTAGTTTTCTTGAAAAGGGGGGGGGGAGGATTTTCAAAAAATAATTTGAACGATCCCCCCCCCCCCTAAAAAAAAATTCTAAAGAAGCTTTTTTTTCGTAACTTTCAGATGAGCAAGAAAAAGGTTTTGTCCACATCAGCTGCTTTGGATATGTTGTTTAGCCTTCCTAGTGACCCAGATGATTTTGAAATAGAAGCTGATGATGATGCATTTTCGGAATTACAATCGCTAGAAAATATAGATAACCCTAGCACAAGTTATGGAAGCAATATTTTGACGAATGAGGAAATCTCTGTTGTAGGAGCATTAGTGGTTGATCCTGATGATAACAATTCTTCTGAAAGCAATGATGAAATGAATGAAGAATGGAGTACTAATGTAGATTTTTTCGACAATATTGCCTCTTCATTCAATAATGAGCCAAATTTAAAAATCGCCTTCAATTCAACAGACAAAGAAAAAGATTATTCTGGCACAATTTTTACAGAAGAAATTTTGCAGAATATTGTTGACGAAACAAATTCATATGCAAAGCAGCCTAAGAAATGTAAGAGATTGGGGACAAAAAACTTCGTTTTGAACTGGAAAAAGATTACGTCAGAAGAACTGAAAGCATGGATAGGTATGCATATACTAATGGGTATACATCAATTACCAGAACTAAAGAACTACTGGAGCACAGACCCTATTCTCAATGTTCAATCAGTAGCAAGAGTAATGACCGCAAAGCGGTTCATAAAAATAACTGAGACTTTACATGCAAATGATAACAGCACAAATCCACCACTTGGGCAACCTGGGCATGATAAACTCCATAAGGTGATACCAATCCTCTCACAATTGAATGATTCCATATCTAAAGCATACGAACCGTCATCAACCTTATCAGTAGATGAATGTATGATAGCTTTCAAAGGCAGAACTTCGTTGAAGCAATATATGCCAATGAAGCCTGTAAAAAGAGGGTACAAGGTGTGGTGCTTAGCAGATTCTAAAACTGGGTATATTCAGAAATTTGAAATTTATTGTGGCAAGGAAAATTCTAATAATAAGGCTACAAATTTGAATTTGGGGGAAACTGTAGTTACTAAACTAACTGAAGATGTAAAACACACAGGTCGCCTTATAGCCCATGACAATTATTTCACATCATTTAGGCTTGCAAAAATTCTACGTGTAAATGGTTTATTTTCTGTGGGAACTGTGAAGCCGCAAAGGAAGGATCTTCCACCCATGCTGAAATCCAATGACAAACTGCAAAGAGATGAATCAATGTTCCTGACTAGGGAAAATGTTGCTGCAATAAAGTGGATGGACAATAAGGCTGTTACTTTGTTGACTACTGCACATAATCCAACGATTATGGAATCAGTGAACCGGACAAAAAAGATGGTACTAAAGTGGAAGTTCCTTGCCCAAAAGCTGTATCTGTATATAATGATATCATGGGAGGGGTGATCGCTTCGATCAAAGGAAAGAAAGATACCAAATAGGAAGAAGATCTGTAAAATGGTGGCATCGTATTTTTTATTTTCTTATTGACCTTGGCATAGTAAATAGTTTTATACTATTGCAAGTAAGCAAGTGAAACAGAAATTTAGACCAGCTAACATTCCGTATAGCATTAGCTCGTCAGCTAATGGACGCGTATTCATCGAGAAAAAGAAAAGGCCGGCCTGCTAGCTTCCAAGCAAAGAAGTGTGCGGTTCCAGATGATGTGCGCTTAGCCAGTGTGGGGAATCATATGCCAAAGATGGTTTCCAATTACAGACGATGTAGGAAATGTAGCACAAAGGCCCAAGAAAAAAGAACCCGCTGCATCTGTGCTGAATGTGGTGTACCGTTGTGCATTGCAACATGCTTCTCATCTTTCCATGGGAAATAACTGTCATTTAATTTAATTTTCTCTATGACTGTAAATGGTTCTGTGGGAAGTATACTTCCCACCCCTAGAATTTAAATGTAAACATAAAATTTGGCAAAATAAAATATATTTCCTTAAATTCTATTGTTTAATTGATAATAAAACATAAAAAACAGAAGGAATTCAAAATACAAATAAATGTCCCACGAAAGGGTTAAATGATGTTAAAGAAATATTTATATTTATAAGTAATGTTTTAATATCGAATGACACAGACTTTAGAACGTTAGCTTGAATCGTTCTCGAGATATTGCACGTTTTTCAAATAACTTTTACTAAAAAATAACGTAATGAACAATAATAAAAATCGTTCGAACACTTGGTTACAAGCTTGACGACCTTGGTATTAAATTTGGAGAAATATCGTCAACTTGGCAACTTTTTAAAAATGGAGCGAATTTTTCAAAAATGACTCCAAAATTAGGACAATGATGCCAAATGAAAGAATTATTTACGGAATATCAGTTAAACGGCTACAACAGCTACTTCAAAATAAATTTACATGTTATGATTCTGAAAAGCCCCAACTGTTAAATTACTTTTCAACGTCAAAAACATTGTGCAATGTTTCTAGTGAATCATTATTTCGATGTGAAAGAAATAAAGTCATTGAAATACACTTTTTTTTCAAGTGACACACGTGAAGTGTAATAATTTATAGTATTTTCATCATTTAATATATAATTGTACTAGATATGAATTAATGAATTGATTATACTGAAGATAATTGTGCCAGAAGGAATTTTAAAATAACCTTTAAAATAAGCTCATTTTGATGTATTCGGCATTTTAAGAATTTTGATAGATTTGAAGATTTTAGTCTGTTGAATTTTAGAGTATATAAAGAGTAGTAATATTATGTGAAACAGTTATGAAATGGCTTGATTTTTTTTCAATATTACTATGTTACGTTCATTACTATGTTACTGTCTAACGTAAGAAAAACAATAAATCAATTTAAATGAAAAGGAAGTAATGGTTGATGGTCAGAACCTCCCGACTAGGAACACGTTCATGTCTGGGTCACGCCCATAACTGGACCACGTTCATAACTTGGCCATGCTTATTAATTTAAATTAGATAATTGACTTTTTTAAGTACTAAACTCACTAAGAAAATACTGAAAAAACTGTTTAAATCATTTCTATGCTCGCTTCTTCCGAAACCCCGATTATTTTCTCTGTCGACGAAGTTTGGAATAATGCCAAATGAAATTTCAAAATGGGAAATTAATAAAATATTTCAACTTTGGTTGACTGGGCAGGTCTTGAATGAACGAACTTTAGGTGTTGTTGTTGTTGAGACCCAGACCGTCCGACCTACCAGAAAGGTGTAAGGTAACTGTTTGGACAGCCGGGAAGTGCCACCCAATTTAGACCGGAACCCAGTGGTGGAGGCATCCACAGGGACCGTACCCTCCTTCCCCTACCACCAACCTCTAGGAAGGACTTACGGACCCACATGTTTAACGTGATCGTACTCCGCATGAACACGGCGGCATTTGTGGTAGCGTGCAAATCTAGCGCGCAAACCACGGGGATACCGCACCCGAGATGGCCAACAGCACGCGGTGTTCCGAGGTGGTCATCCACCAAGTACTAACCGCGCCCGATGCTGCTTGACTTCGGTGATCTAACGAGAACCGGTGTTTTCAGCACGGTACGGCCGTTGGCCCCGAACTTTAGGTGTTGAAGACCCAGACCGTCCGACTCGCCCAGAGGACTTAGAGTAACTAGTTGGACGGCCGGCGAACTTTAGGTGTTGAAGACCCAGACCGTCCGACTCGTCCAGAGGACTTAGAGTAACAAGTTGGACGGCGAACTTTAGGTGTTGAAGACCCAGACCGTCCGACTCGTCCAGAGGACTTAGAGAACAGGCGAACTTAGAGACAGGCGAACTTTAGGTGTGTGAAAGTTTTCTATTTACCCTATATAAATATATCTAAATGCTCTCATATAAATAGGAAATACGTTAATATCTTCGAGGAGTAATCCAGTAGAGAAAGCCTCGGGAACCCTCACGAAAGCCCCAAACCGTTGTCATGTGACTTCAGGAACTCTTCCCGCCTAGAGCGTTAAGTTTCCCCTGTAGAGGGATAGACAGTGGGAGAAGGTGAATGACAAAGAGTCCTTGAAGGAAAAAAAAATATATTTTTAATTATTTCTGTTCCTCTTAAGCTTTAGATAAAAAAATTGTAGGAGTTATTGCTGAGCTTCGTGAAGAAATTATTCCATCAATGTAATTGTAAAAAAATATTCATTAAAACATCTTAAACTGCGTTTTACTACATTTTGGCGATATTTGGTGGTTTTGGAAAACAAAATTGCGAGACCGCGCTCTTGTGCAAGAAATAGTTATAATTTTCGGATTTCATTTCGGGGTATTTTTTACATTCAGAGATTTCAGAAATTAATTTTTTTTAATTTCGGTATCCCGCGGAGTTAAAAATATCCTTTTACGTCATTTTATAGATAAATAAGATATATTTTAATTATTTTACGTTCTGATTTATTTGTCTATAAATATTATGTGTATGTGAACGATAATAGCATGTTGAGATTTTCTTATAACAAACTTCTGTATAACGAAATTTTGAATATAATGAGAACATTTTTATAAAAAACCAATTCCTTTAAGTACTTTTCCCATTTGTAAAACACTTATATACTTATAAAAAACATTAGACAATAGTTAACCGTCTGGAATAATACACCTGTAATTAGACAATATAATATATTAAAAAAATCTAGAACAATAACTGTACATGTGTACTTTGACATATGCACTGGAAAATGTAACTGATATCAAACAAATTGCATATAAAATTTATAGATAAAAGCATCCTAAGTTAATAATTACATTGCATTTGGCATACTGTATAAATTTCATAATAAAAGAAGTTGATATGCAGTACGTCGCTGACTTTCTTCGCATTTTGACGTCTCTATGGAAACAAATTATAGTTTTCCAATCGTGGTTTAGGCATATCGCATTGCCGTCAAAGTCATAAAATAACTCATATCAAATTATTTTAATATGTTTTTATTTAGTCTGAATCGAAAATAGAAAGAAAAATAAGTGGTAGGAAAAGTATGTTTTAAGACCTCATTAACACAATTAAAACACTCTCTGAAAGATGTTTAAGTTGTGTGCATATATGTATGTATGTGAGTGCGTGTGCATATATGTATATGTGATTGTTTGTGTGTGTGCTTATATGTGTGTGTTCTTGTGTGTGTGCTTATATGTATGTGTTCATTATATGTATGGGTTCTATAAACTATATATTCTTATATTCTATTTATAGTTCTATATTCTACATATAGTTCTAGTTATAAACACTAGTGCTTATAATTTGGAACCATAGTTTAAATGATTTACTCAATTTGCTTGATTTAGTCAATGGTTTTTATCCCTCTATTAATTTTACTGTAGGGCATGAATGCAACTGTTCCTTCTGTTTTAGATGTTATTGCTGCCCATAACTTTTCTAATTTTCAGTCTTCTGTTTTTCGCAAACCTACGTTTACCAACACATGCATTCCGGTTAATTCTTTTCACCCTATTTCTTCAAAACGGGCTTCCTCATGCATATTTCAATCGAGTTTTTAATGTCAGTTCTACTATTATTTCTTTAAATAATGAAATTGATTTCATTTTTAAACTCGGTCAAGATGTAGGTTACTCTTATGAGTTTATTCATAATATCTTCGCTAAAATTCGCCAAAAGTTTTTACAACCCTTTACTAATCTTATTCCTATTAATGATCGTTTACAGTTTAAAGCTAGTTGTCCTTACCATCCTAAAAGTTTTCGTCCACTTATTCATTTTTGCACCGAATTTAAATTTAAACCCGTTCATTCAGCTGTTACCACCTTATTCAATTGTATTCAAACTGATAAATATAAGGATAATGTTAACTTTAAAAATCTTGCTGGGGTGTACGATGTACACCTTTTTCTCCGGATGATATCTATAAATTTTGTATCGGAAGTACTAAACGTACGGTTAGTATCCGTTTGTTCGAACATGCAAGAGACGTACAAAATGGTAAATTAACGACTGCCCTTGCCCAATTCGTGAATAAAGATAATTTTCGCCCCCTTTTTAAAAAATTTTTTCTTTTAATTAGCTGTAATCACCCCGTTCTATTTTACTATATGAATCCCTTTTTATTTACTTATATCGTTCTTCTATCTGTACTTTTGACCCTGTTCGTGTCTTAAGTTATGACTGGTGACTAGTTTTCGATTCCCTGCATGTTAAACCTTTGCATAGTTACATTAATTTATAATTATTTTCTAAAATACTTATTTTTTAAACTATTTTTTGAAATATTTATATTTGAACTTTGTATAAATTATAATTTATATCTGATTTATAATCCACGACTCCTTGGCGCCTAACTGTCCTTCCGTATCTGTGAAGAGCCACCGCGCTAGCAATTAAAATCTACACAGTGCACTTTGAGTTTTTACCCCCCTCTTATTTATGGCTCGAACCCGGGGAGAATGAACAGAGTCTGCACATTTTTTAAATTTTGTGTTATGCTTCATAACAGTAGGTGATACTTTAAAATTTACCTTATCATAAATTGCACCGGTTTCTCTTCTTTATATTAGTTTCTGTACAGCGTAGCCTTTTCTAAACGAACATTTTCTCTTAGGGAACACCTTATAAAATGTTGGACTCCCTAATTTTTTTAGAATATACCACGCACCGGAAAAAATATATAATAGAATTAAGTCTTTTGTAGTTTCTTAAGTCAAAGTGTATAAAATAGGTAGTCACTATCAACATATACATCTTGGGAATCAGGTAGTGGGGCTCCTAGTCTTACTTGCTGTTTCTCCGAGTTCAGATTTATGGAGTTCCAATTGTTGACATTGGAATTATAGTTAATCAACTATGGCTGTTAAAACATTTTGAACTCCAATATTTTTTTTTTGAAATTTTAATGAATTGATGACATGCTTAAAAGCTTGAGGAAGTAGAAAAGTATTAGTAGATGTGCAAAATACTGTATACATCTTTTAAAAATTCTCAGTGAAAAGTAATTTTTTATCAATGTCCAAGTACATAATATTAAATCATTCGCCTATATATCTACCAAAGCATGAGCAATTGTGAAGTCATACCATATTGCTCCGGCACATGAAAGAAGAAGGATCATACTGCTTGTGTCCTTTAGCCACCCAATTTAGACCGAGACTAATGGGAGTGGCAACCATAGAAATATGGTGGCAACAACAGGGTTCGTACCCTCATTGTCCTGTTCATTACTAGCATCTCAATCCTGCGGTCATTCCCAATGGGAAACAAAATCCGGTGCAATGCGCATGCTCACGGACTCGTCCTCTCCAGTGCTTCAATATTTTGTCAAGGGGTGATATAAATCACAGAATACTATATTACGAAATCATAAAATATTATATTATTTAAAATAAAACTTTCCTTTACCATACATTTAAAATCGGATTAGAATTTAAAAAATAGAGGGCAGTTCTTCGTTCTGTTTACCATTCAACCATTACATTACAAATTGACAATGCCTAAAAATCGTAAAATCTCAGAACGAACATTAAAATCCAAGGCAACACTACATATTCGTAAATATTCTCATTGGGATGCAATGTTGTACATTTTGGATCGCATTTTTACGATTTTAATCGTAAAACTGTAATTGGGAAGCATGTCAGACTGTCAGCTGCGATTTCGATCGTAATATTGTATCTTCAGCTTCTGCACACTATTTATATCACAGAATACTATATATATAATATTAGTCTGTGATTTATATCACCCCTTGACGAAATATTGAAGCACTGGAGAAACAGAACGAAGAACTGCCCTCTATTTTTTAAATTCTAATCCGATTTTAAATGTATGGTAAAGGAAAGTTTTATTTTAAATAATATAATATTTTATGATTTCGTAATATAGTATTCTGTGATTTATATCACCCCTTGACGAAATATTGAAGCACTGGAGAGGACGAGTCCGTGAGCATGCGCATTGCACCGGATTTTGTTTCCCATTGGGAATGACCGCAGGATTGAGATGCTAGTCTGTTCATTCCCTCTCGAAATGACTTTCGGTCCTAAAAATTTAACGTGTCCACAGTCCGAGTCCACAGTCCGACACGGCTGGGTCTTCAACGGGGATAGTTTTGGGCGGTGTTAAGGATTGAACTCGGGTCTTCCTCCTGCAATCTTCTCGTCATAGCAATCTAGCTATCTCAGCCAAACGGTAGATAGGGTGGGCTAGGACAGGAAACAGAGGTGAGCATTCAGTGACACGAAATATGCGTACCCATGTTATGAAAACAATGAACACATTAGGTTAAGAAATCGAAGAACTTATTTTCAAAACCATTGTAATCAATGATTAACAGGAACTTACATAATAACGAATTATTTATAATTACAATGAAATGTAATCACAATTAAAAGTAATTTTCGTTAATTTCTTATTTCAGTTGCATTAGTTTCAACTATTAATTACGCCCATTTCAATTAAATTGAAGACTGTTGTCCAAAATCTGTAGATTACATATTGGAAACTGAGCAATTTCGTCGTTTCTCCAATTACATTTGTCATTAAATTTCGGTAAAACTAAATATAATCCAATAGAAGGTATTTAATTTGACCTCATCATGGGGTCAAATGGGGAACCAATTTAAATCGAAGTAAAACTTGCTGACATTTTGAAGCTTAATCTTTATTTTACATAATTTGCAAAAATAGTCAGAAACTTACATCCAATGGTGAAAATTTGTTATGCATGTCTTCTTTAAGTGGTTAGATTTTGATTATGGACCATGTGAAAAATAGTTTATTGAATTGCCTTTAACTGAAAATCTGCCACTGAATCAATAAATTTCAAACAATAAATTTCAATATGTCACTGTGGTTAAGATCTCATCGTTTTAACCTTTAATATAATAGGTCGTATAGTATTGTCATTAAATTGCAGAGCAGCTTTGGCTCAATCCAGGAATCGACAACCGTCCCGATTGCCACATGCGACACTTGACAAAGTTTTATGCAGCCCACAACTACTCACACAAATTTAAATTCATCCAGCCCGCGGAGATAAAATAAATTATATCTGTTATTTGAGGATACTTTTAACTTTTTTATGTTATCTTGTCGCATTGTTTCATGCACTTTTATTTTAAGGTCTGTATAAAAAGAATCGGGAAACATTTTTTCCTGACGTGAGTGTACGTCATAGCACGCTCGCAGTGCACATGCTCGGTAGCGGGGAATGTGACCTTCAAGACGCGCCAAGCGACAGTGGCCTTCGAGCTTTCGTTCAGGCTACATCGTGTTTTTAATGGACCCCTGTCCAGTAACTCGGTGCAAGCGCGAAATGCAGCGGTACGCGATCAAATGTTGTGTTGGATTGAGGAAATCGGGTATGGAGACGTTGACCACGATTCGCCAAGTGTTCAAAGATGAAAGCATGTCACAAACAGCAGTTTTTAAGTGGCACAAGCTCTTCAAAGATGGCCGAGAAAGTTTGCAGGACGAGCGTCGACGTCAAGAACGGACGGCAACGTGCAACGTGTGCGTGAAGTGCTGAATTCACACCGTCGTTTAAGTTTGCGAATGGTCGCAGATGAAATTGGCATTGATAAGATGACAGTGCACAGCATTATCACTGAAAGATTGGCGATGCGAAAGATCTGCGCTGGTCTGGACGGAGGAGCAAAAGCAGAGACTAGTGTCTGCTTGCGAACCCCTTCTACAACGCGTTGAAGAAGACCTCGGCTTTATGGACAATCGTCTTCACGGGAGACGAGACTCGGATATTTGAATACGACCCGGAAACAAAGCGGCAAAGTTCGGAATGGCACACTGCGGGATCACCTCGTTAAAGAAGGCTCGAATGAGCAAATCCAGAGTGAAAGCCATGCTGATCGTTTTCTTCGACGCAAAGGGGGTCGTCCACTACGAATTTGTTCCTGAGGGGGCACACAGTGAATGGTGCTTGCTTTTTACCTAGAAGTGCTAAGAAGACTGAAGAGAAGGGTCAACCGGGAGAGGCCAGCTATCGCCGGAAATTGGAAATTGCATCACGACAATGCAACCAATCACACCTGCACCAAGGTGACCGACTTCCTGACGATAAACGGCATCGCGACGGTTCCCCAACCCCCTTACAGTCCCGACTTGGCACCAGCAGACATTTTCCTTTTCCCAAAAGTGAAATCCTCCCTCAAAGGACACCACCATGGGACCCTAAGTGCCGTCAAAAAGCTTGCACGCCGTGCCCTTAAGGACATCCCGGAATCCGCCTACCAGGGAGCCTTCGAGTGCCGTTGGCAAAAGTGTGTCGGCGCTCAAGGGATGTACTTTGAAGACTTTTGAGGTATTGTAGCAATATCTGTAATAAATATATTATAAATCTATAGCAATATCTTTAATAAATCTGTAATAAATCTATATCGACAACCGGCCCGCGAGCCACATGCGACTCTTAACAAAGTTTTATGCGACCCACGACTACTCCCACAAATTTAAATTTATTCAGCCCGCGAAGATAAAATAAATTATATCTGTTATTTGAGGATACTTTTAACTTTTTTTGCTATCTCGTCGCATTGTTTCCTGCACTTTTATTTTAAAATTTTTCAATTTAAGCCTGCCCAAACGTGTCTATTACTGATATTTTTCCTATATTATTTCTGTTACTATAGAAGGTTTTTGAATTTTATGTTTAATTAATGACTTCAGATACAGTCATGGCATTTTAGTTTTTTGTCGTTCATTAACAAACTATAGTAGACCTATATAGAAGTTATAATAATATTTTTAAATTAGCTGTGAATTCCATGACTTGACAGAAATAAGAATTTTCGCATTTTAGCCCTCATCAGGGCTAATTTGGTTATTAGGTGTTAAAGAGCGCTGCAAACCGCAAGTTTGGTTTAAATGATGGTCGTTGCATTAGGAATATGATTTCAAAATTTGAGAAAACATGCTATCGTCGGATCAATGATTATCCTCATATGCAAACACTGCCTAGCTATTTTAAAGATGCAGTCTGCATTCAGAGAGTAGAATGCTGTTTGCAGGTTCTCAAGGGTTACCGGCCTCTGGTTTAAACAATAATTCCAGTGTAAAATGGCCTACTTCGTTCAGTTCAAATCCCCCCTCTTTTAATCAGGAGTTATAGTCTACACTGTTAAGTACTCAAAGACTAGAACCACACTTTCAAACGCAAGTCAAGTCAAATAAAAGTTTGTTACAAATTATTTTAACACCACAATGTCAACGTTTCAAAATTTATATATTTTAACATACAGATTAACCAAATGACATCAAATGTGTCATTATATCGTTTTTCGTTAAAAATGCTTCGATTGACATTGCAACAGTACTGACAGAACCATTAATATTTCTATTGCAGGGAAGTGGTAACTATTTAGAAGTTTTACTCTGTTGGGTTTTGAGGTGAAAGTAAAAAGTCAGGGTGATAAGAGACTAAGAAAAAAGAAATAAAGAATACAAGAACGGGTTAAATACGACATAAAAGTAATAGGTTTGAGGCTAGCGTCACCATGCATGAAATCACCTTAAATGGTAATGGTTCCGCAAGGTTCTGGCTTTATGGAGTAGAAAGATTGAATGACGCAAAAGTGTGCAATTTTTGTATTCGATATCAAAACACATATGAGCTGACAATGGAAGTAACGTAGTTATTTACAACTCAATAGAACAGAAATCAGTTAATGACAATAAACATTATTTAATTAGGCGATTAGAAAATTTTAGAATGCCCAATTAAATTCCGAGAAAAGTTTAAAATGATTGCAATTAAAAATAAGAACTGGAGTATGGCTGAAGTCGACATTCTCATACTAGAATCTATTTTTATTATCTTTTCAAATATTATAGGAAAAATTTTGAAAAATCGGTATCATGGGTCCAAATGATTACAATTATAGCGTATTACACTTTACTTTAAAGGGCTTGAAAAAAAATCTTTGTATTGATACCATATTTGATAATGTACCTCCTGCAGGGGGGAGGGAGAGTAACTTGCCCCTCAGAGGAACTAATGACGTCACTAACAAATTGTTATTTTGTAATTGCATCACTAATGCAATTGCTGTTTTTCACAATAATGATTGAAACTCTGAAGTCCCGTGATCATTAGGCCATAAATAAACCCATTTATGCATGATTACTTTGACTTATGCTGATATGTTACAAAATATAAAATTTCGTACAAATTTCGAAATTTTTGCCTGAATTGAAATTTTTTTTATATAGTTCCAGATTTTTTCATAACAAAGCCGGATATAAAGTTTCGGTATATAGTGTTTCGTGAATATCCATTAACATTTGTGGCCGCTATCGTGTACACAAGAAATCGACCATAGACAGACAGACAGACAGATATCACTCCAAAGTAGTCAAAACGTATTCAGGTCTTGAAACATATATTGGCATCAAAATCTCGAAATCGAAAATTTTCGTGCAACAATACTTTCTCACTGCTACATATGAGAAAGTAGAAACGTACATGGAGTTTGAGCTTCTACTCGACTTTTTTATACGTCTAATCCTATAACTATAGTATTTTGACTTGTCACAGAAAGAAAAAATAATTTAACAATTAAATAGCAACTTCCTTATAAGTTTTATAATGTTTAAAAATGCTTCAGAGTAAAATAGTAAAACATAGTCATCTTATTAGGAAATTGGCTCCGTCACAGACTCTGTTTCGTGATCAATAGTATAAATGTGCAAAGTTTCAACCTTCTAGGCGATTATGCGGCTTCTAGAGAGTTTCTAAAGCTGGCATTTTCTTTCAGGATCTCTTGGGAGAAATGGATGATCCATTCTTGGGAGAAATTCCAGATCCATCCTATTCCGTGAGGTTCTTTTTCTTCGATCGAGACCGTCGAATCTGCTCGAAGATGTACCCCATACGGTATCTGTTTGGACGACCGGGAAGTCCTACCTAATTTAGACTGTAACCCAGTGTGGTTGCACGCCACAGTGATAGTACCCTCCTTCCCCTAACACCAACCTCTTGAAAGAACTTGCGCACCCACATATTTAACGTGCCTGTACTCCGCATGAACACGTGTACAGCTGTAGCAGAGCCGGGAATCGAACTCGGGTCGTCCGACTGCAATCCCCGCGAGCTAACCACTGCACTATCTCATCCTTCTATAAGGTTCTGTGCTATAATCGATAAAGTATGCCTAGAATCAGTCCTTTAAATCACTGGTGGCTACTGTAAGGTCTGGGAATTTGTTTCGATAAACCAAATTTTTTCCAATCCCGGGAGCGAAATCGAAAATCCGGATCCGATAGGTTGTGTCTCGTCGATAATATGAGTGTGCAAAGATTCAGTTTTCAGGGTTATTAGTAGGATTTTGGAGACTTTGAAAAGACAGAAATACGTTAGATTATTGTTATATAGATGTTTAGTTCCAGTTGTACCACACTTATTAGAGTGCAGTAACAATTACTTGTATGTAACAGTAATTGCTTATTAATTGTTATTGATTACAAACACAATTAATATTATAGAAGAAATATCCTAATAACTTTAAAATTTCATAGCCAATTATTCTTTTAAAGTATTTTGTGAAAATTGTTTGAAATTCTCTTTTTGCAAGGTGACGACAGCTTAGTGACACCATATATTGGACGCGTTTTGCCAAGTTCTAACTATATTCCGCGCCACGCTTCCGCGGGATACAGTTAAGCCTTGTTTTTGCTTATATATGTCAGTAGAAATTATTATGATACAATTAACACCAAGTACATAGCTATATTTGGTCATTTCTGCTGTAGATTATAATCATTGTTTATAGCAGATTGGCTATGGGCATTATTATTCTTTTCCATAGAAAATAATGCTATGAAAGTTTTGAATGCAAAATCAAGTAATTATATTGCTAATCATGATAATTACTAAGCACTGTATGTAGGTTTCGGTTTTCATTTACATAGTTTGACATTGGTATGTCCATTTGATTTTGAGGTATATCGTGTTGGCGCCTCATGGAAACGAACACTTAGAGATATGCATCCCCCCACGCACGCACGCACGCACATACACACACACACACATAAACACACGCACACACACACACATACACACACATAAACACACACACTCACACATAAACACACACACTTACACAAACACATACTTACACACACACAAATAGTCTTTCAAAACATCATTTTTTCAAAGATTTTTATACCAGCAATGTTCTTTCTAAATCTAATAATAATTTCTAAATCTTTAAACGGGAATGAGAGGTCGCTATCCCTCTCTGCCATTTTTATGAAATATATCTGGCATCCCCTTTTCATATATTTACGTTTTCATTGATATATATATATATATATATATATATATATATATAGGGTGCCCCAAAATCATTACCATTGATCTCGGCTTTTATTCTTAAATATTGATCTTAGACATATATAATAAATTACAAAGTTGCGTTAAAAACGGTACAAAATTTTATGAAATCGATAAAAATTTTCAGCGGATTAAATTTGAAGAAATACAAAATTTAAAGTTTTATACGGCCCACGTACAAAAACAATTCCAATAAGTAAAATGTGCCCCATACACTAATAAGATAATTTACAAAATTTCAGAATTTCATCATAAAAAGTCCCTGAGATATGTTTAAATTTGGTGAGGGATTAATCACAAATTAAAATGTAAATGTTTACAGCAAAATTGCAAATGACGCAACGCAGAAATGCATCATAGGCAAATAATATCTGCCTCTTATCTTTAATGGATCATTGGCATGGATGGAAAACATTTTGAACAAACTTTGTAATCTTTGTGTAAAGTTATTATTTCTACACAGTGTACATCCTTTTGTACCAATAAATAGCAAAATTTTTATTTATTTATGTAATCATTGTTTTCTTTCGTAATTTGTATATGACCCCTAAAACGCGATCTGCCGAAATGATTTTTCCCCTCTGTGAACCCATGTTGATGCATCGAAAAATGATTTAAGTCAGCAGTTTTGTCTTTTCATATCTCTGGGACTTTTTATGATAAAATGCTGAAATTTCGTACATCACCTTATTAGTGTATGGGACACATTTTACTCATTGGAAATGAATTTTGTACGGGGGCCGTATAAAATTTTAATTTTGTATTTCTTAAAATTTAATTCCCTTGAAAATTTTAATCGATTTCTCGATTTCATAAAATTATGTTCCTTTTTTACGGAACTTTGTAATGTATTATATATGTATACGATCAATATTTAAAGAATAAAAGCCGATGTCAAAGATTTCGGGACACACTATATATATATATATATATCTTATAAAAACCAGTAATCAAATTCAATAGAATTCCTATGCATATCCACAAAAAGTAAAGGCACTGCTCAGGAAAAGGCGCCAAGCCGCTCTATACTCCGAAACAGATAATAATCCAAGAAAAAGAAGATTTAAAGGAATATGGGATAACCAAATGCTTTGCATTTAATGGTTGGGGAGGATTACGACTCCCCCTCCCGTTTAAAGCTGCTTTTCTAGCCTAGGCAAACGCTCACGGTACCAATACAAAGCAAAGGTTGGTCCCCAATGCGTGCTAATACGAAGGCACCCGGATACGGAAGAACAAGACCAACCAACAGAAGGAAACTGGACCAAAAGTGAATCCTGCCCAACTCGCTATCTTATATATGTTCATCTTACGCATGCGTGCAATCCTAGCAGGTACGCATAAACTTTATTTACTTGCAGTTTGATGAAGTAAACTGTCAAAATCCACATGATCCCTGAGAATCGATTTATAACAATCCTTTAAGAAATATAAAGGATAATGTTTATATAAAGCCTCAGTTATGATTTTAATGTTGCTATTATTGCAATCCTTTTTTAACGTATTTGGTTTCTCTTAAAGTGTCCGAGTATGATATTTCTGAAATTCTGTAAAGAATCTGTAAAGAATTGGATACTAAAACAACAGAATGCAAATGCCTTGATAGCAAACATAAAGATCCTTATCATAATCACATCATTACAGGTGATCTGGATATTATCTCAGATAAAACTCTAAAAAATATTTTCAAACTCGGAACTAAATACAGATCACAAGAATATAACCAAGTAGTCGAAAATTTCAATCAAGATCTAGAAGAATTCATTTATAAAATAGCAGTAAAACACAGTTTACCTATCCTAGCCTTTCAAGAATGGAAATATAATTTTTCAAAAGAATTTCAGTTATATTACAACAAACAAGATAACAAAATAAGGAATCTTTCAATACCTGCAGCTATACAAACTATAAAAGAAAATTTTGTTATAACTTATACTGACAAGATGGTATCACATTTTGCATTTACATGCAAAAAGTTTTACATAGATACACTTCACCACTTCTACCAAGACAGTACTATGTACACCCCAGTACACAATAATGAAAATGTTCTATCCAAAAGGATTAAAGCTATGTACAAACGAATCGGTAATGAAATAAAATCTGTTAAATTTCCATATTTAATCCTCATTCCAAAGATGCATAAAGAGCCTGTAAAATTTCGTACAGTTACAGTTGGCTGTGGATCATATCTGACAATAGCTAATAAACGACTTTTGAACATCCTCAAGTTTGTGATGGAAAACATCAAAAAACAGAATCATGTCATGATCAAGAATGGAATAGAAGTTATCGATCGTTTAAAACATTGTAATAAAAATATATGTTTTAAAAGCTTTGATTTCCGCGACCTTTTTAACAACATTGATTTATCTAATTTATACTCAATCTTGAAAAAATTACATGAAGAATTTGATTTGAAGGATTTTATTACTTATCGAAGATACCTTGACCTTATTGAACTAGTATTAAAGGAAAATATTCTATATAACGGAAAAAATTATTACAGACAAATAAGGGGAATTCCAATGGGAGGAGCCTGCTCATCAATCTTGGCTGATATTTACCTCTCAACATATGAAAAAGGAACCCATATTTTGTCAGAGATACCATATTTCCGGTTTGTTGACGATGTGCTATTGGGGTGTTATGAAGACACCACCAATTTCGATTTTACTTTTTACCCTCCGGAATTGGAATTAATAGAAAATTGTCAAGAAGAAAATGAAGCGGTAAATTTTCTGGACATCTCAATAAAAAACATGGATTACATGGTCATTATACAACGTTATATGACAAAAGAGAATTATATAGAATGAAGATCAATCATCTCATCGATTGGAAAACAAATCTTACCAAGAATAATTTCAGAAATATCATACTCGGACACTTTAAGAGAAACCAAATTTACAATACGTTTAAAAAGGATTGCAATAATAGCAACATTAAAATCATAACTGAGGCTTTATATAAACATTATCCTTTATATTTCTTAAAGGATTGTTATAAATCGATTTTCAGGGATCATGTGGATTTTGACAGTTTACTTCATCAAACTGCAAGTAAATAAAGTTTATGCGTACCTGCTAGGATTGCACGCATGCGTAAGATGAACATATATAAGATAGCGAGTTGGGCAGGATTCACTTTTGGTCCAGTTTCCTTCTGTTGGTTGGTCTTGTTCTTCCGTATCCGGGTGCCTTCGTATTAGCACGCATTGGGGACCAACCTTTGCTTTGTATTGGTACCGTGAGCGTTTGCCTAGGCTAGAAAAGCAGCTTTAAACGGGAGGGGGAGTCGCAATCCTCCCCAACCATTAAATGCAAAGCATTTGGTTATCCCATATTCCTTTAAATCTTCTTTTTCTTGGATTATATATATATATATATATATAAATATATATATATATATATATATATATATATATATATATATATATATATATATATATATATATATATATATATATATATATATATATGTATATATATATATATATATATATATATATATATATGTATATATATATATATATATATATATATATATATATATATATATATATATATATATATATATATATATATATATAGCCGTAATGCAGGAATTATCAAGAAAGAAACGGCAATCACACTTAGATGACGCATAGCCTCACAAGAAAGAGGATTAAAATATCATTCCGAAAAGAAAAATGAAGAATTGAATGCAATGTACCCCAAACATTGGCCGGGGGAGGATTGTGATCCCTTCACCCCAGGTAAAGCAAGCTTTATATCGCCACAACACTCCCGAAGAGCCGCTACATTGCAAAAAAAGAATACTTATGTATCAAAATAAAAGAGGAACGCCAGACATAAAGATTATCTATTCAGGCGTAAAAATTTGAAGATATAGAAATATTCAGAAGAGTTGAGATGCATAAAACATCCATCGAATCAAAAGGACAAGCCTTTCAAACAAGTCGAGATGTCAACGGCATCTATCTACTTTATCTATGTATCTCTATCTTGTTCATATAAATCCGCGTTTAAAGTCTAATTCACACTACTTCCCTATGAAGTATATTACTCCGTAGTAAAGTAACACTTTACTTCAAACTATATTACCTGAACACTATTGAACGTTTCCACTTTATAATAAACAGATATCACACTCCAAACCAGTTTGTAAATCAGTTGTAAAAACTGCAAATTATTTTACGCAAAAATCCTTTTAGGGAAACCTTACGTGATAGTGCAATTCAGGAATCGTTTGTCTATATGTTTTGTGTTTTGCATATATTTAAATAAATATGAAGAGGGAACTCATCTTTTAAATGAATTGCTTTACATTCGTTACGTGGATGACATATTTATTGCATGTCCAAGTAAGGAATATGATATGGATTTCAATTTTTATCCTTAATGCCTAAAATTCAAGGAGACTCCTTACAACCTCAATAATAGTCTTAATTTTCTTGATTTGTCACTATATAAACATTCCGATGGATCTACAGGATTTCGTTTATACGATAAACGTAATGACTTTCATTTTGAAATCAATTGCATAAGAACGTGTTCAGAAACATTACACTGGGCCGACTGATTCGCAGCAGGCGATTAAACAGCAATACTGAAAATCGTTTTGCTAACGACAAACGATATTCCTGAATTGCACTATCACGCAAGGTTTCCCTAAACGATTTTTGTGTAAAATAATTTGCAGTTTTTACGACATAACCGCAACTGACAGTTAACGTTTGTATTTAAATAACACTTCGGATGAACTATATTTTCAGTCGATAGATGTATACGTCAATGTTATTGATCTTAAAACATAGTTGATCTTAACCCTGGAACTGTAGTTTGGAGTGTGATATCTGCTTATTATAAAGTGGAAACGTTCAATAGTGTTCAGGTATAATATAGTTTTGAAGTAAAGTGTTATTTTACTATGGAGTAATATATTTCATAGGGAAGTAGGGTGAATTGGACTTCAAACGTTGACTTATATGAATAAAATGTACACACATAGTCGATAGATGTCTTTGACATCTCGACTTGTTTGAAAGACTTGTCCTTTTGTTTCGATGGATGTTTTATGCCTCTCGACTCTTCTAAATGTTTCTATATCTTCCAATTTTTACGTCTGAAAAGATAATCTTTATGTCTGACTTTCCTCTTTTATTTTGATACATAAGTACATAAGTATTCTTTTTTTGAAATGGACTCTCCCGGAGTGTTGTCGCGACATAAAGCTTACTTTAACCATGGTGAGGGCGTTACAACTCCCCCCCCCCGGCCAATTTTTGGTACATTGCATTCAAATCCTCATTTTCCTTTTCGGAATTATATATATATATGTATATATATATATATATATATATATATATATATATATATATATGTGTGTGTGTGTGTGTGTGTAATGGTTGTTGAGATTGTCCAAGGAAGAGATCTTTCAGGTTACAAAAATCAAATTTATTAAATGACACTTGTAAAACATAATGTGTTACATAAGACCGAGCTCTCCAGCGGCGTCTATCTCGTAAGATATCTCACAGCAGTCTGTGTTGGTTCACACAAGGTGCAGTTATGAAGGGAGAGAAGACGACATAGGAAACATAACATGCTGTCTTCGTTTTATTATGCTTCGAAACTGTGATGGGAATGCTGTTTCATATGAAAAAGTATACGTAGAGATTAAGATTAGTGACCATATATGGTATGGTAGAGGAAAAGAGGAAGTACTGGCAGACTTTGTAAATATTAATAACGTGGGATATTATTTAATATAGTTGCAATACGTACGTAACATAAAATAGGAATTAGAAATAATAATTATGAAAGAAAAGGCCACGTTATTGTGGAAAAGCTTAGAACAAAAAACTTCTGTATTATATATATATATATATAGTAATAAAATTGTACTCGGTCGTCACGAAATCGATTCCCGGCTCTGCCCAAACTGTCCCTGTGTTCACGCGGAGCACATGCACGTTAAATATGGGTTTCCGTCCAAGTAGATACAGTATTGTGGCAATTAATTGAGAAATGCAGTTTTTTTTTATAAAATTCAGTTTTATTCAAGTTTTCTATGGATACATTTAAAACTAATAAGTGATATGACCTCCCCGAGACTTTATAACATCACAGACACGTTTCGGCATGGAATGTACTAGACTAGCACATGTAGTTTTAATTTCAACGTCTCTGAACCATATGTCAATAACGGCCGAAATTAGCTTGTCCATCGTCGTACAGTCAAATTTGTGAAGCCGTTTTTTGACAATAGCCCACAAATTTTCTATGGGATTCAAGTCTGGTGAATTCCCGGGCCAATCCAGTACGGTAATATTTTTTTTTAAGCAGAAATTTTTGATTCGCTTCGAAGTGTGACATGGCGCGCTGTCTTGTTGGAAAACGCAATCTCCGTTCGGCCACAGTTTAGCCATGGTTGGAAGCACTTTTCGGGTCAATATGACTTCGTAACTGGCACTGTTCATAATTCCCTCTACGGGAACAAGAGATTCTGTCCCCAAAACATCTTTTTCGGCGGATGCTTGGGTGCTTGATTCATGTGGTGCTGATTGAGAGGTTCTCCTTGGCTCCTTCTCGCGAACATAGATCTAAATTCCTGAACCACAAAATGTGTTTCGTCAGAAAAGAGAACTTTCTCCCAGTCCATGTTTTGTATTTCCGTGCCCATTCCAACCTTTTTTTCTTCATGCGAAGCGTCAGAAGCTGCTTCTTGTACGGTCGACGTGCTCTCCGTCCGCGTTCTAACAGCATGTATCGCACTGTTGAAGGTGCAATATCAACACCAGCTGCCACCATGGACTTAGACAGGTCAAAACTGGTTAATCGAGGATTTTTAACACTCATTCGATGTAAAGTTTTGTTGTCACGAGTCGAAGTTGATCTTTTTAGGCCGCATCTTCCAGAGCGGTTGGTTCCAGCATTTCCTGTTTCCTGAAACCGCTTCCAGATCCTCCCGACACTTGCTGTACTCACTCCACATATTTTACCTATTTCCTCGAACGTCTTAGAAGTGTGTTCTCTAAGCGCAATCACTTTAGCACGTGTTTCCGCGCTGATATCCATGACGCTAATGAGCCCCGCAACAACTGAGAAACTACCACTGCGGAACACCTGCCACCTGGCGGAGGAATTTGAACACCTGCTACTTACCAGGTGCATACGAACACCTGCTACTTTGATAATAACTGCAATTTGAACTCTGAGCTAATTTGGAGTGCTTCTTACTAAGCTTACGTGTGATAAAACGAAAAAAATGACATTTCTCAATTAATTGCCACAATACTGTACCTTACACCTTCAGGTAGGTCGGACGGTCTGGATCGAAGAATAATTATTGCCTCTACCTGAGCACTTGGATCAAACGACGTTATTTTTTTGATATTTTCAGAGTTAATTGTATCAGTTGCTCAGCATGCATCAGACTCATGGCTTTCTTGCGAAATATCCTTTTTTTATTCCCTTGTTGAGAATTCATGCCTACACACTTATATTTGTTTCATTACCGTCATTACAATTATCATATAAAAGATGCTGAGAATCACCACTGGTTTATAAGGAAGGTATTAATATGTGCATCGTAGGAAAAAATAGTTTTCAATGAAATATAATTGATTCAAACATTCCATATATATATATACATAATATATGTGTAGAAAATATGCTATGACCACGTCAGATGTTATAATATAAAATTGAAAATTAAACATGTTTTAGGCACTCCCTAACACAAATAGAATGTTTGTGGGGCTATGTATTAGCATAAGCAAGCATGTGAACAAAATTATATTTGAAACAAATTAAACCATTCCAACGAAATATAGCATTCAAAAATCCCCACGGCTTTATAGAGCAATATATCCGAATAATGATAATCAAACTACACGTTCAAAATACAATTATTCAATATATTTAATTTTGCTCTGCAAAAATACTGAAACTTTCATATCACAGGGCTGTGCTTATTTTGAAGATGTGCAATTTTTTTGAAATGATTTATCCAATAAATAGATAAAATCGAAATTATGTAAGCAGCACATGAATTTCAATATTTATTAATTTGTGTCTCTTTCTCTTTTGCTATTTATATTAATTGAATTGGATTGTACTTCTTTTTTCACAAGAAATGGAAGTTTATTTAAAAGTGTATCAATTTTTCAGTTTTTAATTATTTAATTTTTAAATGGTAATTTCATTTTTTATTGACTTATTTTATTCCCATAAACGAAAAACGTCGTCAAAACGGTTTATCATAGCGGATCGGAATTGATTGCTTGAGATTTCTTCTGAAAAGGTTCACAGAAATCTATCATGTCCTAAATATATATGTGCATATTTTATTTTTTATTTCAATACAGTCAATTTTTCAGGCCATGATGTAAAAAATATATACGAGTACTTCTATTACTTTCCTTATATACAATAATGTATAAGGAAAGTATTGCGACGGTGTCGAACATTCGAATTCGAGTTTTAGACGCGAGAGCACGTTTCAAACATCCCTGATCACGAATCGAACATTTTTGAAGTGATGTATGTGTGTGTGTGTGAGTCTGTGGAGACGATAACTGACGAACGAATGGACCAATTTGAGCGACATTTTGTACAAAAATTACAATCCGTAAATACTGGAAGCCTATTGTTTTTATATGCAATTGAATATTCAGAACCTCCTAAATTTTAGAGTGAAATTTTGAAAAAACTCGTCAAAAAATCAAACCTCCAATAAAGTTAAACAAGTAGATATTTCTTATGTAATTTTTCATTAAAAAACGATTGACATAAATTTTAGAACCCTAACATGAACCGTTCTTGAAATATTGCACATTTTTCAAAATAATTATCAAAACATCATATAAAATTAAAAAAATATTTCTTATTCAGAAACATGTTCACTTTTCATATGTAATACCATGCGAAAAATGTTGTGAGATCATTCTTGTGGATCTAGCTCGTTCCATTCATGAAAAAAGATACGTTGAATAATACTTCTGTATTTGAATGCCAATAGTCATTTATCTGCTGTAAGAATAACTTATTTCTCCGTCTATAACGCTTGGCGAAATTTTGGTGACGAATTTGGTGGAATGTCTCCAATTTGGCGACTTTTTTAAATATTGCTAAATTAACAAAAAACGGGCCAAATGGATAAAAATGACGCTAAATCAATAAAAATGACGACTCATTGAGGAATATTCAATATCTTGGAAAGAATATAAATATCTACTATAAAAATAATCTATTTTTTTCACTGTAAAAGTAGTAAATTCGTTGCATTATTATAAGGAAAGTTATGTGCTGCCTACATCAGAATTTTTTTTTTTAATTTTTACAAAAATATAATAGACCAACTGTATAAATGACCAATTATAAATTTCATAAAAATCTTATTTTAATTGCATGGACAAGCACAACACATGCATAAAAAATATAGCCTTAAATCAAAACATTGACATAGTTAAATCGTCTTTTAACACCCCCAAGGTATGTGAATCTAACAAAAATTCGATTTAAAATACTCGACTTAGTCACAATAATTTTCCTACACACAGCAAATTATGTATTATAGGGAATGTAAAAGTTTTCTAATATTGAGAAATAAACACTCCTAAGTTTGCATATTGGTGAGTTCTCAGGTCCAAAAGTGCTGTTAGGAAATGATGAACGTTATTTCCAAAAATTATACCAAGTGTGGATAGGGTAGGGGGTATAGACCCAGTATTTCTTTCAGGCATACATTCAGGGGGAGGGCTTCGTAGCCCGCGTAAACAGTCGAGTCACATTATTGTGACCACTAGCTAATATTTAGAGTAACGGCTGTGAACACCTTACAGCACCTTATTAAGTCACGCCATTTCTGGAAGTGGCACTATAAGGTGCTGGAAGCTGGCCCCAGGTATATGGAGCCATACTGACTGCAGTGCATCTGACAGATGCTTTAGCGTACATGGTGGAGAATCTATAGAGCTATCAACCCGATCGAGATGGTCCCACAGATGCTCAATTGTGTGTAAGTCTGGAGAATTAGGGTGTCGGGGAAGTACATAGAAGAATTCATCGTGCTCTTGAAGGCTTCAACCACTCGCGGACAGTTCTCGCTGTGTGACACGCCGCATTGTCGTGCTGGTAGACTCCATCAGACCCAGGGAAGACAATCATCATGTATGGGTGTACATGGTCTTCCAGGATGGATTCATAACGAATTCGGATCATAATACTTCCCACAGGTATGAGTAGATCCAGAGAATGCCACCAAAACGCTCCCCAGACCATAACGCTGCCCTCACCGCCTTGTGTTCATCCAGCAATGGTTGATGAGTGTTTGGTCTCCGATCTTTCCCGCCTTATACGCCAATGTCCATCCGTTCGATGAGGCAGAAAACGTGACTCATCGATGAAGGCAATTTTTTGCCAATCAGCGGAGGTCCATTCAATTCCGATACTGCCGAGCAAATGTAAGCCTTTTCTGCCGATGCGTCTGCGTTAACATAGGTGCAGGGAACATCCGTCTGTTTCAGATTTCCATACGTAGCATGGTTCGCTGAACTGTCGTTTGAGTCACACTTCCGGTAGCCTCTGTTTTTTCGCCAGTGAGTTTATGCACTGTAGCGCGACGATCGGCCCCCAGGATCATTCGGATTCGACGGTCACCTCCCACATCGATGGCGAGTGGTGTTCCTTGATTTCCACGACGCTTATACGCAATGGTGCTACTTCTCTATTGACGGCACACTTTTACCTCAACAGCACGGGAATAGTTCACAAACTGCGCTGTTTCAGAAATACTGCCACCCTTGACCCAAAACCCAATATTCATC
Organism: Amaurobius ferox; assembly: GCA_951213105.1. NCBI lineage: Eukaryota > Metazoa > Arthropoda > Arachnida > Araneae > Amaurobiidae > Amaurobius > Amaurobius ferox. The sequence continues at coordinate 121,169,116 of OX578151.1, forward strand.
ATTTTTTCAAAATATGATAAATTACTCCTTTTAGCGATGACAGCAAAGAGTGATGTGTTTTTAGAATGCATATACCACACCTTATATACCCACAAAACCAATTCACGACACGTGCCTTCTTCCATTGGCTACACGTTGTTGACGTCAAAAGTAGGAAGTGACATGACACTATATAGTAATTACTTCTATATATGTAAATATAGTAATAAACTTGGCATAAATATAATTACATAAACATATAGGGCAAATATAATACTTACCACCCCCTAAATTTTAATCACCCCTCTCCGCCAAAATGGCCTGAAAGAAACACTGTATAGACCCTTTAATGATTGCGGGACTCTAACATTTAACAACATTAAGAAGGTACTCCCATTGCAGATAATATTATCCACGAAATGCTTTAGCTGTTATTATGCGCTTATCAGCATGAATGTATAATTAACTGTAATGGCAGCAAAGAAAACTTACTATTTACCGCAACTTTTCGAACTTCTATGGGAACTCACAACTTCAAATGGCAGCAAAGAAAACTTACTATTTACCGCAACTTTTCGAACTTCTATGGGAACTCACAACTTCAGTCCTTCCACTTAGTTGGCATAAGATTGATATACAATTTTGTTTGGGGCTATATAAAACTGCAACGGGCAAGTTCAAAATCGCAAGAACCCGCCAGGAAAGGGGCGTTCCCAAAACTTTAACAACTTTTCCTGTAGGAAGAAACGTCCCTATTCGCAACCTTGACGCCGTGCTGATAGGTCGTGTTTTTGCTGAGCTCCGCTTAAGTATGAGAACGATGCGTGCCGATGGGATGGTCCATGAGAAGATACCGCCTGACATCGCTAAACCTCCGGATCCTGTTATTGAAGGAAGCCACATTATGAAGACTGCTCAAATTGAAGAGAGCATAGAAATGACTGACTGGTCAATCGAAGAGGCGGATTACCACGCCAATATCCCGGTTAATGCTGACCCAAAGTCTGAAGCTGCAAGACTCCGGGATGTTATAAATGAAAAGACTTTCCTATGGAGGAAAGCAGAAAACCTGGAAGATAAAGAAAAACTCCAGGAGATAATTGACAAATGTGAGATGGTTCTCACAAATCTCATCGAGGCAAACAACCTGCCAAGATATGGTGAGTCCTGTCGGAGGCTTTCCTCCGGCAGTTATTCTTTGCCTACCCGCCCCCTTGTTAAGATACCTGCCTCCAAAATGCCAGACATCAGTAAACTCTCAGTTAAAGATGTAAATAGTGTTAATAATTTTGTAAATTCTAAAAATGTTGTATATAATGTAACCAGTTCTAAAAAGCACCCCCATGAAATTGATGAGGATGGCTTTCAGAAGCCTCAAAAGAGGCACACAGCCAGCATAAAATCTGCAACCCTAATTGACAATCCTACTCCACAAATTGAAACTATCCCTCAAACTAAATTCCCAGCTCCTACAGCTGAAGTTAATAATGAAAATTCTGATGAAAACCCAAAAAAGGAAAGGCGCCCACCTCCCTTCTTCATAGCTGTTACCACAAGATGGTCTCACTTAATCGCGGATCTCAAAAAGTTAGTCCCAAACATCAATTGTAAGTTAACTGGTTCGGGCGACTTTTTGAAGGCCCATGTAAATACTAGAGATGATTATCTCAAAATCCAAAGATTCCTCCTACAAAATAAGGTAGAGTTTAAATCATACCTCCTGGATGATCAAAAACCCCTTAAGGTTGTAATTAGAGGTTTACCCATTTGCACGGAAACCACGGCTATTGCTCGTGAGTTAGAGTGTAGAGGTCTCAAAACCATCAGTGTCACACAGTTGGCTAGAGGCCCTAAGACCAACAGAGTAAATATGCCGTTGTTTTACGTGCAAATCTCTAAAACTCCGGTAAATGAGCAGATTTATAAATTGACTAACCTTTTTAGTGTCATTATTAGTGTGGAAAAATATCGAGGTCCTAAACAGGTAGCTCAATGTTACCGATGCCAGTCATTCTTCCACACTAGTAACGCTTGCCATCTACCCCCTAACTGTGTTAAGTGTGCACAACCCCACTTGACCAAAGACTGCACAAAAATCTACGAGGATCCCTGCAAGTGCATAAATTGTGGTGGAGACCACCCTGCCTCATACCGTAACTGCCCCAGGTTCCCGAAGCTCAAAACTTCCTCTCCCTTAAACTCTACCTTCACAAAAAAGCTTGTGAACCCACAGAGGTCCTATGCCTCTGTAACAGATGGACGTAGTGAGGTCCCCAAAAAGGTTGTAAATGCCACCCCAAAATTTGCAGCACCCCAAGGAGCCAACGACAGTAATCAAGCTGCTGATGACTTCTTAAGTTATCTATTTAGATTTGAGGATCGCTATGGAATGGAAATTACTAGCAGAGCATTTAAAAATGCTCTACCTGCAATGCGGTCAGCTCCTACCGAAATAGATAGGGTTAATATAATTTATGAGAGCGTTTTTGCTCTCATTAGCCAAGGTTAGCCCCCCTTCTTTTGGCTATGGTTGTGCCCATAAGAATCTTGAAGGATCTTACCATTGGCATCTGGAATGCCAATGGATTTAGAGGTAAAATCCAGGAAGCTAGGGATTTTTGTATAAATAATAACTTAGATCTGTTCTTGGTCCAAGAGACCCACTTTAGTCCAGGGAAAAACTGTAAAATTGCTAACTACGATTTATACAATGATGACAGGAATCTAGTTAGTAATCACCCTGCGGGAGGTACTGCTATTTATATAAGTCAAAAAATTGATAATAGTCGTATTCCAACTCCTCCTCTTCAAGCTGGTGAAGCCACTGTAGTTCAACTTAATCTATCTAATAATCCACCCCTGACCATTGCGTCGGTCTATTTTCCACCAAGTTCTAAAGCTGGACCTGTCATTGCTGATCTTAATACCCTATTCAAAATTTCGCCCCATGTAATAGTTGCTGGTGACTTCAACGCTAAAAGTCAAGCCTGGGGTTGTCCTCGAGTTGATGTTCGAGGTTCCAAGCTTAAGCGCTGGGCCGACGAGCACAACTATGAGATTGTTGCTCCGGGTGAACCCACCCATCTTAATAATGTAATTGATTTCGCCATCACCAGCAACATTCCTTATACTTATTGCATGGAGGCTTTTAATGAACTTGCATCGGATCATCTCCCAATTATCTATACCATCGAACTTAACAAATTTGACCTGAGGAAAAATGCCAAGCTGAAAACGAATTGGAATAATTACAAGAACATCCTGGCTAAGGAAATTCCCCCACCTCCTGTTGCTATCACCACGGACCAACTGGACGAGGAGGTAGAAAAATTTGAAGTTATGCTTCGTAATGCCTACTCCGCGTCCTCTCGGCCCAAGGAAACCAAGGTGGACTTCTACAGGTTACCTCAGGACATCAGGGAGATGATCAGAGAAAGAAATAGAATCCGTAGAGAATGGCAGGCCAGTAGAGACCCCTGCCTTAAGCGTGAACTTAATTTCTCACGAGCCCAGGTGAGATCACGTCTTAAGGCATTTTCGAGTGCACGTTGGAACACATACGTTCAGTCCTTAACGACTAAAGACAACACCATTTGGAGGGCTGCCTCACACTATCGTAGGCACAAAACACACCTACCGACCCTTAAGGGTCCTAATGGAAGGGCCATCACCAACACACAGAAGGCTGAACTGCTTGCAGACAGTCTTAGAAGTCAGTTTGAACCACATTATGATGTAGTCGATGCCAGAACGGTATCGATTGTAGATCCCAAGGTTGAACAATTCCTCTCTTCACCTACACCTATTACCATGTCTGATGTTACCTATGCAGAACTGCTCCCCCGTATTCAAAAACTGAAGAAGAATAAAGCTCCTGGGAAGGATCTCCTTTCTCCTAACATGCTAAAAAATCTACCTAACCTTCTCAAAAGCTATCTTGCTAAACTCTTTACTCTTCTCTTGCACTCTAACTATTTCCCGAAGGCTTGGAAGGTTGCTATTGTAGCACCCATTCCCAAGACTGGTCTTGATCTAACTCTTCCGGTCAACTATCGACCTATCTCTCTTCTTTCCTGTCTTTCTAAGCTTTTTGAGTATGTGATACTGCGGCGTTTGGACGAGTTCTGCGACCTGAACAATATTATGATTCCTGAGCAGTATGGGTTCAGAAAGAGACACTCTACTGAACACCAGCTTCTCCGGGTCGTTGAACTCATTCATGAAGCTCGTAGCATACAAGAAAGTACTTCTATTGTCTTCATTGATATTCAAAAGGCGTTTGATAAGGTATGGATAAATGGTCTGTTGTTCAAGCTTATCAAACGCTCTTTTCCTCCTGACCTCATTAAAATCCTTCACTCGTACTTAACAGAGCGTAGCTTTGTAGTACGAGTCTCTAACTTTCTCTCCTCTCCCAGGAATATTCTTAGCGGGGTCTCTCAAGGTTCTCTTGTTGGGCCCAGATTGTTCAACCTGTATATTAATGATATTCCACGTTCCCCCGGTGTCTCCCTTAGCCTCTATGCTGATGACACGGCCCTGATCGCACAACATAAACAGACACACATCGTGCACGACCTTCTTCAAAATTATCTCCATGACATGACGCAATGGCTTACAAATTGGCGTATCAAAGTGAACGTCAGTAAGTGTGCTGCAGTTACCTTCCCGCCCCCTAGGGAACCCCCAAACACTAATTTAATACTTAACAATCAGCCTATTCCCTGGCAATCTTCTTACAAGTACCTAGGAGTGTACTTGGATTCCAAATTAACATGGCAGCAGCACATTTCCGAAACATGCAGGAAAGTGAAGCTGTCATTCATCCAGCTCCGTCCCTTATTGGCTAGAAATAGCCGCCTGTCAATCCGCAATAAGTTATTACTTTACAAGTCCTATATTCGTCCAATTATGACGTACGGTTCACCTATATGGGGTACCGCAGCAGAGATTCACCTTAGGAAACTTCAAGTTATTCAAAATAACGCTTTGCGTTTGTTTGCAAATCTTCCGAACTACGTCCAGTTAGAAACTTTGCATAAAGATCTCCAAATTAGGCCTGTTTTGGCACACGTCAAAAAGTTATCTATCAAATTTCATAGAGGTCTGAGAAGTGTCAACAACCCTACGTTGGACAATATCCGTCGTTACCATCCTCGTAACCCAAAGGCGCGAAAGCGCCCTCGGTCATTACCTGGAAGACCGGTACGTGATATTTATCTCCGCCCTAAAAAGCGGAGGCGTCTAACATAGTCTTGTTCTTCTCTATTTATGGTGCAACCTTTTAACTTTTCAGTGCTTCTCCCTTGCATTTGGGAACTTTCGCGATATTCACAAGCTTTTCTAAATTTTATGTATATTGTATATATTTATATCGGTTACTCATTGCTCAAGGCCCTGCACCTCTCTTGGTGCAACTATGTTTCCCCATTCTTCCTCTTCTCTACTGTGCGCTCACTTGGGCCTCAGTCCTTTCTTTATGAAGACTCGGGTATCGGCATGATGTTGTCTTCCACCCGAGCTTCCCTTTATTTTCTTCTTTCCTCTTATGAACTCCTTTTTCTTGATCTTCCTTTTCGCCTGAAGTTTAAAGGGGGGATTCCTATCCTCTCCTAGGCACTTCACTAATCCCACCCTGCCTTGAGCCTTGAGCCTTGAAGAAACGTCCCTATTGAGAATACAAACTTCCTTTTTGTACATTTATATTTCGCGTATTTCTTACGCTCACACAGCGGGGCATATAGCTGTGGCTGCTAAAAAAATCACATTTGAAAAGTGATAGCTAAAAAAAATAACCGCTAGTTGTTGGCACAGCTGCTGGTAAATAATAAAACATATTTTAAATATCGATTACGAGGGAAATTATATAAAAAGTGAGTTTGAATAAATTTTTTGAATATTTTATAAAAATGAATTGAAATCAAGAGCATGACAACTTGCCTCTGTTATAAATCGCGCTTAAATGTTTTTAATTTATATTAGAACCTTCATTCAGAATTTGTAAAAAATTCAAATCATTAAATTTGTTTCAACTACTTTGTTAAAAGCGTGCTGAGTTCATGGGTTACATAATTATTTTACTCTCTGGATGAAGTCCCACCCATCGAATCGATATAAGAATTTTCAAGGGATAAAATGTAATTTACCCTACATGAAATTTAAAATTTGAAAGAATAATTAAGTTCTTGGAAATTTTTACATGTAAAATAAAATATATAAATTTGAGTAATGTATGTCAAGCTTCTTTTTGTTGAAAATGACTCCTTCCGACGGTATGTTAATCGTCAATCTCATGGATATAAGTTTAATCTACCATCAAACTAAAAAAGGGATTAAATGTCAAATCTGGTATCCTGTCTTCTTTCCATGAAAGTCAAAATTTCGGTATATTCGCAAAAAGCGTTTAACGTAGCCAGCCAAAGTTGTGTGGAAGCGCTAGTGTAATATTAATAGCTAGCTAATGTATTCGGGAGAAAACAGTCTGAGTATTTATCTAATATAATTAGCCGTACCCTTATTCAGCACAGCATTCTAGATATCAAGATGTAAAATTGAAGAAAACATGATATATAATTTTAACACAATCATATATTATGTACAACATTTTATTAAAATATTATCGACATATATGGATGTAAACATAAAAATATTTCACTTTTGATATTTTGTAATCTCATATTCTACGGAGAGATAAAATAATGTTAACTAAATAACTCAATTAAAGATTGTCCAAATGGAGGCCGTCCTTAAACATTAGACTATGAAGTAGCCGCCGTCAAAGAAACATTGGCAAAATCTTGTTAACTCTTTTAGTGGATTTTCATTCCATGCAGCATAATTTTTCATAGCTAGCCAGCGTGTTCTACTAATTCAAATAGTCCTGGCGTAACTCAGCATAACTTCCTAGATGTAGAGCTTTCGGTTCATATTCTACGCATTCTTAACGCAATCATATTTGATATAAAATATACTGTAAAAATATTATCGAAACACATGAAATGTTAGCAAAATATATTTCACTTTTGATGTTTTGTAATCTCATACTCTATGGGTTGATAGAATATCATTAACTATCTCAACTAAAGACTGTCCAAATCGTGGCAGTTCCTAAACATTGTCTGTTCGTCCTAAATAAATAATATAAAATTAAATTTTGACTTGAAATGACAGAATTAGTGGCAATATGAAATCTAAACCAAAAAGTTATTTTAATTTTCGTATTTTTTTCTTGTTTATTTTTATCACCTGCGGAAATACCGATTTGGAATGAAACCCTATTTAAAATTTTCCTACGACTTTCATATTTATTGCAAATAAACGCTTTTTTCAATATTTCAAGAAAACTAAAAATGCAAGAAAGGGGAGTGGACTAATGTGGGCGTGGCCATATACACAATTGATATAATGTCCTGGCTAATCACAATTGAATATTGGAAATATTTTTTGAATAAAGGTAATTTTCTCTAATTGAACATAATTTTCAAGGTTTTGATTTAATAAAGGAGTCAAGGTTTCCAATACCCTTGCCTTGGTTGCTATGCAAACATAAAGTACAACGCCCATTTAACTTTTAATACAGGAGATATATAATAGATTGTGTATGCATTTATCAATAAAATTACAGAAAGTGATAAAACAAAAGAAATGTTTTTCTTTCCCATTCCTTTTTACTTTTATCTCCGTACATATCATTGCAAAAAAACTTATTTTATATTTATTTTACTGACGATGTGGTGAAAAACAAGCATTTCCTCGTATTCGATCGGCTGTCGGGTTGTGGGTTCGAGTCCCACATGCGGACATGGATGTTGTGTTGTTGAGTGGAATGTGTTCTGATCCCAGTGGTGCGTCGGTGCAACGTCATGTCACGGCTAAATGGTTCACGATTCTGACCGATGTATAGGCGAATGATAGTGTATCAAGTGCCTGGCCATTTTACTATTTAGTGTGGAAAGATGCGCGTTTTCACACAACATGTACACATACGCTTAAAAATTATTTAATTATTGTACAGCATCATTTGTCTACTATTTTTATGCAACTTATATTTTTTACCGTAAAAATGATCATTCTGAATAAGTTAAAATTAGATTATTGCTGGATTATTATTTTGCTACGCGTATTTCTCACCATTTCCTTCAGAAGTACTTCAATATTAAGAGATCTGCTTATAAATAACGGTATTCGTAAGCCTTCATCTTTTAATCGTCAGTGTCCCTATTATGATCAAACTACTCGTCTTTTCATACTAAATATGCAACGTTTTACAACTTCGTCATTGAAAATGTTCATCTATCTTGCTTCATTTTTGAGAAAAAAATTTTAACTTCTTTATTTTACCGCAAAAGGCGCGGTAAACTTTATCAATCAAAGATATATAGCTTGATTTTCCTGTTCTAGAAACTTCAATCAACAGTTAAAGGGATGCACAAGGACCCCGTATACTACCTCCATTGTTCTGGAAATTATCATTGTTTTCCATATTAAATATTTCTATGAAAATATTAAAATTTGGATTAGTTGAGTTATAGTCATGAGAATTATTAAAATTTTTTATCTGCTTTCAGTTTCTTACAAAACGTATCTGTACTTAAAATTTGAGTGTCGTAGATGCTAATGTTTTTCAGTTACCGTGTGTACACCTCACACACACACGCACACACACACATACACCACCAACACCTCCACCATCAAATTTTTCCCTTGAAGTATCTGTATTTCAAAATCCACTATATAGAGAGTCTTAGATAATAACTGATATACATTCAGCATCGAATGCCAAAATATGCTACAGGATTCACTAAGGAGTTCCACTTCGAATGCTGGAGATATCATTTATGATTTAAACCTTTACATTTTGCTTTAAAATCTACTTCTGTGACCCTGCTGTATATGTAGTTCAGATGATAACAGGTGTAGATTCAGCCTCGTATTCCGGAAGAGAAGGTAAGGTTTGACTAAGGGTTTCTACTTCCGGTTCAAAAATTTCTTGCTATTTCTCAAGATTGGCTATAGATAGAGATTTGACATGAAATTTCAGTACATCTACAGTAGTGGCCAAAATTGTAGAAACCTTTTGGAAAAAGTGTATTTTTGAGGTTTGATGGCTCATAACACCACTTTTTTTTGTACCAATACCATAAAATTATACATAAATGGAAATATAATTTAATCAAGATTGTAATGCTATAAAATTTATGTATTATTTTGAAATACATATTACTATGAAATACATAGAAAAAATGAGATATACAAAAATTCTCACTATGTCAGTTAACACTTAGTTGGGTCCCCTTTAGCCTTAATTACGGCCTTACAGCACTTTCCCATGGAGTGAACCAAGTTTTTTAGTTCTACAGCTGTTATAATGGGAAACCGAGACTGAATTATTGCTTCTGTTAATTGGGTTTTATTGCTGGGTTGCATTTGACTAACAAGTTACTTAGTTGGCTCCATGGATTTTCGATGGGGTTAAGGTCTGGGCTATTCGCAGGTCATTCCAGCAGTTGAATATGATTATTTTGAAGATACGTTTTCCACACACGAGCAACATGACATGGAGCTAAATCCTGATGAAATATAAATGCTTCATTATCTTGGAAAAGATCAAGTGCAGTTTAGGTTTAAGTGTTTCATTTATATATCTTTGGGCATTTATATTCCCATTGATCACGCAAATTCTGGCTACACCTCTAGATGTCATACAACCCCATATCATAACACTAACTGGGTGTTTCACGGTAGGTGTAATACAATCATGATGCAAATCTTCTCCGATTCTTCTCCTTACGTATTTTACGCCATCACTACCAAAAAGGGAGATTTTGGTCTCATCAGTCCAAATTACCCTGTCCTATTGTTCCATTGTCCAGTTAACATGAGTTTTAGCAGCCTAGTTGAAGCTTTTCAACCTTTGTTTGAGAGATAAAAATGGCTTTTTTCGTGGAATTCTAGTTTCTCCTAATATTTCTCTTAATTTCTTCATAGCTGTAGCTTTGTTCACTTAATATTCTATTTTACATCGCTGTTTGGGTGATCAGTCAACTCTTTGCGCCATTTCTTTAATTTTATTACGTTTTATAAACTCACTAAATCAAAGAACACTAAAATACCCAACTAACTTGATAGCAATCACATAACGCACTGATAAATTTCCTGTGACCAGTTGGCTCATTGCCAAAAACAGATGACACCTGATTGGCTCTCTAAACACTTTCATGCTCTTTGGCTACATTCAAATGAAGGAAAGCTACATATAAATCTAAGCAAGTTGTGCTTCTTTTTTCTGGTTATTTAGCTGTAACTGTTGATAGAATACAGATAATTGAACAAATGTTATTGCATTACAATCTTGATTAAATTATCTTTCCATTGATAGATAATTTTATGGTATTGGTACAAAAAATGTGGTGTTATGAGTCATCAAACCTCAAAAATACATTTTTTCCAATTTTGGTCACTATTGTATTTTATATTTGTCAGAAATAAATGTGCTAAGGAGAATGAAAATGCCCATAAGATCCGTCATAAATCAATTTTGTACACAATTGACCACCAAACTAAGACTTCTTAAATTTCTTGTATATAGATGCATATTATGTGACAAATATAGATCTAGATAGAACATTTGATAATTCCCATAATTAGAACTTGAATTATATGAATTTTGTAATTTCTTTAGGATTATTTCCTATAGAAAACAATGGTAATTTTCCGAACACAGTGATGGGAGTATATAATACATAAGGGTAATTGAAAATTTGATCTGTGCTATGGAGTTTAGCAATATCAAAATTGTCTATATTAATACAGATAAGCCAAATGAATCCAATTCATCGTCATTATTAAGCTTATGCTAACTTCTTCTTCTTCTTCAACAAAGACTGTTCGACCTACCCTAAGGTGTAAGGTACATATTTGGATGGACGGAGAGTGGCAGCCAATTTAGACCGAAACCTAGTGGGGGCGACATCCATAGGGACCGTACTTTCCTCCCTCTATTACCAACCTCTCGAAAATATCGAAAACCCACGTATGCAGCGTACCCGCACTCCGCGTGAACACAAGGACGGTTTGGGCAGGCCCGGAATCGAATTCGGATCGTCCGAATGCAGTCCTCCCACGCTAACCACTGTGCTGTCCCACTCTTTCTATTGCTAACTGAAAAAATAAATTTTTAAATAATTTTTTACAAACAGATGTGAAAGAATAACTTGAGCAAGGACATTTCTTATATTTTTCTTGGGAGCCAATTGTGCAATATTTAACTTTGAGCAACAATGTAGAAAATTATAAGCCAATTGTAGAATATTATAATTTAAGCTGAAACAACACTTCACCAAAACTGGAGATCTTCTGAATTTGTGATCGGGAGAGCCTAGTGGTTAAATCGGAATTATTGTGTGCGATAGTCACGTGCTCGATATTTGACATCGTCCAAAGCTATCACCGTGTCTTCGCGGAGTATATGGACACGATAGATCTGTAGGTCCGAAAGTACCTCCGAGATGTGGAGGGTGAGAAGAATAAGTAAAATACCCAATTGGTTGCAACCCTTAATTAGGGTCCGGTCTAAATTGAGTGGCATTTTCCTGGCTCTAAACAGAAATCTTACACTTTTGGGTTGGTCGAGCGGTCTGAGTTAAAAGAAAGATTAAGAACCTCCTGAATTGCATACTACCAGCTACAGAACTCCAGCCATATAAAGAATTTAAACACTTTAAATTTTTTTCTTGTGAATTAAAATGTGTGTGTGGAAAGGGGGAGGGGCGACTCTTTCAACCGCTATAGCACTATATTTTGTTCAAGCGTCAAACGTAGAGAATTATAACTAATTTAAGACAATGGCCTAAATTTAATCGGGATTGGGCCTCTTGGATTTCGCGACCAGGCGTTCTACTAGTTATACAACTCGTTCCATATATAAAATTATTTTACACAGTAGTCAAGCGATAAAGTCAAACTTCTGACCTCCATTCTAAAATCTTTCTTTTTCTTTGCCTATACTATGTGTTGTAACGAGAGTTAAAATAAATGTGAAACAAAGAGAGAAGAATAAAGACAAGTTAAATAACGCTATAAAATAAATAGGTGTGACTCAAACGCCCCCATGCGGGAAAACACCAACAACGGTGATGGTCCTGAAGGGAACGGTGTTTATGGGGTGGAAAGATTGAACAATCCAAGAGTACGCTGATTTTTAATCCGATGTCAGGGAGCATTACTGGAGTCGGGAAGATGGAGATTGTGTTTCTGGTGAGGTTAGGGAATACTTTCAAGATGGGAGTTGCTATCTGTTTTTAAATAAAACTCTTTATGTTTATTTTATTTGGGTGATTTTTAGACGTAAATTAAGTGAGATGATCTTTGTAGGATTTTTAGGCATGAATTGAGTAAAATAATTTTTGTGTGATTTTTAAACTTGAATTAAGTTACTTACTGTTTGTATGTATTACTTTTAGGCGTAAATTAAGTGAAATAACTTTTGCGTGATTTTTAAACGTGAATTAAGTGAAATAATGATTTTATGAGTGTTAGACATATATTAAGTGAAATACTGTTAGTGTGATTTTTAGACAGCATTAAATGAATTACTGTTTGTATGATTGTTTGAGCTATTTTATATGAACGCTTGCTGAAAACGCCGCGTCTGTACTTTTGACCGTTAATTTAATCATCTGCACTAGACGTTTAAAACGACGTGAAAACGCTAAACAAGATATAAACGAGAATTTTAGGGCAGACCTGCTTGCTCAGTGTCCTGAGTAAGGTCTTCGTTGAAACTGTCAGGTATACGCTCTGTATGGTTTGAACTAAATCTTCTATATATACCTATATTTAGGAGCTTCTATATATCGGGGCAATAGATTGAGCTATATTTAGGAGCTCCAGTTTGATAATCAGAGCTTCTAACGTTTGCCATGCTAACGTCACCATGTCTGTGATGAAAGTGCCAAACGCCCAGTCAACGCCAACTCTCTGGCGTCAAAGGACTCGTATAGATTGAACTATGTATGAAAATTTACTTATTCGACAGGCATTAACTGACCCTGATTTGACGACGCAGCGTCAAAACTGCCGCATTTTCAGTGTCCGTATAGAATTGGTCTTAGACGTAAATTAAGGGAAATATTAATTTAATTAATTTTAGGCTTTAATCATGTGAAATACAAAAGATTATTTTAAGGAAATGCTGCTGGCTTTTGATATTATTCAGAAAGTTAAAGAGCAGAAAACTTCAATGTGATCTTTCATTTGAAGATTCAGACTGCCATGGCTGTTCCAGTTGTCTGATGATACTACTTTTTCGAAACTTTGGCGTCGGTTTATATGTATCGATATAGAGAGTTTCCCGAAAATAACTTTTAAGTTCCTTTAACACTAGAAAAACGAAAGCGGCCATTTTGGCCGCATAACTACTTTGAAGGCTGTTTTCGTTCTAGGAAGATCGTTGATTTGTTCTCTTATTATAAAACCTGGAATAATTTTCTTCTGTGTTTCCAATAACTTTAAGAAAACAAGGAAAGCCATAAAATTTAAGTGGGCTGGAATTAGCCGTTTTGGAGGAATAGTGTCTCAAAGCAGTTATGCTGTCAAAATGGCCATTACCGTCGTTTTAGTGTTAATTGAAGAACAATACTTTTCACAATAGCTATTGAGAACGAAGTTCATTCTCAGTGGTCTTTTATTCTAATTTCATCTTTTATAGAGAATTTTGTAATTCATTGCACAAATGTACAGTAGACATGTTTTATCACCGTGCACCTTTCGCAACTTTATTTTTCTTCATTGATGCATTTAGAAAAGACGTTTTTGAAAGTTTTTGGAATTTTCCCATGGAACCTATTTAAGATCAGCCGCAGAGTGTTCGATTTGTTAATCAGTTTTGTCTTGTGAGAACTCAATGCATTCCGAATATATCAGTATTGTTAGAGCAGTATTTTTACTTTCCCTACCATAAATGATAATGTATAGGGAAAGTATTGTAATCGTGTCAAAAATAGCAACTTAAGTTTTAGACAGATCTAAACGTTTTGAGCACTCTAGAACCCTCCTCCAACTCTCTTCTTACTTTTAACATGATGCCTATGTGTGTCTGAGTCTGAGTGGCAGTCTGGATTGCTGTCTGTGTGTTTGTACAATGTTTATATCCACTTTAATGCAAAGCGTAATTGACCAAATTTCACAAAATGTGGAAGATAAGTCAGCTGTGGGGGATTACACTCGTGATGATTTTGGTACGATTCTGAAAAGCAGAACTTGCCTTATTTTGCGAAATCGATCTCAAAAATTGTCAAAATCTAAAATAAAGGACTACATATTCTCAAATGCATCAATTAAATGCATATTTCATATATGTAATTTTTGACGACGAAAATAATACGACCAACTGTTACTGAAGGATCAATCATTCTCGAGATATTTAGGCTTTTAGTAATTTTGATGAGCTGACGATGTTTGTCACTGTAGTTAAAAACCGACTGGATGACATTTCTTAAAATTTGGTAAGTCATTTGTGGGTACCTCCACTTGGTGCTGATTAGATTTGGCCCGATTTGAAAGAACAGAACCAGCCTGGACTTTCACATTGGCCCAAAAAAATTGTTCAAGATCTTAAAAAAAAGGAAGACTAAATAATGCTGACATATATTAGATAAATGCTCATTCTGTGCGTAAACTTTGAAGACGAAATGAATAAGACTAATCTTCATTACTCTAAGATGAATCTTCCTCGATAGATGAACGTGTTTTGGAATTTTGAAAAACTGACGACGTTTAAAAATGCATTTAATTGCCAATTGGAAAAGAAGAAATTTTGCAAAATTGGATATAAAATCAAATAAATAACCGTATAACTTTAGGCAATTAAATTCAGTTTAATGGATTATTCAGTTTAATGGAAATTCAGTTTAATGGATTAAGATGAAATAAATTTAAGTCTGTATCAAAAATCATGTTCTGTCTACATCATAATTTTTTTATCTGTGAATTGTTTGACTTGTCAATTTCTGTGTTATTGTATTGACGGTTGGTTAAGACTTTACAGTTAGAAAGTTAATATTTGTATCTTGTTTCTGTTAACGCTTATTACTACTTTGAAAAAATCTTTGACTAGTCCATTTCTGTGTCATTGTATTGACGGTTGGTTAAGACTTTACAGTTAGAAAGATAATATTAGCATCTTGTTTCTGTTAACGCTTATTACTACTTTGAAAAAATCTTCGCATTCGTCCTTATATCCCAGAACATCACTAGTCAATCTAAAGTATATGACGTATAATATTATGCAATACGTTTATACCGTTAAAAGTCAGGTAGACAAAAAATAAAATTAATTGAGGTAGAATAAGTGCAGATTAAATAAATAACATAGAAAAGTTAAAAACAATTCAATACAAGCTTCGAAGTTAAATATATTCTGAACCACCAGATGGATTCTGGTGAATTTGTTTCAGCCAATGAGGCTGAGTTTAGGCAATATTCAGATGTATGTTTCATCATTCTACAGTGAAGCTTGGAATAACTAAAATTAAAAACATGTTATAGATTGCTATAAATATAATTAAATTGTTAACTTGTTGTTGAAAACCAGACCGTCCGACCTACCAGAAAGGTGTAAGGTAACTGTGTGGACGGTCGGGAAGTGCCATCCAATTTAGACCGGAACTCAGTGGGGGAGGCATCCACAGGGACCGTACCCTCCTTCCCCTACCACCAACCTCTCGGAAGGACTTTCGGACCCACATGTTTAACGTGATCGTACTTCGCATGAACACGGCGGCAGTTTTGGCAGTGGCTGGAAATCGAACCCGGGCCTACCGAGTGCAACTCCAGCGCGCTAACCAATGGGCCACCGCGCCCAAATTGTTAACTTGTGTAGTTATTGAACCATTAGATATAACTAATAATTATTTACCTTTCACCAAGGCCAGGAGAGTATCTCATTGCATAGAAGTTGGAGGGCGTGCAGCCACACTTTTATAAACTTAATGTTATAAAGTTATTATTCATTGTTTAAGTGTTTAATGTAAAAAAATAAAAGCTAAAAATGAAGTTTTTAAAGTACCCCGTTTTAGTATTTGTATGTAACT
Organism: Amaurobius ferox; assembly: GCA_951213105.1. Classification (NCBI taxonomy): domain Eukaryota; kingdom Metazoa; phylum Arthropoda; class Arachnida; order Araneae; family Amaurobiidae; genus Amaurobius; species Amaurobius ferox. Next base: position 121,185,186 of record OX578151.1, read on the forward strand.
TCAATATATGAGAAATGAAGACTTTGTTAAAATGCGTGTAACCTAAATATATGAAAGTCAACCACATGCCAATGTTGGACTTTCTGACTGCCACGGTTTTCGAGTTATTCCCAACAAAATGAGGACGTAGATAAGGCGGTCCCTGGACGGACTGGGCTGGTATGCTTTGAATTTAAAAATATTAAAATATACAACAAACGATGTTGACTCCACTTCGACAATAAGAACTTGCAATTTCGTCCCAGTAGCTAAACGGTAGACAGTCGGTTGGCCAGTTCGAAGATTCAGGGTTCAATTCCCGGTTTGGCCAACAAGGTTCTTTACAACGTCGTCCGAACAAATTAACTCTATAGATTAGTGCAAAGATGTCGAAGGTCTGAAAATGACCCTAGTACGAAAAGTACGGATTCCGTGGATTTTTCGGTACTCAGCTCGCCGATTTCAAATCCAGAGGATAACGATCTCTTAGGAAGCTAACCGGGAGGATACAAATAGCATAAGGGGGCAAACCTGGGGTAAAATTAGCAAGAGGTAGTCAGTCAGATTGTCAGTTGGACGCCAATCTTTCATTAGAGAGGGGAGAATGAAGTGTCCACTTCGACAATAAGAGCTTGCAATTTCGTGACTGCAGCTCAACGGTGGAGCGTCGGCTGGCCTGTGCGAAGATCCAGAGTTCAATTCCAGATTGGAGCAGGCAGAAAGGTTTTTTTTACAAAGATAACGATATACCAAACATGCACTTTCTAACTGCTTAGAATCTAAAGTTTTTTTCCTAAACCGAGTACCGTTCTATGACACGACGGGCCCCGGACGACCTAGAGCAACGAGGTCCAAAACAAAAAGAAGTAAAATGTACCACAAAAACTTCGACATACCAATTTTAATGTTACTATGATTAATGGAACCTGTTTAGTTAGGGTCTCTATTGGATCCCACTTACAAAAGTCAGATCAAGTCAAATAAAAGTTTGTAAAAAATAATTTTAACACCATAATATGTCAACGTGTCAATATTTGTATTTTTTTAACATGCAAATTAACCAAATGACATCATATGCTTCGTTATATCGTTTTTCGTTAAAAAAAATGCTTTGATTGAATTTGTAACAATACTGACAGAACCATTCACTTTATCCATTGCATGAAAGTGGTAGCTTTTTAGAAGTTTTACTCTGCTGGGTTTTGCGGTGAAAGTAAAAAGTCAGGGTGAGAAGTAACAAAAAGAAAAAATAAAGAGGAAAAGAAGGGGTTAAGTACGACATAAAAATGATGGGTTTGACGCTAGCGTCACCATGCATGAAATCACCTTAAATGGAAATGGCGCCGCGGGGACAAGGTTTTATGAAGTAGAAAGACCAGATGACGCAAGAGCATTTTTTATTCTATATCAGAATACATTGGAGTTGGCAATGGAAGTAACATAGCTATTTACAACTCAATGAAACATAAATTAGTTGATAATAAAAAACATTATTTAATTAGGCGGTTAGAAAATTTTAGAATGTCCAATTAAATTTCAGGAAAAGTTCAAAATGATTGCAGTTGAAAGGAAGTGCAGTTGATTGCAGTTGAAAGGAACGGAAGTGTGGCTGAACTCGAATTTTTCTTACTAAAATCATTTTTGTTCTTCAAATTTTACAAGAAAATTTTTTAAAAATTGGTATAAAAATACAAATATGATTACAACCATAGCGGGTACTCTTCACATTAAAGAATTTGAAAAAAAATCTTTCGATTGATACCATAATTGACAATGTACCCCTTTTGGGGGGGGGGGGGTTATTTGCCCCCTCCTCCCTTACAGTGGCTAATGATGTCACGAACAAAAAAATTATATCGTTGCTATTTTTAACAAAAATGATTAGATGTTTTAAGTTTCTTAATCATTAACCCATAAATACACCCTTTTATGCATGATTATGTCAAATTTTGTACTATGCTGTCATGTTAAAAAGATATAAAATTTCGAAGTTTTCGCTCGATGTTTTCGGTAAGATGAAGAAACCAAATAATCCTAAAAATGTTAACCCCAACACGAAAACTAAAACGAAAAGGAATACTAAGAAAAGACCGTGCACAGAAATTTTCGACTCTGAGTCAGATGATTCCAATGATGGAAAGATGTTGGATCAAGATGAATCTGAAATTGAAGAATTTGATGATATTGAAGAAGTTTGTTTTTATTGTGGAGAATTTGGAATAGATCGAAAACTTTGGTTTCGATGCACAGTTTGTGGAAAATGGGCTCATGAAGCATGGTTAGGATGGGATCGTGCTGAGGGTTACAAATGTGACTTATGCAATGAATAAAGACAATGTATTTTTATTAGGCATATATATATATATATATATATATATATATATATATATATATATTTAGTCTGATTTGTTCTAATGTAGTAACACTCATGTTAGAGTATTGTAAAATAAATACAGCGAAATGAGTAAAAATGTTTTTAGTAATTTTACCCTTAATAATTTATTTTACTATGATTTTCAATGGATTTAAATACTGACTGTCATTACCCCAAGCTAGGGGTAATGCCGGACAAAGGTACAATTTTGTTAAAAAATGTTTTAACAATAAAACAAGAAATTTAAAAATATTTTAACGATATTACTAAAAAGAGCATAAAATTCTTATTGACTTTCACGTGGTTTGAATAAAATAGCTTTAAAATTAGATAGCGGTAAAAATTTCCTTAGGTGTTCGCCATTACCCAATCTCCCCTACTACCTCCATTTAACGAGTATTTTGGGCTAGTCCCTTGGCATTCGTTCAACTAAAGTAGCGGTATATTATATACAATAAGTACAATATATACAGTATATGTAATAAGCTTATTGGTGGCAAAAATTTTGCCATGCTATTTTTTTCTGGAAAATGTTTTCTTGAAACATGCATTTCTCGGGATCTGATATGAATAGAACTTATATGATAACTGATTTGGTGTTATCATTATATTCCGCAGTAGGTAAGGGTTCACTAAGAATTTCTATTTTGTAAAGAACCTTGCTGCCTGAACCGGGAATCGAACCACGGATCTTTGCGCTGACTAACCTACGCTCTACCATTGAACTACTGGGATGGAATTGCAAGCTCTTATCGTCAAAGTGGACTCTGCATTCTTTACACACTAATGTCAGATTGGCTTGCAAACTGAGAATCTGACTGACTATCTCCTGCTATTTTTTCCTCAGGTTAGCCGCCTGATACTATTTTACCTCCTGGTTAGCTCCTTGCTTGGTCGTTGGCCTACCGATTTGAAATTGGAGCTCATTATCTCAGAACATAACAGAATCCGTCCTAGTCGTATTAGGGTCACTATCAGACTCCTCAGCATTTTTGCACTAACCTACAGGGTTGATTTGTTCTGACGTCATTGTAAAGAACCTCTATACCCCAATCGGGAAGCGGTCCATGGATCATTGTATTGGCCTGTCGACGCTCTACCCTTGAGCTACTGGGACGGAATTACAAGCTCTTATCGTGGAAGCGAATTCTGCAATATCCGGTTCTTTCTTCATTTTCTGTTCAAAAATAAAGTTTTACTATAAACGTCTAAAACACAAAATTGACTATAGATAGAGCTTAGAAGATAACTGGTGTGGATTTTGCATCAAATTCTGAAGGGGGTAGGATGGATCACTAAGATTGTTCCCTTCCGGTTTCTTTTCCCTTTTTGGTTCAAATTTATCTTAACACATATATTTCAAGGAATCGGTTTGAGATAGAGATAATGGCTGATATGGATTTAACATTTCAATTGTGAGAAGGGTTAAGAGACTCGTCGAGGTTTTCCATTTTACTTTATAAATATCTTATATGATGACTGATGGGGGGTATAAATTTCTGAACATTAAATTCTAGAGCGGGTACGAATTACAAGGCGGATTTCCACTTCTGGTTCATAAGCTTTTCTGGAGACTCTATTTCTCAAAATTTGCTATAGATAGAGCTGAGATGGTGACTCATATGCATTCAATCTCAACAAAGAAGGGTGAAGCTATGGTACACAGATTTCCACTTCTGTTTGGTTTTTCTCTTCCGGTTTAAAAAATTTCCTTGGAACATCGATTTTTAAGAATTGGCTGTAGATATGGCTTACACTGCGGCTGATATGGATTCAACGTAGAATTCGAGTGATGGGGGTTCACTAAGGCATTTTGGTTTCATAATTTCCAATTTTTTTTTTTAAATTCATATGGCTGCACGATATATGTATGCAAAAAGAATTAAAGTTATTTATAATTTCATTAAAAATGAAGTATACCCACTACTTGCAAACATATAGAAGTTTCTCTATAAATTTCTTGTTTAAGTTTTTATAACTTTGTTCACTCTGTCTGGCTGTCTGTCAGCACGATAACTGCCGTAGAAATGACTTTATCAAATTGAAATTTTACTATGTTGTTCAGACGGTCTGTAGGACCAATGGGAATGTATATGAATAATATCACCCAATTAGTTTTGGATTGAACCCGGGTTGAAAAAATGAAATACATTGAACCCTATACGGTAATGATTTTCTTAATAACGCGAACCATCGTCGTGATATCACTTCGCCAGATGGCCGGGCCACTATTTCTATCCAGTATTAATGTGTATTTCACTGTATCGCTGAATGTCTTTCATGATGACCGGATATTCCGTTGCGAAGTGAATGGTTATTGAGAAAAGTTATTGGATAACAAAGTCTGTAAATGTATCACAGCAGGAATTCGTGGATACGTTTTGAGGAAGAAAAGCACCAGACAAACGGAATGTTAACTCAGTTAAATTATTGCATTATGTAGAGAAAGTCATGTGCTGCATACATCAGATTTTGTTTAATTCCTTAATAAAATAATACATTCATATTTTATTTAGTTCCATTTGTATCACAATCATTAGAATCGTAGAAAAATGCATCCATTTTTTTTTTCAGATTCTGTACCCAAGTTATTCTTTTAAAATATTTCGCATTTTTTTTCAAGTTGGCAACAGCTTTGTGACCCTGCAAATCAAACGTATTTGGCTTATCTTTGTTGATATAAATTTTGTAACGATTAACGTTCAATGCATTTACTGAAGCGTCTTCTGCCCTATAACAGGAAGCTGAATGAAATCAAGAAAGCAACTCATCATTTATCACCACTCGTGCACCATGGTATTATTTCGCTGTCATAGTCGCTCGTCACCACAGTGCAGGCGATGAGATAATCATGAAACTCCTTAAAATAAGGATTTTCGAATTTTTAGTATTGTCACTTGGAATCCAGTAACGACTGGGGGCGTTTATAGCCTCACCAATTGTTACTAAAATTCTAAGCGCTCAAGCGAATAGTGAAGTGAATTCTGCCCCAAAACAGAGCTTTATTCAAAAGTACTCAGTTGAACGTTTAAAATCATAATCCACGGGTGGTAATATACGATGAGCTTTTACTAGAATTTTACGAATGATAGAATCGTCTAAGATTTTGTCTGCATCGTTTCCGGTTTTAAAGTAAATACTTCAACCAAAATTTATAAAATCTTTGCTTTAAGGAATTTTGTGCCCGGTGGTCATTTAATCGTCTGCGCCTTGTTGACGACATACAATGATCGCGAAACCATGATCCACGGGTAATGAAGTACGACCAGATGAGCACTTCCATGCTTTTTCTGAAACATATATATTGCTCAAAATAATAAAACACCCAAAATGGACGATCAAATGTTAAATGCAATAAAAATTTAGAACATTTTAATATCGCAAAGCCCTGATGAATTTTTGTCATTAAATGACAGAACAAGTTTTATAAATTAAGCTCTTTCTCATTAATAACACCATGAACTCATTAAAAAGGCTTAGCATCGAGATTAATCATTAATTCGCTAGACAGATACCCAAAGTATTATTTTTACTTTTTAATTACTTCGTCAGCAGTTTTAATTAAAAGTTATTTCACGCATGGAATCTATTGAAATTGATTAGATGATGAAGGTTTTTGATATCGAATGAGATACTCTGCCTGGGATACTCAGGTTGCCATATTTGGTCACAAATCAATAACTTTTCACTCAAAACCTTATGCTGTCTTTCCCCCCGATAAAATTTCAGGAAAAACTTCAATAAATAATTCTTGAGCTAAACGTGTGTTATGTGAAATAATTATGCTAAATTTATTGAAAATTGGTCAAAATATCGTGACAAACGATTTTCGAGTATTGATTCTGAAAGAAAAAATGTGTTTAAATTTTTGAGAACTTAATAACGAACTCTTGTACTTGTGTCCGTCTAATCACTATATCTAAGCCATTTCTATGTATTTCTTTATGAAATTTGAACAGCATATTTTTAAGGCATCACACTTTTAAAAAACTGTAAAAATAATAAAAGAGTATTTTCAAACCTAACTAGGTGTATTGTATGTGTCACCTTTAAAAAGCAATTTTTATTTTCGGGGACCCTGAATAAAATTTTAGAATAAATTATTAAAATTGAATGTGAATGCATTTATGGCTACGCCTCTTTAAGGGTGTGGTCATAATACTATCAAATTCAGCCACAGATTAGAGTGGTATAGATTTCGGGGCAAAAAGGCAAAAATCGACAAATGAAACGTATGAGCACAGGTTCTTGCCCCCCCCCCCCAAAAAAAAAAAAAAAAAAAAAAAAAATTAATGGGCCAAATCTGGCATTTTTAATTAGCAACATGCTATATTCATGGAGGTAAAGGTTTGGAGTTAAAACTCCATACTGAGAAAAAGTCAATATTATTTGAGACAATAATTCGGATGGTGTTGCGATCAGATAAGCGCTCCCTGTATTGCACGCATTTCCATGGTAAAAGGCTTAAAATATTTATTGAAAGTGTGTATTTTGAAGAAATAAATTAGTAGCGCAATGCAAATAAGAACTGAAACAATATGTTTACGTATTTAAAATTATTTTACTTTTCAATTTATTTTTATCGCCCTATGTTCTGAACTCTGTCTTACAACTGTGAAAAAATACTGATAATTAAGGAATCTTAATTTTAAAATATTCAAAAATACATATACTCAAAATTATGATATTTCTATTGTGTCAAATGGAAACAAAGGACAATTTACTAACACTAGCAACACGTGGATATAATTCTCAAAGCGTTATGGCATTTTCAAGCGTTTCATCCATAAGAGTTTTATCTCTTTCTAACTCCGTGTTATATTCATAGGAGTATAAGAATATCGACAGGATAAAGGTTTCTATAAAAGGGCACGCTCCTGCCCAAAGTCGTAAAACCACATCCTGTCCAACCCCCTCGTCATTTTGTCCAAGCTAAGCAGAAAAATTGAAAACACTCCTCTATTAGATTCTGTCTCGTGAACGATACTAAGAGTGTACAAAGATTCAGCCATCTAGGTCGTAGGGCGGCTTCTAGAGGGTCTGAAAAGGCTTTTCGAAAGCATTTTCTCTGCCCTTCTGGAAAGGATTTTGGATAAAAACCATATACCCCGGAATGGAATATCCAAATATGTTAGGTTTTGTTCAATTGGAGATACTATAAATGTGTAAAATCAGAGTTCTAGGTCACCCAAGACTTCTGGAGGGCTTGGAAAGATATAAAAACACGTTGAAAATTATTATATACAAATGTGGCGTCACAACACATTAGTGTTTCAATATATTAAAAATCTGATGTGGGCAGCACATGACTTTCCTTATATAATGCAATAAATTTACTAATTTTACAGTAAAAAAAATACATTTTTATAGTAGTTATTTATATTCTTTCCAAGATATTGAATTTTCGTCAATGAGTCGTCATTTTCCATGTCGTCATCATCAATGAGTCGTCATTGATTTAGCGTCATTTTTATCCATTTAGCCAGTTTTTGTTAATTTAGCAACATTTAAAAAGTCGCCAAGTTGGCGACATTCCAACAAATTCGTCGCCAAAATCTCGCCAAGAGTTATGGAAGAAGAAATAAGTTATTCTTACAGCAGATAAATGACAATTGGCGTTCAAATACAAAAGTATTACTCAAAGTATATTTTTTCATGAATGGAATGAGCTAGATCCACCAGAATGATGTCACCAAATTTATCGCATGGTATTACATATGAAAAGTGAACGTGTTTCTCTATAGGAAATATTTTTTTTTTATTTTATATGACATTTTGATAATTTTTTTGAAAAATGTGCAATATCTCGAGAACGGTTCACGTTAGCGTTTTAAAATTTATGTCAATCATTTTCTAATGAAAAATTACATAAGAAATGTCTATTTGCGTAACTTTACTAGCGGTTTTGATTTTTTCAAAATTTTACTCGAAAATTTAGGGGGGTTCTGAACATTCGATTGCGTATAAAAACAATAGGCTTCCGGTGTTTACGGATTGTGATTTTTTTACCAAATTTCGTTCGAATTGGTACATTCGTTCGTCAGTTATCGTTTCCACAGACTCACTGACATACACACACACACACACACACAAACATCGCCTCAAAAATGTTTGATTCGTGATCAGGGATGCTTGAAACGTGCTCTCCCGTCGAAAACTCGAATTCGAATTTTCGACCCCGTCACAATACTTTCCTTATACATTATGTATATAAGGAAAGTAATATGGTACCTATTAGTATCACAAACACATTTACACAAAATTAACACAATAGTTTATGACAAAATATGACATCATAGGAATCCCCAAAAAGAGTCAAGAGTAGGGATAGTAAGTAATCAAAATAAGGAATTTGGCCCTGCCTATAATCTTGGTAAACAATCCTGGGTAACTGTGCTAATTGAATATACAATCAGCTACTCATCGCTTAGTGGACGAGCATTGTATATGTCCGTATTATATTTTTTTTTCTTGGCTTTTTATTAATTATTTCTAAATATCAATAAATGCAGCAGAAGTTTGTTATAATTTCATTAAATCGAAAAATTTAAAAGATCACGTGACCCACTTCAAAATGAAATATGGCATCCATCTTGTCTCAAAATCGTGATTTTTAAAGTTCTTTTTAATTCGTATTGAGTGTTGTATCCGTCTTAAAATCACTTTATTTTTGCCTAAATTCTGTGCATCAATGTTCTGAAACAAAGCAATTACAATATATTTGAGTTTAAATGATCATCCAACTCTGATTATTTCTACAACGAAGCCTACTTTTCACTTATGGAAAAGGTAAGCACCAAAATACGTAGAATGAGTTGTATAAGAATTACTGCATTTCTTTAACGCAAAATTATTTAGCCCATGGAGTCTGTAATATATAGCTAATATGAATGAAACAATCATTGATTTTACAGAGAAGCAAACGATTTTTTGATGAAGTTTTGAGCATAGAGTTAAATTACTTGTATCTCCATGGTTTTAAGTTTTAAATAAAATTAATTATAGTATTGTGATGAATGAAATGAATGGAAATATGTTTATGAATAAAATGCTGCTTTTATTTAAAGAGCCAGCCTCTTTATAATTCGACGTCTTGCTTTGAAAAAGTTCATTTGTTATCGATGAAGTTTTCAAATATAATAAATTATTGTAGTATTGTGATAATTTTAAAAATATTACCGAGGAATGTATCGCATTTTTGAGATGTTTAAATTAGGCAATTTATATTTCAATGCCGTCATTTGCATGAAGTTCATTTTTTTTTCGGTGAAGTTTTAAGTTTTCAAATATAGTACTGTATTATTCTGATCATTTTAAAAATATTACCGAGGAATATATATGGCATTTTAGAGATGTTTAAATAAAATTGCATTGAAGTTGGAAAGTGTTTCATAATCAATGCTTTATGCATGATTGATCTTTCTTGTTTTTATCTTGAAAATCAATATCAACTAAAATTTTTACATCAATAAAACGATTTGTAAAATTTGGAGTCGATTGGACTATGGACTATTAGATATGCATTATAAAATTGGAACACGTACAAACCGTCTAAGCGGTTGCGCTGATTAGTGATATTCTCATGCTTCACATACTCCTAATGATGAACATCCGATTTCTTCAGCATCAGAACAAAACACAAAGCTATCGACGATGAATAATTAATTTGGATCTCTTTGGAATGCATTACGAGATCGCTTTTATTTCGTTATCTCCCCAGCTTTTACATTACGAATGAACGAAGGAATTAGTTCAGTACAAATTTATTTTATTTGCTTGACCGCAAAAACCTATAAAAATAGAATATTATATAAGAGGGTTAAGCTAAAGGTAAACACTTAGTTAAGAACATATTACCATAACTGTATCTCCACATGCTTTTACTCACAAAATAAATGCAGTAAGGAGAGCCAGCATAAAATATGATCAATTTTATATTTAGAGTAAATAAAAGTAATTTAATTATTAATATTTTCTTAAATATTAATACTGAATTAAAGTAATTCATAATTGCCAATTAATATAGTCAATAAGAAGTAATTAATGTAGTCATATCGAAGTAATCATCATATCGAAGTAATCGTCATATCGATTAATGTAGTCATATCAAAGTAATTAATGTAGTCACTTTTTCATATATTCAAATTTTATATTGTTTAGTTGTATCATATCGTTTATTCGTATTATAATAAGTAATTTTTTTAATAACCTGCCACTTTTAGCGGCCGGATCATAAATCATTTTACCGTGATGCTGCCCTGGTGCATAATAGAAGGCAAATCACATTAAATTCTACACGGACATTGCAACATCACATCTATGCCCGCAAATGTGATTTGAACCCACAACCCGGCAGTCGAAAAAGCGCGAGTAAACGCTTGCCTTATAACTAACTACCTCTCAGCTGCCAGACTGGCACATAATAAGCATCAGAAAAAAAATTATATTTTTCTATCGATTCTTGTTCACGGGTTATTATATTTAAATATTTTATAAAATTGCTTAGATTATTTACTTATTTTCAAACTGGCAACAGGTCTGTCACACCGATAGATTGAGCCAACGGCCGTACCGTGCTGAAAACACCGGTTCTCGTTAGATCACCGAAGTCAAGCAGCATCGGGCGCGGTTAGTATTGGTGGGTGACCACCTCGGAACGCCGCGTGCTGTTGGCCATCTCGGGTGCGGTATCCCCGTGGTTTGCGCGCTAGATTTGCACGCTGCCACAAATGCCGCCGTGTTCATGCGGAGTACGATCACGTTAAACATGTGGATCCGTAAGTCCTTCCGAGAGGTTGGTGGTAGGGGAAGGTGGGTACGGTCCCTCTGGATGCCTCCCCCACTGGGTTCCGGTCTAAATTGGGTGGCACTTCCCGGCCGTCCATACAGTTACCTTACACCTTTCTGGTAGGTCGGACGGTCTGGGTCTCAACAACAATACCGATAGATTGGAATTATATGATCTGTATTAATATGTTATTTTATTACGTATATATTTACCTATCTTTGCGTATTGTATTCACACATAAAATTTTATTTTGTCACGAAACTTCGATCTTAAGTTATTGTATCCATCTCACAGAGACAGGTACAGATTGGGGAGGGGGTGGACAAAAAGTACGAATTTCAGTATTTTGCAAACTCATCAAGTTAAAACAAGAAAGATCAATCATACATAAAGTATTGATTATGAAACACTTTCCAATTGCAATGCAATTTTATTTAAACATCTCTAAAATGCGATACATTCAGCGAGAATATTTTTTAAATTATCACAATACTACAATAATTTATTATATTTGAAAACTCCAAACTCCATCGAAAAAAATGAACTTTATTCAAATGACGTCATCGAAATATAAATCTCCTGGCTCTCTATGTAAAAGCAGTAAATATTTCATTCATACATTTTTATTTCATTCATCACAGTGCTACAATAATTTATTTTATTTAAAAACTTAAAATCATAAAAGTAAAAGTAATTTAATTCTATACGTAAGACTTCATCGAAAATGTCTGCTGTAAAATCAAAGAATGTTTCATTCATATCAGAGATATTGCAGACTCCAGAACTAAATAATTTTGCGTTAAAGAAATTCAGCAAGTCTTATACAACTCATGCTACATCTTGATGTTGTTTACATTCTTCATAAATGAAAATTAGGTTTCGTAAAGAAATAATCGAAGTTTGATGATCATTTAAACTCACAAATATTGTAATTGCGTTGTCGTATGTAGTATATAGATGCACAGAAAAAAATAAAAAATAAAGCGTTTTTATGATGGATGCAACACTGAATATAAATTATAAAGAACTTTAAAAATCACGATTTTGACACAAGATGGATGTCATATTTTATTTTGAGGTGGGTCACGTGATCTTTTAATATGTGTAATTATTATTTTAATTTTTATTAAAAAAACTACGGAATACATTTTGCTGAAATTTTGTTTATATTTCTTATGGGATAATTTGTATATTTCCTAAAACTTTCGAAGCAATTTGTGAATTTTAAATTCGCTTAAAAAATGTTTGAAAAATGAGGTCCCATAAGGTTCAATGTATTTCATTTTTTCAACCCGGGTTCAATCCAAAACTAATAGGGTGATCCTGTATTATTCATTTATATTTCTATAGGTCTCACTGACCGTCTGAAAGACATACAAAAATTTCATATTGATAAAGTCATTTTCACGGCAGTTATCGTGCTAAGGGACAGACAGACAGAATGAACAAAGTCATAAACACTTTTCAACTATGTTATAAAGTGTTGAAAAATGAAAATTTTCTGGACTATTCATCATTAATCATAGGTAGGCATTAAAAAGGCTCATTTCTGTAATCCCTAAAGGTGTGAGAAAAGTATGGTATGGCACAATCGTCGTATCTCTCTGACCTCTGAAATAATAATCTGAAAATTTTCTGGTATGTACCCCGTGAGTCACAAGCAAATTAAAAAAAAAAAAAAAAATAGATTTTTCAATAAACCACCTGCAAGTGAGAGAGAATGGGTGGAATGACCAAACAACATGGTCACCGTTTCTCTGCAAGTTCTCTAGCGAATTTGTCGTGCAGGACAGAGCACCAGCGAAGCGCCTTTAATCTCCAGTCTCAACTTTTGGTTCTTATCTTCAAGAAACCTGGGCCGCTCAGGTGGTGAAGTGGATAGCGTCTCCGGGTGCTATCTAGTGGGCTTGGGTTCGAATCCCTAGTAAGGCATGGTTGTTTTCCTGAGGATGAAGTCAGTCTTCCGCCTTCTGGGTCCTCGTTAAATGAGAAGCTGCACCCTTCAGACCTTAATCAGTGATGTTTGCATGTATTAATAAACTTTGTACTCTTGTCTTGTGTGTCATTCTCTCTGTCCTTCTTCTGGCGTCACTGGACCTGTATTCGTGCTCTGCAGAAACAGTGGTCATATGAACAAAAAAAAAAAAGAAACCTGGTTTTATACAAGAATGTTCCTCATTGGTCACAAATAAAAAACACCTCTACTTCTTCATTGGCTCGATAGCCCGGTGTGGGTCCTATGTCTTTTCGATGATTCTGTTCCTTCTTGACCCATTATCGGCTATCGTTCTAGAGTCCTTACTTTTGCAAATGTCAAAACACTTGTCTAGACAGCCAATCCATTTAAGTTTTGGTCTTCCTCTATGCCTAACTCCAACTGGTCGGGTCAGAAATATTTTGTGTTACCATTTCTGTAGGCATAAGAATGATATGTATAGCCCATTTCATTTTTTGTATTTTTATGTATTTAAGAATGTCAAGTTCTTTATATATGGGCTCTATAGTTCGAAATTAAACCTTCTTCACCACACTCTATTTGTCTGTATACCACCAAGTATGATTTTTAGAATCTTTTTTCAAAGACCTATAGTGCATTTTCGACTCTCAAGGCCATAGTCAAAAGTTTCTGACGCATAGGAGAGCATATATACAATTAGAACTTTGTATATTAGTTCGTCTTTTTATCGGATCTGATTAGTTACGTTAAGGGGTGTCATGTCCAAATATGAAATCCTACTTTTAAATTAACCATTGAATCTGGAGTAATAGCCTCTCAAAGTTTGGCCTTTTTTGCTATTTTTAGGTTTGTAATCTTAGGCCAGTGGCGTTGACATAACATAATACAATTTCATGGTCATGATAATTTGCCTGAAAAAATAAAAGGATAACTGTATTCAACTCATGGACTTAGAGATGAGACCATCTCTATAATTAGACAATGTCTACAAGATGAGACTATTTCTATGAAGTTAATGCTGAGAGGTCACTCCAATTTAAAAATTCAGGATATAAATATTTAACACTAGACCGACGGAAGCGGTCATTTTGACCCCATAACTACTTTGAGAAACAATCCCTCCAAAACGGCTAATCCCAAACCATTGAAATTTTATGACTTTTCTTATTTTTTTAAAGTTATTGAAAACACAGAAAATTATTCTAGGTTTTATAATAAGAGGAGAAATCAACGATCTTCCTAGAACGATGGCAGAGGTGAAAGTGGTTATGAGGTTAAAATGACCGCTTCCGTTGTTCTAGTGTTAAACCATGGAGTTAGAGTGATTTTCTTTCTTCTTTATCTTCAAATTTACATTTTGATCAAAACAATTAATGTAAACCTTTTATAGATAGATTAATTGGAGCTGAATTGTATGACCTATAAATTTAGAGAGAGTTAGTCATTATCTTCCATGGTATGCTTAAAAATTGAAATCGTAAGGTAAAATGTTTGAGGTATTAAACTTGATAAATTGGTTTGTTAGAGAGTCTAGGAGAATGTAAATTCATTGCGTTATGTTAGAGGTTGGTATAGTATGTATGTTTTGATAGGGAGTCATGTAAGAAATAGTAATATTGAATGCGAGGGGTGCATGGCTCACATGGGTCTGTGGATATTAGGAGCGGATGGGAAGGTAGGCGAGAGTCGATATCAGCCAGCTCCTGTTTCCCATGCATGGTTGTGGTGCACATGGATGAGCATAGAACACGTAGTCCACACGAAGCATGCAGACTTTGCTGATTTTATATAATTCTGCATTATATCTTTAGTCATTTACATTTTATCACTAGTCATTTACATTACAGCTGTCTGTACAACGTTTTTCGCTATGATCTTTTCATCGAATTGTAGTTCAGAATATTGAGATCATGATAGTACTATAATATCCATGATGATATAATTGGGTGGTTTTAATGTAAGATCTGTAGCATTTTTTCATGAGTGCTTAATGGACCTCGATCTAAAAGCATTGGCATAATCAGTATTCCTTCATCTGGCCTGAACTATACACCTTTCAGTATTATAGATACAAAAACTATGGTCATATAACCAGGGCCGGGTAATCCACTAGGACAGAATACTTTCAGATCAGGAAATATTTTTCTGTCATAAACATTTCCAGGTTCCTAACATATTGTTGACACAGGGGGAAGGGGGTATCATGGATTCCTTCTGGAATCTGTAATGGGAGATACAGGCCGTTCTTATATCTAATATGTTTCCTTGTTAAAAAATGTTGGTATGCAAAATGTTTTCTGCAGACTAGTTTCCGCATGCATGTGCCTGTCATGTATGCAAATGTTGTGGCTACAATTCGTTTCTTTCGCCAAATATGGTAATATTTCTGTTTGTTGTTTAACTCATGGTCATGAGTGTAAGTTAATAGAATTAATAAAAGAATTCAGAATCACATATAGTAATTTGTTTTCAAATATTTATTTAAACTTCCAAATTTATTATTTTAAAAAATCCAGAGAGGACACACATATGCTTCAAGAGAATAAAGTGGCCAAATTAGCAAAACATAGTAAATTCGAGTCATGCATTCACTAGTGTTCATTTTTTCTTTGAAGAAAGCGCGGATGAATAAAAGCCTGATATTAGATTCCAACATTACAATGTCTGTTTTTGTTTAATTGAAATTCCCAATGCAATTATATTCACATGCCATTCATTCTATCAGAAAAAGGCTCTGGAGAGAAGCGACCTGATCAAAAATCCCTCGTCTTTCCCTGTAATACAGTATTTTCACCTATAGGTTGAACATGCTAAGAAAAGTACACATGAGGAGATAGAGCTTTAGTGCTGCCATCCAATTCCATCCCTTATTTCCAATAAATTTGCCTTTCTGTTGAAATAAAATGAAGATATTTTCATTAAAAATTATAATAAACATAACTAAAATAATATAGCGTGTATGCTCATGGGAGTCACACGTCCCATCACCCACCCCAATAGCCGTCACTGCTATTAAAGCAATCACACTACAATGAAAGGACCACAGAATGTAATTCAGTTATGTCTTTGAACTACTTTTCTATTATTTGGCATGAGACACCATTACAGACAGTAAAAGTATTTAACATGTAATATCGTCGAATGCATAATTGGATTAAGAGAATAACAAGAAAGATCAATCATGCATAAAGCATTGATTATGAAACACTTTCCAACTTCAATACAATTTTATTTAAACAACTCTAAAATGCAATACATTCCTCGGTAATATTTTTAAAATTATCACAATACTACATTAATTTATTATGTTTGAAAACTTAAAACTTCATCGAAAAAAATGAACATTCAAATGACGGCATTGAAATATAAATTGCCTGGTTTAGACATCTCTAAAATGCGATACATTCCTCGGTAATATTTTTAAAATTAACATAATACTACCGAAGAATTATTTATTATATTTGAAAACTTCATCGAAAACAAATTAACTTTATTCAAATGACGTTATAGAAATATAAATCACCTGGCTCTCTCTATAAAAGCAGCATTTCATTCATAATTTTTTTTTCCATTCCTTTCATTCATCACAATACTATAACAATTTATTTTATTTAAAAACTTAAAACCATGAAGGTACAAGTAATTTAACTCTATGCTTAAAACTTCATCGAAAAAATTGTCTTCTTCTCGTTGTAAAAACATTAAATGTTTCATTGATATCAGCTATATTGCAGACTCCATGAGCTAAATAATTTTGCGTTAAAAAAATGCAGCAATTCTTATACAACTCATTCTACATCTTTTGGTGTTTACATTCTCCATAAGTGAAAATTAGGCTTTGTTGTAGAAATAATCAAAGTTTGATGATCATTTAAACTCAAATATATTGTAATTGCATTGTTTCAGAATGTAGATGCACAGAATTTAAGCAAAAATAAAGCGGTTTTAGAACGAATACAACAGTAAATATGAATTAAAAAGAACTTTAAAAATCACGATTTTGACACAAGATGGATGCCACATTTTTAATTTGAAGTGGGTCGCGTGATCTCTTCATATAAAGTGTGTAATTATTATTTTAATTTTCATTTAAAAAACTACTGAATATATTTTGCTGAAATTTTTTTTATATACTTTATGAGATAATTTGAATATTTCCTAAAACTATCGAAGCAATTTGTGAATTTTAAATTCGCTTAAAAAATGTTTGGAAAATTAGGTCCTATAGGGTTCAATGTATTTCATTTTTTCAATCCGGGTTCAATCCAAAACTAATTGGGTGATATTATTCATTTATATTCCCATTGGTCCCACACACAGTCTGAACAACATACTAAAATTTTATTACTACTAAAAACAACATACTAAAGTCATTTTTATGGCAGTTGTAATGCCAGAAATGTAAAGTTTTTGCGGCCACCAACGCAATGTACACAGCAGTATGTTTTAGAACATATTTACATGTATAATCAATATACAAATTAATAATTAATTTAATGTAAAATGCATTTTTGACAATTATAATTTTAATAAATAAAATTAACAATCTGCACAGCAGTTATCGTACTAACAGACAGACAGACAGAATGAACAAAGTTATAAACACTTTTCAACTAAGTTGTAAAGTGATAAAAAGAAAATATGTAAAGTGTAAATGGTTATTTAAAATTTATTTTCTTATGAACTCTTTCTTCAATTAAAGCAAAGTTCATAGAAACAGAGTCATTCCTCTTGTTTGATCAGGATAAAATTTAACAAACATGTTTCAATTCAATGTATCAAATTTCCTTTCAATTACCAAATTATTTGAGATATAATACTTTGTGACTGTCACAATTCAAAAGATGGATTTGCTTTCAGGGATGCTTGAAGAAGTATAATTTTGAGTCCATCCCAATACTTTCTCTTCATATATACAGCAGGACCCAATTATAACTGCTCAAGTCCACAAATATGCTTGCTAAATTCTGCAGCAATAGTTCATTTAGAACTTTATGTGATTTTATGTAACTATTTATATAAATATATAATACCTCACTATTACACAAGACCTCCAAGTTTTAATAAAATTAATAGAACTTTATGACTAAAATTATTAATATCATTATTTTACTAATTAAGATAGCAGATGGACAACTAAAATTTAACAAATGTTTCTTGAAAAATATTTGTTTTACAGTTTGTATAATTTGTTTATTTTTTTATTTGTGTTAATTTATTTTATTTTGAATAACACTTGACCATTAGTATCCTTTGCTCTCTCAAAATCCATAGGAGATTTTCTATTGTCTTGATTGCTCTGGAATGATAGTGGTGCTCTATTCTTTTATCTGTTTCTTCAGGAATTCTGAGGCTTAGATTCTTTCATGAAGTGTTGCAAGTACTCTTAAGTGTTGCAAGCCTTTATGGATCTTTGATACAACAAGGGGCATCATATCAAACTTTCTAAAATTTATCAATATCATCAACAGCAAATGTTTAAAATAAAACTTAAATTTATAGTAAAATATGACCAAAAAGAAACATTTTGCAGAGATTTTGTTTCATATCACTATTCTAAAATTATTTTAAAAGCTTTTAAAATTTCTGAACTTCATAGTAAAATTCGTAGCCTCCTAAATTTTAGGGCAAAGGCTCCAATGTAAGTCAGGTGGGCATTCTGAAAGTCAAGCAACCTAAATGAATGCTTGGGGCCTGATGTTTGCAGAGGACCTCAAAATTTTAAACTTCCTTTATAAATTCACTCTTAAATCCTTTTTCTAGATTCATTAGTGTATTTTATTTAGGTAATCCAGCATTTTCTTCCATTTATATAATTCTGTATTTTACATTTAGTCAGTAGTGTATGAGGTTTCACTTTACATTTACACCATTTTGTCTATGTTTCTTTAATCAAATTGTAGTTAAGTATATTCAGATCATGATAATTGAAAACTCACAGTGTGGTCTCAATGTGGTTTGATGGTGTTGATGCAGGCTTTGTATCATTTTATTAGTTTTTGTCTTTTTGTATTTTGGAATTTTAGAGATCCAACAGAGTCGTATGGGGGTTTGGTCTTTTACCCTAGCCAGTATTCATTCTTCTGCCTGCCTCAGCTATAACTATATGCCTTTTAGTATTGGACAGTAGAAAATTAATTGTAAAATTTATGCTGTAACAAGAGTCGAATTATCCATTGTGCATAGATAATTTTTGACCTAAGAATTTTTTATTGTTTCCAAAAGCATAGCTTGTAAATCTGTTAATTTAAAGTTCTGGTTTTTTTATACCATAAACAAAGGGGTTCTAAAATTCTTAATTCATCTTTGATAAAATTGAAATTTTATTGTCTGACTTTTCAACTTCTTGTGAACTGATATTGACTTCTCTATATAAAAAAACAGTGCATTTAAAATGTATGTTACCTTGAGTCATTAATCTGACATTCTTATTAACTAATGTAAAACTTTTGGCCTGTTTATAGTAACAAATAAATAGGTATTTTCTATGGATTTTACACTAAAACTCAAATTTCCTTGCTATAACTCTGTCAGAGGCTCATATTAAACCTCATTATTCTTGGAAGCTTCAAGCCATTATTGTCCTTATGCCTTCCCCCTTCTATTCTTTTTATAAAAATTCTATGTTATAATTTGAAGTGAACATACATACATGTTGAATTTGTATTTAGTTTTGAAGCTAATAACAGATAAACTGTCATAAACATTGTTTTTCAGATTACTAATTTCTGGATTAGTGATGGCTTACTTTCTTTATTGTTTGTTCACAAGGACAACTCTAGCATACATAGGGCCAAAATGGCACCCTCCTTTAACCACTCCAACTACCATAAAAAAATTAATAAATCATAAAACATAATAAAAAATAATTCTTTACAAATACTTAATACAATACCTAAATAACAAAAATTAAACTTTAACATTTCACGCTTTAATGATAGCACATGTTTAAACTTGAGGTTGATTTTCGACAGAAAAAATAAAACAGCAACTTTTTTTGGTGGAATAGAATTTAAGAGTTGGTGCCTCTGCAATATCATGCCAGAGGTAACAAGCTTTTATAAAAGCTCACTAGTAAAAGGTGAACATAAATTTGGCTGCTAAGTACACTGATCACAACTGAAATCGCAACACTATGAAGAAATTGATGTATCCTTATGAAATTTACAGAATATAATTGTAACATGGAGATGTGCAAATGATCAAAAATTCATACCTAGAAAATGAAAGAAAGAAACGTTACTGGCATTATATCAATATGGAATAGGCCCACTGCGAGCAGCTATGCAGGATTGAATACGATGAGGCATCCCATCAATGAGATGGTCAATGGTGTGCTGAGAGATGGCATTTCACACAGAATGCAATTGGGCTTGCAACTGAACATGGTTTACTGGAATTGGGAGTTCTCTTAATCAGCGACTCATGATGTTCCAGATATGCTCAATTGGTGACAAATCCAGAGAATATGCTGGCCAAGGCAGGATATCAAATCCTTGTAAACTATTCATAGTTACCCGTGCAGTATGTGGTCTTTCATTATTCTGATGAAAAAGCAATCCAGGCTGGTTGACAGATATGGCTGTACAACAGGTCTCACAATGTCAGAGATGCATTGTTGTGCTGTGATACTGCCAGAAACATTGACCAAAGGTGTTCGTCCACCAAATGTTATACCCCCCAAACTATGGTACTACTTAGGGGGGGGGGGCTGTGTAGCTTCTTGGCGGCATTGCTGAAAGCACCACCATACGCGAGTACAGCCATCTGGCATGCCAGAACAGAATATTTTGCCATTCTGTCGACCAACTGCATCTCATTTGACACTACTGGAGGTGACATAACAGATGAAGACAACGGTAGGTGTCAAAACAGTAGGTGTCAAAACGGTAGGTGTCAAAAAGGTCGTCTATCACGGAGTCCTGCATCATGCAAACAGTTTCGAATTGTTTGCATTGATACCACGTTACCTGTAGTGTGGGATAAATGTCATTGTAACACGGTTGCTGTGGTAAACAGCTCCCGAGTAATGCTTCTCAGAAGCATACGATCTTCATCTGGTGTGGTACACCCAGAAGCTCCACCTAATCTTTGTATCATTTCGTTGTCTCTCATGAACTGTAACTCACACCATTGAACTGTGATCACATCACGGTCCAATAGTTCAGCAATCCTTCAAAGGCTCAATTCATCCTCACTTAAAACAATGATTTGTTGTCATTCCATTGACGACAACTGAACGTATTCAGTACATCAAAGTACTCTTAGCATACTTCAATGATTTTTTCAACCTGAAACCAATGGCACTCCAATTTAGCTGTGATATTGCTCTTCCTTGACCTGACGCTTTTATGCTGCTCAGCAAGGTGTTATATCACTATGCGTAATGAAACTGTGATCATTTGCATATCTCGTCTTGCTGTTTCCATTGCCTGATTTACATAAAGGTACACACAAAACTTTATGGCGTTGCAATTTCAGTTGTGAGCAGTGTCATTTCTCTGCAAGTTATAAATTACTTAATATTTATTATAAATAAAATAGTGTTTATAAATTAAATTGTTCAAAATAATTTAATGTTTAACAAAATTGTAAACTATACTTTTTATTAAATAAAATTATTTTGGGCTCAATTGTATTGGCATTTGATTTCAAATGCCAATACAATTGACCCAATGTTGCACACAGATCATCATGCAGGCAGCCATCCTTTGACTTTTAATTCCATCCAAAAAATTACTGTTTTGCTCATTTTGTCAAAAATGTCAAAATTAACTTCACGTTTAAACAGCCTGTAAGAATTGAAACTGCTAAATGGTTGCTCCATTGGACAAGGTGCTCTTATGCAGTGCTTACCTTGCTTACTGCATCGAGCCACCCCTGATTGATTAGATGAGGCCATTCAACACCGCTTGCTTAGGGCTTTAGAAAATTCAGGAGACTATTACATGTAACTCCCAATCCATTTTTCAATTCTATGAATGAATGAATAATGTGATTTATTTTGCTCTGATTTTCCTCTGTTATTTTGACATTCAATTCCATTTAATATTTCTCATACTCATTAAATTCAGAAAACTATAACTGTGTTCATTAAAAACAAGTAAATAGGGTTTGAATTCACATTGTAAGAATTGAAATTTCATGATTTCCTCGTCATATCAAGGATCTTGCTAAATAATGCTAATAAATGAATGCTGTCTTACTATGTATTATTGGGAAAATAAGCAAAAAGTATGAGCAACTGGATCTGAGATATTGCACTTTGACCAATATGTTGCATTCAAAATGACACCCCGGTGAACAGCACAGATCTGAATAAAACGTAACACATAAATATTAAAATAAAAGCTTTAAATGCTTTTGTACAATGCTGAAGAATCAGACTGAAACAAATACAGTCTATAATACAAGTGTTCAATTGTTAATCTTATTCACTTTAGAAATAACTCCCCCAGGTCCAGCTAAAAAGGAAATGTTCATAAGATCTTGATCTATTTGTCGAGCAGCCTGCCTACCCTCAGCTATGGCGTTCACTACCAATGACTGTCCCATACGGCAATCTAAAAAAGTAAAAGTTATTTTTACAAACTATTAGAGAATAAAAAAGTAAAAAGACTTTGTGCAAAAAATAAGGAAAAGTTAATCAATGCAATTAGGTACAAATTAAGTTACAATGCAGCATTCAGCTGTTTTAGGATACTTCAGATTTCCTTCATCAATCATTGATGTTATGAAGCAGAGATGGGTGAAAAACACTTTTTTTAATTTGGATATTAATCAAATTTTGAATATTTAAAATACCCACCACAGTTATTTAAAATTCTTAATAAATATTTACATATACAGAATCCTGCAAAATATTTTACTTGTCACAATGCAACAAACAGAGTTTCTAGTTGTTAATGTTGAAACCAAATTCTGTCATGCTTGGTACACAGAACATCTTGGGGTTTATGGCTTATAGACCATTACTTTAGAATAAGCAGCTCAAAGTCACACATTCTTCTTTATACCTTAGGAAGGGTAAAAAGAATTTCCACGACTTTGAGCCACCAATGCTAAAGAAATAGACTTTTTTATGAGGCAGTCCATTTTTAGATATAATCCCTCGATGTGATTCTGATTTTTTTTTTCCCTATGTTTTCTCATCAATGCCCTTTAATGACTTGCAAAAAGTAATTAAGATATGTTGAGCCATTTTTTTTTTAATTTTTTACAACATTTCTCACAATTTTAAGGGGATTCTAAAATTTCACAAATATTAAATATATTTGTGAATTTTGGATTATTTTCCTAATATTGTTGAATTTCTATTATACTTTTTAAATTACCATTTTACAGTATGAAATTCTGTAATTTTTTTTTTTTTAATTTTAGAGGGAGGGGGGAGGGCTTCTGAAATTTAGCAAGTATAAAATACATCATTATTGGACCTTTTAGATAATGAAGAACATTTGTTTATTTTCAACTGCATTCCCTGAGTTTCAACCATTCCAGTGCCTTATTCAGTGTGACTTGAGCTCAAAAAGGTTGAAAATGGCTACTTCAGATACTTCCTTTCATTGGTCTATAAGATGTATGTACAAAACAAAAGAAATATTTTTTTTTAATTTGCACTCATATTTTTAAATAATTTTTTTTACTCGCTGTATGCCTCATAACATAACTATTAACATTTTTAATTGAACTTTTAAACACAATTTTAATATTCATGTTTCATATGATAAAATCCTTTAAAAAGCCGATGGTGCACCTTGATCATTTCTGAGCCTTATTCATTGTGCCTTGAGCTTGAAAAGGTTGAAAATTGCTGCCTTAAGATCCTCCCTTTCATTGGTGTATAACATCTAATGCATGTACAAGAATAAAACCATTCAGGAAAAAAAAAAAAAAAAAAAAAAAAAAAAAAAAAAAAAAAAACCCCTAAGGCACAAAATCCTTACTATATATATATATATATATTTTTTTTTTTACCTCCAGCAGCATAGATATGTGGAACAGAGGTGCGGTACAAAACACTAGGAGTTTCAATGTTACATCTGACATCTAACTTTACATTCAATTTTTCTAATAAGCTATTCTCTGGACCCAGAAATCCAAGAGCAAGTAGTACCAAATTTGTCTGAAAAAAAGAAATTAAAATACATTGTAGGCAACATGCTTTTGAGATAAAGCACATACCACACAATCAAATATAAAATATAGTCAATATAAACTGAAAAGTCTGACTGGAATAAAATAAAAGTGACTGAGAAAATTTTTTGTTATCGCTGTAAAATCATTATGAAAAATATAGCTTTAAAATATAAAACATATAGAAAAACATAAAATTCTATTTCGTACATCTTTAACTGGTTTTAAGCATTCAGTTATGAAGTGAATGTAATGCCCACAAATTGCATGGTATAGCAATGGAACAGTATGTAACTGAATTCATATTAATAAGTAAAAAACACTTTGTGCAAAGGAAAAGGAAAACTTGAACAATGTATTTAAGCACTTAATCCTTGACTTGGGTATATGTACCCTTCTGTTTCTTCTATTTGTGTCCATTTAGGCTTTTTGACTTCAGGTTTATTATTTGTTTAGCACTGACAAAGAGAATCCAAGTGTATCCTTGACACAATTGTACAATGCTTTATTATTTTATTTGTGCTTAAATACATTGCTCATGTTTTCCTTAACTGAATTTTTAGTTTACAGTCTTAAAATACAATAAGATTTATGAAAGCAATTAAGATAAAGCAGATTTATTTATTGTCTATGAATCAATCTAAATATTTAAAATCTATATATTACATAAAATTGAATACAAATCCACAGTGAATATGATTACTCACCCGTGAACTTTACTGACGATAGCAAATATGATTATTAACTTAAATGGTTATTTTTACACCTTTGTAAGTATTATACTTTAGGAAGAGATGCCCATATATATGTACAAAACATACATAGATACAAACAAATGCTGATGCTTACAATTAATATAATATAATTACAGGCACAGCATTAAAAATAATAAAAACATATCTTTACTTTCAAAATTCTTTCTGAATATTGTGCCTCTTCAGCCTGCCAGCGACCCACAGAATTCTTTTTCCATGTAATTTCGCTCACTTGCATGCCACAGACCTTGCCATATTTATCACTTAAGAATTTCTGTAATAATGATTAAAAACTAGGTTAAAGTTATGTTACTTGAATAATTGCAGACATTATTTCAAATATATATATATATATATATATATATTAGAAATATGTAATAATAAAAATTATGTAATAATAATAATAAAAAAATTAAGTAATATTAACATCACCGTAGAAGCAAATTCACGGCCATAATGCCGATAAGAGAAGAGAACAGCACCAGCCCAAATTCGATGATTAGTCAGAGTTAAATTCCTCCTCAGGTCTGAGTATTTAACTCTAACTAACCCAAACACATGCCTGTTTCAGATAGAGCAATAGTACATTACTATAAATACTCCAACCCAGACTACAGGCATCAAAAAATGAAAAAATGAAAATAGGATACATTAAGAAAATTTGTATTACCATGCGGCATGAACCCTTCTTCTACCACCACGTGTATACACGATCAACCTCAACAGCTTAATTATCTAGAAGCACCGGAATGAACAAGTCGAAATTCTACCAGAGAGGCAGTACGAACGTTCACAGTAATACTCCCAGACCTGTCCTGTGAGTCTAAGCTGGAGACCGGACAAGCAATTCAGAATATGAACATCCCAAATATGCAATCCTGAATATGAACATGAATCAAAGATGAAAATTCCTACTAAACAAGTAATTCATAGGAAAACTGGATAAACGAGAATGCCACTATACACCATTATAAGGGCGCTCAAATCGTAGTTTCAATACTGGCAAAAGTTACAATTTTTTTGCGAAAATAAAATTCAAAACATTAATGTTAATGCATCTTATTTTCCGATTTTTTGATTTTTCTAATTTTTTTGACTTGGCTTATTATTTTTCATTTTTATTTATTTATATAATTAATAAATAATTAAATATAACTTTTTTTCTTTTTTTTTTAATGTATGTTAGCCACTATAGTTGGGAATATATATATATATACAGGATTCACACATACATTATGCTTAAATCTTGAAATTTTGAAAATAATAACTCACAGCTCATAGATTAACAGTAAATCAACAATTGATGTGCAAAAAGTCACATACTTCCCCCTTTCTTATCAAAGATCCCCATCGAAAAGTGACACTAACGAAAAAATTTGTTTTCCAGTGACAGCATTCATAGACAAGTGGAATGTTTCAAAATGAGCTGTCATATCTCAGATTGTGATGTATCACAAGTCTAAGGAGGTGGGGATGGCAAACATCCTGATGTGAAGGTAAAAAACAAGCGTTCTTGACATTCGATTACTCATTGGGACATAAGGCACCTCTATAGCAAATTTCACCACTGCTTGATGTTTTGATTTTCTGCTACAGATGGTGAAGATGACACACAGAAAAACAAACAACTTCTTTCATTATGTAAGACTATAAATATCAGAACCTGCAGTACAAAATTTTTGAAGAAATTAATGTTATCCCATATATCACTAAATTTTCAGACGAGTAATGCAGCTTTCAGTCCAAATATAGCTTGATGCCAAGTTTTGATTAAAAAGCAATAAAAATTCAAATATTTACAATCCTACTGAGAAACACATTACTCAAATGGAAAATTAATTACTCTATAGCTGAAATTTTAAATTTAGAAATGTAAAAAACATGCAGTAAACCTTTGGGAGTAGATTGTATTCTCGGGGATCATTTCCAAATTTAGCCTTGACATCAGCATGTCCATATTCTAATTTGAAGACTCTAGGGTACTTGGGCCAGAAATTTCCAGCAGGTCGGTTGTTAGGCGGTTTTGATAGAAGTTCCAAAGTTTTGATGCTTTTGGCACCCTGCAAAAAAAGCAAATAATTTATTCCAACATAAAATGCAATTTAACACACTGCTTTTCAATTCCAGGAAAAACATTCTTTAGTCATAAATAGCATCAAAAAAACGCAGCAGCCAATTTAGTTTTTATATTTTGACTTTGTAAAACAAATACATGTGGAACTCTCAAAACAAGATATATATAAGTGGGTTAGTTTGTTGACTGTTTATGACAATATCAACCATTTACAAGCCAAATTCAGTCATAGTTAAAAATTTACTAACTTTTTTGTTTTCCATACTACTACTAAACACTTAGATGAAAAATATAACTATTATGAGAGAAAACAATTAATTAAAACTAGAAATTATTTTAAATTGAGGCTGAAAAATGAGGCAAGTTTAGTTATATTTTTACTTTATATATATATATATATATATATATATATATATATAGCTAAGCAAAAGCTACGTGACAAAGCGGAAAGGTGAGGAAAAAGGACCAACAGGGAATACATAAAAGGCCTAGGGGGATGGTGACCCCTAGTTCCCGGTTAAAAGTCGACTTTTACACCAAAGGTAACACTCCCGGAGCCATATATTACCTGAGGTCCTATTTCAGAACAACGTCAAAACAGAAGACGAACCCACAACAAGAACAAGAAACCGATAGAGATATAATATATATATATAAAAAAAAAAAAAAAAAAAAAAAAAAAAAAAAAAAATCGAAATCGAAAAGATGACCTTTATGAAAAACTCACCGATTCCTCTTTCGTCACACCTCTTACAACACCGCTCAATAAAAGATTCGTATGAATTGAAAATTCAGTTTCTGTAACGTTGCCAATTATAACTTGAATCGAAGATGTTGCCAAAATCCCTTTTAAAAGCATTGTCAAATTTATTATACAGAGTATTGTAACAATGACGTAGGAATTCAAGAGGATAGAGCTGTACTATAGCCTCCTTGATAAAAACAGTATCACTTTTGATACGATCCGCAGTATAGGTATGCATACGTGCATTACGTATGAAATGATTCAGCACAATATTACGAAAAATCATGTGACTCAAATTAGAGTTCCAATTTATTATATAATGTATATTGATCTTGAATTGGCGTCTTTTATCGTATATCTTCGTATACGTAGTACTTCCATTTGAAAAATGAATACTTATATCCAGATAATTTATTTCTTTTGTCGTATTATTAGGAGTTTCCAACAAAGTTAAATTCGTAGGATAGAAAGTGAAATCAAAGTTGATATTGGTTTCTTGCTGTGCAATAAGGATGTCATCGACGAATCTAAAGTACGGTAACTCATTTAATATGTGAGTACCTTTTTCGTAATGATGGAGGTAAAGATTTGCTAATAATGATGAGCATCCACTTCCCATCGGTACACCTTTAATTTGTCTGAAGAAATTTATACCATTAAATAAGATATTTTCATACAGTACTATATCCAATACGTCTTTAAACTTTTGTAATGGCACTATTTTTTGCATTTAATATAGATTATGCAAGCCGGTAATAATATCGTGAAGATCCGCCAAATTGATTGTATTGAATAGATCTTGGAAATCGTAACTTTTATATATCAAGTTTGTTGGTTGTTTGTTTAAGTTCCTTATCACATCTCCACTATTTTTTATCATGACTGAACCATTTGTCATTATATGAGTCATAATAGGTTGTAGATAAGCAATAAGCTGCGAATTTGCTGTAGTTGTATAAGCCTTAAATGCAACTGTGACTGGGCGAAACTTCACAGGATTTTTGTGAAGTTTGGGAATCATGATTAAATAAGGGTAACGTATATGATGTAGATTGATTCCTATACGTTTATGTAGAGCCCTTATACGATTTTCCATTTCTTGTTGTGGTACATTCAGCTTTTGATATATCTCTTCGTCTTTATAACTTTGTTGAAGGAGTTCTATATAGTATGAGAGACATGTAAATGTAAAATTGGAAGCTACTTTATCCGTGTATGTAA
The DNA here is from genome assembly GCA_951213105.1 of Amaurobius ferox. Lineage (NCBI taxonomy): Eukaryota > Metazoa > Arthropoda > Arachnida > Araneae > Amaurobiidae > Amaurobius > Amaurobius ferox. The sequence continues at coordinate 121,214,215 of OX578151.1, forward strand.
TAGCATATTTATTCCATAACTCCTCTAGAGTGTGTCTGTTTATCGTTCCTCTTTCTTGATGATCATATGATGGATTATAAAAACGTTGACAGTTTGACATGATGTGATCACGCCATTCGTCAAAAGAAATTAAAGGCATACTGTATCTAACCGCCATTCTATAGATAAAATTCTTCAACTCTTCACCAAATCTAATTTCAATCTTGCTAAATTCCTGTATACGGTATTTTGTTCCTAATTTAAACGCATCACGTAGGTGCTTATTAGTAATTACATCCAAGTCACCCGTTACAATATGTCCCAGATCACCATCGACATATTGGCTAGATGTACAATTACATATATATACAATCAAACCTGTCTATAACGATACTCTAGGGACCGAAAAAAAAATATCGTTATAGACAATTTATCGTTATAGACAGGGCTGAACTTGCTACATTCTATAATGGAAGTTATTTAACATGGGTGTGACATTATTATAATAATATATATTGTACTTACTGAATAATACTACTGTACATTACTGAATAATACTACAGTATTATGTTGAACTTACATTTTTAATTAATGTATTACAGATCAGGAAAAAATAGGAAACATATGTAGTGTCTTATGAACCTAAATCAGAAGATTCAAATTGCTGTTCGAAAATGTAACACAGCGTATATTTTAATTACATTTCTATTATGCAATTTAAAAATGGATAATTATAATGATAAAAATAAAATTGCAGTTATATTTCTAATTCAAAAATCAAGAATACGTCACAACAGAAATGAAATACGCACCGTACAAAGTTCGAATCCTTAAATAGGATGAAGACAATTTAACATGTGAAATAATCCGACACTTTCGTTTGCTTGGATTTTGCAGAGAATGCAGCCGTCCTACACATATTTTTTAAACCTTCTAGCGAATTCAGATATACATCTGGAATATTTGGTAAAGTAGGAATAAAATTCTGTAATGTTTCGATCATTTTAACAGCATCTTCAGCTGTTATGTTGGGTGGTGATTCTGTTCCTCACTCCTCATCTTCCACTTCGCTAACATCATCATTTTCTTTCAGTTCTGCAATTATGTCCTCATCGGTGCTCCCACTGAACACTAATAAACCTTCATCCAAATTCAAATAGTCATCTGGATTTATTGAAGAGTGCATATTCGTGGATACTTTGTATTCAAAGAATTACTTAGGTGCAGCACACAATTTTCTTCTTCAGAAAGATTCTTTTGAGAATTCTCATCGCTGTCAGACTCTTCTTCATCACTGTATGAGCTGAAATTAAAACCTGCCCTCCGCCAACAATTTCGTGTGGTAGATGACTGTACAGAACTCCAACTGCCAGAGATTATGTCAGATGCTTGTTTAATATATATGTCAAAGGGTTTGGCAATCTTGTTTTCCAATTTAAAAATGATGTTTTCAATCATATGTTCTCTGTAGTATCCTTTCACACATTTAATGATACCTAAATCCAGCGGCTGCAGAACTGATGTGCAATTGGGTGGGAAGTAATAGAGTTTAACATTTTTCATTTTTGGTGGATTATTGTGGAGAGTATAGTTATCTACAATTAAAGCAATTTGTGACTTTTTCTTTTGCATAGTATTGTCAATATCTAGTAGCCATTGATTGAATAATTTTTCCGTCATCCACGCTCTTTTGTGTGCCGTATAATCAAGCTTTTTGCATTTTTAAAGCATCTTGGTTTCACAGATTTTCCTATCACTAGGGGCTTCAACTTATCCGTTCCGATACCATTTGTACACAACAACACCGTCAGTCTCTCTTTCGATTTCTTCCCACCTTTGCAATTTCCTCTCTTATATGCCAACGTCTTCTCTGGCATGAGTTGAAAAAAAATCCTGTTTCGTCTGCATTGTAAACGTTGTCAGCAGAATACTTTCTCAATTTTTCTTAATTCACGCTGCTTCCATGATTCAACGTCATCTATGGGCACAGACTTCTCTTCGCCATTAATTACTTGAAACGACATTCCGTGACAGTCACGAAACGAAACGAGCGATCTATTGCTTGCTTTAAAATTCTCGTTTCCTAGCATGGTTGCAAAGTTTTTTGCTTTTTCACATATCAGTGGTCCATTTATTGGGATATTTTGTGCTCGCATTTCCCGGAACCACCTAATGGTTGCTGTGTGAACATCTTCATTCAAAGCACCTTTTATTCGTTTTTGCTTCAAACCTATCTCTCCATTTTTTTCAGCCTCCTCAATATCATTTCGTTTTCTTAAAAATGTCGCAATTGTTAACTGAAGGATGTCATATTTTTTAGAAACTTCCAGTTGTTTTAGCTCACTGTCGATATCTCTGATTACTTTTAGTTTCTCCTGAAAAGAAATTGTTTTTCTATGTCTGTTCTGGGGCCATTTTTGACACTACACACTACCGTACTAACACTGCGTACATACAAGAGCTTTTAACACGAAAAGCCACACATGTCCTGTCGCTGCCTCCCCCACTGGGCTCCGGTCTAAATTGGGTGGCACTTCCCGGGCGTCCAAACGATTACCTTATACCTTTCGTGTAGGTCGGACGGTCTGGTTCCCAACAACAACAACATGTCCTGTTGCTGTGAAAGAATTTAACGAGCAAACAAGTTTGGATGGGTCGATTTTGTGCAGGTGATACTGTATGTACAGAAAAGATGGGCATAAATCACGTGACAAACAGGTGGCTAAGTTGGAACAATAACCATTCACTAAAAGCGATCACAATTTCTTAGAAGGTGGTCCTATCACATTGTGCACACACTCCCCCTTCACCCATTGTGTCAATCTCCGAGAAAAAGTAATGGGAATCACTTTTGTTGTTCGGAAAGTCGGTACATAGAACATTATTCCCCTTTAGGATGAACTGCCTTACTGTCAAGTCTGCCATTGTAAAAGTCTTAGTCCAAAGTCCAAAAAGACTTGGACACAACACAGGGAAAAAAGTTTGAAATACACAAAATTATCGTTATATACAGGTTCACTCAAAAACAAATTATTGTTATAGACAAGTTCGATATACACTAAAACTATAGGAAATCCGCCGGGACCATGGAAAATATCGTTATAAACAGGTTTATCGTTATAGACAATATCGTTATAGGCAGGTTTCACTGTATATATATATATATATATATATATATATATATAGGGTGTCCCAAAAACATTGATCGTTAAATATTGATATCTTTTATTCGTTAAATATTGATCTTAGACATATATAATAAATTACAAAGTTGAGTAAAAAAAGGTACAGAATTTTATGAAATCGATTAAAATTTTCAAGGGAATTAAATTTTAAGAAATACAAAATTTAAATTTTTACACGGTTCCCGTACAAAAACATTTCCAATGAGTAAAATGTGCACCATACACTAATAAGGTGAAATACAAAATTTCAGCATTTTATCATAAAAAGTTCCAGAGATATGAAAAGACAAAATTACTGATTTAAACCACTTTTCGGTGCATCGACATGGGTTCTCAGAGGGGGAAAAATCATGTCGGCAGATCGCGTTTCAGGGGTCATACACAAATTATGAAAAAAAAAAACAATGATCATAAATATATAATAATTTTGCTATTTATTGGTACAAAAGTATCTACACAGTGTAGAAATAATAACTTTACACAAAGTTTACAAAGTTTGCTCAAAATGTTTTCCATCCATGAAAATACAAAGCTTCATTCGCCTGATAACAAGCCTGTGATGCATTTCTGCATTGCATCATTTGTACTCTTGCTGTAAGCATTTACATTTTAATTTGTAATTAATCCCTCACCAACTTTGTTTAAACATATCTCTGGGACTTTTTATTATAAAATGTTGAAATTTTGTACATCACTTTATTAGTGCATGGGGCATATTTTACTCATTGGAAATGTTTTTGTACGGGGCCGTATAAAAATTTAAATTTTGTATTTCTTCAAATTTATTCCTCTGAAAATGTTTATCGATTTCATAAAATTCTGTACCTTTTCTTTACACAACTTTGTAATTTATTATATATGTCTAAGATCAATATTTAAGGAATAAAAGCTGAGGTCAATGTTTTTGGGACACCCTGTATATATAAATTAAATATTATATTTATTTTAACATTTTAAAATGCTTGCCATTTTAATTTGATTAACCAGTTTAATCTGAGTCACCATTATCACTGAAACATGAAATACAGAGAAAAGTATTTTTGCTTTAAGTATGTGCAGTTGGCATATAAATCTGTTATATATTGTTTGTTTTCTGCTGCTCCTATACAGCAAATAATGTTTTCCTAAAATCCTATAATAAATTAAGGTTTTAATAAAAAAAAAGCTGACATAATAATTAGCATTCAAGGTTTAAAATTTGTAGAATAAAAACTAGAACTCACACAGATTTAGCTTCAGATATAGTGTTGTAATAAAAATATCTAAAAAATAAAGCATCATGGGTTAAATTAAAACCATTTCTACAGACAAAATACTAAGGGACTCGGTTTGTTCACCAGGACACTCAAATTAACATATTCAGTAAGTTTTGTCATAGGATGCCTAAATTTTTTTTGCAAAGTTCCATTTTTGTGTAAAATTCCTAATTTCATCAAAAATTGAATAGTTTAGAGTAGAAAACTTACAACTATGTTTCGCATAAGAACTTTTGAAATTGATTGAGCATTTTAGTATATTCATATTTTTAGACAAATGATTGAACTCGTAGAAAGAGTGCATGCTCAGAAAACCTTATATTGCTATGGAATTCTCTTTTCAAACTATGTGAAGGGTCTAATATTGAAACCCAGAATTTTGAAGTAACCCTTTTTCTACATTTATTTAGAATTTTGTGAAATATCTTTTATTCACATTTGCAATTAAGCAAAGGGTTTATTTTTACTTTCACATACAATTTGTAAAGTATATTGTTTTATGTAAAATATGACTGAATTATTAAAATTTCACTATAAAGAGCTATAAAAATCGTTTTAAATTTACCAGATCTAAATTCTTCCTATGAACATGTTCTATCAACTCATGTAGTTTTAGATCCTTGCCGTCGTTATTTTGAGGGGAAAACTCCCTAAAACTAAAATGTACTGAAATATGGTACACTTTGGTTTTTTGTTATTAAAAGCTATAAAAATGGTTTAGAGCAGATTTATCAGTTCCAAATGCTTCCTTGAACATTAATTCCTATGGGAAAACAATTATGGTATTATATAATATATGAGAGGAATTAATAATGTAAACTATACTATGGATTTTAACAGTATCAAAATAGTTATTAGGTTACATTAGGAATTTTGTAAAGGGTCTGTTTTTTAAATAAATAACTATATGAAGGAATTGATGAAAGTGGACCAAGCTCTCTTCCTAAATAGATGGTTATTGAAGTCTGAAAAAATTTGTTCTGTAAATATTCACAGTAAAATGATGAAGCTGAATGTCAAAATTGCAAAAAAATTGAAAAAATGCAATGTAAATCATACTTGTCTCAGTGCAGTAGCCATACAGTCGACACCTGTATCTCCTCCACCAATGACTATAACATCCTTACCATTGGCTGAGCCCACTTCACAGACACCATCTTCTTGGCACCTCTGGCTTTTGTACAAGTAATCCATTGCAAATTGTATGCCATGAAGGTCATGACCTGAAATAACAAGTCGCTTCTTTAAAATGTTGAATGCTTATTGGACAAATTCTATTTGAACCCAAGAGCTAGCCCAAATAATATATGCCATATTATATTCTGAAAAATGTGATTTTTGTAATCCAAATTTATTTTGTATTTTAGGTAACAACATGAAAATGAAATATATATATATAAACATAGTTTTAATAAAATGCACTAAAAAGTAAAAAAAAAAATATTTTTTAGCTAACACAACATTCTTGGTCATATGCGAAGAAAAATAAAACTGTGGGGCGTCACATGGCCAGGAAGGTAAAATGAATTATGTTGCCAACAATAATCATACAGCCAATGAAAAAAGAGAAATATATTTTAAATTATTTGTTCAACTGTCTACTAGTTCTATCTTATGGGGAGCACAGAAAGTTCATTTTTATGATGCATATAATTTTTTGAAAGCTGAATAATTGGAAATAACAGAGAGAGAAGAATACTTTGTGCTTATCTGAGTACACCAATGTAGTAAAAATGCAAAATCACCCACTTGGAAGTACTGGGGTTTGATTATGAATTTAAAGGGTAGTAGGTGAGCATATAGCACTGAGCTAAATAAGTCACCAGCTGAAGGCTTTAATACTGGCTTATGAGCATTCGCTACAGAATTCTAACAATTTACCTGGAATATGTAAGTTTCTAGGTCTTGTGGAGCCAGTGGCAAGAAGGATGGCATCATAATCCAATAGAGTTTCTGGTTTAACATCTGCTCCAACATCTTGATTTACTTTAAAAATGATCCCCTCTTTCTCCATTAAAGCCAACCTTCTATCTATTACCTAAAGAAATACAGGTAGAAAACCAAAAATTCTAAAGAACAGTAAATTTCAAATATTATAAAACTATTGACACAAAACCAATATTTTACATCAGTATTTAATTTTCAATGTAGTTTATTTCAAATGTGTAGCTAATTTAAATTGCTGAATTATTTAACAAAAGAAGACATTGCTGGCCCAGGGCCCAAAAAATTCCTAACCCCATACTGCACATATGTTACATCCTTCCAATAGGAAAATTGTCTCTAAATTGCACAAAATTTAATCAACACAATACATACTGGGTACTGTTAAAAAGCTTCTGGAATTTTATACTTGCACTATTTATATTTAACCCCCATCATTTTTGAAGTAATCCCTTTTTGACCAAATGCAACAATTCTTGTTTGCACTTTTGCCATGCACTGAATGCTCCCTAGAAGTCCTTTTTCAAAAGCTCATCAAGAACAAACTGTGATTCGTTCCAAGTGTCTTCCATGCTGTCAAAATGTTGCTCCCTTCCCTTTAGTTTGAACTCTACTTTTGGGAACAAGACAGTGAAACACATCTAAATCTAGTGAGTATGGAAGGTGCAGGATGAGTAATATATTGTTATTAGTCAAAAATTGTATCATTCTCAGGCAGGTGTAATCAGACACATCAGGTTGAACTTTGCAATAATGTAGCACATATTTTAATGAACCATGAGAATCACTTGGTATGCTCCATAACTGACTCCAACTATGCTGCAGACTCCATAGATAGTACAGCAAAGATCCTCAAGAACAATTTGTCCAACCTTTTGCCATTTTCAAGGCTTGTGCTAGTGTTTGTTCATACTAAGTGCTAGTTTTCTTGAACTAACATTTGATATCCTTGAAACATAAATATCTCTCAAAATACTAAATATGATTTACAGCTTAAGTATCAAATGTCTCACAAAATATTCTAATTGTTTTCATTGCTAATCTCTCGATTTCTTATGCTGCTCGATTTGGTCAGTCATAAGATTACAGAACAACTCTAACACATGATCAAGAAAACATGTGTGTCAGAGATGTAAGCATGGCTATGATTGGCACACTAACTCACTAGACTTGTTGGCAGTGGCTCTGAGCAACACCCTCATCTACCTCTCAAGGTTGCCAATGATTCGGTACAGTCCTGGAATTTTTTAATAGAACCTTGTAATTTTAGCTCACAGAATAACACATAAGAAGATGAATTGCAATCAGTGGTGGCTCGCGTATAGGCATTGTGGAACTGCAGCACCCCCTATTTCCAATTGATATTATTGATAACATTTAATATAATGAGTCTTTTTTTCCTTATACTTGTACAATATATAATCCTTAAGCTTAATGTCAGTAGCCATCCCCCAGTTTATGAAAAAGATATAAAAATCTTTGTATGGAACTGTGAGCTTCACAGTTTCAGTGGTGTGGTGTTTGACTGTTGTGCGCATGTGCACATAGGAAGCTGCACACAAGGCTGCAAGGGAGAGAGAGCACTGTCGTTCCCGCAGTGCCGACTCTGGTGTGCTGGTGGAAGGAAGTTTTTTTTACTCCGTGTGTCTTTCAATGGAGAAAAATTTCCTCAGTTGTCATCCAGAGATCAAGGAGAAAATTATTGATCTTTTCGAGCAAATTAAAACAAGAAGAATGGATTTCATTTTTAAATGAATAGATCAAGCTTGAACTGTAACAATTTATGTTAAAGTAAGTAAACAATGTTTGATTTTGTTCTTTTAGGATTTTATTAAGTTTCTGAATAAATTTTCTTTTTATACATGTTTGTTTCTGGAGCAGCACCCCCACTAATTTTAGCTATGAGCCGCCACTGATTGCAACATAAATATTCTGCAATCTCTAGTGTTTTGTTTTAAAAAAATTAAGGGAAAGTTATAAAATAGTAGATAGACGATAAATACAATGTCACACATAGCAAAGTGCCTTATTTGGTACACTTATTGCACTCCCAGAAAAACTTGCCTAGTGAAGCCTTTGGTGAACTGAAACTCTTACCTCTTGATGATATCTGTCAAAATAGGCATATTAAAATGTAGTATTTTTATATTCTGCAGTTTCTTTAATAGTAAAATGGGCATGAAAGCATACTGCAGAAATAAATTTTATCTGTTTCACATTTTAACAGATGAGTGGCAGTTTAATTACTGTATATGAATAGTCGCCACTAATTTTAGGGTAAGAGATAGCCATACTGCCAAAGAAGCTACCGTTGTATAATATTTTCAAAAATAGTGAGGTGACTGATTGAGATATATTTTATTAATAACTGTTCAAAAACAAAAATCAGACATCCAAATAGGAGTAAATATAAAAGTTTTGTAAACCCTCAACATCAAGTATTTTTTTTTTAAACTGAACTGTTGAGTAAGATTTAAAGATTGAAATAAAATACGAAAATTGAAGAAAACAGATTTCAAGACATAAAAACTTACTTTTCTGCTAAGCTTCATGGTTGGTATTCCATACCTCAGTAATCCTCCAATCTTTGGACTTTTCTCATATACGGTAACCAAATGTCCTGCCTAAAAGTTTACATTTTAATGTATACAGACTTAGTTATATTTAGTAAAAAGTAATACGTATAATTAAATAAATATATTAGCAAATAAATATCTAATTTATTAATAGCAAGGCTCCTAAATATACAGGTGGATGCAACCACCATTTTTAACTCCAAACAGTTTAGTCAGTTATCATCTACCTGTGCTATTTCAATGGTGTGTGCATATTGCATGAGTGATATTTGAGAAGCAATTTAGCTGTAAAGGTGCTTCTGCTTTCAAAAACCAATCATTCAAGAAAGTATTCTAGAATGTTTTGATTTTCTCGAGATCCCAAGAAAAGAACAAGAAAGCAAACCTCTTTTTGCAATGTACAGCCATCGCTTCAACTGGGAGTCAAGATGGCCACTGTTATGCCAGCCTGTATATTTAGGAGCCTTAATTAATAGTTATTGTAAAGAACTTTGCTGCCCCAGCTGGGTCATGAATCATGGATCTTGCTACTGGCCAGCCAACACTCTCCCAATTGAGGTAATGGGACAGAATTTATCTTATCTATTTATTTTAATTTATTTATTAATCTATTATTTTATTATCTAATTTTATTTATCAAATTTGATTAATCTTATTTTCATTATCTAATTTTATCAACTAATTTCTTTATTAATTATTTAATTATTTATTAACAAAATTTATTTATTAATATCTTATTGCTGAAGTGGACTCTGCATTTTTCTCCCTCTAATGTCAGAGTGGCATGCAACATGAAAATCTAACTGAACATCTCATCAGGTTAGACTCCTGATACTACTTTTCAGTTTAGTATCCTGAATCGTTTTTGGCTCCTGTAATTGAAATTGATGCCCAATATGCCAGAGTCCATTGAATCCGTGCTAGTCATATACTAGGGTTACCTTCAAAGCCCCAACAATATTGTACTAGCCTGCTGGGTTAATTTGTTTGGGCATCATTGTAAAGAATCTTGCTGCTTCAGCCAGGGCTCTAACTAAGGATCTTCATACTGGCCAGCTGATGCTGTTCCAATGGAGACACTGAGATTGAATTGCAAGTCCTTATCATTAAAGTAGACTTTGCATTGTATTAGCAAAAGTAATAGATTAAAAATTTGAGGTGAGCAGTAATTGCAAGAACTTTCCTGCACACTACAACAAATTTACTTTTCAACAACCCAATAATCCCATTAGTTATTTTTAAAATGTAAAATCTTTATTAAAATAGAGCATAAAATAGAATAGTAATGGTATTAATCAGTTTTGGAAAACCAAAAACAGCCTCTTTCTTCACAATACAAAGACACAGCAACCACACCAATAAATGTAAGCTAGCATCTGTCAACTCAATAAATAGTTGTATCATATGACCTAGGAAGAAACTCGTTGCCAAACAAAAAATGAAAAGTAAAACCTAGTAAAAAGGAAAGAGAAGAGCAGAATTCAAAATGTTTTCCCAGTAAAGAAGGTCGTCAAACTTGTCGTCGTATCTTACTAGTTTCTGATGCTATATGAGCGTCATCATCATCAATAAATTATAAAAAAACTTGTGCAAAAAATTAATTCAAAAATAGTTATGAATAAAAGACTATGAAATTATGTAGTTATATAACAAAACTGAAGGAAAGCTGTTTCAAGCACAAACTGAGCTATCTTTATCAAAACTTCAGATGTTTGAAGTTTTGATAAAGATCACATTAGTGTAAAAAAATAAACTTTAGGTGACATAGTTGCTCTGTCTTTATATCTTGAAGGAGGCTATTTTTTGTCCTCCAAACCTGTTTTGTATTATGCTGTGTTTCAATAAAGATTTTACATTTTAGATATTTTTGCAGCAATTCAATTTAAATTCAGTTTTTTTTTTAAATAAATATCTCATAAATTGAAATTTAACATTTCTGTTGGAAACATTCTAAAAAGAATGTTTGAATAAATTTTAATTTATGCACATGCAATATTGATGTAGAAATATGGCATTAACATCATTTTATAAAGATTGTTACTGTAGTGCTTTTGGATACTTTATTGAGCTTCAAAAGTTGTTCAAAGATGAGATCATAATAAATAAACATATGCATTAAGGAGGTTTCAAAAAAAGTATTTTTTTTTTAAATAAACCATACACAAAATTAAAAAAAAATTAAGGACAATTTTTTCCTGACCTTATTTAATTGAGCTGCAGCTGCTAGACCAGCAGGACCGCTTCCAATGACAGCAACAATGAAACCAGTCCGGGTGAGTGGAGGAGAGGGTTGCATAAAGCCTTCTTCAAACCCTTTCTCAATAATGGCACATTCTATATTCTTGATGGTCACTGCAGGCTCAATCAAGGCCAAAACACAGGCAGACTGAAAATCAAGAAATACATTAATAACAACCATGAAATAAAAAGGTAAATAAAAAAATAGCATGTGAGGTTTCACTAATTTGTTTTACATATTCATATTTTAGATTGTTTGGATCAGCAATCTAGTACCTGCAGCTTTAGAGCAGCATGAGGTTTTTTACATGAGCAACTGCAGCTCACTTTTTTGTCTGATTCAATTTTAGATATTGTTAATGATTTTATTACAAAACACTAAGTTGTCTCTCACAAACTGAAACTGAAGCAAAGAATATAATATACATGTTTAATAACTGAGACGTTTATTTCATAAAAGAAGTAAAAAACTCAAATTATTAAATAATAAATAGTTAATGTACAAGACATCCTAGTAATTTATACAATTATATAAGCCATACCAAACAAAAAATTCTGTTTGGCGCAATAACTTTTTAAATTAATTTTTCTCCATACACTTAACATTATCCAATCTTTGAACTCATCTATCTCAGTACATAATCAAAATTTAAAATTAGGGCTTCGTTATAATCTACATCAGGATTAGCTCAAGCTATGTACAAAATTTTATTCAAATTGATTGAGTTTTACTATGTCAATGAAACTTTTTCATACAAATTGATTTGAGTAGATGTTAAAGAAACTATGCTTGGATAAGGCTTGCAAAAAGGACAGCTAAAATTTTAAAAATCCACGCCAGTGGTTTTTATTGGTTTTAAACAGTCTTTATTGGCCTTGTTTTGGACATTATTCGCTTTTTTGTTTTAATTTAACTATACATTTCAATTTTAAACAATAACTGTTCAGTAATCAATTTTAATACTTAACTAAATTTTACGATATTTCAATGAAAATATAACATAACAATCTTATTTTTCGAGTAAATAGTCTGTGTACATTGGCATTTAATAAAAAAATCCATATTTAACATTAGTAATAGAGAAAACACATGCATTATGAATAACTTTTACTGCATGTAAAAATAATTTTTTTTTTTTTAAATGACAGAAATTGATAACAGTTTTATTTTTGGTTTTCCAAATTATACATATTTTTAACACTTTCCAACATAGTTGAAAAGTATTTATAACTTTATTCATTCTGTCTGTCTATTTGTCTGTTCACATGATAACTGTCGTAAAAATGACTTTATCAAAATGAAATTTTAGTATGTTGTTGAGACGGTCTGTGGGACATATGGAAATGCAAATTAATAATATCACTCAAATAGTTTTGGGTTGAACTCAGGTTGAAAAAGTGAAATACATTGAACCCTATAGGGCCTAATTTTTCAAACATTTTTAAAGCAAAGTTAAAATTCACAAATTGCTTCGTAAAATTTTAGAAAATATTCAAATTATCCCATAAAATACATAAAAAAATGTCAGCAAAATATGTTCAGTAGTTTTTAAATAAAAATTAAAATAATAATTATACCCATATTATATGGTTTCCCGGCCGCCCATTTTTGCTGCTCCTCTATACCTTCGGATGAGTCGGATGGCCTGGGTTTTCGACCCATATTATATGAAGAGATCATGTGACTTACTTCAAAATAAAATATGACATCCATTTTTTTTCCCAGTGTAAAAATCATGATTTTTAAAGTTCTTTTAAATTCATATTTAGTGTTACATCCATCCTAAAACCACTTTATTTTTGCATATATTCTGCGCCAATGCAATTACAATATTTTTGAGTTTAAATGATTATCAAACTTTGATTATTTCTATAACGAAGCCTAATTTTAATGGATACAGAATGTAAACAAGTGATTGTAAGATGAGTTGTATAAGAATTGCTGAATTTTTTTAATGCAAAATTATTTAGCTCTGGAGTCTGGAATATAAGTAATATGAATGAAATATTCAGTGCTTTTACCTAGAGAGTCAGATAATTTATATTTCAATGATGTCATTTGAATAAAGTTAATTTCTTCCATAAAGTTTTAAGCTTTCAAATATAATAAATTACAGTAGTACTGTGATAATTTAAAATATATCAGTGTTGAATATATCGAATTTTTGAGGTGTTTAAACAAAATTGTATGTTAGTTGGAAAGTGTTTCATAATCAATGCTTTATGCATGATTGATCTTTCTTGTTTTAGAGCTTACAACAAAATAAATAAATATGTAATTAGTTAATGAGCTATCCTGCTTTTAACTGAGTTGAACATTTTTAAAGTAACATAAAATAAAAATAATTTTTAAATTATGAACCAGATTCCACCGATTGGTGAAATGAAATAGTTGTACTCCTGTGTTATAGTATAGCTTGTATCCATAGGTTATGTTGAATACAGATTTTATTTATTATTAAGTTTAACATCTTAAAAATGATTTTTCTGTAATTATTATAATTAATAAAAATAAAATAAATTAAATTTGTTTTTGTAAATGGGGTGGCTTTCATCATTTACTATTTTTTAATAATATTTTTAAAGTGTGAGTACTTGCAGGGTTATATAGATTATCAAGTAAGCATATTTTTTCTTGCTAAGTTTATGTGTTTTTTCCTGTTATGCCGAGATTTTATGATACCACTTTATTTAATTGCTCAAAATTTAATTATTGATTCAAAATTTATGTAATGGTTCAAAATTCACTATTTTCCCCTTTCCCTTCAAAATTCTAAATTTATTTGTGGTTATTGAATATTTCGGCGATTTATTCCCCTTTTAACGTAAATTTGTTATCATTTTTATTGTTTTCATTATTCAAAATTATGCGCGATGCCTCTTCAAATGTTAAAATATCTTTTGTTAATCCTTCAGTTTTTCGTTTTCGGTTTTAACTTCACGTCACTTCATTTACGAAAGTGCAGAGAAAAGACGCATTTTAAGACAAGTTGGACCGCAAGTTGGACCCTTTTTGCATATAACTGCGAACATCTGGAAAATAGGTGCCTACATCCGGTGGGGTTACTGTGCGTTTGGCGGTGTAATTTTTAACTTTCGTGACAGCCTCCCGATTCTTAGCATAACATCGTATTTATTCCGCGGTACATGCGTGAGGCGCAGGTTTTCACTCGCCGAGTTTGGCAACTCTTGGGAAGCAAGTGTGTTGCTAGGAAACATTCGTTTCCTGGGCATTGGTTGGAGCTGTTGAAAAAGTTTTACGAAATCGTGGGGCCGGGGCCTGCAATGGTTCCTATACCCTGCTGCAATGTGTTGAAGTGTTGAAAACCCAGACCACACGAGAGACCCGAAGGTTTACTGTAGCTAAGTGTGTGGCCGGCCGCTGCACGTTTCAAGTTTAAACAATGCGGAGGCTCAAGCCACTGAGCCTGAAGTAAGATCTCTCTGCATGCGATGTTTTCGCAGGAGTGTTTTACATCTTCTTACAGACCAAAATAGTGTTATAATATGCACCTATATAATTTCTCATCCACCACCCTCTTCTACATAAAGTTTAAATAAGTTCCTGTGGGGCGCGTCATCCGAAATTCTGTCCCAATATCGTCACCTGAAATCTGTAAAGATGTCATCATCGGAAATTGGTGTACTCCATTTTTCTCCAAATGTGGTGGGTTAGAACGAGACTGTGTGTTCGGGCAAACGTGCCCCCGTGAATTTTCTTCATGTGACAGCAGTGTCAACAAGTTTTGCACAATCAAAATAATGATCACGATTTTTCAAATGATCACAGTATCAACAAGTTTTGCGCAATCAAAATAATGAACACGATTTTTCAAATGATCACAGTGTCAACAAGTTTTGCGCCATTAAAATAATGATCTCAGTTTTCAACATGATTTTTCTTCTCGCAGAGTCAATGGGTTTTGTGTCATCAAGACAATGATTGTAATTTTTCAACACATATCAACTAGAGGGAGATATTTCATCCCCCTCGGTTTCACTAAATGAGAATTTTAATTTCAACAGCCTGTGTGAATCTATGTAGGCACTTACATCCTTATTACAGTCTTTGAATTTATTACATTTTTAAATATTACATGCTGAAGGGTGTTTGTTTTATTATTTTCAAATCTTAACATTGTTTCTTTTTAAGTTTTTGGTGGACAGCTCTGGCAGACCAAACTCTGGTCTTCAGACCATAGTGGATAATGATCCTGGGTTCTTAAATTGAATTTAAAAGTTAATTGATTTAATTTTATATTACAATGTACTAAAAACCTTTACCACTATACTCTTAATGGAAGTTTATTGAATCTAATGTTTAAATTTTTAAGTGTTGCAAATAAAAGTTAATTTTTAATTTAACAATAATGGTTGTCATTTTTTAGTTGTTTGTTGGCTGTGTTATTTTTTTTTTATGAGAATGTTTAAAGGTAAGTGGAATTTTTAGAAGTAGTAAGGTGTTGAAATGTTTCTGAAAAATGTAAACAAGGTTGAGCACAGACCAAATAATAGTAGTAATGGTTTAATAAAGGAAATAAATAAAGAAACAAAGAGATAATTTAAATATTTAATAAAAATAACTTTATTGAAAACTATACGATCAGGCTAATGAAAATATAATAATAACTTTAATCTGGAGATAAATGATCAATAAAATAATAACTTTGAAATGTAAATAATAATAAACGATAATTAAATAAATATAAATAATCTTTGGAAATTAGAATAAAGAAAAATAGATAAATAAATAACTAGTATAAAATTTAAAAGGAGGGTTTCCCTCTTAACACTCCTCAACAAAGATTCATTTAGCCAATTTCAATCAACTTTTGTCACAGTATGTTCCTACTGCTACTAGTATACAAAAATGATTTCCTCACTAATCTGTTAACATTTAATGTTTATTAAATGTAAAACTTAATAATTTTACATTTAATACACATTAAATGTAAACTTAACATTAAGTTGTTTGGTAAAAATTTTAAAAATGAATTAAAAATCAATTTATGTGAACTTTATTTTAATCATTTCTTTTTTAAATCCAGCTTTTTTAGAAAAAAACTATATTTTGCTTCGTAACATCCTATTTTTAAGCAGTTTAAACAAACAAACAAAAAAAAGTCATCCGGCAATTTTTGGCATGGTGAAAATCTATCAATCCAGAACTCCCTTATTTTTTAAATAAGCAGAAAATCAGAAATTTTACAATTATTAATGAACTGCACATATTTTTATGAAATTGATATTTTGAAGTTACTTAAGAAAGTATATCTTTAAATATTACATGCAGTATAAAAATTCAGACAGATTGTAAAAAAATATATTTACTGTCATAAAAGTTAAGATATTTAAAATACATTTTATGTTACTTTTTCTTTACAAATAATAGAAAATCACACAGAATTATCATATTAAAATTACAAATAGCAATATTACAAACACATGCAAAGACAGTAACTTGTCTTTTATCATTTTTCTTTCTGTAGACTTAGCTTCATTAGCAGCAGTAAATGTTTTTGAAAGAAAAAACATTCTAATACAGACATTCATGTCTCATTACAGTTGTAGACTTGATCAGCTGTTAAACTTTTGCCTTCAACAATGTTTTAAAAATTTTTGATAAACTTACTTGCTTTTTTTGGTATTAGTTGATAATTTTCCACCTTCAATACTAAGCTGACAAATGCCATGCCTTGACTTAAAACACTGTAACAAAAGTTGTTTGCATGAAAATTTTGGTTGTCTCCCAGCCTTTGATTACAATATCTAGCTTCTTTTGAATCAGGCACACCTTTGCTTTTTCTAATACAATCTACATACAAAGGGTTTTGTCCAACTTTTCATGATCGAAGATTCAGTTGACCAAGAGTTTTGGATAACTGAAGTTCTACTGTAATTATTATTAGAAAATTATTAAACAAAAAAATTGCTGTTTACATACTTCACAGGGAGCTGGACAAACTCTTCCAGTAAACTCAGGAAAGTTGTTGGTTAGCAAAAGCTGGTCTAGAGCTTCTTTCCAGTTGTCCTAAATTTAAATTAAAATACATTATACAAACAGTATCTAAATAACATCATTATCAAATAGTGAAATATTTGGTATTAAACATTTGGTTATGGCAGGAGGTTCATCCATGGTAATCCCATGTTTGATCCTGAATGCTGCCCAAAAAATATTTCTGTGTCTACACAAAGTATAAGCATGATAAATCTGCAGGTCCTGTGATCAGAATTCAAAGTACAAGAAATTAGAATTCATATATAAATAACAGGTATTTTATGTATTTTATCTATTTTGTTTTCATTTAAAATTATGCCTCACATTTTATATACAGTAGAACGTCATTAATGTAAACACGGTTAATGCAAATCACTTTAACGAAAACTGATTTTAATTGCCCCAAAAGTTCCAAATTAATAATTGATAATGGATAAGGTGAAATACTTTTAACATGAACAAATTTCCCTTGAGGTTTGTGTTAACGAGATTAGACGGTATACCTAAAAATCAAAAATCTAGTTCAAAGTTTTTAAAAGATAATCTAATATAATGTATAACAAAGATTATAACTACAACTATTTTAGAGAATCTTTTTCACTTCTACAAATGTTAAAGGTATATTTATAATTTTTATAAAAGGTTGTTTTATATTTTTGTGAATTTTTAGTTAAGCTTTAGTTATTACAGATGGAGGCACAACTTTCTGTAAATTACTAGCATATATTCTAGAGAAGTCATTCACAATGTAAATATTCCATACCTGGAAAACCAGGTCATTCCACTTTGGAATAATATTTCCCAAAGGACATCCATTGTTCGACTGGCAGAATGGGACACCACAGTCCATGCACCTACAATAGAAAGTTCTCTTATTATTAGATTTGTTTTGATAAATTCAATATATCTCATTTGTTGGTCGGATACAATGTATGAAGATGCTTTAATGGGATCTTCTTACTACAGCTGTGTTGCAAGCCCAGACCACTCAACTGACCCTGGGGTTTGTAGCAGCTATTTGAGTGGCCAGTTATTACAGCTGTGTGCAACATTTAATCCAATTAATAATTAATGATTATGTCTAAAACTAAAAGAATAAGCCCAACATAAGGCAGAATAAAATTGCAAGTTATTATACCAGATCTGCTATTCATGAAGTTGCAAAACATTTCATTCCATCCACTCCGCACTTACGCATGAGAGCCATAACACCCCTCTCATTGTTTATTACTATGTATTATACGACTCCCTACCAAACACACATACTATACTATCTACTAGCAATTAATCTACACACCCTTAGACCCCCCTAACATTGAATTTACCAAGTTTAATGCCTCAAACTTTTTATTTCAACTTTTCGATTACCATGGAGGCAAAAAGGACTAACTCTCTCTAACTTCATGGGTCATGCAATTCACCTCAAACTAATCCGTCCACAAATCAATTTTACATACATTTCATTGTTTAAAACATGAATTTTAAGATAAAGGAAGAATGTTATTCTAACTCCATGGCTTAAATATTCCAATTCTGGCTTTTTAAATTGGGAATACCTCTCAATATTAACTTTAATAATAATAATAACTTTTATTTTGCCACACAATATACACAACGGATACAATTTCTACTTATAAGTAAATGCATAACAGTGGGGCAAGAAACTACAGGACAAGGAGCTTTAGAAAAGGCACTTTCTCATTCAGCTGAATCATGGAGGTAAAGGGATGGTCTCATCTCTAACTCCATGAGTTCAATACAGTTTTCTGTTTAGTGTCTGCAGACATTAAAATCTCATGACCATGCAATTACATTATATTGTTGCAATGCTTTCGACCTAGGATATACGAGGCATGTTTTTTAAGTAAGTACCGTTTTGGAATTAAAAAAAGGCGTGCAAAGATATCGCAATAATTTTATTTCTACATGAAAGCCTGTACCTTAATCTACTTTTCTACATAATTTCCGTGAATATTGAGGCACTTGTCATAACGTGGCACCAGTTTTTGAATACCCTCCTCATAAAATTCTGCCGCCTGACTTGTTAACCACTGTATCACAACTGTTTTGACTTCGTTATCGTCTTGAAGACGCTGACCACCCAGGTGTTTCTTCAAGTGCAGGAACAAATGGTAGTCGCTGGGCGCCAGATCAGGGCTGTATGGAGGATGATCTAGAGTTTCCCATTTAAAAGATTTGATGAGATCTTTGGTCCGATTAGCCACATGTGGACGGGCATTGTCATGCAGCAAAACGATACCCTTACTCAACTTGCCACGTCTTTTGTTCTGGATTGCACGACGCAGATTGTTCAATGTCTCACAATAAGACGCTGCATTGATTGTCTCATTACGAGGCAGAAACTCCACTAGCAATACTCCTTTTTTGTCCCAAAAAACTGTGCACATGATTTTCCGGGCAGAAATTGTTTGCTTAAACTTCACTCTTTTGGGTGATGATGAATGTCGCCATTCCATGGATTGTTGTTTTGATTCTGGTGTGACGTAGGCCACCCATGTTTCGTCACCAGTAACAATTTGGTCTAAAAAATCTTCACCTTCATTGTGGTACCGCTCAAGGAAAGTCAATGCACTGCCTAAACGTTGGGTTTTGTGCAAATCCGTCAACATTTTTGGAACCCAACGTGAACACAATTTCCGGTAATTCAAGTTCTCGGTCACAATGCGATACAAAACACTACGAGAATATTGAGGAAACCAGTCGCACATTGATGAAATTGTAAAGCGTCTGTTTTCTCTCACCTTTTCTTCCACTTTCTGCACCAAATCTTCATTAAAGACCGAAGGACGCCCACTCCGTTCTTCATCATGCACATTTGTGCGGCCATCTTTAAATGCTCTCACCCATTTCCTTACCATTCCATCACTCATAATGTTTTGTCCGTAAACTTCACAGATCTCACGATGAATATCGATCGGTTTTACGCCTTTAGCACTAAGAAATCGTATAACAGCCCGTACTTCACAATCGGCGGGACTCACGATTGTCGGAGGCATCTTAAACACTCAGTAAACAACGTATACAATGAAGAATCAGACTGTAATGGCGTCAGTGCGTAGACAAGAGATGTAGGTAACCAGCGCGCATGCGCGGAACGCCGACCGTAGCGCTGCGGCGGCGGAATCGCAAAACGGTACTTACATAAAAAACATGCCTCGTAAACCCTTTATTTCACCTCAATGGGCTACATAGACAAAGATTGAGCGTTGTCTGTAATTATACAAGATGTAGTTGTTAAGGGGCCCAGGATGTGATACATTCAAAAAACGATATTTTGTTTAGTAACTCAAAAAATAAGATAAGTCCAGCTTATTACAAAAATATATAATTTATGTATGTTTTATCTCATGAAAAGTAAAAATTTTAAGCTTACAGACATAAACAGCATGCGTCACATCCACGTTAAAGGTTGTTTTCTCAAAATGTGTTTTTTCCTGCTGGTACACTTATGCAAGAGCATAAAATTCATGATTGCTCAGCAAGTGGACTAAATTTTTCTATTTAAATTGCTTAGTATTTTTAAAAAGTGTTTAGAAAATATGCCTAATAATGATATGCAATAATTTGCATATACACTTACACATACACTTTGTAAAAATACTAAGCAATTTAAGTAAAAACTTTAGTTCACTAGATGTACAATCATAAACTTTATGCTCCTGCAAAAGTTCCTGATTATTGATGGCATTGATGCTATAGAATTTACATAAGGTGTACAAGAACAGGAGAAAGCATTTTTAGAAAATGCTCTTTGAACGGACTTTAAATGGATTAAAAATCATTGAAGAATTTTGAAGAGTTTCTGCAATGCAGTCTCTATTTTAAATAGTTTTATCCTGAGTTGAAATAGACAGTCTGCTCTAGTTTCTAGAAAATGCTTCACTAATCTCATAACTGATGAAATGTTACGGGTTTTATTGTATGGGAATTTCTCCTGAAAATCTTCAGTAAAACTCGCATAGGGCTAACTAGAGAAATATTACTCTAAAATAAATATTTTATCACTCTGGGAAAATGTCATAGTCTTTGATTGACAAAAATGAGGCCTGCAATGATCGTCTGACGTATTAAAAACAGCAAACAATATTTCTGATATATTTTCAAGGGAATTAGTGCCACCTAACTGAAAAATATTCTACCATTTCAATTTCAGTACATTATATGGTTCAAAACTGTGATGTGCAAATGTGATGTGCAATATAGAATGAAATGCTATCTCAACATAGAATAATAATGACTATTAAAATGAAATACAAATAATAATGAATATGAAAATTTGAAGTTTAACCTTGCACTTTGGACTTTCAAAGACTTCCGAACAGATTTGTGATCATATATTTCTTCATAATCATTAATTCTTTCCTCTGGATGTCTATATTGAATCAATTCTCGCTTATACTTAACAAATCCTCTGCAAGAGATAAACAATAATTTTATTTACATAATTTGATTTTTTTCAACAGAGATTTTATTCTCAAATACAAATATACAGTCAAACCTGTCTATAACGATACTCTAGGGACTGAGAAAAAATATCGTTATAGACAATTTATCGTTATAGACAGGGCTGAACTTGCTACACTCTATAATGGAAGTTATTTAACATGGGTGTGACGTTATTATAATAATATATGTTGAACTTGCATGACTGAATAATACTACAGTATTATGTTGAACTTAGATTTTTAATGAATGTATTACAGATTAGGAAAAAAATATGAAACATATGTAGTATCTTATGAACCTAAATCATAAGATTCAAATTGCAGTTCGAAAATGTAACACGGCATATAGTTTAACTACATTTCTAATAAGCAATTAAAAATGGATAATTATATTGATAAAAATAAAATTGGAGTTATATTTTTAATTCAAAATTCAAGAATACGTCGAAACGGAAATGAAATATGTACCGTACACAATTCGAATCCTTAAATAGGACGAAGGAAAATTTAACATGCAAAGTAATCCAATATTTTCGTTTGTTTGGATTTTGCAGAGAATGCTCCGTCATATACATATTTTTTAAAGCTTCTAGCGAATTCAGATATACATCTGGAATATTTGGTAAAGTAGGAATAAAATTCTGTAATGTTTCGATCATTTTAACAGCATCTTCAGCTGTTGTGTTGGGTGGTGGTTCCGTTCCACACTCCTCATTTTCCACTTCACTAACATCATCATTTTCCTTCAGTTCTACAATTATGTCCTCATCGGTGCTCCCACTGAACACTAATAAACCTTCATCCAAATTCAAATAGTCTTCTAGATTTATTAAAGAGTGCATATTCGTGGAAACTTTGAATGCATTCAAAGAATTACTTAGGTGCAGCACACAATTTTCTTCTTCAAAAAGATTTTGTTGAGAATTCTCATCGCTGTCAGACTGTTCTTCATTACTGCACGAGCTGAAATTATAACCTGCCTTCCTCCAACAATTTCGTATGGTAGATGACTGCACAGAACTCCAACTGTCACATGCTTGTTTAACATTTATGCCAAAGGGTTTGGTAATTTTGGTACATAGTCGGTACATAGAACATTATTCCCCTTTAGGATGAACTTCAGCCTTTGTGTTGTTAAGTCTGCCATTGTAAAAGTCTTGGTCCAAAGTTCAAAAAGTCTTGGACACAACACAGGGAAAACAGTTTGAAATACTCAAAATTATTGTTATATACAGGTTCACTCAAAAGCAAATTAATGTTATAGACAAGTTCGATATACACTAAAACTATAGGAAATCCGTCGGGACCATGGAAAATATCGTTATAAACATGTTTATTGTTATAGAAATATCGTTATAGACAGGTTTCACTGTATTTGATTTATAAATAGATCAATTTTTATTATTAAACTTTTCAATAAAATACATCATTTACATTATGGGAAAAATAGTAAAAATTCATTTTACTGATAGACAATAAGATTACACATGCATTATTTAGTAACAAAAATTCATCATAAAAGCATACTCAGAGAAAGTAACTGCTTAACAACATAAATTGAAACCTAAAATAGTTTTATTAACATATCAATGAAAATTGTCTTATAGTAAATTTTTAAAATGATATAGCGTATGGTATAGTTAAAAATTAAAAATAAATATTTGTACAGCAGCTAAAGTATAATAAAGTGGAGAATTCATAAAAAATGACATTTTACTGTTAAAAATGTTATGCATATTTTTACACATTGACAAAATTTGGAGGAGTAAACAGATATTTCAGTGCGTATTAGATGTGTAATTATGAATTTTGTCAAACTCTGGTGGCAGGTTACACAAAAATGTTATTGTTTAGTAAATGTTATTAAACAAAAATGTTATTGTTAATATAATAGAGTAGGCCACAATATACTTATGTGTGTCATATACGTTTTGAAAAATAGGCAGTTTAATCAATGTACTCTAGTTCAATTACACATTACAGAATAAACATACCTGGTTTTATCAATATTTTTCTCTCTGAAAATATCTTCAACATCCTGAATTTCTCCATTACATGTAGGCTTATCATCTAAACTTGGAATGAGGTTTGCCTCATTTGATTCTACAGGTTCATTGGTAGCTGATTTTGAAGCTGCATTTTTAAGAGCTTCTTGATAATCTTTTGGGAAGACCTATGAAAATAATTTGAAATGTTGTTAAACAATAACATTTTTTAAATAAAATACAAAATTTCACTATAGTTATATAACCTGCCTGTAGAAGACATTTATCAAAATTTGAAAATACTACCATTGTATGAGGATGGATCCAAGAAAAAGGTTAGAAGGGTAATAAAAAATTATGTATTAACAATAGACAGAAAATACAAAATGGAATTAAGAGGCATACTTGGCAATCACTTTTCCACATAATCACCAAATCTATTTAGGTATTTATCTGAGTGCAGGACCAACTTGTTTAACCCAGCTTGGTAGAGATCACGTCCCTGTCCATTAAGCCAGTTCTCGGCAGCTGTTTTCACATCACTCTGACGAGAACCTTGTTCCAAATAAGTGTTCCTTTAATTTTGAGAAAAGGAAATAGTCACTGGATGCCAAATCTGGGCTGTATGGGGGGTGACTCCAGACTTCCCACTTGAACTTTTGCAGCAATTCTTGAGTCTGGCGAGCATTATGGGGCCTGACATTGTCATACAGGAGGATGACACCATCACTCAACATGCCAGGGTGTTTGCGTCGGATGGCTTCACATAACCTTGTCAAAGTGGCACAATAATGATCGGCAGTAACAGTATGGCCATGCTCCAGATACTCGATCAGGATAACACAGCAGGAATCCCAAAATATGGAATAACACCACAGGAATCTCAGACACATTCTTTGCCTAAAAGAAACGAATCGCGGCTCGCACCTCCAAGCGAGACCACTTTTCTAAATGTCTTACCATTTCAATTGCTCTGATGCGTCTGCGAACTTACACTACATACCAGCACAACCGTTGTAAGAAAACTACAGCTATCTGTCTCCACTCTGGGGGAAATATTCCCTCCACAATAATTACTTTCAAATGCTGCTGCTTGTAACCTTTTTTTGGATCTACCTTCGTAGATAATTACATCGGTGGACAGGTTTTCACATTTAATCATGTGTTCATCAGCATAAAATTGCCAATATCTGCATAAAAAAATTGGCATATAGGCAACTGGTTCAGTAGTTTGTATTTTTTTCATCGTCATGTTATTATGTGTATTTTTTTATTTTTATATTATACACTTATTATTGTTCTTTACTAATAGTTCAGTTGCTTGCATTACCAGGGTAGTCACAAGAAATTCATTTTGAAATTCCCTGATATTTTTCTGATTTTTCTCTGATAATTCCCTGAAACCTTTTCCCTCGAAAGATGTTTATCAAGGCAACATTGCCCGTTGATGAAAACTCTCCCTCCAGTCTCTTGTTCAAAAGTATATTTAAAGGAGATGAGCGATGGGTCTTGTAACGTGACATGAAAAATGTGATATCATGGAATGAACAAGCATTGGTCATTCAGCTAAAACAAAACTATAAGGTCGGAAAATGAAAAACAAATCACAGAAAATCAGTTTTCCCCGACTTTCAACGGAATTTTCTGATATTTCCAGAAGCATAAAATTCCCTGATAATTCCAGGTTTTCCAGGTCTGTGGTCACCCTGATTACCATGTGGATGGCGCAACATATCCTTTTTGGATTTTGTGCCACAAAACCCTAATCAACCAACCAGTAGATTTTGAGAATACACTGGAGACAGATCAATAGTCATAATTCAAATACAAATGAGATCTTGAGTTAGACAAAAATGTTGAGCTAATCTGTAGGTTGAGACCTTCCATTAAAAAACAAATCAAGAAATTGGCGAATTGAGAATATGTTGTTGAGGATTACAGTAGATTCAATAAATGATTATAATTCAAATTTGAATTTCTCAATTAGGGCATAAATTGCGAGATAATCTGCTAAAGAAAACGATTATGAAAATCAGCCTAAGAGATTCCAAGGGGGCACGGGGGCACTGGGGACAAATGGATTCAATAAAATGGTATACTGCAAATATGGGTAATTTGTCTATTTAGACAAAAATATGAGGAAAATCAAAGTTGAAACCTTATTTGATTTCAAAAAGCATGAAAATAGGTTGAGTAAATTCTGAAAATATGCTGGAGACAGCCATAAATTCGATAAATGGTCATTTAAATTTGAATGAACTCTAAATTTTGTAAACACTATTGGGCAAATTAGCAGATCAAGACCTGGGGTTTACAAAAAGAGTAACAACAATGAGAATTGGTTAAGTAGATTCCAAGAACTAACTAGGGACAGAAACTTTGTCAGAATTATATATTTTCCCTTACTGGGTTACAGTTTAAATTGGGTGGCTCTCCCAGCTGTCCAAACAGTTACTTTACACTATTTGGTAAGTCGGATGGTGAATAGTGGTTTTTAAACCTGAAATAATCATAATAATGAAATAAGCACGACAGTCTAGTAGATCTTTACACTTCATCAGAAGCTGTTATGACACACAACATGGAACTTTTGAATTTACAGACGGGTGCGATAGTGAGATGCTACTTGAGTAACCAGTCTCTTTTTGCAATTGCAGTGCTCTTGCTGGGATTCAAAATATTTGTTGCAGCTAGTGTCATTAAAAGTTGGGAGGGTTGATGGTGCCAACAGAGCAAAACCTTAATTTGCTACATAAATTAAATATGATCGTAGCAAGAAGGGCTTAGAGAGAAATCTTCCAGAAAGTTGCCCTCATCAGCATCAAATTTGGTTTCTGAGGTATTCTGAGTCACGTGAACAACTATTAGTATCTGTACTATCCATTGGGAGCTACATAC
The DNA here is from genome assembly GCA_951213105.1 of Amaurobius ferox. Lineage (NCBI taxonomy): Eukaryota > Metazoa > Arthropoda > Arachnida > Araneae > Amaurobiidae > Amaurobius > Amaurobius ferox. The sequence goes on from OX578151.1 coordinate 121,240,743, forward strand.
TATCAGTTACTATGGTAAGTTGGATACACACAAACCCCAACTCGTCATAAAAGAAGTGATACTTAGCTCATCACTTGTAGACAACAAAAAACTGGTAGAAAGTCATGTGGATTGATGACACTTCAAAATTGTGTTGGGGTACAGTGTTTTCTCTGATTATATTACACCGACTGTCAAATTCAGAGGAGGATTCATAATGGTCTGGGGCTGTTTTTGTGCTGAGACATACTGAGCCCTTTGATTGTAATGACCTCAAATATGAACTTTATGGGCTACATAAACATTATAGATAACTGTTTATTATACTGTAGCAGTACTTTGAAACAGACCTCTGTTTTTTCAGCAGGATCTGACTCCTTGACACACTTCAAGCTTTGTCCAGGCATGGTTTGAAAACATAAGGAACAAAAGTTAAATTGGATGGCTCAAAGTCCGGATATGAATCTGATTGAACACCTGTGGGATGAATTATAACAATCCATTTCAGAATAAGAAAGCCCTATTTTCAGATTTCTCTGGGAGTGGCTTTAATTGAGGAATGGCGACATGTTCTAATAGAGGCATGCCTAGAAGAGTCCAGGCAGTCATTGTCCCAATAATGCATTGATTTCATGAAATAAATACAATTTTCTCCTTTCAACCTAGATATTTAAATACTTTTGGCAATATAGTAAATATGCATTATAAAGACAGGAAAATACAAGATAGTACCTTGATAAAGAGCTTTGATGATTCTGGCCATTCCTCTAGTACACTTTTGGCAACTTCAGATCCAGTTTTAATTTTGAACTCTAAAATAAATTCCTTTAAGAAGTTCAAATCATCCTGAAGTGTCACAGGCAGTAGATCCACAGTGTTCATGTTGCACTTAGTGGGAAACTGCCCATCTCTAGAATAGGAAGAGACATGTTTCATTGCATTCAAAGGTATTCAATTGTTGCATGCCAAATCTTAATAACATAAACTCATTTCTTTTCAAAAGCAGGAAATCTTTAAAATACCTGATTCTTAATATAAAAACTCATGTTACCTGTAACTTTTTATTTAAAAAGAATGTTAATATGAGTCTCGTGAAATGACATGTTTTTTAAATCTAAAATATAAAAAAAATATCATTTTAATCAATATCTGGCTCATTTTAATTGGTAAATATAAGTCTATTGATTTTCAATGAGATGACATCATAAGAAATCTCTGATTCATATTATTGTTTACCCATAACATCTAAATTTGTTAACCTATAGAAAAAGTCATATTTGAGACACATCAGACTTTTGATTGAAGACTAACTTCAATAATGTACTTAACTTTTTCTAAAATTATTTCAGTTTGATTTCATTTCATATACTGAATTTTTAATCAATATTTTTAAATAGATATGATTGAACAAGCAATTTTAGATTTGAGGCCCACTTACAGTAACACTGCCATATGGGAACCAGTAACAAGCCTTTCCAAAATCTTTATACATTTTTCATTCTGGATTTGAACTAACAGACTTATTATCTGATTGAGATAAAACTTGGTACACAGTTAAGAGTTCTGGGTGAAAAAATGGGTTTACAGTCTTATCTGATAAGTGAAGCGATGTTACAAATGGAGGAGGTAAAATTATTCTTGAGATTACTTTAACAGTATAATAGGTGTTTAAGAGATAGTTTACCTATATATTGCTTATGACACATATGCATCATAAGAAAAAGATCATGATTCATCAAAGAAACATTTACATTAATATATAAAAAAAATCAGGTCCTACAACTACATGATAGAAGATTAGAGTATTCCTAGTTGCATAATATAGTCTATGTAAAAAATTTCAAATATTAATCTTCAGTTTGCAAATAGTGTTTTGAATGCTAACAAATAAAGATTGTGCTCCTAATGCAGATAACAGCATTCATGGACCAGCTTTATGCATTTTATGCACTCTTTATAATAGAATGCTAACAAATTAAGATTGTGCTCCTAGTGCAGATAACAACATCCATAGACCGGCTTTATGCCTTTTATGCATTCTTCAGAATGGAATAAAATGAACTTTTGCAATAACTGTAAGAAAGTTGCCATGTGCTACAATTTAACGAGTCTCTGTGGAAACCAACAAATTCAATTCTACCATGCAGCTGACTTCAAAGTTCTTAAAGATCAAGTATAGGCTGCATGAACACACAGAACCAAAAGGGAGGGATGTCTCAAAGTTAGAGTTTGAACATGGCTGTGCATCATGAAGTCTGAACTTGATTTGGAATCAAACTTGGCTTATTCTTTAAACTTGTTCTTTTTTGGCATGGCTTGATCTTGTTTTATAAAATTGGCTTAGTATTGAGCAGTCTGAGCTCACATTAAAAAACTTCAAGCCAACTGTATTGGAGGACATAATTTATTGGTCTTCATAGACATTTGCAAAACAGCAGTACATAGCAAGTTTTCTAGCTGTCAGTATAGGTATTGGTGTACAAAAAGTGCATAATCGGTCCATGGATACTGTTATCCACAATGAGAATGAAATAATCTATATATACTAATTGCCAAGTGTCCGTCTGTCACACTTCGTTTAGGAACTTCCCAAATAGATAGAGACTTGCAATTTGGTACACGGCTCCATCGCTCGATGAAACCCACTGGAAAAATTGAATTTTTCGAAAACATTCGGTAGAGGAAGTGCTCCACACCAAAACGTTCGAAAAATGAAATGATAGGAAAGCATGCTTTGTAATCAGATAGAGACTTCAAATTTGGTGTATGGGTAAATCGTTTGAAAGGAAGAAAGTGTGCAATTTCAGATTTCCAATATTTCCTACTTAAGGGGATGCCGCAGACCAAACCGTTCAAAAAGTTAAATGATAGGAAAACATCCTTTGCGATGAGATAGACTTCAAATTTGGAGTATGGGTAAATCGTTTGAAAGGAAGAAAGTGTGCAATTTCAGATTTCCAATATTTCCTACTTAAGGGGGTGCCGCACACCAAAACATTCGAAAAGTGAAATGATAGGAAAACATTCTTTGCGATGAGATAGAGTCTTCAAATTTGGAGTATGGGTAAATCGTATGAAAGGAAGAAAGTGTGCAATTTCAGATTTCCAATATTTCCTACTTAAGGGGGTGCCGCACACCAAACCGTTCGAAAAGTGAAATGATAGGAAAACATTCTTTGCGATGAGATAGAGACTTCAAATTTGGTGTATGGGTAAATCGTTTGAAAGGAAGAAAGTGTGCAATTTCAGATTTCCAATATTTCCTACTTAAGGGGATGCCGCAGACCAAACCATTCGAAAAGTGAAATGATAGGAAAACATGCTTTGCGATGAGATAGACTTCAAATTTGGAGTATGGGTAAATCGTTTGAAAGGAAGAAAGTGTGCAATATCAGATTTCCAATATTTCCTACATAAGGGGGTGCCGCACACCAAACCGTTCAAAAAGTGAAATGATAGGAAAACATCCTTTGCGATGAGATAGACTTCAAATTTGGAGTATGGGTAAATCGTTTGAAAGGAAGAAAGTGTGCAATTTCAGATTTCCAATATTTCCTACTTAAGGGGGTGCCGCACACCAAAACATTCGAAAAGTGAAATGATAGGAAAACATTCTTTGCGATGAGATAGAGTCTTCAAATTTGGTGTATGGGTAAATCGTTTGAAAGGAAGAAAGTGTACAATTTCAGATTTTCAATATTTTCTACTTAAAGTTGTGCTGCACACCAAAATGTTCGATTTAACGAATAAATGAGAAAAGGCTCCTTTAAAATTCGATAGAGGCATAAAATTTGGTATATGGGCTAATTATTTGACGAAAACAAACAAGACGAATATAGTTTTTCAAAAATGTTCGTTTAAGGGGTGCTCCACAAGTAAAAAATTCGAAAAGTGAATTGATAAAAAACCATGCTTCAGAATAAGATAGAGATATCAAATTTGGTGTAATGGTAGATAGTTTGGAAGGACAAAAGTGTACAATTTCAGTTTACCAATATTTTCAATTTTAGGGGGTGACACACACCAAAATGTTCGATTTTCGGAATAAAGGAGAACCCTCCCCCCTTTTAAAATGTGATAGAGGCTTGATATTTGGTATATGGGTGAATCATCTGATAGAGATCACAAAAAAATAGAGTTTTTCAAAAATGTATATCTAAGGGGGTGGGTACTCCACACAAAAACATTCGAAAGATAAAATGATAAAAAAGCATGCTTGGCGATGAGATAGAGACTTCAAATTTTGTATATGGGCAGATTGTTTGAAAGGAAAAAAGTGTGCAATTTCAGTGTTCCAACATTAGGAGGTGTCACACACTAAAATACTCGATTTGACGAACCAATGAAAAACGCCTAATTTACAATGTGATAGAGGTTTGAAATTTAGAATATGGGCTAACCATTTGACAACAAAATCAAAGATGAATACAGTTTAACAAAAATGTTCATTAACGGGGTGCTACACAGAAAAACGTTTGAAAGGTGAAGTGATAGAAAAAACATGCTTCTCGATAGGATAGAGACATCAAATGTGGTGTACGGGATGATAGTTTGAAAAGAAAAAGTGTGAAATTTCAGATTTCCAATATTTGCTACTTTAAGGGGTGCCACACACTAATATGTTCGATTTTCAGAATAAATGAGACACACTTCCTTTTAAATGTGATAGAGGCTTGATATTTGGTATATGGGCCAATCATCTGATAAAAACCCCAACACAAACAGAGTTTTTTAAAAATGTTCATTTATGGGTGTACTTCACAGAAAACAGTTCCAAAAGAGAAATAATAAAATAGGGGTGCCTCGGGATGAGATAGACTTTAATGTGGTGTACGGGTGGATAATTCGAAAGGAAGAAATGTGCAAATTAAGTTTCCCAATATTTCCTTCTTTAGGGGGTTCTGCACACCAAAATATTTGATTTGTCGAATAAATGTGAAATGCGAATTATTAAAAAATTTATATTAATCAGGGGTTGCTTATTGTGAGACCGTTGATTTTCAACGAGTATTCGGCTAGTTACTTGGAAAATAGCCCTATAGGTGGGTTCTATGAGTATGTTATTATATAAGTTTCTTACATAAAAATGCCTTAATTTTTAGTTTTATTTATGCAGTAAAATAAACAAAGATATTTTCTTTACTTGTTCATTACATAGGCAATACCACCAGACATTCCAGCAGCAAAGTTACGTCCTGTGATTCCTAGAACAACCACTTGTCCTCCCGTCATGTATTCACATCCATGATCACCAACACCCTTACAAAAAAGAAATATTTGGTTACCTCCATAAAATTATTTATTTTTTATATGTATAAGTAGAACAAGAGATAATAAAATAGTAATTGATAACACTGCATGTGCCTCACAACCAAAACACTACATATTTAAAAAGAGAAAAACTTATCAACTTTTATTTGGAACAAGTTCTGAATGACATAATAGTACAACATCACGTAATAAAGATAGACATCATGAGCTCAAATTCCTGAAGTGCCCAAAAGTATTATAAAAAAAAAAAAATGAAAGATATGAAGATATGGAATGGAAGAAAGAATTATTTTATGAAATACAGTGAAAACTTAAACATATCCTTGCTACTTTACAACTTTTTTATTTTAAGTAAGAGTAATTTGGAAAATTCAAGCTATATACACTTGTTTTCATTCTAAATAGAGCTGAATGAAATAATTTTGAAAGAAGACATCTTTTAACACAAGAGAAAAATAATGAATTTCATTCTGAAGCATAGGCTGAGTTTTTATATGAGAAAAGAGTGAAAATCAATTCATAATGAAAGAAATTAGTTTGTTCTAGGAGGGAAGATTATTACATTTCACAACAAATTTCATTTGAGACTTGTAATGGTGAAAAATATAATACAGAGCAACCACATCTATGCATTGTGTACATATATTATGTATTGCAGACGAATTAAAAGAAAAAAAAAATACCTCATTAATAGCCCATGCTCCTGAATTTCGAACAGCAAATCTTTCAGCTACAATGCCTCTGAAGAAAGCTTTTCCAGATGTTGCTCCATATAAACATGCATTGCCGGCAATTACATTCAGTTCTGAGTGAAAGTCAGAAGGCATATCTTTAGGTGGGTACAAGATAACCTCGCCTCCTGTAAGACCCTGCAAGTAATGACCATGAAAATTATCCTACACATGAAATGGCTGATCACATTTTGGATATTTGTAAATTTCTTGGGACTTAAAAATAGAAGCAATTTGAAATATTGACATAGGTAGATATAAAGTGATTTCTCTTTAGATTGTTATGAAATAATAATATGAAATGACTGGGATTTGAGAATTTATAAAAATTCTTTTTTTTTTTAATTTACTAGTGGCATTCAAATTGTTTGATTGAAGATTTCATTTTGCAAATAAAACTTGTATTTAGCTAATTAAATGGTGGAAATAAAATCAGAAATGCAATTTTAACTCTGTGGGTGTGGGATAGCTCAGTGGTTAAGGCACAGGGATTGCACTCAGATCCAAGTTTGATTTCCAGCTCTGCCCAAACTGTCCCTGGGTTTATGCGGAGTATAAGAATATTACATCTATGGGTCCAAAAGTCCTTCTGAGAGATTAGTGGCAGGGAAAGGATGGTATGGTCCCTGTGGATGTCATCCCCATTAGGTTCTGGTCTAAATTAGATAGCACTGTCTCAGCCATTCAAACACATACTTTACACCTTTGGGTAAGCCGAATGGTAAGGGTTGAAAGAAAGACTGAACCCCACATAAGATTGCAATTGTGGCATACTATGTGGGACTGGCACATATCTGTATTTGAATAAGAGCCATAAACTAAGAAACTTAACTTTACATTATAAACTAAGTAAAATCAAAGCTTGTTCACCTTAACTGCTTATAGTCATAGCCTTAGTTGAAAGATATTGACTTGCAACACTTTGCATTTATAACATTTTTCAACTTGTACCATACTCTGACATGAGATGTTTGCTTTTCAGTTATAACACCTTAACAATATGATGCTACCCTTCACATCAACCTTTCACCTGCCATCGTCATTTGTTAACAAATCATTTTGCTCTGTATCTTTTTCCTTAATCCTAACTACCAAAATTCTATCTAAAGCTTTAAGTCATAATGAAATTGTCAAGAATATTTTTGAAAAGCATGCCAATATAAAACAATGAAATCTATAGGACATAAAAAGAGGCAGTCTACCATGAAAATTACTTTAGATAAGTACTTTAATAAATATCAGCATATATTGAAAGTCCGACTCCACCATCAAAGCTTTGGCAGATCATCAATGTTTACTCAAAGCCCTACTCTATCTATTGATTCAACAAGCCCATCTCAAACTTTAGCATTTACTGAAAGTCCAACTCCATCAAGTCAAAACTTTGGCAGATCATCAATGTTTACTCAAAGTTTTACTCTATCTAATGCGTCATCCAGCCCACCTCAAATCCCCAACCAAGAAACGCTTAATCATAGATAATTATTGGACATTTTATGTATGTATGTATCCTTCTCATGCAGATTTTCTACAATAAACTGATTTCTTTATTTTGTACCTGGCAGTGCTAATAAAGCTTATTTTAGTTTTAAATGCATTATTTGCACAAATTTTGTCTGTATGATGATCACAGTGCAATACATGCATAGGCAAGAGAAGAGAGGCATTACTTTTCTAATTACAGTGATTTAGAATTTAATATGGTGCAAGTGCATGGTATATATAGGATTTTTGGCAAAATGCTCACCTTCCCTACATAGTCATTTGCATCTCCTTCCAAAGACACTGAGATACCTTTTATAAGAAAGGAGCAAAAACTTTGCCCAGCAGTTCCTTGTACCTTAATTTGTATGGTATTGTTGGGCAGGCCAGCATCTCCATACATTCTATTTGAAATGAAAAAATCTATAAGTACAATAATAATAACATTATTATTACTATGATTACAATATCATATACTAATACTATTTTACATAATAAAGGAAGATGTCTATGTGTCTTTCTTTCTGTTTGTCTGGTTGTGCAGTCTATAGCAGAAAAAAACATAAAGTTAGGGACCCGAATAGGTGCACCTCGGAATTATTTTTTTAAATTTTGAATTAGTTTTTTTGTTAATTTCCGTTTTAGCTCAATTTAAGCCGATATTTACACAAATTGATTCCTTAGTGACCTAAAATATTATTTTAGGAAAATAAAATAAAACAAAAAATATTATATTAAAATTAGTTATAAATAAAATTAAATAAAATATTGTATTATTCTGTGATAAAATTTATTTATTACAGAGCTTCCATTTTGACACTATCAGAAAGATCGAAAAATTATCTTTCAAATAAACTATGAATGAAGTCTATATGATGAATAGACAGATTTTAATGAATTAAAAAAAATATATATACATTTTATGCATTTTAAACTTCCATGATTTTTACATGATGTTATAAAAAGTTTGATATGCTATCCAACATTCATATTTTAACAGCAGCTCCTAAATACATTACAGAGTACTTCAGAAATTTTTTTTCTGTAAACCCATCCATTGAATAACTATAAATTTTTTAACACAGCCATGTCTGAATTTTTTAATGAATGGTCAGCAGACCCTTTACCACATCAAGGTGAGATATATAGGGTCGGAGGTTCTATCACTTCCATGTATGGCGGAAGAGACAGACTCATTTCATTGAGGGGAGAGCAGGCTGTTTCCCTAACGGACTCTGGAGATATCCTGTTTGAGATTTTTTGAAGTTTTGAGCATGGTATTATGAGTACAGTTTCAAGATTTAGAGTACAGTGTTATCCGTGCCTGCTTTATTTAAGTAGTAGACACTTATTTTGCAGTATCTAATATATAAATTAGTTTAATTGTGCTGAGATAGTTGAAATTAATATTTAAATTGTGGCAAGCAATTTTCAATATTATTTATAAAAATAAAATGTATTTATTTTGTTATTTTATATAACCACCCTGTTTCAAATCTCGGGCAATGAAGGGTATTTTGTAGTATTACATAACTGAATAAAACATTTTGACAAACAGTGAACTTTTGTGCTCTAACTAAAAGAAATGGTACCAATGACAGAAAATGCTGTTAAGGATATGACTCTCAATGATAATGCAAAAATATATCAATATATGTTTCCAAGCTCGAACCTAGAGATCTGCACAGGCTTGAGTTTGAGTCAGATTTCTCTTAGAAGGTATCAGGAAGGGCTAGGTATAAGCTCAGTTTACAAAATTTAAGGCTGGGTCAAGCGAGGCATAATCAAAAATGGCATATGCCAGTGGTATGCTGACAAACTGATTTTGATCTGGGTCAAGATTCACAGATATTTGAGCCAGTTTGGGTTTTACATTTGAAAATGCTTTTGAACTTAGGGTTCGGGATTTGGTTCTATACAGTTTCCATTCTAAAATAGTGGCTTATGCAGAACTGTATCATAAACTTCCATAAAGAATTTTACAATGAAATTTTAAAATGCATAAACAAACAACATTAAAGATTATTTCAAGCAGTAAATGATTTGTGCAATAAAACTTTGCATTTTTTCTTCATTTTCAAAAGCTAAGTTTAAAAAAATTGCCTAGCAATAATTGTAAAGGCTTTTATTTTTGTATTTTAATTGTTAAGAAAGCAATTTATTTTATAAACCATCTTTATATTTAATTAACCAATGCATGTAAATGAATATAATTATGTAAATGAATGCATATATGCTTTTTTTATTAGCAGCATAAAAAATTGATAAAAAGTATCAACCAGTGTAAACAAAAAACTCTTCTTCATCAAATTCAAAAATATAAAACAAATAGTAAAAATATTAAAAACACTTTCTCAGAGAATAAAGTACAAACTTAATTATCTTAAGATAAAATAAATAGGAAAACAACCTGTTTTTACAAATGTACTAGTGAATAAGATTATAAAAGTATATAGTACAAAACAAAATCAAGGAAGAAAACAGTTTTGGGAGCTAAATTTCTCACTATAAAAAAGAAGAGAGAGAAAAAAAAAAGTTTTTGTTCAAACTACTGTAAAATTATCAGTTTATAAAAGACAGAAAAAATTAAGAAAACAATAAAAATTAATTTAGCAAAACAACCAGTTTGAGATAGCTACATTAACTACTTCTTCAACTAAATCCAAATAAATGTAACATACAATCAAACTATATTAAAAATACTGATAAATAAAACATTGCAGTATTAAGACAAACAAAATTGTTTTTAGAAGTGGTATTAGCTTAATGAAACTGTAGCTTTATCAACTAAATTCAAATAATATTTTACAAATATCAGTGAATTTTGTCAGGAATTAATAAGAAAAAAATACAGGAAAAAGAGAAAAAGAATGGGTTTTGGAAGCTATATAAACTAATTTCATCAACTACATTCAAATACCCTTCCATAAAACTACTTTAAAAATATCAGTGAATAAAAGACTGCAAAATTAAAATGAACATATAAAAATTAAAATTCTGCAATTCTTTATTCACAAAATATAAGTGTGTATTGGGTATCATTATCTATAAATAATGGTCATAAAAATGCTTCTTTGTTTGTTCATGACAAAATTTATCTTTATTTAACCCTTCAGTTTGAAGTTGAAACTCAAGTGATTCACATAATAATAACGTATATTCACTTCACAAAGACGTCACTTAACCTCACTTAAGACTAAATGTAACATTATTAATTAAAATACAAAAAAAAAGAAGAAAAAAAAGATGTACACTCTTAATTTATTCATTATATTACATTAAAATTGAATATTTTCATAAAAAGTATGCAACAAAACTTTAGAATAAAATTAAGGAAAAATAAGAAAAACTAGATACAAATGTGGAAAACAAGGAATATGGATAGGAAAAACGCATTGGCATACTGAATATGTCATACAACTGTGCATGTAACAGAATGTCATGCAAGGGTCGAAGGGTAAATTGAACTTTGACATACAGTTTACTATCACACTGTTCATTTCGATCCATTTCATATTTTTTAATTTAACTTTTTGTTAACAGTTAAATAACATTTTTTTACCACACTCAAATTTTCTTTTTCTTATGCAGAATAATAGATCAACAATTAGAACTTTCTGGAAGTTTGAAATCAACTAATTCTAATTGTGCAAACAGCTCTTCTGAATGCACAAGCTTTTCATACTCAAAAATTAAAACCTCAATTATACATATCCTAATGAATATTATGGAACATAAATATACGAAAAGTTCAGTGAAATCTCTTATTGTAACTATTTTACACTTATTTAACAATATTAATCAAACAAAATGTCAAGCAAAAATGGTAAACCATAACAAAAACTAAATATCGTATTTCAATTCATATTTTAACAACAACAACAAAAATCTATTAAAGTTTTATTACTTTGCAATGTGGTAACTTAGAGTAGTACCAAATGCTCGATCTATATTCGTGATGTTCATTCTTAAGAGTATATTCTTTCCTTCATTTTGAGAATTTCTAATAAATGGAAGGCACTGGTCAATGAGAATTGTGTCCTAAAAATATATTCAACAGAAAAAGATCATTTAATTATTGCAAGTTTAATTATCACAAATATTAAAGCACATTTAATTATCAAACCATTTCCAGAAGTATTCATTGTATATAAATTTATATTAGAATATACATAATCTTGAAAATTGTGTAATGAGATGTCTGATGGTCATAAATAGCCTCTAATATTTATTCCAGACATTAACAAACATACCCAACAGTGCCTGTGATTTACAATATGTGTAAATTTTATAGGATTAACATTGTCTCTATATTAAAATAAAGTAGCTGACACCATAGCTGTTTGACAAATTTCTTGTTCCTTGAGTTTCTCTGCTTTGTACTGCAAAAACTATAGCATACAAAAATATAAAATCTGGCACACTTGTAGAGAAAGGTTTAGAGAACACGCTGAAATAAACAGTTTTTCGATATATATTGCAGTTTAAGAAATATTTAATGTCAAAGATAAAATATTTGAGCTGCGAGTTCACTTCCTGGATAGACTAACAATAGTAAGACCATGAATTTTTGCAGACAAGTACCTATATAGTTGAATTTTTGCAGGATGGAGCCTATTTAATTTCAATATAGTTTATGAGATATTTTACTTTTTACACTCTTCTGAAGTAAAAAATGTTTTGTCACATTGGCATGTCCATCTATTTTCTCAGTCTCATACCACAAAAATTATAGCATAAAAAATATGAAATTTGGTACATTTATAAAGAAATAAAAAGGTAACATGATGAAATAAACTTTTTAATGGTTTGAAATTTAGTTTGACTTGAAATAGCTTGCGAAGTGAGCTTGGTGAGCACAATGAGTAGGAGGCAAAGCCTCTCGACTCACAAAGCGAGTTATGGGGGTTGACGAAAGCTAGTGAGCAGGAAGCAGAGCTCCTTAGTGTTAAAAAAATTTTCAGTAAAATAGTTATACTTTATTTATTTTTATAAGAGAATAAAATTAAGAAAATATCCTGGTCCTATTAGTAAACCAAATTATAAATAATATGAAGCTTGGGCAACATAAATGAAGATAATGATATAGTAGCAAAAGATCGTTTCATACCAGATTTTATCCCAATGTACCAATCAGTTAAACATGATGATATAAAATATTTTGGCCAAAACAAAACATGATTCAAAAAGTGGAAAATATAAATAATATTAATTAATGTATTCTATAGCAACAACTGATATAACACAATCTAAAATACAATATACTGTCCATTTATTACATATATTTATATATCGTTTCCATTATTATTTAGATCAGATAAATAAAGTTAAAATTTTTTGTCTTATCAACCTATTTGATTGAAAAAATCATCTGCTCAATATTATTTCTACAGGACAAATTTTGTGTTTTTTATTAATATCTTTGCAACATTTAGTTCTAGAAACTATGTGTTACCAAGATATATGGTTACCGGCATTGACATGGCTGACATGGTTACCTACCATATCAATGGGTAATCACATGGTTATCAGCTGCAAATGAAGAAATACTCATACCAAATTTAAAATAAAAAATCCATAAACTGAGGATTTACATTCAAAGCAGATATGTTATGGACAGGTAACATTACTTACAAGTCTTTTATTCAATTCAAAATCTTGAGGCACACTGCCACCTACAGTAGATGCTTCAGAACTACTGTGAGATGAAGCACTTTTCAAAAGAGCAGAGAAATCTAAGAATTGAGCTTTGATGTTTATTTTGTTCCTTGAAACTTGAAGGAGATCTGTTCTTCCAATTAGATCTTGAAATGTCCTTACATGAAGTCTAGCCATGTAACCTCTAACCTATGACAAAATACTTTGAGTCAGAAGCTCCACTCGACTTTCTTATACATTAATATTTTACAATGTTTAGATTAAATCATAGCATAATACATCCTTACTAAGGCCCAGATTTTGATGACATTTGCATTTTTGGGTCTTTTTTTTTCTAGTCATTTCCTAGAGTTTTAATAACATTTTTTGAGGTTTGAGGAATTTCTTTTTATATTTTAAGAGCAATTTTTGCATTTTCTGTTATTGTTTTAATTAAAAAATTAAATGTTCATAATTATGTTTTCCAGCTACAACACTTAAACTAGAATTGCCAGACTGTCTGTCTGGCAAAAATTTTTTCAGAAGTTCTCATGCTGGCAACTGAGTTCAAGACCTTGTTTAGTGCTATAAAGTTTTGGGGAAAGAGAATCCCTATTGCCCACTTTTGAAACAAACTGTAGAGAGGGTAGTGAACAAAAGGATTAAAATTTAAAGTTTCTTATTTTGTACTGTTACTAACATTACAAACCTTTTATGACTACCAGACACTACCATGTTCAGAGTTTTAGTGTACTGTTACTGACATTCCAAACCCTTTATGACTACCAGACACTACCATGTTCAGAGTTTTAGTGTACTGTTACTGACATTCCAAACCCTTTATGACTACCAGACACTACCATGTTCAGAGTTTTAGTGTACTGTTACTGACATTCCAAACCCTTTATGACTACCAGACACTACCATGTTCAGAGTTTTAGTGTACTGTTACTGACATTCCAAACCCTTTATGACTACCAGACACTACCATGTTCAGAGTTTTAGTGTACTGTTACTGACATTCCAAGCCCTTTATGACTACCAGACACTATCATGTTCTGAGTTTTGGGGTGCAAACTTTCTTCTGAACATCTGGTAATATCAATATGTCATTGTTCAATGTAATTGTGATATACTTTCAATTGATTAAGAGTACCAATCATTAAAATGTGTTTATAACAGGTATTTAATTTGCTTTTTTCTTTGCTTTGGGGATTTATAGTGCATGTTATATATATGTAAAAAAGACAAAATTCTAGTCTATGGATTATTATCACAGATTGAAGTTATACAATTTATAATTTTGAAAAAGTATAATACAAACTGTATTAGGGGGATTTTCCTTTAAAATTTTAAGAGCATTTTTCTATTTTTAAGTTATTTTATTTTTTATTTTTAAGGGAATTTTTAGGTCATCAACATTTGGGCCCTAATTATTATACAGTTTTTATAAAATTCTTGACAATTTCAAAATATTTATATATTTTTATAGTAAAGAAAGAATTATTCTTGTGCATCTTTGCTAGATCCACACTAGATCTTAAAGGCCTGCCCACTCAGCAAATTTAGGGAGGGAAAAGCGTGTCAATTTTTCTGATCCATCTCACAAGTCTTAGCAGAACAGTACTTAAAAAGAAGTTCTGTTCTGGAATTGCGAGGGGAGTAGGATACAGGACAATGAGACTATTTCTCTGAAGGTGATCACATTTTCTGCTGCCACATAAAACATTTGGCACCGTAAATGTATGGGACTAGTTATTGCCACAGCAACTTGATAAAATCAATAAATATACCTTTTTAAGTGAAATGGCCGCAATTAACAGAATATTAAAAATATTAATAATAATAAAAATGCTTTTTCTCATTGAAAATACTAAAATATGCAAAATAATGGCTTAATAACAAAAATTAATAATAAATAAAAATATTAATAATAATAAATATCAATAAAAATGTCCTTTTTCATTGAGAATACTGAAATATGCAAAATAATGACTCAAAAATAACACCAGTCCTATTTAAATTGCAATAATATTAAGCTTGAATTGATGCAATATTTCTTACCTTGAGTATTTTTCATGTATTACATTAAATGGGATGAATTTATTTTATTTATACTGTTTAAATTTTATATAAAACAAATTAAAACTAAATAAAAACTCAACAAAATTCTTAGCCCTTAATTGATCATGCTAGCCAACAAATTAATCTTAAATTGATAATATTACAAGACATAAAGAGTTAAGTTGAAAATTATAAACATCAAGATTGCAGTTCTGCTTATAACAGTTATACTTAATTTAGATACAAGCAGAATATATTTTACAATAAGCAAAACTTTGGTAATAAAAATAATAGTAAATCTTAAAAAATAATTCAAAAAAATATGATACTTTTAGATCTTACCTCTTCAGCTAACAGAAAGAAATAGTTAACAACATGCTCAGGCTGACCAGCAAATTTTTTACGCAACATAGGGTCCTGGTGGAGGAAATAAGAAAAATACTTTACACACTAGAATAAGAAAGAACAGTACAGTAGGAAATGGTTATAACAAGCAGCCCAGGGCCCACAAATTTGCTTGTTAAAGCAAACTAAATCCGTTTTACAGAGAAAAACTATATACAGGGTGTATATAAAAGAATATCTGGGTTTTAAAGCTATTTAAGATTTTTTAACCTTGAATTACAATAATGAATTCCAAATAAAATGAAAGAGTAACATCTACAGTTTTTCTCTACAATTGTTCAATGTGGCCAACGGCAGTACCGTGCTGAAAACACCAGTTCTCGTTAGATCCCCGAAGTCACGCAGCATCGGGCACGGTTAGTACTTGTGTGGGTGACCACCTGGGAACACCGCATGCTGTTGCCACATTTCGGGTGCGGTAGCCCGGTGGTTTGCGCGCTGGATTTGTACGCTGCCACAACTGCAACAAAGTTCATGCGGAGTACGATCACGTTAAACATGTGGGTCCGTAAGTCCTTCCGAGAGGTTGGTGGTAGGGGAAGGAGGGTACGGTCCCTGTGGATGCCTCCCCCACTGGGTTCCGGTCTAAATTGGGTGGCACTTCCCGGCCATCCAAACGGTTACCTTACACCTTTCTGGTAGGTCAGACGGTCTGGGTCTTAACAACAACAATTGTTCAATGTGAGCTCCTTCAGTAACGCTGTATGCATCCAATTGATAGGTGAGTTTTTCCCAAACTTTAATTGGCATGTCTGAAGTAATGAAAGTGACAGCTGTTTCAATCCTGTGCCTCAAATTAGTTAGGTCAGTAGGTAGCAGAGGCAGATATACACTATCCTTTATAAAATCCCACAGATAAAACTCACATAGGGTCAGATTGGGTGGCCTTGGAGGCCATCTCAAACAAACCCTGTCATCCGGTCCATGGCATCCAATCCAGGGGTCGGGAACAACATCATTCAACTAATCCCTTACAGAGTTATGCCAGTGAGGAGGTGCACCATCTTGTTACCAAATAAAGTTGGTTGGTCCATCTTGCAGTTGGGGAAAGAGCCACAACTGCAGCATATCCAAATAATCAACTCCTGTTATGCTTGCTCCAGAGGAAAAGAACATTAGGGCATGCGCACAACTAAAACTATGTACACTACTTAAACTGCCCACCCTACTAAAACTGTTGTCTCTGCTCTTTAATTCTGGCCTTGAATCAATACTGTACACATCATCTAAGAAATACTATAACAAATTAAAACCCAGATATTCTTTTATGTACACCCTGTATAATCTGAAAAGTGGTTATAAAGAATGTATTCATGAGTGAATATGAGCGGATCTTACACTGTCGGTAGCCAAATTTGTCATTTTCAATGAAAACATATGGGTGGCTACTTTTTCTTAAAAGTGGTGAAACCTGGTGGCTAAAAGAAAACCATTTTTTTTTACATTTCATATAAATTTTTTTTTTAATATTTTAATAACAGCACAAAGCACATTAATACAATCTTAAAAAAAAATTCAGAAAATTACATTTTATTTTACAGAATATTACAAGGAGAGTATCAGCTTTTTATAAAGAAAAAAACAAAAAAAAAACAATATAAGTAGTGAAAATTATAAAAACAACATCAGTGGCTATAAATTTTAAAAAGTGACTATTAAAAAACAAAAGTTGCTAAAAAAAAAAAAATCTCAGAGCAAGGTCTAATGAGGATTGCTTCTTAAAAGATGTTTAAGAATCTAAGAATCTCTCTCGCTATGCAAAATTACTTTCATAGGCACATCTGAAGAATAAAACATCCTGGTTCCATTAGTAAACAAATTTACAAAAAATTGAATCAATATATGCCAAAATGAAAGCGCTAAAATTGTATGGGAAGATATACCTATACTACTTATTCTCAGATAAGAAGATATAAAAGACTTGTAGTTTAGAAGAAAAATAATTCATGAAATTCAATCTCACAATGAAAGAGCATATTTAAGTTAGAAGTATGCATTGGAATTTACTCACGTATATTTTTTTAATTGATTAATTAGCAATGTCAAGTATCCTTGCAATAGTCACTTGCAGAGATACTTACAGGGTGAGTACACTTCCCTTAAAAAAAAATTTCAAGTACTTTTCAAGGACTTTCAAGTACTATGCAATTATTTTTCAAGGACATCATTTCTTCTATATTATGAAGTTGTATGTGTTTCTGGGAGGAAAAATCATAGCAAACTAACATTATTGTTTAATGTTGAAGCAGTTGAAGAAATTTTTGGGAAAAAACAATGTCATTTAAGAAATATTTCAGTGACAGTGTAACTGCTAGGGAAATTTCCAGAGAAAGCAGAACTTCCAGAAAAAGTACAACATTGTGAATCTGCAGCATACTTTCAACCTTGCCTTTTTCAAGCACTTCAAGGACTTAACCAAGAAAATGGGAATTTTCAAGTACTTTCAAGGCCTTGAAAATGTTAATCTAAAATTCAAGTACTTTCCTAATTTTCAAGCACCAGTATGCACCCTGTACTTGGCACTCATAGCAATTAAGAATTTCAGAAGGTATAGTATATAGATTACCTGTGTTGCAATTCCTACAGGACAGGTATTAAGGTGGCATTTTCTCATCATTGTGCAACCAAGAGATATCAAGGGTGTCGTAGAAAATCCGAATTCATCTGCTCCTAAAAGGGCTGCCACTATCACATCAAAACCTGTAAAATATGTCACATTTCAAAATCAGAATACTAAACAACTGTCACATGCAAATAAGTGATCATAATACATGAAATGGGAAGCAGTATGTGTATTTATTCATTATACAATTTCACATTCATATTCTACTGAAAAATACTTTTAAAATTTGGTATGATTAATATTTGCAATATCACAAGTAGCACTAGTTCAGTTTGTAGTTTTCAAGTTTAGATGTTTCAAGATATTAATAAAATAAAGCTATCATATCTTACATAATAAAAGATCTGTGTGTGTGTGTGTGTCTATAGCAAAAAATCAAAGCCATGGACATTCATGAAATTCGGTAGAGTGGTAGTATCTGAACACTTGAGATAATATGCCTTGTACTTTGGGATAATATGTCTTGTCAAAATTCGAATTCATGTAAAAGTTACAAACTTAACAATTGAAATTCGGCTGCAATTTTGCCATTTTAATTACTAATCAATTGTGGTAGAATTTGAAAGAGCAGTTGTTTTTCAAATTATGATGGAAGGCACACAAAATGAAAGGAGACATTAAAATGTTTTTAATTCTTGATTATCAAGAATATTGAGTAGTGTTGCAAGCTAGTATTCTGGAAGGGACATGCAGGTTTTTTACAGATTAAAATAATGACTGCTAAAATTAACTGCTAGCTGAGCACCACAGCGAGTGAGTCAATTATCTTTTAATACAATGCTTGATTCCACTCTAGCTCAAAAACTATCCATCGTATTCTGATGAAATTTGGAAGTTAATACACATTTCCTTATTTGACATTTCTGAACATTATCGGAAACTCCATTAGAAATTCATGACATAAAGTTAATGTTTCAGAATAAGAAAATATACATGCTGAAAACTAGTAAATGTAGAATACCAGAAATCTACCAAGGGGTTGTATAAAATTATCATCTTACTTCTTCTGTAAGACCACAGATGCCTAACCTTAATCTTGCAGACATTGCAGAGAGACCTCTAAAGTCAGAATTATTGGAATTAATGTTACCCTCTTACAATAACTGGTTGATATTAAATTAGTACTGCAAGAATGAATTATCCAGACAGACTGAGATATTTAGTCATTAGTGCTTTCTTTGTACTAAACAAAAAGCTGGACAAAATAAATATGGTTTACCTAAATCCATTCTTTAACATTAAATTTCATACTTATGTGTTAAATCAATTGCAGTTGTAAATATCTAGAAAGATTAACATAAACATACCACCATGTATACTGTATTAACAAAAGGAGAATAAATAATCCTATCTAGTAAAGTTTACCAGCCAAAATAACTGAATAAAACATTGAAAATATTGAAATATGGCATTAATATACATAACCTATTCTAAGTTGTCCATCAGCTTGCAATATCACCCTAGACCGCAAATCATTCAAAACGAGTGTTTGATGAGTTTCAGCAATGCCTAGTTCCCAGGGTAAACCTGCCCCTTTGATTCCTGTCCAACTGCTTGCACCTGTGCCACCATCATGGCCAGATATTGTAATGTGCTCAGCTTTTCCCTGGAAGAAACACATTTTTCATACCTCAGAATAGTGAAAGGCTAGGATACAGATGAATCAACCATTTAAGTTCCAAACATACAAATTATAATAGATTTTAATTGATATTTTGTTATTATATTACTCGTGGTATACTCATGTTTTCCCTGCGTATATCCAGGTGTTATGTTTATGAATTTGCCTGAGTTAACTTGGGCACTCAGGTTTTTGATGCTATCTTAGATGGTATTGATGATGATACTCGTAACTGAAGCCAGCATGACTTGTAAGAAACTTAATTGAACACATGTATTGTCACATTATTTTGCAATGTTTTTAATTAGGGTTGTTTGTATGTTAGAAAAACAAAATTATGTTTATTTCTGGTTTACAATATATTATTGTTGTTTTTTGTACATTCAAAATGGATTCCCACAGTGATCATGAAGATGAAATTGGACATATTTTAGAGAATTCAAAAGTAAAACAATTGATAGTAATGATTTGGAAGCAGACAGAAGTGAAGATGAAGGTTCAGTATGACAATGATTTAAATACCCCTATTCCACTAAATCAAGTAAATTTGTAAAAGTTTTCAATTCTATTTATATTATGATCATATATATATATATATATATATATATATATATATATATATATATATATATTATAAAATAAATAACTACTATTAATAATGATTTTACAATTATTCAACCATTCTTATAATATAAATAAAAATAAAATTTCCTCTGAAAAAAAAGTATTTTATTTTATTTAATATTATACATAGAAAACATTCAATAAAAAAAATTTGGCATTTTATGATCAGTTTTTTTTTTTCAAAAATACCCAACAGGAAAGTGGTTAAAGATAGATAAGATATGAAGTGAAGTCATGCAGCGATGGCTATTTGGTGATGATGAGAACTAGAAAAGCAAAATCGACTATGTATACTGGTTGCTGTAGTGGGGTCATGGTCCCACATTACTAATAATATTTTGATTAATTGATTTTGTGACAACCCACTTCTATGTTAAACAAAACGGTTTTTAAACAGATAATCATTAAATAGACATAGTGTGACAACTTCAGATGCAATACATGAGTCGATTCATGGACAGGATTCTAATTTAGTTCAAACACTTGCCAAGTAGACTCAGACAAAAGAGAAAGCACTACTAAATCAAAGTGATTTTGCCACCCTGATAACTGCAAACAAGTTAAATGCTCTTTTTGTAAATAGTAAAATCATAATGTGTTTTTAAGTTAACGGAATTAAAAGAAGTTAAGCTCAATGTGAAACATTTTCTGAATCTATGATATCCTAGTTGCATTTCAACTAATCTTAAAGAAATATAGTTTTTGGAAAAAGAATCAAGGTAAGAGGTTTTCCTTGATGTCTGTTTCAAGAGGAATCCTTACTTAGAAGAATAAAACTTGAATTTGATTTTGATGCCCTTTTTGATGTAGGGTTGATAGACCTTACTTTTATTTTGGTAGATAAAAAGCCATTTATTACAAGTGGTAACTTATACAGGTTTTATTCTATATAAAATCTCTAGGAATAAATATGCATAACGTTACCAGAAAATAAAAGAATTACTAAATATTATCTAAACACAAATAGATTTAGTTCATAGATTTAAATGATTTTAGCATGAGCTCTACATAGTATCTTGAATGTTAATTGCTGAACATAATATAAATTATTGATCAATCAAATGATTTACAACAAGACTTGAAAATATTACAAGGAATAATCAAATTGAAGAAAAGCATACCTTTGCAACACCTGATGAAACTATTCCTACTCCAACCTCAGAAACCAGTTTCACCGAAATTCTAGCATTTGGATTGGCACACTTTAAATCATATATTAACTAAAAGTGTAAAGGATAGTTAAATGAGTAATAAATAAAAGAATTAAAGTGCATTAAATACAATATCTAAAAATATTTTTAAATATTTCTATAAAATATACTGTCAAAAAAATTAAAATATACTACTGAGATAAAAACTCTAAAATTTTGTTAGTAGCCCTTGGGTATCTCATTTTATTACTTGATATTAGGTTAGTAGCTGCTTTCACTAAACATGGATTTTTGAAAGCAAAACATGTATTACATGGGTAACAAATATTGTTTAATAAAGCAGCAAAATGAACATTATTAGCAAAATTATCTTTCTTTTTCAGTATATATATACATATAAAAAGCAGTAAACCAGCAAAAGCAGAAAACTGTCAGGTTCTGCCTTTGTTGGGCTAACTGTTTACATTTTCTTATCCTAAAAAAGCATGTTCATTTTGTTTACAAAACCATTTGATATAACTAATTTTTTATTATGCTGTTTTATTAAACAAAATATATTTTCATAGGTGATTTCTTTCAGTAGTTGGGAGCAAAGTTTATGTATTATAAATTTCATTATAAATTATTTTCATTAAGACAGTAAAATTGCTATTTTTATAAGAACACACTTTTAAACAGTTAAAAATCCAAATATATTTTAGAAAAGACAAGCAGCACATGTTTTTCATATGAAAAGTTGAACTGGTCGATCAGTGGCAGGACAGGTACAAGAGAAGTTTTGCAAACTTATTATAAAATAATAGTTTTGCAATTACTATTAGTAAGACATATTTCATAACTAATAAATTATAAACTTAAAATGCCAAGCAAAGTTTTGGAAAAATTCTGATCTGCATCATATACTGAACAGCCAAATGAAAGCACAAAAGCTAACCATTTGATCACAAATAATGGACTGAAGAGGATACATTGACAAATACTACCCTGAAGTCCATTAACATTGGTACATTCACATGCCAAGAAATAAAATAATTTCATACCTTTTAATGCCATATAAATAATTTGCATTTGAGTACAAACAGGAAAGAAAAATTTTATAAAGTTTGAAAAACTAATTTTTTTCTTTAATCTAATTTATATAAAGTAAAAATGCTTTTAAGAAGTTTAAACTTTTAACAGTTTAAACTGAATTTATAACACAAATACAAATTTTCACAAGAAACTGATAAATAAATCCAATATTACCTAATGAAATATATATGTACTGTGTACACCCGAACAACAACATGAAAACATAATTAAAACAGTTATTATTTTCTAGTTGGAAGTTATTTCTTGACAATTCATATCAAGATAACAAAATGCAATTGATTTATAACATCTACCCAGCTGGGTTTTTTCTTTCAGATTATCAGGTATACTTTGTAACATTTTTTATTACTAGTATCAGTTTTTGACATCTTGAATGGTGTCACTTTTTCATCAATATCTTAAAAAATTCTCTCTTATGTCATATTTATTACAATGGTAAGATGCTCACTCACAATAATGAAAGAAAATTAAAGAACTTTATATTTTGAATTTGCTCAGTAGAATTTAAAATGTCACAGTTTGTGATAACACTGACAGTTCACGCCACTTTGGAACAGCAACATATGCAGATCTGAGACATGCTCTTTACTCAGAAGGCGATCATCAAAACTTTTCTATGACCCAATTTTGTGATATCACATCTTGAGTTTACTGCACTCTAAAAAATTGTATAAAGATGCCTTCACATCAAAAATGAATCCAATCGTAGTATAATAACTAACATTCATAGCATTAAACTTATTACTACATTTAGTTGAAAATAATGTTGAAAACTCAGACCACTCCACTCACCCTAGGGTACGTGTAGCAGTTTGAGTGTCGAGGATTACTAAATTTAGTGTATAAGCTATTAACAATTCAGATTATTGTTACTACAAAAATTGGTTGAAAGCAAAAGTAGAGATTTATTAAAAAGAAATAAATCTTAGCATACTTCTGATAAATCTTCAATTGAGTAGATATCATGATGAGGAGGAGGACTGATTAGACCAACACCTGGTGTAGAATGGCGAGTTGCTGCAATCTCCACAGTAACCTAAGAAGAGCAACAGAAGAGTTTAAAAATATTTAATTAAAGTAAACAAATAAATTAGGATATAAGCAATTAAATAACTTGAATAAAAAACTGAATAATTGTAAAAAACAGATTAAAGAATATAAATGCTGCAGTGTTATCTGTATTAAAAGAATATAGATGCTGCAGTATTTTACTGACTTCCATTGATGTTGTTTAAAATTAATCACCATATTGGTCGGCTTTTTCTTCTCTTTAAATCCAAAACTACACAAAAAAGTGACTAAATGCAATGTAAACAAAACAACAAAACACAAAATGTGGAAATACAGATTCAAATACATTAAAAGAATAATAAATACTTGAATATATTGAAAATTTTTCAAAAATCTTTTGTTTACTTTTTATCATTTTAAATTTCTATAGCTTTTGTTTACTTTTTAATAATACAAATTTTAAAAAGCTTTTACTTACTTTCAATAATTTACATTAATGTAATTATATTTAAATTTAAAATTGTTTCTTCACTTTTAAATGATTCAAATTTTTTAAATGATTTTTGCATTTAAAAGCTTTACTTTTGAAAGCTTCATGTCACGTGATGATGTTAGATGTCAAAAGAGCCTGGAAATGACTGCATTTATAAAATTATGTCATATTTTAAAAACATCATACAGCACAATTGGCTAGTAAACATTTGTTTCAGCTACAAATATTGTGGAGATATAATATTTAAGCAACACTACATGGTATTTGTTTTTAATTTAACATAATTTTAATCATTCGGGGATTACACAAAATGATTTTTAAATTAAAAAACTAATAAAACTGATCCTAAAATTCTGAATTTGAAAATAATTTATGACTAAATACCTCCCCTTGTTATTATTTTTGAATACTTTTGAATACTTAAAGTGTTTTAAGATTTTGTGATGCCTAGTTCATTTCACATAAACCCAAAAATAATTTATCATGTATTTAATACACATAAAAATTGGATGCTGATTATTTTATGACTACAGACAACAAGTATTGCCATTTAAACTCACAAATAAACTTGTTAAGAACCAATGAGAAAAACAAGATACTCATTTATATCATCAATCATGGAATGCTTTAAAAAGATATAGCAAAGACAACCTAGTTGCTTGGTAAAAAAATGTCTTTAATATTAACTCCATCTATGACGTACATTAAATTATAACATTAAATTAGAAATCCTGAGATCTTTCAGACGTCACTACGTCTTTCATCAGTAGCAATGTAAATTGCTAAAGATGTGATGAACAGGAGCTCTTATACACAGTCCGCAACCGTGAAACAACCTGTTGTCCATACTCAAATCTTGTTTCATGGTTACGGGCTGTGTACAAGAGCTCATGTTCATCCCATCTTTAGCAATTTAAATTGCTACTGATGAAAGGATGGAATAAATAACTAAAAGTTAGAGACAGATTAAGATTTATGTTTTTGCCTTCTACTGATAACACCTTTGTGTTGCCATGGCCCAGCTTTCTACTTATTATAGAACAAAAAGCATTTCACTGTTACAATCAATCAGGATAGTTCAACAATTTAATAATCCCTTTAGTTTGTTTTCAAATGCAGATAAAAAGTAGAATAAAACATAATCACTGATAAATATTGCTAATTAGAAACACTGTCACATCATTATAAAAATCACAAAATTTTACATTTTAAGAATATTTTAATTTCTTTCTTCAACTTTGGGCAATTTTCAGTGTTAATCAGCAATCTTGACTATAAAAATATTTTAAGTAACAGATTACACACAGTTTTTTGAACCAAATAAATTTATTAATAACCTATACATTTGAAGCTTAAGTAGACATTTTCAGTAAAAATGAAAGTGGTAAAGGAAACTTGAGCAACGTAAATAAGCACAAATAGCAAAATAATGCAGAATACAGCTGTTTTGAGGATATGCTGGATCCCCTTTGTCAGTGCAAGAGAGCCAACAAACAAAGTCCAAAAAAGGAATGGGTGGAAAAGGCAGAAACAGGGGGGTTATATACCCAAGACCTGTATTAAGAGAGAACCAATCAGAAAGCAGCATGAAGAATAGTCCAACCAATCTGAAACAAGAAGTAACACACAAAATTGGAATGGTCTAAATCACAACAGAAATATTCAGACAAGGCGAGTCAAATCCGAATAAGAAAAATCCAATGAAGGGGGTCCAGCGTATTCTCAAAACAGCTGTATGCTGCATTATTTTGTTATTTGTGCTTATTTACGTAGCTCATGTTTTTCTTATCTTCTGCACAATATGTATTTTTCTTATTAAAAAATGACAGTGTTGACAAACATAACAAGCTTCAATGCGATACATTTAAAAGATTTATCTATATGTAATAAAATCGTACAAAACTGATCTTACTTTGTGACCAGGCAGTTCTCCACCTTCCCCTGGTTTTGCCCCTTGCGCCATTTTGATTTGGATCTCATCTGCATTGGCTAGGTATCCAGCAGTGACACCAAAACGTCCAGATGCAATCTACAGTTGCACAGAAAATGGAGAAATTTAAAATACATCTTATTACTTACAACTTGGACCATATTAACATTCATAATTTTCCCAAACTTCTTAAATTTGTTTTATTCAATAATTATAATTTTCAGGGCAATTATTTACACTTACTGCTGTTACACAGGGTGGTTGAAGTAGTGGTAAATGTAATAATCTGATTTCTTTAATTACTTCAAATACAAATAATCTACATTTATATGTCTATCCAAATAATCTAAAATTACCACCTAATAGACCAATTGTCAGTAAAAATGTTAACTTTTTGGACTTAAAATCCAAGCATTGGCTTACATAATAAGATAACCACTAAATTGTATAATAAAAAGGATAATTTTAATATTACCAGATCCTTTAATTCATGAAATTTTATTAATTTTATAATGTAATTATCAACATTTTAGAATACATGGATTATCAAATAAAAAATATCATAATGTTTATATTGAAAACCTTAATATAAGCAAAATATACAATTAACCAAATATTTAGTAAATAGCATTATAAAAATTTTTAGATGTACTAACAAAATTTAAATGGACATATAACTTTTCATAAATATTAATATCACATTAATATTTCATTTTTTAGTATTACATTAAATAACATTTCCTATAAAAATGTTTAAATCTAATTATGAAATCCATTTATTATATTTGCAAGACCTATTTATCTATAAATAATATATTCCATTATTATTAATTCTTTATTTAATAATAATAGCTTATAATTATCACTTGTACTACTTATCACAGCTGACATTTAATGACACTATTACGCACAGTTACTAATAAAATTGGACTTCCTGATGACTAGAAATTAAGACATCACACATTGAATGAAAAAAGCTATTTACTTTCCAACCTTTCTAAGAGCATAACAATTGTAAGTTGAAATCTCCCAAACACAGCAGGCATGTAATGCAAATGTAAAGTTTTAAATACCTGAGAACATAGGGAGCTTTTCAAATAGTTTGTTATTAACATTTAGTCAATGAAGTTAGTTCATACAGCTTGTGAAATTGGTTGCTTTATTCATTTTTAGTTATATTCTTCCTTATTCGGCAGTCTTATTTATTGGTATTTCTTAATTTGATTAAATGTTACTTGAATTTAGTTGATGAATTAGCTCATTTAGTTTATGAAACTGATTGCTTCCTTCAATTTTTGCTCTATTCTTATTTTCAGTCTTTTATTAACTGGTAATTCATAAATGAATGCCATTTGAAGTTAGTTGATGCAGGAAGCTTACAAGCCTTGCAAAACCGGTTACTTTTTACCTATTTTGTGTTATATATTTCTTAATTCTGCAGATTTTTATTCGTTGGTATTTTCATTCAGTTTGATCAAAAATTATTTGAATTGATTAAATAATTAGCATATGTAGCTTTCCAAAACAGGTTGTTTTCTTATTTTTAACACTTTCCAATACAGTTGTAAGTGGTTAATGACTTTGTTCATTCATTCTGTCTGTCCGTTCACACAATAACTGCTGTAAAAATGCCTTTATCAAAATGAAATTTTAGTATGCTGTTGAGACGGTCTGTGGGACGTATGGGAATGAAAATAAATAATATCACCTAATTAGTTTTGGATTTAACCCAGGTTGAAAAAATGAAATACATTAAACACTATAGAACATAATTTTTCAAACATTTTTTAAGCAGAGTTAAAATTCACAAATTGTTTCACAAATTTTAGGAAATATTCAAATTATCATGTAAAATGTGTAAAATTAATTCAGCAAATTATGTTAAGTAGTCTTTTAAATAAAAATTAAAATAATAATTACAATCATATTATATGAAGAGATCATATTACGTGACTCATTTCAAATTAAAGTATGGCATCCATTTTTTTTTCCCATGTAAAAATCGTGATGTTTAAAGATCTTTTAAATTTATATTTAGTGTTACATCCATCATAAAACCGCTTTATTTTTGCATATTATCTGTGTATCTAAATTCTGTGCCAACACAATTACAATATTTTTTATTTTAAATGATCACTAAACTTTGATTATTCCTACAATGAAGCCTAATTTTAATGGATGCAGAATGTAAACAAATCAAGCTATTGTAAGATGAGTTTTCTAAGAAAAACTGATTTTTTTTCATGCAAAATATAGTTCTGGAGTATGAAATATAAGTGATATGAATTAAATACTCATTCATTTTACATAGAGAAGCAGATGATGTATAGCATTCCTTTATTGATGAAGTTTGAAGTTTCCAAGTTTATTAAATTATTGTAGTACAGTGATAATTTTAAAAATATTAGTGCTGAATGTATTGCATTTTAGAGCTGATAAATAAAATTGCATTTCAGTTGGAAAGTGTTTCATGATCAATGCTTTATGCATGATTGATTTTTCTTGTTTATTTATCAAACGTTCCTTCTAGTAATTAGATTTTAAGTCCCAAAATTACTTGAAAGTGGAGGTCTTTTTTTAATCAACAATTATTTATTGACAGACAGGATTTTGCCTTTGCTGGTGCTGGTGTTCTGCCTTACTATCCTGATGAAAAGGCTATTCCTTGCCTTTAAAATTGGTTAATTCTTTTAATCATCCTTGTATTTTGTTAAATAAATGAAATATTTATTTTTCATATAAATGTATTAATATCGATGTATTTACAGAACACATATAAGTTATACATACTACCTCACATGTAAAACACAAAAATACAGTAGAAATCCCCAAGAACAAATCCCCAAGAACAATATGATAACAAATAGCATAATTTATGTAAAAAGTAAAAATGAATTAGTCACTACCTGTTTAATGGAAGATCTTTTATTGTTATTGATATCTGTAAAATTAAATCGTTCAGAGTTTTCTCCTCCTTCGCCGGTGTTGGATTTTCCACCAATGCGATTCATTGCAACAGCCAGAGTCTCATGAGTCTCAATAGATATGCTTCCTAAACTCATAGCACCTATATGAGTATATGAATGTGATTATTGGATATCAACTTACACATCTATTATACAACTCTATTTGACATACAATTGAATAATTAGGCATCGAATATTTCAATAACAGTATCAAAAAAATTATTGAACAAAAACAATTTATAATCTTATTCAGAGACAGAATTGGAACTTCAGAATAAATCTTCAGACTACCACTCTGTTGATTGAACTGACATTTGATGGAATCTCATGTTCTTCTTCTTCTTCTTCACTGGCACGACAGCCCCGGGTGAGCCCTGGCCTTCCTTAGAATTCCATTCCATGGAGTCCTGTTCTTGGCCAAGGTCTTCCAATTAATCCACTTAATAATTTTCGGATCTTTTTACAGGCAGTCACACAACCCAAGATTTGGACTCCCTGTTTTTCAGGTATCAATTGGTCTAGCCAAGAAGATCTTTTTTGTGGCTCGACTGTCATCCAATCTCATCAAGTGTCCTCCCCATTTAATCCTCTGTATTGCTATAAGTTTAACAATATCAGGTTCCCTAAATAATTTGTAAACCTCCAAGTTGGTTCTTCTTCTCTAATAATTATCACACTTTATTCCTCCAAATATGTGTCTCAAGATTTTTCTTTCAAATATAGCAAGAATTTCTTTGTCCTTCATGTTGTCTTCCTCCTAATTTAAACTGAGATTCTTTAACCTGAAAGAATCCACTCTTTTCTTTTCTCCCTTGCATACTGTATAAACACATTACTTGTACAGGAAATTAAAACATTTTGTTCAAAGGATAAGAAGAAAATATATATAGCATAATTGAGCACAAATTACAATAAATGCATGTTAATCTGGGGATCATGGGTGTACTCTCAGGATACAAGAATGAGTCCAAATTTCTGGATAACTAACACTCTTATTTAAAATCCCTAATAAGCTTAAGAGGAACAAAATACAGTGAATAGATCAACAACTATCTTACAAGATCTCAGTTTATTGTTGTTTTGTTGTATTTAACAACAGTTAGATACAACAAAACAACAATGAAATACTCAACTAAATCATAAAATAGTAGGTACTATTCTTAAAACACTGACATATCTCACAATTCAACATAGCTCGTATCAGATCAACTACCCTCCAAGTGAGCTTTAACCCCTTTATATACTCTTTGCAGAAACTTCAGAAAGGGCTCCTAGCTCCCAAAATATTCGTTATTTCAAAGAAGTTCTAGAACATCTGAAAAGTTGCCAAGTTGGTGATATATCGCCAAATCTAGACTTTATCAAAGTTGATATTTCAACATAAAACTAAAAAAAGTGACAAGTTAGTGAAAAGAAGAACTAACTTAAATAACATGGGATTTCAAATATTCAGGGCTATAAAGTGATGGAAATAGAATATTAATTATTCATAACAGTAAAACATTTTTCATACCAGTAACAAATCTCTTAACTATTTCTGAAGCAGGTTCCACTTCAGTCAAAGGGATTGGTTTGGAACGGTATCTGAACTCTAATTGTCCTCGGAGAGTGCAATCTCTTATGCTCCTCATAGTGCTTTCAACAAAACGATCATAGGATGTCTGAGAGTTCATTTTGACAGCCTCCTATAAAAAAAAATTTTTGTCAATTTCATCTTTAAGAAAATCTGATGTGGGCAGCACATGACTTTCTTTATATAATGCAATGAATTTACTACTTTTACAGTAAAATAATAGGTTATTCTTATAGTAGATACTTATATTCTTTCCAAGATATAGAATTTTCGTCAATTAGTTGTCATTTTCATTGATTTAGCATCGTTTTTTTATCCATTTGGTGAGATTTTCATTAATTTGGCAACATGTAAAAAAGTTGCCGACATTCAGTCAAATTTGTCTCCAAAATCTCGCCAAGCATTATGGACGGAGAAATAAGTTATTCTTATAGCAGATAAATGACTATTGGAATTCAAATACAAAAGTATTACTCAAAGTATCTTTTTTCATGAATGGAACGAGCTAGATTCACGAGAATGATTTCACCAAATTTATCGCATATTACATATGAAAAGTGAACATGTTTCTCTTAAGTTAATATTTTTTTTTTAATTTATGGGATTTTTTGATTAATTTATTTGAAAAATATGCAATATCTCGAGAACGGTTCATGCTAGGATTCTAAAGTTTATGCCGATCGTTTTCTAAGGGAAAATTACATAAGAAGTGTTTATTTGCATACCTTTACAAAGGTTTTGATTTTTTGATAATTTTTTCAAAATTTCACTTGAAAATTTAGGGGGTTTTTGAACATTCGATTGTATTTAAAAATAATAGGCTTTTAGTATTTAAGGATTCTAATTTTTGTACCAAATTTTATTTGAATCGCCCCATTCGTTCGTGAGATATCGTCTCCATAGACTCACTAACACAAACACATACACACATACAGACATTACCTCAAAAATGTTCGATTAGTGATCAGGGATGCTTGAAACATGCTCTAATGTTAAGCCTTGTTGGAAACTTCCTCATCTATTAAATTTGTTATCAATAGGTCCCTGACTTTGATGAAATTACCTTTAGAGGGGGGTATTTTTACCTTATAGGTTATTGTTTAAGAGTTTTCAGTGCATTTCTATGAATTTTGAGATATCTTTTCATTTTTTTAACATTTTTCGTTCTTTATGACATTTTTTTACATTCTTTCTTTTACTTGTGTTGGAAATATGAATTTGAATAATGACCATGCTTTTCAAGATAGTCGCATTTTTTTTAAACACATTTATCAACACCTACCAATGGACCAGGACTGTTACATGATTCAAAGCCAAAACTGCAGTTCACAAATGTTCAAGATATTCTAATACAATTTTTGATAAAATCAGATAAAACTGTTTTTGGGCCTTTTTTAAATTTTTAAAGGCATATTTTCAGCTTTTATATATATTTTTAGGGTTTCTTTTAGACATTTTTAAGAACATTTATTTCATATTTTTAAAGACATTTAAAGAACTTATCAAAATCTAGAAACTACAGTTATCAACCATAACCAATTCACTTAATTTTTTGTCTGACAACCCTTACTAATGAATTGTTTCTGTATTTAAAAACATTTTTCAGTCTAATTTAAAAATTTTGAGGTTTTAAGATGTTGATTACGATACATTGTTTTTTAGCATCTGACTGTCTAATCTATTAGTTTATCCTAGAAATTATGTCTCTGAATTGTTTCTGAAACAAATCAACTAATTGAAATAAGATTTGGTATGAAAATTTGTTATTATATGGGCGTGAAAACAAAATTAATATTCCATTAAAAACATAGATTGATCTCACTACAGAGACAAGAACACTGGAGTGTAGCTGGTAGTTTGAAAATAAAGTGTTCTGGTGTTGATGTTAGGAAAGCACTCAATCACCATTTAAGACTCTACAAAACACCACAACATTTAATTACACATAAAAATTATAAATATTTTAGAAGGTATAGCTAGGCTTAGCTATATCTTACATGTTAGCTATGTGTTAAGAATGCTATTTTCGAATCATCTCGTGAACTCGACTGCTTTGCAAGAAAATTAAAAGTTCTAACTTTGGTTCAGTGTTGCCATCTAGTGTCCTTTTGGGAAAATACAGACATGTTTATTATAAGAGTCAATTACCTGGAGGTTAGCAACACTCAAAGGATCATTTACATGAGCTTCTCCACCACTTCTCCAATGATAAAAACCAGGATTCCTCAAAATGTGATTGTCTCCATTACGGTTGGTAAATGCAAGCCTGTGCTTCTCCAGTGTTTCTTTGGCAATGATATCAAAATTGACTCCTCCAATTCTTGAAGATGTATTCTGAAAGCATATTAAATGAGAAAATGTACTCCCTATAAACCTCACATCTATAGCGTCTCAACCCTGGCATGCAATTGGTAAATGCAAGCCTGTGCTTCTCCAGTGTTTCTTTGGCAATGATATCAAAATTGACTCCTCCAATTCTTGAAGAGGCATTCTGAAAGCATATTAAATAAGAAAATGTACTCCCTATAAACCTCACATCTATAGTGTCTCAACCCTGGCATGTGTGAATGATAGCAAATCAATGTAATGACTAAGGAGCGGATTTTGATGAAATCTGCATTTTTTTGAATTTTTCCCTTTTATGGGCATTTTTGAGCATTTTCAGGGCATTTTTAGCATTTTTGAGGCAATATTTAGCATTTTTGCAAGATTTCCTATATTTAGGGATTTTTTATCATTTTTAGTTCTCTATACTTTCTGTTGCAATGGATGTTTTTGCTAATTCCCGTCTTGATAGCATCTTTACAAACAAACCCCCGGGGCCGCAACACTTCCTTCTGTTTTGTGGTGCAAACGGGTATTTACAATAAAGATAGTATTCCCCATTGTAAGTGCACCTATCATATCCGTAGATGTTGAAAGAAGCTTTTCACAGTATAAAAACTTATATTCCGACAATAGAAGATCTTTTACATTTGAGAACATTAGGAAACACCTAATAATTCAATGTAATTTCGATGTTATCATGGGAAATTAAATTGTCGCAGTTCAGGATAATAAAAGTTTTAAGTCAGGTATTTATACATATAAATTTTTTATTACAACAATTTAGATTATTTGTATTTACTCAAACTTTCGAAATTTGTATCATGAATTAACTAAATTTATTTTTCATGTCGTTCTTTTTTTAAGTTTATAATACAGAGTGGCCACTCTTCGGACATATTGAAATTCCCTGACTTTTCCAGGTTTTCCAGATGAATTGAAAAGAAATTCCAGACCAGTAATTTTAACATAAACGTGCTTACGTCCCTATTTAGTTACAAATTTGATTAAAGAATCTTAACAATTTAACTCCACTATCAAAAAAAAGTTATATTAAATCAGGAGAAAAAAATACACATTTTTTTGTTTTTACAAATAAATTTCGACATTTTTAATAAAAAATACATGTAAATGCAGTAAAATTGGACTACTGAAATATTTAAAATAATTTAATGATTTTCATTGAAGACAATAAAAAGAAATAGTCCAAACTGATGTCCTTAAATATGGGCATTGCAAATTGCTCACAATGACAGAGATCATTAAAGATATGCAATAACTACATTATAACAAGCTACAGTCATTGAATAATTATCAAAAGAATGTCATTAAAATAGAAAAAAATATAGCAAAATGTATATAATATATATACAGAGATGCCAACCTCTGAAAAGGGTCATTAGTAGAAAAATCAGGCGTATTCAGTAAAACGGCATCGACCATCAACAAGATTTTACGTATATTAACAATATATATTTTAAAACCTTAGAATAAGTTCAAAATGCAGTTTTGCTCACTTAACTGAGTTAATTACAACTGAATGGCACTATTTATGTGAAAATAATTAGGAAATTAACCAAAATATGAAAATGAGCTAGTTTAGTCAAGTTAATGTGCAACAATAGGGAGATGGAGATCCATGGAAAAGGATAATTTCGTACTCTCGGCAACGCCCGAGTGGGAAAAAACTGAATTTCACGATCGTACTATTTATATGAAAATAATTAAAAGATTAGACATTATAATTAACCAAAATATCAAAATATGTTAGTTTAGTCCAGTTAGTGTGCAAAAATAGGGAGATGGAGATCGATGGAAAAGGATAACTGCGTACTCTCGGCAACGCCCGCGAAAAAAAACTGAATTTCGCGATCGTACTATGTATGTGAAAATAATTAAAAAATTAGCCTTTATAATCAACCAAAATATGAAAATAATCTTGTTTAGTCAAGTTAAGGTGCTACAATAGGGAGATGGAGATCGATGGAAAAGGATAATTGCGTACTCTCGGCAACACCCATGAAAAAAAAAACCTGAATTTCACGATCGGACTACTTATGTGAAAATAATTAAAAAATAAGCCTTTATAATCAACAAAAATATAAAAATAAGGTAGTTTAGTTAAGCTAATGGGCAATAATAAGGGGATGGAGATGGATGGAAAAAGACAATTGTGCACTCTCAGCAAAGCCCGAAAAGAAGGACTGAATTGCGCAATTTTATAATTTAAGCGAAATATAATTTTTTTAGCAAAATATTTCTTTATTTTTACGCGCACTATAAAAATAAATTAGGTCTATTGTTCTAATATCAAATCATTAGAAGAAGAAAATGGATGCAAACTGATCATTTTGGACTCTCAGCAAAGCAGGGAATATGAACTGAATGGCAGGATGCATGGATTTCACGGGATTTCCCGTAGTTTTGGGAGTAATGTCTATAAAACGGTAAGATGAAGTAAAAATCCGTACAAACTACGGAAAATCCGTAAAAGTTGGCATCTCTGTACTTGGCGACATTTGTCCAAAATGGCGCACAAACTCCGCATTTTTGCTTTTATACGGAATCAAATGGATACATGGCAACCTTTATTTAGCGGTTATGAATACAGCGTAATACTTGGCGAAATTTTTCGAAAATGGCATACAAACTGGGCAGTTCTGTTTTTATATGGACTAGTGAAAAAAAAAAATCCAGAATTTTCACAAAATTCCCTGACTTTTCCCGGTTTTCCCTGACCATTCTAAAATTCCCTGACTTTTCCCGGTTCTCCCGGTTTCCAGGTTGAGTGGCCACCCTGTAATAATGTAAAACTTTCAGGGCATTTTTTTAAAGGCATTTTTTCACTATTTTAAGGGCATTTTTAGTGAATTTTTAGGTCATCAAAATCCACGCCTTAGTAATGACATTTAGGAAAAAAGCTACAAAAAGAGCCCTATGTAAATAATCTCATGCCTCATAAACTTTAATAATTACATCTTACAAAAGATCAGATTGCACACAGATCATATCAAGTTAAAATTCAAAATTTTTGAATTAATGAGGGTTATAGAGCCTTTGTCCTATACTTAAAAACGATAATTTTTGTAAATTTAGTTAACAGAAAAGCTGTAAATTATTCCATTAACACATTTTCTATAATTATGATTGGTGATTCCTAAACAAGGTCAAGGTATTTTCATATCATGGAAAAAAATCCTCAATAATGGCAATTACTTTATAAATGAGACAGCAAAGTATATCCAGTTTAATACACAAATACAATATTATTGGGAAAAATTAAAGTCTTTAAAAAGTAAAGATACCTTAAAGCATTTCTCAATAATGTCCCTATTCACACCCAAAGCCTCAAAAATCTGAGCTCCTTTGTAACTCTGAAGAGTTGATATACCCATTTTTGCCATAACCTAGGAAAGAGTTATAACATTAGATACATAGGGTGTAAAACTAATAAACAAACAGTTAAAATGAATAGTTAAGTTGATACTAAGATAAATTTAAAATTTAAAATCATACAAACATATATTTTTTTTTCAAATCTCACATGCCTAACATGACTTTGATTCCATACAAAACAATAAATTTTGATTTTGTGGAGGAAAAAAGCAGAACTTTTATGTGGCTTGATCTTGCCAAAATTCAATAGGTATATTATATTTCACAATTACAGTAAACATATCATTTACGAAAATTGCTTAATAAGAAAAGTGATATATAAAAAAATTCCCTGCGGGAAAGAAAATTTTCTAATAATTTAAAAGTAGCTCATTATAATTCCTAAGCACTGGTCAATTAATTTCAGGTTAAAAATATTTATAAATACTTTAACTTTTATGATTTTTTTTAATCTTTTTTTCTATAAAAACGTGAAATAGTTAGAGAATGGCATATGGTAATTCTCTATATGCAATGCCAATCACTTTTAAATAAAACTTGACTATTTATTTCAAAATATGAAAATGTATTTCATTAAATAATTAACAAATTTAACAATAAACAGCAAAAAATAT
The DNA here is from genome assembly GCA_951213105.1 of Amaurobius ferox. Lineage (NCBI taxonomy): Eukaryota > Metazoa > Arthropoda > Arachnida > Araneae > Amaurobiidae > Amaurobius > Amaurobius ferox. The sequence goes on from OX578151.1 coordinate 121,277,731, forward strand.
AAACTACAAAACTAATAAACATTGCTAATATTTATCAGCTTTATTGTAAAAATATGAACCCATCACATTGCTTTTAATATACACTGACAAATTTCAATGCCATTGATATCAACTGATAAAAACTAATAGAGACTGTGATTTCTTTAGGAAGACTTTTGTGAACTCAGCTAAAGTTAACAAAGATAACAATAAACTGTATACATTCATGAGAGCTATAATATATTTATTAAAAATGTTCATAATTTATGAAGATTCATATCACATAACTCTATTATCAGAAAATTAAATATCTGAAGTGTAAGTCTCCACTGGATTTTCTCATACATTCATATTTTACTTTGTTTAAGTTTAGTTGTATCAAACTCAGTATCAGAATATAAATGCATCATTTATTAATTTTGGTTCACAAGTTAATCTTTTAAAATACATTAAAAAAATTCTTCAAAAGTTTTTTCTCAAGTTGGCAATAGCTTAATAACAGTAACGGAAGCATTTAGCTCATCCGTGTTAATATAAACTACATTATAATATTATTAAAATCAATAGAATGCTTTACATTAACAATTTCCTTATGTACTAACATCATTGGTCCAGGAATTATTATTATTGCCTACAGGAACAAGAAAATCTTAAAATTCAAAATTTTAATTTTAATTACGATAGTTATTAAAAATTCTATTAAGTTATAGTGCTTCATACAATGCACTGCACATAGCATTTCTTGATAGTAATATGTGCATTCGTTTTTGAATTATTATATCTACATCCCACAAACATAATTCCAAAACTGCTCAAATGTCATCAGCACATCTTAAAATGTGCTTTTAAATAAAATTAAAGATTCAAAAATTTTCAGGAAAACAATATACTTTATAGAATATTATGAGAGAGAAAAAATAATTACCTTTGAGATTCCTGTATTTAGAGCTTTAATATAATTACCGACGATTGCTTCTTTGTTCATTTTAGGATTCATCAAGCCCTCCTCGTTTAGTCCAAAAGCGATATCATATACTAGGTATGGGCATATAGCATCAGCACCATACCCAAGCAGAACACACATATGGTGAACTTCACGAGCCTCAGCAGTTTCGACAACAAGCCCCACTTTCATGCGCAATCTTTCATTTATGAGATGATGATGAACGGCTCCCAATGCCAGAAGAGCACTGCATAATAAACAAGAAAGATCAATCATGCATAAAGCATTGATTATGAAACACTTTCCAACTGCAATGCAATTTTATTTAAACATCTCTAAAATGAGATACATTTAGTGGTAATATTTTTTTAAATTATCACAATACTACATTAATTTAGTATATTTGAAACGTAAAACTTCATTGAAAAAAAATGAATTTTATTCAAATGACGTCATTGAAATATAAATCGCCTGGCTCTCTATGTAAAAGCTGTAAATATTTCATTCATACACTTTTATTCCATTCCTTTCATTCATCACAATACTACAATAATTTATTTTATTTAAAAACTTAAAACCATGGAGGTAAAAGTAATTTAACTCTATACTTAAAAGTTCATCGAAAAAGTCTGCTTTAAAATCGTCTGCTTCTCAATGTAAAATCAATGAATGTTTCATTCATATCAGCTATATTGCAGCCTCCAGAGCTAAATAATTTTGCGTTAAAGACATTCAGCAATTATTATACAACTCATCCTATATCTTTATGTGTTTACCTTCTTCATAAGTGAAAATTAGGCTTTGTTGTAGTTATAATTAAAGTTTAATGATCATTTAAACTAAAATATATTGTAATTGCGTTGTTTCATAATGTAGATGCATAGAAATTAAGCAAAAATAAAGTGGTTTTAGGATGGATACAACACTACATATAAATTAAAAAGAACTTTAAAAATCATGATTTTGACACAAGATGGATAGCATTGATCACTTAAACTCAAATATATTGTAATTGTGTTGTTTCAGAATATAGATGCACAGAAATTAAGCAAAAATAAAGTGGTTTTAGGATAGATACAACACTAAATATAAATTAAAAAGATTTTTAAAAATTACAATTTTGACACAAAATGAATGCCATATTTTATTTTTAAGTGGTCACATGATCTCTTCATATAATATGGGTGTAATTATTATTTTAATTTTTATTTTAAAAACTACCGAATATATTTTTTTGAAATTTTTTTCATATTTTTTATGGGATAACCTGAATATTTCCTAAAACTTTCGAAGCAATTTGTGAATTTTAAATTAGCTTAAAAAATGTTTGAAAAATTAGATCTGATAGGGTTCAATATATTTCATTTTTTAAACCCGACTTCAGTCCAAAATTAATTGGATGATATTATTCATTTATATTCCCATAGGTACCACAGACTGTATGAACAACATACTAAAATTTCATTTTGATAAAGTCATTTTTATGGCAGTTATCATGTGAATAGACAGACAGACAGACAGACAGAATGAACAACGTTATAAACACTTTTCAACTATGTTGTAAAGTGTTAATAAAACAAAAAAGAAACACCTTCATATAAGAGTCTTTAGTAACACATGAGAACACAAACACTTTTTTAAATGTAGGAAATCGAAAATCAGATGAATTCTGTGATTGGACAGTTAGAAAAATTTGTTTTAAAATTCTATAAAGATTCTATAATGATAAAATTAATAGTTACAGAACCCACTATTAAGGGATGAGCCAAAAATTGAGATAGTTCTTAAGTTAGAAATTGGCCAAAAACTGTGTATTTGTATAAGGGATAAACAAATGAAGACTTATGGTAACATAAAATGGTGACATGTCTATAGTTAAACAGATTAAAATATTTTAAAAGTTTTCATTTGTACAATTAAGGATGCAAAAATACTGATAAAGTAATACAGTTTGAGATAAAGCTGATGCAAATATACTGATATATATAGTTTGAGACAAAGCTGAGAAAAGCATTTTGACATAAAACTTTCTGTTTAACTGTATATAAATTTTCAATATAGTGCTACACTTGATGCCTCAGATGAATGTCATTTGATTCTCGAAAGTGCTTACGGCATTATCTGTATTTTTACATTGTCTGCATTTTATGTCTTAATTATCTGTCTGACATTATCTATATTTTTAATGTCTTAATTACTTTTGGGTATCAAACTCCCTTTATTTGAGGCATCAAGTATAGTGCATTAGAAATTCGTGCAAAGCCAAGCAGGCAGAAACAGATTCAATAAGAAGTGCATAAATGCTTACATAAAAATATTAAGTACAAAAAAATAAACCAAAATATACAAAAAGTGGAGACAGAAATTTTTAAATAATTAAGCCAGTGAACAGTGTTTACCTTTATGAAAATAAGCATTAGATGCTAAGGAAAACTAAAGCTTTGAACCAAGCTATAATTGCAAATAAAATTGTGATGGAGACAAATGAACATTGATTAAAATAGCAGAAGATATTATAAAAAATAAGCTTTGACAAAACAAAAAGGGGGGGGGAGTAAAATATTCATTAACAACAGTTTGAGATAAAGCTAAGGAAAGTATTTTGAAATATAAAACTTTCTGTGTTTAACTGTATATAAATTTTCAATATAGTGAAATACTTGATGCCTCAGATAAAGGGAGTTTGATTCCCGAAAGTGCTTAGGACATTATCTGTATTTTTACATTCTTAATTGTACAAATAAAAACTTTTACATATTTAAAAAGACTTCAAAGTTTATGTATAAAGATTTGCATATTATTTTTAGTCATGAGCAATTGTAGGTGCGAGAAACCCAGAAAGGATCTCAGAAAATAGTTTTAGATATGTTTTGGATCTTGTGCAGTCATAGACCTCCAAGTAGAGGCAACCCAGCCACATATTCGAAAACAAAGCTATTAAGATTTTTGTCACCACCAGAATCTGCTCTGGGAGGCAAAATAAAGGCGCTAGGCCTGTTATCAAACATGAGAGGAACTAAGATTCCAAGAATTGAGTTTGTGTGGAGGTCTATGCATCATTGAATTCTCGGAAGAAATTTGAAGAAATATGCTGTGGTGGTCTGATTATCAGGGTGGTCTATAGAAAGATATATATGAAAATATAAATAAGGGAGAGATTCCACACGAGACATCCGTTAGAGAAGTTGCATTGATAGGAGCTCGAAAGGAGAGCAGGAGATGATACGGAGAGTAGGAGCACTCATATGCCTCTCATCATTCCAGAGATATGAATGAAGTATATTGTAGAATGATTGCGAATGTGGTATATTGTAGAATGATCGTAGAATGTGAGCTCGAAAGGAGAACAAGAGATGATACGGAGAGTAGGAGCACTCATATGCCTCTCACCATTCCAGAGATATGAATGTGGTATATTGTAGAATGATTGCGAAGAATAAAGATTTTGCATGATCGCAAGCCCTGTGTCTGATTTTGTTGAAAACCTGGCTTCATTTCTTTTAGCGCACTCATCGATTTGACAAACATGCATTTCCGAATAAAAGAGATTAATTTTATGAAGAACCAAAGGGTTCTTATTCTCGGGTGACTCTCTCAACTTCGGAACACCCAACACAACTATTTAGAGTTGTCGCAAACAGTGATTCCGACATATATCAACAATCGATTATAGTAGATATCTCAGCTAATTAATGACTAAAAAATTGTTGAAATGACTTTTAAGAGACAGATATTAGGAAATATTACCTGACAGGAACATATTCTCTCCCTGCTTTTCTATCTGACAAGATGATGATGCTGTATTTCTCTCTCACAGCAATGACAGACTCTACGCAGATTTTCTCGATGGCCTTCATAAGACCACCTGATCCTTGTTCTAAAGGGTACACTATGTCGATTATTTTGGTCTATGAAAAGAAAACACTTGTATGATTAACAGGAAACCGATAAATGAAGGAAAACATTAAAAATTGCAATAAATACAATAATTAAGTAAAAAATTTGCAGTTTTTTTTAGATATTACAACATATATTAGAATTTGGCTGAAAAAAGCTTGATTAAAATCAATTACATATTTTAGGAGATAATTTGTTTCGAAGCATCAATTTGGATTCTTATAAAATATGATTTAGAATGAATCACCCAGCACTGCCCAGGTCCTAAATAAGTGCCAGTTGTTTAAATAATGCAGATACAGATAACACCACTCACTTTCTAAATCACCTGTTTTGAACTAAAAGCATTCCCATTCTATATTTTTTCCATGTGCAGCCAATCATACAATGCAGATGTATTACGCCCTAAATAAGCTCCATTGAAATGTGCCTTAAATAAGTGTTCGATCAAAGATCATTGGTTTAATAACACAATGAAAATACTTGAAGTCACAAAAAAGAAAAAAGTTCCTCTACCCTTGAAGTAAAATAAAAAAAAATATTACTATCTCAGCAAATTTAAGTCAAATTTTAGCACAATATTCCTAATGTAAATATAATACCAAATTAAAAGAATTAGGATATAATAGTTTGAATTCGCAAAGTTAAATAACACATAAATTAAATCCACTTAATTTAAAATCAGCTGTTTTTTGTGGAGATGAAATGCCTACAATTAAATCAAAACAGCTACTTTCAAATATTGTCAGAAGCGGCAAAAAAATAATATATTTAATTCGACAAAATGGCAGAAAATTGTGATTTTTAACTTTATTTGTTCATAACCTATAAACTTTTTTCCTTTTCATTGCAAAGGCACTTAGACAAATATATCTATTAACCTCCATGTGTAACGCAGTGACACTTGAAGTTAGAGCAACAAACAAAAATTACAGCAATGTTCAACAAGAGTCCAGTTGCTTCATGAGCGATAGCTCTCCAATAGCGTACCCCCTTTAAACTAATTTGAATTTTAAAAAAAACCTCACTGAGGTGTGCATTATGGGGATGGGAAGCACCTCTAGAAAAATTTCTTCACTCTCCGATGCTGGAATTTTCTGCTACAGATGATGACAATGACACACAGAAACACAGACAAACATCTTCTTTTATTATGTAAGACATAGTACAAAATACGAAATATTTGAAGTCATTAATATGGTCCTAAATAAGCTTAACAAATAAATGTAAAAAGTATGAAAATCAGTTTAGCCATTTTAGACAGACAGGCAAGTATTTTATCTCCATTGTTTTGTGTTTCACAATAAGGGGATAACATTTTTTTATCAGAATATTTCTGGAACTCAGCTTTATTGCATGAAAGAAATTTCATTAAAATCAATTGCATGTAGTTCAAGACATATTTGGCTTAGATGTGTCAATTCAAATTTATATAATAAATTCAGTTTAATTTAAAAATGAACTTTTTTAAAAGTGTTTTTATGGTTTCTCAATTGAACTCCTTTGCTAACAATAATTCTTTTTCTTTCTCTTCTGCTTGGAAGTCTCTGGTTATTTTCTTAATTTTTCCTTCTTTTATATTTTGGATGTTTTTAGTTCATCCCATTTGACTTTCATTGATAGCCGACTAAGTTAGCTCATAAAATTTTTAAAACCATTTGTTTCCTCTATTTTTTAGTTCTTTTCTATCTTTTACAGGATTTTCACTATTTTTCATAGTATTAATTGATAAAGTTTTCTCATATATCTTTAAGTTAATACCAATTGTGTGGAATACAGACACTTATCGGTTATTCTCACAGTTAACACTTAAATATCCAATCTTTATCCACATATAGCAAATCCCACAAAAATGATTTTACTTCTGCCAATTAAATTATTGTATTATGATGACATATAGAATCAATTGGAATCATAACCTCAATTTTTAATATATACAAAATATACAAGGCAGGATCAAAAAGTTCGGAGACTGTGCTGATATCTCTAACCCTGATTGGAGAAGAGGGGAACTATTTTACCATAGTGTAGAGGCACATGTGACGCGATATGTGAAAAGGAAGAACCAGGTCCGCAGTGCAGGGTTTTTCAGACAATGTGTGTCAGTGAAATGTAGTCGTTCATGTTTGTCGAAAATAGAAATGACGTTTGAAGAACAACGTGAAAATATCAAATTATGCAGGCATTTGGGGAAAATGAAAACATAAATATTGCTCATGTCACAGCAGGTGTACGGTCAGGGAACATTATGTTGTGCAATGGTGTTTTCATGGCACTCCCAATTCATGGACAGCTGTGAATCCATAGAAGACAATATGCAGACTGGGCGGCCATCAACATTAATTACAGTGGACAACATTCGAAAGTTGGCAGAAACTGTGTGTGCCAATTGGCATCAAACCATCAACGTCATTACTGAAAAAGCAGAAATTTCATACAGGAGCTGCCAAGCTATCCTGATGGATAAACTGAACATGCATTGTGTGTATCAACACATTGTACCACAAATGGTAACTGGAGATCAGTGTGATGAGCGTATGTGGATCTGTGAAGAACTGATTGACGTTGCTGACAAAGATCCGACATTCCTTTCAAATATTATCACCGGTGATGAGACGTGGTGTTTCTTGTATGACCTACAAACAAAACGGCAGTCCTCACAGTGGAAGTCACCATCGTCACCAAGGTCAAAACAGTTCCGTTTGGATCGTTCAAAGGGGAAGGCAATGCTGGAGGTGTTTTTTGACAAGAAGAGCTTGGTGCATTACGAGTTCATACAGTTACGAGTTCAACAGTGAACACGGAGAGGTACATCCGCTGGAAATGCCCAGGACTCTGGAAAAGCAAGGATTGGGTGCTGTAACATGACAATGGTCCCGCTCATTGGTCTTTCATGGTGCAGTCCACACTGACCAAACATGGAAAGTCAACCCTTCTGCACCCTCCCTACTCACCCAATCTCGCTCACCCTATGCAATTTTTACTTGTTCTTCCATCAAAAAAATGAACTCAAAGGATGCCGTTTCAAGAGCACATCTGAGGTTGAGGAAGCTGCGACGGTGGCATTGAAGACGATCTCGTCCAAAGGCTTCCAGGAATGTTTTCAGCAACTGTACTCGTGCTGGCAGAAGTGCATAGCTGCAGAAGGGGAGTACTTTGAAGGTGGTTATGTGTAACACATGATAACCGTCAAGTAAGCCAGTCTCTGAATTTTTTTATCCTACCTTGTATGTGAACATAGGATAAAAGGGAAATAATAAAAGACACATTACCTTCCAGTCCTTATAATTTGTAAATTTTATAACCTCCATGTCTTCTAAAGACAAAATAGGCTGATCAAGCCACAATCTTTGGCACTGCTTTGCACTTGGTTCCAGTATGTTGAAAGACGGGCCAATGGGGCAGGACTGAGAAAATTAAAATGAGGAAAACCAGTATAAATACAAAAATTATAAATAACAAGTATAAATAGAAAGATATTTTGTAAACGTGACTTTTATGATATGATTCAAATTTCTAAAACAAATAAATAAATATGTAGTATCAGTACAGTAAGATAAGTACATAAGTGAGATAAATAAAACTAATGTATTTATGTATAAGCACATATTTTGACAATAAAGAGTTACAATAAACACTCACTGAAAAATTAAATCTAAGTTGATATAAAATGCAGATAGAAAAAAGTTAAAAATTTTAATTGTATTTGAAGAAAGATGGGTTATTGAAAAGTAACAACTGCTTTTAACATTCTTTAAATACTGCTACTACAGGTAACATTATTACTTTTACTCAGCTACTACCTAAACCTTGCTTGTATGCACAGAATAAAAAAAAAATTGTCATAAAAATAATGTTAAACATGAGAATTTTCAGAACATTCACCTGCAGGCTTACAGGAAAGTAAGTCAATACAAATTCCTTGATAGAAGCAAGACTTTGCTGGTAAACTCTAGCATGAGCAAAACTGGTCTATGGATGTTGGTTGAGAAAAATAAGTTGATATTCCCATGCAGTTTTGTTAGCATTGCGATTGCATAAACTGTACAGCATAAGCATTTCAAAAAGTTCTTCATTACTGTATTGCGACATACTGTCGGTACAGGCTAACTACACTCTCAAAATGTAACAGAAATGTGAAATATCTAAGGGTTGTTCAGACTGCCCAGGCTGTGCATGCTACACTTGCATAAGTGAGGCGATTGATCAATGGCAGAGCAAAAATGACTTTCTCGTTTGATGATGCATCTGTTGCGATTGTGTGACGCACCGATCAGAGGCAGATAATTGCATTTTTTAGGCAGATCAGAGGCAGATAATTGAATTGTATTTCTTCAAATTTAATCTCCTAAAAATTTTTATCGATTCCATAAAGATGATCAGTGAGCACAAAACTTCATACAAACATAAAACTTTGCCTTGTTATAAGGCAGATGTCACTTCACTGTCAAAAACTGTATTTTCCAACACATTGGTTACCTTTGTTGGCAATTACTCTGAAACTCACACTATTTGTTTAGATGTTCCATTAATAAAGAAGGATGAACAATTCATTTGTTAATTGAACAATTGTTTGTTGAACAATTCATTTGCTTTGAACAATTCAAAACATATAGTGAATAAATTACATGATTTTGACTAATAAAATTAATTATTATGCTGTCCTAATCACATATTTATTATATGGTAGGATTTACTTGTACAAGCTTATATAAATATCATTAACCTCAAAAATAGGCTTCCATGAAATTTTCAAAGCATTTTTTTTTTTTTTTGCAAAGATTTAGACAACCATATGTCTTGATTTTAGTCCCACATTTTAACTATATGCTCCACAAATTTTTTGAAGAAGCTAAAATGAAAATGGTAGATATAATTTAAAAAAATTAAGTGAAGCTTGAAGTCATAAAGCAATTTAGGGATGTTAGAGTGCTATTTTATCTTGTAAAAATAAAAAGGGTAGATATAATTTAAAAGAAATAAGTGAAGCTTGAAATCATAAAGCAATTTAGAAATATTAGAATGCTATTTTATCTTGTAAAAATAAAAGAGGTCGATATAATTTAAAAATATTAAGCGAAGTTTGAAATCATAAAGCAATTTAGAGATATTAGAATGCTATTAATTAACATTATTTTTAAAGATAAAATGATCAAATTGACCACATTAGCACACACAATTGACCACATACATATATTATAGTATAATCAAGAAATAGCTGTAAAAAAAGCATGCTTACCAAAGATAGGACAATATCTTCTCTAAAGGGATCAATGGGTGGATTTGTAACTTGAGCAAAAAGCTGCTTGAAGTAATCGTATAATAAAGGCTGGTACAGAGACAGACAAGCAAGAGGTGCATCGTTCCCCATCGATCCCAGAGCTTCTTTGCTGAAACACAAAAAGGAAGAATGTAAACCTGAATCAAATATGCCTACAATAAAACACTGTGGTGCCCAAATCATGTTTCAGTTTGAACAGTTAATAACTGTATTACTATTTTTAAGATTTTGTTTTTGCAGAGAAATGTATGATTTCATAGCAGAGCAGCATATTAAAGTTGTGCAATTTTATTTCAAAAGCAACAGATACATAATTGCAACTTAAGGTCAGTGATCAAAGAAAAGAATATATAACACAGAATGAAGGAATAAGTTGAACAGTTTGAAAAGTTATATGAGCTAACTTCATCTACTAAAATAAAACATTAATTGGTTAGTCTACCCAAAAATATCAGTGAATAAGACTGAAATTAAGAAGGAAATAACCAAACTGAAAAGTTTTGGATGCTATATGAGCTAACAATTAAAGTCAAATATATGTATAAAAAAATACATCTTTGGTTAAAGAAAACTTGAGCAACGCATTTAAGCACAAATTAGATAATAAGGCAGCATATTGCTGTTATGAGGATACTATGGATACTTTTGTCAGTGCTAGAGAACCAACTAACCTGAAGCTAAAAAGATGAAATAGGTGCAAATAGAAAAATAGCAGAGGTGTTTATACCTAAGACCTCGATTATGAATTCACCTGAGAGAGTCAGGCAGAATTAAGAATAGTCCAGCCAATCCAAAATGAGAATTAACACATAGAATTGATGTGTGCTAAAACAGAACAGGAATATTAAAATAAGATGAATCAAATCCAAACAACAATGAGACCCAACCAGATGAAAAATAAGTTAAAATGATACATAACAGCTCTAAAGGTTAAGAAATGGAACACAGAAAGTAGGAATATTTACAGGGCACTCTGCCAGATAGTGGACAAAAATGGAGAACTGGATAAGTCCTTAACTAAATTATTAAAATTTTTCCGGATATAGACCTTTAAAGAAGTTAATATTATCTTGATTTTGACTGTCCATTTCATTTTGACTGTCTCCTCGAGAGCCCTTTTTGTTTGGACCATGAAAGCTAAGTTGCACTGACAACTAACAGAATAACTATCACTTATATATAAGTGTGGAATAATAGTTCTAACAGATGCAAACTGGAATTTATTAACTGGTCTAAAAAAACTTTAATATTGAGTCTTGATAAAAGTCTAGAAATTTTAAAGCTCAAAGGAGCATAAAAAGATAAACTATCAACTTTTTTTAAACAAAAACTTTATTAGAATAGAGAGTGGATAGTCGGTCCTGCCTGGTAAATTTTACCAAGGCTTTATCAATGATAGCCCTGCTTTTAGCTAAAGATATCAAGAACATAATTTCAGAAATTAAAGAAGTTCAATCAGAGCATAAGTGGACCATGTGACTAATTTTAGGGACAGTGGCACTCTAAAATTTAATACAAAGTTTCCTTACCAAATTAGATAAAAGGTTGTATTGTGGGAGAAAATATAAACAGTATTAAAAAAATGCTTATATATTAAATATATATATATATATATATATATATATATATATATAAAGAAATACAATCCCAAAAAGTATGAAATTCAAGAAAGAGAAAGGCGCAAATTGCCGCACTATCAGAGTCTTGAAATATAAGATTTAAAATGAAAAAAGAAAATATATAGGTGGAATGATTGTGTTTACAGGGTTGCAGAAAGGTCAAGGGGGATTGCGACCCCTATTTCCTGGTTAGAAGCTAGCTTTGACTTCATGAAAACGCTCCCGGAGACTCTGCATGCCCGAAACAACAATCGATCATGCCCGTGGGGAAAAAATGGCCGAATCCCAGACAACATAAAAATGATCAAAATAACAAAAATTGGAAATTTTACTAACCAGCAAGACGAGAATCATGGAAGAGTTGCATAAAGCGTATAAACTTCGAATAGGAAAGCATACATAAAATAGTTGCGTCTAACTTATAGAGCCATCTGGATGTGCACCAATCAGATAATCCTAGGTAAGAGTTGAGTTGTATTGTATGATGTCGGATAAATTAACATAATTTTTATCACTATAATTTCTGCAAAAAACATCATAATAGTGCTGTACAAAGCGGAAGGGATATGATTGTTCCCGAGTTCCGTTGATTAAATGCATCATGCATTTATTAAATTCTGTAATAGATGAGTTTAATAATCTGTATCTGTTCAAGTGATTTACGATTAAGTTATGTTGTACGTTTAAACTCAAGTTGGTATTCCAGTGGGTAAAATAATTGATCTTGCAATCATATAGATGTCTCTTGTCAAATAATGTATAACATCATTTCTGTTCCAAATTATAATAAATAGTGATGTCAAGGAAATCAACTGTTCCTACTTTCGTTGACTCTGATTCGATTAGTTTAAGACACGGTGGGTAGAATGTAAAATCAAATATAGTACATTGATTATCCACTCCAATCATGACGTCATCAACGAATCTAAAGAATGGTATTTCACTAATAAAATGCGTGCCTTTCTCATAATGTGATGTAAGTAAAAATCCGCAAGTAACGAGGAACATCCCCCTCCCATTGGGATGCCTTTGATTTGTCTATAAAATGCGATTCCATTATATAAAATATTCTCAAATATGACAATCTTAAGGAGGCTTTTGTACTTGTTGGTTTCCACATGTTTGTTTCCACACACACATATATATATATATATATATATAATACTATCAAAAACATTACTTTTTCTAAATTGATTAAAATTTGATTGATTAGGAAAAGCAATGAAAATCTGTAATTTTATGTGGAAGAAAATGTGGTAACAAAATTATAGAAAACACAATTTTATAACAAGCAAAATATGGCATATTTTTAGGGATAAATCCTTAAAAACACCTTTATTAAAAAATACCTATTCAAAGTAAAGAACTCCATTGCAAATAACAGCATTTCTGGACTTGTTTTACACTTATTACATGCTCATGAGCACCTAATAGTCGATATCTGCTATGACAGCAAGAAAACTTGCCATGTGACAAATTTTGCCAAATTCTATGGCAATTAATAAATTTAGTCCTATCACATAGTTGATTTCAAATTTATTCAAAATTTAGGTTCTTCAAAATTAGTTCACACCAACAGAACCTGTCTATAAGATGTATTCCTAAAGTTAACTTTAAGAATGCTATCTATAGGGAGATTCTGTGAGTGTGAACTTGGCCACTGAGATCTTGTGTAGCCTGAGCTAAATTTTGAAGAATTTTGAAGTTGGTTATGTGGTAGGACTGAATTTATAAGTTGCAGGAGGAGTTTGCAAAATTGTGGCACATGTTCAGTTACCATTGCAGGTATTTGCTATTCTATGCTGACTATGGTTCATAAATATTGTTACCTGCAATGGAAGCAAGTTCATTAACTCTGGAAATGCCTTGTATAGGTGCAGCTTATGACTATTGTTGGGGGGGAAAAGAAAAAAGAAAGGAACATTATGACTTTATGATATACTAAAACATTTCTAAATATTCAAAACATTCTAAATTCCTGAAGCTCTTACTCATGGTTCTTAAAACCTAAAATCATCTGAAATACTCTGAAAATGCACTCTAAAATATCTGAAATTTGTAAAGTTCCTCTAACCTGAAAACATTCTAGAAATATAACTGAATTCTTAAATAAACAGAAAGTGGACCTATTGACCAGTTTCCCTACGTGTACAAATATGTACTCTACATGTAATTAAATGGAACTTTCCTAAAAATAAAAACATGCATTAAAGTAAAATAAAAGAGAGAACACAGAATTTAGGTTTTCAAAATCTAACGTTTATTAAAATTTTAAACTTCACTTTTAAAATAATTTTCAAAATATTTTACATCTCATTAACTAACAAATCCAATAAACAACTTAAATAAATAAATAGAATGGTCGGTCGTATAGTGGTAGTAAAAACGTTAGAATATTAAATTTTAAAGTTAACAATATTAAACTTATACAACTATTTATCAAAACTAAAATTTGGAATAAAAAGAACATCAGTTAGCCAAAAGGGAAATTTAGAACAAAAGTTAAAGAAGATAACCACAGGATTCGCAACTTAAAATATATAAGTGAAAGGGGTCTTAGTCATGCCAATTTAATTTAACTTTAAATACTGAAAAAGAATAAAATTAATGAAAAGATATCACCCATAAACGGGAAAACGCTGAACGGCAGTAATAAAGTCCCGAGGACGAAATTGATGTCAGTCATCATCAGCTTGGGTGCAGTCCCTTCCTGCTCCAGAAGAGGCCAAACGGAGAAGTACCTCCCGTAGGGCATCGGTACATCAAGTGAGTCCAACCATTCAAGTGGAATATGGTGTTCCAAAACTCCGCGAAAAGAACACTCCCAAGGCCTGATCTGCACAAAAACGGGCAGCTCCTTCACATCATAAAATTCTCAGCCGAGAGTAGCAGAGCGCCAGTGGACATCGCTCGGAACAAAAGAACAGACAGCTCCATCATCAAAACCGTGAAGTAAACAATTGGAGGTCCGGTCCTAAGACTCGGAAAATTTAAACTACTCAGTTCACTATGAAAGAACAAATCTGACCTCCGGAAGTAAACAACTATTCCAAAGGCGCCGACGATACTTCAGTAGACATCAATCACTTCGCTCGCAACGTCATTTCAAGTAAAAAAAACACTCTGATATCAGGATTCCACACACATTTACCGGCAGGCCGGGAAATAAGGCGTTCGTTCCTCAGAACGCATTTCGCTCGGCTCGCGCCGAGGCGCTGAAAACAACACTTCTATAAGACTACATTTTAGTTCCAATCAAAAGAGCAAAGAGCAAAGAGATCGAAAAAGTGCGCGATTTGCTTATATACTGCGAAACATCGCTGCCACAGATTGTAAACAAAATTATCGATGAACGATAAAATAATTAATGACAGACGATTTTAATATTACGATCAACCAATTAAAAACTCGAAACTTTAAAGAAGAGAAATGGAATTTTAGAGCAGACGAAAATTAAAAAGAAATGAAGTGAAACGATTTGGAAAATACGAATTCGGCAATAATTTAAATATGGACGATTCTGAAATATTTAAAAAGCTGAAAATAGAATAAAACTGTAAAATTGCGATGAATTAACCAATTTTTAACCGAGAGCAATAAATTTGGAATCAAATTAAAGGGAATAAAAAGGGCAATAAATGGAATCACAAATTAGCCAATTTAAATAAATTTAAATTGCTAAAACCTAAAAAGAACGAACTTTTGCCGTTTTTAACACAAAACCTATTGAAAAGAACCTATTTGAACAAAGAATATCAAAAACCTAAACAATTGGAAGATGAATAACTAAAAGAGAATGACTATGTAAATAAGACCCCTGAACACATTTAAACTAAAAACAAAACACCTAAAATAATTAAATATCCAAAAGTATAACCCAACAACTCCTTCGAACGTCCCAAAAAAATTTTTCATTTGAAAAATGAAAAATTTTAGCTAACACATGACAAAATTTCGCGAAACGAAGGAGAAAAAAAAAATCTAAATCTCAACTACAGCTGTAACATGAGCCATAAAATCACATAAAAATCAAATTCCTTATAAATAAATCAATAATCAAATAATCACTTCACTAAACACTTTCATAATAACAATTATCATATTTCTCAACATTTCGTCTAAACTCTTAAACATACATATGGATTCAACATTAAATTCTTTAACTTCACTATAACTCTATACCATGAAAATTCCATTAATTCATTTTAAGATGCTCCAACAAATACGTCATCAAAGAGAAGCAGTAGAAAAATAATAAACAGATCTCTATATCATTAGCTGTCATGAATAAACATAAATTTTAACGAAAACTTTGGACCAGCCAAAGAATTCCAATATTCTAAACAATAAATTTTGAAAAGGTACCTTCAACATAACAACCAATAAATACAAATCAACAAATTCATCACTAATCTTCTCCTCTACAAAGAAAACAATCATTCGAAGCATAATTTTCAATTTAAATAATAATATCAATTTTGGCTCAAGTTACAAACAAAAAAAAATTGTGGAATATTTACCCCAAAATAACAAACTCAATTCCCTAACAATTTGGAACTGAACACAAATTTAACCGACTTGTTTACAAATTATACTATAAACTGATTACTTGGCAAATTAGATCGTTCAAAATACAAATATACATTAAAAATGACCTTATGCATCATTTTACACCAATATCAATAAACGCGATTCTACTAATTATTGTGCAACATCTTGCACTCTCAACAACAATAAACTCAAATATCATAACTGCAACTCTGGAAATCTCAAAAAATTCTCATAAAAATAAAAAAAAATTAAGACAAGGGGCCGAGGGTTGTGAGTCCTCTCAAAGGTTGTGAATCTTTTTTGAACCCAAAAAAATAGCACAAAAATATCCATCAAGTATAAGTAGTACATTTAAATTCACTAACTGCCAAGTGTATCACATTACTTTAAACAAAATACCAAAGAAAAAATCAAATTACAAATCCCCATTTAAATTTCAAAACCAAAAGTACTCAAATTGCATTGCACAATTTTAAATATTCCACTTAAAAAAAATTTAATTCTCCTATAATAAAATAAATTTATCCACTTTAACGACCCCAAAAATTTTTAAAGACAGTATTAAAATATCAATATCAGATTCAGAATTAAGAACAAACAAACTGATTTTATCACCACTCTATTTGAGTGTGAAAACCAAACAAATGATCAATATGAAGAACAAGATAACTCAAGATGACATTTATGTCACACTCATATTGGAGTGTAAAAAACACCTGCATTACCCAATTTTTCAATAAATCACCAGTATTTCATCAACTACATTCACATATCAGTGAGCATTTAAATCTCAATTCCAAATCAGAACATAAAAAATTCTAAGTCGAAAAACTACTGCTTTAATTCTATACAATTTAACTTAATAAAAAAAAATATTCTCATTAAATTTACTCAATTAATTTCATTCTATTTCATCAAAACAATTTTAAGTGCTGCTGGGAGCATGGGTTATAAGAACATCAAAATAAAAAAAATTGTTAATGAGATGGGATTAGAACAAAAATGTAAATTCTACAAAGTGCGTTCTCGCATGCCTATAATCTCTTAAATTTATGAATTAAATGCAATTTTACACTACTTCAAATAATAAAATTCAAATCAAATTAACTTAAATTAAGGAATGCTTAAATAAAAATTCTAAATGAAAATGTCATATTCAAAAATTCTAAAGTTTCCTAAAAAAAAAATTCTAAATGAAAATATTTAAATTAATCCTAAAATTTCAATTTTAATCAAAATATTAAAGTAAATTACTCTAATTTAGTTTAAGAACATTCTAAAATATCCAGCCTTAGTTTAAAATCTTATCAAAATCTCAATTACTTTTAGAATAAACAAGTATGGAATCAGTTTACGGAAATTTCATTTTTAAGAACAAAAATTATTAAGAACATATATTACAGTTAGCATGAATAAGCCCCTAGACTGGTCAAACGGCGCCAATTGTTGGGGGGGAAAAGAAAAAAGAAAGGAACATTATGACTTTATGATATACTAAAACATTTCTAAATATTCAAAACATTCTAAATTCCTGAAGCTGTTACTCATGGTTCTTAAAACCTAAAATCATCTGAAATACTCTGAAAATGCACTCTAAAATATCTGAAATTTGTAAAGTTCCTCTAACCTGAAAACATTCTAGAAATATAACTGAATTCTTAAATAAACAGAAAGTGGACCTATTGACCAGTTTCCCTACGTGTACAAATATGTACTCTACATGTAATTAAATGGAACTTTCCTAAAAATAAAAACATGCATTAAAGTAAAATAAAAGAGAGAACACAGAATTTAGGTTTTCAAAATCTAACGTTTATTAAAATTTTAAACTTCACTTTTAAAATAATTTTCAAAATATTTTACATCTCATTAACTAACAAATCCAATAAACAACTTAAATAAATAAATAGAATGGCCGGTCGTATAGTGGTAGTAAAAACGTTAGAATATTAAATTTTAAAGTTAACAATATTAAACTTATACAACTATTTATCAAAACTAAAATTTGGAATAAAAAGAACATCAGTTAGCCAAAAGGGAAATTTAGAACAAAAGTTAAAGAAGATAACCACAGGATTCGCAACTTAAAATATATAAGTGAAAGGGGTCTTAGTCATGCCAATTTAATTTAACTTTAAATACTGAAAAAGAATAAAATTAATGAAAAGATATCACCCATAAACGGGAAAACGCTGAACGGCAGTAATAAAGTCCCGAGGACGAAATTGATGTCAGTCATCATCAGCTTGGGTGCAGTCCCTTCCTGCTCCAGAAGAGGCCAAACGGAGAAGTACCTCCCGTAGGGCATCGGTACATCAAGTGAGTCCAACCATTCAAGTGGAATATGGTGTTCCAAAACTCCGCGAAAAGAACACTCCCAAGGCCTGATCTGCACAAAAACGGGCAGCTCCTTCACATCATAAAATTCTCAGCCGAGAGTAGCAGAGCGCCAGTGGACATCGCTCGGAACAAAAGAACAGACAGCTCCATCATCAAAACCGTGAAGTAAACAATTGGAGGTCCGGTCCTAAGACTCGGAAAATTTAAACTACTCAGTTCACTATGAAAGAACAAATCTGACCTCCGGAAGTAAACAACTATTCCAAAGGCGCCGACGATACTTCAGTAGACATCAATCACTTCGCTCGCAACGTCATTTCAAGTAAAAAAAACACTCTGATATCAGGATTCCACACACATTTACCGGCAGGCCGGGAAATAAGGCGTTCGTTCCTCAGAACGCATTTCGCTCGGCTCGCGCCGAGGCGCTGAAAACAACACTTCTATAAGACTACATTTTAGTTCCAATCAAAAGAGCAAAGAGCAAAGAGATCGAAAAAGTGCGCGATTTGCTTATATACTGCGAAACATCGCTGCCACAGATTGTAAACAAAATTATCGATGAACGATAAAATAATTAATGACAGACGATTTTAATATTACGATCAACCAATTAAAAACTCGAAACTTTAAAGAAGAGAAATGGAATTTTAGAGCAGACGAAAATTAAAAAGAAATGAAGTGAAACGATTTGGAAAATACGAATTCGGCAATAATTTAAATATGGACGATTCTGAAATATTTAAAAAGCTGAAAATAGAATAAAACTGTAAAATTGCGATGAATTAACCAATTTTTAACCGAGAGCAATAAATTTGGAATCAAATTAAAGGGAATAAAAAGGGCAATAAATGGAATCACAAATTAGCCAATTTAAATAAATTTAAATTGCTAAAACCTAAAAAGAACGAACTTTTGCCGTTTTTAACACAAAACCTATTGAAAAGAACCTATTTGAACAAAGAATATCAAAAACCTAAACAATTGGAAGATGAATAACTAAAAGAGAATGACTATGTAAATAAGACCCCTGAACACATTTAAACTAAAAACAAAACACCTAAAATAATTAAATATCCAAAAGTATAACCCAACACTATGAATACATACCCAGTCTGAATCATAGGCAAAAGCAGTAGAGTAATAGTTTCTATTGTATAACCAAAGAGAGACAGGCGTTGGTCCATCATCACACTACCTTTCCCACATGTATCTTGATCCACATTTATTTTGGCATAGTATTTTAACTTTTCTAAAGTGACCTGAGAAAAATGAAATAAAATTTGTGCATTTCACAAAATCTATTGCATAACACAGCCACATTTAATAAATATGCTTAAATTAGGTAAATTGCATTTTGATTAAAATCAGCATATTAAAAAACTTGCAAAATTTAATAGATATATAAATTATTTGATTTCTCCAGCTAAATCAACATTTAAATAATAGGCAATTACTAAGATTTAAATGACCTAACCTTTTTAAAGAAAATGACTTATTAATTAACACAGAGCTAAAAACCACATAAAAATACATATTTATTAATTATGTTTTTTTTTTTTTTCACGTCAAATTGAAATTCTGCATATTAAAAAATAATGACAAAAAGAGCTGCATACACCCCAAAAATAATAATAATTTAATTTTTTAACCATTACTGTGCAAACTAGAATTATTTACTGCAAAGGTTATTACAACACTTTTGGTTCTGGTCATTATTAATATTATGCTCTCATTACATATAACACCATCTATGCACTGGTTTCAGGCTTATTAAACACTCATCAGCATGGAATAGCTGATATTTGGAATGACAGCTAAAAACTTATGCTCCACAGTTATGCGAACCTTTCTGAGAACTGAAAAATAAGCCCTACAATGTAGCCAGCCTCATTTTTTTCAAAATCCAGCTCAGGCTACACGAGGTTGCACTGGCCATGTTTATAATCAAAGAGACCACCTGTAGGGGTATTTTCAAAGATAGGATTATGCTCATGTTGTGGATAACAGAATCATTGATTGATTATTATGCAACTGCCATTACAGTCCTTATTAAGATATATTTCTCTTTTAAATCACATTAAGTCTTTATTGTACTTAATCAATAATCAAGTAATTTATTTTATATAATATTCTTGCTTCACATTGGTTACTGGAAATATTACATATAATGAATAAATATTACAGTCTGTATCAACTTCATTGCATTTGGGTTATACAGTATATAAATTTTCTACATTGATAACCCAACAAATATATTCTAACAAATAGATCTGATTTTAAACACTGAAAATGGCAAATTCAAAATATTAAGTAAGAGTGAAATTCAAAATTTGTACCATACCAATTCTTTCAACCATTCTCCCAGTGGTCTCTTTTCAGCTATTCCTAACTTTACTTCATCATCTCGTGCAAAAGTGTGATTCGCAACGTCTACCAATAGCATGCGGCCAGGTCTTAAACGACCCTAAAAATAAATAAGAAAATGTATTATTAAAACTATATTGATGTTCAAACATCAAGTTATATTTCTTATAGAGTTCCTTATTTCAAGTTATATTTTTATAGAATTTCTTATTCCGCTGCACTGCACTTTAGTCCAATATCGATTGCATGGTAACTTTTGAAAATGTATAAATTGAAGAAGTAAGAACAGGGAATACATACACACAAATCTAATAACCATATTCTAAACACACCCAATAAAATTACCAAAAATGTCATTACTTTTAATGTAAAAATAGAGAATAAAATATTATAAATCTGGTACTATTTTCTAAATTCATCCATTGAGACTCCACTTTGAATCCATCAAGAATAATTTCTTAGAGATAAAATGGTAGATTGATCCTTGTTTGCCATGAAAGTTTTTTTCTTACACTTCAAATTGACCTAAAAGATTGGACTTCCATCACTGATGCATTTGCATTTTTGGTAGAATGAAATTATTGTGCAAATAAGGAAAACTCAGGTATAGAATATAGCAGTAAGGGTGAAGCTGAATTATGAAGGAAAATGGAAGGACTCTATAAAGCAAAAATATTAGATTCAAAGTTTTTCAACATTTAAGTAAGGGACACACTAATTATTACATCATTTAAACTAGCTTAGATATATCGGATGAGAATAAAATGGTATATTGATTACTTTTGAAATTTTAGTGTGTAAACTTTGGAAAATAGAGTTAGTTAGAATTCCAAGTAGAGGGCAAAGAGCTCAAGTTTTTTTAATTCTATAATGCTAGCTTAGAAAATATTCCAGGTATTAAAATAATTTCCTTGGTTCAAAACAAGAAAAAGGTATATCAAAAGAAAAATACTGTGCAAAAAATAATGAAAATGTAAATAAATAAACTTCCGTTAATCCAGCATTCAGTAGTTTAGCACTAAGAGTCTGGCAAGTCTCTTGAATTGTATTTAGGTTTGTTCGGTTATTCTGAGGTACACCTACTGTGATAGATTAAATGATTTTATATACAGATTTCTGTTCATTGTTTGCCTTACAGCTTTTAAATAAAATTTGTAAAAAATCTCATACTATACAGTGTAATTCAGTCTGCATAACATTTTAGGTAAACAAATATCATATTTATTGTTTATTTATTACTCATTATTTACCTTATAATTTAAAATTTAATTAATTTCTTTTTTACTTGCTGTACAGTGGTTTTTGGTATGTGTAACGTTTCAGGTAAATAAATATCCTATTGTGAACTATTTTATTTTACATTAATTTTTCCCATTGTTTACTATAATTTTACTTTGACATCCAATAATCAAGTACTGCTGAAGTTACGAACGTGCCAGATTATCAGAAGTTTACTGTAATGTAAAGACAATTTAATTGGAATGCAGCATACAGCTGTTTTCAGGATGGGCTGGATTCACTTTATCAGTGCCAAAGAACCAGTAAGATGAAGTCAAAAAAGATGAAATGGACACAAATATGAGAAACAGAGGGGTATAGACCTAGGACTGGAGTAGAAAAAATGCTCTCTGCTGTCAGATTGGCAAGCTTTGAATAAATCTTTAATGCATTATTTTTTAAACCCATACCCATTTCCATCCTGGGTATATTTAATATTCTAGTTCTTATATTTATGCCAATTTTGTCTTTTTTCATTACAAGTTTGTTCATTGGTTTAGCACTTACTAAGAGGATCCAACATATTCTTGAAGCAGCTGTATACAGCATTAATGTTGCATACACCTGTATGCAGCATTGTAACTTAATTTCTGTTTAATTACGTTGCTCATTTTTTAACAGAAAAGTGTTTCAATTTTAGCAAGAAAGTAGTCATACTTTTAATTTTATATTCTCTTTTGGTATGTCTAGTACTCCAATTTCACTGGCCATTACAACGTGGTCATCTTTAGTTAAGTAATAGCGAGAAGGGCGCAGACCATTGCGATCCAAGATGGCACCAACAAAGCGACCATCAGAAAAAGTTACCAAGGCTGAAAAAAAAAAGCATTAAAAATAAACACTTCATTAGTAAAGCAAAAAATTTATTAGTCAAATATATTAATTCAAAAATATAAAATTAGGGACATAATGAATTTTGTGGAGAGATAAATATATCATGATCATTATAACAATTAATGGTTATTTATTCTCAACTAATATTGAAATATGCAATTCTTTTCAAGCTAAATTTGAGAACATCTTTCCTTCTCAAAGTTATAAGAATTAGTAATTGAATGTATTATAAAACTGTAATATAAATGAAATGATGGAATTAAATTGTAACAAGAAAGATCAATCATGCTTAAAGCATTAATTATGAAACACTTTCCAACTTCAATGCAATTTTATTTAAAAAAGTCGAAAATGCAATACATTCCTCGGTAATATTTTAAAACTTATCACAATACTACATTGATTTATTATATTTGAAAACTTAAACCTTCATTGAAAAAAACGAACTTCATTCAAATGACGGCATTGAAATATAAATTGCCTGGTTTAAATATCTCTAAAATGCAATACATTCCCCGGAAATATTTTTAAAACTATCATAATACAAGGATAATTTATTATATTTGAAAACTTCATCGAAAACAACTGAAATAAATTCAAATGACGTCATAGAAAAAATAACACGCCTGGATCTCTCTATAACAGCAGGATTTCATTCATAACTTTCTCCATTTCATTCATCACAATACTATAATAATTTATTTTATTTAAAAATTAAGACCATGGAGCTGCAATTCATAAACTTTATGCTTAAAACTTCATCGAAAAAAATCGTCCTTCTGTTTATAAAATCAATGAATATTTCATTCATATCAGCCATACAGACTCCATGGGCTAAATTATTTTGTGTTAAAGAAATACAGCAATTCTAATACAACTCATTCTACATATTTTGCTGTTTACATTTTACATAGGTGAAAAATAGGCTTAGTTGTAGAAATAATCAAATTTGAATGATAATTTAAACTCAAATATATTGTCATTGCGTTGTTTTAGTATGTAGATGCACAGAATTTAAGCAAAAATAAAGTAGTTTTAGGACGGATACAACACTCAATATGAATTAAAAAGAACTTTAAAAAATCACGATTTTGAAACAAGATGGATGCCATATATCATTTTGAAGTAGGTCATGTGATTGTTTCATATCATGGTCACATGATCGTTTCATATAAGATGTGTAATTATTATTTTAATTTTTATTTAAAAAACTACTGAATATATTTCGCTGAATTTTTTTTTTATATATTTTATGGAACAATTTGACTATTACCTAAAATTTTCGAAGCAATTTGTGAATTTTAAATCCGCTTAAAAAATGTTTGAAAAATTAGGTCCCATAGGGCTCAATGTATTTCATTTTTTCAACCCGGGTTCAATCCAAAACTAATTGGGTGATATTATTCATTTATATTCCCATAGGTCCTACAGACCGTCTGAACAACATACTAAAATTTCATTTTGATTAAGTCATTTTTACGGCAGTTATCGTGCTAACGGACAGACAGACAGACAGAATGAACAAAGTCATAAACACTTTTCAACTTTGTTGTAAAGTGTTAAAAATGGAATTAAAATAGTGACAATACCTGGGCCATCCCATGGTTCCATCACACAAGAACTCCATTGGTATAATTCCTTTTTACCTTCTAGCATTAAATCATCCTTTTGCCAGGCCTCTGGAACCATAGTGACAACAGCCTAAAACAGAATTTTAGTATATGTATGTTTTATTTTCACTCAATGGTATTTGTATGCATATGACTAGTGGGTGACAAGTAGTGACACTTCCAGGTTCTCCAGAATATTAAAATATTCATAAATAGTAATATACTTTTAAAATGATTTCATTATTTTTTAAATATAAAGATACTTATAAAATAATTATTTATAAACAAAATATGCAGTAATTATTTTCTCTATTTTAAAAACAGAATATTAACTACCACTGAAAGAGCTACAAAAATAGATACTTCATCAGTTAACTGTTAGTAACAGGTTAATATGGTTCATAATCACAAAATCTGTATATAAAGGGCATCCCCCAAAATTTGAAAAACACTCTGCAGGTAGCAGCATCCATGGCATCTATGGGAATATCTTCAAATTGTTGCTCTTACAGGAGGATTTTGTGATTATAAACTATACCTTTAAAATATATAGCAAAGATTACCAAGTGTTTGGAAAAAAAGGGTCTTAATCTTAAATATTAACACCTTCAATGACGTCCATTTAAATTACAAAATATCTACAAAATAAAACTATATGCATGTTAAACCCTTGTACAATTTTCTGGATATCTAGTCCATGTTTTCTTTACTTTTAATGACACGTTTATTGATTGCCTTGAATTTTCAAGATCTATAGTTATTTATGTGTATACTGTTTAATTTAACTATAATTTTATTAGTATCGGATTTCCGACTATCCATATGCAAATTTTGTTTCACGGTTGCGGTTTATGTATAAGAGTTCATGTTTGTCACATCGTAAACAATTTACATTGACATTGATAAAGGACGTTTTAGTATCTGAAAGCACTCTGGACCTTTTGTAATTTAAATGTGCATCATTGAAGGTTTTATTATTAAAGACCTTTTTTTACCCAACATGTGGTAGCTTTTGCTATGCATTTTAAAGTATTTACTAAACTGGCGTGCTTCCATTCTTATTGAGATGAACTATAAGTTTGCAATTTCGAGTAGCCTGAGTGAAACTGTATATGAATTTGATGCCAATTACATGGAAGGGCTGAAATTGTTTTTTGCTGCCAATGCAGATATCAGCTATATCATGCTGAATGCATGATAAGTGTAATACCAGTCCATGGATGCTGGTATCTGCAATGGGAGTGTCTTCCAAAAAGGCTAATATGGTCTTGAAATATTTTTGTTAAAATGTATCGTACAATTTTTATATTATTATTATTTAATCATTAAATGTCAGCTTTAATGTTCACATCACAGAAAATGCATATACATACTATATTTCAAAGGTGACTTGAATACACAGTGGAAGCTATAATCGGTAATTGGGCTATTTACTAAGTTTTGTCTTTATATGCCCATTACATGTACATTAATTAGATGGTTTCCTTACTACCAGAATTAATTTTGAATATTAATTTATAATGATTTTACTGAAATATGAAAAACTGTGAATATATTGAATTTTAATCAAAGGAATTAGTAGATTTGAATTTAAACCCTTGGTTTAAAGCAACAAAATTTTAGATACTAATAGTGTTTAAATATATGGAGGAAATAACTTATATGAATCATAGGATATTCAGAGTTGCTCCTATACCACTTTACAGTCAAGTTATCTTTGCTGAAAGTATAGACAAATGTTTCGTAAAGTTTATTTCCTTATTAGTACTGTGCTTAATAAACCATTAATTGGCATAATCTTATTCAAAAATTACAATCTTTGATACAGGTGGACTATAAAGTCAATTTGTAATACTGTGATGGGATCTAGAGGCTTATTTCTCTGCCAAAGTGTGCAGAACAAAAAACTTTAGATCCACTGTTGCACATAAACTATGTTAGAAAAGCAACAGGAAATAAAACTGCAGCACTCACTTCAGGCAATGAACGATGCCCAGCCATAACTAGAAACTCCAACACATTATCCAAGCTTCCAGAATCTGACATATGAGGTTCAACTATGGGATAAAGCTTCTTCAAATCTTCACCATATACTGAACTCTTCATCACACCTTCCCGAGCTCGCATTAAGTTGACATTCCCCTGCAAAGTGTTAATTTCTCCATTGTGTGCTAAAAATCTAGAGAAAATAAGGATAGCATAAATAATAAATTGGCGATGGCTCCAATCTGGAGCCGAAGTGATTTTATGTGATTAAAATTTTATAAAATAAAAATCCAATAAAGTTCAATACATTTATTCATTATTTACAATATCATTTGTTTTGTTTACAATAGATACTATGGGGTAATTGTAACTAAAGAAAAATGCATAATTGAAGCAACTTAATCTTTATAAATTACGAGTGAATATGAACTTTATAATAAAGTCAGCTTATCAAAAAATTTAAAATTTTCAACCATCAATGTTGTAACCATTATATTGTGAATATGAAGAACATAATCCAAAATCCAATTACATATCTCTATAGAGCTTTTAAAAGGCTACAAATTACTGGCGTACTATTCATAGCCAGTACTTTTAGTTTCCGAGATATTAGCATTACAAGCTTTAAAAATAGAAAATTTTCAATCTTCTTCAATCTGACAAGATAATTGCTAGAAAACTATATGAGTTTCGTAAAAACAAAGTATTGGTATATAGAAACTAGATTTCCTACTGAATATTCTTGTGTATTATTGTTTATATCTATTCTTTATAGTTTAGAAGGTATTTCGAGCAAAGTGAAACATTCTAAAAAAAGCTAGTTATTTAAAAAAAAAAAAGTTTAAAATGTTCATAAATGGTACTCTTATTTCAACAAAACAAATACAAATTGTTTCTACTTTTACTTTCCTTATATAAATAGTATAATGTATAAGGAAAGTATTGTGATGGGTCGAAAATTCGAATTCGAGTTTTCGATGAGAGAGCATGTTTCAAGCATCCCTGAACTAGTCATTTATCTGCTATAAGAATAACTTATTTCTCCGTTAATAGCGAGATTTGTTAATGGCGTCCTTGGCGAGATTTTGGCGGAATGTCACCAACTTAGCAACTTCTTTACAAATTGCCAAATTAATGAAAATGTCGCCAAATTGATCAAAATGATGCTAAATCAATGAAAATGACAACTGACAAAAATTTAATATCTTGGAAAGAATATAAGAATCTACGAGTACTATAAAAATAACCTATTTTTCCGTCAATAATGTTTGGATAAAATTTTAATGACGAATTTTTTGGAATATCTCCAACTTGGTGACATTTTAAATGTTGCCAAATTGACGAAAATGTCACCCAATTGATAAATATTTACCAAACTGATTAAACTAACGCTGAATCAATGAAATGACAACTAATTGATGAAAGTTCAATATCTTGGAAAGAACATAAGAATAGATTATAAGAATAACCCACTTCTCCATCCATTCATAATGCTTGGCGAGAAATTTAGTGGGACGTCACCAATTTGGCAATTTTTTTAAATGTTGGAAAAGTGACAAAAATGTCACCAAATTGATAAATGAGAAGTAACGTTTTTGCAAATTCTGATTTCTGTCATATGATGGGCATACATTTTAGTATATAAGAAATGCTCTTCTCTCCCTTTGTCTGTAACACTTAGTAATGTATTTGGCAAACTTGGCAAATAATCTAGCAAAGTATCGCCAACTTAGCAATACTTCACCTCAGTTTGACACTGGCCACACATATAGCTACAGTAATGCCTTCAGGTCTGTCGTGTAGTCTGGGTTTTTTCACCCCAGATTGACAAAAATTTTGTCAAAATTGGAAAAATGATGCTAAATTAATGAAAATTGATGATATAGATATGATGAATTCATTATTAAAACAAATTGATGAATTTGGTATTAAAATCTTTTAATATATGGACTATATCACATATTGAGGATGCTAACAATATTGATAATTGTTCATTTAGCATTGTGCGAAATATAAGTTGTACTTTGAAATAGTATTACATGTTGTCATCCGGAAAATCACTAAATGTACAATTCAACGTTAAAAACACAGTACCGTGGATCGTATACATTATTTCTTTTATTTAAAAGGAGTAAATTTATTGCATTATATAAGGTAAGTCATGTGTTGCCCACATCGGTAATTTATATATTAAGTTTGGGTATATAAGCATTCAAAGTGTTTACATTTGTCGTAACACTTTAATTTCAGCCAGATACCCCAACTACAGATGTTATAAACATAAAAAATGTGATGTATACAGAACAAGACTTTTGTTAAAATTTAAAATGATTTATTTTCTTTTTTGAATTTTACATTTATAATAAATTAAATACATCCATTTCATCATATAAAATAATGAATTGAATGCTTATTTAAAATTACATTGAATTCACAGTTTATATATAAGGTGTGATCATAATAAATAGAGATGGGCAAGCTTATGTAGTGTGTCAATATGGCATACTGATTTGCATCGTTTAGGGATGTATCAATACTGTATCTATAACATACTGTATCATATCAATGTCATCAATGTTTCTGGCTTAGATAATTAAATTTTCAGAATCTTGAATTTTACAATTTAAAACTTTGAACATATACAAATTACATTAGAAACTAATTTAATTAATGAACTATGAAAATTATTTTGTGTATAAAATAATCATAACACAATTAGATGGCATACTGGCAATAGCAGAATTTGATTATAGAGACTAATATAAATGTTATATACAGTAGAATCCTTTTAGCTGGATCAAACATGTCTGGGTATAAGCTTACACAAGAACAAAATTCCACAGAAACAGAAAGAAATTCTGACTTAAGAAATAAGATAAATTTTTGATCAGCTTTCACACATCTTTTTAGTCTTTAAAAGTCTCTGTCAGTCAATTTTTGGAGTTTGCCACTACCTTCTGAAATTCTACAGAACTTTCACCCTGTCCACTATGCACTATATCAAAACAGTTGACTTTGGAATTTTTAAACAACTTTTTATCTCTCTCACAAAAAGACTAGAAGTATGGCACCCTACAATTATATCTCTTTCATAATCTGTGAATTCATGTTGGGACATCTGATTTTCCCTTACATGTGTTCGAAAGCCAGTAGTTTATTTTTAGCACTTTACAACAAAGTTGAAAAGTAATTATGACTTTGTTCATTCTGTCTGTCTGTCTGTCCGTTAGCATGATAACTGCCGTAAAAATGACTTAATCAAAATGAAATTTTAGTATGTTGTTCAAATGGTCTGTAGGACCTATGGGAATATAAATGAATAATATCACCCAATTAGTTTTGGATTGAATCCGGGTTGAAAAAATGAAATACATTGAGCCCTATAGGACCTAATTTTTCAAACATTTTTCAAGCGGATTTAAAATTCACGAATTGCTTCGAAAATTTTCAGTAATATTCAAATTGCTCCATAAAATATATAAAAAAAAATTCAGCGAAATATATTCAGTAGTTTTTTAAACAAAAATTAAAATAATAATAACACCTCTTATATGAAGCGATCACGTGACCATGATATGAAAAGATCACGTGACCCACTTCAAAATAATATATGGCATCCATCTTGTCTCAAAATCGTGATTTTTAATTCATATTGAGTGTTGTATTCGTCCTAAAACCACTTTAATTCTGCTTAAATTCTGTGCATCTACAAACTGAAACAATGCAATTACAATATATTTGAGTTTAAATGCTCATCCAAATTTGATTATTTCTACAACAAAGCCTATTTCTCACCTATGTAAAATGTAAACAGCAAAATATGTAGAATGAGTTGTATTAGAATTGCTGTATTTCTTTAACACAGAATCAATTAGTTCATGGAGTCTGCATAGTTGATATGAATGATTCATTCATTGATTTTACAAAGAGAAGGACGATTTTTTTCGATGAAGTTTTACGCATAGAGTTTAATTACTTGTAGCTCCATGGTCTTAATTTTTAAATAAAATAAATTATTATAGTATTGTGATGAATGACATGAATGGGAAATTATTTATGAATGAAATGCTGCTTTTATAGAGAGCCAGGCGTGTTATTTTTTCTATGACATCATTTGAATGAATTTCAGTTGTTTTCGATGAAGTTTTCAAATATAATAAATTATCGTAGTATTATGATAATTCTAAAATTATTACCGAGGAATGTATAACATTTTAGAGATGTTTAAACCAGGCAATTTATATTTCAATGCCGTCATTTGAATGAAGTTCATTTTCTTCGATGAAGGTTTAAGTTTTCAAATATAATAAATTAATGTAGTATTGTGATAAGTTTTTAAATATTACCGAGGAATGCATTGCATTTTAGACATGTTTAAATAAAATTTCATTGAAGTTGGAAAGTGTTTCGTAATCAATGCTTTAAGCATGATTGATCTTTCTTGTTATACTATTGATAAAGAATTTGCATACAGCAATGCAAAAGAAAAACAGCATAATGACTGCATAATAAAATGTATTTTAAATGGGCAACTAATGACTTTTAGCCATATAGTGTACTTAAAAGAGCACAACTATTTAAGTAAAAGGATTGAAGGTATAAATGTAAAGAGATGTAAAGTAATAAGAATGTAAGTATCAAAAGGCAGGCAGGCAAAATTCAACTTTTATATTCCCGATGGTTTATGTTGTTTACATTTTCAGCATAATCAGAAACTTTATTGACATAAAAATATAATACCTTCCCTTAAAAATATATACATGCCTTAATGGATGAGCTCGCTCCCATGTGGGAAAAGTATTTGTGGAAAATCGTGCATGAACAATAGCAAAATAAGTTTTAAACTCAGGATCCTGCAAATCTTTGAAATAAGTCCACAGCTGAGTTGATGTCAATTGTCCCTGTGAAAAAAAAAATATATTATGTGTGTAATTAATGCACAAGTTTTTTCTTTATAACATTTACTTAAAAAACATAACATCTAAACTTCTAATGTTAATATATATTTGATGACAGATTTATAATTTTCAACTATATGAACATAAGAAATATATTAATTGAATTTATATATAGAGTGGGACACCTTGGGACATATCAGTTATTGATGTTCATAAATATTTTTTATAATTCTATCACAACTAAACATTTACCTCATATATTAAACACTTCTGCATAAAATAAAAGTATAATTCCTTCAAATGTCTTATCTATATAAATAAAATTGAAAGCGTGTCTGTCTGTCTTTATGTTTGTCTCATCATCACGGGAGAACGGCTGAACCGAATTTAATGAAATTTTGTGGGTATCATTGAAGTAGCTTCACTTAAAATTTAGTCCATGTTTCGAGTTTCTAAAACCAGGAATTATGGAGATATTAATGAAAAACGAAATTTTTTGCTAGGAGTTCTACTCTCTAACTCCCTGGTTCCTCCAAACAAAAAAGGTTGGAAATCATTAGTTTCAAACATGAAAATGAATTAAAACTCTATATCTGAGTTTAGTGGAATTTATTGCACTAATCAGTCACCTTTGAAAATTGCAGGTTTGAAATATGAATTCAAATGAAAACTATCACCATGGTTTATTTTTCATCGGCTTACTCAACAATGAAAACTATTAAGAAATCAAAATGGATATTTAATTATTAGCATTTTATGAGGAAGATTTTTTCTTATATCATGTTGTTCAACAACATAATTAAATCAAATGTGTTTGTCAATTTTTATTATTTTTTTTATTTGAATAATAAATAAATGGATATAAAAATATATCTTATAAGTGAAAGGTTTGATTTTTTCTTTTAATTATATTAATTATGGACTCTGTACATCACTTTCATTTATTTTGGCAAAGAGTTTCCACACTGATATATTGCCGGGGCGCGGTAGCCCATTGGTTAGCGCGCTGGAGTTGCACTCGGTAGGCCCAGGTTCGATTCCAGCCACTGCCGAAACTGCCGCCATGTTCATGCGGAGTACGATCACGTTAAACATGTGGGTCCGAAAGTCCTTCCGAGAGGTTGGTGGTAGGGGAAGGAGGGTACGGTCCCTGTGGATGCCTCCCCCACTGGGTTCCGGTCTAAATTGGGTGGCACTTCCCGACCGTCCAAGCTGTTACCTTACAACTTTCTGGTAGGTCGGACGGTCTGGGTTTCAACAACACTGATATATTGCCGGCCATACATTTAACTGCCATTAACCCCTGGGTTGGCTGTATGGTCTGGGCCTTTCACACTGATATATTGTGTTTAGCTAATAAACTTATATATTGTGCTTAGATAATAAACTCATATATTATGTTTAGCAAATAAACTCATTTAGCCGATTGTTGAAACAGAATAAGAGTAGAACGGGTATATCTTCTAATACAATTTTAGTGTTTTCATTTAGTATATACAAACGGGATCAGGATGTATTATTCTTCAGATCTGCAAATTCAGATCTACAAATTTGGCAGGATTTCACTAACTTGCCACCTTTTATTAAAAGTTGCCAAACTGATGAAAATGTCGCTAAATTGATAAAAACGATGCTAAATAAATTAAATTAATTTTGTTTTGTTAGAAGAGAGTACTGAAATTATGTTTCGGTAGCATTTGTCTGTCAGTTCAACCGTTCCACTTAGTAACACATTTAGCGAATTTTTAAAATGCCACCGAACTGATAAAAATCTTTGTAAATCCCTAAAAATATCTTGAAATTGATAAAATTGAGTTAAATAAATGAAATTAATTGTGTTTTGTTAGGGAATAGTATTGTGATGATGTTTTGTAAATTTTTCGTCTGTCAGTTAGTTCTACAGTGCCACTTGGCGATAAATTTGATGATTTTTTTTTAAATGTCACTAAATTGATGAAAATGATGCCAAATTGATAAAATTATGCTAAATTTATCAAAATGACACAGAATCGAAGAAAATTCAATATTATGCATAATTAAATTAATTTTTAGATAATCTCTGTCGTTTTGTGAGAATTAAAAAATATTTTTCCTAAATTTGTTTACAAACTGGACCAGGATGCTTTATTCTTCACATCTGCCTGTGAAGATAATTTTGTATATCGAGCCCAGAGATTCTTATACATTTTTTAGAAAAATTAAATTAAATACTTTAATAGAATATTTTGAATAACAAAGTTATTTAGAATACTATACGAATTTACAGATAATTGTGAATGTTATGTTTCTTTATATTATATTTTCTGCATGAAGGACGGGTATACTGCTATTACACAATAAATGTATATTTGTTTTTCAGAATCTTTACAGTGTCTCAAGGTGCCCCACCCAGTGAGACACTGGAAGGGTAAAACATTATTAATTGTCAACTTTTTTTAGATTGATTATATTGCCCAATTTAAATAACCAGCTAGACCATGAATTTAAACAAAAAAATTTTATACAAAGCACAAATATTGAACCCTGAAAAATCTGAGAAATAACTAACATTTTACCAGATGAAAAATTTAAAAACTTCTTGAGTAACAAAAACTTAAATCAAATGTCTACAGCAGATTAAAATACTTAAATACAGAAGTCATTGCAAAACACAAATCCATCAGGTTTCCCACAGTGTTCCACTATAATGTGTTCCAAGGTGCCCCAATTGGCCAGATTCTTCCTAAAGGCTCCCCCACCTTTAGGTTTAACTCTATAATGATCATTTTACATTTAATTTCAAAATAAATATGTCTGTTTCTTTGATATGTAGCTTAATTTAAATAAATTGAATTCAAATCCCGCTGTTACCATCTACAAAATTTGTATAAAAGTTTTTTGACTATTATAGAAATTATAGAAACTAAAAACAAAGTTTGATCAATATTTATCAAATCGCAGCAAAGTTTTAAAAACAGCAAATGCACCGCAATGCATGCCATCTAGTAGTACATAAAATAACAAGATTGTAATCTCAAACCTGATTTTAACATTTAATGCATCCCAAGGTGCCCCACTCTCACCTGCTCATGGTAAACATTTCAACAAAAATTTCAATCTCTTAGTTTTACTAGTGCTCTTGGCTTAGTTTTATATAGCTTTTGACAAGTTTTATTTATATTTATTTTACTTCCCATTTAGTAGTGTATTCTATATCTCAACTTTTGCTACAGTGTTATTTTCCTACCATCAGAAATAAAAAAATAAATAAATAAATAAATAAAAAGTTAAGATTGAAATGTAATAAGGTTTCCCAACTGAATATGACACATAAGCACATGTGATATATAAAGTACATGATATATAATATAATTTTATATGGCAGGCCTGCAATACAAAATTATATTAGTTTAATTGGACAAAGTATTCAAATTAGCATCATGTATAAGTATTTTCTGCAAATGGTAACTATATTACTTGCAGAAATTAAGTGAAAAAGATGAGCAAAAAAAGGTAGAATTACATATCGAACAAACAGATTTTAATTTCACAAAGATTCACTGCTTATAAGTGCATGTTACAAAGATAGTATGTGCTATTAGCACTATAATAATCTATGTTAATTATAAAGCAATCACCTTATATACAATAGTTTCAGCTGACAGACTGCAGATGTAGAATCGGTCAAAAAGTTGCTGCAATGTATGAGTAGCATATTTTCTCAGTAAATAAACCTAAAATTATTCAATATAGTCAAATTTTATTGAAACAGAAAATAAAATTTTAGTATATTCACTTTTAGCTATATTCATTTATATAAGTGCTTATCAGATAAACACATGGTTAAAAAAACTCGCTGATGGGAAGTATTTCTTATAGCTTGAAATTATGTTCTCATATGATGCAATAGGAATGTGCATTACTTACATGATGCATTACTGCAGTAGGAACGTAATTCCAAATTATCGGTACTAGCAAAAATACTCAGTATTGCAAAATATAATGTTAAAATAAAATTAATTTGGTAAAAAATCTGGAATATTAAAATTATAACCAGATCCCAATCAAGATTAAGAAATCAGTGAAAAAAAATGTAAATCTATTAAAACATTCTTGAGTTATCAGAAGCCAAACAAACAGACAAAAACAGATATTTTAATCCATTTTGTTCCATGGGTAGATGTAAGAATATAAAACTTAAAACATTCCCCAAACTCAATCTCATTGCCTGAAAAAAGTTTTATCTAAATCAATCGCATATTTCAGAAGATATTTTGCTCAGAAACATATTGTAAATTTTCACTTTTATATATCACTGTTGTAATATTATCGTCCGTACACCTGCTCTTTATTAAGCTTCACAAACCAGTGAAAAAGGTACATAAATCTGTTGAGACATTTCTGGGTTCTATGCTGTCATGGCAGACAGAAAAAAGTTTTAAATCTAGTTATTCTACACTTTGCTGTAGGATGATAAAACTTACATCAGAATGATCCCTGAACTGAACTTCACTGCCTGAAAATAATTTCTTCATTGCATTAAAATACATTACGTTCTTTAAGGGATATTTAAGTCAGACACATGTATTAAAATTTTTTCTTTTATATATTAGATACATCTGCAGCATTATCAAATAAAAGAAAATATCAAAAGGTAGGAATTTTAGAAAAAATGTCTTTCAATCAGTAACAGTACTAGTAACATTATTTTAACTCTAATTGTCATTCATACAATGAATTAAACTATCTCTTTAATAATTATACGAAAGCAAAAATTACTGATAATTCGGAAACTGCAAGCAAAATAATTCCATTAAAAATAATAGGGAAATTCTGTAAAATTCCTAAACTTAAGAAAAATTAAAAGAAAAAAAATGTCGATCACAGGAACCAAAATTAAAACCAATTAACACTAATTGTAAAATATTTTTATATAAAAATTATTTTTAAATACAATGTTGAAAAATGTTTAGTACAACATTAAACATTCAATTTTTGGATTGTGAGAACACTGGTCTAGTGAAGTGTGTTAGAATCACTGATGTAACAGCTCTAATGCACAACCATTATAAAATTTGTTACATTCTAAAATTAAAAAATAAATAAATAAATTGTTCAATAAAAATGACTCATGTTTTCTACATATAGATCAACATTTCACCACTTAAATAGTATATGATAAATCTACATACTTGTTCTTTAAATTTTGCCTTTGTGGTGTCTGTTGGTCCAATAAATAACTGATGCATTGATGGTTCTGATGATCTAGCCACAGATCCAAGAGAGCTATCATCAATTTCAATCTTTCTCCAACATAAGACCTACATACACAAATAAAAATTAAAATATATTTTCTGAAAATCGAAGATTTTACACTTGTTGGTGGAAATACTTGTTGGCCCAGACCGTCCGACCTACCAGAAAGGTGTAAGGTAACTGTTTGAAAATCGTCCAAACAGTTATCTTACACCTTTCTAGTAGGTCAGACGGTCTGGGTCTCAACAACAACTTGTTGATGGAAATAGCTGAATAAATGTTCAAAATCTACAAGGTGAAAGAGCCACAACAGTACAACTTTACATTTCATGAGTCGAAAGCCCAGACCGACCGACTCACCCGAAGACTGGGAGCAGCAATTTGAGTGGCCGGGCATTTCATGAGTGAAAAAACTGTAATTCCACACTCCACTCATTTTTCTCTCACGTTCATATTCCATACTGTTTTGATTTATCCACTATCTATATATAAAGTTCAAAGCACACACTAAAATCTGCTGAACTACAGGTTATAGCTCAAATTTGAGCATATCCCCATAAACAGAATCAAAAACTGTATAGGTGGGAAAAAATGATCGAGGACATTTTGAAACTTTTTTACTTTTTATAAACAAAAGTTAACATAAAATGTGATTTAAAATCGATTGATCTCTAATATGTTACATATTTAATACACGAGTTAAGATGTAATTTTATTTATATATTATTTATATTATGTATAATATTTCTTTATTTATTCATAAAATATTATAAATATATTATATGGGTCATTCTCACAAAAAGGAGAAAAAAAAACTCACTCTTTTTCATTTTCCCATTTCTTCTATAAAATAATTTTTTTGAGGATTACAAATAAAATATTGCATGTTCTTTACTATATAGTGTATTTCAGACCATAAACAATGGCAGTATTTTTAAAATTATGAATTAATTCAAATGTCATCACCATAGCGTGTCACAAAAATGAAAATCTATTTTGAAATATAGTTTTTACATATTAAAAAGAAAGAAATTAAAAACTGGTATTAAATACATTTTTTTATAGCTATTAGTTAATACTTTTTTAATGTCCAACAGAAGAAAAATGATTTCAAATATATTTAAATTTTAAATTTCATTTGTCACTTGGGAAGAAAATCATTACCACGGTACATAGTTTTAATAACATATTTGGCCACCAGATAAATCTATCATAAGTTTATTCTCATCAGACATATTAACAGGGCTATTTTCAACTAGAGACCATAAAGCAAATAGCTAGAAATGTAATATAAAATTTTTAGGTTTCAAGTGCACATTTCAGGTAAGTATTAATACATGCCATTATCAAATTCATTAAAACAGAAATTATTTGTAATTTGCAACTTATTTATTTTAAAAGTTAGGGTAGAAGTCATATTTAAGGGTATAGTAATACAATATATAAAATTAAGGACAAAACGTCTTTAAACGAAACGTCATTTATTAAAACATCTTAAAAGACATACAAAGTATTTTTAAAACTGCTAGAGAGCTTTCAAGAGTTAATACGCCCTTCATCAGTGGCTACATGAATGGTAAAGCATTGAACGTTCATATATATAGAGACCAGATATACAGCAAATTTGCATAAAAATATAAAATTGGTAAATGGACATACCGTTAATTAATACAAAATAATCTAAGAAATATATATGGAAAATACAAAAAATTACTTTAAATGCTTTCAAATTGTAAAAATATTACAAGGAAAGTACTATCAATACATTATTTAGCTACAGGAAAAGCATAATTTTGGAAGAAATGTCAAGCGTAATTTTCATGAGAATGACGTCATAAATAACTATTGAGAGATTTGAATTGCATAGAGTCAAGAATGAGTTGCCAAGCATAACTTAACATTTGAACGGGATCAAAATTACAAATTGACTCATGGTAAATATAAATAATAAGGGATTCATAAAGGAGAATATTACGTGGATTGTAACAACAAACTAAAAGGAAAGTTTTTCAAAAATGGGCAGAATTTATCATTAACCATATATTAAGCAAGAGCTGTAGAAAGTTTGCCACATTTGATATCATAAGCGTGTTCCACTAAACAGATGCCAACAGTATGTTTTGCACTACCAATATAAAATTTATAGTCACCATCAGGAGACAACAGGGGAACTACATACATCCCAGCAGAGCTTTTAAAGTCATCAATATCCCCAAGTTTATCAGAATGAATATAATTAAATAAAGTGGTAATATTAGAGTGAGCAGATTTGAAACCAAATTCATGACAGAATTGAATAAAAGGACGGAAAATCTTAGGATGGTAAGGAACACTAGATTTATGGGCAAAACGATCTTTAATAGCAACAAGTTTAGTATCAAACTGAGTGAAATTAAGGCAAACATGGGCAAAAATCTTATAAATAAACTTGAAAGAATAAGCAGCCTCATGGCCAAGATCAAAAATAAAATTAATTTCATCAGTCAAAGCAGGGATAGAAGAGCAAATATTAAATGAGCGATTAAAATAAGCATTAAAAGAGGCTTTTTTAGAGGATACAGGATGAAAAGAATTAGCGGGGATACAGGAGTTAGTAAAAGTAGATTTACGGAAAACGGAGGTATGAAAACCAAAATTTGAATGGGTGACCAGAACATCAAGTTTAATAATCATAGTTTTTAAATTAGCTCTACTGAAAATTTCATTAATTTACTATTTAAAACTAAATTTAATCCTAATAGTACTCTCCATAGTTTTGATGTCATTTCCTTTTTCCCTAGTATCCCCGATGACATTGCTATTGAAATTATTGACAAAAAACTTCAGAATCACAAATTTAAAATCCCCACCCACTATCGACGCAATCATTTCTGCTTTGAATATTGCTGTGAAGACAAATTGCTTTGCTTTTCGTGATGCTATCTATTTACTTGCAAACTTCTTGCACCCCTATGTGTAGCCCTTTATCTGGTATTTTGACCGAGGCCATTTTGAAGGAGCTCGAGAATGAGGTTTTGCCTTTTATAACGATTAAACCTATTCTTTGGTGCCATTACATGGATGATGTTTATATTATTTGGAATTGTGATTGTGATTCTCCTTCATCTTTAAAATAAAGTTAATGATTTTTACCCTTTGATTAATTTTACTGGTGAGCATGAATCCACTTGTTCTTTGCCTTTTCTTGATATTCTGGTCACTCGTTCAGATTTTGATTTTAATACCTCCGTTTTCCGTAAATCTACTTTTACTAACTCCTGTATCCCCGTTAATTCTTTTCATCCTGTATCTTCTAAAAAAGCCTCTTTTAACACTTATTTTAATCGCGCATTTAATGTTTGCATTTCTATCCCTGATTTGACTGACTAAATTAATTTTATTTTTAATCTTGGCCATGGGGCTGCTTATTCTTTTGAGTTTATTTATAAGATTTTCGATCATGTTCACCTTAAATTTACTCAATTTGATCGTTAATTTACTCAGTTTGATCTCTAAAGATCGTTTAGCCCATAAATCTAGTGTTCCTTACCATCCTAAAATTTTCTATCCTTTTATTCAATTCTGTCATAAATTTGGTTTAAAATCTGCTCACTCTAATATTACCACTTTATTTAATCGTATTTGTTCTGATAAACTTGAGGATATTGATGACTTTAAAAGCTCAGCTGGGGTGTATGTAGTTCCTCTGTTGTCTCCAGATGGTGACTATAAATTTTACATTGGTAGTACAAAATGTACTGTTGGCATCCATTTAGCGGAACACGCTCGCAATGTCAAATAGGGCAAACTTTCTACGGCTCTTGCTCAATATGTGGTTAATGATAAATTCCTGCCCATTTTTGAAAAAACTTTCCTTTTAGTTCGTTGTAACAATCCATATAATATTCTCTTTTATGAATTCTTTTTTATATTTACCATGAGTCGATTTGTAATTTTGATCCAGTTCAAATTTTAAGTTATGCCTGGCGACCCATTCTCAACTCTATGTAATTCAAATATCCCTAGTAATTTATGATGTCATTCTCATGAAAATTACGCATAAAGGGTCTTCCGAAATTATGCTTTTCCTGTTCCTGTAACTAAGAAATCTGATGTGAGCAGCACATGACTTTCCTTATATAATGCAATGAATTTACTACTTTTACAACAAAAAAAATAGGTTATTCTTAAAATAGATACTTATATTCTTTCCAAAATACTGAATTTTCGCCAATTAGTTATCATTTTCATTGATTTAGCGTCATTTTAATCTATTTGGCAAGATTTTCGTTAATTTGGCAACATTTAAAAAAGTCGCCAAGTTGGCGACATTCCACCAAATTCGTCGCCAAAATCTCGCCAAGCGTTACAGATGGAGAAATAAATTATTCTTACAGCAGATAAATGATTATTGGCATTCAAATACAAAAGTATTACTCAAAGTATCTTTTCTCATGAATGGAATGAGCTAGATCCATGAGAATGAAATCACCAAATTTATCGCACGATATTACATATGAAAAGTGAACTTGTTTCACAACAGTTAATATATTTTTAATTTATGGGATTTTTTGATAAATTTATTTGAAAAATGTGCAATATCTCGAGAAAGGTTCATGCTAGAGTTCTAAAGTTTATGTCAATCGTTTTCTATGGAAAAATTACATAAGAAATGTCTATTTGCATAACTTTATTAAAGATTTTAATTTTTTGATGATTTTTTCAAAATTTCACTCGAAAATGTAGGGGAGTTCTGAACATTCGATTGAGTTTAAAAACAACAGGCTTCCAGTATTCACGGATTGTGATTTTTGTACCAAATTTCATTCGAATCACTCCATTTGTTCATGAGATATCATCTCCACAGACTAACTGACACACATTTTTTGACACAATATTTGACACACACTGACACAACATTTTCTGACAATAGCAATATGAAATTAGCAATGCAATCTTAAGCATTCCTTGCAGTTGAATGCTGGCTTCTGATAGGATGAGAAGAGTGACTCTAAAATCGTAGTTATTCAAATACCTTGGAGATGGAAAACAACCAATTTGGAAGAAGTAAAAGAGGAAAGAGATGGATATTCAGAGGAGGGAGAAAGTTGACTAAGCTGCAAAGCACTCCAAAAAGAGAGGTCAAGTTTCTAGTGCAAAAAAAAGAGGTGGCTCATAATAGGTTCTTATCTATGCAACAGTCTGACAAGGAATGAAGAGAGAGACAGGTTTACAATATTATCAGAAAGTATCACCGTAGCACCATCAAACCTTGATATAATTTGGCAGATGCAGCTCTGGAACATGAACTCTCTTATGAGGCTCGGAAGTTCACATCAGATCTGAAATTATATGCCGTGACTGCTATTTTTTAGACGTCAGTCACAGGTCATACTTGAGGTCCATTTCTGCCAGACAAGGTATCTCAAAGTTTTTAATATAAACATGGTGATTAATATGTATGCATTTTTGTTAAATTGTGTTAAAACGTTCTATGTTTATATCCTTATCATACACATCAGTCCAAACTATATTACTGCCATTTTCCTGAGAAGTATAATAATTTTCTAATTTTCTGGCTAAGACCCATGTCTGATGTTAAAAGTTTGATATTTCAAAGCTAAAGTGCCTAAAATGATGCAGACCTTAAACAGATACTATTGTATTTATTTGAAGATCAAAGATCTTTAGAAAACATTTCCACAGTTTGGTCAACCTGTTTCATGAAAAATTAAGAATATAGTTTTTTTAGTTTTCATGGCCAGTCGAGCAGCCTAACAAAAACATGAACAGAAGCTAGTTATACAGTTTTTTTCTTTTCACTTCTTTTCCTGTCCCTCCTTCCTCAGAACATAATTAAAATCAAGTGACGACTGTTCTTGAAAAGCAGATAATTTATGTTGGACAATTTCTTTATTAGTTTAGTGTAGTGCATATTTTCAGAAAGAAATCAGGGCATTTTATCTGCTGTTATGAGCAATGTAATGCAAAATTAAGATTGATTAAAAATTTTTCCTAGCACCTATAAAATAGAAATTTTCATGGCATTATTTTTGGTCAGTTTTAATTTATAATAATCTAAGAAAGTAACTTCCAGCTAAAAAAACAAAAGATTGCATAAAAATTGAAAAACTTCTTTTGGGAAAATCAAAAAAGGTTGCATGCAATGATGCACGGATCTGTAAAATCATGATTTTAAACTTTTAACCAAATTAGAATTCCTACTTGATATATGCTCTGTATGGGATAATTTTTTTACCAATTTAACTAATTGATCAATTTAAGAAACAAAATGTTCTGATCTCACCATGATTCTTTTGACACATTTGAACATGTTTATTTAAAAGACTATATACAAATTATTATACACATATCTAAACACAAATTTTCATCATTACTATTTAGAGGAAATGCATAAAAGCTACCTTTAAATTCAAAGATTCACTAATTTTCTTTACTGAAATTTTTACACTTTCTACTTCAATATGGTTTATAAAAAGGATGCCAGTGGCATAGTCTCCCTTAGAAGGTAAGTCAAAATTTAATTCGTTCCTGAAATAAAATAAAAATTATATTACAAAACATAATTCTATAATTTAAAATTAAACATTAGCAATGAATCTGGATTCATTTTTCCGATGGAAAATTACATCGAGGTTTATCAAGATATATCACCATAGACATACGTGATTGTTTACAAGAAAAGGATTCACTTTAAAAGCTAAACTTTTAATTTGTTTTTTCTTTTGATGTTTTTGTTTGATTAATAAAGCAAAATTTGAAAGATGAGTTACAATTATCGTGAAGACATGTTTTTTCTTTTAGAATCAGCTTGATAAGGTATATTTAAGAAGACCCTAAATTCAATTTTAAAATTTTGACAACTGGATCCTTTTATTGTAAACCATCATATATTTCTGATTTTTCTGTCTAGGCACTATATTATGTATTACCTTATATATCAATATATGATCCTATTATTAAGGTTAAATATTTCCAAAAAGCTATGCCCCTTACTCAACAGTTTTCAAGAAAAGCATATCTAAAACTTAAGATAGCATAAATATAAACCAATGATCCCAAAACTCTTTTAACTCAAGACACATTGTTTCACAGTATGTGAGATATTATGGTACACCCATACAGTAGATGGCAGTACTGCACTTGAAGCATTACCAAACCCCAGGTCTCATGAAGGATACAGGGGTCTCTACCCTTCCTGCTAGGCCTACTTATGATCCTAAGGATCCATTGTAAGAATTTTAGGACCTATTAGAATCCAATGAAAGATTAGCCCCTACTCAGGTTGATTAGGTAAATTGTAGTTCAAGAAATGTCTTGAATACTCCCAAACCTAGCAGAAGGGTATATAAACCAGTCAATACTCATTGTGCATTAACAAATAATGTTGTTAAAAATATTTAATACCTATTATATATTTTCTATTATGTTCCCATTTTAATAACAATATTTTTGTTATTTTTCTCATGGCACAGTCATACAATTTTGTGGCATACCTTTTGTGAAAAAGAAGTCAAAAAATAATACAAGACAAATGAGGAATATAAATGTTTCAGAAATTGCTATTTCATAATTTAAATTTTAAAAGTGGCTAAATTAGATGAATTTTAGCATAATAATATAAAAGAGTAGTAATTTTAGAATAAAAGGCATTAAAATATAATGAGCTAACTGTTGACTCTTTGTTTATAGAATT
The DNA here is from genome assembly GCA_951213105.1 of Amaurobius ferox. NCBI lineage: Eukaryota > Metazoa > Arthropoda > Arachnida > Araneae > Amaurobiidae > Amaurobius > Amaurobius ferox. The sequence goes on from OX578151.1 coordinate 121,322,245, forward strand.
TAAAAGGGCAAGCCAAGCTATGAAAAAAGGTCAATTTACAAATAAAATGTGATTAAGTGCAATTAATGTCACTATTAACTAATACAGTAAAATATTGATATGTAAAAGTGCAAGGAATCAAAAAGTTTTAGATTGCTATAACCAAAGGTTTATTAGGTTTAAAAAATTCAAATGTATAACAATTTTTCACAGATGGTGATATTTAGCAGATATTCTTACTAAATAGATGAGATATAGAATTATGAATGTTGTTATAAAAAGCAAACTATGTCCTTAGACTGATATTTTTTCTCCAGCAGCTTGTTTAATTTTTACCATGCTAAACTATGGGAAATAGTCACTAACTTATAACTTTTTTGGTATAGTCCATATCAATCCAGGCAGGGGGGGTGGGTGTACCTTCATAGTCTCAGATGTTTTTAAATTTAACATATGTCAAAATTCAGGAAAAAGTAAGAAATCTGTATTTTTTTTTTTTTTTTTTGTTCAAAAAAGTTTCTGACCCGAGATTACAGGCCACCAAAGATGGTGCCTCGGATGCCATTTCTCACTTGCTATTTTCAGCAAAATTTTAAAACGCTCTATCTCTGGAATGGTTCAAGATATTTTGTTGCGGTTTTATTAATTCGAAAGATAATATTTTTTGATTAAAATCATATCCTCCATTTGGAAATATATGTCCAAGTTCTCTTGCTGTAGCATTCTGAATTTTTTTTTTGAAAAATCAAAAATAATTTTTTTTTCAAAGATCAATCCCAAAAAATTTGATTGTTTGACTTTTGATCAGTACCATAGAGTACTACATTCCCTGAAAAGGAAAACTTTCACTTTTGAGTTTAACAGATTTCATAAACAATGTTTATGTTTTAGCTTCTGTGGCTAATTTCTTTATGCATTTCTTTTTTCATTTATTTTCTCAAAAACACCTTTCTGAAAAGGGGAACACGCCACTTTGGTTCTGGAATTTTTCATAATCTTGTTTTTTTTTAAGAAATCCATTTTCAGATAAATGTGCTCAATGTGATGGAATAAAAATGATAAATTAAACAAAGTTGGAACTGGTGATATGTTTTTATTCTTCTGGATTTTTTTACATAGAACCTTCTAAATCATTAAAGGTCTTCTGGAACAATGTTAAGCTTGCAGATAATTCCAGAATGTAACAGAACCTTCTAGAACAATCTAGAACCATCCAGATAATTCCAGAATGTAACAGAACCTTCTAGAACAATCTGAAACTATCCAGATAATTCCAGAATGTAGCAGAATCATCTAGAACAATCTGGATGCTACCAGATAATTCCAGAATGTAACAGAACCTTCTAGAACAATCTGGAACCTTCCAGATAATTTCAGAATTCAACAGGACCTTCTAGAACAATCTGGAAGCTTCCAGTTAAATTCAGAATTTAGCAGGACCTTCTAGGATAATCTGGAAACTTCCAGATAATTCTAGAATGTAACAGAACAATCTGGAACTATCTAGATAATTCCAGAATGTAACAGAATCTTCTAGAATAATTTGGAACCTTCCAGATAATTCAGGAATGTAAAAGAACCCTCTAGAACAATCTGGAACCATCCACATAATTCCGGAATATAACAGAACCTTCTAGAACAATCTGGAACCATCCAGATAATTCTAGAATGTAACAGAAACTTCTAAAACAATCTGGAACCATCCAGATAATTCTGTGTGTTTGGCCTAGCATATAAAAGGGAGGACACATGAATTCACTGATTAGTGATTTTTCTTGTTCTCGCTTGGGCGTGTTATACCTGGTAACGGTAGAGTACGTCGGGCTAAGCAATTTGCAGCCGACTTTTGTGATTTTCGTATTTGGTGACGTACTTTGTACTCGCCATTTCATTTTGTGCTTTTCGAACTTGGTTCGCCACGTGTGTTTTCCCCATGTGGTTGTGCTTTTTCGGACTTTTGGATTGATTTCACCCTCTCTCGACTATGGATTTGGACAGTGCTCAACTAGAATACACGCGGACTATTGCTGGTGAGTTGGATGGGGAAGATGCTCAGCCTCTTAAGGATGCCATGACTACCTATTGCAACTCCCTGCCACAGGATGGATCGATATTCACGTGGACTCAGGATGTGAAGCAAGTGATGAACTTCTGAGGACTCGTGATTTACGTGTTGACTCTGCACATCGAGAAGATGCTCAGGAATGGATTGATTGGATAGAACAAGGACCAAGTCTCCCGGATAATAGGTTCGTTTTCTTTTGTAAACTCTTTTTTGTTGACCCATGATATTGAGAAATTTGAGAATAGTGCTATTTATGTAATTTATAAATGTGAGAATAATATGTTAGGTAGTAAATTAATTGAAACTAAACTGCTAGAAATAGGACTGATACAGGAAATTAAAATTGAAGATGAAATTGAACCGGTTTTAAATCCAAGTAAAAAGGGTAAGATAGAGGAAAATTCCACTAAGGAAGTTCCTACCAAAAACCAGTTTGAACTGTTAAACTTAAAATCTAGTGACCATGATAACATGGACTGTAGCATTGCATCTGATAACCCTAATGATGTAAATGTAAATGATCATTCTAGTAAAGTAAAAGATCCTAACCAAAAAACTTATGCTGAAATTGTAAGCCAAAATGTTGAATATAAAATGGTGCAAAAATCGAAAACGGCTGAAAATAGACTTAGGGAAAAAAGTAATGATGTTGAGAAAAAAGACCCAAAAGCAGAATGCTTCTTCATCAAGTTTAATGAAAACTACCAGGCGCTCCTCAAAAAACTAAATGAGATTACGGAAAATAAAGTATCTGGGAAACTTACAGGAGAGATGTTAAAGTTGATACCAAAGGACGCTGACGCCTATAGGGCTGTTCAGCGCCACTTAACCAGCGAGAAAATCCCCTTTCACAGCTTAAATCTTAAAACAGAAAGGCCAAAAAAGGAAGTATTGAAGGGGCTACCAACCAGTTATGACATTGAGACTCTAAAAGTTACTCTAACAACCGAGGGGTTAGATGTAGTCCGGGTTTCTCAATTGAGAAACACTAAAACTAGATTGCCGCTGCCGATCTTCCTACTTAGCCTTAGGCCCACGGATAACTGGCAGAGGGTATACTCAATAACAAGATTAGGTTACATGGCTGTGAAGGTAGAGGCCTTTAGAGCACGGGGCTTTAAGATCTGCTACCGGTGCCAACAGTTCAACCACTCCTCTGACAACTGTTTGATGCCACCTGTTCAACCACTCCTCTGACAACTGTTTGATGCCACCTAAGTGCCTTAAGTGTGCAGAGAACCACTTGACAAGAGACTGCCAGAGACCTAGGACAGAGAAGGCAACATGTGCAAACTGCAAAGGTGACCACCCGGCAAACTTCCGGCTCTGTCTGAAGAACTCTTGGAATAGAGGAAAGGCACCGGCGCATGCCCCCCCTCCCTCCCAAAATGAGATACCCCCTTGGAGGCAAAAGGCCCTCGGTCTAAACACCCAGGCACCCCGTCAGAACTCCTCGCACACTGTGCCACATATAACCAGAATTCAACCTTCAGCACCTAATAGATCGGTGCAAGAGCAGGTCCCCAAACCATCGACTTCCAGAGAATTGACTCCGGAAGAAATAAAGTTGGCTACTATAGCCATTAAAAGGAGAAATGAAGCGGAAAAAGCCAGACAGGCAAAACTAGCTCAGGAATCTAAAGAAGTAAATCCAAAAACTAAATCAACTAAAGAAATCAAAACGCGGGAAGCTAAAACCAAACGCGTCAGGGAAGAAGAGCTCGCGCAAACCCAGCTGTTAGAAAAAACGGTTGAAAAAAGACAAAAGATTACAGAGATCCAAAAGGATACTCAAAACCAAGTTGAAACCGTGGTTGAGGCTGAGGATATGGAAGCTGAGACTGAACCGACTGTTAAATCCGATGATAAAAAGATGGATAAAATCCTGAACCTCATCAGAGGATTTATCAGTATGTTCAATTTAGACGACTTAAAACATCTGTTGATGCAGTTCGCAGAGTTAATACAAAAAAAGAGTGATCCAATGTCAATGGTTTTTGAGGCCTTCAAAATAATCGTGGATTTTAAAAATAACAGTGAGAATCAAACCCCCCATGGATAGGTCCCAAAAAGAATCCTTTAAAATAATATTTTGGAATGCGAATGGCATATCTCCAAGAATAAATGAACTTAGGAACTATGTAAACGAAAATGACGTAGACGCCTTGTTAATTCAGGAAACTAAAGTTAGAGAAAATAAAAAACTAAATATAGCCAACTATAATAGCTATCATAACTTTAGCCCAAATACAACTGCTAGACGGCCCCATGGAGGAACAGCAATATACATTAAAAGAAATATTCCCCACGAGGAAGTAAATAACATAAATCTTCAAGGAGTAGAAAATACCAGTATAAAAATAAAAATAAATAATACAAACCCTTTTATCCTAACTTCGATATCTCAAACATACGAGTGGAATAAATGTAGCTGCGCAACTGGAACTACTTTTCTCGCGATACCCGAGCACCATACTTGCGGGTGACTTCAATGCGCACCACCTTAGGTGGGGCTGTAGAAGAGCCAACACATGCGGTACACACATAAACAGACTGCTGAGCACAACAAACACTATTATTGCACCATTGAGTCCAACCTGCTTCACACGCGGCAATGGTTCTTTCATAGATTTTGTTCTTACAAGAAACATAGACTACGCTCACACTATCAATACCCTAGATGAATTCGATTCGGATCATCTGCCCATACTAGTGACTTTTGATCTGAACACACCTCTTCCAGCCTCTCTGGGACAAGAGAGGGTGAACTGGAACGTATTCAAAAGAGCACTATTCGAGCCGCACTTAGCAGTACCTGACATAATGAGCACGGTGGATATCGACTCTGCCACGCACACACTCACAACAGAAATCAAGAGAGCAATTGTCTCTGCTACAACACATTGTGAGTCACCTAAAACACCCACACTTTCTCACCATGTCAGACAATTAGTAAGACAGAGGAACAGAATTAGAAAGACATGGCAGGCTAATAGAGACCCAACCATTAAAAGGGAGCTTAACAGACTCACGTGTAAAGTCAGGGAAAAAATCGTCGCGGAAAAGCAGCAACAGTATAAAGAGTTAATCGAATCGCTTAATCCAGAAGACGTGTCACTCTGGAAATTCGCCAAAAAACTTAGGAAACCATAAAATAAACTCACGCCATTATTAGATGGTAATAATACCGCATACTCAGATGAAGAAAAAGCCGAGGCGCTCGCAAAGCATTACGAAAAGCAATTCGAACCAAACCACGATTTAATGTGTGAGGAAACGGTCAGGCAAACACTAAATAACTTTAGAAACTCCCCGGTCACGGCTGAGATTAACCCAGCCACACCGCAAGAGATAGTCGAAATTATCAAAAACTTAAAGAACCGTAAGAGCCCAGGACACAACAAAATCAGGAACGTAGCGTTAATTTTTGGTTTCCAAAACTGGCTTCCAAGCAACTATTTTTACTTAAGCAGTAAATGATAAAACATCATGTCATTCAAAACAATGTGACATAATTAGAAATTTGATTTGTCTGAAGTCGACACAGAAATTACTGTATATCAAAATTTATAAGACCTGGTTTGGAAATAATTCTCAAATCATGGCTAATACTGAAAAAATAAACAACTAACAGCATAAATATATAACAAATAGACATAATCATACTTTAAACACGCTTTGTAAAACTCATGAGGAATGGAAACCATTATTCCTGCTCCATCTCCAGTATTATTATCACCAGCACGAGCACCTCTATGTTCCAGACGTCTTGCTATAGTTTCAGCATCCTTGATTAACTGCAAAATATAATAAAATCAAACACTTCTTTTTATCTAATATGTAAATGGGAAAATTTGAATACACATTTCTAATTTAAATATCTTCTAAACCATGCAATGGACATTGAAACATTTTTTTAAGCTGCATACATTAATTATTCTAAAGTAAGTTTTAACATCCTATAAGCAAGTGTAAAATGTAATGAAAAACCTGTTTCTGTCTGATTGTCTATAATTCAAGAATGGTTCAACGTATCCTCAAATTTTTTTCAACGGCTTTAAACGTAATAGCTAGAAAGTTTCTAACTAAAAATAGTTCTGATTCTGTACTTACTTCAATGGATAAAAGTAAAAATTAGAAAATATCTGAATTTCACAGGACTAACAGATTAAAAAAATTGAACTGCTGAATATGTGATGCTTTTCTTTACACTTTTCTGGCAATGAGCAAGTCATATGTTGCATCAATTCAATGAAGGAGTTTTATAAAATGAGTTAAAAAAGGCTAGCTAATATTTTTAAATTTCTTAATATTTCTACACTAGAAATATTTTTTAAAAATTCTCTGGATTCCTGCCACCCCCCCCCCCCCCCCTTTTTTTTAATGTTTGTACAAGCCTGGATTGTGAGCTTAGATTTAATCAAGAATAGATTTCTATAAACGTTTAACTCAGTTAAGGTAAAGCTTAGTTTGAGTTAATTTAGACTAACCTAAACAAGTTACACCTTTGAAAGAAAAAAAAATAGAATGGAGCTTATGAGAATGGAGTCTTTACTCATAGTAAAGAACATACTCATATAACATTAAATGTTCCACATTACAGATTACCTACTATACTTGGGGAGAAAAATTTCTGAAATATGTGAATAGACTTTACAAATATATAACAATCATACTTCATTAAGCCTGATGTGAGACTTGAATGTTTCATTTAACATATCAAATTCAGCTAAAATTAAAAAAAAAAATGTCAATGATTGAAAGGGATATTTTAATGGGCAACAATCAGATGAGGCTATACTGTTAATGGGGATATGCCTTTCATTGAAGTCTTTCTAAAAGAAACTATCATGTATTTATGTGACATGTTAAGAAAACCGCAAAGAGCATAGGTAGCATATCAATAATCATCTGAGCTGGTTGTGTATCAAACCTTCATATCATGATTTGACTTCCTAGGATAAAGTGATCACTATCATAAACCACCACTATAATTATGGGTTGCCCTAATTTGAAACTAAAAAAAAAAGGCATTTTTAAATAACTATTGCCTAAGAAAAATTACATTTTAAACTAATTTTTCCATATATAAAACATAAATTTTGCTCTTTGCAAAGATAAATAAAACAAATAAAATGTTAAAATACCTGATGGGACATTTTCCCATACACGTTAACCACAAAACCAACTCCGCAAGCTTCTTTTTCCAAAGAAGGGTCATACAACCCTTGTTTTGGAGGAAATCCATATGATACCATATTTTGATGTAAAGTCTGAACCTGAAAGCAAATAAAACAGCAAGTCCTTTGACTTAGTTTAATGGTATCTAAACAATTTAATTAATTTTTTTTTCAATTAAAAAATTATTATTTAATTTAGATACTACTGAGTAAACATAAACATATCCACATTTTATAGCTCTAGTTTACAGAATTGAGAACAGAAATGTAAAAGGTCTTATTTTAGAGTGTTTAATTTTGTGAAGGGTCAAACAGCTTGGATAATTTTTAAATAGACTGATTTACACACATTTGGATATCATGTTCATTTTATTCATCACATCAGTTGGTTTTTAAATATGTGCATATTTGGAAAACAGTCATTCTAAACTTTAAGCACACATTATTTTACATTATGATATCTATGGGTAATTGGTATTAAATGCACACAGAAGGATTTTTAAAACTTTAAATATTTTCTGTTAAATAATTTATTTAATGTCACTCTATATACCCATTTTATCATACTGAAGAACAAATGGTTAGCATCCTAACTAGTGTTTTTTACAAAATCGATTTATCAGTATTTACTTGCAAACAGTTAATAATTTAATGAAACATTTTTAGACATACAACTTTATTCTATAGTTAAAACTGTGCTAAATTACTACATATATTCTGTTGTATACATTTTTCTTACATCTGAAATTATCAAGTAAAATAGATGAAAAACAAATTTTAAAGATACTTACCTCCACAAATTTGAATTAAAAAACACAGCTTCTTTTTCAATGGTGCAAGAAACGGGCATAACCTTACAACTACGAAACATGATTATATCGATAATCTTAAAACGGGCCGCTTTGATAAGACAGCTGCAGATAATATGAAGAGGAGAGGTAAGTGAAGGTTGAGTTAATTCAAAAAGATAAATGAGATAGCAAGCCATCCTCCACTTAAATTGAGTAACCACTTATAAATATCTCTTTGGATTGTTTAAATGCTCATAAGAGCTAATGGATTGTTTGACAAATAATAAAAAAAATAAGTGGTATAAAAATTTGTGATAGTGGTTAGTGGTTAAAATGCTCTGGTAAACATTTAGACAATTCGCAACAGAAACCGGAGATTTTAGGCTCAGAAAGAATCAGTCTGAATGACAGGGTTTATACTTTGTGCATGTAAAGTATCAATCAGTATTTACAAAATGTTTCTTCATTAAAAGCCGTAATTTCTGAGTAATAGCTTAATTAGAGACAAACAAATTATAGCTGTTGAATTAACGTGTAAACTAATCACTACCTAGACGGAAAGTCCGCCTAGCCATAACAAAAATCTCAACCATATTTTGTTTTTGTTTACATTTAAGTCAATTTATGAATCGTTCATGACTCATTCATTAACTTATTTCAGAAAAATTTCCTATCAAATTCGCAAATAAGAGATAGTTTTAATAATTTATATTTAACGAAAGTTATTATTTTGTAGATTTCATTATTGGAAAAACTGTTTATAAAAATATTGAAATTATATTATAAATTCTCCGGTTAATTGCTCAATAGCAATTTGGCAACAATAGATTAGACAGCTGCTAACTTCTTGTTTTGAGAGTTGTCGGTCTTTCGTGCTCTACTAGAGATTTTGTTTAGTTATTAAATTATATATAAACCTTTTGAGTAACAAATTTTATTCAGATTCATCTAAGGGTCCGGCACTAAGAGTACTGTCTTTTGGAAGGTGAATATTTTGTGTTTTTTTTTAATCATGAAATTTTTTTATGGTGCCCTTTGGCTGTGATTGTGACCTTTTTTTAGAATTGGCACAAGTGTGTCAAAATGTTTTCATTGCTTCTCTGTACGCACTGATTGTTTGTAACTTTCGTCAACCTTTTCTTTGCCAATTAAATGTTTATCTCCTTTCGAAATGCTGTGTTTTTAATATATACGTTAATATTATATGCAGTGCTAATTGACAATTCTTTCCACAGATTTGAATTTACGTCCCCTGGTTTTTATTTTCAGCAAGAATACACAAGTTATAATTCTAGAGGCGCATTGGCTTTTTTTCGAATTTACATTTTAAACACACAGGTAAGGGGAAACTATATTTTATGCCAAAGTGTTTTATCTCTATAAGGAGAAGCGGCTTTGTTTATTTTGTATGGTTAAGTTGTTTACCAATTATTTCTCAGAGACCATGCAGTCCAAATGGTCGGCCGCATGTGCTCCTTGACGTAATTTTTTGTGACCCGCGAAATCTGAATAGCTATCTAATATTCTATAATATAACTAAATTTTCCAGCTCCTTCGAAATGAAAAATGTAGAATAAAAAAGTAAATGGAGAAAAGGTTTAACAGGACCAATAAAATATTAGGCAATTTATAATTCAGTGTCACTTGGCTTCAAAATTAGGCAAATCTTTTCTCCTATCACTAATCACTATGAAACAAAATATTTTATTTATCAGATGATATTTATGCTTATATGTATATATTTTTACAGCTGAATAGGAAACATGTTCTATATTTCTGATAGGGTGACCATTACTAGAGCACAATAATCTTGTAATTTTAGTGTGGACAAACACCCCTTGTAGTATCTCCTATAAAACTTATTTCAGTAATGAACACTGGTGTTTAACAAATTAAATTTTGATTGTTTTGTTCTGAGCTTTTGTTGATTTTGATTAATGAAACTCTTGTTTGAGTATTTATTAGGCCTAATTTTGCATCACATATTTCTGTATTTAAAATAGGCATTTTTAAAGTTGTTTAAAAATTATTTATTTTAAAATTCGTGTATTAGCAACAAATTGAAGCTTTTTAGAATTCTCATATTTTATGTGAAATTAGATTGATCTCTTCCAATCTAATTAAAAATATTTTTAAATGTGGTTGTTTAATTTTAATAAATATTTCTGCAAAATTTAGTATATGTTTCATTTAGATAAAAAGCAAGAAATACTTCATTTTTCCATTAAGTGATGCTACAAATGAGACGTGTCCATTGCTATGGAAATCTCATAATTAAAATTCAAGGAATGGGGGGTTTTGAGTAAGTGTAACCTATCCAATTAAATTGTATTATGCAATTTTCTCTAAACATAGAATGCAATTTTCTCTAAACATGCCTTTAGAAATGGTCTAATTTCTTCCAATGTGTTTGGTGACTCCAATGATTTGTTTACTGGTACAGTATAAGAAGTCGAAGGTTTGTGCAAGTAATCAGAAACAAGTGAAGGATCTGGCTGGCCTATCTGTAACATAAGAAGATAAGAATTCATCGTCATCAGATGTCATGGTTATTAGGCAAAATTCCAGATGCACGGAAACCTGACACAATGTTCTTATGTGTAAAAGACAGTGGAAAGGCTTTACCTACACATTCAGCAACATCATGAATTTGAGGACCAGTATGTAATAACATCCACTAGCTGCAATCAGAATTATAACAAGTCTTAAATGAATTAAACACAGTGTGATCCAAAGGTTGTGTTTTTTGAGATGTATTAGGTGGAAAGTTCAAAATAATGATTCTATGATTTTTGCAAAAATCAATTGCCTCAATGGAAATGTGATTTTCGTGATTATCCATGAGTAAAATAATGGGTGCTTGAGAGGAAGGTTTTACATGACTTACAAAATGTTTTAAATATTTTATAAACATCTCTGGATTTGACCAACCACTTTTTAGATTGGCAGAACCCATAGTTCCAGGTGGTGAACCTTTCAGCATGTGTTCTTTGAAGTTTTTCTCGGAAAAATCAACATTGGAGGCATAGTATTGCCAATAGTATTCATAGCAGCAATAATGGTTGCAAGCTATCCACGTTCTCCAGAAGTCATCTGTCCAACTTATTTAACTTTTTTAGCAAATACTACTTTTGGAGGTACATGGACAGTTGATACCAGACTCATCCACATTATAGATTTGTCCAGGAGAAAATTCACTTCTTTTGAGTACTATTTCATAATTGTTAAAGAAAGCATTGACATTTTCCTTTTTGAAACTAATAGCTCGAGGGTGGCTAGTGGATTCAGGTGTTTGAGGAGTTAACTTTTGAGAGTGCCTCTTCATGAAACCTAAATACCAGTCTTTCCCTGCCTTTTCCTCTAAATTCCAATTTGGTGGCACATTTTTATTAATGCCTACACCAAATTGAAAAGCTAGTGTTCTAACTTCAGTTACTTTTAAGCCATAATGATGTTTAGATGCCTCTGTAAGGTAATTCACTAGCACAACTTCTTCAGAATTGGTAAATACCAAACAGCTTTATAGTTTTGATTCATAGTAGAACTTTTTATCAGGTTCTGCTTTCTTTTTAAATTTACTTACATGGTGGCTAAGAGTGGTTTTACTCAGGCAGTAAGCTTTAGCAGCCACTCTAATGGACATCTTATTACTTAACACTTTTTCTGCGGCTGCTTCCAACATAGAACCATCAACGGCAGGATATTTAGGAGTTTCTTTTTGTTGTCATAGCATTTTATTTGTTAAAAAAAATAATTTTGATAAAGTAAAAGTAGTCATTTTTTTATTATATTTAAGGCTGAAATAATTTTTTTTTTACTCTATGCAATATAGATTTCTTTGCATTTGGGATACCTTGGGACAGTGTCCTAAGGTACCCACCACTATGTGTCCCAACCTGCCCCATTTTATTCATTATCTTTTAGAAACTCTCAGAATGTTAGACTTGACAATACAATGCATTTCTTAACATTAAAATCATGATAAATGAATATGTTTTCATTCATACATGTTTCTATTTAAATCATTTAAGAAATCTGTTTATGAAAAAGCACATTAACGTAACTCTATCTCTTTCAAAACAAAGAAAATGAGATTAATTCTTACCTACAAACATGACTGATACCAAAATACATTGTAGAGTAGAACATGCTACCATCTATGATCCCCTATGAGAACTAATCTCTGTGTGCAAAATCAAAGCTGAAATTTAAGGTGTCCCAAGGTGGGCCATGTCCCAACATGCCCCACCTTCTCCTACACATTTGATTATGCAGAGTCAATGGATGTTAAGTTTATATATAAGTAACATATGTCATTAGGGTAAGCTTAAAAAAAATTTTGTGTGTTAATTTTTAATAACAATATTACAAGATTAAAAAACATTAGTGCATCCCAAAAATATAAATCGGGAGCATTTCAATCAGAGAGTAATTTAATTTTTTTCAGGAAACAATTTCATTTTGTTTGATCAAAAGGATATTTTTTTATATTCAATGTTCAAAATTTTCAACAATATATTTTAAAATTGTTGGGGAATGAAAATACAGTCATACACTTTCCATCTTAACACCATTGAAAAGATCGAAACATTCTCTTTCAAACAAACTGAATTGAATCCATGTAATTAATAGATGAATAATGAATTGCAGTAAATTTCTAAAGAAATATGTTAAATATTTATAATATGTTTTGAAGTATGTTCACGCCTGTTGTGCCGATGTGCATAGATTGCATTCAATTTTAACTTTATTTATATGAATCAAATTTATTTATTTTGTTATTTTATATAACTACCCTGCTTCTTCTGGGCAATGCCCAGTACAATTTCTAGTATTATATACATTTTTGGTTTAAATTTCTGAACTCACTCCTTGATGCAAATAGAATTTTTTCAACCCTGGTTTAAAAATGTATTTTATCCCTTATTTTTCTTGGCATCCTCACTCCCGTATTCACCATTACAACCGAAACACTTGCAAAATCATCTGTTCATGAGCCCTTATTCACAGCAATTTCACTAGAAACGAGAGTTCACCATCTCCAAAATCAACTCTAGCTAGTCGATTTCTGGTCGCTGGGTCGCAGGTTCAAAGACGGAATTCTATTGGCTGAGACACATCATGTAGGTTTGTGTGCATTCGGGCTTACAGCTCTGCAAGCAATATTATCTTTTTCTGTTCTGCCGGATCCAATAAATTTCATGTGCTTTTCAAATTTAGATTATTTTTTTCTTAATTGTTTTTGATTTGAAATCATGGCTGCTCGAATGATATTTATGGCATTTGAGAAGGAACTTGTAATTGTGTACACTCGTGTGTGTACATTCGGGCTTGCAGCTCTGCAAACAATATTTTCTTTTTCTGTGCTGCCGGATCCAATAAATTGCATGTGCTTTTTTAATTTAGATTATTTTTTTCTTGATTTTTTTTCATTTGAAATCATAGCTGCTCGAATTATATTTACAGCGTTTGAGAAAGAACTCGTAATTGAGCTGGTAAATTCTAAAATTCTTAATAGACTAGCAGCATACACATTCTTCGTACAGAGTATATAATATAAAGACATTTATAATTCGCAATCATGTGCAAATTCTGTTAAAATATTAAATTTATTGCTCCTAAAGAGAAGTTTAAGAATATATCTGTTCTCACTAAGCAAAATTATCTCCACAGGCAGATCTGAAGAATAAAACATCCTGGCCCCTTTTGTAAGCAAATTTACAGAAAAAAAGTAATTGAATTAATATATGCAACCCCGGACTACTTATATTGTCGCAGATTAGAAAATATGCCAGTGTGTTAGTAGAAGATTACCCGTATTACAATATAAGTCTCAAAAATATTTGCCAAAATAAAAGAGATCATATAATATATTGAAATATCAATAATCCCCTTACTCTTTATACCAGAAGGTCGTAATTGATTCCAATATATGCCAATATATATCAAAACATGTGCCAATATACACTGTACTATACTACTGTACTATACACTATACTACTTATATTCTCGCAGATTAAAAGATATACCCATGTATTTGTAGAAGATTACTCGTACAACATACAATATATGAGTTTAAACAATTTTTGTCATAATAAAACAATTGCATAATAACTTGAAAATATCAATAATCCCTGAATCAATAATTCCCAAAAATATCAATAATAATAATGTTTAAACCTGAAGACCGTAATTTATATTATCCAGTCAAAAATACTATAAGAAAAATCAAATCATTCTTTTCTAAAATATATTTTTATATCCATTTATTTATTATTCAAATCGAAAAAATAATTATTACAATTAACAGATAGATTTAATTTAATTGCGTTTCTGAGTAACATGATATAAGATAGAATCTTCCTCATAAACTGCGAAATTAAATAACCATTTTGATTTCTTTATACTTTTCATTGTTCAGTAAAAGCTTGTTTAAAATAAACCATGGAGATAGATTTCCCATTTAAATCATGTTTCAAACAATTCATGTTTTCAGAAAGTGACTAATTAGTGCAAAAAATCTCCCATCAAATTTAGAGATTAAATTTTAATTCACTTTCAAACGATTTTCAAGCTTTTTGTTTGGATAAACCACGGAGTTAGAGAGTAGAACTTCTCGGAAAAAGTTTCGTTTTTCATTAATATCTTGACAAAGCCTGGTCTTAGATACTCGAAACTTGAGCTGAATTTATGGGGGGCTATTTCAAGGTTATCCACAAAATTTCATCAAATTCAGTTCTTCCGTGATGACGGGACAAACAGACAGACAGATGTTCAATTTTATGTATATAGATAACAAAAACACCCAATAAAGTGAGTGTGGTAGAAAACAGTTGCATGGCAAGAAATATGTGATATTTTTAATTCCACAAATAGATCAACAAAACAACTCTGTTTGTGCTATAGAAATTAAAAAAAGAAACAGAAGAAATAATGATAAAAATTTAAGACTGGTGGTGGCCAAATTTGTATTAAATGTTTCTAACATAGTATCTAGTAGTTTCTAACATAGTAGTTTTAAATGTGAAAAAATTCAAATCGAAATGTTAGTTTTATGAGACATAATTAAATTTGAATAACCTATTATATTCTAGTTCTTTTTATTTTGTTATTTTTGTCGTAACATACAGTGAATTCTCTAAAATTCTAAAATTTTATGAACAGTGTTTTCCAGCATCCAAAAAACTTGATGTTGCTTGTTTGTACAACAATTCACATGCAAATAATAATAGTTTTTAAATTGATCTAACATTTTTCTACAATTCAATTTAATAAGTAGTAATATATTAATTGCACAACATAACCCAAGGGCCAACGGCCGTACCGAGCTGAAAACACCAGTTCTCGTTAGATCACCGAAGTCAGGCAGCATCGGGCGCGGTTAGTACTTGGGTGGGTGACCACCTGGGAACACCGCGTGCTGTTGGCACATTTCGGACGCGGTAGCCAAGTGGTTTGCGCGCTCCCTGTAGATGCCTCTCCCACTGGGTTCTGGTCTAAATTGGGTGGCACTTCCCGGCGGTCCAAACAGTTACCTTACACCTTTCTCGTAGGTCGGACGGTCTGGATCTCAACAACAACATAACCCAAATAGAAAAATCGGTTTAGTTTTAAAAGTATTGTCATCAGACAAATTACCAGCAGTATGACTAAAGCCTGCCATATACCTGGAGTTTAAAATCGGAAAAATGATTCGGTTGGGGAATGAGACAACGGGAGTCCCCGAGAACCATTTGTCTTGATGGATCGGAGAGAATGTCAAGTGTGAAATTGGGTTTATCAAATTGGCTTGTTATAGCCTGCAATGAAAAAGATGTGTCTTGCCAAATGTCTTGACGTGAGGAATGTCTTTCGTGACATCAAGCCAACTGATGAATGGGTCTTGATGTGACTTTCATTTCATTTGTCTGTTTAAAAAATGCTGTTTGATAGTAAAATTGCTCTTGCCATTCCTAATCGTATTTAATAGAACATAAAGCTTTTGAAGAGAAAATATTCGTTAACAATTGAATTCGAATCAGAAAAAAAAAAAATTAAAGAAATTTTTGCAGAAGTCTAAATTATGAATGTGTTGTAACCAGGTATACAGTATATTATAAATGTATAATAATCGAGTGTAATAATAATAATAACTGTACTCAACCAGGATTCAAAACCATGCATCTTCTAACTAGCCAATAGAGGCTGTATCTATTAAGCAACTGGGAAGAAATTCATTTCTCTTATAATGAAAGCTCTTATAATGATCCAACATTCTCCTCCTTCAGATTTCAGATTGAAATGAAACTTCTGATCTGAACTAACCCCTTAAGTGTGTTATTTAGGAGGGGCAGGGTAGGACACCACTAAGCTTTAGCAATCTTATTTTAACTCTGAACACAGAAAAAAAAATTTAACTCTCATTGCTATTTATATAATTGTAACCTCTTTCTAGGAGCCTGTTTTCGATGAGGTTCAAAGTTTCATGAACTAAAATGTACTATAAAAGAACATAATGTCAAATTTTACGGTTCTACAATTAGTGAAACCTGGTTAGTTAGGTTTCAAAGATATGAAATGCGACAAATATATAAACTTCATATGAAGTTAACTAAAAGGCTGTAAAAATTTTGTTTCTGCAGCAATAAATAAAAGTTCGATAGAAATAACGATTTGTCAAGAATCTATATTTAAATACTCATTTTTTAGCAGCATTAGCAGGCTCCATTTTATATGCCTGACACTCACAGACTTTAATTTGCTAACACACTTTATGTATAGATTTTAAATAGTAACCTTATCTTTTCTTTCTAAATTGTTCACATTATCTAAATTATTTTCAATTGAATGAATCTTTATAATAATTGTCACAGTAAGATCATTTGAAAATTATATATACTATGATTAAATAACCTAATCTTTGACTTCTATTCATAATTAATATGCTTCATTATCAGCATGAATAAAATATTTCGTTTATCTTTTTCAAATTGTACACCATTTGTTCTAGTATTATTATTTTTTTAAAGTTCAAAGAGTTGGTTTTCTTAGTTGGAAACTCATAAGGAAACAATTGCTAAAAAAATTTCAATTCAACTGAAAATACCTTATAGATAAAAAAAAAACATAAATAGTCAACCAGTTGTTTGATTGAAAATATTAAAACAACATACAGAACTACTAAGGGATATATATTTCTACAAAATTTTTAAATGTTATCTAGGATAATTTAGAAAATATGACCAACATGAGTCATGAAGTCATTTAGGATCCTCACATTTATTCATACGTATTTAAGATATTTGCTGTGAATCATGATACAAATTATGTTCTCAATATATTCTCAAATTCTTACGAGCTATGTGACACTTTTAATGTGATCCTTTAATTTTTTTTATGAAAATATATATATATATATATATATACAATATATATATATATATATAAAATAACATAGAATTAAGCAATGATTAATTAATAAGCAAACTTAATGAAAACCTAAAATTTATTTTAAAATACACGTATTTTTTTTAACTTGTAATTCAAAAGCTATTTTCTGTGTTCATGATTTTCAAAAATTAGATTTTTCAGTTTCACTAAACAATTTTGATCAATTTTGAATAGATGTATATAATTTCACATTCTTACGCAGAATGTCTGAACATGATCACTGAAAAAGGGAGATTGAGAACGATCAAATGGGGTTTACAGTAGTTGATTTCGTTTTCCAATATTGACCATATGGAGCAGTAATACAATTGTTCACTAATAGGGGGGGGGGAGCGATCTTCAACCCTCCTGTCCATGCCACTGCATTCTTAATATATGTTCAATTTATAAACGTAGGCAGGATCTGGTAAAAGGAGTATGTGACCGAATGAAGGGTTACAGTGGTGAATTTCGTTTTACAGTATGGGCCCCTTTGGGTAACTAATGTAATTTTTTCACTAATGAGGGTATAGCACCTAACAACCCCTCCCTTTTTTTGCCATGTAAAAATGCAATTTTTAAGGAGTGCCATGAAAAAGTGTACTTTCAAAATTCGATGGTTAATGTATGATTTTATGAAAAAGGTGAGTAAACAATGTCTCAAAATAACTGTATATAAATTAAAGAAGATCAGATTGAAATGATATGCAATCTTTTTTAATTTATTTTTTATCTTAATAGTTCATAAAATTATAAGTAATTTTTTTTTTCAAAATTTCATTCGAGAATTGTTAGGGGAGGGGGGTGTCATCCAAACACTCAATTGCGTTTAAAATCAAAAGGCTTTCAGTATTCTCCAATTGTAATTTTTATATCAAATTTCGTTCAAATAACACCATTCGTTCATGAGATATCGTCTCCACAGACTCACGGACATACACAAACGTAGCATCGATAATCATCATCCTAATCAAAAATTGGCTCTGTTCAGTTATGTCCAGTGGTGATACCATAAGTGGGCAAAGTTTCACTCTACTAGAGTTACTTAAGAATACTTGCTTTACATATTTTCGCAACTAAATACAGAAGCTGAAATATTTTTAGCTAAATGAGTATTTTTTTAACCCTGACGAAAAAAGACGCTAAAGGATTCTAAAAGAAGAAAAGATGCCAAAGGAAAATAAATCTGTGCCAAATGGTCATTAATGGGGTAATTTCAGAACTAAATAAAATCAGTTTCAGCACACATTAGCAAGTTCACTTAAAACAGTAAAAAAGAAAAAGTTCTACTTTGAGGTATTTTATAAACTATGTTGCTTTAAAACACATACTTTAATTTTGTTGCTCCAACACTCCAGCTTACTATACTCCAATTTTGTTAATTTACTGCTCTCCATTTATTTTCCCACTTTAAAGCCTTAATTTACTGAGCCAAATTTTATAGCTTCAAATCATAAATTTACCGAGCCAAATTAGTGACATCCCTGCTCCAAAGCTGATACAGAACACCAAAAGCAGTGCACAGTCTTTGGTTTTGGTTGAAAACAGTACTTTCTGTTGGTAGTAGTATGAGAAAGTAAAAATTAACCCAAAAGTGATTAAAATATTGAAATTATTTAGAGCAAAATTGTGATGCAGGTTAATTGGTAGCATTGGTTTGCAATGAGAAAGGTTAAGTCAGAGGTTTGTAACCTCTTGCCTACTGGAGCACTAGTGCTCATGTAGATTAATTTAATGCTCCTTGAAAAGTCAAGAAATTTATCCTTTTGGTACTGGATTGTAATTTTCAAAATTTAGTCAATGCTATTTGTTGTTTAACCACTCCGTAGCGAAACACAAATTCTCATTAGACCCTGTTAAGATTTTTCTTAACTATACACATGAGAAAATTGTGTTTTCATGCTTCCTATGAATATCTACATTCTATGAATATCTACATAAAAGTTTCTCCATTCTATTGCTCTTTACCCAATATTATAAATCTTGTCCCAAACTTGAATACATTATCCAGTTTTATAATAAATAATATATGCCTTAAATAATCTTAAAACTCAATAAGAAAGAATGCTTTGTGAAAAGGATAGGGAAAACTTGAGCAATGTATTTAAGCACAAATAGAATGATAATACAGCATGCATCTGTTTTGAGAACTGGAACTGATTAAGGGAATTCAGCATATTCTTGACACAGCTGTATGCTGCATTATCATTTTATTTGTACTTCAATATGTTATTCAATTTTCCCTTTAGTCTTAAAACTTTTAAAATTATTTTATTTTGCCTCTTTATGAATAGTTTAACATGTTGACTATTGTTAATAAGCTAACTGCTGATATCACAAATCCCATTAGCAGTTAACATGTTAAATTGCCAACCATCATGAATTTACTATAGATTGGAAAACTTTGTACTGCAAGATCAATCATTGCTAAATCAATGGCTAAATCATTGAACATAAAAAATGTCTGTTCTAATTTTAAAACACGAATGAAAAATATTGGAAACATTATGGAAGAACATAACCCCATTCTTATCAAAGCTGATAAGAATAAGGATGTGCCTAATAAAATTTTAATTTTTTTCTCTCCTTCTATTTTAATAGTTTTATGGTTCTATCTGAAGGTATTATTTAATAATTAGTATGGTTTTGCTGTCTGGAGGTATTCAATGGTGGTGGTATTTGCCTAAAGTTATTTAATAGTATGGTGTTGTTGTTTTAAGACATTTAATAATATGGTGGTGCTGTCTAAAGGTATTTTGTAGCATGGTGGTACTCCCTGAAAGAATTCGACATGGCTGCATGCTTCCAGAGATTACTTACCAATAGCTCAAATTTGAAGAATGTCAATTATTTCATTTTGTTTCAACTGGTGCAAACTGTGGCGTCATTCAGTCCATTTCTATGGAACCTGTTGTTAGTGTTAATTCCCTTGGAAACTGGTTGTTAATAATTTGAAAATATATATTTAAAATTAATTTAAAAAATATTTAGTTTTCTTTGATCATCCAAATCACTCAATGGTTACCATATACAGGTTTTACTGCAGATACTGATTTATCTTTTATCTCGATTGTTATCAATACTTTTTTTTTTTCTGATGCCTTTGTAGGCCAATGCGACACCTATCTGTGTTCTTGCTGAGGTTTTTAGCTAAAAATTTGTCTAGGCCTTCGTTAAAAGAATGAGCACACACACACACACCAAATGGAAAAAAATCTGATAAAATCTTCCAATTTTAGCCCAATTTATTATTTGGTAACATGAGTAATGAAAATACGTATTACAAATTTGATATACACGCATTAAAACCTGTCTATAAAGGTACATGAAATATTTGAAAAAACGATTGTTAAAAAATTGGAATGATTCCAACTGCTACAGAGATGACTTACTCTCTCTGCCTCCTAATACTTTAAGCTTAGAAGCATTTACTAATCGATTCTAAATGGATTTTTGCTTAATAAGCTATAGTCTAAATTTTGGAATATGTTGAGATCATCACAATATTAATTAATACAATTTTCAAACGCTTGGATTCTGATTCCCTTTTTTAAAAAAAATTTTAGTATCTGCTTGTGACATTTCAAACACTCACTAAAATCTTTAAATCGTTGTATTTTATATTTTCCCACATTTTACTTAAGTACACACTTCCGTTTAATTCATGAATTCCCAAACTGCGACCTGCGGGCCGAATTCGGTCCTCTGGATGAATTTATCTATAGCCCATAGACACTTTGACAAAATTTCAATAACAGAAACCAAACAAAATATCTATATGCATAATATGCGACCGTATTGATCCTACTTGCATCGCTTATGAAACACTCAAGCTGAAATGCAATTTTATTTAAACATCTCTGAAATGCGATATTCAGCACTTATATTTTTTTAATTATCACAGTACTACAATAATTTATTATATTTGGGAACTTAAAAACTTCGTCAAAAAAGTCAATACTGTAAATTGTCTGCTTCTCTATGTGAAATCAATGAATGTTTCATTCATATCACTTATATTTTTCATACTCTAAGAGCTAAATAACTTTACGTGATAAAAATTCAGCATTTCTTATACAACTCATAATCTTGTTTGCATTCTGCGTGCTATAGAGATTGGGCTTCGTTGTAGGAATTATCAAATATTTGTGATCATTTAATATTGTAATTGCATTTGCACAGTATTTAGATACACATATGATATGAAAAAATTAAGCGGTTTTAGGACGGATGCAATACTACATATAAATTTAAACGGGCTTTAACATCACGATTTTATGCAGTGTGTGTGTGTGTGTGGGGGGGGGGGGGGGGGGATGGATGCCATATTTTATTTTGAAATAAATTGAGTGATCTCTCCATGTAATATGGGTGTAATTATTATTTCAATTTTTATTTAAAAATCTACCTATCATATTTTGCTGAAATTTTTTTACACGTTTTACGTGATAATTTGAATATTTCCTGCCATTTTCGAAGTAATTTGTGAATTTTAACTCCGTTTAAAAAATGTTTGTAAAATTGTGTTCCATGCGGTTCAATGCATTTCATTTTTTCAACCCGGGTTAAATCCGAAACTAATTGGATGATATATTATTCATTTTCATTCCCATATGCCCCACCGACCGTCTCAACAACATACTAAAATTTTATTTTGATAAAGTCATTTTTACGGCAGTTATCGTGCGATCGGACCGACAGACAGAATGAACAAAGTCATAAACACTTTACAGCTATGTTGGAAAGTGTTAAAAATTGAAAATCAGTCTTTGTGTGTTTGTCTCATCATCACTGGAGAACGGCTGCACCGAATTTTATGAAATTTTGTGGATAGTCTTGAAATAGCCCTACTTAAAATTCATTTTATTATATAAGAAAGTCATATGCTGGCCACATTAGATTTTTTTTTATGCAGCTGCATAGGAAATCCACATGGCGCTACACGGGCGCGGTAGCCCATGATTTGCGCGCGGGAATTGCACTCGGTAGGCCCGGGTTCGATTCTGTCCGCTGCCAAAACTGCCGCCGTGTTCACGCGGAGTACGATCACGTTAAACATGTGGGTCCGTGTCCTTCCGATAGGTTGGTGGTAGGAGAAGGAGGGTACGGTCCCTGTGGATGCCTCCCGCACTGGGTTCCGATCTAAATTGTGTGGTTCTTCCCGGCCGTCCAAACAGTTACCTTACGCCTTTCTGGTAGGTCGGACGGTCTGGGTCCATACAACAACATGGCGCTACACGACAAAACAATGTTCGGGGGGCTAATTCTCTTATGGCGTGCAGGAAGCTATCTCGCTCCCTTTTAGAGATAGAGAAAAAAGTCAATTACAAAGTTGTAGAACGTTGCCTAATTAGTACAAATGTTTGTCTGAAAAAAAAAGCAGCAATTGTTATAATTGTCTGAAAAGAGATTTTTAAAAGCATGCGATGCTTTAAACTGCAAATTCGTCTGGCAACAGTTGTATAACAAGGGATTTAATACATTTAGTTTGAATGCTAATTATTTTATTTGACAGACGATTTGTCCGTAAACATCGTAATAGAAGGCAGTAAAATAAACTAATCTGAGGTTGAAAGCATTCCATCTGCAGTATTGTATCCTTATGCTAATGTGTTTGTCACCCCGACCTATTTTTATTTCGACTTTATCTGCTGTGTCTACTATGCTTACTAATGAAGAGAATGCAACCGGTATGCCAGTGCAGCCGTATGATTGCAGGCATAACATTTCCCAATCGGGGTAGGGCGGATTTGGAGTGTATTCCCTAGTTTTCGGGCTTCTTTTCAGCTTTTTCTGTCAGACAATCACATGTTTTTGGCAACGCTCTATACAGCCTTGTAAATGACTTTTTTTTTCTTTATCTCTAAAAGGAAGCAAGATAGTTCCCAGAATGCAACCGGTATGCCAGTGCAGCCGAATGATTACAGGCATAGCGTTTGCCAATAGTCTGAATACGGTAATGTTGTTTTATTGGGGGTGGGGATAATTTGGAGTGTATTCCTTAGTTTTCAGGGTCCTTTTCAACTTTTTCTGTCAGGCAAACACATGTTTGTACTAATTTGGCAACGTTCTACAGTCTTGTAAATGACTTTTGTTTCTTTATCTCTAAAAGGACGCGAGATGGCTCTCCACCCCCACCCCCTCCACCCCAAAAAAGTCCTCTGAAAGTTGACTCGTCATGCAGTCCCGTAAGGGTTTCCTATGCAACTGCATTAAAGTATAAGGATAACGCTCTTCATTCTCGAGAAATTTCCCTTGTTACAGACTTTCCTAGGCATCCTGTACATTAAAGATTAGTGAAAAATATTGTGATGGGATCAAAGATATGTTTCTTAAATTTTAATTCCTTTACTTGTTTTGAGCATCCATGAATGCAAATTATTTTTCTGATTATATGTGTGTTTGCCCGTGACTTTCGAATAAATTGAGCGATTTGAACTCGGTTGGGTACAATTATTCCCAATCCATAAACGTCAAACATTTTCGAGGACGATTAGACCTCCAATTTTTTTAACATTCCCCCCCCTCCCCCCCCCCCCCCCCAAAAAAAAAGATATAAAACATAATAATTGTGTAAAAATGCCCCCATTTATCAAACGAGCGAACGGCGTTTTACGTGTTTTTAACCAGAAATGAATAAATACCATTGTTTGGAATTGATCATAAGCCATGCCAGAGTTATTATAATTATTTCTTTTGTATGAAAGCACGATAACATTCGAAATAATAAGGTACTTTCCATTAAACTCGAAATGCGCATTTTTTCCGGTTAGAAAATGTTTTTTTTTTTCCCCTTCAATAGCAATAGCCTGCAGATGATATATTAATAGAGATATATAACTTTTTTTTGTACTTTCTCATGCATTGTATGGAGAAAGTATTGTTTTCATGAAAATTTTCGAATTCCAGGTTTTTGACGGACAAGTACATTTTTGAGACAATCTGAAAAATAGTTTATATTGACGCAGATTTCCTAAATGCATGCATCGGCGTCATAAGTTGTTGCCAACTTGAAATAGAAACTTTAAATGATTTCTACAAAATATTTTAGAATAACTTGGGTACAAAATCGAGTGGCGTACCATCATAGAGCGGAATGGAGCGATCGCTCCAGGGCGCTGAACGAGAAAGGGTGCCTCTTCCGATGAACATATTTTTGGCCAATGCATTTATGGGAAAGGGTGCCTAAAAGTTATTTGTTCCAGGGAGACAAAAGTCTAGTTGCGACAATGGCAAAATCAGAAATATGTCTTATTCCATTCTGTTAATAATTGTGATACAAGTAGAATTAAACGATATGGAATATTAATGAGAAATTCGAATGAAGACTCACTGTGTAGATATTTTGTACTTGGAGAGGGATCTTTGTGCACTTGTTGCTGCAAAAAGAGATTGGTTTTCCCCAAACAGCTCGGAAGGTTTTCCCCAAATTCGGGCATGTGGTTTTGGGGTAACAACAAGTGCATATCCAGAATTTTTTTCTGGTGGAGAGCTCATGTGAGTTGTTAGCTGTTTATATATGCAAAATATCCCATATAATAAAAAAACCTATTTTTAGGACTTCAGGGGGGGGGGGGGTAACGTTCCTTCCTGTATGGATGTTCATTGGGGAAAGGGGAACAAGCAACACTCAAGTGGGAGCCCGAACCCTCAATATTTTTGTTTTGAGGCTAGCGAAGACCAAGGCCCGTAGAATATTTCTCTATTAACCTTAAACGAAGACGAAAAATGCACAAAGAGGAGAACATTAAATATGGAGGGGACCCCTGATAAATGTTTGTAGGGTGGCCCACAATTTTAATGGGCGCTCCTGTCCCTTGGATACGCTCTTGTATTAAACAAAGTTCTTTTAACCACAGTAAAGATCTGAAAACAGTTTTTTACCTCTGCTCTAAAAATCTCGCATAAAGTATGTATTTTGCCTGCAAAATGCTTTAAAATGTATGCTGTTTCTTTGAAAATGTATATTTAAGGATGTTGACGATCCATCCTAAATCATTGCATAGTTCCTATAATAACTGCTTTTAGGGAGAAAAAGACTGCAGATCATTATTTCCCAGAAGTTATTATAAAATGATACATACATATATTTTTACTTGTTGTTTCTTTCTCGGTATTAATCACTTTCATGAGATTGCGAGTCGTGGGAAACATATGTTTTCCTCCTTTAAGAGTTGTGTATGACAATAGGTATCTACATCTACATTTTGCGGATGAAAATGAGTTTTTATTATTCCGAGCTTCTGTTGAAATAAGATTATGCCAAATTGCCATTTATAGTGAGGTTCTTTTGTAAGTAAGTTTTGTTTTATGTTACTGTCAGTATAGAGAAAGTATTTCTTTATTGGCAGTGTTTGAATTAAAGATTTTGACGGAAAAAGTATGTTTTAAAATCTTCTGAGCACATTTCAAATACTTTCGGAAATATGTTTGAGGTGTGGATATAATAACTCAAGGCCGAGTACACTTGTCGACATATTTTGGGTATTGTTACGACGTACCCTTTAGAGGGTTTGTACCGTGGGTTTGTACGCAAGATACAAGAATGAGTCCTAATTTCTGGATAACTAAATACGTTTATTCATAAGCACAAAGTAAGCAGGAACAATACAATCAAACAGCACCTAAATGTACCATTCGTTTCACAAAATAAGTGATATTATTCTCAAAATACTGATGAAAATGACTTCACAAATCAGCAGCTACTATTCTCAAAACGACAAAAGTCATAGTTCAGTGTAGCTCGTATCTTGTCAGCTGAAACTCCAACGGAATGATGATTCCTTTTATAGATTATCCATAGAAACTTCTGGAAAACTCTCCTATCATGTAGATTAATCGTTATTTGGAGATGCTTCTTGAAGATTCGGGAAATCCCCAAGTTGTCGATAATCGCCAAATATGGTAACCCTAAAATGACGTCATGGGAAAAATTGCCTGTCCCAGTATCATCTGGAGAAAACATCCCGATAAAGCCGTTGTCTGCGAAAGACAAGACAAGAGACGCTAGTGAGGGAATATTACACGTTCGCAACAGTATACATCCATCTTATGAAAAAAAAAAAAAAATCTGATGTGGGCAACACATGACTTTCCTTATATAATTCAATGAATTTACTACTTTTACAGTTAAAAAAAAAATGTTATTCTTGTAGTAGTTACTTATATTCTTTCCAAGATATTGAATTTTCTTCAATTAGTCGCCATATTCATTGATTTAACGTCATTTTTATCCAATTGGTGAGATTTTTGTTAATTTGGCAACAATTAAAAATGTCAAGTTGTCGACATTCCGCCAAATTCGTCGCCATAATCTCGCCAAGCGTTATGGACGCAGAAATAAGTTATTCTTACAGCAGATAAATGACTATTGGCTTTCAAATACAAAAGTATTACTCAGAGTATCTTTTTTCCTGAATGGAACGAGCTAGTTCCACGAGAATGATGTCACCAACTTTATCGTATGGTATTACATATGAAAAGTGAACATGTTTCTCAATAGGGAATATTTTATTTTATATGACTTTTTGATAATTTTTTTTAAAAATGTGCAATATCTCGAGAACGGTTCATGTTAGCGTTCTAAACTTTATGTCAATCGTTTTTTAATGAAAAATTACATAAGAAATATCAATTTGCATAACTTTATTTTCGGTTTTGATTTTTTAACGATATTTTCAAAATTTCACTCGAAAATTTAGGGGAGTTCTGAACATTCGATTGCGTATAAAAACAGTAGGCTTCCAGTGTATACGGATTGTGGTTTTTGTAGCAAATTTCGTTCGAATCGGTCCGTTCGTTCGTCAGTTATCGTCTCCACAGACTCACTTTCACACACACACAGACATCACTTCAAATATGTTTGATTCGTGATCAGGGATGCTTGAAACGTGCTCTCCCGCCGAAAACTCGAATTCGAATTTTCGACCCCGTCACAGTACTTTCCTTATACATTATGTATATAAGGAAAGTAATATCTGGATAATTACATTTTTTAACTCGCTTAATTAGAACGCGAATTACCGCTGTTCCTTAGGTAAGTTTGTCATGAAAGCCCGAAAGATCTTTGCTACTCTAATGAGCAATCATCCAACTGGCGGTCTTCAAAGAATGAAAATTCTTACATAATATATTTGAAATTAACCACATTACTAAAATTTATCTTTAAAGTTAGTAAATATTGATACTTAACGAAATACGTAAATATAGAATAAAATGTGATGCTTAAATATTACTGAATATATGTTCAACTGCAGAAAAAATATTTTGATCGAGATTCTACTGTGTATTTGTTAAAAGTTGAACAGCATTATATATAAAACTTAAAAAGTTGGAATGAGAATATTGTTTAATATGGGTTTATGTAACTTTTTAACACTTTCCAACATAGTTGAAAAGTTTTTATGACTTTGATTATTCTGTCTGTTTGTCCATTCGCTCAATAACTGCCGTAAAAAGGACTTTATCAAAATGAAACTATTGTTAAAACGATCCGTGAGACATGTGGGATAAAAAAATTATAATATTACCCAATTAGTTTCGGATTTTACCCGCGTTGAAAAAATTAAATATGGGACTTAATTTTTCAAACATTTTTTAAGCTTAGTTAAAATTCACAAATTGCTTCGAAAAGTTTAGGAAATGTTCAAATTATCACATAAAATGTAAAAAAAAATTCATCAAAATTATTAGGTACTTTTTAAAATAAAAATTGAAATAATAATTACACTTATGCTATATGAAGAGATCAGAGGATTTTATATGCTATATGAAGAGATCAGAGGATTTTATATGCTATATGAAGAGATCAGAGGACTTTATATGCTATATGAAGAGATCAGAAAACTCGTTTGACTCTCAAGCTATAGATTCTACAGAAGGAATAGCAATTTTTTCAGATTCTAAATCCGCTTTAGAAGCTATCAGAAACGGAGAGACCAACATCACATCCGAAATTATAGTCCTTCTCAAAAGGTTGCACAGCAAGGGAAAATCCTGTGTCCTACAATGGATACCTGCACATGTCAACATTGAGGGAAATGAATGTGCGGATTCTTTGGCCAAAGAGGCTAGAGAACTGGATCAGAAGTGCACCACCATCACCCTTGCTGATGCTAACGCAGTGGCCAGATATAGAATTATGGCTCACACATATAAGAAACCCCTTTTAACAGAACTCGATTGTCCCAGAAATATAACATCCACTATTGCCAGGCTAAGAACTGAGCATTATAGGGGCATGAAGATCCATCCGGACAAAACAAGAACCTATGTCCCTTGTAAAAACTGCCCCGAAGTCCAGCTCACGCCCAACCACATCTGGGAATGCCCAGCTGTTGCGGTATATCTTTTGAAGATTGGCATAGTTCCACTCAGGGATTCATTACGGGAGATCCTCTACATTGGCAGAGACTGTGATCAATGCTTTTGAAGGAATCTAGACCACTTCTCCACTACAATATTGCTTATCCATGGACACGCGAACAACAACAACAGAGGACTCATTGCAAAATAAAATATGGCATCCATCATTTTTTTTTCCGCTGGGATATTTAAAGATGAAAATACTGTTAAATGATCGTGATGTTTAAAAGATCGCTTCCATTTATATATTTAGTGTTGCATCCGTCATAAAACCGCTTTATTTTTATATGTCTATCTAAATTCTGTGCCAGCGCAATTACAATATTTTTTATTTTAAATGATCACTAAACTTGGATTGTTTCTACAATGAAACCTAATTTTAACCCGTGCAGAATGTAAACAAATTAAACGATTGTAAGGTGGGTTGTATAAGAATTGCTGAATTTTTTTCAACCAAAATTATTTAGCACTGAAGTCTGGAATATAAGTGATATGAGTATGAAATATTCATTGATTTTACATAGAGAGGCAGACAATTTATATTTCGATGACGTCATTTGAATAAAGTCCTTTTTGTGTAACTGGTATTGTCTTTTTTGATGTTTTCAAGTATAAACTACTGTAGTACTTGGATAATTTAAGAAATATCAGCGTTGAATGTTCACATTTCTTTAATAAAAAGCCGTTTTTACACAGTGCACAAATTCTAAATTTCGTACCTCACAAATATTTTTCACACAGCACAAAATGTGCGCTACTGTACGCTGAAAAAAAAAAACTGTTCGCATCACTTACTAACAAATTATCATATTTTGTTTTGGGATAGGGGGATATTTCAGATTATAAAAAATCGCTGACACTGCTGCTTAAATCTGAAAATGAAAGGACATCATTTTAACAGCATAAGCAGTTGATTAATAGTACCAACAAGTTTCAAAAGTATAAGCAGCTTCTTCCCCCAGAATGAAAAGACCGTAACCAAACTATTATAGCAGTCAGACGCCTTCTCCTGTGGAAATGAAATGCGGTTGCTCTCTGTTTTCCTTCTGAAGAAGGTTATTTTTTGTCCCCGAAATTAGATACTTTTAATCAACTCCGTCCTCATCGTTCACGACTTTATATACAAGTACCTTATATTATAAGATCGAATTTTTTATAAATTTCGGAACATGATCGAAAGAGATAAAATTAAGACATTCAGTTTCCCGTTCCATCCGTCTGTATGCTGAGGAAAAAGTAAAAGTTGACGAATTTGTTGATTATGCAAGTTGCCTGTCATTTGGAAATATCACTTCCTCCATAAACACGCAAGTGTTCTGCTGTCTGAGAATTCCAAGATTTCTTTCCGACTATAATTAACAAACAAATAAGTTGATTACTTCCTTTGTAGATTTCTTGTGCGCTGTAAGTGGTTACCATCATTTCATTAGCCCTTCCTTTCCCGGTTATGTCACACGTCATTGGCAGAAAATACACAAACGACTTTCCCTACAAATTGTCAAATTTTGTTTGAGGGCGAAGGGAGAATTTCCCGGATTATAAAAATTTCTCTTAAACTGTTGTTAAATTATCTGAAAACTTCGTTTTAACAGTGTAAGCAGATTAATATACGTATATAGTATTAAACGGTTTAAGAGGCAAAAAGTAGCCTCCTTCAGGATGAAAAGACTATTACAGTGACCTATTGTAATGTGGTTGCTCTCTGTTGTTACTAAGGCCACTTGTCTAGAACAAGATTAGAACGAACTCATAAAGGGAGGGAGAGCTTACAGCTTCTGTTGGTTCAGAGACCTTGCAGGTACTCCATAGTTGAAGTTTGACTTTTGCCAAGTACCACCAGATTTAGAGTGGAATTGAGTGGAGCTGGTAGCCACAGGAACCGTACCCTTCTTCCTCTGACGTTACTAAGGCCACTTGTCTAGAACAAGATTAGAACGAACTCATAAAGGGAGGGAGAGCTTACAGCTTCTGTTGGTCCAGAGACCTTGCAGGTACTCCATAGTTGAAGTTTGACTTTTGCCAAGTACCACCAGATTTAGAGTGGAATTGAGTGGAGCTGATAGCCACAGGAACCGTACCCTTCTTCCTCTGACGTTACTAAGGCCACTTGTCTAGAACAAGATTAGAACGAACTCATAAAGGGAGGGAGAGCTTACAGCTTCTGTTGGTCCAGAGACCTTGCAGGTACTCCATAGTTAAAGTTTGACTTTTGCCAAGTACCACCAGATTTAGAGTGGAACTGAGTGGAGCTGATAGCCACAGGAACCGTACCCTTCTTCCCCTGACGTCTCGGAAGGACTTTCGGACCTACAGTATACACATACTCCACGGAGACACCAGATAGTTTTAGGTGGCGTTGATTATCGAACTCAGGACCACCGCGTGTAATCTTCTCGCCGTAACCACTGGGCTATCTCAACCCCGTTGCTATGTTTTGCGGCTGAAGGAGGCTGCTTTTTACACAGAAACTGGTTAATATTTTTGTAAGCTTCACACGGGCACTATTTTCCTCCATATTTATTTTATCTTAATACCTTGCGCTAGCTGTGTGATCTATCTGATCAAACCAAATTAAACCCAGGACATAGTGTTCCTATACTTATACCAAACACATGCAAAACATCAACACACGTTTACAGTAGTTGAGGATCACAGCTCCGGAGGCCCTATTGCACATGTAGAAAACTTTCAAACGTTTTATTTCAAAGTAATATACAGGATGTATAATATTTAAAACTATTAACATATTTTATAATTTAACTAATATTACCATTTTTGGATTAATTAAAAAATTATTTCTCTCTGCTTAAATTTTTAATCAGATGCAAATTTTAGGGGCCCCTTAAAATTTGGGAGCCGCGGCCCCGGAGGTCCGTGCGTGCGACTCTGGCTAGCCGTACTCATTGAGTCACTTGATAGTGCAGTGTACGACGCTTGATGAGCGGCATTCGATGTTACAATCATGTACATGTATGTAATTCATTACGACGCGATGTAATTAATAAAGCTATGTAATTGTTACTTTTTTACACTTTGCAACATAGTTGAAAAGTGTTTATGACTTTGTTCATTCTGTCTGTTCGTTAGCACGATAGCTGCCGTAAAAATGACTTTATCAAAATGAAGTGGCAGTATGTTATTCAGACGGTCTGAGGGACCTATAGGAATCTTCTTCTTCACTGTCGCTACAGCTCCGGGTGGGCCCTGGCCTTCCTTAGAATTCCATTCCATGCCATCCAGTTTTTGGCCAAGGTTTTCCAATTAATCACCTTTAAAGTTTTCAGTCAACCCATGGGGATATAAATGAATAATTTCATCCAATTAGTTTTGGATTGAACTCGGGTTGAAAAAATGAAATACATTAAACCCTATGGGACCTAATTCTTCAAAAAAATTTTAAGCGAATTTAAAATTCACAAATTGCTTCGAACGTTTTAGGAAATATTCAAATTATCCCATAAAATGTATAAAAAAAATTTCAGCAAAATATATTCAATAGTTCTTTAAATAAGAATTTAAATAATAATTACACCCTTTACATGAAGAGATCACATGATCATTACATGAAGAGATCATGTGACACACTTCAAAATAAAATATGGCATCCATATTGTGATAAAATCGTGATTTTTAAAGTTCTTTTTAATTCATATTTACTGTTGTGTCCGTCTTAAAACCGTTTTTTTTTTTTTGCTTAAATTCTGTGCATCTACATACTGAAACAACGCAATTACAATATATTTTAGTTTAAATGTTCATCAAACTGTGATTATTTCTACAACGAAGCCTAATTTTCATTTATGGAGAACGTAAACACCAAAAAATGTAGAATGAGTTGTATAAGAATTGCTGCATTTCTTTAACGCAAAATTATTTAGCTCATGGAGTCTGCAGTATAGCTGATATGAATGAAACATTCATTGATTTTACACAGAACCAAACGATTTTTTCGATGAAGTTTTAAGCATAGAGTTAAATTTTTTGTACTTCCATGGTTTTAAGTTTTTAAATAAAATAAATTCTTATAGTATTGTGATGAATGAACGGAATGGAAAAACGTTTATGAATGAAATGCTGCTTTTATAGAGAGAGCCAGGCGATTTGTATTTGTTTTCAAATATATAATAAATTAATGTAGTATTGTGATAATTTTAAAAATATTACCGAGGAATGTATTCTATTTTAGAGATGCTTATATAAACATTGAAATTGTAAAGTGTTTCATAATCAATGCTTTATGCATGATTGATCTTTCTTGTTTATACTGGAATTTATTATTCATTGAAATTTTCATGAGTTGCATGATACAGCCCTTATAATTCAGAAGTGGGATTGATTTAAGATAGTTTTATAAATAATTTCCGATGACATTCTGAACTGGTATATCGTTTGTCGCTTGTGTTTAATGCATGTATGAACAATATTCGATGAAATTTCGTTTTCGCTCAACTTTCGTGCTGATAAAAACAAACCAGGAAACGGAGCAGATGCTTGGGATAAAAACTGTTTTTCGCAAGGTAAATAAATACTAAATGCTTTTGAATAATTTCGATCTGGATGTAAAGTAGTGTGATGTTAATGTAGTATATAATGCAGCGTAGTGATGCTCAGTTTTAATTAGAAAATTATTTTATTTTTTCTGTATTGTATGTGTTGATGTAGTAAGAAGTAACAAAAATGACTTATTTAGTTAAAGGAAGAATGAGTGATTTGATGTTAGGTCGCGAAATTGGGGAAACTATTCTCCTAGAAAGTAAAATATTGTACAGTTAAAAACAAAAATATTTAGTAGTGAAGAATGCAATGAATTTGTAAAGCAAATGTTAGAAACAATAATTTTTGATAGAAACGAGAAAGAAAAATGAGAGCAAAATAAGGAATTGTAAAAGGAAAAATTAAAATATGAATTTCAGCTGGAAAAATTAAAGATTGAGACGGAAAAAAAATAAATAGTGATGATTTGAATTTAACTTCACTTAATGTTGAAAACAAAAACCCTGAAAATAAAGACAGACAAGGGTTGTAGTTAAGATTTTTAATGCAGAAATTTGAAATTAAAGAAGGTAATTTTGTTTTTATTTAACATTATTTGGAAGACATGCTCGAACATACACGAAGAGGATTTTGTAGCTCATTTACTAGTACTGTTACTGTACGAAATGTCGCAATTAATTGCACGTGAACCCGATGAAGTAGCAAATAACTACGAGCGTATTAAGAATTTATTATTAAAGAGGTTTAGGTTAAGCCCAGAGAAATTTCGACAAAAGTATCATAAAAAATCATCTAAAGACATATAAAGACTGATATAAATTTAAATTTTTTATTATTGAAGAACAGAACTCGCAAGGTAATGAAATACATGTTCAAAACGGCGTAGCATGTATTCCAGTCATAAATTTTACCAGTAGTATAATTTGCATAAGAGAAAATCAAGTCCTTAGAGAGAATGTGATTCCAGTTACAGTACTAGATAACGATGTAAAAGAAAATTTTGATGAAAATTACTTAAAACTACAAAGTTAATTGTAATGAAATGAAACCTTCGATAATTCTTTTGGTAAAAGTTTCCATACCCAACTAGAAGATCAGAAACTATCATTTCGTGAATATTTAATATTATGTCAAATTAAAGCCGGATCTCGGCTCATGGAATCAGAAGCACAAAAGGTATGTGATTTTTTAAATGAATTCAGAGACTGTATTGCGGTGAAAACCAACAAGTTGGGATGCATCAGAACTATGAAAATAACAGAAGTTGCTGGAAGTAAGCCGATTTCGCATGTTCCATGCCGTAAAATATTACGAACGTGAAATTTTACGAAAAATTATTTCCGAACTGAAAGAATTAGGTGTCATTTAAACCAGTACTTATAGCAGTCCTGTATTGTTAGTAAAGAAGAAAACAGGAGATTACCGAATGGTCATAGATTATCAGCGTTTAATCGCACAAACGATAAAATTAATTTTCAATTACCTCACATTGATGCTTTACTTGATAGATTAACTGAATACAAAAATATCTGTATTCTTGATGCTGCACAGGGTTACAACCAGATTCCTCTACATCCAGAGTCGAAACACAAAGCATCCACTCAATGGTCTTTTTGAGCAAACAAGATTATTTTTGGGATTAACAAATAGACGTGCTGTATTTTAAAGAGCCATGGCATTGGTGTTAGGAGATCTCTTGTGGAATATCGTAATCAGCTTTGCCTGTGATATATATGCTCATCGATGATATGATGTATAGCTCATAGGAGCTGAAACATTCGAAGATTTGATGACTCGATTACATAAAGTTCTGACGAATCTTCGTGAAGCAAGACTAACGCCCGATCTATTACTGTGAATTTGCGATGAAAGAAATAAAATATTTTGGTGTCACAATATATCACAGTAAATCTCGAAAACTTGCTGCAGTCTCGAAATTTCCACCACCACCACGAAATGTAAGAGAATTGAGAAGATTTATAAATTATTTCGCAGATTTATCGAACGATATGCTTACTCTATAAACATCTCCGTTTTAACTCAATTGTTGAAGAAAAATTCTGCATTTGAATGGATTGTGGATCACCAAAAACTGTTCGAGGAATTAAAGTTCGCCTAATTTCTGAATCATCACTAAAATTTTGACAACCGTAATGAAACTGAACTCCACACAGATGCAACTTCAGTCAAATTATCTGGAATGCTCCTGCAGTATAAGGATAAAAGATTACGTCTAGTATACTGTATAAGCCGTCGAAGGAGTACCATGAAGCAGTGTACCATACACCAGTCGTTTAGGATTAATTACTGCTGTTTAGTCAATGACACGCTTGCGAACATTTCTTATTAATAAAAATTTTACTTTTGTAACGGACTGTTTAGCGATAGCATTTCTTGCCACTCAAAGGAATCTCAAACCTCGGGTAGCTCAGTAGGCAGAACTCTTGAGCGAGTTTGACTATGAAATAAATCACCGTGCAGAGGATAAAATACCATGTTGATGCCCTCAGTAGAAGAACGAAGATTTACACCAAATGATGAATTCGATCTAATAAGCCCTGTTAAACTAACAGATTCGACTACTGTATTGTATATTGCTACTCAAAACGATCAGCCTTACTTCAATCTCAGGATAAAGAAGTAAAAAATATTTTGCAAGCAATAGCAAACCCCTCAATTAACCGAAACCGACAGAACGTTAACTTACCAAACCGTATAGTCTAGAAAACGGAATTCTTTATAGATTAATAACAGATCGTGATGTAACCAAGAAACATTTTGTTATGTCTCGACCCATGCGGAAATATTTAATTGTCCGCTACCACGATTTTGCTGGACACTTTGGAGTCGATAAAGTTAGACAGCTAATTCAAGAAAAATTTTGGTTTCCAAATATAACGAATTACATAAAGCAACATATACTAGAATGAGTTAGCTGTGTTTTTAATAAAATTCCTTCTGGAAAAATTCAAGGGAAATTAAACCCAATTCCCCCTGGAAGACGACCTTTTGAAATTATCCATACTAACTTTCTTGGATCCCTTGCAGCTAGTTCTCGCAGAAACACGGAAGTTTTTGTCATCATAGATAAAACTTAACGAAATTTATAGATTAACTTGCTTATTTCACATGCACAACGGCTAATGTGCTAATGCTTACAAGGGAAGGCTTTGCAATAGTTCTCTCGGATTGCAATCTTTCATGTCCTATCTTGTAAAGGACCTGTGGCGGTTAACTATCGTCATTTATGCCACCTGCACCAAAACGAACTAGAAGCGGCTTTTCTCTGTGTATTTGATAACTGAGGAAACCGCATACCATTTCCTATTTTGGGACGCCTGACTTCCAAAGATTCCCGATGGGGATTTACACATAATTTTAACGCCGATTTTAATTTTAACAGCCAACCCTAGGGCTTACGACACATTAAACTGCCGTTGCACTCGGTAGGCCCGGGTTCGATTCCAGCCGCTGCCAAAACTGCCGCCATGTTCACGCGGAGTACGATCACGTTAAACATGTGGGTCCGTAAGTCCTTCCGAGAGGTTGGTGGTAGGGGAAGGAGGGTACGGTCCCTGTGGATGCCTCCCCCACTGGGTTCAGGTCTAAATTGGGTGGCACTTCCCGGCCGTCCAAACAGTTACCTTACACCTTTCTGGTAGGTCGGACGGTCTGGGTCTCAACAACAACATTAAACTGCCGTAAGCCCTAGGGTTGGCTGTGTGGTCTGGGCCTTCGACATCGACATAATTTTAACGCCGATGACAGTATGTTGACATGTGAAAGCCATAATTTTCGTCGCCGGCATGTGTGAAAAACAATACGACGGTGCACACCGAAAACACGTGGCGTGCATAGGGGGCACCCCCATGAATGAGCCCCAGACCAACGATGACCAATAAGATGGTCGGTCACTCCTTCTGGGGCGTTTAGAAAAGAACTTTCATCTTTTCGGATAGACTCTCGCTCCTAAAATCTCGACTTGATCGGTCGACTCTCCGTCGACTTGCTCTCGAACTTTGGAACTACGCAGTCGAAACCTCCTTTCGACTGCTTCGAACTTAACGTTCCAATAATCAGGATTTATCCGCATGCCGCAAAATCTCTCTGCAAAGTATTAGTATGCTGTATATATATATATATATATTTGTAAAATGTAATGTAAATAAATGTTATTTTATGCAAGTTAACGTTCTGCCTAGAGAACAAAACAACAACAACAAATGTCGGGGGATTGTGCTGGGCATTAATACCGCATGTCAGGTTCAGCCCACACAAACAAAAACCAACATAAACCCCGCAGACCATTAATAATGATAAAACGCCACGACTTTCATTTGTTAAGTGATAGGGGGCGCCACAATAACAATCTGAAGTTGTCATGCACAGCGCCTAGGAAATTCATTTTGTATACGTGTTGCATGCTTGTAGCACGTCAATTTGGTTGTTATAAATTGGTCAAAGTGTTTTATAATTAAATTTTGTATTTTTACTTGAAACAGCTTTGCAATCGGTGGTATGCCAACTGAAGATGGAAAAAAGGACACTGATTCTGTATTAATAATCATTTGGTTGTATGTTTTGTGAAATGCATTAGTATTATTGTGCATGGATATTTACATTAGTTAACTTACTAACCATTATTGCCCATTTTATTTCAAAATAATAATAATATCTAAAAAGAATAATATTTTACACTAAAATGGTTATAATACACGTCAGTAGAGCAGGTTTGCATGACAATTTCAGATTGTTATTGTGGCGCCCCCTATCACTTAACAGATGAAAGCCGTGGCGTTTTATTATTATTCATGGTCCTTTACAAGATAGGACATGAAAGATTACAATCCGAGAGAACTATTGTAAAGCCTTCCCTTATTAGATGAATTTATCAAATACTTTGGAGCTCCTGTAGAAGATATTGGGAACGAAGGCGTTCATTTGCAAGATAACTGATTGTAAGCTTCACCCGGGTATACTATTTTCTTTCATATTCATTTAATCTTAATAGCCTTGCTCTAGTAACACTCAGTGAGTCACGTGATGTTGTGTACGACGTTTGATGCATTCGATGTTATGGTATATTTCGTTTATAACTACTTGATGTAATTAATAAATCTTTGTTAACTTATTCTAGAATTTATTATTCATTGAAATTCTTCTGCCCGATGCATCCCTTATACTTTTAATCAGCTCCCCATCCTTTCGCTCTTGGCATCGACTTTATTATAAGTCTCTTTTATACAGGGATTTCCTTCTTTTCTTACTTTTGAAAAATGATTCCTACTTTCTTTTCATTCCTTACTTTTCCCTACTTTTACACATTTGGAAGCTTTTTTTTTTTTTTTTTTTTGCATGTGTGACCAATCGGGGGCATATCAGTGAAATTGTGGGAGGAGTTTATGATACGATGTACGAAACGACGGATCTAACAGTCTGTTTTTATGAAAAGATGCTAAAATTTGCATTTTATGTAAGCTCGGTAAAATTAGCAATTTTTAAGAAACAGTGCTAAAATTCATAATCTTAGAAAGAGGACGCAACAGCTCATCATTTTTGAGAAAGGGTGCTAAAATTCGAAATCAGTAAGACTATTCTTCCTAGTTTTAGCATTTTAAAATAAATTACTGCAACTTTCAGCTCTTTTAAATTACATTATGTATTTTAGTGCTCTTGGATAAAATCGCGATTTTAGCACATATAAATTGAATCACATATTTTAGCACTTTTAAAGAAAATTGCGCATTTTAGAATTTTTAAATAAAGTTAAGTATGTGAATTCTTTGAATTAAAATTGCAAATTTTAGCGTTTTTCTAAAAAGTCAGAAATTTTTGCACTATTTAAAAGAAATCACGATTTTAGCGTTTTTTCTCAAAAATCACGAATAGCGTTATTTAAAAAAATCGCGAATAGCGTTATTTAAAAAATTCACACTTCTTGGCATTCTTTCTTAAAAATCGCGACATTTAGTGCTCTTTCTGAAAAATTTGGAGTTTTAGCACTCTATCTAAAAAAAATTTGATGTGGACAGCACATGACTTTCCTGATATAATGCAATGAATTTACTAATATTACAGCAAAAAAAATAGATTATTATTATATTAGATACATATATTCTTTCCAAGATATTTAATTGTTATTAGTCGTCCTTTGTTAAATATTGTTAATTAGTCGTCATTTTCATCGATTTAGCGTCATTTTCATCGATTTAGCGTCATTTTTATCCATTTGGCGAGATTTTCGTTAATTTAGCAACATTTTAAAAAGTCACCAAGTTGGCGACATTCTGCCAAATCCGTCACCAAAATCTCGCCAAGTGTTACGGACGGAGAAGTACGTTATTCTTATAGCAGAAAAATGACTATTGGCGTTCAATTACAAATGTATTACTAAAGTATCTTTTCTTATAAATGGAACGAGCTAGATCCACGTCAATGATGTCCGCCAATTTTTCGCATGATATTACATATGAAAAGTTAACATGTTTCTCAACGGTTAATATATATATTTTTTTAATTTATGGGATTTTTTTATAAATTTATTTGAAAAATGTGCAATATCTCGAGAACAGTTCATGCTAGCGTTATAAAGTTTGTCAATCGTTTTCTAATGAAAAATTACATAAGAAATGTCTATTTGCGTAACTTTATTGAAGGTTTTGATTTTTTGATGATTTTTTCAAAATTTCACTCGAAAATTTAGGGGGGGGGGGTTGAGCATTCGATTGCGTTTAAAAACAATAGGCTTCCAGTATTCAGGGATTGTGATTTTTGTACCAAATTTCATTCGAATCGTTCCATTCGTTCATGAGATATCGTCTCCACAGACTCACTGACACACAGTGATCAGGTATGCTTGAAACGTGCTCTCCCGTCGAAAACTCAAATTCGAATTTTCGACCCCGTCACAGTACTTTCCTTATACATTATGTATATAAGGAAAGTAAAAATTGGAAATTTCAGTGCTCTTTCATAATTTTCACGAATTTCATAGAAATGTTCTTAGTCATGAATTTCATAAAAAGTGCTATTTCGTAAAATTTACTAGTTTTTCATAAAAATTATACATTTTAGCATTTTTCAATAAAAATTACGATTTTTAGCACTTTATATAACATTTACGGCAATACCAAATCTTGCTACTAGTTAGGTAACTTTGATTTTCAGTAAGTAACAACACACAATAAAAAAATTAAGCAACATAATTACGCACAAATTATGCAACACAGCACATATATAGCCCATTTATTCTTTTAGACTTAATGTTTTTTGACAAAGAGGATATCTTTTTGTTTTGTGTAATAATTTGTGCATAATTATGCTGCTTGATGTTTTCTTACTAATTTTACTGCAGTGTGTTATTTAATAATATTGCAATAAAATGCAGCATTGCTGCTTCCAATTTTTGCGCCTTTGACAGTATGGGTAAAGTGTTTCTTACAGGACTTTTTGGCCAGGGGAGAGGGCTAATGAAATTTGGGGGGGGGGGGGGGGGGAGTTTTCTATTTGCCCTATATAAAAATATATAAATACTGTGTTACATAAATAGAAACTAGGTTAACATAAAATG
The DNA here is from genome assembly GCA_951213105.1 of Amaurobius ferox. NCBI lineage: Eukaryota > Metazoa > Arthropoda > Arachnida > Araneae > Amaurobiidae > Amaurobius > Amaurobius ferox. The sequence goes on from OX578151.1 coordinate 121,363,096, forward strand.
TCTCCAGGGGACGAACCCCCCCCCCCCCCCCCCCAGAGGTTTGCCTGAAAGAAACACTGTCATTAATGCTCCCATTTAAAATTTATTTCTCCTCAGGATCCATTCTTGCAAGCTGTTTCAAAATTTGATTTATTGTTTTCATTACATAAAAATGTTAATACTGTATTTCTAGAAATTTCCCAAATTCTCATTTCCTTGCTGATCATTGCTGCAAAAAGGTTTTATTTCTGTAAAGTAGCATTCGATATGCAAATTTTCTTGCTACACATGTAAAATATTTCTGCTCCAAGTCGAGTTTTATTGCTCGAAACGCATACAAAATCTAATTTTTGCTATTCCAAAACCATTCACTCTACGACTACGAGATCGTTGTGGCATATTTCATCACTATATGTATGGGGAAAAGCATGAGGATGGAAATTGAAATTCGTACTTGTTTATATCAGAATTCCTGTGTTTTTTTTCTCCTCCCCCGGGAAAAGTTGAGTACGATTCCTGATCTTGTTATACTAGCCGCCTTTGGCGACCAGCCTGTTCGCTACCCTTGAAAATTCTGACCGTGGCAAACTCGTAAGGTAACTGTTTGGGCGGCCAGGAAGCGCCACCCAATTTAGACCGGAACCCAGTGGGGGAGGCATCCACAGGGACCGTACCCTCCCTCCCCTACCACCAACCTCTCGGAAGGACTTACGGACCCACATGTTTAACGTGATCATACTCCGCGTGAACACGGCAGCAGTTTTGACAGTGGCGGGAATCGAACCCGGGCCTACCGAGTGAAATTCCCGCACGTTAACCACTGGGCTACCGCGCCCTCCGCGACAATCTCCATAACTTTCTTTTTATTCACCTAATTTAGACCGGATCTCAGTGGAGGAGGCATCCACAGGAACCGTACTCTCCTTCCCCTACCACCAACTTCTCGGAAGGACTTATCGACCCATGTTTAACTAGATCGTACTCCGCGTCAGTGGCGGGAATCGAACCCGGGCCTACCGAGTGCAATTCTCGCGCGCTAACTTCCCGCGCTCTAATTTAAATTTTATAATTAAGCTCTTAATTCCATCATTCTCGTTCCATCGTTCCATCATTTAAAATATCTATAAAATTAAAATATCCATTTAAAATATCTATAAATTGAAATATCCATAAATTAAAATATTCATATCGTTCTATCAATCATCCATATCGTTCCACAAATCCATAAATATAATAATTTCAAATACATCACCACAATTCAAACCACCATAATTCAATCATTTAAATTATTTAAAATATCCATAAATTAAAATATCCATTTAAAATCTCATATAAATATAATAATTTCACCCGATGCATCCAATACATATGCTAAGCTCGTATTTCATTTAAAACCGAAAGCGCGGTCTCCATGGGGACGGATAAAAAACTACTGCCCAGGGGGAAAATGACGTTGAAGAACTTCGCGGATGGCCGAGAAATATAAAATCATGACGTCTTTAAAATTTCGATCCTGCGGGCAATTTTCATTATTTCTTGACCAGATTGGACTTGTAAGAATGCCAGATCTTTGACCTTTCTAAAAATGTAAATTATTAGTCGAAATTATAAGTAGTTTTTACTGTGGGAGGATTTAAAAACGAAAGTTGGTTTTTTTGAACCGAAAGTGACTTTTGTTTTAAAATCTAAAAAAAATATTAGAATTTGTCCCAGAGATTTGAAATTTTTATATTTTTACTCGCAATTGACTGCTCCTTCCGGTGGTGTGATTTGTTTCTTTCTACGACGTCTGGATCGTGGAGAAAAAAGGGCAAAAAACGGTCGAAATCGCATAAAACATTAAATAACAAATAAAATAATTAAAATTTTAAAAATCGGTTTTCACATATCCCCCCCCCCCCCCCCGGGTCTCCGATTGCCAAATTTCGTAGCTCTCCGACGCGCGGTCGCTGAACGTATAGTGTATAAGACAGGCACACACACACACATTGTCTTTTATTATATAGAAAGCTGATGAGTCACGGGATTCAAACAATGCGCATGCGCATCAGAAGGCTGGAGCACGAACTTTTCGACTACTGAGGAGGGAAAATTAATCTTTGAAATACAGGTTAACCATGCTTTTCACCGTTCGTTGAAGAAAGTATCCTTGTCACACTCAACTCGCGTTAATTTTGGGTCGAGGGCATTTAACTAATTCATATGCAGACATACCCACGGCTGCTTTTTGCAGCAAAGCACCGAAACCCTTTATATGGATTGAAAAATAAAATTCTTACAGCTTCAAAATTCTTTTAGAAATTAAACGGAATTATGAGAAAAATTCAAGGACAAATAATATACTGACTTTTTTCGTTTTTGTTTTTCAGTGCAGTTTTTAATGAAAAGCGTTTCCAACACTGCAATGAAACGTTTCTTCAAATTTTTCTGGTTTTGATTTTGTTAAAGAATTAGTTAATCGATGGCAAAATGTGTACTATCAATGACCCACACCTTCCTCTTTTTATTCCTTAATTTATTTTTTATTTATTAATCTGTAGAATTTCTTTTTTATTCTTTGATCTTTAGAATTTCATGTTTATTCATTGACCTTTAGAAGTGAGAGCGGGGCTGAGATTGTTTGCCGAAATTCCTGTGTTTAATTGCGGAAGTACTTAAGAATTTTGTTAAACAAAAACAATCATAAATTTAACTTAAAGTTATATCTGCGAGTTTAGCACTTAATTGTCTGAATAATTAATATACATCATTGCTCTGAATAATTAATATACATCATTGCTCATTGAACCTAAAAGTTTGCATTTATAGTCTAACTACTTTTAAACTAAACTTAATATTTTGACACATCAATTCATTCTGTTAGAAAATGCCAATACCAACTATCTAAAACTTCCCACCCCGTTTAAAGATAGATTACTCACAAAACCCGCCTATAAGGGTTAGTCCTATTCCCAAAGTTAGAATTTCGCTCCTGTTTTAGATAACAGCATCCATGGACCAGTTTTGCACTTATGTGCTCATCAGCATGGAATTGTAAATATCTGCAATGGCAGCAAGAAAATTTGCTATGTGCCACAAGTTTTCAAACCGTAATCGTAATGGAACTGGCAAATTCTGTGCTATCACACAACCAGCTTCAAATACTTTTTTTAAATATTGAGTTCAGGTTGCAACGGCTAAGTTCATACTCACATAACCCGCCTACGTGGGCCTTTCTAAAGTTAAGATCAGCTTCCATTGCAGGTAACATCATCCAGTGCAGCCTGATCTCAAACTTTAAGAAATTTTAAGCCACCTGCAAGGAGGGCTAAATTTCTGTTTTTCATAGGGGTTCTTAAAATTGTAGCACATTAAGTTATCTTGTTGCCATTGCAGGTATCTGAAATTATTCCAATGCTGGTGGTGAACGTAAAAAAAGCACGAAACCGGTTCATGGATGGTGTTATTTTCAATGGGAACGCGATCCTGTATTAGTGGGACAGTTTAGAAACAAGTGTATTTTAGGAACAATGTGATATACAGTAAACTTTCTTTATCCAATGTTTCGGAACGCCCGATAGTCCGTAATCAGGCACATTTGGCTGTACTGAAGTACATTCACTGTAATAGAATAAATGATTTTATATGTAGACTTATTTTCATTAAAGTTTACCTTATCATTTAAATTAATTTAATTTTTTTTTTTACATACTGTACTTCGTAAACCAGTCTATATAACGTTTTAAACAAATAAGTAATTCATTGTTCATTATTTTGTAATAAAATATTTTTTCCATTTCTTATAGCATAGACATCCGATAATGGGCACATTTGGTAATCCGGCACCACTTTAGTCCGAAACGTGTCGGATTATCAGAAGTTTACTGTAGCTCACAATTTTCAGATCGCACTAGTCTCATCAGAACTTTTGCACCACATGTGTAAAGTTGTCTTGAATGCAACGTCTTGATTGATATCACATCAGTTACTAACGCTGCCTTTGTCAACAAGATTGTAAATCAATCTGCTAATTGGCATGATTATTTTATTAGAAGATTGACGGCTGACGTGTTCTGTAGTTATTCGTTTGTGAAGAGCTTATAAAAGTAACCTGGTTTCAGACATTTATATAAGCACTTCCTGTGGTTTATTAGACATAAAATTTGCTGCAACTGTGATATATTGGGAAACAAAAATTCTGAGTCTTGCCGTTATAAGAATGATTGTTCGGGTAAGACAGTTTACAAATGTAATGAGTTATGCTTATATGAATCATCTACTGTATATGATTGTAAGACTGTGTTAGCAATAAGTAAGTATATGTATATGTTACTCTGTGTATCAGTATAAAAACTCTAGTTTTAAACTTACAAACTCACGTTTTTTATGGGACTCACAATCTTGGCATCTGCACAAAACATTCGAAAATTAGAAAAATAATAATAGATGAATTATTTGCAAAAAAAAAAAAAAAATTACCCCAAAGCAGATATCTCGCCATTTCTTTTAAGGCGGGATACTTGGCAGACGATCATAGAAAATCGCAGACAGTTTTGTCTAGACAACTATGCAGGTGTACAGAATTTAAAGTTCGTGAATTTTGTAGCTAATTACTACAAATTGGATAGACACATTTGCTAAAACAAAACAGCTGTCAAAAATCAGGCTAATCGGATAAGGATTATTTCTCCGATTTTTGTGCTATTTTAATTTTTGCGGATAAATTATAAATACGGAATAATGGGCGAGTCATTATGAAGTGCCATTAGCTGTGATACGGGCAACCATTTTTGCATGGACGTACTTTATTTATGTGAACCGGATATGGTTGTACATCATGAAGTCGCGTAGTGGGTAACGGACATTTTTTGTGCCACTCCCCGTGTATGCAGTGACGTCGCCGAGGGAGGGGGTTGAAGACCCAGACCACACGACCAACCCAGGGGTTTATGGTAACAAGTTGTGTGGCCGGGCCGAGGGAGGGGGTGTCTTAACACCACCCAGAAACCTTTTGGAACGCATTGAAGTTTGGAGAAATGATATTTTGAGAAATAGGGAAAAAAAAAATAGTTGGTTACTAAAATCCCACCCACATTTTTTTTTTCTGGCGACGTTACTGCGTGTATAAAATAGTAAATTATATACAGAGATATTTATAGCATAGACGCAAGAATCTTTCCTATCTTATAGTGCCCCAAAAAACATGCATAGCCCTACTGTTCGGTGATTCATGGCACATGTCTATATCCCCAGAGTTTAAGGAATCTCCCAGACTGTTTATATGTATTAAAATTTTTGCGTTTAAGATGCACAAGCCCCACCTGAAGCTTTGCCCATGGCCCTGCTTTAGGCGGGCCTTGCGGAGAAGGCCTCATGGATGTGTGCCACTTAGTGTGTTTAACAGGTACTATACTTTCTTTCAAAATTATGAATTTATTATTATTTTGTTATGAGATCATTTTAATTGATTTAAAATCTTATTATTTATATTAAAGCCTATTTTGCATGTCTCCATGTTCTAGGATTATAAAAGAAATTTGTGCGGGCACAATGATAATATTTCAATTGAAGTTTTATGACATTTAATTTTTGTTGACGGGGGAGGGGACAGGACCGGATTCAAATTTCATAGTCCTCTATATTACTGTATGGCACATAGTATCCTCAAAAGGTAAATAAAAATTAAACTGCCCTCTTTTGACAGCTTATCGAACTCCTTGAGAATACTACAAATATATAAACAGTATCATTAATTGAATCTTTTTACACGCACTTCCATTTAAATAGGTTATTTAAAGTACTTATACTTTGATTCAGCATTCACAAATAAAATAACTTTCACATAATCTCTGCAGCCCCCAGAGCTGTTGCCCCTAAGACACAACCTTAAATCGGCCCTGTGCACAGGGTTAATACTATAAATGTTAATTTATAGTATAACATTTATAATATAACTTAGGGCCCCTTCGACTGTATATCCAACCCTGATTCCTGTCTGCATCCATTTTAAGGAACATTAAATAAAGTTAGAATAATTATACATATAAGTGCTTCTTAAGCTTACAGCCATGAGTTTTAAGAACACTCCTTCATGTCAAGATTGTGAATTGACTCCATATTTGTGAAATTTCAAACACTGCTCCGTGTTGAAGTGGATCACGATTTTCCAGAAGCTCTTAAAAATGTCTGTTCAAGAGCAATTTATTGCCGAAACTATTTCAGAGAGAGTCTCTTGAACGCGTCAATTGTAATTTATTTTTAAAGTACGTTGCATCATTTAAGAAATTCGTAAGATTTAATCAAATCTCCAATTTAGCATCCCAGTATGCTTTTTTCAACATGTTCTGTAATTGGTGGTAAAATGTTTGCTGTAATTGCTATTGTTAACATATATTTCTCGGAATCTGCTTGCTATAGATGACTGATTTGGATTCAACATCTAATTCCGAAGGAGATAGAGGCAGTTTTTCTTTCAGGTATACATCCGGGGGTGCGAAGCCCCCCTCTCCCCGAAGACGATTATTCGCCCCCACCCGGAGATAATTTGTTCACCTAGTTTCTATTTGTGACATCATTTAGATATATTTATATAGGGCAATTAGAATACTTCCTTCCCCCTAAATTTTCATTCACCCATCTCCCCCCGGCCAAAAAGTCCTGAATGAAATACTGGATAGGATTCACTACTATAAGGATTTCCGCTATTTCCGATTCAAAAGTTTCCATTTTACTTGAAACATCTATTCCTCAAGTCTTGGATAATAACTAATATATGGGCTTAGCATCACATTCTGAAGGAGGTAGGGTGATTCACTAAGAATCAGTTTTCCATTTCCGGTTCAAAATTTTTCCATGAATCATCTATTTCTCAGGATCAACATCAAATCATGGCTATATATAGAGTTTAGATAATAACTGATATGTATTTAATAAAAAATTTCAGAAGGGAGGGGAAAAAATACCTCACTAAGAATTTTCGGTTCTGGAGATGTCACTTCCGATTCAAGATTTACATTTTCCTTGAAACATCTTTCCTCCGGATCTCGTATAACTTAGATGAAGACTGGATAAGGATTCAACATCAAATTCTGAAGGACAATGGAGGCTTGATTCCCTAAATATTTTCACTTTTTGTTAAAAAATATATTCTTGAAACTTCTATTTCCTAAAATTGGCTATAGATGGAGCTGAGATGGTGACTGATATGGCTGAGCCATTAAATTTTGAAGGATATTGGTGGGTTCACTAAAGATTTCCACTTCTTATTTTTACTTTCTCATACGTAGTATTGAGAAAGTATTGTTTTCACGAAATTTTTCGATTTCGAGATTTTGATGTCAATATGTGTTTTAAGACCATACAAAACATATTTTAATTAGTTTTGGAGTGATGTCCGCGGTCGATTACTTGTGTACACTATAGCTGCCACAAATATTAATGGATTTTTACGAAACTTTATATCCGGCTTTGTTATAAAAAAAATCTATAACTAAATAGAATTTTTTCAATTCGAGCAAAAACTTCGACAATTATTTGAAACTTTATATTTTTTTAACATGGCAGCATAGGATAAAATTTGACATAATCATCCATGAAAGGGTTTATATGTGGCTCAACGATCACGAGACTTTATAGCTTCAATTATTGCTGTTAAAAATTGCCGCGATACAATGTTTTGTTCGTGACGTTATTAGCCCTCCCCCCCCCCCCCTCCCTCTCCCCGGAGGGTATATTTGTCAAGCATGGTATCAATCGAACGAATTTTTTTAAAGTGAAGGGTAAAACTCTATAATTGTAATCATTTGGCCCCATGGTACCATACCGATTTTTCAAAAATTGTCTTGCAAAATGTGAATAAAAAAAACTACTTAAAATGGATTCTGGTATGAGAAAGTCGATTTGAGCCACACACAGTTAATTTTTTGTTTCAGTTCCGGTTCAAATAATTTTCATGAAACATCTGTTTTTCGAGATTGACTATAAATAAAGCTTAGATGGTGACCGATGTGGATTCAAGGAGGTAGGGGGGTTCAAAGGATTTCCCTCCCAGTTCTGAAGATGTCACGACCGGTTTAACATGCACACGCTATTTGCCACCGTTATAAAGGAAGTGCACACACTATTTGCCCCGATATAAAGGCTTCTTCATAAATGAATTGTTTGTTTTTAATTTTTCAAAATAGAGGCTTCTTGCAGCCTTTTGAATGCCAAGTTAGCAATTTAGCGACTTGAAAAGATCTTCTCGGGCTTAAAATAGCTATTTGTTCGTGTACAGAGTCAAGGATTAAAAATTGCAATTTGAATGACGATGTGTTGGTTGGAAATGACCGTAAAATTATTAAGTGTTTTATATTCTACAAGCGCGCTGAACCAAGTAAAGAATTCATTAAACACAGTTTTGTAGCATTGTAACGAGCGTTAAGTATAAACGAATTCAGTTTTATCAAAGAGATGGCGTGGTCATGGAGGTTAGGGGGTTGGTTACATCCAGTGCAGTCTTATAGGATTGGGACCTCACAACCATCAAGGCCCCCGTACAATAAATTTTATAAGGAGGTACAATCCTCCCTTTAAATTGCAATAAATTTATTTTTTAAATATTTTTCTAACTTATCAAGAGAGAAAAATATTGCCCTTTGAAATAAAATGTAATGTTTTTTCTGTTGGAGAGTCCCTTATGATTTGGGGGCCAATATTATGGGAGAAAACTTATAATTTTATCATTTGTTTCCAGTATTTCAAGAAATTGTTAATTTACAGGAAATTACGGGATATAAATCCAATAAATTGCTGGATTTAAAATGTAATGCTTAAGATTTATTTTAAAAAGCTTGGAAGTTCCGAGTGGTGTCGGTTCGCGTTGGGTTTAAAGTAAAAAAGTAATTTTTTTTTTCATTTCCGGATAGCACAGAGTACATTTGCTAATGCATAATATTTTCTATTTATTGTTATTATTTTCTCATATATATATATATAAGAAAATTATATAAACAGTTACTATTCTAACATTTTTTTTAATCTTGTTTAGGGGGGGGGGGGGGGGTCCCCCATACAAATTCTGCTAACTTATGTTAAGAGGCCTCTGGTTACAATCCCTATTTGATGGACAATTACGAGTAAATAATTAATAAATAGAAATCGGATATAAAAATTGAAATTATAAATGTTCTTAAAATATTTTTTTCCACCCATATTCTAAACAAATTAGAAATCAGATTCGAATAAATTAAGATTTCCCCGGTACATTTGCACCAAATGAAACTTTCGGACCACTTATGTTCGATATTCATCGTTGTCATTATTCGACTATTGTGTCATTTCATACGCTAGGCATAGAAATTATTCTTTTAGCACTTGTGTGAATTCTTTCTTAATCTTCATACAACAACGCACTTGTGCTGCCATTGTGGTAGGGGGAAGGGAAAAAAAAGGAAGTTCTCTTGTTCAGAATTTTGTCATTTATTTTTTTCTGTCAGACGATCAATAATATCTGTTCTTTTGTTAGAAGGGAATTTCTTCGCTCGTCTCATTTTGCAGCGTTTTCCAATAATAATTAAATCTAGGATAATTACATCATAGAAAGTTGTAAGAACGATTTTACTTTGTTAAATGACACTGTTGAAATGAATAGCAGAGTACAGCCAACCACATAAAAGGAACACTAAACATCTCGTGTTCTATTTATCCGTCAACATCGTTCATTCATTGTTTTTAGCTTAAGGTAATATATTTGGATATCTATAGTTTACTTGTTCCATTCTGTCCCACGGCCATTGCTGAGACAACATCCGGACTACCTTTCATTTGATTAAAATTTGATTGTTACATAAAATTGCGTCTTTTTGTGCAACTATCCGGAGAAATAAAAACATAATCCTTAAAATTATGATTAGTAACTTAAAATGCAAAGTAAAATAATTCTAATTTTTATTTAATTTACTGTTAAAGTGAAGGGCCCCTGTAAGCGATAGATCAAAATATTGAAACAGTTGTAAAGCAATTTAGACTTGCAGGGTTCCCAGAGGGTGATCCAAAAATGAGGGTGCTGTTACATGTGCATTTTGGTCTATAAAATTAGAAATCTTACATGGGGACTATCTGGCAGCAGTCTATGCCGGCCGGGCTTTTTACTGACCCCCTTGCTCATCCATAGGGGAGGGCAAGGGGGAAATTTGCCCTTACATGCAGGTTTTGTTGATCTCATATTTTTTGTTTATTGTATACAGTTTAACCATGCAGGGTTTTTTTTTCTCCTTTTAACTAATTTAAATTTAAAAACATTTGTTTAACATAAATAATCAAAGCTTAAAAATACCTTTCTTTACTTTTGTGGAGTTTAAATATTTAACTTTTAAAACATTTTAGTAGAATATTTTCGATTCCAGAACATCTTTATTTACCTTTCAATAATTTAAATGTTTGTATTCATTTGATTTTTAAATAATTACAAATGTCTATACATTTATGGTATATATCACAATCTTCCTATCACTCTAGGTCGATCATCCCAATTATTCTTCGCTGAATCCACTCTTTCTCTGCTTTCCTTTTCCCGTTGAGGACCACCGTAGCATATACGCAATGGAGGGATTCTCCCTTCTCTGATACAGAGTGCCCCAAAAAGATTGAAACGTTTTTTAATTCTTTACCTGTTGGAGATATAAGTGGGCAATGTAAATTACAAAATTGATGAAAGTAAGGTAGGAAATAAGACTACGTTAATGAAATAGTCCTTCCATTCACTTTCAAAAAGTTACATTTTTTAAATTTTTATACGACCCCTGAGACAAATTTAGTCAATCAGAAAATTTTTATTTGCAACAAGATCATTAAAAAAAAACCGCTTATCAGTATCTTTAAAATTGAAGGAGTTATATTTAATTGAACATTGTGAATGGGGACCATATATCAAATTAGAAATGTAAATTTGTGACATATCACAAAAAAGATAAAACTGGATGATAATACATAGGATACCCAACCGCGTAGTAAATACCACTGCTTTAAATGATCTCTGTCTGTGTAATGCTTTATTTAGATGTATTTGTGATGAAAAGTTTTGACACATATTAATGTATTTTTGATCTAAACAATTTATGATCCATATTTTCACTGATAAAACAGCCTTTCACATGGTACGGAAAAGTGGCATAAGTCAGATTTTTTCCTTTATCATAATTCAGTTGATTTTAGAGATACAGATATGCGGGTTTTTAATGATCTTGTTGCATTAAAAATAAAAATTTTCTGATTGACCAAGTTGGTCTGAGGGAGTCGTATAAACATTTAAAAAGTGTAACTTTTTGAAAATTAATGGGAGGACTATTTCATAACCGTAGTCTTATTTCCTACTTTACTTTCAAGATTTTTGCAATTTACATTGCCCACTTATCTCCAACAGGTAAAAAATTAAAGCGTGTTTCAATCTTTTTGGGACACCCTGCAGAATTTGCTACTGGATGCTAGTAGCTGCTAGAGTCCAGTGATTTCAAGGCACAATATGGGATTGGTGTATTTCATTAATATTTTTAATAGCACTAGATGGCGATAGAGTCCTATTGTTTTTGCAAAGCTGGTTACTTGAATTATTGACCTTCACATTTTAACTTCGCTTTTGTTTTTCATGAGAATGTTGCAAAGTTGATTGTATAAACACGTAGAAGATGATGTGGTGGTTCTGATTTAAAAGACATGTAGACTGAGAGATTTAAGAAGATAGCAGTTGTTCTGTATTTATTTTAACGAAGAGGATCTTGGGTAGTACGTTAAGGGGATTAGGGTTTAGAATTTTTATCTCGCGTTTTCAGGGAAAATACGTATGAGCTAATGAATTTAGTCAGAGGAATTGCAATAATCATTTCGAAAAGAGTAAAATATATTTCTGAAGTAAAATTTTACAATTGAGGAATGAAATTCATAGTTATATAACTGAAGACAGTTAAATAGTTGTTATGTGCTTTAGCGTGGAAGTTTATTTGAAAGATATTGATGTGTATGACAATGTTTTTGATACAGATAATTGGAGTTCAAATGTCGAAGATTTGCCATCCCTTCAGTTTTCTAAATAACAAGGAAAATAAAAAAATTCGTGATATGTACATCTTTAGTTCATTAGTTCACACAAGAAAGTTTCTTCCTTATGCAGTGCTTTCTGTAATAACATTTCGAAATTCATATTTTTACTTTCTCAGACTATGTGATATAGTAGTATAGAAAAAGTATTGTTTTCACGAAAATTTTCAAATTTGAGATTTTGATGCCAATATATATTTTAAGATTTCCTGAACACGTTTTGACTATTTTTGAAGTGATGTACATCGGTCTGTCTATCAGTCAATCTATGTCTGTGGTCGATTTCTTGGGTACATGATAGCAGGCAAAAATACTAATGGATTTTCACAAAACTGTACATCCGGATTTTTTATCGAAAAATCTAGAACTTTATAGAATTTTTTTTTTTTAATTCAATCAAAAACTTCGAAATCTATTTGAAATTGTATATTTTTTTAACGTGACAGCATAAGACAAAATTTGACATATTATTTATGGCTCAATGATCACAAAACTTTATAATTTCAATCATTGTTGTGAAAAGTAGCCGCCATACAATTTTTTTTTGTTCATGACATCATTAGCCCTCCCGGGGAAGGGGGAGGAGGTATATTGTCAAGCATAGTATCAATCGAACGAATTTTTCAAGCCCTTTAAAGTGAAGTGTAACATGCTATAATTGTAATCATTTGGATCCATGATACCAATTTTTCAAAATGTTTCTTATAAATTTGAAAAAAAAAGCAACAAAAAAATGGATTCTGGCATGAGGAAGTCGAGTTGAGCCACACCCCAGTTAATTTAATATACATGTCAAGTAATGACATATTGTATTGTTATCGTATTTCATTAAAACGTTCTTTGATTGTTAATTTTTTTTTTCTTTGTATTTCAAGTTCATAATTGAATGATGTAAAAAATAAAACTACTTTATTTATATTTTTTAATCATATTTATTATTTTATTGCAACAATTAGTACATTTATTAATTTGCATGTGTTTCATATAGCTAGAGTAATTAATTATCAGGATTATTGAAATATCATTTTTTTTCTAGTGCTATTATTTCTGATCTGATCTGATGGACAAAAGGTCTTGATGCGGAACTTCAACCAAGCAAGAGCGTTCAACACTTTGTGGCTGATGGCAACATCAACTTTGACCTATCTTAATTTTAATCTATCTTCTAAAAATATTTTTAGTATTAAGAACTCAATTATTGTTTCCCAAATATGGATTCAAAAACTATTGAAAGCAGCAAAAATGTGGACTTTAATGACTCAAATATTAACAGAACATTCTATAAAAAGGACACAGTTAGTGATATAAAATGTGAATGTGGTGAGAAAAATCCTTGCCATTGTAGCACTCCTAGTGTGTCTTCATCTGCCTCATCCAGCGTTAGTGGTGAAACTCCTGGATCGACTGTCCTTGCACCTCCAGATGGTGGGTGGGGTTGGGTTGTCGTATTTGCTTCTTTTATGATAAACTTCATTGCAGATGGGGTATCTCTTTCATTTGGTAACCTATTTGTCGATTTTGTGAAATATTTTGAATCAAGTAGAGCAAAAACTTCATGGGTAGGATCAATCATTCTCAGCATGCCATTGCTGGCAGGACCCGTTGCAAGTTATCTCATCGATCGATATGGCTGCCAACGAATGTGTATTTTGGGTGCACTGTTATCTGCCATATCGTTTGTCATTAGTATATTTGCTGATTCTTTAGAATTGTTGTACTTGACATTTACTATTGCTGGCCTTGGCCTTGCTCTCTGTTATGTCACTTCAATTGTGATAGTGGCATATTACTTCGAGAAGAAGAGGTCGCTGGCGACGGGTCTAGCTGCTTGTGGAACTGGCATTGGCACATTTGTCTTTCCACCTTTTACTATATACCTTTTAGAGCATTATGACTGGCAAGGTACACTGTTAATCGTTTCTGGCTTCTTTCTCAATATGATGATCTTTGGTGCACTTATGCGTGACCTTGAATTTCCATCAAAAGAAAGCACTGAGAAGCAAAATGATAATTCTGAGAGCTGTACTTTGGAAGATTCTGAGCGTCTGTGTAGTTCTTTAGTTCAGCTACCCACCTACCTTCGTGATAATCTTCCAGTGGAAGTGATTTCTGAGTTATCTAATAAAGAAGGAGGGTACCTTAATTCTCTTCTGGAGCATCACCCTCATTTATTTGGTTCCATTATGGCAAAAGAGGCTGATGAATCAAGAGAGTCTTCAGTTATTCCTCATGATATGAAAAAAGAGAAAAGACTTAAATGTAGTCATACAAAAAATACTTCAAAATCTAACCAAATAGAAAGAGAATCATCATTTACATCAAAACTTGATGCTGCATATCTTCGCAATATGAAAGTGCAAAGAGGTAGTATAACTTATCGAGGAGCTATGCTAAATATTCATCGTTATCGTTTACGAGCATCTAGTTGTCCTGATATATATCGAAACAGCATGGTCACCATTACAGAAGAAAAGGTCAGTTTAAAATCTATATATTTTATATTCATTATTTATTTTTATTGATTTATTTTACTATTCTAATAATGTTAACTTGATAGCTGTTTCTGTAAGGGTTTTTTTTTTTTTTTTTTTTTTTTTTTTTTTTTTTTTTTTTGTAAGCCCTTATTATAATGTTCAGTATAATTTATTAGCTTCTCTTGATACCATGTGACAATCAAATAATTTGTAAAGATTAATACATTTGTATACTGGGATATTAGTACTTCGTTGCTGTTCTTATCACAAGAATCTTTAAAATTTGCTTGCCTTTCAATGTATTGGCGATTAGAACCAAATAATTGTAACTATTATAGATGTAAAACAATTCCTGGCCAAGTCCAGATGGGTTTTAATATACAAAATTTGTTTGAATTTTTATAATGAAAATGGAAGTAAATGTACAGAAAAACTTCTGAAAATTGTGTAGGTTGATCAAAACTAAATTTTCACAAGTAGCTTTTTTTAAAAAAAAATATAATGTGTTGAAATTTAAACATGTAATTTTTTTTTATTTCAAAGAGCAAATAGGTTTATTAAACTGTAAAGAAAATATAAATATGTTACTAATCTTTAAAAATCCAATTCTACTCACTTAATAGGGGGTATCTAAAAAACCCCAATAAACCCTTTTCCAGTCTTTTTAATCCTGGGTTTTGGCTAACCCAGTTTCAGTTTTGATTCCCTGATCAGAACTATTTCAAGGCAGACATTTTTCATTCATACAGCATTGGTCTATTTGTGTGATAAGATTCAGAGAAATTTAAGAAAACAATTTAAAGCATATTTAAACAAAAATATTTTCGCTTAAAACTGCTTAGTTCCACTTGGTGTGTGGTATGTGCACATAATCTAAGCAAATTGTTAATATATGTGCCACAGATGGTGGAATAGGTGCCATTTGGGGCCTGGTTTTCCATTTCATTTTATTTCTGTTGCCTTATTATCAATCTGAATACCTTGACTGAAGGTGCATTTAAAAGTAGAAGCCAAGTTCCTGAAAGTCATGTTTGTATGGAATTCCTTTCTTAGAAAATAGAGTAATATTGTTATAATTCCAAGGAAACTTTTTACATTTAGTAACTATATCCAGGCCAGTGTATTTCAAATGAAATAATTATACACATAAAAACATAGTTGCTTAAGAGTACATATGGCATGATGGGAGGGCAGCAGCTAAAGTTGAGCATTTTTTATTGCTCAGTAGTAAAAAGAATATTAACATTTACTGAAATTTAGATTTATGAACTGATCTCTCTGAAATTTTCTAAAACATTGCCATATCTCTTCAGCTCCTCTCCCAGCATTTTTCTGATATGGCTCTAAGCTTCATTGCAAATCCATAATTGTCTGCTGATCTCTCATTTTCCTTAAAGCTCATCAATCAACATTGAATAGCTGTTAACTACTGGCAGCAAGAAAACTGATTTTGAGAGTGCATAAGTATTTTATATAAAATGCTTAATTGTATGTTCAAACTTATTTTAAATATACAGCTGTGCCTTAAATTGTAGAATGCCTGAAGCTGATTGAAGATCATTTTTTTTTTTTCTGTTTAAAAGTGAAGTTTTTGTTTCTAAATATAATGTATGTTCTAACTTGTGTTACTTGTTTATTTTAGGCCATCCATGGCCAAGGGGTTAATTCTCTGAGCACTGATTCATGGGGAATCAAGCCACAGATTGTGAGTTTGAGCCTCCGGTCAGATGGTATTAACAGGCTGCGGGTGTTAGGTTTCATAGTTTTCTTAGCAAGTAAAGTAAATATGGCACATTTCCCTTTGAAAGCCCTTTGTAAGGCAACCATCCTGTGCTGTATATCTGTACTTGGCCCTTGCTTGAAAAAAAAAAACCAACTTCCTCCTTCCCTATTTTGATTTTATTCCAAATACTTATATTGTTATAATTATTCGTAAATATGTTTTAACATGTCACATTTCATACCCTAATAACACATCATTTTCTACCAATTGTTCAAATTCAAAAGGTACCTTTAATACCTTCACCAGCATAATAAGAATACCTTAACTCCGTCTGATTTAGAGAAGTACCAATTTGTACAGAGTTATATGTACTTTAAAATCTTATTTAATTTTAGCTGTATCTTAATTAATTTTAGCTGTATCTTAATAGCAAAACATGTGATTCAGGCTGAATTTTTTTACAGTGCCAATTTTGCTGTTGTCAAACCAGTTTGTTTACTGTTTGATAATTTACTTGGTTTGAGTATTTTCTGGTTTTTGTATGTTTAAATTTCGCAATGTATAATGAAAATATTGGTGCTGTTCATTGTATTAGAGGTATAATTTCTTTATGAAATGAATCACTGATTGGAAAAAGGGAACTGAGGCTATCCACCAAGTTTTTGGAAAAATTATAAAACATTATGCCATACTTATTTCACTTCCATCTTTTTTGAGATACAATGATTACAAAACCAAATTATAATACAATATTTAAGACTTTATTTTATTTAAAATGTTATCTTACATTTAGAATTGAAATCTCTTCAACTTATTTCCCTTTTCCATTCATTTTAATTTGTATGCCAATTTTTAATTTTATTTGATTTAGTAATATAAAGTTAAACATATATAGCACATATAAGTATATGTGCAGATTAGAATGAATTGTTTAAATATTTAATTTAAAATATTATTTATTTCGCATTTGCAATTTAAATTTAAATCCCTTTGGTTTATTTCATTTTTCCACTCATTTTAAATTTTATTCAAAAGTATATGTGCAGATTAGAATGAATTGTTTAAGTATTTAATTTAAAATATTATTTATCTTGCATTTGCAATTTAAATCCCTTTGGCTTATTTCCTTTCTCCATTTTAAATTTTATTCAAAAAAGAAAAAAAGAGGAACCCAGTCCTAGACTCATTCATTCCCTTTTTCAAATCAACCATATTTTTCATAAACCAATCACATTATAATGAAAGAACTTGCTCCCTTTACACACTCAGATCTTATTATGAAGAACAAATTGGCTATGTCATTTTTTACATTTTTGGATTAATTTCTTTTTTTTAATCAGTACTTTAAATATAATCTTACTCTACTTGTATTAAATATAGCAATATAAAAACAGGTGTCTCATGCAATGTTCTATTCTTACCCAGATAAATTTACATGTGATATAATTTTTATTTTTCAGTCTTGCCTGTTTCTGAATGATTTAAAAGAGTTGATATTAGAAATGTTCGATTTTTCAAACTTCAAAAACATTGGATACACATTTTTCTGCATTTCAAATTTTCTGCTATATGCCTGTGTGGATGTTCCATATGTGTATATCCCTGACCATGCTCATAATATAGGGAATGACATGGAGAGTGCTTCTTTCCTTATTTCAATACTTGGAGTTCTAAACTGCCTGGGGGTGGTAAGTTGGAATTATATTTTGTGTTCTTTGAATGTAAATTTAATCTATCTATATATTAATTAGTAAAAGGCTCAATCCCATGCAAGTGAGATCTTGAAAACACACAAGTTTAGTAGGATGAGTGATGTCTATGAGTATGAAGAGAGATCTTAGCATATAAATTTGTCACTGCATGCTTATTTGAAGAATGATCAAAAAAGGGCATAGTAAAAGAGATAAAGAATAAGATGTATTGTCTTTATTTGGCATACTAACAACGCAATTAAGTTATTATACATTTAGCATCTCATATATATGGATCATTTTACAAAAAATGTATCTTTTCTAGTTTGTGGTAATTTATTTTTTATAGAGTATGAAATACTCATGTTTTTGGAACTTTTATTTGTTAACTAGAAAATGTACCCAGTGTTGCTCAAGATTTAAAGCAGGAATTCAATGAAATCATTCATTAAATTTTTCAAAAGACATGGCAGATATTGTATAAATGAATCTCTACTGTAAATTGCAGGCAACACCAGTTACAAAGTAAATTTTAAATCATTGAACATTTGCAGGTTTATATAGAGTCCTGACATGTAACAGTCTTTCTTGATTAATGAAGAAGGCTGTTTCTTGCCTTTGAAACTGGTTAACACCATTATTTTGTGTTGCATATTGCTCTTCAAGAATTTTTTTTTTATTATTACATTAGCAGCAGTTGAGCTAGAAACCTGCGTGATTTTGATCCGACCCACACTTGCCACAAAAAAAGTTGTCCTGCAGCTCAACCCAAACCTGCAGTGAATACCCAAATTCCTGATCAACGACCTGCAATGGAATTGCATTTTAAAATTCCATTCTATAAATAGGTTTTAAGTCTCTAAAACATACGTACAATAATTTTCCGTTGTTTGCAGTTTGTTACCCACATTTACACATTTATCCAGTTACTTTCATTGTGTGATAAGGTATAGCTTGTAAAAATAATTTTTATGAGTAAACCCACAACCCAACCCAACCTTGAAAAGTAATGGAAACTGAACCTGCAACTTGAATAATAATGGAAACCCGGCCTGCAAAGTGGGTTCCAGACTTGGTACAGGATTGTTGTTTCAGTACCATGTATAATAGTTGTAGTTTTAGTAACATGCAATAGATGACTTTACCAATGTTGGTTGCTGTATTTGGATAGGGCCAAGTTTCGACTATTAAATTCATATTTTTTAAGCTAATTTCAATATTTTTTAAATCTCAGCAAGATGTTTTCTTTCTTTCAGTATTCAAGGTACCTCTGTACAAAATTTCATGGCTGTAGGTCGCTTAGATTTTCGTTACACAACCAGCAAATAAACAAACATCTTTTATTATTATAAGTATCATCTAATTAATTGATGAAATGTGCATTTTTTCTTTTATTTATATGTTTCTTTAATGAATGGAGGGATACTGAAGTTTACCCACATTACATGTCACGACTTAGTTTTCCCAGGTACATTTTCAACCATTGCTTAAACATTAAAAACATATTTTTAATGTAAGAGTATTATTATTAGAAGTTACAATACAGTTTAATATTACAATTATTAGAAAAAAAGTCAATTTAAACAAAAATTGTACTTTAAATTTATGTCAAGCCTTTTCTGTATCATCCATTTAGAATGCAATTATACATAAAAATTTCCAAAAAATGGGTGCTCCATTCACACAAAATAAAGAATCTGAAGCAGAAATGGTCAATTTGATTTTTTTTTAATCTATTCTAAAGCTATACAATGTAATTGGGCACATTTTTGGCAGTTTTCCCATTGTGTTTGAAAATGTCCTTAACTTTGGGTATACTCTGTTCTCATTGTAAAAAAGTAAGCTATCATTTATAAATAGCAGTTAAATGTTTACTTATATTAAACAGCTTTTTTATTTTTACATATGTACTACAAATTTCATAATTTAATCTTAAATCTACATGTGCACAAAACAAAACATAGCAAACTGTATTCTCAGTAAATGTTCCTTTAGAATATGAATGTACCAGAGGATACAAACATATACAGTGCATAATAGATAATACAAATGTTTTAAATCATTTGTATAAATAATCAATGTGACCAACTATACTAATTTAAACAAGTGTAAAAGAGGAACCTTGTAAACTAACTTCAGTTTTTTGGCTCAAAATTTTGAATCAAAAATTTCATCTTCTAAAAAGTGTTTTTGTAGAATAACCCATATAAGGAATAATAGCTGCTTCTCAATGCGTGTTTAGAGATAAGCATTTTTGAGAGCCAAAATAACCAAAACTCCTTAGAATATCTCAATTGATAATAATCTCTAAAATTTCTCTCCTCCCTCTTCCCAAACCCCTCAGGGGTTCACTTCTTTAGTGAATACGGGTGTTGCAATCCCGAGGTACCTTAGCAATCCTTTTCTTTCCTTTTCTCTTTCTCTCTCTTTCTTTTTCCTTCTCCTTTTTTTTTGTCTATCCTCCTTTCCCCTTCTTTTTTGTTTTGTTCTCCTTTTGTGTTTTGTGTTTCTTGTCCCTCTCAGCTGCTGGTGTCATCAATGCCGAGCCCTTAGTAAACTTCACATCTGCTCTATGGGCCCTAGTACCACTCTTCGGCCTCTGCCGTAAGGTACACCGTTTGGGCTCGGGAATGGGTTCATGTGGGTGTGATGCGAAAAGGGTACAGCTGCGTGCACCAGTAGTTTTGCTTTTGAGAAACGTTTGCAGTAAACGGTTCCAGAGGTGAGTCCCTTGGTTGCGTTGGTTGGATGGTGGAGAGTGTTTCATATCGAGAAATCCCCTGTGGATCCTTGCTGGTCCATGGGCCCTGTGCACCAGGTGCACGTTATGGCCCGCTCTCCATCATCTGGCTTTGCGAATGACTCCGGCGGTTACACTTGGCACGTTAGAAAAGTGTGGGGAAACGGAGCCTGGCGGGGGCTCCGATTGAACTGGAAGGAATCCGTGGTTTTTCATTTAGTGGTTACAAGCATGGAGAATTCGAGAATGCTTTTGGCCTCGGATTCTTCATGCTTTTCAAGTGAAAATTCTAATGCTTCCTTGCCTTCCAAGGCAGGATCTCTTAATTGGGCGGATAGAGTGGATACCTCTAGCGTTTCCGTATCCTTGGGACATAAAACTAATGATAGTAGTATGAACGTAAATACAGGTATTTTACAAAGAACTAATGAAATAGATAATCATAAAATGACTACAACTGAAGCAAAGTATTTCGTTATGAAAAGAATAGATGGATCATTCAATAACGTTTCACCCTTTTTGATTCAAAAAGGAATACTCAGTACTGTTGGGGAAGTGGAAACTATAAAGAAGCTCAGATCTGGTGACTTGTTAGTTAAAGTTTTGTCTACCGCACAAGCTAAAAATATACTTTTATTGAAAACCCTCGCAAATATTCCCGTGTCCGTGACTGCCCATAGTACATTAAACTTCTCTCGTGGGGTTATTTCAGAACCAGACCTTACACATATACCTGAAACTGAAATCCTTGACAATCTAAAAGACCAAAAAGTTAGCTCTGTACGACGAATCTCTGTAAGACGAGATGGAACAATGTTTCCAACAAAACATCTTATACTGACTTTTGACACCCCAGTCTTACCTAAATATTTAAAAGTAGCCTACCTCAGATGCCCAGTACGGCCATATGTGCCAAACCCATTAAGATGCTTCCACTGTCAGAGATTTGGACATCCAAAAACTTCCTGTCGTGCTCCTAAAGTGGTGTGTGCACGCTGTGCAGAACACGGACATGACAGTGAGGGATGTACATCTACCCCAAAATGTGTTAATTGCGAGGCTGAACATCCATCTTATGCCCGCTCATGTCCAAAATGGGTTTTTGAGAAAGAAATTCAAACTCTAAAAACATCCAGTAATATTACTTACCCAGAAGCACGTAAACTGATTGAAGCAAGAACACCAAAAATAGGCATATCATACTCAACTGTTGTCAGAAACAGACAAACAAAATCTGCTGGCATACAAACTGAAGTTACATCAGTAGGCACACAAACCGAACCTGACTTCAACTTTATGCAATTAATCCCTAACCAACAAACTAACGAAACAAAACCTGTCCCTTCTGTAAACACTGCTGTTTCAAGTACTAAACAAAAGCAAAAAACTTCAATCCCATTAGCCACTTTCAGACCTGCTTTCACACAACAAAAAGCTGCAGTAGTAAGTACCAGTGGAAAAAAAGGAGTTAATACTTTAGAAGAGAAAACAAAAACAAACAAAAAACATAAATTAAAGAATACTAGAGACAGTCCTTTGGAGAAAAAATCCGTCAAAAAAACAAACATTCACGAAAATCATAGCCAAGATGATGACGAAGTACAACTGTGTGCTTCCGAGGATGAAGGGATGATAACAGATGTGTCATCCTCTTCCTCTACTCAGAAAAAAGAGACCACCTCCCATCGGCCCAAGAAAAAAACCTGAATATGGCTTTTTTGCTATCTTGGAATTGCCGTGGGTTGCAGAACAAGTCGGTGGAGATCAAGAATTTAATTAATACTTTCCAACCTATTTGTGTTTGCCTTCAAGAGACTATGCTAAAATCTAGCAGTAATTTTAATATTAAAAATTTTAATTGTATCCGTAAAGATTTTAATATGAACAGTAGAGTATCTGGGGGAGTTGCTTTGTTAGTCTCACAAGACTACCCTTCTTCCATATTACAACTCACCACAAATCTACAAACTGTTGCTGTTCGGATCCATGTAAATAGATTGATTACTGTATGCTGTATTTACTTACCACCAAATGATCACATAAATTCTAGAGAACTTGATAATTTGATTCGCCAACTTCCTGCACCATTTGTGATATTCGGTGACTTTAATGGCCACAATCCCCTTTGGGGAAGTCTAGACACAAATTGCAGAGGACAACAAATTGAGCAATGTGTCAGTGATCACAATTTATGCATTTTTAACAATAATGAATGCACCTATTTTCACCAACCTAGTAGGACTTTTCACAGTATTGACCTTGCCATCTGTTCTCCCTCTCTCCTTCCTTACTGGAATTTTGCAGTTGATAAAGATCTTCACAATAGTGACCACTTCCCTATCATGCTCTCTAACAGTCAATTCAGATCGACTATAAAACCATCTCAGTACATATTTTCAAAAGCTGATTGGGCGAAGTTTACTTCCCTAGCTCTGATCACTGATGAAGCTATTCAAAGCATTGACATTGATACAGCTGTAGAAAATGTTACAGATATCCTTATAGAGGCTGCGGATGCTGCAATTCCAAAACGTGCAGGTAATATATCTAAGCATCGTTTCCCTTGGTGGAGTGACGAATGTCGTGAGGCTTATAAAAAGCAAAAGAAAGCTTGGTCAATTTTCAGGAGGTCTCCTACCACTGAAAACCTAACTGCATTTAAACATGCAAAAGCGTTTGCTCGCAGGATACGCAGAAGAAGGCAGAAAGAGTCATGGGAAAAATATGTTAGTGAAATAACATCTTCCACTTCTAGTAAAATTCTATGGGAGAAAGTCAAAAAGTGTACAGGGAATTATAGTGATCACTCCATAGCCATTCTAAATCATAATAGCACAACTATAAGTTCGCCATATGACATTGCAAATGAAATTGCCAAAGAATTTGCAAATATTTCAAATGCATCAAATTACTCTGAACTGTTTTTAAAACACAAACTTCAGTCTGAAAATAAACCTATTGTTTTCCCAGAAGCTAGAAACTTACCTTATAACATGCACTTTACAATGTCAGAGTTGGTGACTGTTTTGTCCCAAACACACAGAACTTGCAGTGGACCTGATAAAATTAGCTATCTCATGCTTAAACACCTCTCCCATTACTCCTTATTGAACCTCTTATACCTGTTTAACATAATTTGGCATGAACATAAATTCCCTAGGTCATGGCAAAGAGCCATCACAATTCCCATTTTAAAACCAGGTAAGGACCCTCAAAGCCCTTTAAGTTATCGGCCTATAGCTCTCACAAGCTGTGTATGTAAACTTCTAGAAAAAATGGTTAATGCCAGGCTTGTACACTTTTTAGAGAGTAACAAGTTATTCTCACCCCACCAAAGTGGCTTTCGTCGAGGTAGATCTACCATTGATAATCTTACCTCATTAGAATCACAAATTAGGACTGCCTTTCTTAGGAGAAATCATTTAGTCTCAATTTTTTTTGATATTGACAAAGCCTATGATCGAACATGGCGCTACGGTATTATTAAGGACATTTATGATTTTAATCTAAAAGGTAATCTTCCTATTTTTATTCAAAACTTTTTATCACACAGGACATTCCAAGTGCGCATTGGTTCAACACTCTCACGCACACACGTACAAGAGGAGGGTGTGCCACAAGGAAGTGTCTTGAGTGTGACACTCTTTAATATAAAAATAAATAGTCTTTTAAACAGTTTGCCAGTGTCTGTCCATAAAAGTCTGTATGTGGATGATCTGCAAGTTGCCTACCAAGCTCACGATATGCGTACTGTGGAAAGACAATGTCAAGCCGCCGTAAATAACATCTTACGATGGGCAAATGTGAATGGGTACGGGTTTTCCACTCAAAAGACTTGTTGTGTTCATTTCACCAGAAAACGTGGTATCCACTCACCCCCAGAAATCTTTATGGGAGGTGTAAAGATTGCTGTAGTAGAGGAAATAAAATTTCTAGGGGTTTGGTTCGATAAAAAGCTTACTTTCTTGCCCCACATCCAGAAACTGCGAAATAAATGTGAGAAAGCTCTTAACATCTTAAAAGTCCTCTCAAATACTAAATGGGGTGCAGATTTTACTTCCATGCTTCGCATCTACAGAGCTGTTATTCGGTCAAAACTAGATTATGGTTGTTCTGTGTATGGATCAGCACGAACATCAGTGCTAAAAAAGCTTGATCCAATTCACCATAAGGCATTACGTATATGCTCAGGAGCCTTTAGGACATCTCCAGTTCAAAGCATATATGCTGTCTCTAATGAGCCATGTTTACAATTAAGGCGTGAACAGCTGGCACTGAATTATTATTTTCGTATCATGTCCGTACATAACCATCCGTTACAACGTGCATTCCTTGATGATCATTATGATCGACTGTATGACCACAGACCTTCATGCATTCCTATTTTTGGCAAGCGGATACGCAATATAGTAGAAACTACCCCTTTAGTAGAGCTTTATGTTCGAAAAACAAAGTTTTTTGAAACACCTCCATGGTATGTTAACAATTTCACCTTTCTCAACCCTTTTTGTAATTTTACGAAGACTAACACCATTCCGGCTATTTATGTGCAATTGTTTGCTGAACATAGGAATCTGTATAAGGAGTTTACTCCTGTTTTTACAGATGGTTCCAAAGCAGGAGATTACGTTGGTCTAGCTTATGTTTGCAACAATACTATAAAGTCTTATAAACTACATGCATCTTGCTCTATTTTTACAGCTGAGATTATGGCTATTTACCAGTCCCTAATCTTCATCTCTTATCAAAAGTCCAAAAAGCACATTATATATACTGACTCATTGAGTTCATTACAGCTTTTATCATCGAAGAGAGCTATGAATTACCACATTGCCTCTGATATCCTTAAGTATGAGCATCGTCTGAAGGAGCAAGGATACCATACTAAATTCTGTTGGGTCCCAGGACATGTTGGCATCAAAGGAAATGATTTAGCAGACATTGCTGCTAAATCAGCTACTCAAACTTTGAGTCTGACTATCCCTTTGACCGACATCAAACAATTTGTTCTAAAAAATATTCATGACAAATGGCAGTATTCCTGGAATCAGCAAGCTGATAATAAGTTGCTCGAGATAAAGCCCTTAGTACAAAAATGGACTAGTTTCCAATGTAGGAAACTGGATGTAATTTTAACTCGTTTGCGCATTGGTCACACTCGTTTTACTCACAGGCATTTACTTTTAGGAGAAATTGAACCCCTTTGTAATGTTTGTCAAACCGCAGCAAGTGTAAAACATATTCTAATTACTTGTCCTAAATATAAACAGTTTCGTTTTAAACATTTTAAAACGTATACTCTAACTTTGACGGAATTGATTGGAGAAAACCCTCATTCAGGGATTTTTCCATTCTTATTAGACATTGGGTTTTACCATCATATTTAAATTCACTTCCTATCACCTTTTAAACTTTTTTCATCTTGTTTCCATCATTAACCCTCTTGCATTGTCTTGTTTTAGTCATACAACTTTTTAGATTATACACTTGTTTTTATTCTTTACCTTTATCTGTATTTTAGTACCATATGTCCGGCGCAGCATATCCTCTTTGGATCTTGTGCCAAAAATCCTAAATCAACCAACCAACCCTCTTCCCAAATTATAACCCCTTTTTTTTTGTTTTTGCCAGAATTGTTAATTTGAAAAAATTCTATCAAATTCTATTCATTCTAGCAAGATAATATAAAATAAAAAATATCAATATAAAATAAAAGATCAATATAAAATAAAAAATATCTTACAGTCACCTAATCAAAAGAATCTATGAACCTTCAAAGTGGAGTTGAATAAAAAAGTATTTGCTTACTTAAATGTTGAAACAAATTTACTGCAAAATTTTAAAGTGTAATTAAAACTCTAATTGTTTAAATAATTATTAATGAGTTATAGGTTCCAAATATAGCAAAAATATACCTTATATACAGCCAGGATTAGAAATTAGGACCAAAATGTTAGGCGTCAGTGGCATCTAAAAATTTTTCTTCAGTTACAAAAATGTTCTATTTGCATATAATTCTGAAATTATTTTGTTTGCATTATACAGCTCACAAAATAAATTTCCCTTCATTAACAGCCTCAGACTGCATACACGCAATGAGCACATACGATACACGATGTGCATTGGTTAGATTGTTAGAATGGAGAATAAATGATTGATCAGTCAGAATTAGTGCAAACAAAAAGATATACAAAAGGAAATTGGAAAAGTTAGGTGTCAAATTTGACAACTGGGTCTAAACTCTTTTTTTTTTTAACAATGGTCAGGCACTTGATATATCATCATTCACTTGTACATCAGCCAGACTCGTGAACCATATAGCTGTCACATGGCATTGCCCGGCACGCCAGTGGCAGCAAAGCACACTGCTCCCAACAACATAACATCCATACCCACAGGTGGGACTTGAACCCACAAACTGGCAGCCAAGTGAGCACAAGGAAACACTTGCAGTGAGCACAAGGAAACACTTGCCTTGACTGTTCAGCCGCCGCATAGGCTGAGTCTAAAATCTCTATCGATAAAACAATATTTATAGGTGCAAAATATGCTAGAACAACTGCAAATTTCGAATCCTGTATGCAACACAGAAAGAATAAAATTTGTATTTTGTTTGAAAAGTAACTGCAATGTCAGTTCCAATTTGAAAAGTATATGTGTATCCCATACACATGTACATCTACAATATATAGATATATATACCACTGTTTATAAATGAGCAGTAATTCCTTAATTTATGCTGTTTTGGGTGGCAAAAATTTTGCAATTCCACTTTTTTTTGCCAAAATTTTTTGAAGCCTCATTTCTTAGGATCTACTATAAAGATTAAATGATAACTTATATAGATTCAAAATTCAATATCAAATTTTAGACAAGGTAAGGACATTAAGTAAGGATATTCAATTCTAGTTCTTTTTCCATTTCTGATTCAAAAAATTTCATTTAAATTGAAACATCTATCTTCCAATATTAGCTATAAATAAAATTAAAGATAACAACTGAAATTTACCATCAAATTCTGGAGGAGATAAGTTGGTTCACTACTAATTTCCACATCTGGTTCTTTTTTCCCTTTCGGTTCAGAATGTTCTTTGAAACATCTATTTCTTAGGATTGGTTGTATATAGAGCTTAGATAATGACTGATATGGGTTCAGCATCAAATTCAAGAAAAGATTTACTAAGGATTTCGTGATTCAAAAATTCTCATTTTCTGTGAGACATCCTATATTTCATGATCTGATATAGATAGATAGAGCTTAGACTGATATGGTTTTCGCATGTAATTTTGGTGGGACTGGAGTACCACTAAGGATTTCCAGTTCTAGAGATGTCTCTTCTGATCAAAACGTTTGGATTTTCATTGCAACATCTTTTTCTCTGGATTGGCTATATAGTTTTGATGATGACATATGGATTCGGATTTAGCATCGAACTTCAAAGAGTGTAGGGATTTCCACTTCTGATTCTGGAGTGTGGCTTCCAAGTTTTCCGAAATACTTATGGCTGTATGAAAAAACTATGCAAAAAAGTTCCATGAAAAAGGAAGTGTGCATACCACTTGCATCATATAAAGGCTCGTTCATAAATTTATTGTTCTTCATTGATTTCATGCAATCATTTAACAGATGGAATGGAGAGATTGTGCATATTTATTACAATAAATAAAACTGCTGCTTGTAAGAATATAATTTTCTGATATTTCCTTAAGGGTGAGCGTCAGTAAATTTTCTACCCTATCCGCGCTTTAACTTTCGCGGCACACATATTTCGCCGAAATTCTGCTCAAACAGTTGCGAAATATTTTCTGAAATATAAAATGCAATGCTTAGATTATAGTAAAACTGAATTTAATACCCAATAAAACATGTAATATATGTTTTATTTTAATTTAAAATATTTTTGGTGCTGCCATCTGTTGTCGTAATTTAATTCATACCGACGATTTTTATTTTTTAATGAACATTTTTAAATGTCTATTCCTTCTAATACGCTATTAAATACAACAACAGATCATATATAATGCCATAATCACGGAAACGTAATTGAACTTGGACTTGAAGACAAAGGAACTTGAAGACAAAACTGCAGTCCTCAGTGATGTACATTCAGATCCCTTATCAAATTTATAGAGTGATAAATTACCTTTGCGTGATTGTGGCATTATTATATATGATCTGTTGTTGTATTTAACACTGTTTTAGAAGGAATAGATATTTAAAAATGTTCATTAAAAAATAAAATTAATCGGTATGAATTAAATTACGACAACAGATGGTAGCAGCAAAAATATTTTGGATTAAAATGAAAAATATATTCTATGTTTTTGGGGCATTAAATTTAGTTTTAATATAATCTAAGCATTGCATTTTATCTTTCAGAAAATATTTCGCAACTGTTTGAGCAGAATTTCGGCGAAATATGTGTGACGCGAAAGTTAACAAAGCGCGGATAGGGCAGAAAATTTACTGACGCTCACCCTTAAAGAAAAGCAAAAATAGATAATTTTTCTGTGCCTGCTTTCTTTTAGCAAGTATTAACAAGTTGTATATTTGTTAGTGTACAATCTTTATTGAAAATTCATGTTTTTTCATTATTTTGTAGGTTATTGTGGGAT
The DNA here is from genome assembly GCA_951213105.1 of Amaurobius ferox. Classification (NCBI taxonomy): domain Eukaryota; kingdom Metazoa; phylum Arthropoda; class Arachnida; order Araneae; family Amaurobiidae; genus Amaurobius; species Amaurobius ferox. The sequence goes on from OX578151.1 coordinate 121,392,370, forward strand.
ATATTGGAGACAAGCCATGGATTGATCCTTCTATTCTATATTGTGTCTTTATTTTGCTTAGTGGCTTCTCATTAGCTCTGCTGCCTGTGATTCCTACATATTATGCTACAGCAACTTTAGTTGGAATATACGGCTTCACTATCAGTGCAAACTATACTCTTGTACCAATTATTATTGTAAATTTGATATCCCTTGATAATTTCACTGGTGCATATGGACTTCTATTACTTGTTCAAGGTGTTGCAAGTTTGGTTGGGCCCCCTGTTGCTGGTAAATATAAATTTTGATTTATTCTTTTCTTTTTTGTGTTTTCAAAACAAAAAAATCTGATATGGTCAGCCTATGAATTGAAACCGAATTTGATTCAAATTCAGAATGTTATATAAAGATTAAAACAATATTGCAATATTTTATCAAACTTGCTATGCAAAGTATGTGCAGTATGTAAAATATCTCAGAAATTATTCAAATGATTAATGCCAAATTTAGTAAAATTATAGAAATGCAAATTAATATTATTGCAAAATATCCACTGGAATTGTAGGTATATTTTCAGGATATAAAGATGAGACTGAATTTCTGGATAATCAATGCTTTATTAAAAGCACCAGAAAGCGTAACCAGAAGCAATATACATCTAATAACTCTAGCTATCTTACAAGATCATAAAAAAAACTGTCAGTTACAACAGCAATTAAATGTCCAACTAATTCACAAAACAGATTAGATCTGAAGTATTCACAATTCACTTACTTTTATAACTTCAACAACCCCACTGAATGATGACCAGCATGTGTATCCTGTGTAAAGTTCTATAAAAGCATGTAATTCATGAAGTTCTTAACGAATCTACAAAATTCAAATAGTTTCCAAAATTCTCAGAAAGTTGGTGATTGCTTGGACCTTTACAATGGTTGCATGTTAGGTTTCATAACAATATGAATTAAAATAAAATAATTATGTCCAGTATGTACATACATTTTTCTGTAATTTGCAATATCTCTCAATTTACTCAACCGATTGGAACTAAACTTGGAGAAAATTGGTACATTGCATATCGCAATAAAGACATCTTTTGCATATTGCAATAAAAGGACCTCTTTTGCATATTGCAATAAAAGGACCTCTTTAGTGACTGGAATACGGATCTGTGTCATATGCATGCATATTTATCAGTTTACTAATGTTTATCTAACTAACGCCAGATTTTGTATGCTAAAGTAACTTGATATAAACTGTAGATTTGGTTTAGTATGGACTGTGTTGTGCTTAAATTGTACATATGAAATTGAAAACATTCTGAATCTTATCTGATCTGTTATCAAATTTCGTATAAAGTTAATTTGATGCAAGAAATTAATATATTTAGATTTTGTATCCTATGCATACATTTTAAGGGAATTACATATATTAGTCCATAAAATCAAAATGTTCTTTGGATTTATAGTATAAACTTGGATTTATAGTATAAACTTTGGATTTATAGTATGCATAGAAGTGATTTTTATTGTATTTTTGAAAGATACATATTTATCAGGGTGTATAATGGAAATGTAATGTGCTGCAACACCATGTCAGGTTTTCTTTTATCAGTTTATTTATTTCACATCTTTTAATTAAGATAATTAGAATGAGTCTTATGTTTGACCTCTTTGCATTGGAGAGTTTACTGAAGTGTTGTTTATAAACCTTGATACTAGGGATACCAATGTTTCAACAGACAATGCATCATCAAGGACAAGAAGTGCAAAAAACAGAGTAAACACACAATGCTCAAAGTCAAGGATCTTAACTTGAAATTGGCCATGTGCCATTATGTGAGTTATTTTGACAGTGAAAAGCAGACTGTTAGATGAATTGAATTTCCTATTGAGACATAAGTACACTTGAAATTCATGTTGTTATAATGAAAAAATAAAAATAAAAAACACATTATAAAACGGCTTACAATACAAAATAGTTAATAATCTATATAAATAAAATTGAAAATCTGTCTGTCTGTCTATTTGTCCCGTCATCAAGGAAAAACGGCTGAACTGAATTAGATGAAATTTTGTAGGTAGCCTGGAAGTAGACTCAATTAAAATTCAGTCCCATGTTTTGAGTTTCAATGACCAGTGGTTCTCAAGATATTAGTAAAAAACAAAACTTTCATTTGTCTCATCATCAGGGGAAACGGCTGAACCAAATTTAAGGAAATTTTGTGGATAGCCTTGAAATAGCCCCCATAAATTTAGTCCAAGTTTCGGGTTTCTAAGACCAGGGATTTTCGAGATATTAATGAAAAGCAAAACTTTTTACTAGAAGTTCTACTCTCTAACTCCATGGCTTATCCAAACGAAAAGGTTAAAAATCATTTGAAAGTGAATTAAAACGTTATCTATGAAGTTGGTGGAAGATTTTTGTGCTAATTAGTCACTATCTGAAAGCATGAATTGTTTGAAACATGAATTTAAATGGAAAATCTATCTCCATGGTTTATTTTTCACAAGCTTTTACCCAACAATGTATAGTATAAAGAAATCAAAATGGTTATTTAATTTCACATTTTATGAGGAAGATTCTATCTTATATCATTTTGCTCAGCAACGCAATTAAATTAAATGTGTTTGTTAATTTTTATTATTATTTTTTCGATTTGAATTATAAATAAATGGATATAAAAATATATCTTATAAATGAACGGTTTGATTTTTCTTTTAATTACATTAATGGCAAACTGCGTACATCACTTTAATTTATTTTGGCAGAGTTTTCCAGCTTATATATTGTATTTAGCTAATAAACTCATTGTGTTTACCCAATAAATTCATTTATCCAATTGCTGAAAGAGTAGAACGGGTATATCTTCTAATACAATTTTAGTGTTTTCATTTAGTATATACAAACGGGATCACAATATTTTATTCAAATCAGCAAATTTAGAACTACGAATTTGGCTGGATATTGCTAACTTGACAAATTTCTTAAACATTGCCAAATTGACTGAAATTGATAAAGACGGCATAAATCAATGAAACTTATTTTGTTTTGTTAAAAGAAAGTACTGAAATGATGTTTCGTTAGCATTTGTCTGTTAGTCCAACCGTCGTACTTAGTAAAACATTTAGCGAATTTTTAAAATGTCACCAAATTGATAAAAATGTTTGTAAATCCATAAAAATATCTTGAAATTGATAAAATTGCACTAAATAAATGAAATTGTGTTTTTTTAGATGATAGTATTGTGATGATGATTCGTCAATTTATCGCCAAGTGGGGCTGTCAGTTCTACAGTCCCACCTGGTGATAAATTTGGCGATTTTTTAAAATGTTGCCAAACCTTCCATAGAGATAGCATTCAGACGATATTTTGTCCACCAATTTATTTGAAGCAAATCATATGTCGCTTAGTAACGGATTTAAATCCAATGTGTTTATGAGGCAGAAGATTTTTATTAAATCTTTTCCGATTTGAATAATAAAGATATGTATATAAAATAAATTTTATTGACATTGCATTTTTGACTGGATAATATCAATTACTATCTTCAGGTTTAAACATTATTATTATTATTGATATTTTCTGGGATTATTGATTCAGAGATTATTAATATTTTCAACTTCTTATACCATTGTTTTATTACTACAAAAATTGTTGAAACTCATATATTGTACGTTGTATGAGTAATCGTTTACAAATACATGGGTATATCTTCTAATCTACAATAATATAAGTAGTACAGGTATATTGGCATACATTTTGACATATATTGGCATATATTGGAATCAAGTACGGCCTTCTGGTATGAAAATTTCGGGGATTATGGATATTTTCAATTTATTACATCATCTGTTTTATTTTGGCAAAGAATTTTGAGACTCATATTGTAATACAGGTAATGTTTTACTAACACTAGGACATATCATCTAATCTACGAAATTATAAATAGTACGGGTATGTTTTCTCATATAATTTTAGAACTTTCATTTTGTCATATATTGGAATCAATTACTGCCTTCAGATTTAAAGATTACGGGTTTATTGAAATTTTCAATTTATACATGTAATCTACTTATACAGGTTATATCCTCTAATATTCATATATATAAGTAGTACTGGTCCCATACAATTTTAACACTTTTATTTGCATATATTGATTCAATTCTATATATTTTGTAAATTTGCTTACGAAAGGGGCCAGGATGTTTTATTCTTCAGATCCGCCCGTGAAGATAATTTTGTATAGCAAGTACATAGTCTCAAACTTCTTTTTAGGAGCATTAAATCAAATATTTTAACAGAATATTTGGATTAAAAATGTCATTTAGTATACTATAGGAATTTGCACATGATTGTGAATTTTATGTTTCTTTATATTATATACTTCATACGAAGAACGGTATGCTGCTAGTCTATATAAATAAAATTGAAAATCTGTATGCGAGTTTATTTGTGGATATGCTTGTGTGTTTATTTGTCTCTTCATCACGGGAGAGCGACTGCACCGAATTAGATGAAATTTTCAGAATAGACTTGGAATAGCCCCACTTAAAATTTAATCCATGTTTAGAGTTTTTAAGACCAGGGGTTATCGAGATATAAATGAAAAATGCACTATTAAACCTTCCATTGAGATAGCATTATGCAAACGATATTTGTTCCTCAAAATTATATGAAAATAAAAAGTATAATGTTGCTAAGCGACATAATTAAACCCAGTGAGTTTATATTTGAAAAAAAAAATGTCATATTGCTAAGAAATGGAATTAAACCCAGTGAGTTATAGCAGTAAATCTTTTTCAGTTTAAATAATAAAGAAATATATATATATAAATAAATGTTATCGAAATTGCATTTTTGATTTGATTACTATCTTTGGGGTTTAACGAATAAAGAAATTATTGGTATTTTCAAATTCTTACACAATCTGTTTTATTTTGGGGAAACAATTTTAAAATCCATATATTGTAGTACGAGTATGTATATCTTCTAATACATGGGTATAATCTTCTAATGTACGAAAATATAAGTAGTAGGGATATATCTTCTAATACATGGGTATAATCTTCTAATCTACGAGAATATGAATAAATAGTTCCATCTGTCTGTCTCTGTAACACTTGACGAGGGACTTGTCAGGATATTGCCAACTTGGCAACTTTTTTAATGTTGCCATATTGATAAAAATGCCACCAAATTGATAAAAATGATGCTAAATCTATGAAATTAATTTATTTTTGAAAGGGGATATTATTGTAATGATGTTTCGGTAGCTTTTGACTGTCAGTCCAATTATCCTACTTGATAGCAAATTTGGTGACTTTTTAAAATGTGGCCAATTGCTCAAATATCACAAAAATATTGCTAAACTGTTTTTAAATTGATAAAAGTGACACTAAATCAATGAAATTAATTGTGTTTTGAAAGATGGTAGTATTGTAATGATGTTTCAGTAGCATTTGTCTCTTAGTCCAACTGTCCCACTTTCCGACAAATTTGGCGACTTTTTAAAATGCTGTCAAATTAATGAAAATGTGGCCAAGTTGATAAAATGATGCTAAATTAATGAAAATGACTCCTAATTGATGAAAATTCAATATTTTGCAAAATTAAGTTCAATTTCTCTGATAATCCCTGTCGCTTTGTGGGAATTAAATAATAGTTTTTCTAAATTTGTTTAAAAACGGGACCAAGATGTTTTTTTCTTCAGATCTGCCTGTAAAGATAATTTTGTATAGCAAGAACAGAGATTCTTATACAATGTATTAAATTAAATATTTTGATTAAATGTTTAGAATAACAATGTCATTTAAAATATTATAGGAAAATGCACATAATTGAAGTTTTAATTTCTTTATATTAAGTATTCCGTGTGAAGAACATATGTACTGCTAGTGAAGTAAAAGCTTTAAAGGCTGTACAAATATATATATTTATTACATTAGGCAAATCAAAACAAGCTACAGTATGTTCTATTAATTGTGTAAAACTCTAAAGGCCATACATCAGGAGTTCTTAACCTTTTGTCCATGACTCAAAATCAACTCCTGAACTGAAATACATGACTCATAAATTTATTTATGCAATAAAACAGCAATAATGTAGTAACAAAAGCCAGAAATTTTATGTATATTATAATTTTTTTTTTCTATAAAGGCTATTTTTAGTTTGCTTCAAAAATGTATTCTTCAGTACAATGTTATTTTGTAATAAATAAGGAATTGTTAGAATTATAATAAAATAAAGAGTATTTAGAAAAACATCCATTGTGTATAATTACAGCAAATAATATTTAATAATTATAAAGACATTGATTTTAAGAAGCAAAATATTAAAATAATTATCCACAATTGTTCAGCGAGATCCTTGGTCTCCCACAAATGCTGATAGCTTTTCAAACTGTGATCATGTCTTTGACAGGCTGTTTCTGAAGTCATGCATTGGTCGTATTTTTAATCTGAATTTTCGCCAAACTTGACAAGTGTTGAAGTTAGTGACAAGCACAAAATCGACCAACCAATAAGAGGGTTTCATAAAAGATAGATTTTTCAACTCCAAGAGAACTCTCACACACACCTTGTCTTTCCATTTGTAGTTGATTTTGCCTCAGTCAGCTTCATATAAATACATAGTTGAAAATTGTAGTTATTCTTTCATAACTTCGCTCCATAGTGCAGGCTTTCTTTTTCAATTTTATCCAAAATGTAAAAAGATGCTCTGTTTGTAAACTATGGTTCAAAATTTCATCAATTTGAATTTTAATAAGTTTTTCCTAGAGACCAGCAATGTTTTTAATTTTCTATGGCAGCTATGGTGTGACGATCAATTTGAAAAGCCACAGTGACTCATATTTGTGTTGCACCCCATAGTTTAAAATCCCCTGCAATCTTAATGAGGCAAATAACCAAGAGTAAATGCTGCACTGCAGCAAAGCAAAAGCATTGTAGATGTAACCTATAAAAAAATTCCCAATTCTCTGAATTTTTTCCTCTTAGCAAGAAAATTATTCTAAAGGCCGAAAAAATAATTTTTAACAAAATTTAATTTTTAACAAAACATGTTTTTATAAAAAGCCATTTTTAACGATTGTTTCTTAATAGGAAAAATGCATTTCCAATCAAAAAATGTATGTAAAAATTTGATACAGATATTATTTATAAAATCCTTAGTTTTATTTTTTCATTTTTAAAAATATTTACTAAATACCCAAAATTTGAGTTACTCATTTGTGTTTCAATGAATCATGTGGTGTGTATTGAACTATATATATATATATATATATATATATATTGAATCAGCCAAGTACTGCCTTTCTACTCATACCTAAAATTTTGTTATATCATAATTACACAAGTAGCTAAAAACAGTCTTGATTTCACTTTTTTCATGATCTGGTGAATTCAATACAATGCAGCTCTGTACCTATTTCATTTTGTATCACTAAAGTTTAGTTTTTTTTTTTCATAAGATTCAATATAGTTTTCTACAAAATTGAAAGAAAATATGAATTGGTTGAGCAACAAATTTTATAAATTTTAGTTAATTTTATATAGAATGACTCCTCTAAATGTATTTAACTCATAATTTTTAACATTTTAGCATAAACTATGAATTCTGGGCATAATAAATTCATTATTATCTTACAAATAAAAAATTAGTTATGTACTCATATATTTAACAAAAGCACCAAGTCAAAGAAAAGTTCTATATTTTTAGAGATACTAATGTCGTAAATTTATTTAATAAATTCATTATTATCTTACAAATAAAAAATTATTTATAGTTATGTACTCATATATTTAACAAAAGCACAAGTCAAAGAAAAGTGCTATATTTTTAGAGGTACTAATGTCGTGAATTTATTTTCAGGTTTATTATTTGATATGACTGGCAATTATGACATCACATTTTACTGCACTGGCCTATGTATCATAGTGTCTGGAGCCATGGTCATCCCAGTTGTAAAAAGTGTTAGCTGTGGGAAACCTACTACTGCCATCAACAAAGACCTTGTCCCTTCAGATTCACGATCCTGCAAAGTGAGGTTTCAAGAGCCCACTGAAAGAGATATTCCAAAAAATTGTGTTGCTGCTAAGGATGAAGTTAAAGTGTCAAAAGATAAAAGAAGCATCTACAGTTCAAAAGAGAAAGGTGAAAATTCAGTACCTCTGTTGTCTGGAGAAGGTAAAGTGTGTGACGATGTCGAGAAGACAGAAAATGATAAATTGATGACAATGTATGAAAATCCTCTTTCTCTAGTGTAAAAGTTATATATCAAGCAGCAGTATTTTCTTTGATGTACTGTATTTTGTTTTCAACTGTATGTAAACTGAAATGAATATTGATATTTACAGTAGACTTTCATTTAATTGGATTAAATAAGATGGAGTGTAACATGCAAGTGGGATAATAAATTCATAAATAGTTAAATAGTAATATGTAAATTGGGTGCTGTTGTTGACATGGAGCCAGATATATATTCATTTTAGAATAACATCTGGCTCCATGTACTAATAAGGTTACATTTTTGAAGTATTAACTATTAAAAATTTAATGCTGATAATTAATAGTTACTATTAACTAACATCATCTATCATTAATAACACTCAGATATTTGACTACTAATATACTGTTAACTATAAATCTTTTAAGTAACAATAATTATGTTAGAAATAAATAGTTAATATTGACTATCTTACTAAAATAAATTATAAGCGTTATATACCCCATTAATAGAAATATACCATTTTTTCATTTTTTTTTTACAAAAATTCAGTTAACAGCAAACAATATGTCAAGTCAGTTTTATTTCTTTTTAAGCTAATTTTGAATCTAATTTTTACTATGCAAATTGTGTTGCTTCATAGTATGTAGCTATTTCTGGCTGGTGCTACAAATGAGTTATTTTATATAATAAAGTTGCTAAATCAGCATTCAAATTCCTTCAAAGTGTGAACAAATTATTTTTGCAACTCCTAGTTGACTTTACATATTCTGACAGCAAATGCTAACAGCAATGTGTAATCTAAGAACAGGGCTTAAGAAAGAAGAGATAAATTTATCAGTATTTTATTCATGACAAAAGTTCTTGCAATTAGCTCTAAACCACTAAATACTAATTCAAAAAGTATTAGAAGAATTAATACTTTACATTTTTTACTTTACATATTAATACTTTACATTTTTTACTTTACATATTAATGCTTTAAGTTTACTCTGGTAATTCAAATGAATGTGAGTCTACTGCATACTTACAAATATTGACTTTTAAATGGAATAGTTATAATTTAAATGCTGGACTTTTTATTAAAGGAAATTCTGTTTTTCTGTTCAAAAATCAAATGTGTTTGTTTTGTATTAAACATTTTGCTGCATTAATCAAATACTTTATTATTTTACTTTTCACACATTTTAGTAAAATATAATTGTTTTTAGAACTCATAAAAATTCATTGCAGCCAGCATTCTTACAAGTTTTGAAATAAAGTAAAATATAATTGTTTCTAGAACTTATAAAATTTCATTGCAGCCAGTATTCTTATAAGTTTTGAAATAAAGTATTTATTGTATGTTTTATAAACCTTTTATATGTCTAATAGAAACAGCATAATGAACAAAGCTCTTATTAGGTTTTTAACTGATATGCTTTTTATGTAGCAAGTATTTAATTTTTTTATTGTAATTTATTTCTAAAATTACAGTAATAATAGTTTATTGTTAAATATAACTAGCATTTAATGGATTTGGTAAAAAACAAAAACAACTTGGAATTTTTTAGTTGCTTATTGTGTTATTAAAAACTGTTTTATTTAAATTTCATTTTTATATACCCCTTTTTTAAATACATTACCCTGATTTTACTTTATAAATAAACTGTAATGAAGATGAATTCAAAAATTGTTTGTCATCTTTATTATTGAAACTTTTTTTTTTTTTTTTTATGATTTGAAAGTTTAATGTTATAAAGACTGACATGAGGTTTATATAAAAGTCATTTTTTGAGTATCATTTTGGTGTTAATTTTATTTGAATTTATGTGAAGTTTCACATTTTAGTTTTCTAGTCTGTTAATATAACACTGTTGCCATCTAGCCTGTAAATCAGGAATTTTTTCAAGAAATTAAATAATTAATCAAAAAGTTAGACATTGTTTTAACAAATTATAAACCTGAAATCATTTAAAATTTAAAATTATAGGTTTAACTTGTTTTATAAAGTTCCTCATATTTATCATGCTGTCGAATATATATAACTTTGCATCTTTATGGAGAGGGACTATATAACGAGACCAATATAACTGTTTTTAACTATTAGTTTCAATATTCTGTTAGTTTTTAGCTTGCAAGATTTAAACGTATATCTAATTAACCGGGAAAAATCATGGAATTATATGCTGTTTGAGTGGCAACCCTGTATATAGTTCCTTGGGAATAGTATTATATATTAATTTTGTTTGAGGCAATAAATTTCTTTTAGTGTATATTCATATAATATTTTTAAATATATAAAGAACCACAGAGAAGAAAGTAGTGGTATATTTATATGCATTTTAATTTGTGCTTAGAATTTCTATATTTAATTACATCTGTGATTTGTCAGTATTTTATTTTGAACATTTTGTACATTCAGTACAATATATCAGAATATGTTTTAAGATATCATTTTTTTTTAATGGAGTACTTAAATGTTTAACACACTTAAAATTTTGATGTAACATTTTCCTTTAAATTGCCTTTATCTTAATATATTACTTTATTCTGTCTGGGGGATTTTAATCTCAAGAAACCCCTATTGTAGTTTTAATTTAATTACTATCCATATATAAAACTGTTAGTCCTTTAAAAGCTATGATTTTTAACAGTGGAAAAGGTAATTTATTATTTTATTTAATATCTACTCTAATAGCAATATAATAGGTGTTTTCTCTTATGTCAACATGCGTGTTTTGCGAGCAACCTTTTTATAACAGATTTGCAGCACCTCTTCATCTATCACTTTATTAGTGCGAGTACAGCAAGATTATTGCACTAAGTAGTTAAAATATTTCTATTTCAGTTAAAGAATTATCATTTATTTAAATTTTGATACTAATATATATTTTTTTAATTTGAATGACTGTTTCAGCAAAATAAATCAAGTTTTATAACATTCAGATTTGTATTCTTGCTTAAAATATTAATTGTTCCAACCCAGGAATCGGGAACCTGTTGCTCTTGGCTAATTATATTGCAGCTTTCTTTTTCTTTTCTTGTGAAACTTTATAGTGTTAATAATGATTTTATGTTTAACATCTAGAGGGAGTCAAAAATTGAAGCATAAATATCAAATTTTGTCCATTGTTAAAAATACAGTTTGTTGTTTGAAAGTAACTTATTGCATTTGATGAGATTATGGAAACAGAAGTAAAAAAATTTGCTATCTTGAAATTAAAACAAATCTTATGTTGTACTATATTCTGTACAAAAAAAAAAAAAAAAACAGGAAATAATAAAAAGTCATGTGGAACTCTATATCTTAGCTTAACATCTTGCATCCTGATATGTGGCATCACTTATAAAGAGCTTTATAATATGGCATAGCTTAACACTTTAGCACATCTTGAAAATCTTTCAAAATTATCCCCCCTTAAGTGCCAGCAAAAACAAAAATAGACAGTACCACAGTTCCAACGATTTTCAGTTGACAAGCAGAGTTGCATGTTTATTACATTAAAGGCAATGATACACCTTTCAGGTTGTAATATTCATACTTTATAGTACAGAAATGGGTGCAGGAGTACAAAAAATATCAATAATAGTCACAAAAATATATAAAATAACAGTTGAAACTTATCTAGGTTGTTATAAATTCAGAAACATTGTTGAACAAACAACCTAACATTTTGTACATTTGTTACAAAATTCACAGTTACATTGCTTAGGAGCAAACTATTCTCTTCTTGAAAGCATTATTTTTATAAAAAATTCATGGAGCCAGGTTGGAGAAATTAAGATCAGTAAGACATGAAAAGTTGTCAGTTTGTAAGTGCTGTCTTTTCATCTGCTGTTTTTCTGGTCGTTGAATATTCCCCACTGCAGCAACATGGTTCACATATTTCATATACATTCATGGCACTTAATGCATAGACCATGCAATATGTATTTGTACACTGGTGGCACTTAGGATGCAAAACAAATGCATATTTACATTATTTATAATAAATAAATGCAAGGGTTATTATATATGTTCTTTAGATATAAATCCTTGATGTTTTTACATCTTCAAATGTCAGTTTGAAAATATGTAACACATCTCTTGCAGTTCCCAAATTTTTAGATTTTGTTTTTCATTCTTTTGACTCCCAGTATGGAAAGAATATTGGGTTCCAAACTAAACATGTTGCAAAGGATAGCTGTAATTGTCATCCATCATCAAAATATAATTTTTTCATATAATTAGCTTCTTAATATGATATTAAATATAAGTTTTTAATAAAAAATGATGGTATTATTGTCAATTTCTTGAAAGGTTTAAAGATATAATTTTTGGATAAAAGTTTTAGTATTTTTCGTCATCCACTTTTCTGCTGAACCTTGGCAGTAATTTGTATGTATTCATCTCTGCTTTGCCAAGTTTGACCTTGCATAGTTTTTTAAAAATTCTTGATTTTTATTTTCAGGTGCTCTTGAAAGGGCAATAATTTTACAACAGTCCTTTATAGTTCATGATTTTTATTCTTTCACTCCAAACTTTTAGCTCTGTGGTGCCACTTTACTTCAGATGCTAATTTACCAAGTAGATTTGTATAACAATCTACTCAATCTCTGACATCATCTTTTAAATATCCAGTTATAAAGCCAAGGATTATTTAGCTACATTCAGGCAGGTGTGCCATATAGCTTCATGTAAGGTGGGTTTACATTGTTCATTTTGAATGACCACTTTTAATAAATTATCGAGAGTGAAACTGACTGATTAACCAAATTATATTCACTTCATTAAAAGTGAAATGGCACATTTATTTCAAACTGAAGTAATCGGTTAGAAATATGGTTTTTGAATATTTTTAAAAGTACAAAAGGTGTTGGTAGAAAGTTAAATATAGTAAGTGTGCTAAATACCTATATTGTCAAACTAATAATATTGCCCTAATAATTTAAGTTATTAATTTTATTTTATTCATATTGAAACTGCTGTTCATAGAATTTCTTTCATTATGTTCTATCAACAGTATTACATAATATTTAAGTAATTAGCATAGTAATAATATTAGTGATAAGCATATTATAGCAATATTTAAGAGCATAATTATTTATCAATAGTGGGGGGAGTATTTGTCCCACAGTTTTAGAGTTAAATCCTTGTGAAACTAAAATTTTTATCAAATCTTCCTAAAAAAATGAGATCTTCATTTTTAGGAATGAGATCTCATATTTAGATCTTCATTAACTAAAAATGAAGTATTCCATATTTAAAACATGAACTAGCTCTAAATGTGGCTTATTACCAGAATTTTGTATTAAAATATACAATAATTGAAATTAATCTGTGTGTGTATATATATATATATACACTATATTTATATATATATATATATATATGCATACACTATTTATTTTAATAACATTACTCAACATCCACAACAATGCCTCCACCCAACAATACTAAAGTTGAAGTTGAAAATTTTAATTATATATATATATATATATATATAAACTTGATGATTCGAAATTTTTTTTTCTTTCCATTTGATTGTAGATTTGCAGATTTATACTTTTATTTTGTAAGCTTGTTAGAAAGTTAGGTTTTTCGAGTTACATCTTCTCACTTTTCTTTTATTGAACTTTCAAACTATTATATATATATATATATATATATATATATATATATATATATATATATATAATAGTTTGAAAGTTCAATAAAAGAAAAGTATATATATATATATATATATAGCATGAACACACTACTATAATTTATATAATTTTGTTTTGATATGAAAATAGTTTGTTTTATTGTGAAACAATTTATTGTTTAATATCATAAAATTGTCTGTGTGATGTTTCACACTTCTAATATCACTGTTGCACATATTATGTATATATGCTGTGTTATAGAATTATGAAGTACTCTACATTTTATATTTACATAAACTAGCTAAATATCATTTACATAAACTAGTGAAATATTTACTTTTTATTTAAATTGAACTACAAAAGCTTTCTACATAATAGTATAAAAGTAGACTATGAAACTTATACTTGCGGCAAACCTAACTTGACACTAAACAGGCATAAGACAAATTATATAGTTCATCTATTTAACACTATTAATAATTAAAACTATAATTTTGCTGTAATAAATGGATGGTTTGAATTCAAATAGACCAACTCCTATAACTGAAATTCAAAATTGTATTCATGGTTTTTACTATTTCAATAAAAATTTATTCCAAGTTGATATTCAAAATAAATTCTGTTACTATAGAAACCATCTAGTCAATGTACACATAATAGGTGTATGAAAACAAAACTGAGTAATTAACTGGTTGTAACATCCACAGTATATTCAAGTTAGTGTTGCTATAAATTTACGAATCACTGATTATATATCTTCTGTAATTTCAACCTACTGTAGTAAGGCAAAAAAACTACTGAGTGCTTTAACTACACTTTCTAGCTTCTGCACAAATGTATAGGAAAACTTAAAATTATTTGAATATTCATATATTTTAGTTACTCGATCTAGAATAACTACTTAAAAAGATATGAAACATTTGGCACAATATTAAAAGTATTGAAAAAAAAAATGAACTTTACATTTAAGTACTAAATAACCTGGTTTTGACTCTGTTTCATTTTTCAAATGAAGATTTACATCATGTTTTCAAAAATTTTTATTTATTCTAATCAATGTTTTTATTATATTAAAAACTGATACATATGACTGACAGATCAAATTAAACCTTCTCACTATAAAAATGTTGTAGCTGTAATATATATATATACTATTCTGAGGAAGGAGATGCAAAAAGTATTTGGGGATTACTACAAAAATATTAGTTTTGTCTGATGATTGATTCTATATTTGATGAGGATTAAAAACAATAATCATACCATTTTAATTTTAATTTTTTCATTATATATTAAACATTTCAAAAGTGAATATTACTTAATTTGATTGAAGCAGTATTATATTTATAATATTTTTCTTTATAATTGCCTTTAGTCAAATTTGACATGATTTTACTGAGCAGTTCTAGGATACATTCATATTTATAAATGATTATATGTTGAAAGAAAATTAAATGCAACTTTATTTTCCCATGTTTTTTATTCTGATATTTATGTTGCAATATATTTATTTTTATTTATAAAAACTGAATAAAAATGCTACTGAACAAGTAGTCTAACTAATTTTTATGTGTTATGTTAGTCAGTAGTGTATTCTGGATCTAAAATTGAGCTATCTTACACCACCTAAATCCTCTAGCAAAGTACTCAGTATTTAGTGATGGGCAAGCTTACATGGTGTATTGACATGTATCAGTTAGTGATGTATTTATTCTGTATCAATATCACCTGTCATTGTATCCTTGATACTGAATTGCATCAATGTCATTAAACCTTTGACAGTCACACAACCTTCTTTTGCATTTGCATACTCAGTATGTATGCAACGTGGAATGTACGACGAGTATTTTCTATCCATATTTCTCGTTTTCCACATTTGTATCTAGTTTTTCTTATTTTTATTAATTTTAATTCCCATCTAAAGTTTAGGTGTGTAATTTTTGAAAAGGTATTTACTTTTAATCAGTTTCAACTCCCTTCATTTATCAGTTTCATCTCCAAATGACTTACTCAGTACGAGACTGTCAATGGATTAATATTTAGGCCTAGATAATTAAATTTTCAGAATTTTTCATTTTCCAATTTTAGACTTGCAGATGAAGTTAAACAATAACTTGAAATTAATTTATAATTTTTATTTTACCAAATGTGAAATATATATAGCAGATAATAAATTTAAGAGCAATAGTATTATAACATAGTTACATTAATGAGACTTATATATATGCAGTAGAATCCCAATTTTCTGGATCTAACATGACTGGACATGATCTGAATAAATATAACTCCGTATAATCAGAGATACAATCTATAAATTACATAGTGCATAATATAAAAATTTCATGCAGCACTTTCACTATGTTTAGAATTTTCAAAACATTTCTTTGCAAAAAAGATAATTTGCAGAGTTGCATTTGGCAGCATTATTGACAATTAAATTTTTTTTATAATATTAAAGGAACATTGCTGAAAATAAAATATGGTAACAAATGGAGGAAAATTGCAAAAACTATGTGATATAATTATATATCAAAAGCTAGTGTATCAATGCACAGTATCACAGAAGTACATTCATATGAAGTATTGCAAAGTCGATATTAATAAACCCATCATTACTAATAACTATTTTCTATTGCATAACAGATTGAAAACTTATGTAATAGAAAATAGTTTTTAGTATATCAATAACAGCACTACACATTTTAACACTTAGCTATTTTTTAACTAACACTTTGTAGTTTGTACAAGATGGCCTAGTTTTAGATCCAGCCTATGGATTAGTCTTTAAATTTCCAGGTGCAATCTTTTATAATATTTTCTTATTAGTATCTCATTTGTGATATATTTTTCAGATGTTTACTTTCTTATATGTATATTAATTTGTTGATTTGCCTTTAGTTTATAGATTAATTTTATTTAATGATCTGTTTTAAGTATTCTCATATTTAACCTTTATTTTGTTAAAATATTTTACTGTTTTATTCTTGAAATGCTTAGATATTTTTGTAAATGTTCAGTATTCCTTTATATGTGGTGTGGTTTTTTTTTTTTTTTTGTAAAATTACAAATGTTTTAGTTTTTCTTTTTATTGTTACCTATTATGAAAACACTAGGTAAAGAAGTAAACCAATAAGAGCAAATTATATATATTTGAAGATACTGACATGTGTATGTATGTGTACTAATTTCGCATGTCATTTTAAAAGGTAGATATCTTAGTAGTTATGCAGAAAGGGGTGATAAAAGCATTTGAGTACATAATTAGTACAGTTGTATACAAACTAAACAAACATTAACAATGATTTGATACATTTTAATTAACTATACGACCAGACCATAAAAGTATTTCTTGTGAAATTGATGGTTTTTAACTGACAACAAACAATTCCTGAAAATATCTTATGGATATCAGGGAATTTATTCAAACATGTTTAATAATATTTTTCACTTATACAATTTTGTCAATACTGTTGTATTTTAGAATTTTCACTGTATGCTTAATATAGATGAACAGTGAATAATAACTATGAAGTTACAAAAATAGTTTTATATCTGCTTGTATATATGTAAGTCAGAAACTTCTTTGATACTTAGCTGTTATTACAATATCATAGCTTGCACAATTTTATTTGCATATTAGTTTATAGTTATCTCATAATTTCTTTAAGAAGGAAGTAGGAATGTGTTTTTTTAAAATACAATCATTTGAATAAAATTAGAATCTATGTATTATCGTGCTACATAATCTTATCTAACTTTGAGCCAGTTCTTTGTGTTATATAAGAAGTATTTGTCATTTCCAATTAAAACTTTGCATCCGTGGTATTTTTTCTCTTAAAATGTTCAAACTAAAGCTCATACAAAATTTCATTTCAGTATGCTTTTGAAATGACTTAGAACAACATTCACAACACAACGAGCAATGCGTATTAAGTAGAAACAATGTCTAAAAGTAACAAATTGTGTTTTATGCTTAATACAGAACATAACTTTATAATAACAATGAAAAGGGTGCGCAAATAATATGATAAATGTAGATTATCATTTCGGAAACATTTGGATTCAGTGCAAAGAGTTGAATGACAAATGGGAACTTAAATGGCAAAAATGTAAAATTACAGTAGTGGTAAAATGCTGTGCATCATTTTTGCTAGTACATGATTAATATTTTACTTGGCTCACTTGGTCACAATGCTAAACCGCTGCTGTAGACAGTTGTGTATCAACTTTTTAGAGGGGAGTGGGAGGCTATGCTAAACTCTTTTAGAGTAGGTGCTATATATTTTTAGTGACGTCATCAACATATTTTACACTTATTAAAAAATTGTAGGTTTTGAAATTCAATTATACAAAGATGCAAAAAAAAAAAAAAAAAATATGTAATATTGTGTTGCTTTACATGAAACGTGCTAAAAAACAAATTAAGGATTTGTTTTCAATTTGAAAGTTTTAATATTTCCATTGCTCTACTCCCCCTTCACCCCTTTGGTTTAAATATTTCTGTTTAATATGTCATGCAGTTTGATATATTTGTTGAGTTTTTAAGAAAATACCCAAACAAGATATGGTTAAGCCTTGAAAAATACATAAGAACCTACTTATAATCCACAAGGAAGAATCTCCTGATTTAGCAAGGAAATTATAAACTTTTAATTGGGACAATATGAATTTAAGTTTGATTTGTTCATTACTAGTACATTTAGATCACATATGTAATCAGGTACCTCAAACATTAATTGTTCTATTTCACTATATCATTTACAAATTATTGCTCAAAAACCTCTTACACTACACTAATGATTTGTTTGTAAAATACGGACGAGCCCATTTAATAAAGAGACCATATTTGGCAAGATTCTCCTGATTTAAAAAGGAAATAATAAGCTTTTAATTGAAATGTTAATTCAACCCTCATTTGCTTGTTTTTAGCAGACTAAACTTTGTAGTTTTGCAGATTTACAGTAAAAGTGAATGAAATTTGAAAAGCGAAAAAAAATCCTCTATGATGCATGGGTGTAAGAATTAAAAAAGTATGTGATAGGATGGGAGTGACAAATAATGTTAAATCAACCCTGATTTGATTATTTTCAGCAGGCTAAACTTTGTAGTTTTGCAGATTTAATGATAATATAAAATGTAATATTGTGTTGCTTTACATGAAATGTGCTAAAAAAGAGCTTGTTTTTCTTTTGAAATGGGTTAATAGTTATATTTTTGTCTTTATAGCTTAAAAAGGTATTTTTCTTCCAGCTGATTGTTTCAATTTTTCCATGTTAACCTATGGAAAATAGACCTTAACGTCTAGCTCGTTTAGTTTAATTTCTTCTGTTGTTTTTTGCCTATCATAGATTCAAGAAGAAGAATTGTGCTTTTTAAAAAAATTGATAAAATAATTAGAAATATTTCTATTTGTAACATAAAATGCATTGCGTATCCTTAAATTTGAAAAATACTTCTAATTATTTTATCTATTTATCACAAATCACAATCTTTCCTATGTTTAGCATCTATGCTTGTTAAAAAATAGTGGGATAAATATTCTAAACACTAAACGAACTAGTCGTTTAGGGACTATTTTCCCATAAGTTAACATAGAAAAATTGCAACAAATGACTGGAAGGAAAATATCCCTCTTAAAAAGTTTTTTTTTTTTAAGGGTTTTGAGCAATTTGATCAAGTTTTTTTAATGAAAGTAACAAACTTTCGCAACAAAGGTAACATACATCAAATTTAGTACTTAATGTATTAACTTTTTTGTCGATTTCTCAACTACTTGTTATCATGTCCTGCTGGTTTAGGACAATTAGCTTACATTATCATTAACTAATAAAAATTTAACCAAAACATTGGAAAATCTGTGCTAATAGAGTTGTATTTTAAAATAAACATTATATACATTTTACTTAAATGTTAGGTTCCCTTAATTATCTTAATGAGTAGTCTCTCTTTATATTATTAGTTATTAAAATACTATTAGAAGTTAGATTTGGGAATTTATTTTTTCTTTGTGTTTTGTGATGTAACTAGCTATGAAATGCTCCTATGTATAACAGTTCTGTTTGTATATAGAGGAATGTTTCAAAGTTCAGGTAAAAATGTAATTATGCTAAAAGTATTAGGTTTTTAATTCATACTCTATAGAAAGAAATTTGATAAGTTAGAGCAGCAATTAAAATGTAGTAAATATGTATAAATATAAAAGCAAATATCTGTAAATATATA